>OX243782.1:10000000-12400000 GCA_945859555.1 Megachile ligniseca | reverse complement strand
AGAATGACGCATCTTAAACTCCTTACTTTAGATTACAGAAATTAAGTTAATTTTTTATTTTGAAGCACGTGTGCACTATTCGCTGGTAGTTTTAGTGTTAACACTAGGTTTGAACCTAGGTTTTTTCTAGGTTTAGTTAATTAGGTTTTTACGAATGCGTCAGAATGACGCATCTTAGATTCCTTATTTCAAATTACAGAAATTAAGTTAATTTTTTATTTTGAAGCACGTGTGCACTATTCGCTGGTAGTTTTAGTGTTAACACTAGGTTTGAACCTAGGTTTTTTCTAGGTTTAGTTAATTAGGTTTTTACGAATGCGTCAGAATGACGCATCTTAGATTCCTTATTTCAAATTACAGAAATTAAGTTAATTTTTTATTTTGAAGCACGTGTGCACTATTCGCTGGTAGTTTTAGTGTTAACACTAGGTTTACACCTAGGTTTTTACAAGGTGTATACAACTAGGTTTTTTAGGAACGCGTCAGAATGGCGCATCTTAAATTTATTTTAAATTACAGAAATTATTAATATGCTGTTGACGAAATACACTACTCAAAAGAATTAAGGGAACAGAAAAATTTCTGAAATTTTTAGGTCATATTCAAATTGCTCTGTCTCCGCTAAAAATGATCGCAGGAAATAACTGGTATAGCCATTTTGAAGCTTCAGGTCTCTAGTTTCTGGCCAGGGGTCATCATAATTTTTGGACTTTTTTTTACTAATGAAACAAACTAAAATACGCGATGTAAAAATTTTCGAAAATTTTTTTCTTCTTTGTCAGTTTCTATAGACGCCGGAAATTTTTATGAATGTTGCTTTCACGACCTGTTTCCTTGTTTCTTTCTCTGTAATTTACACTTTAATGGGGGTCATTTCGATGATTGGTTGCGAAGTTATGAGCTTCCAAAGCCAAAATGACACTTTTTCCTTTGGTAGTCATTATCTCATGAACCCGCCATCGCACAGAAATTGCGAGTTTTGAAAAGCTAAGAGTATACCCACTAAGACTGGCATATCGTTTTGTGCTTGTACATTTCTTTTTATGTGTAATACCGACGTAAAGAAACGTCAAAAAATGGCGTTTTTTCCTTAAATTACAAAAGTCACGATATCTTTGTAAATAGCCATCCTGAAGATTACACCTAGGGATTTTTTTTAAGTTCATAGTGTTCCTAAAAGGTGTGCAAAGTTTCAAATCATTCTGATTCTTTGTTCCCTATGTCCCGAATGATCAAACTTTGAAATTTGCGTGAAAAAAATTAAAGGAACGTCCTTATTGCTTCTAACCATGACTAGTCATCTATTCATTAGGTGGAAACCTGTTTATTAGGCATTTGCCTCTCTACATTTACCGATACTCTTGTTGAATATGTAAAGAGCTTTAGTTTTAAAAAAAATGTAAAAAAATTGTTTACGATCCTCTATCAGCAATGGAATTACCTAAAGTGTAATAGTAAAGAATAATTGTATAATTGTATAAATAATTGTATAATAGTAAAGAATAATTGTATATATTCCTATCCTTATGCAAATGTTAATCGTTGTACTTTATGTTTAATATAAAAGTAACTGTATATCGTTCGTAAACCTAGTGTATCGATAAACCCAGTATTAATAGTAACATTAAAAGTAATAATATTTTTGCACGGAAAAGTCAAATATCTTTATTTATAAAATATTACTGAAGTCTCTGTACGTGCTCGTTTATTATAAAACATAAATTATTTGAACTTCGTGAACACATTTGTGGAATATTTTAAGTCCAAATTGATCAAGTGGATGCATATGTACGTGCAACGTGTATGTTAATAAAATACATGCACATAAATTAAGTTATATCTTGGATGATACGAATTAGTAATAATGCAAATTGGTAAGATACATATTGATAGGTATTACTTGTCTCGTCTGCATATTGGCAAGACAGATTTAGACAGATTTTTCGGTCAATGTCTTCTGCAAGGTTTATTGAAATAAGTAGTAATTATAAATTTGTGAATGTTAAATACTGAATACTGAATGGTAATTAAATAATAATAATATCTGTGTTTAGTGTTACTAATAATGTTGCTAAATATTATTACTGATATTATTATTATGTATCATTGCTAATATTTGAGTTCTAATAATAAATACAGATATTGAATACTGATACTATTAATATTTTTTATTTAGTTTTTGTATTTAAATGTTAGATCATTAATATTTTTTATATTTGTATTTAGCTGCAGTGTTTAAATTTTATATTAATACTGACTACTAAGTAATAATTAAAAATATTAATAATATTGGTATTTAATTAATTTTGTATTTGATAATAAAATATAAATACTAAACATTAATATTGAATACAGACACTAAATAAAAATTACAGTATTATATGCACACCCCAAAGTATCTACAAATAAACTTTGCAATCAGCTGTTACTAAAAGCTAAATGATCTTTTTTAACCGTTTTAGAGAAACTAATGTATGAAGAAGATATTTCTCAACGCGTTGGAATGAAAAGTCATCCAAACCCTCGTTACAATGAAGAAAACTGGAAAAGGGCATTGGTTTAATTTAACGTTATTTATAGTTTCGTTCATAACAATCGGCAATGCAGAAAAGGTGAGGCATACATTTATGCATAAACTTCATTCTACAACCATTAACAATTAACATATCTACTAATTACAAGATGTTCTAAACTCTTTAAAAATTACAAATTTATCTTACAAATTATAGTTATGAAAATTGTAAATAATTTAACTGTAAATTTTTCTTATAAATCAATGTAATGATTTATTAATTTACCAATTTAACAATTTAACAATTTAACAATTTAACAATTTAACAATTTACCAATTTACCAATTTAGCAGTTTACTAATTTACTAATTTAATTAATTAACAGTTTACGAATTTAACAATTTAATAATTTACCAATTTATCAATTTTTCCATTTTTCCATTTTTCCATTTTTCCATTTTTCAATTTGTCAATTTGTTAAATTGTTAATTTGTTAATTTGTCAATTTGTCAATCCGTTAATTTGTTAATTTGTTAATTTCTTAATTTGTTAATTTCTTAATTTCTTAATTTCTTAATTTCTTAGTTTGTTCATTTTTCAGTTTGTTCATTTGTTAGTTAGTTAATTTGTTGATTTGTTGAATTATTGAATTGTTGATTTTGTAATTTTTTAATTTGTTAATTTAATAATTCGCTAATTTGTCAATTCGTCAACTCATAAATTTATATTTGTACAACCAGTTACCATTTATTTTATAGCAAAAACGGGAAATATTCCGTGAACAATTATTACCAGCACTTGGAGGTAAAATACCAGACGAAGCTTTTAGAACTGATCGTTTGGCTCTAAATCGATTGAACAAGGAAGGCATTACAGTACCCGATGGTGTTATATTAGACGCTCGACATGTTCATAAACATACACAACATGTTCAAACAATGCCAGAAGCAATACAGGTATGCAAAAACAGTAGACAACATACTTGTTAAAAAAATAAAATATTTATTTTTACCTTACATAATTTACTTTCAATATTAATGATTCTTTATAATAATATAATAGTAACAATAATCCTAATTATTGCCCATACATCAATAAATCTAATTAAACCATCGAATAATAATAACATTACATGACCCAAAATACTGTTTCGTGGTTTATATAATTTACTCCACAACACGATTAGAATAATTAATAAATAATACTGAATTTTTGATTGTTTAAGGTGTATTTAACACAAGATGGACGATACGTGCCACCAGAAGGACGCTTCCAGTACAATCATCCAAAAACAGTGGACACAACATACGTGATTCGCAAACCATACTCTCATCACAAACATTCAAACAATCACGTTAACAATAAACATCGAAATATCCCGAAATCACAAGCTTACTCAAGTTTCAGACAATTTGTACCGCCTTCGAAACCAGGAGTGTACAAACCCATCATAACGCCCTCGTTGTTTCCCAATGGCGACTTGTTGGAACGAATTTATGTGCCAACGTGGAACATTCAGTACGATTGGGACACCGTTTATCAACCGTTCGATGATTACATTGTCAACAACATTGCATTTTTCAACACTCATCAGGTATTTTTTCAACATAATTATCTTACACATTATCGGAATATGTTAAATAGTTTTTTAAGCAGTAATATTAATTCAGATAATTATACGATAACTGATCTATGACCTATGAGATGATTATGAATTAACTGGGGATTGGGATGTAGGAGACTCGCGTTATATTGCAGATGAAAGAGTATGAAGAAAAATTATGGAAATTGGTAATATGTTGAATTGGATTAATAGTTTTTAATTTTGATGTTGTTGTTGGATTAATTAATACTGGTAATATTCTATACAAGATTTGGATTTGGAAAAAGAGAATTTGGAGATTTGGGAATTTTGGGATTGAACATTTAGGGATTTGAGAATTTAGGAATTTGGGAACTTAAGATTTTTAGAATTTGGGGATTTGATAAATCTAGTTATTTGGGAATTTGGAATTTTAGGAATTTGAGCATTTAAGGATTTGGGAATTTAGACTTGGGAATTTAGGTATTTAGGAATTTGGGAATTTTAGAATTTAGGGATTTGATAAATCTAGAGAATTTGGGAATTTGGAATTTTAGAATTTAGGGATTTGATAAATCTAGGGAATTTGGAAATTTAGGGATTTGATAAATCTAGGGAATTTGGGAATTTGGAAATTTGGAAATATAGGGATTTGAGCATTTAAGAATTTAGGAATAAGAAATCAGGAATTTGGGTATTTAGGAATTTGAAACATTGGAAATTGGGACTTTAGGAATTTGGAAATTTAGGAATTTGGAAACTTAGGAATTTGGAATTTAGCAATTTCGAAACTTAAGAATTTTAGAATTTAGGGATTTGATAAGTCTAAGAATTTGGGAATTTGAGAATTTGGAAATTTAGGGGTTGAAAATTTAGAGATCTGAGATTTAGGTATTTGCGAATTTGGGAATTTAGTAATTTGGAAATGTAAGAATTTTAGTATTTAGGGATTGGATAAATCTAGTTTGGGAATTAAGAAATTTAGGAATTTACATATAAAGAGATTTAGAGATTTAGAGATTTCGGAATTTGGAAAGTTGCAAATTACAGAATTAAGGAATTCCGAAATTTCCTAATGTAAGATTTTCAACTTATCGAAGTTTGAAATTTAGAATTTTATAATTAAGAACTTAGGTAATTAGAGAATTTGTAAATTTGTAAATTTGTTATTTGCACATTCAAGAACAGAATATCTTCAATCTTAGTAAATTTAAAAAACGAGATTTATCAAATTTCTCTAAATCAGAATTTTCAAATCGCTAGTCTTATAAACAGAGGTGCAGCCAAGTTTAGATTAAGATTAGACTAGTTATGTTAGATCAGGTTAAGGTTAAATTAATTAGTTTCCGAGGTGCCTCACGCTCAACAAAGATCGTCCTTGAACAGTGAGCAATAAAAGATTCCACGCAATCATCCCCAAAAGACATTTTCCTAACCTTCCCCACATTAAAGAAAAAGATAAATAAATTATCCGTTTGTAACCCCATTTACCCTCGTATCACTTTTCATTCGCTCAACAAATCAATTAAAAATCCTTACTGCTGACGAAACATTGGAAATAGTTTTCTGATAAATAGGTTACACTCGCAAGTATCAAACAGTATTAGTCGTAATAAAATATGGTTTATGGTTGATAAAAAGTGTATTAAAAGTGTGTCGTAATAAAGAGAAAGAAAACCACAGACTACGAAAGAGAAACGCACATCGACACGCGAGATTCTTGTTTATCTAGTTGGTTCGAGTAGACCGCAATTTTCTAGGATTACTTATAGAGAAGGCCATCTAGTTATCCCAGGATCAAAACGCAGATGAAAGTCCACTCATGTACGTGTTTTCTATTGCACGTGTATGCAAAATACACGCTGCATACCGATAACGAACTATTATGCAACTTACTGTGAAATTCCGTGTTGGAATCGTGAGAACTTCTCCAAAAATTCCAACAATTTTCATAAATCATTCGAAACATCCTGCTTCGAGCGTTTCCTCGTTCCTTATTTAAGTTTATATCGAATAAACAGTTTTCTCGGTGAGAAGGAACTAGGTATTTTTAAAATTTGAAAATTTATTTATAAGTTTGTTATTGGTGATTCTTAAGGTTGTTTTTATATTTATTATACAAATTATGAACGATTAGGTTGTAACATTTTGAAGCTTTCAGCAGAACGAATTTGTTATATTATCAATTTTATAAATAAACTTAAATAAAATTACTATCAGTTATTAAACATTTCAGAATTTGTGTATACATTGTAAACAATGCTTAAACTATAATCCACCTCATATATGTTACATGCATGTATGTTACGTGTTATATGTATGTACATTATAGTTTTAGGATTGTTCATAATTAATACATTTATATACATGTATACATTATTATACATTTTTGAAATTTGTAATAACTGACATTCATTGGTAATAATTTATTATAAAATATATATATCTACTGTGCATACAATTAATATATATATTACAATGCATGTACATATATTTAAGTATACTGAACCTAACCTAAGTCATAGTAAAATAATAACATAGTTACGTTTATACTCATTTCAAAGAATATTACAAAAACAACCATTTTGTAAAAATTTTTAAACTAACATTAAAAGAGAAAATGTTTGATTTTCAGATCATCGCCGATTACCAAGGATTCCTCAACAAGTTTCACGACAGATCCTCCAGACACATCGAAGCCCGCTCCAAAGACAAGAACCACAGCGCTCCTCAAACTCGCGATAAAGAATCGAAAAATCCTACTGCGGATTCTCAAACAGCATTTCACCAAAGTCCTAGGGTAAAAGGAGATTCGACTCGCTACACGAATCTCACTGAAATTCCGGAAACCGGTTTCACGTGCGATGGCAGGAAAGGATTGTTTGCAGACGTTCAAACTAAGTGCCAAGTGAGTAATATTACGATATCGTTTTGATAACGGACATCTTACGACACGTAGAACAGCATAGGGTAAATCATTGTATGGTATATGATAAGTATCATTGTATGTTACAGGATGAATATAATGAATTATGTTTATTTTTGTAGGTTTTCCATAATTGTTCTGGGTGGTCGAAAACGTCGTCGCTTTGTCCTATAGGCACGGCATTCAGTGAAGTGAAAAAACGTTGCGAATGGTGGAACACGGTACAATGCAAATAATATATAAGTACATAGTAAATTATTATCAGTGGTAAATATTATGATAGTACGTTTATAACTTATTATAGGAAGGTGTGGTATCGAAGGGCCTCGGTGGACGCTACACATGTGCTTCGAATGCGAGAAAGAGAGAGATAAATCTTAAAATTTCAAACGATATCCACATCGGCCTATTAGTGTCCAATTGTAAGATACTAATTTTTGGCGTTAGATTTTGGTTAGGTGGAATAGGAGAAGTGGAGTGGTTAGATGAAGGCTTAGAAAAATGAACTATTGGTAGTGGACTTACTAGCAAGACATCTACATTATGTCAGTAATTGATGCTAGTAGCCTCGCAATTAGATATTCGAATTTTTGGGTTTTTTACTTTGCCTGTATCAGGTGTATGAAAGAAACCATTTTCTTTTAGAGACTTTTGAGAATTTAGGAGTTTGGAGGTGTGGAAAGCTAGAAGTTTGGGATTTAGGAATTTGGAAAGGGATTTGGGGGTTCAAGAATTTGAGGATTTGGAGATTTGGGATTTAAGGATTTAGAACTTTAGGAATCTAGGCATTTGGGATTTAAGGATTTAGAACTTTAGGAATCTAGGCATTTGGGGATGTGAGGATTTGAGGATGTAGGCATTTCGGGATTTAAGAATTTGGGAACTTAGGAATTTGGGTATTTAGCTATTTGGGAGTCTGCAGATTTGGAGATGTAGGAATTTGGGGATGCAAGGATTTGGGGATGTAAGGATTTGAGGATGTTAGGATTTGGGGATGTTAGGATTTAGGGATGTAAGGATTTGGGGATGTAGAGATTTGGAGATGTAGGGATTTGAGGATGTAGGAATTTGGGGATGTAGAGATTTGGGGATGTAGGAATTTGGGGATGTAGGGATTTGGAGATGTAGGTATTTGAGGATGTAGGAATTTGGGGATGTAGATATTTGGGGATGTAGGAATTTGGGGATGTAGGTATTTGAGGATGTAGAGATTTGGGGATGTAAGGATTTGGGGATGTAGAGATTTGGGGATGTAGGAACTCGGAAATGTAGGAATTTGGAAATGTAGATATTTGGGGATGTAGGTATTTGAGGATGCGAGGATTCAAGGATATAGTGATTTGGGGATGTAGGGATTTGAGTATGTAGGTACTTGAGAATGCAAGGATTCGAGGATGTAGAGATTAGAGAATATAAGGATTTGAGGATGTAAGCATTTGAGGATGCAGGGACTTAAGGATGTAAGGATTTGGGGATATAGGGATTTGGAGATGAAGAGATTTGGTGTTGTAGATATTTGAGGATGCAGGGATTTGAGTATATAGGCATTTGAGGATGCAAGGATTCGAAGATGTAGGAATTTGAGGCTGTAAAAATTTGGATTTGTAAGAATTAGGAAATTCTAGAAAGAAAACAGTTTCTTTCCCTTCTTGCCTTTAGTTTCCAACAATAGACCTGACACAGACAAAGCAATAAACACAAAAATTCAGCTACCTATTGACAAGGATAATAGCACCAATTACTAGCATAATATAGACGCGTCCTCAAGACAAAAATTTGAAATTAACATCTCCGAAACTGATAGGCTGATGCGCATACCACTTGATATTCGGAATCTTCCCTCTCATACCCCTCTAAATGATAACGTCCACCATGGCACTTCGATACTGTATCCTTATAGAGCAGCATAATAATAATTATAACTGTAACATTCTATTTAAATACTGTTGTTTCATAGAAAAGTACAAAAAATGTTAGTATTTTTAGAATAATAATTCACACTCGAGTTTATACATAACTTCTAATAATAGTATCAACGTACAATTGTGGCAATGTAAATAAATATAAATACCGTCGCAACATTATTTATGAAAGTTTATTTTAATGGATATTTCGTTGATAATTAACCCTTTCAATATCGAGTCACTCTTGTGATGCACGTTGCAGTTCAAGCGTGACAAACTTTAATCGTATTTACACCACGATCGAGTTTTCGATTCGATACCAATTAAAGGTTGCATCGAAGATACATGTACATACTTCAATTTTATACATTTATTTTAATATTAATGCGATAATTATTTAACTCTGTCTGACACAACTGCTGAAGAAATCATAAATGAAGGATCTGGTGATTATAAAAAGAAAACAATTCTGCAAACACAGTAATAAAGTTTTATTATTCGATGGTGGACACTGTGATACAGATTCGTTAAAGTATAAAATCTGCGAGCATTCGCTAAATACGTCCGCGCTATTCGAGAAAAATAATTAATCTTCTTGACTCTTAATCTACAATATTAGTACATTCGCGATGTTCTAGAAAATACGGGTAGATAAAATTCGTTGTTACTAACACAGATGTCGAAATTTTCAATTTGCTGGACATCCTGAATGAATCTACCGCTAAATCGTCGGTGTTTCCTTTCTCTCAAAAGTGTACGTAATATTCATCTATGAATTACTTGATTCTCTTTCTACGTTTCTATGTACAGAGTGTTTAAGAACGATGTACAGGATAGGAGAAAAATATTGTAACCGCCACAGCGTAATTTTACATCTTTGAATCGGTAAAAAGTGGTTCAAACACGTTATAGATTTGACCTTGACCTTTATTTTCAAGGTCGTTTCATTTCTTCGTCGTATCGTATTCCACTTGTCTCGAGAATAAAATATCCCTAAGGAATTATAGGTTGAAACTCGATCGTTTTCTTGAAAAATGATATTAAAGATCCGGTATTGATTTTATTCATGATACAATGTAAACAGTGGTTTCTTGTTGAACGAAGAGTACTTATTTTTTCAGATAGAATCACCTCATTGCGTCACAGTTATCCAAATCACCAAAAAAACTTTATCATTTCTCAAAAGAATAGTTAAATTTCCACCTATAGTTCCTTTACAATTTTTCATCCTCGTGACGAGTGGAATATTATACAAAGAAAAAAATTTGACCTTGAATTTCAAGGTCAAGGTCAATGGTGCAACAGCTTTTTTAACGAATCTTCGCAAAACCGAAAGTGAGAAGTCACGCTGTGGCAATCGTGAAAATTTTCCTCGAACTCTGTACACTGTGAGGAGTCCTTTACGAATTCATAACTTTATGTTTCATTTTGAAAATTGTGTGTCCGATTCCCGAAAGGTGCCACTTAATCGTAAAATCGCTAAACAATAGACAATACAATATTTTATAGAGAATAATTTATATAGACTCTTTCTTATCGCTAACACTCGTCGTTCGGTACGTATAATTTAGGTTTTAAAAATCTCGACAATGTTAAGTTCCCATTCGATTACGTTTACTCTATGATCTATGGATCTAGTCTTGTGTTTGGCGCTTTTATAAATCCTACTTAAGTCGTAATTGCATTAAGGCACGATATGAATGTTTCTTTGTTAGAGGAGAACCTCGAATTATCTGTTAATTTGATAAACATTGAGACTTGTGCGGACGAAATATCCGGAACTGGGGTCTCTCAGACCCCAGCAATTTTCACTTACTTTAGGCCTATGTTCGGGAGATCGGGGGAGGCTCACACCATTTGTCAATTATGGGAGAACCTAGGAATAGCCTAGGGAGTTTCTAAGGACACCCTGAGAACAGAACTAGGACAAGGCTGGAAAACCCTAGGAGCCTTAAGAGAATCTGGAGAGATTTTTAAAACAATCCTAAGATCTGAGGAAATCTGTAGTTGAACGCTAAGGAAATATAGGAAAATCCCTAGAAAAACAGTGGGAAAACTTTATGCAATCCCTAGGAAAATGTGGGGAGATTCCTAGGAACCTTAGGAAAATTTAGAGAAATTCCTTATTGCAGTCTAAGAGAATCAAATGTTTCTAGAACTTAAAAGGAATCTAAGAAAATCTTTGGTAAATTCCTAGGAAAACTGAAGTGGAATCTAAGAAAACTTCTATAACTTTAAATTATTTAGGAATTTTCCAGGAAGAACTGAAAAAGAATCATGGAAAATCCGTAGGAGAACTTGAATGGAATCTAGGAAAATCTCTAGTAAATCCCTAGGAGAACTTCAATGGTACCTAAGAAAATCCGTATGTAAACTTAATAAGAATGCAGAAAAATTTCTAGGAAAATTTATCCATGGGAAATCTGTGAGCAATTCCTGGAGAAACTTAAATGAACTCCAGGAAAATATATGGTAAATCCCTAAAAGAACTTATGGGGAATCTACAAAAATCCCTAGTAAATCTGTAGGGGTACTTAAGTGAAATTTAAGAATCTCTATAATAACTTAAGACCTAGTAAAATTTCTAGGAGAACTTAAATGGCCTTGAAAAAGATTTCTAGTAAATTCTTAGAAGAACCTAATTAAAATTTAAACAAATCCCTATGAGAACTGGCATCTAAGAAAATTTGAAACTTATCTAAAAAAATTCCTAGAAAAACTTCAGAGTAACCCTGGAATATCTATGATAAATTCCTAGGTAAACTTGAGTGGAGTCTAGGGGAATCCTTCAGAACCTTTGATAAATTTATAAAAGTCAGCGGGGGTTTGGGGATGTAGGGACTTGATGATGTTAGGATTTGGGGATTTAGGAATTTGGGAACCTGGGAATTTGAGTATTTAGCTATGTGGGAGTCTGCAGATTTGGGGATGTGGGGATTTGGGGATGTAGAGATTTAGGGATGTGGGAATTTGGGGATGTAGATATTTGGAGGTGTAAGGATTTGGGGATGTAGATATTTGAGGATGTAGGGATTTAGGGTTGTAGAGATTTGGGGGTGTAAGGATTTGGGCATGTAGGGATTTGGGGATGAAGGTATTCAGGGATGTAGGGATTTGGAGATGTAGAGATTTGGGGGTGTAAGGATTTGGGCATGTATGGATTTGGGGATGAAGGAATTCGGGGATGTAGGGACTTGGGGATGAAGGGATTTGGCGATGAAGAGATTTGGAGATGCAAGAATTTGTGGATGTAGGGATTCGAAGATGTAGGTATTTGTGGATGCAAGGATTAGGGTATATAGGTACATTGAAGATGCAAGGATTTGGGGATTAGTATATTGTATTTATGAACACAAAGATTCCAGGATGTAAGGATTTGTATGATTTATAGTCCCCAGAAACTTCCTAGAAAAACCTAGACAGAGTGAGATAATTCCTTTCCCCCATGTTTCCTCATAACTGATCTAAGTTGCAGGAGACTGTAAAAGACTAAAAATAAGATTTTAGAAGTAGTACTTTCGAACCGGAGATTTCATACGCGCTAGCCTGAATGTTTCAACTTGACGGTACAGAGGTTATGTTACATGTGTAAATTTTGCTGAGAGCCTTCGACCTCGACGTACATCTTCGATATAGCATCCTTCGTGTTCAACATGTAATTCTGCACCGCTGGCGCAACTTTGTTGTTATTCGATATGATCCCATTCGTCAGATGCGATACGCCATTTTGTAGAACGTGCGCGGTCCCATTTCCTATGTAATTATGCACGCGAGCGATGTTGTTCTTCTGAGCGTGATTCGCGTTGTTTTTCACTCCATTAGCGATCGGCATAACCCCTGTAAAATAAATGAATAACGTAAGTATAATTGTCTGCTTTGATTTCTGCTTTTATAGTTGTTCAAGTATAGTAGACGATATAGTAATTTTGTTACAGGAAAATAGAAATAAGCAGTACCCTTTTTTGGAAGAATGTTTCAACGTTTAGTCAGCATTACAATTAGCTTTTGAAAGGTTCGATAACGGCGTTTCAACTTCCGTTCTATGAGCACTTGTGAGTGCAATTCGAATTAAAAAAGAAAAAAAAGTAAAATAAGTATAAGGGAATATGGAAGGACTATAGTAAATACTAACAAGTCTATTTGAGTATTGTTTGTTCTCGATACTGGTCTATTTACTAGTAGACATTTACTAATGAATAGTATTCACTGGTTTTTTAGTAGTAAGGAGCTGTCTACTAGAGTAGTAATATTTAATAGATTAATAATGAAAGATATCTACTCTTTTAAGTAACATTCGTGAATAACATTAGTGATGTTGTGATTAACATTAGTGAAGAGTATCAAATATTGAGTAATATTCATTATTACTCACAACATTAGTAAGTTATGTAAGTTACTAACATTAGTAAGTAATAATCAATTCATTAAGCAGAAGTTTATACTACTGAGTAGCATATACTTCTGAGTAATATCTACTACTGAGTAACGTTTACCAATGAATAGTATCCTCTAATAAAAAGTATCTAATATAAATACTAGTAAATAGCGCCGACCAACAAGTATTATATTAATTAATTAAATAACAAGTATTATATATTATAATAATTAGTAGTTTATACTAGTAACTAGCATCTACTAATGAGTAATATTTACTCACAAGTAATGTCTACCAATAGTTAGTATCTATTAGTAGATAGTATTCCCTAGTAGATAACATCTACTACTCATTACCGAATAATTTTAAGTATAGAATAATATTTAATATGAAACAGTATTCGTTAATGAATAGTATTTATTAACTATCATTTACTACATACAAGTTTGCTAGCAAATAATATTAAACAAAAAAGTTAGTATTTACTAATAAATAGTATCTAACAAGTAGATACTATAGTTTCTGCTACTAAATGCTGCTACTACCCCAAATGATTTAAAAGTATATAAATACTTACCATGAACATTAATTCCATTCATATTCTCACTGATCACTTTCTCTATAGCCGATTTATTATCGATTACGTGCTTAGGAATACCATTTAGTACAATTCTTTGGTCACTATTATTATAAATAACTTCATTGTCTTCTTTATTTCGTCGTGCTTGAGTCATTAATTGATAAAGAGCAGCTGCAAATTCCTGTTGTACGCTTGGTACGTCCGTGTCACCGTCAATCTACATTTCAAACCATTTCCGGTCATTTCATTTTTTAAATAGTTTCATTTTGAAGATTAGTATAACAATACATATTTTGTGTCACTATCAACTTTTAGTAAATTTAAAATTTATTTTTATTGTTATCTAATTGTTTTCTTCTTTAGGAGTGAGCAAAAATCAATTATTTACTTTTAAAATGAGGGTAAGTGAGAATTCTTTTATTGTAAGGGCGGGGCGAATTCCCCACCCCTCTTCCAGTGGCCACGCCCAGATTCTACTACTATACTATAGTATAAGAGTAAAGTATATATCTTTATACTGATATACTAATATACTAATATAGTATATTTATATTATTAGAAAATTATTAATCTCGTTATAAGTTACTATCATCTTTTATTTCTAGTCTATTTAACAATTTAACCTGTTTAACAATTTATTCGAAGTATACTCACAATAGTAAGTCGATTTTCGTTATCCAACGACTTCAGCATAGGCAACGAAACTTTCCGGAAAAGTTCCAATCTTTTCTTAAATGCAGACACACTGTCGTCTAATCTTCCCCTTCCAAGTTGCAATTTCGAACAATCTAATAACACTAATGGCGGTTGTTGCCCAAACTAATAAAACCAAAATATCGAGTTAACAAACCATTTACAATAATTATCTTATACACATTACTACTCATCCAAGAAACTTTATTTCCATAATTTAATAAAATACCAAAATAAGAAATGTTACCTTGTTTTCGAATTCTTGAACTTGACTCAAGTCTCTGGGATAGCCATCGATTATTATACCATCCGCATCGTTGTTCAACATAATTTGTTGCTCAACCACTTGCATGACTATATCCTGCGGAACCATTTCACCGGAAACAATAGCATCGTTGATGGTGATGTTCGAAGGCGCCATTGTTCTTAGCAGACCGCCTATATTTATATGGACCCAACCGGGCATGTTTCGTATCGCCAGAGTACAAAGGTGTTCTTTATTGCTTCCTGGACCACCTGAAAAGATATCATTAAATTAATAAATATGTCAATAAAAATTTGAACAATTGTTCATAGATTTACTATACCATTTGATAGTATTAGGAATGCTATAGTAATTTTATATTATTTTTTATTCGTTTCTACTTCAAACTATTACATTTACTATATTTACTATATTTACTATATTTACTATATTTACTATATTTACTATATTTACTATATTTACTATATTTACTATATTTACTATATTTACTATATTTACTATATTTACTATATTTACTATATTTACTATATTTACTATATTTACTATATTTACTATATTTACTATATTTACTATATTTACTATATTTGCTATATTTACTATATTTGCTATATTTACTATATTTGCTATATTTACTATATTTGCTATACAGTATTGCCTCGAAATAAGCAACACGCTCGGGACCGGCCAGTTGCTTATTTCGAGGGTGGTATGCTATTCGACTTGGTTTTGTTTTTTCAATCGCTGTGTATTAGAGTAAGAAAACAATATACACGTTCTGTCCTCTTTTCACTAAACTGTTCGGACAACCATAAATATTATTGGTTCTTCGGTTTCACGGACCTCTCACACCGTCTCGGATCTCTCACTCGGCGGCCGACTTCAATCAAAGAAGTGGGGATATAAATTTGCTAATTTCGAGGCTCGAAACTGTTGCTTGTTTCGAGGCAATACTGTATTTACTATATTTACTATATTTACTATATTAGCTATATTAGCTATATTAGCTATATTTGCTGTATTTACTGTATTTACTATATTTGCTATATTTACTATATTTGCTATATTAGCTATATTTGCTATATTTGCTGTATTTACTACATTTGATATATTTTCTACATTTGCTATATTTGCTATATTTGCTATATTTACTGTATTTATTGTATTTACTATTGCTATATTTACTACATTTACTATATTTACTATAATTACTATATTTGCTCTATTGGCTATATTTAATATTATATATTTGATACATGGTCTGTATTTATTATATTATGTTTCAGTTATTTCTTTACTTATTATTGCAATTATTTGCTATATCTACATTAACTATTGTAAACTATTTATTTATTACAAACTATTTATTGCTGCTATTATTTCGTCTACCTATATTTACAATTGCAAATTATGTATTAATGCAGCGATTAACTATATCATTAACTATTGAGTACTATTTGCTATATAAAAATAAACTATTATGAACTGCTTACTATATCAAAATTAACTATTGTGAACTATTTGCTGTATTAAAATTAACTGCTGTTCATTTACTACAGCAATTACATATTATTTTACACTTACCTATGACCCAGATAAAGGAAGGTATTTGTTTCTTGAGTCTGCTCGTAGTTTTCGGAGGCTGTACAGTTGTCGTGATAGGTAATTGCGTTATTTTCGGTGATACTTGTTCCTTGTGAAGTGCAATCGTTGGAACTGATTGTTTTCTACTTTCAACGTCCACCTACAATTTAACCCAAACATTATTATAAAACGATATTTTATAATCACGTATCCTAAATTCATATTTTAGGAAACATACTTTTGTTTCTACAGACTCGGGAACATTCTTCTGCTGTAGATTTTGATTTGATAAACCTAAAATTTTGAATACTGCCTCGCGGAAGTCAATGTACACCTCGTTTGGATTTCTTTCACCATTCACCTGCAATCATTATATTCACAAATATTAACAACGATAAGAAATGTTACAATATATTCTAATATATTATAACAATTATTAAAAAGAAATTTTATAAAAATTTTATAAAAAAGTAGTATATGAATATATCGATAGATATTATTATTCATGGAGATTTTAAATTGATCAACTATTTAAATATTAACAACTGCTAGTACAAGGATGTTCGTTTTTGATATGTACATAATTAAAAATTGTAGTGAATCTAAATTTTAAAGTAGTAGACAAATTTTTAAAACTCTTCTGTAATAGAGAAATGGTAGACTATTAAATATATAGGGTATTTCATAAGTTTGAAACTAAAATGTAAAGCAGTATAAAAATTTTTAAAACTCTTCTGTAATAAAAAATGGTAGACTATTAAATATACAGCATGTTTCATACGTTTGAAACTATGAACTAAATTATTTATAAGTGTGGAACTATGAAGTTAATTATTTATAAATTTGAACTAAACTATGAACTAAATTAAAGTAAAAGTTCTAACTCATTATCAATAATATCTCAGTGAAAGTTAAACTTATGGAATACTCTATATAACCATAAATCTATATTACTAAGCATACACAAAATGGCGTCGAACAGTTTTAACAACCATTCTCGAAATTAAATTAATGGATTAATAATGAATTAAAGCGAAATGTTTACTTACTTCCAATAACATTCCACTTTGATCAAAATACTCGATAACAGGCATAACATTTCTATAAAAATTATGGAGTTCCATTCTTGCGAGTTCAATGACCACTTGCCCGAGCTGTGCGCCAAAATCGATTTGCCTTTCGAGGACTTCCTGTCTCCATGAAATGAGGACTACACCGTTCACTATTTTTATCTGAAAATTACATCAGAAACTGCTTACTCTGATCGCCTTAATTGTCTCTTATATATGTGTACTAATTTATACAACAAAACATTTATTTTTCTAAATAAAAAATTTATTTTGAAAAACAGTTCAAAATACTTTGTTGGTTTTGTAAAACTTCAATAAAAGTTTTATTTGTTTAATAATTTCATACTTCATTTATTTAATAAGACAATTTGATACTGTATTTATTTAATAAAATAGTAATCTGATTATTTATTTAATAAAATGGTAATCTTTTACTTTGTTTATTTTATAATTTTATCCTGTGTTTATTTAATAAAATCTGATACCTTATTTATGTAATAAAGTGATAATGCATATTTTATTTATTTAATACAAAATTTGGAAAAATTGAACATAATAATTTTTTTAACAAATTAGAACATAGCTCTAAATTGTAAGTTTACTTAAAGTATAAAGTTAACTAAACCAGTATATAATTATTATAATTACTTGAATAATTAAACCACCTACTTTTTCAGCGTATTCGACCACGTCTCGCATATTACGTGGATAACCACTGACGAGAAAAACTTTGGAAGTTGGAGACATTTTGATTTCGAGCATAAGAACCTCGGCGACTGTTTTACTACTAAGTTGTCCAAAATCTTGCATATCTGTTTAAAAGAAACGAACAAGACAAATAGAAAAAATATAATAAAAAGTTTTCTAAAACTTCAAAATTTCAATTTAAATAATATTAATATTTACAATAATTATTTATTTGTTGAAATAAATGTAAAAATCTTTATTTTGAAATTAATTCATTTTACCTACCATTCCCTAATGCATACTGTTGAAGAAGATCCATCATGTTGATGTGTGTTATGCCCTTCTTCTCTTGCATTAAATTGTCACAATGTGTCACCTTTCCACTTCCTGGACCGCCTGAAAATAATGAAATATGTGTAGAGTGAAAAGTAGTAATATAATATAATATTCTTAGTATTTGCATTATTTTTATGTGTTAATTTCAGACAATCGTATAATACATTCATATTTTATTGGTTTCCTATTTTATATTTTATATTTTCATGTTTTTAAACTATTTTTATATTATTATATACATTTATTGTATTATGTTTATATTTGTATATTTTTATATTTTTATATTTTTATATTTTTATATTTTTATATTTTTATATTTTTATATTTTTATATTTTTATATTTTTATATTTTTATATTTTTATATTTTTATATTTTTATATTTTTATATTTTTATATTTTTATATTTTTATATTTTTATATTTTTATATTTTTATATTTTTATATTTTTATATTTTTATATTTTTATATTTTTATATTTTTATATTTTTATATTTTTATATTTTTATATTTTTATATTTTTATATTTTTATATTTTTATATTTTTATATTTTTATATTTTTATATTTTTATATTTTTATATTTTTATATTTTTATATTTTTATATTTTTATATTTTTATATTTTTATATTTTTATATGTTTATATTTTTTTATTTTTTTATTTTTTTATTTTCATATTTTTATATTTTTATATTTTTTTATTTTTTTATTTTTATATTTTTTTATTTTCATACTTTCATACTCTACATTTTTATTATTTTTCATACTTTTATATTTTATTTTTATCTGCACATCTTCATACTCTGTATTTCTGTCAATTTCATATTTTTCTGTTATATGTTTTGGTTATTTTTATATTTTTATATTACATATTTTTGCTATTTCTACATATTTCATATCTTTGCAATCTTCTTTGATGTTTTACATTTTGATTATTCTCATATCTTCTTTTCTTGTTTTATAATTGTATATTTTAAGTAAAAAAAAAATTAATGTAGATAGCGATAAAGTATGATACAAACCGAGTACAAAAATAACAGGCACTTTTGGAATTTCAAATTTAACAGGACCAACATTTTGTTGTGAAAAGTATCCGTTCGGTGGAGTCGGTAGAAGTCCAGCTTCTCCTCTCCATTTTCCTGCACTTTGAGCATCACTTTCCTCAAACACCTGCGATCCATTCTGCTGATCTATAAATTCAACAAAAAAAAAATAACTTAATTCATATGAATCGTATAGAAAAATATGTAATCATGTTTCATTTGGGGAATCGTTGAACGGACTTTATCGATCGTGCGGTATATGTAATGTCAAGTCCAAGATGTATATATGTAGGTCACAGGTGTGTTTCCGTCATATCGTGACATGCTATTAAAACATATTTAACAAGAAAACGTAATCCTCTTCAATAGCTGCATGTTTAATGATATATAAAAGAGTTTCTTTCGAAACTACTAAAAGTAACAGAAACTACGAACTAGTAAATATTAAGTACAATTACAAGATCTTAAAAACTACTAGAACTATAATAACGTTCTTTTAACTGCTAACTACCATTAAAGTTATAAGGAGTTGCAGAAAGTGTTCAAACATTTCGAAACCTTTAACAACTACTAAAGAAACTGTTAAATATGAAATATTGATTAGATTAAAAACATCGAAAGTTATTACTATATAAAAATTTGCTTGGACATTATTAAACTGGGAAAAATAGTAAAAATTAACAAACTATTAGAAATTGTGATTAGTTTAGAAATATTATTGAACTTGTGAAAAATAGTAGGTTATTCTATTAAAACTGTTAGAAACTATCACAAAATTATAAAATTCTTATTATTAACTCTGAATATTGTTAAAGAATATAATCGATTAAAACTATGTAAGTCTGCTAACTATTAACTACTGATCTATTAAAAAGTATAAAAAGTAGAAACAAACAAATTAAAGTATAACTGAAAACTATGTCGAAACTGTAAGAAAGTACTTACTATGTTAATAATAATAGTTATAATAATATTAAGAAATATTACATTTTTTATTAAGTGCTTACTACTGAAACTGTAACAAAATCATAGATACAATTCATTCTATTAAATATAACTGAAAATTATCACAAAACTATAACAAAGTATTAATTACTAACTATTAAATAGTATTAAAAATTGTTAAATATATCAACATCATATAAATCTACTATTAACTATTGTAATTATATTATATATTACTTAAAGTATAAAAACTAATACTAAAAAGTTTAAAAGTTAATACTAATTCTAAAAAATATAAAAACTAATACTAAAAAGGTATAAAAATTGGTATGAATACTAAGTACTATAAAAATTAGTACTGATACTAAAAGCTATAAAACTAGTACTGAAAATGTATAAAAACTAGTATTAATACTAAAAACTATAAAAATTAGTACTGATACTAAAAGCAATAAAAACTAGTACTAAAAATGTATAAAAACTAGTATTAATACTAAGAACTATAAAAATTAGTATTGATACTAAAAGCTATAAAAACTAGTACTGAAAATGTATAAAAACTAGTATTAATACTAAAAACTATAAAAATTAGTACTGATACTAAAAGCTATAAAACTAGTACTGAAAATGTATAAAAACTAGTGTTAATACTAAAAACTGTAAAAATTAGTACTAATACTAAAAGCTATAAAAACTAGTACTAACAAAGTATAAAAACTAGTATTAATACTAAAAACTGTAAAAATTAGTACTGATACTAAAAGCTATGAAAACTAGTACTGAAAAAGTATAAAAACTAGTATTAATACTAATGCTAAAAACTAAAAAAAATACTAAAAAAGTATAAATACTAATACCAGCACAAAAAACTACAAAAACTCTTAATAACTATTGAATTACTAAATAAAATAAAACTATTTAATCACCAATATTCATACTTAAAATCCCTAATAACATATTTGTCACAAACATAAAATTTCTAATAATTCTCCCTTAAATATAATTTATAACAAACTAGTATTAGTATTAGTACTAATTAATTAGCATACAACGATGTATTTTAACAATAATAAAAATATGTTTAAAATATTTAAAAAGGAATACTAACCAGTGTCCAGGCAGATGCCCATAGTAAATCGTTGGGGAGATGCCAAGATCCTGTGACGGCCATTTACTCACATGCTTCCATTAAACTAAAACACCCTTTCTAACACAACTGTTTCAAAAATAAACTGTCACATGAAATAACTTGTTGCTCGCATTAGAATCTTCCTTTTTCACGGTACTCTTCGATATCGTTTTCTTCAACTATCGACATGTTGTACCGCTTTCAACAGTTCCCAAGTTAAAGGAACGTCAAAGTCGATCAACCACTATGGAACTTTCTTTAAAGTCAATGAGTCACCACTTATTGTTAGTTGAATTCGATAGAAGCGACTTATAGTAACTCGACAGGATCCTCGGAACTGTAGTTGTATAGTTGTTATAATGACCTGTGCGCAAATTATTATTATTATTTGACATTTGTTGAACCACCTTCTCTTTTAACGATAACAGCTTTCGATAGTAACATTATTTTAGTTGCTGCTTTTGTAGATATTAGAATTTGTAGTATAGTTATAATTGTTCACTGAAGTAGTTTTTTAGTGATTATAATTTTTATAATTATTATATTTGTCATACTGTAAACCCTACTCGAATTTTTAATACACTTCAAAGTGAAATTCAAGTCCAATTACAATTTGCACAATCAGAGATCGACGAATATAAGAATTAGGTAAATTTTCAACTTTTTAAATGATCAAATTTTCGAAATATTAATCCTCAATTTTATAACTTTCTAAGTTATTAAATTTTCCAAATCTTAATCCTCAAATTCTTGAACTTGAAAATTTAGAAGTTTGCAAATTATCTAATTTTGAAATGCCCTATTTTTAAACTCCTGAACTTTCAAACTTTCGAATTCTCAAGTTCCAAATTCCCAAGGTACCAATTTCTCCAATTCTCAAATTTATGAATTCCCAAATTTCCAAATTTCCAAATTTCTAAATTCTCCAATTCTCAAATTTCCAAGTTTCCAAGTTTCCCAATTCTCAAATTTCCGAATTCCCGAGTTCCCAAATTCCCAAATTCCCAAATTTCTAAATTCTTCATTTCTAAAATTCCAAATCCTCAAGTTCCCAAATTCCCAAATTCCCAAATTCCCAAGGTTCCAAATCCTCCAATTATCAAATTTCCGAATTGTCAATTTTCCAATTTCCCAAATTCCCAAATCCCCAAATCCCCAAATTCCCAAATCTCCAAATCCCTAAATTCCCCAATTTCCAAATTCCCTAATTCCCAAATTCCCAAATCCTCAAATCCCCAAATTCCCAAATCCTCAAATCCCCAAATTCCCAAATTCCCAAATTCCCAAATTCCCAAATCCCCAAATCCCCAAATTCCCAAATCCCCAAATCTCGAAATTCCGAAATCCCCAAATTCCCAATGTTCCAAATTCTCCAATTCTCAAGTTTCTAAATTTCCAAGTTTTCAACTTCCAAGTTCACCAAATTTTCATAATACCTAATTCCAAAATTCCCAAGTCCCGAAATTCGAATAAACCTGCCGAACTCCACCCCAGAAGCTCCAGTTACGTCAGTAGTTATTACTATACAATTATAATAAAGTAAAGTTTATTAAAAGTATAGTTAAAGAAGTTCACTTCAATAATTCTTACTATTCTACATAAATATAAGGTTGCGACGAACTTCTAAAACCAATAGTTTGAAAAATTCACTGTAATACTTGCATTATGGAAACGAGTATACCAATACTTCCTCCTATCAAAAATGCAGTAAAATATCAAGAAACTTATTAATCAAATATTCTTCAGAACATTCGCTAAAATACATCAAACAATTCCCACTATCACGACAAAATTTCTTACTCATATAACTTTCAAAGTTCCTATCAGCAAAACTATCTTATTAAAATAACTACGTTTTTCCTTCCCGACTACCACGTATACCCACCAAATACACTGGAAATTAATTTAAAATACACAGTCGGCACTTTCTAGAATGCAGCCTGGAATAATATTTACGAAAGCACCGTCGAAGAAGAAGTTGCAATTTATCGATCAAATAATCCGGCGAGAAAAGGAAAATTCACTGGATGAAAAGTTTCACTGTAGCACAGTAGGTCACAAAAATGATTCTCGACTATTTCGGAAAAGAATCGACACGTTGGGACAAGTACACCGAACAGTGGATACTTGTGAATTAGAACAATCGCCAGGTGAAGTTCCCTGGTCGCGGTGTGATAGTACTGTAATGGATTGATAGAAACAACTAGAGGTCGTAACAAGAGTCAATTGTTACCATAGCGATAAACATGCGCAACTAATCCGTTCCTAGACTATGTCGTACAATACTACACGTACGTACGTATGTTTTGCATATATTCGAATTAATAGATAGTTTTCTGCACTGGTTGCAACGTATGCAGGGGTGCGCGTGCGTTAGTTGCAAGTTCAATGTCAAGTTGTTTCACGTGGATGGATGTTGAACAGACAGAGACAGAAATGGGGGATGAAAGTGTGAAAATTTATTGAATTTAATTTCATTCCTTTGGATTTCGTTTTAAACGTGAGAAGACGTATGTTATCGTGGAAACAGATATTTGACCGTCATGTACATGTATAACAAGTTTCGAGTTGTATCGTCATCATACATAGGTACGATGGCATCGTGATGTGATTTTTGGGACTTTTAGGTTTTGGGAATTTAAGACTTTAGATCTTGCGAGTTTGGGACTTTAAGATTTTAGGATTGCAGGATTTTTGGAACTTCTGAGATTTTGGGATTTCGGGACCAACAAATTTTGGGACTTTTGGGTCCTTCGGATTTTGGGACCTTTTGGGACCAGGGGACTTTTGGATCTTCTGGGATTTTTAAAACTTTTGGGACTTTTGAGTCCTTGTGACCTTGGGGACCTTTGGGACTTTTGAGTCTTTGGGTCCTTGAGAAACTTTGGAACCCTTAAGTTCTTATATCTTAAAAAAACTTTAGAACTTTCGAGTCCTTGGGTTCTTAGAAAACTTTAAAACTTTGGATTCTTAGAATTGTTCAACTTTAAGACCTTTTCAATCTTGAAACTTTTAAATCTTCAACAAATTTTTAATTTGGAAGTTTAAACCCTCCACAAAGTGCCCTTTCTCCCAATGAAAAAGTACTATTACCTTAAAACCCTAAATATTAAAACTTATTATAAAATATAATATGCATCACAAACGAATGGAAAAGTTTTCGAAAATGAATCCGTATTCATACAAGTTTAAGAATCCTCAGATTATACGCTGTTTTTTGCAGAGGATTATTTGGGTTACGGTCATATGTCGATACGTTTATAACATGCTTATACAGAAATCAGTACCTCGTTCACAGAAGGTGATTACCTTGGCTATATGAATAATCTACAACTGGTTCGTAACCCTCCTATCTTGGATTAAACCAATAAAGGTATTGTGAATACATAAGCTTGGAAATATCGACACTGTCGACAACTGCTTTACTCTCATATGAATATGCATAATTCGTACAAGGTAAACTGTTTATATGTCTAGATCCTAATTTCTATAACTCGCACCTTCGTTATACGTACTTCTTCATTATTTATTATCCAATTTTATAATAATTGCTTTTATAGTTATTATTGTAGCAATTGAAAGTAACAAACATAATATTTGTCATATTAAGAATAAAATAATGAATTAAACTGATTGCCACGGATAAATCATCATTTTATTACAAATATTTCATATTTATTTATTATTCCTTAATCTATTCTAAAGGTGTTGAAGTCCCTCATCCCTCTATCGTGTACCTCAAGAAATACACATAGAAAGCAGAGGAATCCCAAAACACCATTGATCACGTGTGATCTGTTGTATTTATGTCATAACATTGCGTACTTTTTAATATTATGTGTCACTTGTATGTAAAACAAGATTTGAAATTATTGAAATAATAAAAATTTATGAAACCTATAGTTGGACAATTTAACCTTGTCTTTATACAATTATATTTTACATGATTCCTAACCTCAAATATGTACACTGTGTATATTAACCTTTGAAGTGTGAAATTATACATTGATGAATTCTGATGTAAAGCTTCACAAATGTATGTTACAAGATGAATAATCATACTTAATCATTCATGTTATGATTGTAAGAGAGAGAGAGAGAAGGTATAGAGTTAAGTTATAGAGTAAAGTCAGTATAAATATACAATCTTAACACAAAAATAAGATGAGCGATAGAAGTGAAGAGATTTCTGATGCACAAAGTGAGAAAGGTGAAGATTTTGCAGTCGATGATTATGATAAAGAAACAGAGAGCGATGATTCCTGGTGTGATGTTTCTGAGACCAATAATGATGAAAATGTAAGATTAAATTGATATAACTTTATTGTTATATAATTTAGAAAAATATTTTTATATTTTATATTGACTACTGTCAATTATAATTATTTTTATTATCACTTAGACTCCTCAAAATGATGAAATGAAAGTGGATGAACAGCAGCAGAATGGATCTGCGCTCGCTGGAGGTCACAGATTTGACCGGACATTGATATGCGTTAAATATCCTGGAAATGTTATTAATCCAGAGAAAGCTGTTGAAACTTTAGGCGGTATCCATAATATTTCAACAGTACGATATCATTTTTCTCCAACATAAATGAACCTACGTAGACTTTAATTGTACATATTATTAACAGGCAGTGGATACTTCAAATCGACGTCTGGAACTGAGATTTCGACCAGATGATGTTTATTGTAAACCAACTTGCGGTGATAGACATAATACTAATGGATTTCTGCTTAGAGTTCGAATTAAGAAAAGATCAAAAGAAACAGACGCATCTCAAGCAAGCGAACCATCCACAAGTGGTGCGAGTGTAAATAATGAAACTGATAACAAAACAAGCGATAAAACTAATAATCATTTTTCAAACATGCCTGATATGTCCCAAAGCTGTAGTGTTCATAACACAAACAAAGATGAAGATGAACAACTTGTATCCGAATTGATTAATCAAGTACAAAGTTGCAGCGTTAAAAGTTCAGATGACATTTGTTCTTCTCACAATTTATTTTCTGAAATTGAGCCTAAAGAATCACCAAATGTATCCATAGACACAGGCGATACAACTTCGCCAAAATCAAAAAATATCATGCCAACATTTGATCGTAATAAATATCAAGACCTATCTGAAGATAAAGACTATCAATTACCAGAATTAACAGTTTTAGGAAAAGTTCATACAGAATTTAGATTTACGAGTATGTGTTATTCGAAATTATTTGTTTCTTTTTTAATAGTGTGTCGTGACATTGCCATATTCTTTTAGATCTTTGTGATTTTCAATATTTACCAATGACTCCATGCAAAGATGACCCTAAAACATTAAAGTGCATATATGACCAAATTTATCCACACAATATACTACATTATTCTTGGTTGAAGAATGATGTACCTTACTTCTTACCACCAGCTGCGTTCAGCCGAATGGACACTGTACAACAATATGCGCCAAAAACTGAAGTAAATTCGTACCCAGAAAACGTAATAGGCAAAAGTAGAAAACGAAAAGCGGGTTTTTCAAATTTTATATATTTTTCTACACCTGAAGTTCCTACCAAACCACCAGCAGGGATAGAAACTGCTATGAAAGTGAAATTTGTTCGAAACGCTGACTTTGAACAGATGCGTCAAATATTTGAAGAGCGACCGATCTGGTCCAAAAATGCGTTGATGTATAAAACCAAATTTTCTAGCGATCGATTAAAAATTTTATTGCCGTCTGTGGCATATTACTTTATGACTGGCCCATGGAAAATTATGTGGGTGAGATTGGGATATGATCCAAGAAAAGACAGTTCTGCACGGAAATACCAAACCTTGGATTATAGATTGAAAGCAATGCGTGAGTTTTTTTATTTGAATAATAGCATAAACATCAGGTATAAAATGTTGTTTTTATTATATAGATGGTCTGGGATCCACCGTCAAATGTAAAAGGAATTATGCAAATTATACATTACCATATAAATCAACGCCAGCTGCAAAACAAAAAACAATTATCTCAAATGCTGGTTTCAGCCAAGAGCAGACGTATAAAAAAGAGCAAGAATTAAATGAGAATGCGTATATTTATAGAAATGGAACAATACCACCTTCCAGACAAATGTTTTATCAGGTATATTATTCTTTTAGTATGAATTAATTAGAATTATTAATTTTGTACTTTAAATGTAAAATTGTTATTAGTACTGCGATGTCCTGGTAGATGAAATTCAAGAGATGTTGGCGAAATTACCAGATCCTGCACCTGGTGTAAGATGCCATGAGAAAAGAGGCTGGTTACCAAGTGGTTTTGATGCACAATGCAGAGAGATTATTAATAAACAAGTTCGAGCTGTTTTACGAAAGCAAATGAATATACCCGAAGACCGTACGTATAATGATTAATAAATTAATATATAATTATTAATTATAATTGGAATAAAAACTAATTTGCTTTGTTTGTTTATTTTGCAGATCCCACGTCTATGCCTAGAAAGCGTGGAATAAAACGTGGGATTAAACCAAAGCGTAGTATGCTTGACAGCAAAGCGAGGAAAAGAAAAAAAGAATCACCTTCCAGCAGTGCTGTTACAGAAGAAATGTCGTGAGTTAAATCTTACTAATTTTTATGTATGGCTTGACAAATAAATGAGACATTCCTAAAGTTAAAGTTTATTAAAAAATGTACAGAATCTATTTTCCAAACGTCTACTAATAAATATGATTACATCGTTGATTACTGGATTTAACTGCGAATTAAACACGACGTTGAAAATATTGTTAAGTTCTTTTTTGTGAGGAATGAGTGCAGGTAGAGCGCAGCGACGAGACACGTTCCAATAATACTGATTGATCGATAGTTTTGTTACAGATATCTCATAACGTACAAATTTTTTATCGACTTAATTGTCTTGGTTAAAATATTATAAAAACATCATATTACTCTCTTATCTGCACTTAATAGGAACAAATTTAGATCAGCTTATTTTTGCTTATTTGACTCGCGTCTCGTCTGAACTGCAACAGAAATAGATAGGACAAGTGCCGATGACGCAGAGATTTATCTATGATGTCTTCACAGACGTAAGCCAGGATTGGTATTGGCCACGTAGCTCAAAAGTTCTTCAGAATCTTCGCAGACGAAAGGTTTCTGATGGTAGCAGGCTACGTCGTGCCAGCTAATTCCATCCTTGTACACGTTGTTCAAAACAGACAAGCAGGATTCGTTAGTGCCGTTTATGTCGAATTCAGCATTGTCCGGTTGTCTGGTTTTCTTGTGTCCGGTTTGAGACCATGGATTGAAGCTCCAACCTTCGGGTACCTGGTGGGTTGGCGACATCTTCTTCCTGTTCGCGGACCAGAACCATCCGTAAATGGCTTTGGGTTCGAGATCGCGGCGATTCTCACAGCCTTTGAAGTCACAGAGACGTCCGGATGTCCAAATGTAGGGAACATCATCTACGTAAAGAATTATTTATTAAATCGGAACAAACTTTATTTCTTAAATTTGTTAATTCATAGCTTACAACAGTGAAAATTTTCAAATTATATTGTTTTGTTTAAGTGTTAAGCTTATATTTTTATATTTTACTATTCCATCATACTACTTTACTGCTGTTTTGCTATATGACCATTTTATCTTTTCACTCTAATAGTATTCCACTCTACCATTATAGAATATTATTGTACTATGTATGTATTAGCGGAAATAATACTATTGTTATTTCACTATTCCATTACATTATAGTACACCATGCCACAGTAAAATTAGTGGAATAATAATATAGTAGTCAAGCAGTACAATTAGTGAAATAGTAGTACAACTGTATAATAAGACCTAACACTAAGAGCTCAAAATAAATTCATTTGGGGTTCAATTAGAATTCTACTCTATAGACAGACCATGAACAGTACTGCAAAATAAATGACTGTGACCTAACAATTAATGTTTGTTGTTAAATGGACCACCTAATTGAACGTTAATTAAGAATAATGTGTTATAATTTTTGATGTTATAATGATAATTTTAATTACTTTGTTGAATAAGTCTGTAGATTAAGTTGTTCTCATCTTGGGTCTCCAGTGATATAAGATCCATGCAATATTCTCTACAGATGTTCCTTGCATCTAACCAATCCACCCTCTGATTAGCATGAGCTGGAACATGTCCACTGTAGAAATAGTTGTGACCTCTATAGTTGAATTCCTTTGGTCCTGCAAAACATATAGACAAAGATTAAGATTCCGTAAAGAGATATTTTGTAATTGACATCGTGAACGGTTTGCTTATTTTTGTGAAAGTAGGAAGAAACCAGTCAAAATTTAGTTGTCTACGTTGTATGCATAATTGAAGCGATACTAGTCTCAGGATGAGATTATCGTCTGCTTAAATGTCAACGGTCTAAGTGTTTTTCCCGGTATTATTATTTATGCAGGGACGCCGTTCTCATCGACGGTTTACAACGTGTATCTCATTGTGAGAACCTAACGTTCTTATTGCGAAACAACAACTCATATTGAACGATGTTACAACTCGTTTCTGTTGCTTCTGTTTTGAATATGTAGATTTTTTTGAACACGTCATTATTAGGCCATGACCAGTTGACTATATTTCAATTAGTAAAGTAGGACTAATAGTTTATTCTTCTTCATAATTACCAATTGAAATAGTAGAATATACATAAATATATATGTATGTACATAAATAGCAATAAACCATGGACGAATTAAACTATGTATATTTAGGTTAGGGTGTCAACACAGGTTTGGTTACATTAAGGGACCCCCCTAACACAGGTTTGGTTAGGTTAGGGGGTTCCCTTATATTTTTCATGGGGTTTATATTAAACAATATGTTATAAAATTCACATCTCGACTATTATACGTATTAATTAAGTTTATTTAATTTATATAAAATATGAAGGTTCTCATGCAAGTATCCTATCTGTTTACTGATGATAGGTTCCCACAAATCATACGAATCATACAATTTAAAAAATATATTAGCAAACTCAAAGCCCTGACTACAATACTTAATTTATTTCATTTTTATGAAATACAGACGTTCCTAAATGCAAAATCCGGGGTACATGTTCCACTTTCCCATAGTTAACTACAAAGTTGTTTTTATGTATAAATATTCATAGCGTGATCATCATGAAACATGGAATAAAATTAACGATAAGAATAACGAAACTCTGTATTGAAATCGACGATCTCTTGTAGTAACGCGATGAAGAAGAAGAAGAAGAAGAAGCATCATGAGTCAGAAATTACGACATAGGACAAACAACTCGTGATTCTGGTTGCTAGAATAAGTTTAACGAAGTGTCTGCGGGGAAGGGAGAGAATTATTGCAGCGACACCAGCGTTGCTGAATAACCGTAGCCTTGAACATCTGACATTTAGCATCTCTTCGGATTAAAAAGTATCTTCGTTTGTTTCGATCTTCATGCTAACATCATTGATTTTCATCATTGTTTTCATAAAGAGGTACAAAATACGAAACATCACATGTACATATTTGTAATCGTAAAGTGTAATTTTATCATTCGATTTAAATTTCAAATCTAACCTAATTTGGATGATAAAATAACGTGTCATGTTAGGTTAATAAACCTAGGTTAGTCTCCCTCGATGTATCATGTTGACACTGTACAGTGATTATCAGATATAAAGAAGACCTGGGTCGTTCATGTCCCCTGTGGTCAGAAGAATGACGTCAAGAGATATAAAAAGTGGCAAAACCGACCACTTTCTTTCAATAACTTTCTTTTTCATTCGAGATATCTGAAAGTTGTTACACTTTGTCAACTGCCCCTCCAAGCTGCCCATTGAGGTGTGGTATAATTCCCCTAGGGTGTTTTTGAACCTTTTTTCATGACCTATTTTTTATTTACCGACGCAAAATTTAATTTCTTCCAGCAACAAAATGATCAAGTACAACTTTTCGCGTCAGCTGACACGTGCCTCGTTAACTGACCCTGAGGATGTCTCCTATAAAAAACCGATGAATTTACATAGTCCAACGTGTGTATTACTAAAAGTGATATGTACGTAACGAAACGTTTAACACGCAATGTAAAACAGGAAAGATCTCACTAATAATTAATTAATATTGATTTGTACGTATGTGCATGTCAACATATATCATGTCTAAGAAATTCTATATTAATTATTAAACAAAATTTTGCACTATTTTCTATTAATTTAACATGTTAGCTTGAGAAATATTTAGAAATTCTTTGCACGTTAATGTTAAAATTAACCACTACTATACGTTGTCAGGATTACGGTATTTCAGAAATTGTTAAGGTGGAAATGTAAGGAGAGAGTGTTAGTCCGAGAGGAATCGTTAGAGACCGTATTATCTTCGAAAGAAATAATAGACTCCATTTAATCATTGTAGGGTTTACGCATACCATCGGAACGATCATCCTCAGAAGTTCCTTGACACAATGGCGAAGTATGCGACTGCCTAAAGGCGCATAAATGTTTAATGGAGGATGATATAACGATCGTAAATTACGAGTATATGTATAAGCGAAGGAGAGAGCCTGGCTGTTCTTGCAATTATGTACAAACGTTCGAACGCATAGCCGGATGAAAACAGAGAAAACTTCTAATTGCTAGAAGATGATATAATCGCGGCGAACGATGCTTTGTTCTCAGACGTTTTCTAAACCCGTTAGGTTAACATCAATGAACTTCCCGACTACAGTTATTCCAGCAATACGTATACTCGTATGCGACGTACGCCTCGTTTGGGTAAGGACAGGATTTTGGGAGTGGTAATTCGTAAATTTAAAAATTTTTTAATTCCAAATTTGTGAATATTTTATTTGCCGAATTTTCAGTTGTGAATTCTCAATTTTCCAAATTTCTAAATTTCGGAATTCTCAATTTACCAAATTTTTAAATTTTAGAATTTTCAATTGTCCAGATTTCTAAATTTCAAATTTGTAGATTTTTATATTTCTAAATTATAGAATTCTCAAGTTTCCAAATTTCTAGATTTTACAAATTTTTGAATTTCAAATTTCTAGATTTTTGGATTTCTGAATTTTCCAAATTTATAAATTTCTGAATTCCTAAATTTCCCAAATTTCTACATTTCTGAATTCCTAAATTTTCCATATTCCTAAACTTCTGAATTCCTACATTTTCCAAATTTCTAATTTTTTGAATTTCAAAATTCTTAATTTTCCAAATTTCACAAGTTTCCATTGTACTAATGTTTTAAATACTAGCCAGTACAAATTTATATTCTGAACTGGTACGAACATTTGCGCCGCCAAAATAATGTACACATTTATCCTCTAGCTATATTGCCATCTACCAGACAATAACAATGAAGAACTCATAGTTATTAAATTGAACAACAGTACAAATTTATATTCGGGACAGGTACGAACATTTGCGCCGCCAAGATAACGTACACATTTATCCTCTCGCTATATTGCCATCTACAAGACAACAACGAAGAACTCATAGTTCTTAAATTGACCAACAAGTTTTCTCATTTCATCGATATTATGTGCCACTGATTTGATCTTTCATACGTGGTATATCGTGTGGCAATATAACGCGTGGTTATACACTGTATGATTATACACCATGTAACGAAATAACAAGTGGCACAACACGTGACGATATAAAGTTCGATTATTAAACGCGTGACGATGTAAAACTTGATTATACAACACGTTGCGATATAATGCACAGCGGTATAGAAGACCAAGATTTATCTATATAAATAAAGGAAAGAAGTGATTCCAGTGACACCCATAAACTGACATTTGCTGAATTCGCAAGTGCTTCTTCGGCCACGAAGTATCAAAGGAATGGAAAGCTTTCGCTTTCACGTGTCACAACCTGCACGTGTTCCGCAGTCGGGAGTCACCCAAAGGTTTTAAGAAAGCGACAAACACTTAATTTATGCGTACGAGACGGTTAATATTTGCCAATAAGAAAGAGGAAAAGAAAGTGCACTGTGGATTCGTTCTCGCTCCATTTTTAAGAACTTTGGCACACATGAAATCATCGATGCAACGGTACCTGTAAATATGACTGCGAAAACATACAGGCTGATTCACATTTGGGTGTGTCCCGTCTGAATCACTTGTAAACTGTTTATCATATGAAAAATTGAAACAAAAGTGGTACAATTTTGAGGAATGCACACGATGAAATAATTAGTTTATTGTTATTTTACTTTTTTTAACGAGATATGGTCACCTTGAGTTTTTTAATCATGGTGAGTTAAATGCAGTTGGAAAGAGCATTGAATGACGAGTAAAAAGTTAGTAGAATATATGAGTTAGAAAATTAATAATTACCAAGATATTCTTTAACATATTAAATTTTAAATCATATTAATTTCAACTTGAAATTACACGAAATTGAAAAATAAGAACCTAATACCAAGTGTGACATCGAATGTGACGGAAAATGGCGGACTCATTGTTAGAAAACAAAATGGCGAACGCTGCACTAGAAAACAAAATGGGCGCACTCTATATTGGAAAACAAAATAGTGTATGCATATTATGGTTTAAAATTGCATATGTTTCTCAACCAATCGTTTCTTTCTTATGATCAATGCTTCTTCTGTTCTTGTTTTCTTTTGTTCAATGCTTCTTGTGTACTTGTTTTCTTCTGTTCAATGCTTCTTGTGTTCTTGTTTTCTTTTGTTCAATGCTTCTTCTGTTCAATGCTTCTTATGTTCTTGTTTTCTTTTGTTCAATGCTTCTTATGTACTTGTTTTCTTCTGTTCAATGCTTCTTATGTACTTGTTTTCTTCTGTTCAATGCTTCTTACGTTCTTGTTTTCTTTTGTTCAGTGCAGTACAATGTGTTACTTTTCGATTCAATAATGTCCACTTGTTATTAAATAAAGGAAGAGAAATGTTTCCTATTAGCAATACCTAAATAAACCTGAGTACTTGTTCTGAAGTGATAGTTGGGTGGATGACTATTGTGCACGCGTAGCCAGGGTTCACAACCAGACAGTAGACATTGAGTAAACAAGTGTTTTGATCAAAAGGTGTGATCAGAGGAAAATGAAAGTCAGGTAGGTGAAACTTGTTGGCACTAGAGTCAATAGGTCGACACCATAAGTCCCAGGATTGAGCATAATGAGTTTCCTTTTTCTTCGCGGTATTTCTCTGTAATTATTTTCTTTTCAAATACAGTTACGTTTGCATAGCGGTCTCTTTAAGTCTTGGGTCATGACACCCATTTTGAAAATACGAATAGTTAACATTAAGCATCCTAGTAATAACTAGTATATTTCATTATTATGGTAAATGATAAAATTAAGTTAAATTTAGATTAACTCATATAGTAACTAGTAGCTACCAGTATTTTCATAATAATTTAATTTAAATTAGTTAAATTATTGTTAATTAACGTTAAGGGGTATAAGTGCTAACCACTGAAAACCAATGCAATACTTAGTACCAATGTTTATTACAATAATAATTAATAATTAGTAACTACCAGTGTTAGTTATTGTAATAATTATTAGATAGTAGTACTAACTACTGCAATAGTTGTTAAGTACTATCTTTGAATAATATAATATGTATGTAGTAATGTCAAGTATCATAATTAGTAACAAGTAGAATTAACTATTGTAACAATTGTAGTAGCAGTAAATATTATGGTAATTATTAGCTAGTATTGTAAACTAGTATAATGATTATTGACTATTAATATTAACTTTAGTAAAGCTGGTACTCTGTACTATTAACTAGCATAATATTTATTGCAGACTATCAATTAGCTAATAAACTATCATAGTAATTAATGACTACTAACTTTAACTAGTGCAATAATTATTAGCTATTATTATTATTATTTATTATAATTACCTGCTAGTGGTATTAATTATTATAGTATTTTAAAACTACTAATACTAGTTACTATAATAACTATTATCTAGTGTTAACCATTTAGTATCTACTGGCATTGATTATAAGTACTATAGTGATTGTAACAATAATATTAAATATTACAATAATTTTATAACTGTAATAATAATTTTAAATACTATAAAAATTGTAATAATTGTACAAATAATTTTAAATATTAGGAAAATTGCAAGATAATTGCATTAACTTTTATAACAGCTATTAAGTAGTTAACCAGTAGGAATAATTGTAATAATATATTTTTATCTATTAATATTAACTATAATAATGATTAACGTTTACTAGTTTTATAGTAGAATAAACTATAATAATAGTTCCTAACTAGTGCTAGTAGTTGCAACAATTATTAACAATCACAATTAGGACTACTAAATTTGATCATCCTAACAACTATTTGCTACAAAAACTAGTCATCATAACAGTTGTTTGCTAATAGTATTAACCATCATAATAAGGATTACTTACAGATAATACTACTAGGGGAAATTATTGTAATAGTTAACTGTAGATATTATTAGTATACGCTATCAATAAGTATTATAATAATTAATAACTGCTAATATTGAGTATCACAATAGTTATCAATTACTAGTATTAGTTTTACTATTGCTAGTAAAACCTATTATAATAGGTACCTAGTAATAACAGTTCTTAACAATTAATACAAACTATATTGTAATAATCAATATCTACTAGCGTTAACTATCATAATAATTACTAGTTACTTACTTCATATTATCATAATGTTAATTAATTACTAAATATTATTATTGCAATAATGTTATTGTCATCAGTAATTTCTGCAGGATAATCCCTGCTGCATAGTAATAAACAAATACAAGGATACAAGTGATGAATCTATGGTGGATTCAAAGTCGTCTAGAAAGTAGGTTTCGCACAGGCTTGGATTTAAGTTTACGGTTAAAGACTAACACCATTGTATAGGTGAATAACGAGAGCCAGGATGGAATTATCTTTCGTTTCGCAACAATTCCTGACATTTTCGTGGCGACGAAACGCCGGCCTTTTGTAAAGTTGTCAGTCAAACAACCATACAAACAACATGTTGTAACTATCAGATGATCGATTCAACGGCAACTCGTTAATCACGGATCTCCTTGGTATCACGAAGGTTGAAAAAAATATCTTGATTAAATGGTATTTAAGACATCAAGGTCCTCGCTCGCTTTTAATGAATTATCTTTTCATTCTTCCTTCGTTTAAAGGTCGCATCATGCTTCATAATTATCGGGCGCATCAGCGGCGAATGTTTTTACCAGAAATTCAATTAGCAATTTCAAAACGATATCCGAGAAGAAGAACTGCGACAGAAACGAGACGATCAATTTCACTATTCACTAGTTTTTTTTAACTACCAGCGATCTAAATTAATATGCATGTATGTAGATGGATACACCGTTATGCAACTGTCTGCCTTTTTATGGAAATTCGTGTTCATAAATTATAAATTATGTCGGCAGATTCTTTCGGCGTTGACATAATCAGCTGGATATAGTCTCTCGAAAGGTAGATCGAATCTTCTTTTAATTGCCAAACGCATCTAATTATCTGACTTATAATTTATTACACGTATGTTGTACAACTGCTACGTTAACAGAACAACGTTACAGCTGTTTCAAAATTACAATTCATTTTTTACGCGCTCCGGAAATTTTGACGAATCTTAAAATATGCGTTGTTTTTGAAACTTCACAAAATTTATCTCCTTCGGGTAAATTTCAATTTGTACTAATTTCGACGAAACTTTGTACCGGCAGGTGCGACATTTTTTCGCTAACGCATACAATGTGATATCCCCCAGATTGGTGGATCTCATTAACTTTCTAACAGCTCGTCCTTAAAGCTGATATAAGTGGATGTGCCTTGCATTTTTTACTTTCACCGAGCACCCGATTCTCATAAATTTTATTTCGAAACAAGTTACGTTTATTACCACATAGACGGCGGAGATGTTACCAGAATAAAGAAGATGAAACAAGAGAGCGCCGGCAACCGGATGTATGTATTAAACTGGAACACCAATGGATATCGAAGCGTGCTGGTAGCAATAGTGATTAACTAGTATCTGTACTGATAGTTGAGACATATTAACAGATAGTCTAATAATATACGGGTAATAGTATACTAATATCAATAATAATGTTGATAACGTTTGTAGCAATATTAATAAGGTGTAGAGTAAATGTATACTGATACTGATATTAGTAATAATACTTGATATTGTAGTATATATTAATATTATTAGTAGCAGTATATATAAATATTATAAAATTAATAATAGCTACTATAGTAACTGCACATATTCATAACAATAGTAACACTCACAGTGTGTACTATGAGAAATGTTAATACTAATAGTGGTTGGTAATAGTAATAATAATGCATCACTATTAATAATAATACATATAGTGCTAGTAGTGTATATAATATACACACATAACATTTATATAGCTGCTATTATTACTATAGTATTCTATTACTATTACTACAATAAAGTAATTACTATTATTATAGTGAACATATTGCATATTAATAGTAACAGTAATAATATGCACTAATACTAGTAGTAATATTGATAGCTTTTATTACTATTAATAATAATACTAGTAGAGTATATTTATACTATATTAATTAATGAAGTATATAAATACTGTAAGAATAATACTAATATATGTCATACTAAGTGGTACCAATAGCATCAATAATATACTAATACTAGTAGTAATATTTCATACTATTGTATATTAAAATAGTATTAGTATTACATGCCATTATATACTAATATAGTATTACTATATGATATACTGCAGTATATGTGTATAATATTAGAATATAATAGTATTGTATTAAATAGCAATTTTAGTAAATAATAGTATTATATTAAATAGTAGTATTAGTAAAGTATAGTATTACATTAAATAATACTGTATTAATATTATATACCAATATAATAGTATACTATCAATGTATCATATACTAGTATATTATATACCAACACTGCAGCGATAGTAATAAACCCGTATTATACAATAACGGTAATTTTAATGATCTAACACCGATCACAAATCGATTTCGACATAAATCGATGGACCTATAAACGTCTATCACGTGAACAACCCGATCCAACTGAACCGGTTGACCAGATCGTCCCGGAAGTCCACCGAATTCTTATTCGTTCAGCACACGGAAACGAAGACCCAGATTACAAATTCGCAATGGACATCTCCAGCTCTTTACAGTACACGTGTACTTGGCGAACCGGCGGATGATAAATAAGGAACGAAAACAATAGGACGACGCGTGCAAAATAAATGAAATCAGTGTTCGTTTCGCAATGTTGTTGTTTCCATGCTAATCTTGGAAAGAGTCCAGACATCCTGGCATCTCGATGTTGAATTCGAAATCTGAGAAAGTGCATCGAAGATGCGATACGCCGCCACTATTGCAATCCTCTTTTGCCGACTTATTAACACGAGCTAACCAACCTCGCCAGGCACCCACCGTCAAAAGTGAACAACCGAGTAAAGTGCTTGCACAACACCCAGGTAACTATCTGTTGCACGTTTAAAAATGTATGATGCGAGATTGCGAGAGAGACTTCTTCAACGTGTATCAGCCGGTTTAACCTCGATTTCTTTCAGCGACCACAGGAGAACGTCCCAGAGCATTTAAATACCCGGGTGAATACCCCGTGTTTCATCCTTCGTATTAGATAGGGTAAATAAGTGACGTACTCGAGATTTAATCTTAGAGAGAACTCGGGGATTCGAAATACTTCTCGTGTGTTCGATCGAATTTATGATATGCAGGATTTCAGTCCTGTTGAGAATATTTGGATGTTTTGATTTAGACCTTGTGATACCAATCTTATTCCCCCAGAAGTTGTGAGGTTATTTGTTAGGTGGTTTAAAAATAGGGTGTATTTTATTTTGGAAAACTACTGTATAAAGAATACTTCAGAAGTAGTTTATAGTAATTCATGAGTAGTGCACATGGTATATAAATGACAAAAAAGAATTTTAGTTTAATACAAATTTTTGCAAATTTTTCTTCTATTTTCTTTGAAGGAACCCCCCTTTTACATCGCTAGGATAAATAATACTGTAATTGCCGGTTTAAGATGAAAGTTAAATACACAATTTGTGTTTTGCATTAAAATTATTTATGGAATTAGTATAATAGTTTACTTTGTATTGATAGAAAATTTTAATTTATCGCATATCTCATTATTATTACTACTACTATTAATATTATAGAAATTTTAGACTTGTACTTTGTACACTCTGTTAAGTTTAGATTTGTTGAAATTTTAATTTGGGGATTTTTTAATAGTCTATTTCAATATTTTCGTTTATACCTTAAAATTTGCTAATATCCTAAAAGAAGGACTTTTTGTATAGTATTATATAGTACTATGTAGTAGAATATTACTCATTGTATTACTTTATTATATTATTTTATTACTATACTATATTAGTTCTACTACAATACTATTAATACCACAGTATTAGTATAGTAATATAGTATTACTATACTGATTTGGACCAAAAGCACAATTACAGGAAACCTCCAAATTTTACAGAGTGATTTATTCTAAGAAAGCAAATGAAAAGTTAATTCTTACTTGCAGAAATGAAATCTTTATCTCTCTTTATATCACTATTATTTAAGTGGAAATTAGAAAAACCTTTGTAGCTCTGTGGAGTCCTCCATAACTGTGTCACTAGGTCAAAATTTCTTAGAAGTAAATAAAAAAGTCTACTCACGGTTCGCACACTTCTGCGGTATGGGAAGAGAAAGAAATCTTCCTGGTCGATTAGATTGCGGCCGAATTTCATTTATTGCCGGTTGAGCATTTACGAGCGCCGCGAAGAACACCACGGCCAGAGGCACCAAAATCATCTAGAAAATAAATATAACTATTTTAACAACGCGACAAAATACTGCCTGTTAAAACACACATTCCTATATTTTACTTTGAACAAAATTCTAAAATCATTTTTAAAATGAAAAATACTTCAGAATTTTTAACTTCAAATTTTATTTAATTTCAGTTATACTAAGTTTTCATTTCTCATGGACAATTATATTATTTCAAATTTATGTTGTATGAGTCCCCTCTCCCGCCCCCACTCTGTTCATTGTAAATTGTATTTTCTTTGCATTACAATGTAAGGAAAGTACTTGACATTGATGGGAAAAAAGAAACGAAAGATGGCACACGTTATCCATTATTAACTTTTTTCCCTTCAGCACTCACCTTGTCTCACACGCTTCTCTCGCCTTTCTCTTAATAAACACTGGAGGTGAACGAAGAGGTTGTCGTTTAAAGAAACGTGGTCACTGATAGGATTATGGAGAGACGGGCACCTCGCTGACGATTATATAGAAATAGTCCCCACCATGGCAGAGACTCATCCCACCCTGTGTTACAAGGACTCATCTAGACTCTTCTTTGCTTCTGACCTTAGTCACAAATTGATTTAACAACTCTGATTTATAATTATTTTAGTTTTACCAGAACCTTGCGTGCACGTTCAAGATTTCTTCGGTACGAGGATAAAAGCATAAATTTCAAGTTTTACCTCGTTATGTTCGGTTAAAATTAACGGAAACCTTGTGGGCGGCCATCGGGGACCGGCATCATACTTTAGTTTCATAACGAATTAATTCTGTATAACCTTAATGTTATCTTAATTTGGTGAGGTAGTTTGGCCTCATGCAGGTTATTTATTGCCTCAAGCAGTCATATTAAAACTTTGGATATAATCGTTAATCTTATGAGGAACACTGTTAACTGGCATCAAAAATTTAATTTCATCGAACAACTGAAAGAAGATTCTAGCTTTAATATTTTACAGATTAATTTTGTAAAATAGTATGGCCTCATATTGGGAATTTATGGCTTCAAACGTTCATATCCTAATTTTAGATAAAACCATTACTTTCTATCTTGTGAAGGTCATTGTTGTCTGGCATCATGAATTTAATTTATTCTAATAACTGAAAGAAGATACTAATCAGCTATGTATGCAAATTAATTTTGTAAAATAACATAGCCTCATGTTGGGTACTTATGGTCACAAAAGATTGTATTCTAAGTTTAGATAAAACCGTTACTTTCTGCCTTTTCAAGGTCATTGTTGTCTGGCATCAAGAATTTAATTTATTCTAATAACTGAATTCTAATCAGCTTTGGTATTATACAGATTAATTGGTACAATAGTATCGCCTCATGTTGGTTATTTATGGCCTGAAGTTGACATGTCGTAATTTTCGATAGAATTTGTATCTTGTGAAGGTCACTGTTCTCTGGCATCATACATTTAATTTGATCGAGTAACTGAAAGAAAATTCTAACTAGCTTTAGTATAAAAAAAATGCACTTTGTGAAATAACATGGTCTCATGTTGGTTATTTATGGCCTCATGTTGGTTATTTATGACCTCAAGCTGTCATATCCCAACTTTAGATAAAATCTTCATTCTTTATCTTGTGAAGGTCATTGTTGTCTAGCATCAAACATTTAATTTAATTGGAAGGAAAAGGAATTAAAGAAAATTCTGAGAAGCATTAGGACTGTACAGATGTGTTCTGTATGATAAGAATATTGACCTCATGCGAGTTATCTGTTGTTTGCAACCTCAAAGGATATATTCAGATTGTATATAAAAACTTTAATCGTTATCAAAGTTGCAGAAAAGTTTAAGTTGCACCAATACATATTAATTTTGTAAGGTAATAAAAATGGCCTCACGCTTATTATTTGTAGCGTATAAACAGTTATATTCAAATTTTACATATAAATGGTAATCTTCATCTTGTTACTTCTTCACGAATAACCTTCATTACTATTTGATGATAAGTAAAAGTTAATTGAGTGCGGCATCACACTAACAATTTCAAGCCTCAAACGTTCTTTTCATACTAGTCTGTGTCATATTGCTTCTAGATGTATAAGTCTGATTAGTGTGTGACTTAATTTGAAATTGCGAGTTAATCAATTATCACTTAATACAGGCAGTTATTTTCGGCCTCAAATGATCATTTTATATAAATATGTAAGTCCGTATTTTGTTATTTGATCAGGAATAATCTTCACTAATGTTTGACTAAAAATAAGAACTAATGAACTATGACCTCACATGGACAACTTTCTGCCTCAAACTGATACTCGAATTTTATATAATAATGTTATTCTACATCTTGTTCCTGTTTCATAGATAACTTACATATGTGTTTGATTACAAATAAAATTGAATTGATTATTGTTTTACATGGATTGTTTCAAACACCAAATGTTCATCGATTATGGCCTCACGCTAATCAATTTTATTGCTTGAATATCCATACGCAAATTTTACACAGGAATATTGAACATCTTGTTTCTTCACAAATAACCTTTTAACCAGCGTTTCGTTATAATTAAAAGTTAATGAATCGAGGCCTCACGATTGGTAAATTTTAAGCCTCTTATGAAACGTAGAATTTTTCGACATGAATGTTATGGAAGCATTGTGTTGCTTCTTCACGAATGACCTTAATTAGTATTTGATTATTCATTAAAGGTTGATTAACTGTGGCCTCACACGGATCATTTTCTGCATTAAATGGCCATTATCCGAATTTTAAATAGTAACGCTAATCTGCATCTCGCTTCTAGACGGATAACCTTGAAGATGCATCACGTGCTAACTTTCACCGTGGTAATCGAAGATACTGACAGGAATAGGTGGTAATCAATGTCAACTGCACTGCAACTCCTTATTCAGATTAACTTCATTGTTCCACCTTTTATGGAAAGTATGTAATCGGACGTTTCAGGCAAGTCTGATCCAAATTTTCCGATGATTCGTAGAAATCTGTGGATGATTGGATTCCATATTATAATTTCAACAGGGAGCCAGAAATATGATTTATTCATTGTGAATCTTTTCTATTACCATTTTCTATTTTTTAATAGTAATACTAATTGCTACTACCTAACAAAAGTCTTAGTATTAGGTCTTATTTGACCCAATATTTGTTATAGAATTATGGGAGTATTTACTGTTTCAAAAATGTTTCATAAATTTCTAAATCTTCAAGTCCCTAGATACCTAAATTTTAAAACACCAGAATTTCTACATTCTCAAATTTCCAAATTCCTAAATCCCTAAATCTACAAATCCACAAATTATTATATTCTTATATTCTCATATTTCTAAATCCCCAATTCCTTAAATCTCAAATCCATAATCCCCAAATTTCCAAATTTCTGAAACCCAAATCCCCAAGACCTTATATTCTTACATTCTTATAATTCCAAATACCAACATTTTTATATATCTGAATCCCTAAATCCACAAAGTCATAAATTTCCAAATATCCTAACCTTACATCTCCAAATTTTGTCTAAATTTGGATCACATATCAAGCAAAAAATAAGTAATGGGGTTCCCTTCCCCTACATTGCCATTTTCCTTATAGAAGCCTACATTACTTGCCAATGACATGCACAAGCCGCATCATGGGGCGTGTATAATGCAATCGTTCTCTGTGGCGCTGTTAAACGTTGCATTTTCTCACATTCAGGCATCTTGATGATAAGTTTGTTCCCACAGGTCACAGACTTATGTAAGTGATCATGTGCTTCCAAATGTCCCAGACTCTACTTATTTTCCAGCTGCGAGAAAAGGGCAGTCGAGATCCGGCAACTGTGCGGAATGTACGCATCTTCTCTTTGGCATCATATTTTCTACCTATAAACTTTACATTACATATATGTATATAAATTTTGTATAACTTTGCAATATTAATATGAACGTGAAACTTAAAGACGAACACGGAACAAAAGGGACTAGAATATTAATGTACGCCAATCTATGAAATGCCATTGTCAAGGAAAACAGCTCATTATTATCGATCTTTAGTTACATTAATGCTTATGACAAGACCTTGATCAATTATTAACAGATGCACTAATATCCTGGTAGGTAATGTCGTGTAATGTGTATAGTTCCTGTCACGATATAGGGATGTCATAAATTAGACCCTTGTTGAACAGCGCTATGTGAAATTGATACTTCCAGAAACGTACACCGAGTTCTATTTTAGCATTTCATTTCAATAATTTAACACTGCCATCGAATGGGGTCTCCCCACTTTATAAAATTTAAAGCGCGCGGCTGGCAAAGTGGTAATAGTACTAAGATACTTCTAGACTGTGTCTAGAAAACCCCTTTATTCTCTGTGACCTCTTTAAAACTGCAACAATTAATTTTCTATTAGTTTGACAAGTCATTTCAAAACTAATTTATTAATACTTAATATATAACCTCGTACTTTTGTGAAACCATTTTCACAAAGACATTTTTCCTACTTTATCATGCAATTTTCACATACTGTATATAACTTGTAATATAATCATACATAATTATTATAAGTATCATATATGTATAATTACAAAGTTATGAAGCCGGAATTTCCTCTTTGGCGCGAAATTTACAAACCACCTGTTTATTAATCAGCGCCACCTATAATAAGAATAATTTAAAGTACTTCTTATACGAACTTGGAATAACCATATGATAATTTAAGTTTCTAATATAGCAAAAGTATTTATATATACATATAATATTTCAGTGAAGTGAATGATGATTAAATACGTTTGAATTCTATTATGCTCAGTTCTAAAGCGAATAAGATTATCAAGAGTCACATAACCTGTAACAAATAGTTAAGTTCCTTGAGAATTATAAACAAACGATTACAAAAATGAGTAAAAAAGATATTATACAAGCGGTTGTTCTTGCGGATGATTTTGTAACGAGTTTGGCACCTATGCAAGATGTATTTCCAAGTATTTTAATGCCAGTGATAAATGTACCACTTTTAGACTACTTAATTGAAACTCTAATGAAATCCAAAGTTCAAGAACTATTCCTATACTGTAGCAGTCATGTAGATTTAATAAGAGCATACATCAAGGAGAAAAAGTCATTAAGGATATCAATTTCATTAATCGTATCAGAAGGTTGCACTTCCATTGGCGATGCTCTTAGAGACATTGATGCAAAAGGATCGATTCGTGGCAATTTCATATTAATAAGAGGAGATGCGTTTATCAATGCCAATCTTATGAATGCTTTGAGTGCTCATTGTGCTAAATTTGAGAAAGATAAAACTACCACAATGACTATGTTGTTGAGAAACGTTGGTTCCTTGAACGATTCTCTTTTAAAAAGAGAGACATGTTTAGTAGTTTCTGATAAAAGCAGTAAAAAGATTTTTCATTATAGCAAATTAAGGGACAATGAGAAAAAAGTTGAGTTAGAACTAAGTTGGTTTTTGGATCATGGTGAAGTCGACATTAACACTTGTTACATGGATACTCATGTTTATTTATGTTCTCCTTCTGTGCTTCCATTATTTTCTGACAATTTTGATTTTCAGGTAAGTTTTTGTTTAATAAATAGTAACATATAGTCTAATAATAACAAATAGTTTAATACAATAAATTGTTAACAGACAATGGAAGATTTTATCAGAGGAGTGTTGATGAATGAAGAGATCTTAAATTCTAGAATTTATTGGCATCAGTTAAATCCTGAAGATTACAGTCTGCCAATTGTGTCATGGAATGCGTATCATGTTCTTAATCATGATATTTTAAATAGGCATAGTTTTCCACTTACACCAAATGCAATACCACATTTAAACAATTTTATCTATATGCCAAAAAGTACTTACAAACACAAACTTAGCACGCTTGCTAAAGGTTGTACATTAGAAAAGGACAGTATACTGTGTCAGAACAGTACACTTGGTAATGGTACTTTTGTTACAAGATCTGTTATTGGCCAGAATTGTTCTGTGGGTTGTAATGTAACCATTAAAAACTCGTATATTTTATCAAATATTAGAATTGAAGATAATTGTGTGATCACAAATAGCGTAATATTTCCGAATTGTTTTATTAAACAAAATAGTCAAATAAATGGATGTATCTTATATCCTCAAACAAAAATTAATATTGAAACAAAGTACACTGATTCATTTATAGAATCAAAAGACAATAAAGTTTGTGTGAAAAATATATCAGAAATTGACACAGATAATGAATTTCATTTCTTTGAGGACTATGATATGATGGAATCGGATGCTTGCTCTTCGGAAACAAGCAGCGATGAAGATTCTGAACGTAATTCACCGATTCCAGATGATACAAATATGTTTTTATCTGAAGTTATCGATAGTTTACTAAGAGGTTTCCAAGACAAATTGAATTGTGATAACTTAATTCTGGAAATAAACTCATCAAGATATGCTTATAACATTACCATGAGCGAAGTAACATATAATGTTATTAAAGCTATATTGAGTTTACCTTTCCATTATCTTTCAGAAAAGAAAGAAACTGTAAATTCTCAGAATTATCAGAAGAACTTAAAAATTATGCTGATTTACTTTCAACCAATAATTTTGAATTATGTTAAAACAGAAGATGCACAAGAGAACTGTTTACGTGCAATAGAAGAAGTTGCAAGTACTACTGAAGAAATACTTCCATGTTTGCAATACTTATTTCATTTGCTTTATAATAAAGATGTATTATCAGAAGAAAAGATTTTAGAATGGTATGAATCTGGTGATGAAAATATAGACACAATTCAAAATGATAAAGTAAGAACGGCAATAAAACCATTTATTCAGTGGTTAGAAGAAGCTGAAGAAGACTCTAGTGATAGCTAAAACAGTTAAGTATTAAAATGAAATGAAGCTTTTTCCTTTTTTAAAGTAAAACAAATAAATAATGACTTAACGTTAACGATCCGATATAATTCAAATTTATCATATAAAACAATAGTTTGTCATGTATAATACAACATTTTTATTATTACATTATTTTAATCTTATTTGTTCAAATAATACACTTTGAGCAATACTGTAGATCAGGCATGATCAAGTGGTGATTCTCAAATTTCTAAATTACTATATTTTCTAATTTCCAAACTTCCAAATCCTAGGTTCTCCTTATTCACGTATTCTTTCCTAATCTCTTCTCTAGGCTATCAATCTTCGAATTCCTAAATGTGGATGTTTGGGGATATGATTGGCCTGCAATATAAATGGCAGGAAGGCACTTGGTCATGCCTGCTGTAGATCGTGTGTAAATAAATTATGTTTTCTAGATTATAATTCACATTGATTATAGATCTTATTAAAATGTCTTGAGTAGTATATTAAGAAAAATAGAAATATAATCTTTCATTCTGTAGGCAAAATAGCATCAGTTAAGTTGTGCCAAGCTTGATGACGGTGATCTGGAAATTTGATTGCGTCTATCCAGTGTCTTAATCTGGCTCCTTTGCTGTTACAACTTAGCTCAAGTCCGCCTAAATACACACGGGAGGTACGTTGCTGAATAACTATTTTCAATGTAAAATATAGCAATATTGTATGCATTATCTTCTAATATTTAAATTATACACTGATACATTACCTAGATAGTCATTACTCTTGCCAAAGTCCTTATCCCATACTGTGAGACATAACGTAATTTTCATGAGGTCTGTTAATCGAGCAGCAAAAGCAAACTCTTCATTCCATTCTGGATTCAAGGTTTTCCACTTGACACTTGTATTTTGTGCATTGCAATTTGCAACCTTTTTTGACACTAGCTTTCTAATAGTAATACGTGCAAACGAGTAGTCGAAAATACGCTGTCGATGATTGTTCGTCACATTTTCTATAAGGCACAATTTGACAAATGGATCGGAAGATCCATTACTGTCCATAGGAAGAAGATTCGTAGCTCGGTGAACAGTAACCATCAATGCTCCACGTCTAGTACAGTACCCTAAGCTAAGTTGTATTTGTCCCCGTCCACTGGAAAACACGCCCCAAGCTGCCTCTTCATTGTCCACCTATGCCAACGTCGAGCTCTTATATCTTAGTGTCTGCAATAATGTAAGTAAAGTCGACCGTCGCGAAAAATTGAGAACGCAAAAGGTTATTGTATTTGTGGTGATCAACGATAAAAATTCTGTGTATTATTAAAATTAATTTAGACACTTGATCAGAAAAAAAGGAAATAATGAACAAATGTAGCAGAACACAACATTAGATAACTCGTGATTAAAATATACATACTGGATAATGATTTTGCAGTGGCACGTTATAACGTTTCGTTTGTCGTGGTTGTAACTCATGCAGAGGGAACTTTGCCTCTCCCAGAAAGTCTTGGCCTGCCGGATCGTCTTGGAGAATCAGAATGTGCAATGCTTTGCCGTTCCATATCTGTCACAGAATAATTATTAATCTCTCGTGTATTTAATTACACCATTGTCTTCGTATGGTCACAGTTACTTGTGAGAACTTGCACTTTTCGTACATCGGTTTCTGTTGTCCCATAGAAGTTCAGTGTCTCGTTGAACTCCGGATCCCGCGTTTGATGAACCGTTTTTGTTCGAAGTCGTTTCGTAGTCGTTACTGTTGCCAGTGGTAGTATGTTTAGCTTGCAGAACGGATCGGCTAGACCATGGATATCCATTGGACGTAAACCTCGGGCTCGTTCCACTTTGCATCGGAGGCACTGAACCGCTGGGTCGTATCGCAAGGAGACTTCTAGAGTTCCATAGCTTTGTTCCATTTCTAAAATATATAAATGTATTGTCTGCATATTCATTCAAAAGGTTTGATTTCGTTCTTATACAAACATTTCATTATATTATTATAATTGTTATATTCGTTACATTTAATACCACAAACCTACCGCATTCCCACCTTTGTAGCCGTGGTACATTGATCTGATTGACATTGCTGAACAGACTCTCCTGTTCCGAATACGTTCGACTTCCTTCCTGATTCATGTACTTCTCGTGTCCTGAAATTTGTTCCATCGGAACAATCGTCGTTGAAGAATTGGATCTGCAATCAACTGATATCAGACAAACTTCTACCCTTGTATTCATTATTCTTACGTACCTGAGAGATTGTACCTGAGAGATTTTAAACTGATTACGTGTACTGAATTCCGCTTTATGAATGTCATCGTTTGAATCGTTAATATCGTTTAATTTTTTGTTCTTCTCATCCATAATCTCGTCTTCGAACGATACACGTTGTTCGATCGGATAATCAGTAGTAGTTTTACTGTTTGTTCGTGAACGAGGACTAGTAACAGAAGTAGTCGGTGAAAGGCGACTGCACTGAGAGGTGATAGAAAGAGTCGATTTATCCAATTGATCTGAACATTCATCACGATTATTCAACGGTGAGAGACCGTTTGATGGTTGTCCAGATGATGTTGATTGACCAGAATTAGAAAATGATGAATGAGTCTTATTAGTAATACTGTCTTGATTCCTTTGTAAGCTAGAGAATGAACTAGATTGTCTTCTGGCTAATGCCAAACGTCTTGTTGCTTCTTCATCAGAAGAGGAATCTTGAAGTTCAGCAGATTCCAGAGATTTATTACCTCCACTTATCCAAGTAGATGTCTTGTGAATAGATCTCGACCATCCTCGTTCCTGCATTAAAAAATACATAAAGTAAGACAGTGATAAATTAAAACATAATATTGACATACCTTTTTCTCTGGTAAGATATACTTTGGCATTCCTTTGAAAAACCAAGCACCACTTTTCTTCCACATCTCTCTGGTTTCAGCACATATTCGACAAAGATATTGTTTCTGACTGCTGCTTGATCGCTTAATGATTCGTTGCATAGCTGTTGTTTCTTCTCTCATAGTTGAAATGTTTGAAAGCATCGAATTAAGCTCATTTGTTTCAATACCACACTTCTGACATATATATTTACGACAGTCTTTGCAAAGACTTGGCGTTGCACCTAACACTGTACCAAATTTCTCACCACAAAGGGCACAAGAACATACACATTGTGCATTTCTGGAGCACCTGCTAGTACAATTTTTTCTTTCATTCATTCTTGTTGCTGTAACCATGCATACATTACGTTTCATATTTTCCAGTCTTTCTACTAATCTACCAATTCTTTCCTGTTCTGATAAATCCAAAGCTTCTGCTCGTTGGATGACCTGATAATAAAAAAAGTGGAATTTCTTTAAACTTGAAAAAGGATGTAATGGTTTGATAAAGGTGAATATATACCTGTATGATTGTCTGTTGCTCTTCTTCGGTAAGTACAAAAGACTGCGCACATCTATTTGTACCACTTGAATAAAAATTAGAATTACCCCAAGATGAATCTAAAGAACCAGTTTTCACTGACCATCCTGTTCGCAGCCTAAATATTAAGTTTTTATTGGTTATAAAAAAGCAAAACATGTATAAATGTAAAATCATAATACTTTGCATAACATGTAACTGTATTATAACTATATTTATACTAACTTAGCTCTCAATGCTAAATGTCGGTCATTGGGACAGACCCAGCTGCTTCCTCTACTTGCATTTTTCATTGTAACATCCATTATTGATTGATCTGTTAAAATCCTCTAATTATTCCAAATATATCATCAACATCATGAAAAGTATGTAGACATCTGTAAAGAATACAAATACCAATACAATTCATGTAATATTATTAATGTTAGGAAATAAGGAATGGATGGAATGTTGTGTATGCTTTCAAGAATTTCCTTCTTTCTAATGCTGGATTTTCTGGAATGTAGATTCTCATGTCTTGACATTCCTTCCATACCATAAAACGGTGTAAATCACTGCAGCTATTTTTGCTATTTTAAAAATTGAATTATTCATGTACAACTTCATTATTATAGTAGGAAGAATATCAAATAAATTATTTCAGATATTGACCAAGCATCTTTCTTTGAATAATAATTCATTTAAAATACGACGCGAAAAATTAATTATCGCAATTTTTTTTTTTTTTAAGAAGAAATTTAATTCGAAGATGCGTCGATAAAATATATAAAAAGGTTGAATAGCAGTAAATGTTATAAAAAAAGTCTAAACATAACTCCCGAACTAAAATGGGAATAAAGTTGCGATTTGATTATAAATCAAATATCGAAGAATATTAACTTTGAAGGGGAAGGTAAAGTTTAAAAGAACAGGGAACGTCTAAAAATAGACGCGCAACAAGTATTCGTTACAGTTCCATCGTCCCTACGTTACGTTTAAGTAGCTGAAGGGAAACTATATTTGAACCTAAATCGATAATTCAATGGTTCACACTTGCAACAATTTTTGCTCTCATATTAAACACTTACAATACAAAGAAACATAAAGATTTTTCATTTTAAACATTATACAATAACATCTTTATGTGACATATACTTTTTATTTACAGAAAATACAATTTATTATTATAGAAAGCATCACCTACAAAAAGGTCCATGATGAAACATATGTACGTTTTAAGAAATTGTTTATGAAATAAAAAAAATAATATTCCGTATAAAATTACATGAACATCGCTTTCGACAGCTGAATAACGACAAAATAAATGCGGGAATTAATTGTGATAGGAAGATTCTTGACGCGTGGCAATTGTGTATCATGTCCGAGCAAAAATTTCAATTAAAACATTGTTAAATTATTCGTCATAAAATAGCTATTTATGTCACGGTAAAAATTGAAATGCAGATAATCTAATATTTGATTAAAACAGATATCAATCTATTAGAATGACTAATTTTATTATTCGAATTTGAAATAGATGAAGGAAAATTAAATATGTTCTTTATGATATGAATATGATATTTCAAATGCACAATTGATGCAACTTAGCCGGAAGTCTTTGAACAGGGTAAATATTTGAAAAAGTGGAAAGTTTACTTACGAGATAAGTGAACAGCTTCTAGCAGGGCAGGATTTAATTAAAAAAGTAAAGATCACTCGAAACTATTTAACTATGAACAATTCACTGGTTGTTGAGCAATTACTAAATCTACTAGTCGTACATTAATTTTGGTTTTAAGACATTTCTAAGGACATTAATCGTTTGGACAAACGGATGGGCGCAGAGTTGCACTTGCCACGGTATCAGCTAGCCGACAAGTGGGTGCTATTATCGCTGGTCAGGGGTGTACCCAGAAGCCCTACACACAAGGGTGGGGAGCTAAACATAAAAAAGTATATTTATAAATATACTTTGATGTTTAAATTTATTAAGTTTTTATTTTACTATTTAAGATTACATGATATATTAACATTTTTATTTTCAATTCTTGGTGTTAAAATTATATAATAAATTATAAATTGTAGAATAGTAAAACAATGAAGTAGTAGTATAGTTGTATGCTAGAATTAGTACAATTATAATATAATGGAATAGTAGAATAGTGAAATAGAGGAATGGAGAAATTGAGAATACTAGAATTGTAGTATAGTGAAATAGTAGATAATACAGTAATAGAATGGGTAAAGGATAAAATACCGGAATGATAATATAATTATTTAGTACTATAGTAGAATAGTGAAACAATAAGAATTGTTGTAAGATAGTACGATTGTTGAATTTAGAGTTGTAGGATAGTAGAATAATATACTAGTAAAACGGTAAAATAATAAATTACTCGTATAAAAATAACGTCTGTAACATTAATTTTGTTTAATTGCCCCCATCGCCCCTATTCTGGATCCACTCCTGTTGCTGGACTCCGTTTCACTTCCGATACGAGCGTAGAAGGGTGCGAGTCATGCGTACGATTCGCAAGAATATACCTATATAGGAAGTTTACTGATAAAAACAGCTTTATGATGACAGAACAAAGAAAAAATTCCTTTTGTGTGCTTTAAAAATGATTTCAAATGAAAATTATGTGACATTATTTTAAATACTATCATTTTATGCTGCACATAAATAAAATAGTAGAAAAATATGTACATTGTATATACACTTTATTTACACTGTTTTATAAGTTGTATAAAACTTAAAATACTTTGAACTGTTGTAACAAAGTATACAAAAATATGAATTTATAATAGATATAGAATAGAATTAAAAAATAATAAATTACTACTATTATGATTACAATATTAAAATTTTTATATATTTTTATAACATGACAAATGTAACAATATGTTACAGGATAAATTTCATAAATCATGCTATATTTAATTATATATGGTGCATTTTATTCTATAATTGAAGTAATGAATAAATTAAACAAAAAAATAAAGTTTTGGAACTTTTTATTAACAAAATTTTGATTCCAATAAAAGAAAGATATTAATCAGCATAATGATAAACAACGTGCATAAATTCTTGAGGCTCGTTTTAATTACATGTCAATAAGCGCAAATATAAGCGGAAATAACGTCTTGCGGTAAGCGAGTGTCCTTGTACTACATTGCAACTATTGATGTGTTGCATTTCGCAGTCGCTAATGTCGTTTGAATTTTATATAAATGTTGAAGATCAGAATTAATTAATCCATTAATGTTATATCTGATACGAAAATGTACTAATTTGCAGCATTAACAGAATAATTCAATCTAACTTACATAACAATTTATTTAAAAACATCAACGAGAATTATTTATTAACTAATGAACAAATAAAAAATATAAAAAATAAAAAACGTAAGATTTGCAGTCTTTAATTATAATGTACAAATTATTGTCACATACCTTTAGTTTATCATTATTTTACATACTATTTTACTTGTACACTATGAAAAATATCTATCCATATAATGTAATGTTTCAAAAACAACTTCAACCATGATAAGAATAATAATCATCCACTCTAGCCGAATATGATGACGATCGCTTAAATGCGCTGACAAAATACTCACAAGTTCTACGCAATGATTTAATTTTTCATTTATTACCTATAAAATAAAATATATAATTCAGCACTAAAAAACTCTAATATTATTAAAACTCTAATGTAATAATCAGTTATTATCTTCTAGTAACTTACTCTTGTACGTTTTGCAATATTAAAATATGAACAAATTTGTTGATAAAGCTGTTCCAGATCATCTCTTTCCCAATAGAAATCAGGTATATCTAACAAATCTGAACTTAAATTGATTAAGTGCCTCAAAGCAAATAACTCTCCTTGTTTTTTTAATACTTCCTGCCGAGTTAATTGCAACTTCCTACCAGCTTTTAAATCTTCAGTAACAAATTCTATAGAATTTATGTAAATATCTAAAGATGCTTCCCATATACCTAATTTCACTGACTGAGCCATTGCATTTGAAAATGTGTATTTATCTAAATTTGTTGCATCTGAACCTAACACTATATTACCATCTTTTATATGACTTTGTTTTCTGTAAAGGAAATATATAACTATGAAATAACAGTAAATACATTAAAACATTTGAATTTGTTAAATTGTTACCCAGTATCGGCATAGCTATAACACATCACTTCACTCTCAGATTGTACGATACTTTCCATATAACAATTCTCTTCATATTTTTTTAAAAAGTTTAAAATATTCTCACTTTCAAGATCAGAAATATTCCACATCACTACAGTACCTTCTCGAAAAAAAAAGATTTCTCTTGGTTCATGTTCTACTGGATACTTTGCCACTGCATGTATAACATCTGGTAAAGCTGCAAAAAATAATATAAATAAAGCATAATAAAATAAATCATTACCTTTTAGATTTTTAATACTGTACCAAATGTTATATATCATTTCCAAATGATTAATAATTAATTGTAGTAATTTGTATAAAAGTACAGGGGCAGAAGATCATTAAGGTAATTAAATAACACGTCTGATGTACAGAATAATATAAATGCATTTAAACAAATTTTATAAAAATATGTTTTTGTATAATATTGTCTGTAACATTTACTTAATTACACTTGGCAGCTTTAAATGAAGTAATGATTTCAGATATTACATTCTCAATGTCTATTTCCATATCACCTCTATACACATATTTTCTCTTAGATATTTGTTAATGATCCTACAACTTAATATACCATATATAACAGAAAACAAAAAATATATTTATTCTTAAAAACCGTTATCAAAAGTAGTAAGAAAATTAAAACTATAACAATGAAATACAAATTTAATGAACAGGAACTAATCATATAATTAGTTTATAATAAAATGTTATTTGGCATAAAATATTGTTTAGACACATATTTTAGTCGATTAAATATGGACTGTCACATGCACCTAATCCAGTTGCTACACCACCTTCATTAGCAGTAGCTAACTTTGTACGTAACATGTGACCACCTAGTTTATTAACATACACATTATTTTCATCAGCAATTATAACTCCAAATATTCCTAACTCAGAAACTAATTCTTGTAATTCCGTACTCATATCACTTTCTGGTCTTATCATATAACTTTTATGGATCGGAGGATGAATTTTATTCATAAGAATCCAAGCTACTCTTTCTTGTTTATGTTTCATAGATTCTAGAAAATGCTTTATATCTAATCCATATTTGTTATTACAACCTCCTTCCCTCTGAGGTTTCAGCACAAAATGATGAGGATTTGCAATTCCCATTTCTATAGCAGCATCTCCATGTTCATTAAAGTCTAACGCATAAAGCTCTGCACAATGTATCATAATATAGTATAGCATGTGTATTGTCAATAACATGTGTATTGTCAAACTGAATGGCTTACCAGTGAATATTTCTTTAATTTCTGCACATATCTTTTCATTTTCTAGAAATTTGTTAATAACACCTGGCTTTGCAAGAGCCTGTTGAACCTTTTTAGTTCCAGCTAAATGATACTGAATGGTAGGACATTTAATTGCTAAAGATCTCTCTATTAATAATCTTACATCCCATTCTTTTCGTGTATGATATTGTCCGGGTTCATAACCACATCTATAATACACTACAGACACAATACAATCATCTACTATCAATTCCTTTTTAGGACCCAATTTAGCAGATGCTGATAATTGTGTTAAATTTCTGCGGATAACTTTAACATTTGGATTCTGTTTCCTAATTTCAAATTCATGAAAACGTTGATCACATATATTATATGTAATGTCTTCAACAACAAATAAAATTATTGCTCTGTAAACAATCATGATTATACTTTCATATTAATATTTAAAAATTCTAAGTACATTTATAACTGATTACAAACATACTCTTGATTTCCATACATCTTCCATGCTTCGATCATGCTTGAACATATAATTTGTAATGCATTGTTCTCAGGAAGATTTTTTATCTTTTCATAACAACCAAGTTCCTCTAATACAAATTTATGCAATTCTGTTGATATGGGACCTAACCAACCAAACCCAGAAGCAATTGTATTTATCTCAACTTGTTTCCAACAACAGTATGGAATACTTTTTTTGTTCATATCCTCTTTTGGACAAGTTGTATCCAACATTAAATCTGAACGTACTATACAGAGAGATAGTTTTTGTGCTGATCCTCCTTCCTTATGAACAGTTGTGCAAATGTCGAACAATTCTTTAGTAAAACTGTCAACCTTTATTGTTTCTTCTAAAGTTTCTTTTAAAAAGTTGTAATCCTGAGCAACTCTATGTATTAATATGTTTAATGTTGTTTGAATCATACAAGCATTTTCAAATTCTTTTCTAGGAAACGGAGAAGGTACCAGGATAAATGGTGCAAATTGCAAAACATTTTTATTAAAGTTTTGTTTTGATTTCATACACATCCCATGCATGAGTGCCCAATCCTTTGCCTTTTCCATTAATTCTTCTAGTTCTTTTTTAGAAGTAGGTAAATGTTGGCTTAAGTCCATAATTCTTCCCTCTATTATTGTAAAAATTTATAAGAAATCTCCTCTAATTACTATTAAATAAATTTAAGTAATTTAAATTACTATTTTATTTAAAAGCATACAATTCTAGATATAAAATTTGCTACTGTATTACTCTTCAAACTTTAAACAACATACATTATTTTAAATTAATAAGTTATCATGATTCTACTATGCCAATGAATGATTCATTTCTAAAAAATTATCTAATTACAAATGGAAAAAATACAAATTACTGTAAATAAAAAAATTAATTCAATAATTAAAACTAAACTAAAAAAATAAGCTGTTAGTGAAATTTATACATTGAAATGTAAGCCTCCAACTACTTTTCTTAAATAATAATTTTCTTTCTTAATTAATTTCACTTTACCTTATTGAGAAATCTTTAAAACTTTAATGACAAATAATAAATTAAATCAATGTTTATGTTTATATACTGATACTCGCATAAATTTAAAATTATCTGTCACGCACGTGACTGACAAAAACTTATAAAAAAAATCATGTCTTTACTTATCAAATAATCGACGTCATTTGCTAAAATTTTTATCTCTTGTGCATGTTAGTTCGAATAAAATTCGATCTTTAGTTGCTTGAATATAATTGCGAAATATGTATTAATCTGAACTTAGCTACATGTAAATGTATCGAAGTTTGATTTGAATTGCAAAAAAAATTAAAACTGAAAATAATTTGTTCAGCACTGAGATTTTCTATTATAAATTATTGACGTTTTTTAATATCACACTGTATTATTTTTTTATGTAGACTGTTGCATTTATAAATATAATAACCTATGCAATGTACATCATGACACATGTTTATCATTCACTCATTCACTTTATTTTTATATCTTTATGAAAATTAGAATTAAATGTAATTTATTTGATGTTTAAAGAACAGATACATTTTATCTAAACGTAAAATATATACATTTGATTAAATAAAAAGTAATTATTAGCAATAATCTTTTTATTTAGCTTTAAGACAATATGTATGTTTACAAATGTTTGTATTTGGAAGATATAAATAACATTAATAAATGTTAATATTTATCAAATACCATATTCTGTATTATTTTAACTATAAAATATTTGTTGATATTAAATTTACTAATTTTACATACTTACAGGTAGTTGACGTAGTTATAGTGTCAGGTTCGTATAACTGTTCTTGAAGGAGGCCTTGCACTAGAGCTTCCAAATTATATTCTTCTGATGTAGATAATGCTCTCACATTCCAAGACTTTAATCAAACAAATAAATAAAGTACTATAAATTAGAAAACTATTATTGATATAATTAAGATTATATAAAGGTTTATTAATTACTCACTTCAGTGTTTCCTTTGTCAGCGGATAATGATTTTCTCTTTTTAGGTCTCTTTTTTAATTGAGTAGCTGGATAATTAGTTTCCTTCTTATTTGTAAGTTCTTTTGGTTTATTTAATGATGTTTCGGTATTAAATTGCAATACACTAGTATAAAACAAGTTTTTTTTATTTAATTGTAGATTTGATTTTGTAATTAGAACACGTTCTGTAAACACTTTATTAAATGATATAGTACTGAACTTTTTACAAATACTAAAATTAATGTTACTTTTGCATGTTAATATAATACACCTTTGTATCGTTATAAAATTCATTTTGCAAAATATTATGTTTAACAGATTTTATATTTTCAGTACAATTAATTACGTAACAGCAAATATGCAATACAGTTTTCAATTAAATATATACACAGTTTTTTTATTGATCAACTGAAGTACTTTGGAAAACACTCGTTGTTTTACTGCATGGCGATGTTTCGATTCATGATAGGGTTATAATTCGTTCCATGTTGATAAAGAAGTGTGAAGCTTCTAAAATTTACCGTAAAATAAGGGCACTACAATCGCTTTATATACAATTCAAAATGATGATTGGCTGGCTGAGTTTCATACATGACAAAATGATAGTAATGCTACAAATTTACAAAACTTTCAGGATTTGTTAAAGAATCATTTTCACTATGAGAGTTTTCAAACCAGTATACATCACTACTGATAGTTGACGAATTTTCGACAAAACTAATATAAATAAATTGTAATCATACTCAAACATTGCAATTTATGTAACAATTACAAGATTAAAAATAAATACATATACAATTACACTTTGTATACACATTGCCATTTCGTAAGTAAAATATATTTATGGGAAAGCTGGTTTTTAAAATATTTACTTATATTTACAATTACAAGAAACTGCACAACTTAAGTTCTATATATAATATTTGTAATCAATTATTACAGCTAATATTATTAATATTGTATATTTAAGTGTCACATATTGTTAAGTTTAATCATTAACAAATTTCCAATATATCAAAAAAGTTCAATTACAATCACTTTACACTTGGTATTGCATGGTTTAATTATGAATTCATATTTGGTGTTGATGATTCTTCTAATTTTGATTCCAATGAAAAAGGTGGAATTCTGCAATCAAATGCATATCCATCTTCCCGTTCCATTCTGAAAGTACCCCTAAAGCAACATAATAGTATAATACTTTGCTAAACACTAATAACAAAAAAAGAACCAAAAAGTTTAATATAATTAGATTGAAAGTATTTATGCATTGTGATACATAGAAAATTTTCAAAGTATAGAGATCCGCAGTCTATAGATTACTTACAAATGCATAAACATCTCTAACTATTACTAATAGTAACAATCAGTCTAACAATAACTTTAACAACCAAATACATACCACATATGACCACTTGCAGCTTGCAGGCTGACATGACTACTATATTGAAAAGCAGGTAACAATTTTGACAAAACAGGTTCTTGACCAACTACACCTCTTCCTCTAACAGTTTCTAATGTACCAGAGAGACTAAATATTCTCCAATGTCTTTCACGTAATTGTACACTTAAATCTCCTAAATTTTCTAAACGTATGCAGTAGCGCCACTATAAAATTTATGTAGTTAGTATACAAATTTCTTTTAACTTATGTATGTTTAATAGTACTCACCCAATGTGCAGCAGTAGCTTGACTTCCTCTATAACCCATGTAAAATGGAATAACAGTGACACGAATATTTTCAGTAGTTTCTTTATGTACATCTGATAATTCTAACCATGGATGATTTTTCTTCTGCCAAGCTTTCAAAGTTTCTTGCGCAATAAAACATGGATCATGATTTGGATTATAAGCTAAGAATTTGTCAAATAGTTCATGTTGCAATGCAGTCTTCTCATTTGTGGTATAAGGCAGAACATCTTCGTGTGCAACATAATCTAATCCTGGTATTGTATATAAGCTGCGACTACTTTCATGATTACTCAAAAATGTTACAGCTTCTGTTTGAGCACGCTATTAATACATGTTACATCAGAATTGCATACCATTTGTTTTTATGTATAGTCAATATATTTTTTGTACTTACTATAAATGGATAATCTCTTTGGTCAATCAATACCTGATAAAATGTATGAGTTCTACCTTTTACTTCTTTTCCTACACTATTATAATTATTAGTTGCACTTCTGTAATTAAATATTACTTTTAAATAACTTATTTTATTATTATCTATTATAGAACTTATATGTATAAATTTATGATACAAATTACAATTACTTAAAGCTTCAACTTACGCTTCTGTTTTATTTGGAATATCTCTATCGTAAACTTTTGCTGTCCAGGGAAATAATATTATACCTCGATAACCAAATACTCTATGTAAAATTAATTGACCAGTTTCATATTTTCCTTGTAATTTTGGAGTCTCTAATTTTCCCACTTCTGCTAATCTATATAGACAATAAGATCAATGTATTTTTATTTAGTATTTTTCCATGAAACATATACTAAGAAGTTAACTAAAAAGGTTAGATGTAAGAACTACTCTCTGTAATTAAATGTAACATATTCATTACTTCAATTAGAAAGACAACTTACTGAATCTATTTTTCAAAATAATAACAGATTTATTTAATATTTTTAATTTATTCACTAATCTTTAATGTATTACCTGATGTATCGTACGTGAAACAAACAAATCTTTTTTGGTGCTTTAAGAAGATAGCATCCTAATTTGCAAGTGACAAAATTTCGCGCAAGTTCCATACTTCCTTAAATGATCCCTTTTTAATAAATTGAAATTTTTAGTTTAGATTATGTGACACTGAATCCAAAATACATAATGTTTTTTTGACATTTCGAAAGTTTTTTTTGCTACGTTATAACAACGATTATTCGTCCTGTTTTGATGAACAATTACGATAAAGGCGCATTTTCATAACAAAACGACGTGTGGAGTAAAAACATTAGATCTATATTCCATTCTATAAATGATCATAGTGATCAGATGGCAGGTTTTCGTTCATTCTGCGCATGTCAGTACTAATTAGTTTTACCGCAACTTGTAATTAACATGACAAATATGCGCATTTATGATGTTCTTGACACAGAGAGAATATTTTCAATAGTCTAAATTTCCAAATCTTCAGATTTTTAAACCTCCAAATTTACAAATCCTAGAATTTCCATATTTTTAAATTCCTAATCTATCTCAAATTTAAAATGGCAACCGAGGGGAACGGATTCTTACTATACGCAACGTCTGCGCATTAGTACGCATTATGCCTAATTTACAATAGACATTTTCAAAACTGATATATAATATAATTTTAGAAAGTATACGTTTACTTTTAAAAGCGTTATTTTGTTGCGCACGCAAGTACCGCGGAGATATAATATGTAAAAACGATATAAAAAGCAATAGTTTATTGCAAAGTAATTAATTTCAAAAGCTGAAAGCATGTTGGAAGTTTCATTCTTACAAGTATTTTAAAGTTTACATTTTCGCGCGTGTTGTCTGAAAATAGCACAGTTAGCGCCATCTAACGATCAAAGTAGAACTATCGAAACAGAAAATTGAGATTTTTCGCGAAATAAGGTATTTTTGCGATTAGATGACGTTTGAAAATTTTTCTACAGACACAACTAAGTCAGAAATATGACTTTACAACAGGCCCGAAGCATTATATTCTAAAATTTTTTTAACTACATTTTATAGATCTTAAAATGCTAGTCATTTCGCGGTAGAAGATGGATTCGAATGACCGCTAGTAATACTATTTTCTGTAGTTTTTTATAGCCTCATAGTATAGCTCTAGAAACTTTCCTCGGCATCGAGATACATAGATTCCTTCTCTCGTAGAACAGGGTATACTCTGCTTTACTTTATAACAAGATGAAAGAAATATTGTTTTCAATCTTTCTAATATGTACATAAAATATAACAGTATATTAGCAATATAACAGGTTATTAAAATTAACAATTACGCTAGAGGTAGTCAAATTAACTTTTTGTCTACTGGGCATACATTTTCAGTGTATGGTTATCATGAGAGCAAATGCGCATTATCATAGATTATGAAGTATTTAGAACCGAACAGAGTTGACATGCGCAGAAAGAGCTTAAACTCTCTCGTGAAATAAAGTGTAGGGGGCAATTCGTTCTCTGATTGATTTATATACAGTATAATTCTTCTTTGTTCAAATTTGTTCAAATTGTACTCTGGATACAATATCTCAAACTGTTTAAATGAAGTAGCGTGTGATGTAAATAGAATTATCTCTCTCGCTCAATCTACCAAACGAGTGAAATATACGCAATAAAAGTAGTATATTCCAGCGATTACTTTAAACTGCCATATTGTATTTACTTGATAGAAACTCTTGAATCTGTTACAGTTAAAGTAAAAAAATCTACCCGTCACGATGGATGCTTGTGAGTCGCATTTTTATTTACAGACATATTTCCACTGACCATGTATCTCTCTAATATTACATTTTTACAATATAAAAGGCAGAAAATTGAACTTAATGTAATGGAAATTTAATTTTATTAAATATTTCATTTAGCCACACCCATTGTTATTAATTATTTCACTGTCAACACTGTTTTATTAAGATATTTATGTTTTAAAGAACTATTCAAGGTGATTTCCTTAATTATTTAAGGAAACAAATGACTGTATTACTATTCTGATCAGAAACAGATATCATTTCTTCAATGTGCTATAAAAAAGATGACCATATTGTTATTAAATTAAATTATAAATAATTTATTATTTTATTTTAGCAGCAGGTGTTTTGTCACCAGAAATCTTAAATCAGTTCTACACAAAATTTTATGAAGACAATCGTAATACCGTGGCACAAAATATATCTACAAGGACCAATCCTCTTGAAGCTTGCATTTCAAGAAAAATTTTGCAAGAAACGCAACATGTTTTCACTCATAAGATTGCAACAGAAGTGAAACCTGTAACAAATCAAAAACATTCAGGACGATGTTGGATATTTTCAGCTTTGAACATTATAAGAATTCCTTTTATGAAGCAATTCAATTTAGATGAATTTGAATTTAGTCAAGCTTATTTATTCTTTTGGGATAAGGTTAATATTACAAATTCTTAATAATTTGTGAAAAGTATACACGTTTCATTGTTATACTGTTTATGTTATAGCTTGAACGATGCAATTATTTTTTACATAATATTGTAAAAACAGCTAAACAAAATGAGCCAGTGGATGGTCGTTTGGTTTCATTCTTGTTAACTGATCCTACCACAGATGGTGGACAATGGGATATGTTTGTCAATCTTATAAATAGACATGGTATTGTTCCGAAAATTTGTTACCCAGAATCATACAGTAGTGAAACTAGTTCACGTATGAATACAATTTTAAAAAGTAAACTGAGAGAGTATTCTAAAGTCCTAAGAGATTTAATATCTAGTGGCGCAACGAATGAGAAAATAGAAGCACAAATTTTGGAACAGATGACAGTGATTTATCGAATACTTGGTATATGTCTAGGTATACCATCAAAAACAATCACATGGGAATATTATGATAAGTCTAAAAATTGCAGTTGCATTGGGCCTGTAACACCAATAGACTTTTATGAAAAATACGTGAAACCATACTATAATGTAGATGATAAAATATGTCTAGTAACAGACCCAAGACCATCTAACCCGTTTGGAAAACTTTATACGATAGATTGTTTAGGAAATGTTATAGGTGGAAAACCTACATTATATAACAATCAACCACCCGAATTACTAATGAAGTTATGCGCAGAAAGTATAAAACAAAATGAACCTGTATGGTTTGGATGTGACGTGAACAAGAGGTTAATCGCTAAACAGGGTATATTAGACATGAAATCGTATGACTTTGAACACATGTTTGGAACTGATATTCAAGTTAATCTTGCAAAAGCAGACAGATTAATTTATGGAGATTCTATGATGATGCATGCAATGGCACTCACAGCTGTTTCTATTGATGTAAGTTAAATAATTTATATGTTTTATTATACAATGTAAATCATCGCAAAATCTTTTTCAGAATGATGGTAAAATTAAGAAGTTCAGAGTGGAAAATTCTTGGGGTGATGATCATGGACAAAAAGGTTATTTGGTATTAACAGCTGAGTGGTTTTCTGAATTTGTTTTTGAAGCAGTTGTTGATAAAAAAATAGTACCAGCGGATGTTTTAAATGTATTCAAACAGGATCCTATTACTTTACCTGCATGGGATCCTATGGGTACTCTTGCTCACTAATAATAACGAAAGCTTAAACATTTAAAGATAAAATTTTTAATTAACAAAGGAGATCAAAATCGAATAGCAAATAAAATTTTGAACATGCTGTACACAAAGTACAACATACCAAAACTTCAACAATGTTTTTAACTGATTAACAACTATGAAATAATTCTAAGATCTTAAATTTAAATTAACATACATTGCTGAAATTGGTAAAACATTAACAATGTACACCTAAGATAGTTCCTAAAATCTAAGATGATCCCTTGTATAATCTGTTTTGTAATTTATCTTTGCTTACCATTAATGAGAAGCTTGTTTTGTTTTTGCTTACTATGATTTACTTTTGAAATAAATTTAATATCTTTTATATGTATATTATAAAAAGCTAAATAAAAATTAAGATTAAATATTTTTTAGAATAAGCATAAAATTATGTTAATAATTTTAATTAATATCTAATATTATTTGTATTAAAAGTTATTATTTAAAAGTATTATTTCTATAACAAGATTAAAGAAACAACCAATGATTGTATAAAAACAAATAAAAATGTTCACAAATGTAAGAGACTATAATTATTGCCTTTAATTTATTAATGAATGTTATAATTTTTTAATAATTACAAAAAATACATCTTTAGAAACAATATTTTGTACATTATTATTTATTTCGAAACATGAGTATGAAATTCAATTAGCCTAATCCTAAACTATGATAAGAAATTGTTTCATAACTAATATCGAAGAACTTTATGTCGTTCTCTCTTTACTTTATAACAGTATTTAAGTTTAGCCCATATACCTTGACACATCTTTTGCAGTCGAATATCATTTTGACTAAGTGAAAATCGATAAATATTCTTTATTATACTTTTTGGTAATTTTAATTGATCACGCTGAATTAAACTTAAGGCAGCATATAGTTTACAACGTGCAAGCAAAAGAGGATCTTCAAGACGAAGTGCTAATTTGAACTGCTTCATAGAAATTTTTCCAGCCATTTCAGCCTGTATAAGAACATATTATTTTTAAGCTATACTAAGTAAATAAAATTGATTTACAATTTTTCAGAGTGTCATGATAAATTTATTAATGAACATTTAAATGCTACTTACGCAATATTGAAATTCCTCCCCTAAAGCAGAAAATGCTCCACCTAAAGTAGACAACCAAGACATAGCATGTTCCACTTCCCTTCTTTCCAATACCATTTGTGTAATCCTGTTATTCCTGACATTAAAAAGTTATATATTCATTATATGTTTAACCAGGATCATTAGTATGGATTATTAATTTTTAGTTGTCATTTTACCAGTTATAATCTAAGAACTGTTTTTTTGGTGTACGTAGTTTCATTAAAATGACCCCTGTGCTTGTTTTATCTTGTAATTGGTACATTAAATATTCTAACAATTTTTTAAGCGCAGCTCTACGATATGTTTGTGATATCATTAATGTTACAACATACGCTGATGCAACATAGGCATTATATCCCTTTTTGTTAAAGCAAATTTTATTGCTTTCGTTGTATTTGCTTATATTAACATTTGTTTGATCAGTGCTATTTTCATTTCTAACTTTCTGTTCATATTTAATCACAGAATAAGTTGTAATAATAATGCTATCAAAAATCGAATTGCCCCTATATACAATCAACTTTATTGAATTATCCATTTTTTGTTAATTTTGAAAATTCAATGCATCTGTTAATATGTGTAAATATTGCTTCTTTGCATGTAAAAACGTTACATGACAATACGAATAAGACATATTATAAACATTTATTAGAGATGTTGATCTCAAGCATGTATGTTTTAAATATCAGTTACAAAATTTATATCAGTCAGATCAACCACAAGATGTATTTCATAAGAGAATGATACTGATATCTACTTTTAAATAAGAAACACAATTTTTAGGATTTCGAATACATTTCTGAATGTCTTGTTTGCTACACAACTAGTTGACAATCTGAGGTTAGAAATTTAATTAACTATATAGGGTGTACCATTATTGAAGGTACATAAACAGAAAAGAGGTGATTCTACGTAAAAAATTAAGTATATAGAAAATATATCGTTTTTTCATATGTAACTTCATTTTCGAGAATACTGAAAACTGATCGGATATGTATCTAGAAAATTTTTAAATTTCCAAAAGTACAAACTTACAAATTCCTAATCGTTGAAATTGTTGAACTTCTAAATTCTCAAATTAAAAAATTTCCGAATTCTTACATTTTTTAAATTTCCAAATTATCAAATCGCTAGGTTTATGTATTTTGAAATTTCTAAATCTCTAAATGTTAAATCTATTGAATATCGAGTACCCGTTCATTTTGCGCGCTTTTAAGTATATTAGCTTTGATTGGTTACACATTTTGTAATTAAAAATAACACACATGCGCTCTTTTGATATTCGTGACATTATGCGTGTATACCCAGTGATCTTTTATTTAGTATGTGCTATTAATTTTCGTTTCTTTCTCCCATTTACATACGAAAAGTGCTGTGTATGTATGCATGAATAAAAAAGAATATGAGAATATAAAATAGCGCAGTTATAGTTTCAGTAACGAAAGTTTCACGCTGTGAATCATAATATTCAATAATTCAAGTAATTATTAAAAAATTGCCAACATATATATAATTGCGGAGTTTGTTAAGAACTGACATTTCAATTCGATAAAAATCGAAATCGAATTCAAAAACATTTCATACACACTATTTTCGTTTTGAATGAAGTGTTTTTATTTGTTATTGACTGTCGTATTCCAATAATTCAAGAATTATGAAATTCAAATCTGTATCAAGCGGAATTTTCGTAAAAATACATAAAATCGAAGATATTGCACTTCGATTATCGATTACATACGTATTTGATGTATCGAACCGCGTAAATTTAATAAATCATTCGTAGATAAATTTACGTTACAGCAAAACGTCAGTATTCCTTTTCATTTTTCATGTCAAATATATTTTTCATTTCTATTTATGCAAGGAATATATATATTTGCATTTGTTTCGTTCAAATCGTTACCTCGATATATTACGATTATACAAAATCGTAATAATCGATTAGAAACTTTCGATTGAAAAGGTCAAATCGATTGGAATAATACAAATATTATTCCAATTATATATTTTAAACGCAATATTATCTATTGCATATGAAATATATGTGTAGCATAAATAATTCATGTTTTGTAATAATTTATAAGTGAGATTTAATAATAAATAAATTTCAAAATATATACATATATATTTTCATATAAATATCATTCATAGCTTGTCTCTTCGTTACATAATTCTTTCAGTCTTGAAAACCATTACATTTTTTAACTTTCACAAGTAATAATAATAAGAAAATAATAATAAACAGTTACCTTTATTTAAAAAATGGATATAATATTGTAAATATCACGTTGAGAACACAAAATAAAAAATTACAATTATAAAATATAAAAAGTGTATTCGATTATTTTAATACCTATGAAATTTTCAATTCAATTGTATCTAATAAAATGCAAGATTTTTATGATATATTATTTTATCTAGTTTATTCACAAGGAATTTTTAAAAATAGTTTAGTGAATAAATTAAATAAAATTGTGTGGTACAGTTCGGGGCAATGCAAGACATGTTTTGCGCCACTGTGCGCGCCATGCAACTGCGCAGTTATTGGCATTTCCCAAAATTCAACTGACCAATCCTGTTCCCCAATGCGAACACACCTCCAGCGATCGGCCAATCAAAAGTCCGGTAACTATCGTTACAATGTGATAATTGGGGCAACGTACAACGATTGAAATTCACTTTGCCGCGTTATATTTATAACAAAATAAAACAGAAAGTTTTTCGAAAAATTGCTAAACATTTTAAAGTGGCATTCCAACGAATCTTTCAAATAAATCTTGCATTATTACAGCGTATTGTCGCAAGGTAAGCGGTTGCCTTGTACGTCGCTGAACGTCTGCGAGTACCCCACCTTGTGATTCGGCTTAAGCTTTGACGAGATACCTCTATTGGTATTGGGGTCTCCGACTCGATCGTGGCAGGTTGGATTTACCCCGTTTTGTCACCGAGAAAATCGCCTTGCTTAATATTCGTTTAATCGCGGAACGGTCGACCCGTATATATTCGCCCGTTCGTTTTATTTCTAGTGAAACTTCGAAAAGAATCGTCTCGGTGCTAGGTGGTCTGAGCTTTTAACCAGTAGCGTCCCATTGCTGACATTTCTCACATTAGACACGCGACACCAAGGTATGGCGTTTTTGAGATCGGTGCCGCGTTGCAGTGCCGGTAAAAAGCTAAGGAAGTGTGTGCCACTTCCTGTCGGGTTTCTAGAGAACGTAACGAAGCCATCGGTGCAGTTGGTGCAGGTGCACGAACGCGAATACACCGGCGCCACAGCTAACGTGAAGCCGGTCACTCGTCAGATTGATCCACTGGATTTGAGGTTTAACGATCCGATAGCTGCTTTCAAAAGCAAAACCACCAAAGAACTAATACGTGCTTATATCGTTTATCAACTATGTTCGATCGAGTATCTCGTCGAGAACAATATGAAGGTAAGTTTCGCATGACTCGCGATACTCGTGACTTTAACCGTTCATAATTCCTAGTTACGTTAACCGATTTCAATGAAATTTACTTAAATTTGCATAAGATACCTCTTAACTTTTCGTTACAGGCTCAGAAAAGTGATCTTCACTTTTTTTGGCGCTGTTTCGATCAATTGCAGATTTTTCGAAATGATGAAAATGCGTCATTTAAATGGTATACGAATCAGTGTTTGGCAGTATTCGAAAAATCTTAATCAATATTAATTTTCGAATAATATTGGTAATTTTTTAATAAAAATTTCAAATAAAATGAAGTTATTCCAGAAATAACGAATAATGTTTAATTCGAATAAATCTTCATTCGAACTAAACGTTGTTCGTTTGTTTTATTCGAAAGTCTTCGAATAAAAAGCTATTTGTTACTCTCCAATATCTTTCTATTATTCGAAATTGTAATTTGAGAATTATTCAAATGATGTATAACTCTGGTATGAATATAGTTTTAATTAACTATATACATATTTACATACATATTTATATCTTCATATGACGTACAGTGAAGATGGGGGAAATTGACATGTGCTTTTTGTGCTATGCTCTTCGAGTATTTCGCGGCTATGTTGGAAGGTTATTTTTATCATTTTATTCTGTCTTATAAACTGTAAGATTTTTCATTCTCTCATTTCTTATTCATTTTAATCAGTGGTACATTTGACATCTTAATCGTTTAATATAATCGTTGTCATATTATATTTAAAAATTGTATTTATCGTTTTTGACTGTAAATAATGTATTTGTCGATATATACAATTATCTTCTTTAATATATTCGACATAACTAATATAAATTGAATTGTAGGTAAAATGCTTAAAAGAATAGAGTATATTGTGTAATTAAACGTAACGAATCTATCGTAAAAATTACATTCGCAATAAATTCAACTCGTTCGTTACACAGTATATGGTAGATGTAGAAGGATACGTATTTATAACGCAGCATAGAAGTTGAGGATGACATAAAAGAGTCGGTTGAGTTTTCAGGAAAATAACGTTAATGAAGTCGGCTCATTGAGGTATATTTTCGAGACTTCATTAATTAGTTGACAGGACGGTGACATCTTTTATTGATAGCGTCAGGATTCGTACGCGATTTGTACGACGTGGCATGGCGCGTTATTGATTTTAGTAAATGCTTAATACATTGAATCGACCTAGCAATTTTGTCGCAAACCGGCAACCAATTACGTAACACTTCAGGAATGATCGTTCAAAGGATCATTTAAACTGGTCTTAAGATCGTCCTTTGTTACTTTTGCATTCCAAATTAAATCATCGCATTTAGTTATCGAAAATATTCGACGAATCTTATCTTCGTATCAAAATTAATTTTGATACTAAAATACAAACTGATCCCTGTGCTTTCCAGTTTTATTCTTTTTTGATTGCATAGTAAATATTTATAGTACATTTAATCAAATTAACGAGAATTTTATCGCGTATTCATGACGCATTAAATCTTTCTTTCTCGTGTATTATATCGATTGTAATATATGGCTGATATGTTTTTTGCTCGAGTACAGGATTACATTTAAGTACTGCTCTAAATATTTTTATCCGTCACGATAGAAATATTTTCAACGTGCACGAGTCTGCCATTAACACTCTATTGTTCTAACCCATCACTGTCACTATAAATAATATTTAAACTAGTCTATTAATAATTTGTGGAACTGTCGAATATGCCATGTTATATATACTAAAAAGTATATATAATTGAATTCTTTATGTATAAAGATCACAATACAAAGGATGCCGTTGTTAAAAGTGGATTCATCTTCATTCTTGTGATTGTTAAAAGATATGATTGTTACGTATCATAATGAAAATTGACTTCGTATCTAATTATAGGACGGTTCTTGTCGGCTACACATAAATAGATATGCTCGTACTTGGTGATTCATTTCCTATCCCGAATGCATGATACCATTGTGACACCCGTGTATTGATTATTATTGATTTTTCAAGTGCTACATGACTTGTAACGTTTCTCCTTCAGCTGCTTTATAACACTTCTACTTCGCTATAAAATATTGAGCCACCTTAATCTTTTGTAATCCCTTGTTCACTCGGCAGCTTCAAATCATAAAAAATTGATAATTTTGTCTATAAAATAATTATTGCTATTACATCATTCAGGAAATCGTTTCAACGAATTATCTGATAACAGATTTCCGAAACTTAATGAAACGTAAAATGATATCTGCGATTAGCTTTTTATCAGTCTGTGTGATGCCTATGTTATACTCATTGAAGATTTATCAGTCTATCATTTTTTACGATATCTTTACTAGTTTACGATATTTGTAGTTTTTATTACTAAAGAATGAAAAAAAAAAGTCAAATCTTCTTTTTGCCTTTTCTCAAAATATAGAATTGCACGTGTTTGCTGCAGAGCATGGGAGGTGGATCAATCGTTGTGTGCTGCAACGTACATATGTCAGCAACCACTCCCGCGGTATCGCGTGATCGGACATTTTGCGGCGCCCATCGCGCACGCGATATTACGTGATTGAAGTTTTACTATTGGATCGAATTCTATAACAGTATTCGAGTTATAAGTACTTTCCGTAAAATCAGATTAAAAAGATAAAAATTCGCTGTGGAATTTAAATTCAGATAATCGTGATAAACGTAATCTGTAAACACAGCTGCAAACACATTAACGAAAAGAAGCTTAAATATTAAGAAAAATAGAATTTAAATTTAACTCGAACAATTGTACAAGCTTGTTTAATTATGAAAATGTATGCAAAGTCCTGTAACAATCGTTTATCATGCAAAACAAAATTAAAATCATCTTATAAAGTTATCTTATTGTCATGGTAATCATCTTAAGATAATACTGATTGTTTTAAATAGATAATTAAACAGACTGTTGTAACAAATCTCATATCTTAAAAACAGATTTATGTCTGTTCATTAGTCTGAATTTTCCACGATTAAAAATTTAATATGATACAGTTGGTACATGATTAGGAAGCTTCTCTGATTTTTATCTAATCAATATGCACAGTATCAAACAATAAATTCAAGTGTTCAGGTAATTACATTTTTAGTACTGATAATCTATTCTTTTTTTTGTTTTTCAATTTATTATCTGTTGATCAGCTTGAAAAATTGTTTTGACCCTTTTGAAGTGAAACATTCTTAAGTATTATATTATATTAAAAAACTATTAAAACTATTAAAAATTAAAAAACTATTAAAATTGGTGTATCATTTATATAACATTTATTGTAATTTGTTTAAGGAGAACTGCGTTGAATGCATGATGAAAGAGAAGATGAAAGTGTATGATTGGAAGCTGCTGAGACCAAACCTAGTAATTTAAAAAAATGAAATTGTTAATATTAGAGAGCACGATATTATATAAGAAAGAGCATCACACATGTCTTTAATAACATGGAAAGTTAAAGGTACTATAATTTCTATTTCTTTTTCTGGCAGTAAAGTATCATATTAGTTGAAAAATGTAAAATGGTAATGTGATATAAAGTAGAATTTTAAATTTATGTACATTAATTTTAGCCTTTGAGAAATCAAGTGAATGTTTTAAAGATGACGTTGATTAATATTCATGAAATATTTGGGGTTTTAATTCAAATTTTGTGTGCAATATTATTCATATATTCAATTTATATGATCCCTGCTATTTAATTCAAATACTTTACAGTAGATTAGAGAATACACATGATGCTTCTTTTTTTAGTAACAATTAAAATTAGAAGAATCATCTGTGTACTTCAGTTAATGCAATAGTCTGTTTGATTACTTTTAAAATAATGTAGTGAATTTTTATCCTTCATCTTACGTAACACAAAAATGTTACGTGCATATAAATTCAAGCGTTGTTACTATGATGTTTCTGGAGATTAATTTACATAAATATACAGATATTACATAATCTTGCACTTTGCATTACTATAATTTGATTTAATATAAGAAGTAACATAAAATGTTAGTTTAAAATACATAGAAATTATTGTTACATTAATCGAAACAGTGTTATTTTGTATAAAGGAAACAAAACACTATTATTTTAATGTTAAAATAACATATAAAGTATTAATTACTTCATCAGTAGAAGGTACTAATTATTTTATTTAATACCGTTTTTCATATTTCGTCGGACTTTATTAACGACATGAATTGGTTAATTTTCAGGTATTGCAACCTTATATTAAAAAACCTTTTCTTCTTTTAGTAATTACTTGATTACGTCGCGCTTGAGACGCCAGATACTGACGACCCCCACGGTAGTCAATGCTATTGATATCTACCCCCGTGACAAGAATTAATAACACCACTCGACCGGTGATTATAATCATTACGATTTCTATCGAATTCGTGCTACTTGGTATCACAACACGCGCTTGTTATTCTGCGTGACCTGTTCGTTCGTTGATAGTGTCGTGCGTAACGAGCATTGAAAAGGCGTGCAACTCTAATAACTTAATATAAATGACATCGACAAAACAACGTGAAATGGAGATAGATACATCTGTAAACATGATAATTGGTGCATCATAAGTGTCACGTTCATTTTGCCGCTTTCAGACGCCTGTCTGCAATCATATACTGATTCAAAGTATTGCGTATCCGTGTTCATTAGTGACTATTTTATTTAATTAAGTATTGAAGATATAGTACAGTCTTCTCATATGGCTTCCTTCCGTACGGCCCGTAGTACGAGTTTTCTTTCAAATTTTTAAAGTTGGAATTTTTCAAATTGAAGAATTTAGAAGTTTCAAATTCTCTCTAAATCTTAAAGTTTCAAAGACTCAAACTCTCAAAGTTTTATGATTCCAGAGTTTCAGAGTCCCAGGATTCAGAGTCAAGTTTCCAAAGTTCTAAAGTTTCAAAGTCTGAAAGCTTCAGATTTATCAAGTCTTATAGTACAGAATTAAAGCCCCAGAAATTCCAAAGTTCTATAGTCTAGAGTTAAAGACCTACAATTTCAAAGTCCCAATGGCCCAAAATTGTAAAGTGTCCAAGTCCCAAACTTTTGCAAACAAAAGTCTATAGCATTAAAGTTCCAAAAGCCCAAAATCCAAAGTTATTTATTAATTTATATTATATTATAGTAAGGTGTGTATACACATTATTAAAACCCTCTATGTAGAGTGCCCATACAACACTTCTTTTATTTCTTTAATTATTGAAGGTATAAGAAAATTATTTATATAAAAATTATATGATAAGATGGCAAATTACTGACAAACCAATTGATGATACATTAGGTACATTTTAGAAATAGTATTGTAGATTGCTTATTGAATTCAAATCATGTGAAGCTAGTTAAAACTGGGTAAAACTACCTATCATTTTTTAACCACAGAGTTTCATAACTGTAATACATTCTATATGTCTGATGAAATTATGAAATTATATCCAGGTGACCTTATCGATACTACTGATGTATTATATTTTTAATGTTATAATGCTTTACATTTGTAAGCTAGACATTTAATAGGTTTTGACTATTAAAGGACTACCATGCAATTCATTGTTCAACATAAATGTCTATTATCACAACATTGCATTATCTTACATTATTTTGTATTATCTGTCTAAACCAAATAATATAAATATTTTTCAGATTCACAACACAAAGCAATGAAAAAAATTTACGGTAAATACATTGTAACATCAGTTTGGATTCAAGCCACAATAACGTAATCAATCACTATGAACAACGTGATCACCAACACTAATTAAACAAGCTTCATTTGATATGCAACAAACTCTTCTAGGCACGTGAGTCAGCCATGCGACGACGTAACAATGAATCGATTAGTATGTGCAACGCACTCGTAGACACGATGTATATGAAAAGATTCTGAAACAGTGTCGTATCTGTCTGGCAAGTGTCTGAATGAAGACTATGACAGTGGCGAGGTTCGAGGCAGCAATCTACTTTGAGTCAGCATATCAGGGTTACACGGACAGACAGTGTCTGGAAACGGCAAAGTGAATGCACCAACGCAATGATGCACCCATTCTCACTATACAGAGTGTCTCAATAAAATGTATATACACGTTGATCATTAATATTAAGTATCAAAGTGTTAGCAAAGGTATCAGATTGCACTGATGTTGGCAGTAGCTATTTTAAACATTTATCACTTTAATGTAGCCAACATAATATGACATGAACTTGAACTCTGTTCATTTTATTTATTACATTATATAATAGTAAAGTGTGTTTATATTTCAGTATTCTGCATAAATTTGGTACATCATCTTATTTATGATCAAGTTAGAGTTGAGGTAGTCTAGACTTAGGTCGAGACACCCGTAGTAATCAAAAGTGCATACAAATTACTTGTACATTGTATTGGGACATTATGTACAGTGTCTATATAACAATTCCATTATACTTCAATTACTGAAGATATAACAATATTAGTTATATGAAAGTTATTTACTACTGAGTCAATATACTAAAGAAAATACATTTTCCTTTATACTATTATCTCACTAAATATTAAAAGGTTGTGTTTGTGTCGACGCACTTTCTGTCTCATTCAGATGCTATGCAAAACACGACGCACCAGGTGTGTCTTAGAAAAACGATTTTATTCTGCCTGAACAATTGAACATACTAAACGATTGTTTTTCTATTTTATTATCTTATACAACAGTTGTTGCTTGAATTTGAACAGTATTCACATTCTGCAGTTGGTGGAAGATGAACACATTCGAGAAATATTTTATTAATCAGAACAATTTGGCTGATCCGGTGCCAAAGTACTCATTATTTATTCGACGTGTGGTATAACACCAGATGAATACATATGTAAACGAATAAGAAAGCTAGGAAGAGAAATCAGAGTTTCTCATTGAATTATATCGGAACACGTGTTTAGTTTCAAGGCTAGCTGGTCCCAAACTTCTACGTTTCAGCAGGTCGACTTCGCAAAAAATGTTAACAATACTTCCATCGATTCTGTATGAGCCAAAATACTAATCTATGAAATCTTTTTATGTAAACAAAGCTTGGATATTTTTATTTGTAAAATTTGTTTAAATTGGAAGATTGTTTGCTGTAATTTATGGACATTAGAACAGTTAAATTAACCGTTGAAAGGCCAGTTCAATACCCTAATCAGCACAATAAATTAATTTTACTAGTCTTAAATGACTGACACTTGCAGAATTTTATGCAAATTTGATATAATCTGTATTTTTTTTTTAACAACCAGTTAATTATAAGAAGTATTTAAATGAAGGTAAAATTTGATTGTGACTATATTATGTAGAAATATCGTATTTCAATTTTACAATAAGTCGAACCGAGTGTCGGAGAAAATGACTGATATGTTATCTGTTTTCATTAACATTATATAAAAAAGCAAGCTAAATGGTATTAACGTCTAGCTAATGAGTTGTAAATTACTCAAGTAAGCGTATTATCATTGAAGTATTTGGATAGTTTAACCTCACGTTCAAATGTAAATTATTTCGAATTTACTAACTCGCTTAAAAATTACTGGCTTCGTAAAATCTTCAGTCGGCGCGTAGTTGTTCCCCTAGTCATTTTGACCCATAAGTAAAACCTCATTATATAAAAAACTTAAAATCACCATGTGTAAACATTCTATACGAGTTCTGTGAATCAATTTTTAATATTTTACATAATTTATTCTTCCAACCAATTTGAAATAATGTTATCTGTTTGAGATCAGAGTACAAGTTCAACAGAAGTTTATATAACAGTAGATTTGTAAAGTATATTTGAAATATCCTTCTTTCCAGTAGTTTCATGATTACCCATTGTATCTCTTATCAGAAAGTATATATGATGTTAGCAAACTTGAATAATCTTTGTAAGACTTCCTTATCATTATTACATAAACAAAACGTTAGTTGATGTATTTGGGATTCCGCTTTTGTAAATATTATTAGTTGATATCAATGGTACATACATATACCATGTCCAGTTTAAGAACATACATGTTAGTTCTTTAACTGTTGAAAATATGAAAAAATGTTTGACTTAAACTTAAGAATCAGTTTTGTTACATGGATTTGGATTGTAGGTAGACCTAAGTCCCATCCGTCGTCGGGAAGCATACTTGGGACTTGTAGGGAAGCGTAGTGCGATTGAAACTGAGTGATGGATAGAAATAATTCTAAGTTCCTGTGGATAGCACGAATTGACATGAAGATTCTAAGTCCTAAAGCATAAAGTATAAGTCCCGTGTGTCGCCAACTCTAAGGATGTATATTTGGTGTCTATAGAACAGTGTAGTTTCAGTGAGCTGATTATATATTCTTATTTCCCTACTTTGATGAAACTAGAACTGGACATTCTAGTCTTACAACTTTAAAGTTCTACAATTCCAAATTTCCAAAGTTTTAAAACTCAGTTAAAACCCCAAACTTCTGAAGTTAAAATTTTAGGTTTCAAAGTCTAAGGATTCTAAAGTTACAAAATTTCAAAATTTTAAAACTCAGCTAAAATCCCATATTTCCCATAGTTCCAAAGTCTAAGTCCCAAATTTTCAAAGTTGTAGGATCCCAAAATTACAAAGTCCCAAAATACTAAAATTCCAGTTACAAAATTCTAGTCCTAAAATTGTACATCCAAAATTTCAGTTTAAAAAGTTAAAGTATTTGTACCAAAGCCCTTTTGTAAACATCTTAAATTCTTATATCCCACAGTTTAAATCCGCGCAGTTAGTATCCGCGCGTCTCCGACTCTACGTTCCTGTTACCTATAGGAAGTATAGTACGAGTGAGTAAGCGGATGGAAATATTCATATCTCGAAATGCGCAATAAAATGCTGATAAATCAAACACAGTACCATTCAATAGAAACTATTAAAGTTAATTGATTGCTTAATTTTTTTGCAGATGGACATAAACACACCAAAAATATTGGTACAATTTGTTACAGTTACGAAATACTGTTGAACGACATGTTCTTCAGCCTGATTAACAATTGGAAATTCCCCTGTGATACTTGATTCCTACGATTTCACGATAAATTGTCTTGTGAAACCTATCGACATCGAATCGATGAAGAAACGTGCTCGTAATTACGTTCCAACCCTTTCCATTTGCATCACGACCATCCTGTGAATCGACTAATTGTATTGTTTTTTTTGTTTCATAGTCTTCTTGTATTTTACATTGTCGATCTAATCGTTCGGACAGATATGAAAGTGTAATTTTAGCCGAAGTGGGTAAATCCAGAGAAATTAAAAGATTTGTATTATATTTTTAGAGATGCTATCATCATTGTTGATAAGCAATGAATCATTGAAGGATTATTCATCAGGTTGTCATAGATAAAATTTAATTGGATTTAGGTCTTGATACGATTATGATAAATAATAAAGTCAACACCGCTTTATTTTCACTCCAGACGCATTCACAATCAGCGCCGAGGGAGTTGGAGTAAGATAACACCGGTCAATTCCCGGTACACTCAGCACTTCAATTATTTGCAACCTCACTAGCGAATCTGTGACAATTAAGAGGACAGTTACACCATACTGACGTAATTTACACGTTAAATTGTCATTATTAATAGTAGTGTGAAAAAGAACTTCAAAGAATTAAGTTTCACTGCTAATAGAGTCACATACAATAGTAGAAAAAGATTGTTCTTTGAATGTAATTATATATTTTTTTGCATAGATCAATTTTTTATACAATTCTGCGGAAGATATAACTGTACAATGTTAAAAAAATTAACAACTCGTGAGATATTTAGTTTAAAAAATGTGGACTTACTGACGGTGTTAATTTTATTCGATGCTGTATTTATATGCGTTAAATAAGGCGATTTATAATTAAAAATTTCGAAGTTCTGAGTAAGAAATAATCTGCCTATTTAGCAATAGTGTAGCAGTTTATCGATTGGCTAACGTCTAAGAATGAACGTTTTTGCCAAGACCGTATTGATCCTGGCAAACTTCGTCGGTGCACTTCATACAACCTATATATCTCTAATCAATGACGCGTGTGATTGTCACGTCTACAATGCATATTTCGAATACATATCTCATATCGCATTCTTATCTTGCGATTTCACACGTAAAATTATGATAAGATCTTCTTACATATTCAGTTTATTAGAACGCATTTATTTCAATTATTATGGAAAAGATTTATGAATATACTTTTAAGAATTTTGTGAATCAGATTTTCAAGAATTCTAAAAGTATCAAGACTTACAAAGCTTTGAAGACTTTCCATAGCTTCCAAACTTTTAAGACCTTTCAGAATTTCTGCACTTTTAAAGCTTTCAAGAGTTTTCAGAGATTTCAGATTTTCAAAATCTTTAATTCTTTAAATTCTGAAAATTACTAAAATTTTTCAGATATTCAAGCTTTTCCAAGAATTCCAAATTTTTCAGATTTAAAATTTTCAAATCACAATTATTAACAAAAAGAGCAAAATTGTAACTATATTACATTGCTTGTTGGAAATACAAATCTTCGCATGAAATTACTTGTTTATATATGTATATTGATACTTGATTCAACTTCATTAGATGACACAGAATGATAGGCATGTGTGTTTATCTTTGATAAATAGCAACATGAGTCATAAGTATAAATCATTGAAACGTTGTAGTGTGGCTCATAATTTATTTATGCAAATAATACTTAATAAACGTTATGTTCGATGCATACATGCATAGCTCCACTTAAATTGATCATAAACTGTAACAAATGTTACCAGTAATTACTGTAGGCCAATTTACTGTACGCATATTTAAACACCTGGAATGCTGTTCTGTCTTTATAATCGGTAGGAAATTTTTCAAATTTCAATCAGCAAGAAATTTTTTTGATAAAAAAACGAAGTATGTATGTTGCGGAAATAATTTTAATTTAACAAAAAAAAAAAAATTTAAATACAGGGAACGTAGTATAAGATACATTTTTATCAGAAATAGTGACCCTGGTAAAGTTAATTAGTACTGATAATATGTACTGTCCTGAATTTTAAAGACAGATTTGATGTTTGTGGTTGAAACATGCTTGTGGTTAACTGATTTAATGGTCTTTAGGAGCTAACATTAAAAAATGAACAAATTTATTTTCAAACTGATTACATAATGTAGAATGCTGAATGTATTTTATATAATATGTCTAAGATTTTTTTGAATGAACTGACAACAATTTACCTTGATGGCTGTAGTTGTAAAGGAAATATTTCATAGCACTTTGTGGAATATAAAAGAGAATAATTTTTCTTTGATGTAACATCTCCTGTTAAGGAACTGGTGACCACAATTTATATATATCTTATATAACTACAGTAATTATAGCAGCATTGCTTGTGGTAGTATTCATGTATTATGATATGGAGTAATAGTTTTATTTAATGTGAGAGGTCTACTAATAAAAAAATAATTGAATGGCTACAAATATATTGACTATAATAACAACAATCAGGTTTTGGAGCAAGGAATAATTCAAATGTTTGACAAGAAATATCACATACTTTTTGTCCTAACAGTGATCTTTGATTCAGTTATTAATTATTTATTTAAGCTCTTGAGATTGTGAACAATGTCAATATCTCTATATAATTTATTAGCAGTCACAGTGCAAATTTAGTCCAAATACAATAAGTATTTACAAATTATAATATAAATACAATCTTTAAATTAAATATTAAATTCAATGGCTGCTGAATTTTGAGTAAATAAAACTTAAAACTTTTTTCAGTGATCATACCATGTCTGCTTTGCAGTTTCTACTAAAGTCTTTCTAATCTCTTTTCATTAACTTGGTATTTGATCAGAGTATATCAAAATATCATAAAATTTACTTTGTTCAACAGTTTAGTATTTGTCTATCATTTATTAAATATATGTTTTTTATTTTGTTACAGTTAATGAAATTAACCAGGCAGCTGCTTGGCGAGAAACTGTTTACAAAGTTTATGAGGGCTACATTCTACGGTCACTTTGTCGCCGGCGAAGACGAGGCGCAGATCACTCCTGTCCTGGATAGGTTACGACAATTTGGTGTGAAACCTATTCTTGATTATTCAGTTGAAGAAGATATCTCTCAGGAAGAGGCGGAACGACGTGAAATGCAGTACGTATTAATGTCTCTAATTGTTACAAGTCTTGATGCTCTTTATTCCTTCTACAACTCTTAATTCAAACAGTTAAGTTAATAATTATTAACTTGATTTTGATTTTAATCGTTTGCAGAGGTTCCGTGTCAGAAGCTGGAGATGAGAAAAGGGAAGGTCCCCTGAAGAAGTACCACGTAGCAAAACCGTTCGCTGATCGTCGATACAAAGTATCCTCAGCGAGAACTTATTTTTACCTAAACGAAGCTAATTGTGAACGTAACATGGATATTTTTATTAAATGCCTAGAGTCTGTAGCTGGTGAGTCAATATCCTCAGTCAAAAATTTTAAATCTTGTAAATTATCCAAATTTCATTTTAAAGAATAATATTACAGCGTTAAATGTTCAGAAAAAATATTGCTTTAGAGCAGGATCTTTTTTATGAGAGAGATCTATTTTTGAAAATGGTCATTTTTATGACCCACTTGCTTGTAATGTATTATTTTATAAAATTCCAAGGTTTCAAAATGTTATAGCCTTAAGATACTATAGGCTCAAGATTTCACCTAAGCAAAAACTAGAAGTTCCAAAGTCTTTGAATCCCAAAATCCTAAAGTTCAGAATGTACACGTATCAAAAGTCCAAATTCTCCATATCTTAAAATCTGAAGGCTCAAAAATGCGAAGCTAATATTTCAAAGTTCTAAATGTCTAATCCCAGTCCTAATCCTAAAGTGATAGTTTTAAAATTCTAATGCTAAAGGTCCGAAGTTCCAAAACTAGAATTTAAATCAACCGAAAATACAAGTCATGTTTTCATTCCCTTGAGACAGAATGTATGATTATCTTTTTTGTTATTTAAGGAATGAAGAAAGATGTAAAGAATGTGAAGTAAATATTGAAGAAAATTCTGTGCGGCAGTCAGGATCCTGGAACAATATGGATACCTGAAGTTTCAACTTGACTCAGTAAAGAGTTATAATTTCTAATAATTTAGTAACAAAACATGTATGTCATTAGTTGTTTGAGATACATTTGAGGAAGTACTAATTTCAATACCTGCAATAGCAAGAAAGATAATAAAAAAAGCGATATTTTTCCCGGGGATACACTTAGTGTTTCCACTTTTTAAGATTGATCAAACAAACTTAGTCAATTTTCAAAACTGATCTTATCGCAAACGGTGCTTATCGGTATTTCATAAATCATTGTAACTGAAATTATTTATCGTACGAAATTGAACGCTCGTAACGCAGAAAAATGCGATAGATGATTTATTGTACATTGTAAATTATAATCAAGTTTAGAATACCGTACTAATGGAGACCTAATTTTGATCGATGTCTGAAAGTATGTGTATCCGGGATTAGTATTCGCATACATTATGTATGTATGATACGACATGAGACTGTGTCCTCGAGTAGTCGAAACCAACACCAAAATTGGATAACAAAGAGAAAGCTAAAACTAGACTCCAGAATTGTTTGACTTTGAAAATATTTTCAACTTTATAACGCGAAGTTATGAAGCATTTAATTCCCAATTTAATTCCCCCTTGTATATTATACATATATACGGGAGTACAAATTATATAGTTGATTAATAGTAATTTTAATGGTCGAGATCTGCTTCAATAGTGCCAAGTAATCCCTTTTTTTTGCGGTGGACCCGAGAAATTTTGCTAGTCAAGAATACGAAAACGTACCATCTATAAATATCTTCCGTAGAGAATCTTGTATTCTGCTCTGCGACCAAATAACGTCACATAACGTTGCTTTGAATCGACTTAAAAGATATTAATTTAACACTCTCTTTTGTCAAAATTGTGAAATAAAATTTATATTTATTTACGCAAATATCGTGATATAAAATGTAGAATAAAAACATACGTTACATGTTACGCGATGATATTATAAATGAGTCTTTCTTGTTCTTTTATAATGAATGAAACTAAGTCTTAAACTTTGATCTCTTTATTATAAAGTATAATTAATTGCCACATTGAACTGGGCCATGGTAAAAGTAAATTCGTCCCCCATACTATTATTCATTTTTCATCTATTGCTTTGTTCTACATTCACATACCAATCTTTATAATTTTTAAAATTAATGTAATAAAAATGTTTTAATGTGTTTTTCTGTTTGTTACAGCGGCTTCAATGGGAGTTGGTATTACAGCTATTAAATTAACAGCTCTTGGTCGTCCACAACTTTTAGTGAGTAAAAAGCATAATATTAAAATATCTCAAAAAAGGGATACATTTTTTTATAAACCTTACTCGTATCTTAAAGATGTATTAATTATTATTATACTTTTAACAATTTTCAGCTTCAATTATCAGAAGTAATTATGCGAGCAAGACAATACATGTCGGACGTAGTTGGCGGTGAAGGTGCAGTTTTGACCCATCATGCGAAGCCGGATGATTTTATGAAGAAGTTCGAAGAAGCACACATCAAAGATGCGGCACCAGTACAAAAGTTTCTTCAAAAAATTCAGTCGGATAAGGAGGGGTAAATGATCGAGATTATCCTTAATTATTTAACTCTTACTGCTTCGTCTAAATTGATAACAAAGTTAACTTGATATCATTATATTTAGTCTTTGTACTAGGTGTGGTTAAAACATACTATAATTATTGTGTCAGCATGTATATACAAGTCTCAAAGCTCAGAGTCTAAATCCCAAAACATTAAATCCTAGAGCCAAAATAGCCAGTTTCAAAATTCTAAAATACTATAGTTCTAGAGCCCTAATATTCCAAAATCTCAAAATCTCAAAGTTCAGAATCTTTAGAATTTATCTCAAAATTCCAGGATCTCTGTGTTTCAGAGCCCAGAGTTAAAGTTTCAACACTTGGGGCCAAAGTTTCAGTATACCGAAATCTGACATTAAAATAATAAGTGTCACATTTCTTTTCAGTGTTATACATTTATTCCCATGGAGTGGGATTTTGGATGAGAATTATGAACTCAGCGAGACGTTTCAAGTACCCGATATTAAAACTGGTAAAATGGTGAGGCTCATGTCGCAGTTAACCTCGAAAGAAGAAGAAATGTTCAGGAACATGATAAGGCGTCTCAATAATATTGTTACGGTATGAATATTTAAAAACTAAGTATAAGTATATTCGTATGACATTTGGAATGTAGATTAGAGCTTTGAAACGCTTTGAAAGATATGAAAACGTTAATCATTGGTCACAGATAACTCATAAAGTATTACAAAAATATTTTTTTGGAGTACTAACGTAGCTATAAAATGCATCTTTCATATCTTGTCAGGGTGCAAAGGGATCTTTTCGATAATGTATAAGGTACTGGTACTGTATCTTCAAAGGAATGCGTGTGACCTCATCCCTGAATCATATTACTGTAGTTCAGCATATACTTATATAACATTATTAATACTTTTACAACGTGTATAGGGAACTATAACACAGAAATTCAGTTTGTTAGCAGAAACAGAATCGCCAACTTTTATTTCAGGTGGCTGATAAACTAAATGTACGTATAATGGTAGATGCCGAACAAACGTATTTCCAACCTGCGATTTCGCGATTAACGTTGGAAATGATGCGCAAGTACAATACACATAAGGTAACATTTTAGCTTAGTAAATATGATATTATCACTTAGTAACTTTTCAGTGGTCTAAATCCAAATGGTGTACTTCATAGGCTGTGGTGTTCAATACTTACCAGACATATTTGCAAGAAGCTTATAATGAAGTGAAAACGGATCTCGAACAAGCTGAACGTCAGAACTTCTATTTCGGTGCTAAACTTGTTCGTGGAGCGTACATAGAACAGGTAAGGTTTCCTTTACAAAATGTAATAAAATAGACATTATTTCTTTATGTCTATTTTAATCTCCGCGACAACCTTTTTCATTGTTTACACAGGAAAGAGCACGAGCGGCAGCTATGGGTTATCCGGACCCAATAAATCCTACGTATGAAGCTACAACTGAATCTTACCATAAGACTCTTATGGAATGTTTGAGGCGGATGAAACAGTACAAAGATAAAGGAGAGGATCCTAAAAAAATTGGAATTATGGTTGCTTCTCATAATGAGGACACAGTACGTTTTGCTATTGAAAAGTATGTATAGCGTACAACAATTTTGTAAAATTCTAAATATGTGTTGATTAATTGTTGTACAAGTATTATAAATATGTTACACTGATACAGAATGAAGGAGATAGGAATCTCACCAGAGGACAAAGTGATCTGTTTTGGTCAGTTACTAGGAATGTGTGACTATATTACATTTCCACTAGGTACAGTATTTATTTTACTTAATAAATTATTTATTATATTAAAATAATGTAAATTGATTTATATGTGCATTTTGATTCCTTACTAATTACATTATTGAAATTTTAGGCCAGTCTGGATACTCAGCGTATAAATATATCCCTTACGGGCCAGTTCAAGAAGTATTGCCATACCTTTCTCGGCGTGCCCAAGAGAATCGAGGTATACTTAAGAAAATCAAGAAGGAAAAAAATCTGCTGTTTAATGAGATTATGAGGCGCGTCGTGAAGGGGCAATTATTTTACAAACCGAAAGGAAATTATACTCCCGTTTGAGCAGTTGGTCGTTTTGTTTGCACAGACAGATTTTAAGCATCAAACTTAAGTAGTGATTGTAAATTATTAAAAAGAAAAAGATTTGTGGTACGCAGAGCAACAACGCGAGCGCGTGTGTGAATGGAAGTTATATGCAGTGTTAATTATTATACAAAATTGCCTTAGTGTGACATTATCAAGTGCAAACTGCTCAATATCGCACCATGTGGTAGAACTACGTTCATTGCTCGTTATGTCCATTATCAGAAAATTCTCCAGTGATAACGCTACGACTTTTATAAAGAAGAAGCACATTTTACGCTTTGTTAATAAATTTATCGTGCTCAATGCAGATTACATTGAACAAGTACATTTTTTAATAATTCATTTTATAAAAAAGGAAAAAAGAGATGAAAATGACGTTTAATATTGTTCTTCTTTTTTATAAAGAATTTCTATGAAATAGCTTGCAAAGTAACGTCTAATGATATTCTAAATCAGGCATAGTCAAGTAGTGGCTCGCCAGCCACATTCGGCTACCGTTACTATTTTTTTATCCTACTGAGTTGTAGGAAAACAAACTCCACTATAACTGTTTATCTCTGCTGATTTTAATCGACATTGAACATATCTACGTGTTACACGGGGTGACTGGATCTTTATTCCTTCCAGATTACCTCATATTAGAAATTTCTAAATTTCTAATCCTAGTTTTCCAAATCCCCATAATTCCAAATTTCTAAATTTGAGAGTCTACTGATTTGTAGAGATACGGACTGACAGATGGTAGTGGGGACCGTGTAGCTGTCGTTGGGGAGTCCCTTGGTAATGCCTGTTTTAAACGAAAGAAAATTATAACTTTAAAACATATTAGTCCTGTGTTTTATACTTTAATTAAGAATCTCGCAGTGCATGTTTGATCATTCGTTGACGTACATACTTGCTGTTCAAAAAAAAATATCCAAATTTCCATACGAAAATATGCAATCGTGAAACTAAATCGATGGCGTATCATTGTATTTAATTAAGCAAATATTCGTGTGGAATAAATATTCAGTAAACTAGTTCCATATGCTATGCGTAGTTACCAGGAAGGGATATTACCAAAGTGATAGTATTGGCAAATTACGAATTGTAGTAGAATCTGTTTAACCGGAAGTGTTTGCACATTATTCCGAAAAATGGCTCGCACTGTTTGTTGACGAATATGGCAAACATTTTCAGAACATTTTGTTAAATTTCTTTGGCTGGGTGTTAACGAAGAGCCATTTTTTGTGTGCAATTATTACGCATGTTAAATAAGTGTTAAGTAATCTTAGGCTGAAACAATGAAGAACCGTGACACTTGGAATTGGAAAAAGTAGAGTTCTATAAGTCTTTTCATTCATTTCACTTTAGCCTAACGTTGCTTTTTCTTCTCAACAGATATGAGATAATCCATGAATGTATGGCGCTGTTCAAAGAGGATGCGCCTCGTTTATCAATACAATTCTTAATCGTTTTTCTTTCTAAGAGAAACCAAAAATATCAAGGAAACTTTATAATTTATAAACAATAAATTTTTGTCGAGTTTCAATTCATTGTTTTACACATCAAATGACGAATCCTGTGCTTTTGCTTGGCTGAAGTTTCATTTATTTAAAACAGAAACATTTAAATGATGTTTCATATGTTTATTTTATCAGCAATGAAAATAATTCAACCTATGGTGGATAGTTTCCAAAGTAGTCCAATAATGTTTTGGAATCTGATGATCAGTATTTAGTTTTGTTTTTTTTAATCAAAACAGAATTTTTTTACTCGTTACTATAAAGATTCAATCTTACGTCTGTTGTAAACATCTTCTTCTATAAGTTGTGTAATATACAGAGTGTACCAATTCAGGTTCATGAAATTTTAGAACCTTACAAGAAATGACATTCTAAACAATAAAGTTTTGGTAAAAATAGGTCTGGAAATGCTTACTTGAAATGTTATAGTTAAAAAATTTGAAAAATGTAGGCTTTTCCAAAATCTCAAAGTCCCAAGTCCCAAGTCCGAAAATATAAAAATCCTAAGATCAACAAGATCCAATTCCAAAGTAATAATAAATCTTACTGTAATAATAAAAAGTACTTGTAATTATTATCTTTTGGATTATCTCATTAATGTCACCTTCTCCTGGATAAACTTGAAAGTTAATTTGTGATGTCATTATGATTCTGATTGAGATGGGTGTGGCCTCGATTGCGGTAGCATTTAATGATCTACAACGTTTACTTAAATATGTTTCTTTCTAGAATGACTATTTCAGGAGTTAGTACAGTATTTAAGAAAACTTAAGTTTTTCAAGTTTTTTAACTATATAATTTAAGTAAATATTTCCGGACGCACGTTAATTAAAATTTTTTCCTTTACAATTTCATTTCCTACAAGATCCTGAAGTTCCATAAACCTGAAATGAAGCACTTTGTATACGAAACGTACAATTTTGTAATCATGTCTTGTGTTATTACATGTTGTAAGTGCGTTTATGATGTGTATGTAGTCTGTATTTTCAGTTGTCGAGATAAGTAGACTAAATCGTTTTTGAAAGAAGCTACAAAATATGTGATTTTTGTTAAGATTACGCAAATCCCAGAATCATGTTACATTTACAATTTAGAGGGAGATTTAAACGATAAATAAAGAGGCATTGTTAAAGTTTATACATGCTATATAGCTAAATGTTCTTACGTGGCTAATGGTATGTTGAATGCGAGTGATTTAGGTATATGAAAATTCTATTTGTTATAATTTAATGTTCGACTGTTGAGTCGATAACGTTAATTAACTTCTACACATCTCGTGATGATGACAATAATTTAGGTAGTTAATGTTATAACTTGTACACTATACGTTTATAGACTTATACGCCATGATGAATTGCATTTTGTCATCACCAGTGAGGTAGGACTAGAGAAAGTGGAAAGAAAATTAAATAATTATGCTCGTACTAAGATTGTACGAGTTAATTACATACATGTACATGTACATAAGAAAACGTTCGTTATTTAGAACGTACATTTACTGCCAGAATGAACTTATATAACTATTCCTTGGCTCTGATAATTATGATAAATATTTGCCTATGTGTGAATAATATATTTATGATGAAAGTAATGCAACGGTGTTTATTATGTCGTTTTTGACATTCGATGTTAAAAAAGAAAAAAAGAAAGTTATTACATGTAGGTTACATAAGTGTAATTGAAAATAATAATGTTCTGATATTTACTTTCCTTTAGAGAGACTTTATTAGGTACAAATTGAGATTATACAAAAGTGTGTCAAAGAGGAAAGTTAATTGAAACGTCGAACAATATAAAATAAGATAATATTTATTATTTCATGAAATACAATTAGTGTACGCCTTTCCAATACCATTTAGAAATCCATACACGTATACTAGGACAGGAACATTTGCTTCCACCTTTTGTTTTGTACGTATAATTTTGGTTGAATAATTGAAGCTTCTTATCGAAAGCAGAATGAGCAAATTTATTGCTGATTATTTGAGGATCCGTTGGAAGTAGTTTCTTGTCCTAGTGTCTTTAACGATCAACAATATTTTCTCCTGCGCTTCACTTTGAACTGTTTCTTTTTAGTTTTCCTTAAATAGACTTTAATAGTACAATTTATTTCAAGATTGCAAAATATATTCAGTGTACATACAAATATCATACTGTTACGTGACTTAACTTTACATTGGTTATTTTTTCTTGTTTGGATACATAATTATGAATTTATACAAATTCATCAGTCATATTTTGAAAATGATGGTAACAAGGATGATTTTGTTTTTTGGAGAACATACAAATAGCCTGCTATTTGCCTCTCGTTAATCTTATAGATTAGGAAATATTTCATATAAATATCTATCCACTAAAGTTACTGTTAAACGTGTTGATTTTTTTGTTAAATTTTGTAACGATGCCCAAGATAACATGTATTTAAAAAGTGTTATGATTTCTTTAGTTTAAAATCTTTAATAAAACACAACTGTGTTATTAATATAATGACGATTATGGTAAGCATAATTAAATGTATACTTATGACACAATGCATTGGAAGATGATGTACTGTTACGTGCAATTTAGGCTTCTCTTAGTTAACAGAAAATGTAGGAAAAGAAGCAGCCTAACATTTTAGTTATTCATTCATATCCTTTATGAGTTAGGATAGAAAGTTCTAGGTTAGGCTCTCCCTGGGATTTCCAAGTCTCTCCCTGGCACTCTCAAGTTCCTCCCTGGGATTCCCCTGGATTCTCTCATCTTTTTTGACTCTCCTACAATTTCTAATTCTTTCTCATATTTTCCTAGACCTTTTTTAGATTCTGTTTGGACTTTTTCTATGATTCCTATAGGTTCTTATATCTTTTCTAGAATCTCCTTAGGAACTGGGAATCCCAAGATTTCAGTCTCAAACTTTCAGAGTTCTAGTGTTCCAAAGTACCAGGGTCCCAAAATGTTCCACATTGAAAAAACTAAAATTGGGAATTCCAAAATTCAAAAATCCTGAAGTTCCTATTTTTTTTATTTTAGTGAAACTAATGTTTAGTGATAGTGTCTGAAAAGTTCCTAGAGTCTACCTGAGCCTTTCCAAGCGTATGTTTGGGGTTTTTTCTAGATTATCCCAAGATTAGAGTAGTAGGCGATTTAATGCCTCTAACCCTTACCAGAAGAGAAGCCTGCATTGCACCGAAATGTACCAAAAACACCATAAATATCAAATATTTAAATGTTTCTACATGATACAGTTTGGTCATTATACAGAGGACAGAGAGTATTTGAATTCTTAAAGATGTACACGATCGCAAAAGTAACAAATAATATATAGAAAATAAATATCTTATTTAACACGTTCGATCCCAGGGTAACGGATGCAGAGGTAACTGTTTCCTCTGCTGTGTGTGGCATTACACAGTTGGGTCTGAGAGTGTTAATAAAGACTTACAGTACCCGATTTAATAGAAACGATCGATCGGCGAGTGTGTCGATATTGTAATTAGCGTGAAGAGAAGTCGAGCAAACGTGATTTTCTCGTTCGTTGAAGCGTACTCCTTTTTTTTTGTCTTTTAATTTAGAAATGTATAATTTGTACAATGAACTGTTATTTACTTAATTTATGCGAGTGATAAGCTTCGGCTGTCAACCGTGAATATGTAATTACCGTTAAACTAGACGTCTACGCTTATTATTAAAACATTTTTATAGTACTCCAGTTTCGATTCTGTGTGATACGGGGCAGATATCTTTTTTTTCCTTCAGCGCACGATTAAAATTAATTTGGTTTTGAAAGACATCAGGTACGTTTCGACGTTTCAACGTCAATGATTTGTCAGAAAGATACTACGATGATCGTTCGTCCGTTGTCGTTCAGTCTTGTACGAACAAGAGATTCATTGTAAGAGCATTTGCGTGGTTTTATTAATCGCGTTCGTTCCATTCAACTTTCAAGAAAGACGCTGAGCAATCAATTGACAGAGTAAATCGTTCTCGTTCAACGTTAACGCGGATACAAAATACAAGTTTTGCTCAGTAGAGACATTCGCGTGTAAACAGAAATTTGATGATTATTAGAAATTCAGCCTTCGGAGACAGGAAGAACACTAGAGTCGTGGTCTGTGACGCTCGTTTCATGCTCATTCGTTGGCAAAGATATCTCCGCTACTGTCTCCTTCGCGGTCACATTCTGTTCGATCGTGCTGATACTCGTAGTTTGATTCTCTTCGGTGTTGCACGCGAACGCGACGCTGTTCACCCTACGCCTCCTGTGCTTCTTCGTTCTACATATACCGTGACCTGCGAACAGCTTTCTGTTTGTATGTCTCCTAGTCCTTCTCAAGCCAAATGGAACGGACTTATCTCAATCTCTGTAACGAGCTTCTATCTTCGTGGTGGAACCATGCTCACTCGTAGTCGCGTCTCTCAGTCACAATGGCGCCAAGCTTTTACCTCTTTTCGCTAATCTGATTTCTAACCATATGTAAGGAACTACCGACAGAAGCAGCACACAGGCGAGACCGAGTACTCGAAATCGTGTGCAGACTAGTCCGTGCAAACCGAGAGTTAGGGCAAGTCCTAGCCATCTCCAGAACAGGGAGGTCGATAGTGGTCCTTGCCAAGAGTTTGGATACAGTCCCAGTACTAATGCTGTAAATTATATTATTATTTTTTTTTATATGTTGTTAGATGCAAGGTTGTGAAGGGATTATTAAAGCGGGTTGGGAGCAATAGGATTGTAAGTTAATTTTAGATGGGGAATGTTGGATATTGAAGGATATGAGGTGGTAAAGAGGTAGTTGCTTATTTTAGCTAGTTTTGATTCTTAAATATTGGGGTTTGGGGTTTTGAGACCTTGGAATTTTGGGATTTAGGGATCTTGGAATTTTAGAACTTTGGGAGTTTGGGAGTTTGGGACTTCAAACGTTTGCAATTTTAGGGATTTGGAAATTTAAGTATTTGGGACTTCAAGACTTTGGGAGTTTGGAATTTTAAGATTTTGAGACCTTGGAATTATGGGACTTTGGAATTTTAGAATTTTAGAATTTTAGAATTTTGGGAATTTTAGATTTTGGGACTTCAAAAATTTGCACTTTTAGGGATTTAGAAATGTAGGTATTTGGGACTTGCTATTTTTGGGATTTTGGAACTATGGGAATATTGGCATTTGAACATTTAGAATTTTGGGAGTTTAGGGGGTTAAAACTATAAGAATTTGGAACTTTAGGAATTTGGGACTAAAATTGTGAAACTTGAGAATTTTAAAACTTCAGAAGTCGGAATTTTGGGACTGTAGAATAATGAAATTTTGTAAATTTGAGACTCTGGGGCTTTTCCACTTTATAACCTGCGGAGTTCTAAAATCTCAAAGTCCAGAGTTAAAGTTTCAAATTCCTGATTCAAAATCCCAAGATCCAAAGTTTCATTTTGAAATTTCAAAACATTCATAAACATTTCCAAATCCCTATCATAAGTAACAAAAAATTGCTATGTAACTTACTGTATATCAAAGTTTCCCAAATAGAGTTGCAAACACCCCAGGCAGCAGATATAACGTGAAAAAGTGCTGGATCGTCACCAGACGGTCTCCAAGTGATCAATACCAGTAATAAACACGCGTGAAATACAAATCCTACAACTGTTGAACAATCACAATTAATCCTTGAACAAACCATTTGTTATCAGCAATAAAAAATTTATCACTTACCTACAACAAAATACCTTTTAATGTGTCTCAAAAGCATCGACAAAGTTGCACCGGCAAGGGCTTGCAGGGATGCCAAACTCAAAAAACTTAGAGTCACTGTACCTGCTCCTCCCAGTGCACAGACTACGTATGCCTATAACACAATCGTATTATATTGCATAAAATCAAAATCAGTAATACTTAACCTCTTGCCGTTGTTTGATCAGTTTCACAGTTCAAGTATGAATTTTACTATAATTTTGAATATTTCAATTTTAAATTCAAGTCCAATTATAATTTGTTTAGTCATCGCTGAATACAAAATGAAAAAAATAAAAGAAAATACAAAATAACATTTGAACTTTTTTTATCTTTTAACTTGACTGACGCAATCTTTGCTGTATTGGGTATCAAATTTCATAGATATCGCATCCACGCTCTTGTGGAACAGACTGTATACGGCAATCGGTTAAATAAATCGTTCGATTATAATATTTACTTCTATAAAATCCGCGTAGATGAAACCCTGTTCAAGTCCGATGAAAAGTGTCAACGGCGCGGCCAGTTGCAACTTAGGATCTTGAAACGCAGTTTTAATAGACGCGAGAATACTTTTCGTACTATGCTTTTCATTAACGGTCTGTGGTTCCTTCATTCTAGAATCGAGGAAAGCACAGGATATACTTAAACCTAGGACAGCGAGACCGAGCCATATGCTAACTAACATCTTTGACGTGCCCGGCGACAACGTAGGTAAATTAGTTGTGCCATTGTAAAGATAAATCTCTTCAGGACAGTATTCTGCTCCGCATTTGTCGTACACTTCGCCGTTTATTGTACTAATAGAAACGGAATTCGTTAGTTTCACGAGTATGGCAGCGATCAGACAACCTGCGAAAAAAATCCAAAATTAATTTCGTTTGAAAATATTTATCGATTCTTTGGGGATAAAAATTCGTACCCAGTGCAAGACCCATGTCTTCCGCTAATTTAATCCCACGATTAAGTCTTCTCAAAAGGCACTCGCGTCTTGTCTCGTCGGGATCTTCAGGATCGACGCAGACCAGGGCTAAACTGGTTGCTGAAGCGTTCACGTGAGACACTCTGGCTATGAAGCTTGGACTCACACAAGCACCTAGCATGGCGTAACTTGGTAGCAATATGTACCTGTTGATCAAAATTTCAATATTAAATTAAGTTCATACGTGATACTCTGTCAAATTGATTTGTCTGAAAGTGTTGAGGATGATCTTATATGGTAATGTATGTGGTAATAATCATGATGGTATAATTGTAAAATCATGTCTGGTGGTGTTGTTTTTTCGCAAAGGTCAATACTATATGAGGGTTTTTTTGCACCCTCTGTCTCCATCTTTAGTCACTGCATTTAGGGAACGTTTACATCATGCTAGTAATTGGTGTCAGTAGTCTTGTTCGCAAGTAGTCGAATTTTTGCGATTCTTGCTTGTTTGTACTAGGTCTATCGTTGGAGAAAGGAGGCAAGAAAGAAAAGAAACACATCCTTTAATCTCTACATTCCCAAATCACTGCATTCCTAAAGTCCTACATTTCCAAATCCTTACATCCTCGAATTCTTACTTCTCCCAAATCCCTATATACCCAAATCTCCACATCCCCAAATCTCTACATCTCCAAATTTCTCCATTCCTCAAATCCCTACATCCCCAAATTCCTACATTCCCAAAATTCTTACATCTCCAAATACTTATATTCCCATATCTCTAGAGCCCCAAATCGTTAAATTTCCAAATCTTAGGCTTTCAAATTCCTAAATCCTGAAATCTCTACGTCCTCAAATCTCTGCATCTCCAAATTCCTACATCCCCAAATTTCTAGGTCCTCATATCTCTAAATCCCCAAATTCCTAAATCCCTACGTCCCTACATCACCCAGTGTCTACATCCCCAAATTCCTAAATTCTGAAATCTCCAAATCTTCAAATCCTTAGATCTCCAAATCCCTACAGTCCTAAATCCCTATATTCCCGAATCCTTACTTCTCCCAAATCAATTGTATAGTCAAATCTCTAAATCCCAAATCGCAAAATTCCCATATTGTTGTACTGCCAAATTCCTAAACCGTAATCCGTAGATGTCCACACATAAAAATCCTAAAATTCCCAAAAATCCCCAAAAGAAAATGCGTTCTTTTCTTCCTTGCTTTCTCTTTCTAAAGTCAGACCAGGTACAGAAAAAGCCAGAATACAATTATTCGACTACCTATTGGCAAAGCTACTGGCACCAGTTAATTGCATAATGCGAACGTTTCCTCAAGCAGTTGACAGTGAATATTCTAGCCAAGAACAGCATCTTCTGTTAGTTTTGTAATCCCTCAATAAATATACGCTAAGATAAACCCCGTTGCGTTTATTTAACAAATAAATACTCATAAACAGTCACCATTTTGGATACAGGTGCACGCCGACGAAAATAGTGGTGGCCACGTGGCTGCTGCTTATCGCAAGATTCGTGCCAAACCGCTGAACGAGGATCGGTGCGAAGCAGCTGGTGATGGTCGCAGTCGCGTAGAGGAGAGCCAACAACATGGGTCCCAGCTGAGGGTTGAAGGTGCCCAGACCAGCCTGCAACGGGAATATGGGCAGAGTGGCGGCCGAGCAGCTCGCGTGCCCTAATAGCAGGGCTGCACAATGCCTCAAGATGGCCTTTTTCGGCGGCCTTGGTCCGGAAGGTGCTGCTCTAACCGCTGCTATCAGACGACGCACCGATGATGCTCCTGCTGATGAGTTCATGGAGTCCCTTCGACGCCAGGATAATGCGGATGTCCTTGTTGAGCGACACGAGATGGGAGAGTACGCTGCCATGTGCTGCGAATTAGAATTTATTTTGTTAAATGCAGCAAATTCGGTGGACGAGGAATCAATTTGTTAAGTAATAAGGGATGGGAGAGTATATTGTTACACGCTGCACATTGTGCTTTTTTATTTTTGCAGCGGGGGATGTTGGAAGATTCGGCATGGAAGTCTTAAGGCATATTTAACATTGAAGATTAGACATGGTAGTGTTGGAGCATTAGTAAGATGGAAGATTTGGTATGGAAGTCTTAAGGCATATTTAACATTGAAGATTAGACATGGTCTTGGGACATAAGTAACATGGAAGATTCGACATTGAAGTTTTGGCAGATAGTCTTAGGACATAAGTAACATTGAAGATTTGATATGGAAGTCTTAGCACATAAGTAACATGGAAGATTTGACATTGAAGTCTTAGAACATATGTAACATGGAAGATTTGGCATTGAAGTGTTAGGGCATAAGTAACATGAAAGATTCAACATTGAAGTCTTAGGTCATAACTAACATGGAAGATTTGGCATGGAAGTCTTAGGGCATATTTAAAATGGAAGATTTGACATTGAAGTCTTAGGACATAACTAACATGGAAGATTCGACATTGAAGTTTTGGCAGATAGTCTTAGGACATAAGTAACATGGAAGATTTGGCATGGAAGTAGAAATAACATGGGAGACTAGGTATGAAAGTCTCAAGACGTAAATAGACATAAGTTAGGACATGGAAGATTCGGCATTGAAGATTATAAATTTTATTCGAAACAACACGAAAAATTAGAAGTCTTAGGCCACAGTTAACACGTTCACTATCATTACTCAACTGGAAATTCATTCATCATGAATCACTTCCTTTGTCATAAAATAGCTTGTAACGAAACACTATGATTTCTGACTATTATTAACCCCTTGCGCTACAATCTGTTCAGCAGGTACACCAGAAATAACTATTTACTGCTACAATCTTGAATGAACAAAGTTAAAATGTTACTCCTGTTTTGTACTCCAAACTAGTTGCAATTATACTTAGCGTACGAAAAATATAAGAAAAATTTGTCATATTTGAAAAGTCACGAGTGCGTCACGAGTGCGTCGTGACTCGTCAAAGTACGACAAGGGATTAATAAAATTTATGTCTATATATTAATTCTATATTTAATGTCTATATTTAATTAGTTTTAAAGATGTACCTCCAGCATGGTATCATTGTCCCACAGAGTATGATGATGCCCACTGCTCCTGGCTCGTCTATGAGTGTGGGCTAATGGCGGAGGTTGCGCTGGCAATCGTATGGGTCCCAAACCACCGATGGGCGCGGGTCTATAAGCAGGACTCCCCAGCTTCTCCTTCGACAATTCGTGAAGATTTGGTAACGAGCCCATGGTTTGATTTCTTGCTCTGACCAGGGTTCTTTAATGTGTCTCTTTGTTGAAGAAGAGCGACTGTCTCGCTCTTTCACCTTCCATTCGCTCATCTACCGCTTACGCCTGCCTAAAATACGTTTAATATTATGTATTCAAATACTGATGTAAACATTTAATGAGATACATTGAATATAATATACGTTCGTGTTTATTGTATATTCATGTATTCATATAAAATTCAATTTTTTTGAAGTCTTGGGATTTTGTGGTTTTTGGGACTTTGTGATTTTTGGGACTTTGGATCCTTAGGATCTTGGGCCTTGAAGTTTAGGTTTCTTGAAATTTTTGCAACTTTGTGGTTTTTGAAATTTTATGGTTTTGGGACTTTGGATCATCAGAATATTTGAACTTTGGGTTTTGGTGTTCTTCCTTTGGTGTGATTCCTTGTAATCTGGGTACATTGTGATTTTTGGGACTTTAGGTCTTCAGGATATTTCAGGTCTTGGGGCTTGGAGTCCTCAGATTCTTCGAAATCTTAGAACTGTGTGATTTTAGGTACTTTGAACTCAGAATATTTGGGGTTTAGGTCTTGGTTTCTTGGGTATCTTGTAATCTTAGAACTTTGTGGTTTTTGGGATATTGGGTCTTCAGGATATTTGAGATCTTAGGCCTTGGAGTCCTCAGATTCCTTGAAATCTTAGAACTTTGTGATTTTTGGGTCTTTGGATCATCAGAATATTTCAGGTTTGGGTCTTGGTGTTCCCAGGTTCCTTGTAATCTTCGAACATTATAATTTTTGGGATTTTAGGTCTTCAGGATATTTGAGATCCTGGGCCTTGCAGTCCTTCTTTGCAATCTTAGAACTTCGTGATTTCTGCGATTTTTGGTCTTCAGGTTATTTGAAAATTTACGCCTTGAAATTCTTAGCTTTCTTAAGATTTTAGAACTTCATAATTTTTAGAACTATGGGCCTTAAAATATTAGAACTCTCAGTTCTTACATTTTTACTCAGATAGTCTGCATCTTCGCAGCTTTAAATCCTCAGAATCACAAGGACCTTGCGAACTGAAATAAAAGTATCGACTTTTTGTCAAGACTTATTATTTGAAGAGATATTTAACATTTCACTGTTTGATTTAAAGAAATTCCAAACTACTTAATCACACCGCGACAGCTGCGGTAGAGAAAGTGATAAAGTGGTAGCTTCTTCAATTACTCTATCACGAGTTTAAATCCCCAATAAATTTTTCCCTCTTTTTATTTGCTTACTTACAATTTTATTTGTATATTTACACCTTTTTTTTTTTTTATGTTTTAATATTAATCTTGATCTTTTTTCTTCATTTTTTAATATTAATCATTGTTTTTTTTCTGATATTATTCTTTATGTTCGTATTACTCTTTTCAATTTACTGCAATTATATTCATTGTTTAAAATGTATAGATTAGTAACTTTAAGAACAACGTTACAATATTGTTTCTACGATGCGTATCATCCTGTGCATTTAAATAATAATCTAAAATAATAGTACAGTTACAGCAAATAAAAGAAAGTATACAAATTAATAACAAAATAAGAATAATTTTATAAAGTAAAAGAATATGTAAGTATATAATAAACATAAAAGTATGTATACATAGATAATCCATAAAAAAGAACCAAATAAAATAACACAATCCATAAAAAAAAAACAAATAAAACATGAACAGGGTACAATAAAAATAGAAAAAAATTATTGATCATTATGTCTACAGTAGGCTAAGACTCCACTTTACTATCTTCGCTACTATATCGTAACATTCTATATTAATTTAGTATTTCTAGAAATCGAAGAATTAATATTAAATATCTTTTTAAATAATGAGTGTTGTCAAAAAGGACCAAACACGTGTCTGTCTATTTTGTCTCTAGATTTGTCAGAAAAAGTTTCATCAAGATCCATGAGCCAACTGTGATGTTTTCTAGATTTTGTGACTTCAAGCTTCCATATTTATAGATTAAAAAATTAACATTAAATATCTTTTTAAATAACGAGTGTTGTCAAAAAGGACCAAACACGTGTCTGTCTATTTTGTCTCTAGATTTGTCAGAAAAAGTTTCATCAAGATCCATGAGCCAACTGTGATGTTTTCTAGATTTTGTGACTTCAAGCTTCCATATTTATAGATTAAAAAATTAACATTAAATATCTTTTTAAATAACGAGTGTTGTCAAAAAGGACCAAACACGTGTCTGTCTATTTTCTCTCTAGATTTGTCAGAAAAAGTTTCATCAAGATCCATGAGCCAACTGTGATGTTTTCTAGATTTTGTGACTTCAAGCTTCCATATTTATAGATTAAAAAATTAACATTAAATATCTTTTTAAATAACGAGTGTTGTCAAAAAGGACCAAACACGTGTCTGTCTATTTTGTCTCTAGATTTATCAGAAAAAGTTTCATCAAAATCCATGAGCCAACTGTGATGTCTTCTAGCTTCCATGACTTCGGGATTCCATATCTATTAATTATAATAATTACCAAGGAATTTATACAATATAGATCATGGTAAAGAACAAAGAAAAAATTCGTTCAGAATAGTAAAAGTTGTAAACTAGTCGCGAATCGTTGCGGGGTGTTTTCGGATTCATTAGATTGAACCATCGACAAGTTTTAAGTTTAATATAATTTGCAAGATGACTTGCGTTAAATCTCCGTTATAACACCGGGTACTATTCTCCGTATTGCGACGATATTCGCGGCAGTCTTGCATAATTGATCTGGCAATTCTCGGAGTGCAATCGCGTCAATTATGCAAGGAATAAAAAATGAAGATAAAAATCCTGTAGTCACTTGCGCGACCTTGAACGAGAACTTACAACGGAGGAACTGACTAACTGTTAGATTAACAATCGTACTCGAGATGTCGGCCTTGATATTGGTTCGTGGAAGGATTTCGACCAATCCCCGTTTGCGCGTCAAACGCCGGCTAATATATTGGATATAAATCGATAGTACATTTTACTTTTCTAGTCATTCAATTCATATTGGTAATTTCAAATAGTCATTGTCGTAGAGAGTCAATTGCGACATTTGATCTGCTATTTCCTATTTGTGGTTATTTTTACGCGATATAGCAATATGTTGCACGAGATTGTTCTTTTGCAAGAGATTCATTTTGAAATGTAAGAGATGAATTTTTAAATGATATGTTACTGTTAGCTTCTGTTGTATGAGTGTGGCGGTAAAATTGAAGAGATTTTCAAGAATTTGGAATTGGATTATAAGATTATTACGAATAAGTGTAAATCACCGAACCGACTATGCAGGTTTCTATACAATTTTACATATATTAGTAACAATATTTAATTAAATATTTGATTTTGTATATATTAATATTTCATGTTGTAACATAATATACAAGATTAATTTGTTAAAAGAATTTAATTGACTTTGAATTAAGACATGATTTTGAATTATATTAAGAATTTTAATTCAATTTGGAATTGGACAAATCGTAATTGAAATTATCATCGAACATATGCAGGAAGTTTGTATATGATTTTGAATATTGTATATTGCAACATGTTACATGACATTAATTTCTGGTAAGAGTTTAAACAATTGTAAATTAGAACATGATTTTCCTGAATGTAATTGTACAATTGTAACAGTAAGATTTAACCTTACAATTCAAAATTAAACCAACTGTAATTCAAGTTTGCACCGAACCGACTATGCGAGAAGTTTGTACATGATTTTATATATTGCATATTGTAACATGTTATACAAGATTAATCTTTTGCAAGAGTTTTATTAATTTTGAATTTAAGTATTTTTTAGTTTTTATTGTATGATTGCAACAATAAGATTTAAGAATTTTAAATTCAGAATTAGACTGTTCGTAATTAAAATTGTCTCCGAACCGACTATGCAGAAGATTCGTATATGATTTTAAATATATCGAACATTAATGTACATGTTAGAGTAAATATTACTTTAATAATTCGTTGATTTTGAGTATAATTCAAGATTTAATTACATTTCCATGAGTGATTTTGTTCAATTTTTGAAACAGTGACGCAGAAGTTATGCGTGTCAAGTTTTAGTATTATGGGTCCGTGGAGTCAGCGTTGGTCTTGAAACTTTGAAATTTTGGGACTATGAGGTTTTGAGACCCTAAAATTATGGGACTATTAAACTTTGAGGTCCCAAAATTTCAGGATCTTACGATTTCGATGGGAAATCATAATTTTGAGATTTGATGAGAATTTGAAACAGACGGACTGGGAATCTGAAAACTGTAGAGATTTCGTAGTTTTGAGATTTTGGGACTTTAGGACTCATAAAATTTGGACTTTTTAAACCTTGCGTCTGAAACTGGAAGTTCAAAACTTTGAAATTTCGGGATTTTTATATTAATTTCGGGACTTCAAGATTTTCAGACTTTGGAACGTTGAAATTTTTGAACTTCGGAACTTTGTGGTTCTGAGACTCTCGGACTCTGAAATTTGGAGACTTTAGGTTTCTGCAACTCTTGAAATTCTGAAATTATGAAACTAGGTTTCTGGGACTCTGGAATATTGAGACTTTCTGGTACTCTAGAGACTTAAAGACATTTTCGAGGTCTTGAAATCATACAAGTTTAACAGTTTTGTTAAATTTGTTAAAATCTCGAAATCATACAAGTTTAACAGATTTTGATCATAGTTTAACAGTTCGATACTTTGTGACCTACTTCCATTTTCAAAATTTCGACCATAGTTCGAAGTCTCTAACATTAACTCTCCAATATTTTCCAACCCCTACAATTATCATAAAATATTTGAAAGAGCCGAAACTTACAGTCTTGAAGCTACGTCGTTCCATTATCCAGAATTCAGCATGGCTCCCGAAGCAATACCAAGCGAGTACCCATACCATCGAGATCATCTCCACGAATCACATGATAAAACCCGCTGAAACTCTTGAAAACACAGTCCCGCAAAACGTACGCACTAAAACTTAGTTTCCCTCGCTGTAAGTAATCACAAACCGTTAACAGCCTCGAATCTCGCAAAGACGATCCGTCTCTCAACGTATCATCACGTATCACCACTCTCCTGTCATTATTTACCGTGTATTTATATCGCCTGTATCTCCGTGGTGTATCGTGGGCAATAATCGATAAACCATGTTATAAACGCGAGGAGCAGGACTAAGGGTGAATCCGCACTCGTATATTCGTAACAACCACTTAATTCTAGATATTCTTATTTACACGAACAACAACGATACGGGTCTTCTTTGAAAATTAACAGAGGACGTTTTTAAGGGGGTCCTGAGTAGCTTCCTGATTTTTGGTACGACCTGTATGCACGTTTAGGAGACGAGTTAGCGAGAATTGTTTAAAAGCCCGACGAAATTGTTGTTGCTTTTGACGGGGATATGTCCATTCAGGATCCAACGAAACAACACAGAGAGCACGACTCTCCTCCCTCGGTTGGACTCGGTGTCGCTCGCCATCGTTCGTTTTCCTTTTGGTGCACCACTCCTCTTGATATGGTCGATAACAGGGAGAGTGCGTACTACATCCTACCCTGTTACTCGATTCCTGCGAAATCTTAAGTGCACGAGAGTGGAACAGCCGTTTTGCAACGAGAGCGGATCAAGTAGATGGATTCTTAACTGGTACGATGCGTTGTGGAACGCACGGGCCCCGCACACAGGGACCTGTGGGCACGCTTTGAAAAATCACCCTGTAGCACACTTGGAGATCAACGAATGTAGTCAACGACTGAAAACTCGTGATCGTAAACATAGGTGGTTGGGTAGTAGAAATATTGTCTGGATATATTGCATACACGCGTTTGGGACTCTGGGACATTTTGGGGCCTTGAGGTTTTGGGACTTTGGGGATGCGAGACTTTTCAAATTCTTTGGATTTCTTTAGATTTATGGACTTTGGGACTTTTGGGACTTGTGGAGCTTTCAGGCTTTTGGGACTTTTAGGACTTCTGAAACCTTTGAGGTTTTTGGGACTTTTAAGACTTGTGGAATTTTTCAGGATTTTGGGAATTTTGGGACTTTCGGGTCTTTTGGGACTTGTGAAGCTTTGAGACTTTTAGGACTTCTGAAACCTTTGAGGCTTTGGGGATTTTTAAGACTTGTGGAATTTTTCAGGATTTTGGGACTTTTGGGACTTTTAGGACTTCTGAAACCTTTGAGGCTTTGGAGATTTTTAAGACTTGTGGAATTTTTCAGGATTTTGGGACTTTTGATACTTGTGGAATTTTTCAGGATTTTGGGACTTTTGATACTTGTGGAATTTTCCAGACTTTTGGGACTTACAAGACTGGAATTTTAGACTTTGAAATTCTGAAACTTTACAATTTTGATATTGTGGAAGATTGGGTCTGTCGGACTTAAAAATATTGGGTGGTTGCAATGTTTGGAATTTAGAAACTTTAGGACTTTGGGATTTTGGAACTGTGGTAGTTCTGTAAATTTTTGTAGTTTTGCAAGTTTGGAACTGTGGAAATTTGGGTCTTATAAACATTGGGATTTCACAATTTTAAAACTCTAGAATGTTTGGGACTTTGCAAGTTTGAAACTGTGAAAATTTGGGACTTTGATATTGCAGAAGTTTGGGACTTAGGAACTGAAGAAGTTTGGGCCTTTGGAATTTTGTAATTTTACAACTATGGAACTATGGAAGTTTAGGACTTTGAGACTCAAAGTTTGGGACTTTGTAACTTTGGGATTTTGGAACAATGAAATTTTGGGACCCTAGAACTTTGGGACTTTGGAGCACTGTAACTTTCAGATTTAAAGTTTCCGAACTGTGGGACCTTGGAATTCTGTAATTTTACAGTTGTGGAATTGTAGAAGTTTGGGACTTTGGGATTTTGGAATAATGGAGTTTTGGGACTCTAGAATTTTGGGACTTAAAGACACTATAACTTTTATATGTAAAGTTTCAGGACTTTCAGATTTGAAATTCTAGACTTCTGTAATTTAGCAATTGTAGAATTGTGAAATTGTGGAATTGTGGAAGTTTGGGATTTTGGGACCGTGGTACTTTCTGATTTTTGAATTTTTCATCTTCAAAACTTTGAGATTTTAAAACTCTGTTAGTTTGTAATTCAGCAATTTTCAATTTTGGAGACTTTGAAACATTATGATTTTGTGACATTGAGGCTATAGAACTCTGGATTTTTCGAATTCTAAGACTTTATTTTGAAAGTTATTTTGGGACTCTGATACTTTAAATGTATGTACTTTGGGACTATGCTACTTTGAACGTAGTTATTTTGGGACTTTGCTACTTTGATGTAGGCGTTTTGGGACTATGCTACTTTGAACGTAGTTATATTGGGACTTTGCTACTTTCAATGTAGGCATTTTGGGATTCCGCTAATTTGAATGTACGTATTTTGGGACTATACGACTTTGAATGTAGGCATTTTGGGACTCAGCCACTTTGAATGTAGGCATTTTGGGAATATGCTACTTTGAATGTAGGCATTTTGGGACTATGCTACTTTGAACGTAGTTATTTTGGGACTTTGCTACTTTGATGTAGGCATTTGGGGACTCTGTTACTTTAAATGTAGGCATATGGGGACTCTGTTACTTCAAATGTAGGTATTTTGGGACTTAGCTATTTTGGACATAGTTATTTTGGGACTCTATTACTTTGAACGTTAATATTCTTAACCCACTGTCAGTGTATCCCGTGACGTCACGGGGTAAGGCGTTCAAACTATTTAGTCTATCAAAGATATCTAAGTCTATGGCTAGATTCATTGCTTCCTTTGTTTTGCAAGATTATTCGAACTGAAGAATGAACCTAGATCATTATCTATTTCTTTATCTAAATTATCTAAGAACTAAATATTTCTTGGACCAGAATTAGTAATTTTACCACACTGTGAAAATGTTAAACATCACCATTATAAAATTTGATTATAAAAACTTCACGCCTGTAAAACATCAACACTTTGTGACTAATTATAATCTAACAAACTCAATCAAAACACGGTAAGTCCCTAATCTAAAACCTTCTATCTTTCCCAAAACCAAAGATACATCTAAGAATACGAAAAAGCCTCAATAAACGTGATACAGTACGTTAGTATTAAAATGTTCCACATTCGTGCAGCTAGTACGTGCATATCACAGTCACGTGCCTCGTTCGTTCGATCAGCAGTCACGTTCTAGTATTAAACCCGCTACACCACAATAACGTATCTCAAGGAAAGTCTTCGAACTTGCTTTATTACATGTTTCAGCGTTAACTAGTATGAGAATCAATTAGATTAAGTGTGTCAATGTTGCGACGACAATGCAATCTGTACAAAGAACAGGTGTCTTTCTAACAGTAGGTTGATCACCTCAGACTTTGAATCTTCAAGGACTATCAAATTATAACAATAGATTATCTTTTGTCTTCTATGTCATTCCAAGATTCTCGTATTCTTATGTTCATTCATATGCATTCAAATATATTCTTTTATTAAAATACAAAAACTGGTAGCTTCATTCAGAAACAGTTTGATTCAGAAACTAAGACTCTTAAATTAGGATGTTTAAGGTTGGACTGATCTTTTAACTCACATTTTTAAATACAAATATAATTTTAATGGGCATTATAAAGCTTTGTAGGGGTGGTTTTAACAGTATAAGGTATATCTAACCTGAAACTTGCTAAGAATCTGTTAAATTCTTTTGATTATGTCCTCAAAGCTTCAAGGTTACTGCAAGGACACTTAAAACAAAGGAAAAATGTATTAATTGAATGTTTTGTTTTAAGTTAAGCTATCAAGCTTGTATTTTTAATAAAATTCTTTGAACGTGTACTAGTTTATCATATTAAAAAGTGTCTACATGAAGAAATAAGCTAAAATTTCGAAAACGAAATGTAGTGTACCTAACACAAAACTTCCTAAGACTGTGTCAAAGTGTTTTTGACTACGTCCTTGAACCTCCAAGGTAACCATGAGACTAAAGACAAAGAAAAAATAAATTACTTGAGTATTCTATTAAGCTATAAACTTTGTATATATAACAAAATGCCCCGAACATGTAATAAAATTTTATATGAAAAATCGGTGCAAAGAAATAACCTAAAATTTCGGGAACGAAAAGTAGAGTACTAGTGTACCTAACACAGAGCTTCATAATACTGTGTTAAGTTCTTTTGCCTACGTCCTTGAACCTCCAAGGTAACCATGAGACTAAAACCAAAGAAAAAATAAATTACTTGAATATGCTATTACGCTATAAACTTTGTACATTATAATAAAATGCCCCGAACGTGTAATAAAATTTGATATCAAAAAGTGTATAAGAAGAAATAAGGTAAAACATCGAAAATGAAAAGTGAATTGTAACAAACGGTTCTGTTAGTAAAGGAACATGATACAGGCGATCAATAAAAAGGACCTTGGATATCGAAGATCAAGAGTAGCTCGTACTCCCACCAAAGATAAATACGCAAGAATTATACTTGCCTATTAATACAGAGTGTGTTGGTGCCCCTTCCTTTGCAGAACCCACGGAAGGCTCGATCCTTGGATACTTTCTTATAAATAAAGGTTGTCCACCGGCTCGTTTCTCACTTAACGCTCCATCCCTCGTATGTACAAGGAGGGATTGGTACATTAGTCAAAATTATTTATTCCTTTTTTTTATCGGTACCTGTGTCGTGCGACGAGTTAACAGTGGTTCCGATCGATTTGGTTTTCAAATTTCGCGCCAATTACCGAAACTGAGGGATACCCCCGTTAACACGTAAGTGATACGTGATGAAATATATTTTAAATCGCCGTAAGATAGAATCGTAGAAATTATTTCAACTGATTATTATATAATTACCTTTTTTTTTTAATTAATACATCCGTTGTTTGAAGTGTTTCTATTTTATTTTTACAAAGATGGAAAAGTATGAAATTCTATTGAGAATTCCTTTTAAAGAAAACTGATTTTAATAAATTACATCCATGTACTGTTTGATTATATCATTTTTTATCAATCTAAAGTTGAACATGTTTAATAGGTGTATTATTTTCTTATATAATTTTGTAACAATTTAATGTTTGTTACAAAGTTGAATATGTTTCGGGTTATTATTTACTTATATAATTTTTTTAAAGATTTTAAGTCTGTTAAGGAGGTGATAATATTTAATTGGTGTACTATTTAGTTATATAATTTTTTAATAATTTAAAGTTTGTTAAAAAGTTGAACATATTTAATTGGTTTATTATTTATTTATATATATTTCTGAAAGTTTGAACAATGTTAACAGTGTCGGTTTTTTCTTCATAAATAAAAAATAGTGTGCAAGATAAGTCTTTATGTGAAGTGAACTTCTATTTTTAAATATATTGAAAATAACAAATGTGAAATATTCTCTATTTGTGATTTAATTTTGCAGAAAATTAAATTAGTTTATTATTCACTTAGTTTTTTAAGTAATTTATGGATTGTTGTCCATATTTTTGCAACTAAAATTAACAAGTACCGGAGATAAATTTTTAAAAATTGTTTTTCTCAAAAAGGTAATTTTAAATGAAAAATCTTTGTTTTTCTTACTTGAAATCATCACCTTTAAGCTTGCAACGCCAGTTACATGATACCATCTATATTGATAGCGATGATTACTATCAAGAATATAAAAATAAAAATTAAAACGCACGTTTGCGTCAATTGATGTATCAAGTAGTCCTTGATAACGCTACATTACGGTGAATGGAATACAAAAACATAGAAATGTTTTATTTATTACGATATTATGAACGTTTAGTCTACGATGAATCTAGTTCATAATGTAATATAATTTTATAATATAAATTTAATATAACATAAATTTACAATAAAATAAATACAAGCAAATAATACTTACGTATTTATAATATCAATTTGATGTAATACAAATTTACCATGCAATTTAGTAAAATGAAATTGATGTGCTTATGATATGTTTATCATAAATTAAATATAATTATGATATGTAATTTATAATATATAAATTTAATAAATTTACATGATAATTAAATTCAATATTCATATTGCTATATATATTTTTGTTAAAATTAAGTATTATACATTTATAATACACAAACGTAATTCGTGGAACAATTAAATTTAATATTTGCATTGTTATAAATATTAAAATATATAGTAAATATGTTGAAATATAACAAAGGAGAAGATATCATTACTTCTCTATCACTTAATTACATTGTAGAAAAATTACTAATTAAACCAAAGAAAATGTACTTAATTAAATTTTACAGTTTATCAATTACATTCAATAAAATTTTGTTAATTAAATTCTAAAAAATTCACTTAATTAAATTTTAGTAAGTTTGTTAATTAAGTAGTAGATTTACTTAACGTCTCATTATAATTAATTTAATTTAATTTAATAGATATCAGAAAGAAAATTGAGAGAAATTGTCCCTAACGACTATAAATAAGAAAACTGTCGAAAGAGCAAATATGACCGCACGTGTTTTACATTCCGGAACTCATTCGAAACGGCATAGCCTTCCGTTTCGTGTTTCAAACAACGTATCGAGTCATTCTCAACGATATGCCGCTTAATCAACGTCGTGCAAATACGTGAACGTCCGTGGGCTGTGCCACGATTGCAATATTATTATTTTGCATAATTTGCGCAACTTTTATCATGAAATTGTAAACACATCAAACTGGTTGCAGTCGGTAATGTGCGAGTTTTTTTAACATGCTTGCTCGTTGAACTACATTTTCCGGATAAATTCTTTACACGCCGGAAAACTTGTTCTAATGGCAGACTGCATTATTTATTGATCGTAGCTGCATTTATTTCCCGGAGAGTCGGCAACTGACGGCAGTAAAGGCTCGCCGTTATTGTACTTGAGGCGTAATCTAATAGAAAAGATAGGAATGTGGAAATTATGCTGTTCGCTAATTTACAGTGACTTAATTTGCATTGATAGTGTACTGTACAATAGTTGAAGAGTCGGCGATGTATGCTATTTATTTTCAATTTAGGAATTGGAATTTTTAAATTTCTGAATTTTGGAATTTTGGGATAAATGAATTTTTGAATATTGGGATTCTGGAATATGGGAATTTTGGAATATTAGAATTTTTGAGTATTGGAATTTTCGAGTATTGGAATTTTGGAGTATTGGAATTTTCGAGTATTAGAATTTTGGAGTATTGGGATTCTGGAATATTGGACTTTTGGACTATTGGAATTTTGGAATATTAGAATATTTGAGTATTGGGATTTTGGAATATTGGAATTTTGGAAAATTAGAATTTTTGAGTATTGGGATTTTGGAGTATTGGAATTTTCGAATATTAGGATTTTGGACTATTGGAATTTTTAAGTATTGGAACTTTGGAGTATTGAAATTTTGAAGAATTGGAATCTTGGAGTATTGAAATTTTGAAGTAGTAGAATTTTGGAGTATTGGAATTTTCTAGTTTTGAAACTGTAGAGTACTGGAATTTTGAAGTATTGGTGACTTCAAAATTTAAATTACGATATTCATAATTTTAGAATATTTGAATTGTGGATTTTTCTAAGTTTGAAATATTAAAATTTTTTAATTTCAACTTTGCAACTGGGAAATTTGACGTTAGTCTTTAGTATTTTAGAATTTTGGGACTTTTGAAACTTTTGGGATTTTGGATCTCTCAATCTTGAAAACTTTGATAGCTAGATTTTGGTTTAAACTTTGATAATATGATATATGGAACTTGTGACTTTGAGTCCCTAGGATTTCAAGATTTTCCTACTCTAGTACTTTGGGCCTTTTAATAGTAATTTTGATAAAGAGTTCTCATTTTGTAAATTTTAGTGGTTTAAGACTGAAACTCTTAGTGACTAGCAATTTAGGACTTTGAGACTTTGAGATTTTGAGACTGAGATTTTGAGATTTTGAAACTTTGAGATTTTGAGACTTTGAGACATTAAGACATTAAGACATTGAGACATTGAGACATTGAGACATTGAGACACTGAGACTTTGAGACACTGAAACCTTGAGACTTTAAAACTTTGAGACTTTGAGACTTTGAAATTTTGAGACTTTGAGATTTTGAGACTTTAAGACTTTGATTCTCTAAAACTTTTAAATATTAAAATTTTGTATCTTTAGAACTTTTAAATATTGGAATTCTGGGACTCTGGAAACTTGGGACTGTGAAACTTGTATACTCTCAGATTTTGGGACTCACAGTTCTATCCTCATAAAAATGACTAGCTTTGTAACTTCCTGAATTTTAAAAATTTTGAGAATTTCGGGACATTGGAATGTTTGCAGTTGAAATCCCTAGAACTCCGGTACTTCGAGACTGAGATTTTAGTATTTTGAGATGTTGAAACTTTCAAACTTTTGAATATTGGAATGTTGAGACTCTGAGACTTGTGACTTTGGAACATTCATACTTGTGCACTTTGAGATTTTGGGACTCCACGGTTATTGGAAATTGAAATTTTAAGACTCCCATTTTCCCTGAATTAAAAATCTAGTCTCATCCTATTCCCTAGAATCAGCAGGGCGGCATCCATCGCTTCGATGACGCACCTTTAGACTGCGTAACGTGACTCAAAGAGCAAAAAGCGTGTATCTTTCAAGAATATACACCGCAATATTTCCATCCTAACTGTCTACAACAAAGTTTTCCAATTGCATCCATAATTTCATCGTAAACTTTATGGATTATCGAACAAGTAATTACGGTTAGTAGTTAATAATGTATTCTCGAAGGTGTCTGACAGGTGATTTAATTGAGAGGCCCGATATTCCGTCGTCCAATGAGAGGCAGCCGGCAGCCGGTATACGCCCATGAGACATGTTCAACCTTCGATTTAACATCAGCCTGTAATTATAGAAAAGTATAGTGCGTTCGGGTCGCACCTCTCTTGCTCTGGTTTCTTATCTTAAGCTCCCCTTCACATTAGCAAAATCACGAGGAGATGAAAAAAAAAGGATCTAACACATCCGGTTGATCGCATTGCAAATCAATTTGGTTTCTTGCTTCGTTATGAGCGTTACGCACCTTCGCCAATGATTTTGCGGATGTTGTAGCACGACGTGAACGTTTAGTCAGCTACGAAGCTATTCGAGACGATTAATGATCTATCTTGGAGGACGGAAGTAATTCTTGTATATTCCTTAATAAGTTAATGCTAATCGAATTGTTCTCTTATTGCCGTGGAAACATCTGGTGGTGTATTGGTAATTTTCCGTTATATCAGACGTTGATTTGTATTTTATGTATTTTTATTAATTTGATGAGAGTTGGATACTTTTCTGGGGTATTATGAATTAGGTTTAAGTTTTTCAGAATTTTGAGATACAGTATGGTACTATTAGTATTGTGGTACTTAAGTATTTAGTAATTTATATTGATATTATGTGGTATTTTATAGAATTACATAATAATACACTATTATTAGTAACTACTTAATAATACTATTTAATACTTAATAATACCATAATACCAGTATTAAGTAGTTAAGTAACAGTATTATTAAGTAGTATAATAATTACTTAATAATATTGTATAATAATATAGTATTATATCATTGTATGATAATATTAGTATAGCATAGTATAATATACTATACTATAGTTTAGTACTAGTTTATACTAGTTTAATTTATACTAGTAGTAGTAAATAGTAATTAATTTATACTAGTTTAATACTAGGGTCATTCCACGCCAAATCACTTTTGGAAGTCACCATCTGCGATTTTGCTCTAATCGAAATATGTTCTAGTCCATGTGAAATTAGGGGTGGTTTAAGTCATCATTTTGCCTGTTTCGAATTTGTTAAGGAATAACAAGCCTTCAAAGTTTGCAATTTTTGCCCATTTTTGCAAAAATAGGCTTCACTTATGAATTTTTTTCTCAGAAACTACTTAACCGATTTAGCTAAATTTTTTTGGGGTTTATTCATGAAGGATTGAGCTTTTTTAAAATATTTTTTTTAACTTTGTCAATTTGTTATAAAATGTCGGAAAATATTCTTCATATATCATCATCAACGAAACATGTAATTCTAAGTAAACCTAACCTTTGCACTCCTGAGGCTCATCATTCAATTTAATACAATTTGCATTATTTTCTAAATCTATAGTACAGATGATATAAAAACATACTGAAATACTAACAATTAATAATAGAGAAATAATATTTTCTCATCAAATACATCCAAAAAAATTTTAATCCAGCCAATAGCTAAATATCATCAAATTACTAAATTGAGCTAACTACAAAATTACTAAATAGCTAAGTTAACTAAAAAATACCTAAACACCTAATAAAACATACCTTATATTTCCATCTACTATCAGTATAAAAATAAACGAATAAATCGAAGAAAATCGTACACCATAAAGGCTACAAAATTGTGTACAAAGAAGTAAAAAATTGCGTCCATTGCCCTAGATAGACAGAAGTGTCTCATAAGTAGAATCGGACTCATTTAAAGAACAATGCAGTCGTTTTACCTGTTTTTGCTTATGGTGGTGCTAACTTCTCAGGATTGTGACGAATAATAGAATTGGCGCTATTAAAACCTATGCCCGTTACGTCTCAATGATTTGGGCTCAAGGTGACCAACTCGTATGGTGCATGCGTTACAAACCTATGAAAATGTGTACGGATATTTCTATCGAATATTTCAGCCGGCATAGTGTATACTAATCAGTGCGACTTTGGCTCTTTGTTTAATGGTAAATACTTAAACGCGGTGTAATTGCTTCGAATGTGTAAATGGTTGTTAATTAACGTGCGAATATGTGATGCGTTCTTCGTGATAACCGATGGCAATGGAATATAAATAAATATTAACGTTATGTTGCTAATAAAAAAACTTTTAAATATAAAAATACTTCTGAAGTGGTTGATTTGTTCATTTACATTCTCGGGTTTTGTAAATATTTGTAATTTGGTAAATTTAGTTAAATTTATTTTTTAGTTATACTTAGTTAAATCTTTAGTTGTTAGTTAAATACTTTATTTATACTTAGGTAAATTTTGTTGAGTCGGTTAAATTTATTTAAATTAGGTGAGATTAAATTAGTTAAATTTATTGGCGATAAGTTTGTAAATAATTTGGTAACTTTAATATTATTAGTTAATTATCAAACCGAGGAGGGTTAATTCGTAACAAAAATTTTGCAGTTAGAAATTATTTCTAAATTCCAATTTGTTTGATTTGTTAGTATAGTATCTAGTTTCTAAATTTATTAGTTTATGAATTTTATTATCGCAATCTTGAAATTAATTGAAATGGAAAGATAATCTAAACGATATATAAGTTTCTAAATTAATTTGTTAATTAACTTTTAATATTATTTCAAATATGGAATAAAATTGGTTGCAAAAAAAATAAAAAATTTTCGATTTCTAAATTAATTCGTTTATTAACATCCTAATTCAACATTGACTTGAAATAAAAGAAAATTAAAATAATGTATGAATTTTTAAATTAGTTAATTCATTCCAGTTTTGTTGTCAACAGAAATTAAAAATATAATTAAAATACAATAGTAAACAAATTTTTAGTTTATTAATTATTATTACAAACACAGAAATAATTAATAAATTGCTTCAAAAATAACAAAATTACAATTCAAAAGATGTAACATCTATTTCATTTTAAAATTATTTGAAGTAAAAGAGAAATCAAATAATACTTGAAACGAAGAGCAATAAAATTTCGAAACCGGGTAATCTGTTAATGTAATTATTCCAGTGTTGTAACTATTCAAGATTCCTTACGTAATTAACCCCGTAATTCGTTAATTTCGTTAACACTATTTTGTTCAGCTCAGTAAGCAATCCAAACGCACGTGCAGAATAATGAAGCTTTGTCTCGTAAGACACGAGATACTCATAAAGATACCATCAGCACTAGTATATTTACGATCGAGTGATTGTTAACAAGTATGTAAACGATTTTGTGCGGATAATTTATACGATAATTAACTCGATCTTGTAAATAACGTACACCATATGACGCAATAAGGATTTACTGATTGATGTTATGCGTTCTAGACGCTTCAAAATTACTATATTTTTGAGAAAATTGCAGTTCTTCCTTGTCGATTCAATCATTGCCTTTCAAACACGTTTGTAGCGTTCGTTCGATCGAGTCATTCGTGTATAATTAAATGTAAATATAAAATATACCAATTTTTATTATATTTTACTAATTTAACTGAATATTGCACAATAAAGATTTATTTATTTAAATTAATTTTAGATTTGTTTTGAATTAGAGTTAAAAAACTAGTCTCTATTTAGGAAGACATTTTGTTCTACCAGCCAAAATATATTCAAGTTTATTTGCGTAGTCTAACACAGTATTTATTCTAAAATACGTATAATATTTATTAGGTTCAATTTGGGTTAGTTTAGGTTAAATTTCAGTTAATCTATTTCTGCTTCAAAATACATTAACAGTTTCAGTATAATCAATTCAGTCGTTGGCGCCAAAGTAAGTGCAAGTTTAGGTTAAATCTGCACAACGCAATATAGTTAACAAAACATAAATGTATTTAGATTAAGTTTGAATTTGATTTGAACTAAATTTATATAAATTCAACGCAAAATCTGCTTTGAAATGTATTTATAGTTTTAGTCCAGTTGATTTACTCGAAGTGAGTGAAAGTCTCAGTTAGTTCTATGTAATCTAATACAGTATTTGCTGCGAAATACATAAATATAGTTATTTAGGGTAATTTTGTAATATGTGTGGGTTAAGTTTGAATTAATCTAACATAGTATATATGAGATATCAAATTTAGTGGTTTCAGTATAGTCGGTTCAGTCTTTCGCGTTGAAATGTAATTAAATTTGAGTTGACTGTAGGTTAATATAAAATATGTAGTTAATATAAAACGAAATTTGTTGCAATTTCAATTAGGTTTGTATTAAATTTAAGTTAAGCTAACGTCTATTTTAAAATACACTAACTTTGGCATAGTCGTTTCAGCTTACATTGAAATGTACCTAAGTTTGAGATAGATATAAGTTAAAAATCAATAAAAAAGCAATATTTCTTTCATTTTAATCAGATTTCTATTAAATTTGGGTTAACCTAACTTTTGAAACAGTATCTGCTTCAAAACTATTACCTCCAGTATATTCAGTCCGCACTGAAATATTTACTTTAGATTGCTTTTAGGTTAGGTTAGATACGATCTAACTCGTACAAACTCTATAACATACTTTCCGAATACAATAAACTACAACTCTAAAATTTCACATTAAAAATTTCTAAATTCTACCAAAAATTAATAAATATATGAATATATAATATACCTTTTTAAACAAATACAAATCCATAAATACGAAGAAGCATCTTATATTTTCCTATGAATTGAAGACTTATATAATTTTTCTACAATTACATTCTAAGAAATGAATCATTTTAATGAATTCTTTAAATATCTTTTTACTCTGCTTAATTAACGGAAATGTTTCAGTTTTAATTAAACTCTGGAATGCGTTTACCTTTATTTTCAGGACACAATGTTGAGCACAGCATTACAAAAAGTGCGATTCTTGTACAAACCATACGCATTAGCCATCGTTTCAATCGGATACGTGCTTGGAGAGCTAGGTCATTATTTAATTGGTAAGTGATGCATTTGATTCCGCCAATTATCCTTCCTCTTCCTCGATACGTCTTTAATTACCTTGGTAAATGAATATCGAAGTAATTAATACGTAAAAGCCATTAGTTCGCAATATTTAATCGGTTAACAAGTTTAAATATATAGTATTGTAAATCGGATCCACTTCTTGACTGTGAAGCTCAATAAACGTTTATTATTATTAAATATGTATTATTACGATATATTCTTAAAATCGAGTTAAAATACCAAACGTAGTTATTAACAATATATTATATCATTAATTTTCATTTGTTAAATAAATTAATAGAATTTTACAGATACATATATGATGATGATTACAAACATTATTTGTTCATTTATAAAATTTTATAACTAGTTTAAAACTGTTATACATCCAGGTCATACATTATTATTAAACACATATTATTGACACGTTGATTGGAAAATTGAAGCAGTTGGAAATTTGATTAATTACTGCTTTTAATTTTTAATAAAACCTATCTATTATTTTCACAATATTTTTTTACATTTATTGTTCCCAGTTTCGAATTGTTAATATAAATATTTCTAATTAGTTCAGTGAACAAATTCTTGATAATATGTGATTTTGGGACTTTGAACTTTGGGTGTCTAAAATTTTTAAATATTAAAATTTTGGATCTCTAGAACTTTTAAATATTGGAATTTTGGGATTGTGAAACTTGTACACTCTGAGATTTTGAGACTCACAGTTCTATCCTCATAAAAATGACTAGACTTGTAACTTTTTGAAGTTTAAAAATTTTGTGATAGATTTGTATGAAAATTTAAACGTCCGCCATATTGTATGGGTGGTAACCAAAGTGTTAATATAAATGATTAAATATACACACAGAGTGTATGTGCTTTTAATATAATATATTAAATGATATACTTCCTGGATATGTGTAACTGGATCATTTTCCGCTAGTACACTCATTGTCAATGTAATTTCTTATGATCGTTTTCAAGGTGTCACCAGCAAGGCAACTGCAGAGGATTTGCACTACGGTGACATTTCCTGCCAATTAAACTCAACCAGATTTTCCATCGCCGAGCTTCCGGTTCAATGCGAGGAAGCAACGAATGCAAGTTTGTAAGTTTCTTTGTTTACTTTACCACATATGCAATTAAATGAACAAAAGGTATCTGCACACCACATTTCAGTCATACAGGTGATTAACTCTGTTACAAAAGCTGAAATGGTACTATTTATAATTTATAAGTTACTATTTACTATTTATAAATATTAAACTGCTTTAATATTTATATATAATACTATTTACTATTTGTAAGTATTAAACCAGTTTAATATTTATAAACTGGGGTAATATTTGGCAAATGCTCACTTGTACATATGTACACATATGGGAGAATGGACCGAGGTAAATGCAGTATATTAAGTACGAATGTTTATTTAATAATAGCTTATTTATTTATACGTCCATTTATTTATTTGTTTACGTATTTACTCATTTATTCGTTTATTTATTTATTTATTTATTCAGTTTATTAAATTTGTTGATATATTTACTCATTCATTTATTTACTTGTTTATTTATTTATTTATTCATTCACTTATTTATTTGTTTGTCTATTTATTTATTTACTTGTGCATTTATTATAAAACCTCTTTAATAAGAATGTATTTTATAAGAATATGAAATAAATGAATCTACAGATTTCGTTTATTTATTTAAGAGTTATAATGAAGACATTATGTGTACAAACGAGATATGGTAATATTTAATTGTTTATCACACAGTCAAAATAAAAATAGATAACATGTAAAAGGAGAAAAGACTATTTGACATTTATATTCTTACTTACATTAATTTTATGCAAACATCTTTGGTTACGGTAGATAGAACTTTGTACTCGGATAATACTTATTTATCAATGCACATATATTCCTTGACATTTGAATAAAGTCTCACTATATCTCTTGGTGTAACAAGTGGATGATAAGGAAAATTGTGGAAATAGGAATAATGATGTAACGTTAATTTATAAGCTCTCGAGTTTGCAAATTTCTATGTTCTCTTCCTAGATTTCTACGTTCTCTAATTTTCAAATTTCGAAGTCCTCAAATTTACAAATTTCAGTTTTCAAATTTTCCAAATTTTTTGATCCCAAATTTCAAAATTATTAAGTTCTGAAATTTCAAAATTTCTCAGTTCTGAAGTTTCAAAATTTCTAATTCAAGTTTCTAAATTTAGAAGTCCTCAAACTTTTTAATTTCTAAATCTCCAAATTTGCAAATTCCTAAGTTTTCAAATTTTCAAATTTTTAAATTCCACCAATTTTCAAATTTCTAATTCATCAAATTTCCATAAGTTATACAATAAATTAGTAAATACAATTAGAATTTAATAAATTAAAATTTAGTAACTACAACTAGTACTATTTAATTATTTAATTATTTATAAATATTTTGTAAATACAATTAGTATTTTATAGAATATAGTAAATCATAACTTACTTAAAATACTAAATTAGAATTTAATAAATATAACTAGTACCATTTAGCAAACACAACTAGAACTTCTTCAAAATAGATTAAATTCATAAAACACAAACAGTAAAATCCTCACAATATCGTTTTGGTTATTGGCACAATGCGTGAACATATTTGCCAGGCAGATTATTCAAATATTTCTTTCGGATGTAAAAAAAGATGGAGTCGTTCTTGTGACTCATGAATTCGTATTTCTATCGCGAAAAGATCACGGCCCGAGTACTTTCACCGTACACAGAAGAAGCGAAAAAATAGATTCGTTCGTTTCACCTTCGATCAAATCAGTACCACCTGGTTGAAGGTATTTTGTTTCACAGTTGCGAGTCCCTGGAACTGAACGGATCCTACTACTGCGAATGGAACTACAATGGCCTTGGACTGGACTATCAAATCCTGGCTGGTCCCAGTTTTATCGCCGTGTTCACCGTCGTTGGTGTTTGCCTGGGCATTGCAGCTGACAAATACAACAGGTACTATGATTTACCCCTTAAACTCCTACGTTAACAGTGACACGAGTTTAACAGCGTCTTAGAAGTCTACAATACGTATTAAACGATGCAGTCGTTTATTATAAATAATTCTTCCATAAATTATAATATTTGATGACATAACGTAGAGTTTGCAATGGTTAGCGGGTAAATTCAACTCAACTTCGTTTCATTCATTTGGGTCGATCTCCAAATTCCATTTCATTCGATTCAAATTAATTTTAACCCCTTCACCTACAAGTTTTCGGCAGTTGCGTCAGTCAGAGCTACCTAATTATTACCGCAGTGTTCAGGTAAATAAAGAACGTTGAAATGTTAGGTGTATTTTGGATTTAGCGATCTTCAAGTATACAAATTACAATTGGTATCGAACTCAAGATTCGATGTTTATGCAAATACGATTTAGGTTTGTCACATTTGAACTGTAACGTGCGTTGCGAGTCTGACTCGATGTTATAAGGGGTTACACCCGCAAACCATGGGTTTAGGGCACAACGCTAACTCCACAAATTCATTGTTCGTGTTAACCCATTGCACCCTTGTGACTCACACAAGGTTCATCAAAAGATTCGTTCTTTTTAAATGCAAGATGTAAAAGAAATAGAAATGAAACAAAATATTTTTATAAAATAACGATGACGTTTAATATGCATTGAATAACATTATTAACCTAACCTTGTTGACTGTTTCAAATCTCTAATTATACTTATACGTTATTATCTATAATAATAATCTTAATTATATACAGTTTGATTGGTTTAATTGTAAATGATTCGATGTTGTTTTGAAGATTAGTAATTAAAATCCATCGAACCACGCGCCATTTATAGATGTTAATTGTGTGAACTTAGAATGAAAAATAATATGATATTGCATACCTTCTACATTTCGAGAAGGCATGACGAAAAATTGTAATTACGAAAAACAGGAAATGTTTTGAATAAGATTGTCGATTATGAAACATGTTATTCATACATGTTTCACGAGTTACAACAATTTCGTACAAATAATTTCGTTAATTTCGAAGGCATATTTATAATAAAAGGCTTAAATTTAATTAAATGATAATACGAAATTCAATTTCATGCCTCTTTCAATTCAATCAACTAATAATATTAGATTTAATTGAATCAAAAATTCATACATTTTTAAATTGAGTCAAATATTAATATTAAATATAGTAGCTTAATTGTATTTAAATTCAGTTGAATAACAATATTAAATTTAATCACATAACTGTATTTAAATTCAATCGAATAACAATACTGAATGTAATTGTATAATTGTATTTTAATTCAGTCAAATAACAATATTAAATTTACTTACATAATTACATTTAAATTGTGTCAAATGTTAATATTAAATATAATAGCTTAATTGTATTTAAATTCAGTCAAATAATAATATTAAAAATTATATAATTAAATAACAACATTACATTTATTCTCACAATCGTATTTAAATCCATCCAATGACAATACTAAATTTAATTACATAATTATATTTAAATATAATCAAATAATACTATTAAATTTAATTTCATACTTAAACGCAAATGAAAACATTGTTTAAATACTTCTGCGAACTCCTACAATATTGTATCAGCATTATTCTGCTTTATAACATTGCAACACGCTCATCATCATGCTAGTAACAACTTTTTTCCTATCGCCAACTTTATAACTGACATTTCTTGTCGTATCGACCGTTATAACTACTGTTACTTTTTATGAGGAAAATTGCCAGACTATTGTACGCCGCTAAGAAAACTATATATTTTATTACGTAACTACTTCTTACTCACTAATATCACGAGCTCCTTTCAAACAGAGAAACATTTGCATACAAAATTATAGAATGAATGAAATCACCTTTATTCCTCATATTGTCAGTCTTCGTCCTTACTAACTCTGCAATGACGATGGACGGCTCAATTTTGACCTTCACTTACGACACGTGTGCACTCAGGTGCATTGTAGGTCTTTTTGTTACAAGGTTAGGTTCAGTCCTTATGTTATCCGTTAGTATACTTTCTTAGAATCTTTCTAGGTTTTTTATAGAATATTTCTAAGGATCTTCTTAGGTTCTTTATAGAATATTTCTAGGATCTTTCTAGATTCTTTATCGAATATTTCTAGGACCTTTCTAAGTTCTTTCTAGAATTTTTCTAGGTTCTTTCTATTCTTCTTTTGTGTTATGCTTCCCCTAAAACTGAGAGGTCAAAATTCCCAAAATTCTAAAATTCCAAACATCTAAAAATCCCGAAATTCCAAATCGCTATACTTTCAAGAATCCAAAATCAGAAAATCCCATACTCTCAAAATCCCAAAATCTCAAACTCCCAAACTCCCGAAAATCCAAAAACTCAAAATCTCAAAATTCCCTAATTCCTCTCTAATTTATCCCAAAACTAAATTACAATACTCCGAGTATCTGACTAAAACTAATTAACCGATAGAAAAAGTTAATTAAACAATTCAATTAATTTACTCAATTCATATATATGTACATATGTATAATGGAAAATTTATTTTGGTTTACAGAGTGAGACTACTAACAATTTGCACCCTGATATTCAGTATTGCCATTGTTCTAATGGGTGCAGTGAAAGAATACTGGCAACTAGTTATTTTACGTATGGTCCTAGCAGCGGGGTAAGTTAACTACATATAATCATATACGTATGTATATGTAATATTTCAATTTCACACACTGACATGTAGTACTTCAATTTCATACATTCATATGTAATATTTCAATTCCACATATTGATGTATAATATTTGAATATCACACATTGATATATAGTATTTCAATTTCATACATTCATATGTATTATTTCAATTCCACATATTGATGTGTAATATTTCAATTTCATACATTGATATATAATATTTCAATTTCACACATTGATATATAATATTTCAATTTCACACATTCATATGTAATAGTTCAATTCTACATATTGATGTATAATATTTGAATTTCACATATTGATATATAATATTTCAATTTCATACATTCATATGTATTATTTCAATTCCACACATTGATATATAATATTTCAATTCCACACATTGATAAATAATATTTCAATTCCACATATTGATATATAGTATTTCAATTTCTCACATTGATATAGTATTTCAATTTCACACAATGATATATCAAATTTCAATTTCTCACATTGATACATAGTATTTCAATTTTATATATTGATATATGTAGAGTATTTGAATTTCACATACTGATATATAATATTTTAATTTCATATATTAATTGTATGCATTTAGGGAGGCAGGATGTAACCCTTTGGCCACGGGGTTGCTTTCTGACTGGTTCGCAGAGGAGCAACGAGGACTTGTCATGTCGATATTCAATTGGGGAATTTATGGTGGTTATGGTATCGCGTTTCCTGTTGGACGTTATGTACCACTTGCGAATATTGCAAATTTGGTATGTGTATAAATATATCAAAGCACTGTAGAAACATAATCAATTATTTGAGAATTTAGAAATTTGGGAGTTTGAAAATTCGAAGATGAAGAGATTGAAAATTTTGGAAATTCGATATAAAAGTTTGGAAATTCTATTTAAAAATTTTAGTAATTCGAAGACGTCAAAATTTTAAAAGGCAACATGTAAATTTTAGTATTTGGAAATGAAGGGACTTGTGGATTTAAAGACTCGTAGTTTTTACATTTCAAAATTTGGGGATTTAGAAATTTAGAATCTTCACAATTCGAAAATTTAAGTTGACGTCGGAAGTAAGTAAAATAAAAAACTACATTGCACCTTATTTATAATATTACTAAAAATTCACTAGAGTCTTATACCGTTATACATAGATACACGATTCCATCAGGTTCAAAAACGAAAAATAAAATTTCCAATTATTTATTTTCACACAAAAAGGTGGAAAGTTTTATTGCACTTAACAGATGTTAGAACCCATGAACTTCTCAAAGTTCTATCTCCTTAGAATCTCTCAGATTTACGAGACAATATTCCATAAAGTGTCTCCCAAAAATAAAAATACGTTACCTTGATACCTGAATAAGAACTGGGGATAGTCCATTAGGACATAAAGTCCTATCCTTTCCTTTTAAAACCCCTCGGTACAGAGCCGTCCTAGCTTATTAACCATGCAGGTACGAAACCAATAATGTCCATTGTATATAATTATTTTAAATAGTCTCTAAAAATACTTCATTCTTTCTTAAAATTTAAAAACTTGCCTGGTCTTAAATTTAATTGATCACTCATCTGTAAGTGACACTGAAAATACATGTAAATTCAGTAAATAAACTTTCTATATATTGTCAGATAAAGGAAAACGAATATATTAACAGAATACTCATTATTTTTTATTACTATATTTTTGTTATAGTCTTAGTTATTTACTTATTTATTATAGTTTGGCACAATGGTACTTGTTTCTACATAAATAAATGAAACAAAGAGACATTAATAATCAAAGGTTTTATTATAAAAAAAGAACATTGCCAATTTCAATGACCTAGTAATATATAAATAATTACAACGTTGAAAATATCTCTGAAATTAAAACCGACATACAAAGGAAAATGAGTACAGGAAAATATCAACTATGCATAAGGAAAAAGTTGTACAAAATTCGTGACAATATAGTTCGAGGTCTTTGAAATCGGTGAAGTTTCCTCTACAACGTGTATAATTGTCGACAATTATTCGAATTAGTTAAAAGTGTACATACAATAAACGATTATCCACGTTTAGACGCACAAGTCCATTTACGCCAGAAACGGTCTCCAAAATGTCTATAGACTTCGTTGTAAACCTAACAGAACCTAACTGTAATCGTCCTTCGACAGATTTGTTGTAAATAGCCTCACTAAATTTTGGAAATCACTTTTGTTTGAACAGGGATGGAGAGCGTGTTACTACGGAGCTGGCATAATCGGACTGATCGTGGCTGCTCTTACCTTTACTCTTACGGAACCGGAGAGAAAATCGATCGGCGAAGAAGAAACAAACACCAACGGGAAGAAAGTACCTGTGTGGAAAGTGATCCTGCAGCCGAGGATTATAATTTTATGCCTGGCCGCCAGCATCAGACATTGCGGTAAAGGGCAATACCTTGACGCAAAGGATTGAAATACGTTCGAAGGGTATATTAGCGTCCACATGGCTGGTTAATTCAAGCAAAATTTATATTTATTGCAAGAACTATTCGCTTTCGGTAGTTTTCAACCTTTCACGACGAGTCTTTAGGGTGTAAACTGTGTACCGAAGAAAGATTTCCTCAGCATTTCTCAACTTACCAGAAATTTTTATTTGTCAGTGTAATTGTGGCATCATAGGTAGACTATCTTATCAGAAATTTTTATCTGTGGGATCAAAAGTAGCCTAGCTTATCAGAAATTTTTATTTTTCAGTGTAGCTATGAAATCAAATATAGCTTTACTTATCAGAACTTGTAGAACAGGAAAAACCCCTTGATTCATTTCATGAAAACGTTTTAATTAAATAGTTTGCTAAATTGATTGAGGATTACTATGTTTCTATTATTAATTTCCATTACTGACTGCTTCACAATGTTTATATACCATATGTATAGTAGATTCAGTTAAAAAATATTTCAAATTGTATTAAACAAGATGAGTGTAAGTCACAAGGGTGCAATGGGTTAACACGAACAGTGAATTTGTGGAGTTAGCGTTGTGCCCTAAACCCACGGTTTGCGGGTGTAACCCCTTATAACATCGAGTCAGACTCGCGACGCACGTTACAGTTCAAATGTGACAAACCTAAATCGTATTTGCATAAACATCGAATCTTGAGTTCGATACCAATTGTAATTTGTATACTTGAAGATCGCTAAATCCAAGATACACCTAACATTTCAACGTTCTTTATTTACCTTAACACTGCGGTAATAATTAGGTAACTCTGACTGACGCAACTGCCGAAAACTTGTAGGTGAAGGGGTTAAAATTAATTTGAATCGAATGAAATGAAATTTGGAGATCGACCCAAATGAATGAAACGAAGTTGAGTTGAATTTACCCGCTAACCGTTGCAAACTCTACGTTATGTCATCAAATATTATAATTTATGGAAGAATTATTTATAATAAACGACTGCATCGTTTAATACCTATTGTAGACTTCTAAGACGCTGTTAAACTCGTGTCACTGTTACGAATGCAGTTTACTAATGGCCTTGACTTTGACTTTGAATGTTAAATGTATGCACACTCGGTAAGTGCTAAACACGTGCAGTTTTTAAATAAATACACCAAAGAAAAGTGTTGTAATTTTATCGCGTATAAGTGTCATGCACGATTACTGTGCACACGTTACGTATTCAAGGTCACTTTAAAAATATCTCTTTAAAAAGTATTACAATTTAAAATATATTTGTCTTGTAAATCTTATACGCCTGATGACGTCAGTATTGGCGATTAACGATATTTTTTGTACACTACTGTTAGCAATTTATGACACAAATGAAACTCACAACTATTTGTTTTTTAAGATGATCTTTAGATCATATGTTAAACTTTATGTAAGGAGAGGTTTTCCTGACCTTTTTGTTTTGGTTAGATTTAGCTATTTAAGTTTTTCATTGACTAGAATTGGGAGTGAAAAGTAACAGAATTCAAAAATTAAAAAATTTATAAATTACCAAGTTCTGCAGTTATAGAGTACCAAGGCTCTCCCTAGACTACTCATAAGTTAGAGCGGAAAATCTCAGTTTCAAATCTTCAAAATCCCAACACTTCAACGTTTCAATGTTCCTAAATTCCGAAGTTCCAAAGTTTCAAATTCTCAAAGCTCTCTAAACTAAAACTGTATGTTCGTTGGTCCCCAGATCATAAAACTTAAAAGTTGCAGGACCCTGAACCCCAAAATCCCAAAATTACAACCCAGGCTCCACCTGTATCCCCCTGGTTCTCCCTGTCTCTCCCTGGCTCTCCCTGTCTCTCCCTGTCTCTCCCTAAATCTGACTGGATTTCAACTCCTGAAACTTAAACCCAATAACATGTTAATCCTCTCACACTAATTCCTAATCAGGCAAACTTACATTGCACCCAAACCTAACACAACCTTCAAGCACAAAGATTTCAAATTTTAATCAAACTTACAATATTGATAAAATCTTTCTTCGTGAACATTATATGTGCAGTAATTTATCCTACAATAGTCAAAATTTTCCAATTGTTATTGTTACTCTAAAACGATATATTTTATTGTTTTTCAGGCGGTATGTGTTTCGCCTACAATTGCGACCTCTACTACAGGGAGTACTTCCCTGACTATGATCTAGGATGGTGGTTATTCGCTGTGACCATAGTGATCGGCAGCATCGGTGTCGTGGTTGGCGGAGTGGTCAGTGACAAATTCGTAGCAAAAATGGGAATCAGATCTCGAGTGGCGTGTTTAGCCATAAGTCAGATAATCGCGACGCCATTTGCATTTGGTTCGGTGTATTTCAATCCTCTGTGGGCGATGATCACTCTCGGTATTTCTTACTTCTTTGGTAAGCAAAGTACACATCTTCGAGTACATAATAAACAAACTAACAGATTACGAGTATATGAGCAAAATAAAAGTGTTGGACTATACCAGGGGTCGGCAACCTTTCTGCAGTTAAGAGCCATTTTTTCCCCGATGCGATAAATTCTTTTTTTAAAGAGCCAAATATAAGTACATACATCGATAATATGTATTAGAAAAAATAATATGACCATTTTCTGCTATGAAACATGTATTGATTGTGAAACAAAAACATTCTATTTTGCGTAGTAACAGAACATATAAGTTAACGTATTAAAGAAAACGGAAACACTTTTTGGTTTTGAGTGTGGCGTCGGTGAGTGTGGAGAGGAAAGTTAGCTAAAGCTAGGTTTACATGCATGCGATCTACCACGCATTTTGATGTGTGCGCAGGATTATTATATTTGTTTGGCAATTGCAATATTGCAGTTTATTTTTCAATATGTACTATTAAACTACTCAAGAGCCACAAGTATGATTCTACTGAGCCGCATGCAGCTCACGAGCCGCAGGTTGCCGACCCCTGGAGTATACAAAGACTTCGAATACACAATGCAAGTCGAGAAATGTCATCGGACCGGAAAAAATATTTGTATGGGTCCGAAATGAAAAAGGAAAAATTGTAGGATGATGTCCAAATCTCTGTGAATTTTAGACCTGGAGAGTTTTATCCTTTCCGTCTTTTGTCAATCTTCTTATTCTTATTTGCCTGTGTGTAACACTGGAAGTGTTCACGGTGGGGCTTCTTTTACTTTGAGTCGATCACGCGCCAACTCGTGTACATGTACTTTTATTTTATTTATAGTTAATATTTTGTTTATTATTGCAGCCGAGATGTGGTTCGGAATCGTGTTTGCGGTAGTCGTGGAAATAGTGCCGCTGCATTTGAGGTCGACCACGATTGGCGCCTTTTTGTTCGTGATGAACAATATCGGTGGAAACTTGCCAATATTGGTCGAGCCAACCAGAATGGCCATCGGTTTTCGAGGGTCTCTGTATATTTTCTATGCTGGCTTTTATGGCATTAGTAAGTGATCAAACAATCCGATAAGAGGTATCATCTGCTACCGAGTATCGGCAAATGATATCTAATTTACTCTTTCCAGTCTATCTTTAGTCAGAAGTACACTACACGCCAAAAGTATGAAACTGTTCAATAGATATTTTTTCAAATTAAACTTTCAATCAACTTGAAACGAGTAATTTGTTATTGACTTAAAATTAATTTATATTTAATTCTTAAATAATATGGCAGCCATTTTGTTATACGGAAAATATGAAATCTCCCGCCATTTTTTTCTTTTATTCTCTCATCCGAATTTTACTCTATTCATGACTTTGTTGTTATCTTCTGAATTAAACTTGATGTTATATTCTCAGATTAAACTTGATACCACACTTTCATGTTAGTATAAATGCCATACTTTTTGGTTAGAATTAAAGTCACACTTTTGGCTAACAGTGTAGATACGGAATTCCTGGAAACTTATCAATGAACATTTTTTTTTTATAGGTTCCATAATGTTCTTCTTGACGATGTTCCTAATGGAAGGCGCTAAAGGAGAACCAAAGAATACAGAATCCGTGATTAATGCTAAACCAGAGTTTGGATACGATAATACCACGTTCACCACTGACGATGGACGTGTTCCAACCATAGAACTTCCTCGACTGTATCCACCACCTCCGCATCGTTTCGAGAATTCTAGGTTATAAGTTAGGAGAATATCATTTCCAACAATCGAATGTAAATAGCAATTTATCCATGCAAATCTATCCATGACAGCAAATCCAATTTCTCTCAGCTACGTTTTTAAAACAATTTTTTATATACATACTGTACACTGTTAGTTAAAGCTGAAAGGAATCCTGATGTTCCGTGGAACAAGAATTGTGAACCCCTCATATGATCAATGTCTGATTGATCACTTATTTAACTATATAGAATGTTTATTAGATTGTATTTTAACAACTGTAAAATTTGTTTAAAAATATTATAATTACTATATAAAATACAAAGTCTAATGATCAGTTTTGGTAAAGAAAAATAAGATTTAATAAATTATGTAAGGACCGGGGTTCACACGAGCGATTCCCAAACGTTGTACAATTTTGTGACATAAAAAAACGTGAAGTACAATTATTTTGTATGAAATTTAATGAGTTTAGAGATCTTCGTAACTTAATATGGAAATTGAAGAATAATAAATTATTATTGTGATTGGTAAAGACGAGTCGATAAGTCAATATTATTGTTATTGTATATTAAAAACAGCCTGTTGAATATACATGTACACGTGTCTTCGCAGATATACAAAAATATACGTTCGGACAAACAGTCTCATCAACGTAAACCTAGCGGGTATCGTAAAACTCGACAGCCATAATACTGGCACAATTTGAGACACTTTAGTTTAATTTATTACCTCGCTATATCCGCGATGAGGACTACATTACTCACACATACACACACAAGACGCATCAACTGTGTAACATGTGATACACAATAAAATCGATACCAAGATTCATCATCAAATCACGACGTATATGTACAGATTATTTAATATAAATAAAAAAGAGAAAGTATCCTTTATTTGTAATGTACAAAATAGATAGCGATGGAGGAGGAAGATGATAGCATCCTTGACACTTCAAGGTACAAGATCTGTCATGAGAGATACGTTGTGTACATATTTACATTATACGACATACTTGTAAAAAAAAAATACTTTGATAGGTATATATCAATAAATAGCTTATTCAAGTGTTGCTATGTTGAAAGTTAGTCTCGTGGTTGTTCGTACGATTATACACGTCGTTTCAAAAAACGTACACCGTACAAAAAGTTGTAAATTCTTTATATTAAACGAAAGTGATATATCAAATATTAGGATGTTTCACTTTAGAGTGATCTCAAATTGAAAGTCCTTCAATAACGCAGTATTGGAGTCCTCACAACTGTTAAGAAATAATGATATAGGTTTTTTAAATAACTACAGAAATTTTCATGAAAACATGGAAATTTACTTCTCACTCGATTAGCTGTTTTAAAAATGGTGCCTCAAAAATGAAACGTCCAGTGTCCAACAGCTTATATCTATAAAACGAAACGACAGACGATAAAAGATTTTTCGATTTCGTTTAATACAAAGAATCCACAGCAAAAGTTTCAGTGGTGTACATTATTTTTGAGACGACCTGTATAATTCCGTTGCTTCATAAATGCTACGGTGCAAAAATGATATCACCGCGTAAAAACAGCCTCATCGACATGGACTAATAAACCTAACGGATATGTAATTTAATACTAGTCAAGTTTCATCGAAAAAAGTACAAACTTGTTTCACACAAAATTAATCTGTGTATTAAAAAGAAACAAGAACCGTAAGTATATAATCGCACAACCACTTTTTGTTTGCTGTTCCTTATTAACAGACCTGACAAACGAGCTATTTAACATTTGTCTGTCATCGTGTTTTATACCTAATTAAATTGTCATGTTCGCGCGTGCAGAAAAAGATAATGATCTTTGGAGGCAATTCGTCTTCGCATCTATTTGTTTAACGACTCACTTTTGACCGGTTCATTTGCCTGTTAACGATGAACAAGGTGAAACTGAATGGTCGCACACTTTGCAAATGCAAAAACACAGACTTGGCAGCCACTCTCTTTGTCTCTGTCAATGGAATCAGAGTCAAAGACTGTCTGCCATCGGTTCAAATGCATCTGAAAATAGTTGTGACGTCCGTTAAGATCACAAAAGTGACCTTCAGTAGATTTGGTTACAATGATTGTAACCGAAATATCGTGGCCAGATAACTATCTTCTCCTATCAAGCTTTTTCTCGTTCAGACAATAAATAGTTGATTTTTGGATACAGAGTGCATCTTTGGTACTTAATTTTTTAGCAAACATTAAAGGACAATTAAGTATCATTTCTTTAAAAAATATAAAAGATGAAGTGTAAGTATACGTTACTGGGATACTAGTGTTAGGTTATTGCAAATATAAGAGTTCACTGTTTAAAATTGTACTCTTCGGTAGATCATTTGAGTAGCTATAGCCGTGGAATGTCTTGATTTAAATTTGTAAATTTTACTCTGAACCATTGTTCGCTGTAAATAGCAGTCAGCCATTTTGTATTCAGAATATTAATGCAGTGCATACACTGGGGCGTGATTATTAAATTTTAGGCTTCAAGTTGGTATAGCACAAGTGCCATTTTGTAATATTTTTATGTCATGAATTTGTGTCAGACTTTATATGTTTAGAAATCCATCATCATTCGCTCTAATTGGCAAGCAGCCATTTTCCATTAAGAACATTAATAAAAGCTCGATGCACTCATCTTCATTAAACCTGAAGCTTAAAACTGGTGTACAGTAAGTGCCATTTTGTAATACTTCCATGTCACGAATTTATGTCAGATTTAATATGTTTAGAAATTCATCATCATTTGCTCTAATTGGCAAGCGGCCATTTTCTATTAAGAACCTTAATAAAGACCTTACACAATCATCTTTGTGAAACTTGAAGTCTAAAATTGGTGTATCACAAGTGCCACTTTTATACCCTAAATTTATGTCAGATTTTAGTGTTTCAAAATCCATCATCATCTGGATTTTGTAACGTCTGGCAAGCAGCCAATTTCTATTAAGAACATTAATGAAAACTCTACGCAGTCGTCTTCGTCGAGCTTGAGACCAATCATTGGTGTACCGTAAATGCATATTTTACAATACCTATGTAACGAACTCACATTGATGCGCAACAACCTAACAGTACCCTTCTGCTTCACAATTCTTAACGTAAAAAAGAATCTACATCAAATTGTTGTATCCAAACAACCCTATCGAATGCTTCCTACCTAACCTCAAGTACTCACGCAGACAACCTGAATATTTCTGTAAATATTCGAGGCATCGAAGCATCATTTGGTATCTTCTTAAGTAACGAACAGCAACTTTATCGTCGATTAAGTATAGAGCAAACATCGTGTCAGGAACATTAAATGTTTAATACGTCAACATTCGTCTGTCGAGGTGCTGGAGATCTGTGTACTGGCACCACTGGAGAAGCTGCTCCTGCACGTCTCAACAGCCAACGCAGTGTCCGGCACTTGAACAAACTGAACCTTTTCTTTAGGCCATCTATTCCTCCCGTAAACGCAATTAAATATATTATACTTGTGGTCCATTTCGAAATGACTCAAGGTGCTGCTGTGCCTCCTCTTCAGCACTTTCTTCGCCATCAGGCTCCTGTTGTTCTTGTAGGAGAGCTCTTTGCGGAAGCAGAAGAACCGTCTCAACTCTCGTTTGACCCTCTTGGAGCGATAGCCGAACAGCAGAGGGCTGATGTATGCGGCCAAGATCAGAAGGCTTGAGGCCAGCACGTCGTACTTGTGAGGCACGTGTTGGCCAACAGACCGAGGCAGATTCTTCATCAGCAGAAGTATCACGTATGGCGACCAACAAATCAAACCCATCACTATGACCACGGCACTGATTCGAGCCGCCCTGGCCTCTTCTCGGTGCCTAAATATAGATCCGTTGCTGATTCGATCTTTCAGGGAATTTATATAACTTGAAGTACTCCTCACGCTCGACACCCGTTGCAGGCCTTCATTCTTGTTCGTTGCCGGCGTGATGGTTACTATGGGGGTCAAAAGCGAGGAGGACGACTCTGCTGTACCGCTACAGGTGGCGGTGTCCCGTTCAGTCTTGTTCTCGGGCAGGTTACCCCCTTCCATATCTACAAATGTGGTGGATAGTCTACGATGAGGCTTCCCGTCAGAAGGATTCCGTAAAATCCCAGAATCACCAGGTCGCTGGTTAATCTTTGGATCGCCTGTATCGTCCTCTTTATTATCCTGGACAGCCTCAACGGCTTCTGAAGACGCTTTTTTGTCCGACGAATTAAGACAGTCGAGGGGGACCTCGTCCTCAGATTCGCTGTTTTCGTCGAAAGTCCCCACCTGAGATTTCCCTGTTTGGTCCTGAGACTCCTCCTTCGTCTCCGAGTAGCTGGAGCCTCGAGGGGATACCTGAAGCGGCTGCAGTCCTAGCGTGAACATGATTCCCGAGGGAGCTTGCTCGTCGGCCTGCGTTAAAGTCACGTCCACTTCCAACGCTGACGAGTAAGAACGTCTCCTGGATCCTTGACCTGGTGGCTGCATGGTCTCGCTGGTCTCGTCGATCGACGACAGGCTGGATATTTTTGGCAGCTTACGAAAGTCCTCGATGGTGTCTGTTTGTAAACGCTGAAGTCTGGTCGGGCCGTTCTGTTCCTCGCTGAAGCTGGCGGAGGACAATATCGGTCTAGACCCACTTTTCCTAGTCCTCACGGAATTCCGATGCGCGGCCACGAAGATGCTGACATAGATCCAACATACGGCGACAAAGGGGATGAAATAAACGAGGACGCTGTACACGATGGCGTAGACGAAGCCGTAAGTAATGGTGTTGTCCTCGAGCACGTACCCCGCGTCAGCGATGTGCGGCTCTTCATCATCTCGCGTGCCGTTTATCCGGCTTTCATTAGTAAACGATGTAAAATTATGTCTTCCGGTATTGCAAGCCAGCCAGAGACTCTGAGGATTCGGGTTGAAGAACGCGAGAAAACCGAACACTATGGAGATCAGCCAAATGGACATAATCAAGATCCCAGCCTTAAGTTTGTCCACCCGCGCCCGATAACGTAACGGATCCACCACGGCGAAATATTGATCCACCGCGATCAACAGCACCGACAGCACGGAGGATGTTGTCACGATGGCGACCGCACCTTCCGATATCGTGCAGATACTACCTATGGACGTAGAATCGACTATAGGCGCGGTAGAGGCTGCGTCCATGATCAATAACGGGATCATGGTGGCGCATACCAGCAGGTTTGACACGGTTAAGTTCATGACAAACCTGAAATCAAAATTAACGTGCCGATTAGTGTGATGTGTGGGAGGTTTGCGGCTTTTGATGAAATGGTTCAAGGATTTTACGTGGGAACTGATATAGAAGCTTTAACTCATTGAGGATATAACAAGACAGAGGCCACACAGAATATAGTCCATAGAGCTTAGTGATATTTAAAGATTATATAGAACATATAAAGTCTATATACTATAGAGATTATGCAGGGGATGACTATATGTAGAATCAGAGGATATGCAGTATAGAGGTCATATAAAGAATGTGCAAGGACTGTAAAGGGTAATAGCAACTTTAGAGGACATATGGAGAAGGTATACACAAGTTATATGAAATATACAGGCTATTGATAACGTATAGAGATTATAGAGAGTATAGGAAAATTATAGAAGATAACAGATTTTAGAAAGCATATTATACAGCAGATTATAGAAGAAACATGAAGGTACTATAATGGTTTGTAAAAAGTGGTGAGGAACACAATTAGTTCGTAGAAAGCTATGGAATGGTTTTTGAAATGATGCGAGTATCATTATGTGATTTTTGAAATAAAATATATTTTCAATTAACCTGTTGGAAATGGTGCGCAAAGAAGGGCGTATAAGGAACGCCAATAAGAGAATGACGTTTAGAACGAAACATCCGAAAAGGACGAAACTCCAAGCCACGATTCCTTGATTATCCCACCATCCTTCTAGATCTCCCAGATCTGAGATAGATCCTTCTTCGACGATGTCTGGCGAATCTCCAACCATTCATGTATAATGAATGTAACACAATTCTGAAACAATCATGACAACCAATTTATGTACTCGACTGACATTTATTTATTTTGTCAAACGTATACAAATCACGAAACACGCTTGCAATATTAATTTAACTTCAAACAAATGTTTTTAACAAAGTTATTCATTACTGAAACAAGGAACGCGAAACACGAAAATCTAATATAATGTTTATTTTACATCATGCTCTATTTTTACTCGTTGCAAATTGTTCGCGTCGGCTTGTTTCACATTTTACATGTACAGTAAGGGTATTTTTAGACAACTTTTAAACGCAAAACTAACATTTTGTCCTTTGCTATTTCTATCTTATTCAAGAAGAACCTTGAAAAATATAAATTCACTCAACCGTTCATAACCGTCCGGTTTAGCTTTCCTCGAATTGTTGCAAAATTCAAAACATGCACTCCTACGTTCCAACTACATATGTACGTATATTAAAGAACGTGTTGTTTCATTTAACCGAACAATTTATTATTCCACGCACAACTGACAGCGTTTTATCACTCTTTGTTAAGAAAAAAAAAAAAAACAACAGAAGTAAAATATTTCTGAACAACATCCAGAAGCCAATACGATTGTTTTGGTTCCACAAATTTTACGATTTTTTCAACTGGGACACTGTTCATTCCGAAATAATAAAAGTGTGTTTTCGTAGTTATTTTCGTCAAATTTTAAGCTTCGCAATAATGTGCCACAAACGGCATTTTGCGATACTTTTCTGTCATGAAATTATATTAGACTTTAGTTTCTTAATAGACGTTCTACGATTTACCGTAACTTATACATTGCGGTAAAAGTGATAGTCAGCTATTTTGTGTTATGAATATTAATGAAGCGTCGATGTAGCCATCTTCGGCAGACTTTAAACTTTACACTGATATGCTATAAGTGTCATTTTGTGAAACTTTTCTGTCATGAAATTGCGCCAGATGTGTTTCCGAATCGGTTGGTGTGGCTGACTGTTTTAACTGGCAACCATCCATTTTGCATGAAACAGTATAACAATGCATTTATATAGTCACTTTCGTGAACCTTTAAACTTTAAATTAACGTGCCACAAGTGCCATTTTGTAATATTTACCTGTCATGAAATCCCGTTAGACAGTACCTAATAGATTTCGTTATGGTAAGATTGCTTTGAGGCCGATGACCAGCCATTTTGTGTTACGAATATTAATTAATCGCTAATGTAGTCATATTCAGTAGACTCTGAACTTTACATTCATATACCATAAGTGTAATTTTGTTGTACTTTTCTGTCATGAAATCGCGCTAGACTATGTCTCACTAGAGAGTTCATTTCATCTTCTATTGTAACTGATACATCACTTTGAAGTCGACAGTCAGCCATTTTATGCTATGAATATTAACGAACCGCTTATATAATTATTTTCAGCAGACCTTAAGCTTCACATTGATGTAGCATAACCATTATATCGCGAAACTTTTCTGTTATAAAATCGCGTCGGACTTTCATAAATTATCCCAGACACTTAAATAGTTGTATCTACGTTTTATTGCACACGTGGTCCACGTGTGATGGATCCTTTTGCCCACGTGAACGTGGAAGCGATCAAACGCATTTACGATGGATTCACATGTGCTCGAAATCGCGTTGGTCGCTTTACCTACGATCTTGCGTAGAACTTGAAACACTCCCTCCTGACTGTGCTCAACTTTTCAGCTATATTTAGCGGTATATAACTGCTGCTCGTATACTGTGAAGCTTTTGCGTATCGGCGACGGTAAAAATGCCAACAAGGGGGATTTACTGACACCAATTTTCTTATAAACGTCGTAAGTGAACGAGTACCGATCGGTTTCTGAGATCACAATTTTCTCAATGTTCACCGTTAAACCTACTTCAAAAATAAAATCCAAAACCCTGTTCAGATTAAACCGAATGGTAAAACAGTGAAATAATGTAATAATAACATAGTATGATACATTGTATAATATGCATAATATATTAGACATAGCATAACATAGTATAATATAGTCGAGTCTTAATATAGTGTAATAATAAAATGACAGAGTTGCAGTATATATTAAAACTATATAATAAAATAATAAAATAGTAGTAGAGTAATATAGTGAAATAATGTAATAATAACATAGTATAATACATTGTATAATATGCATAATATATTAGACATAGCATAACATAGTATAATATAGTCGAGTCTTAATATAGTGTAATAATAAAATGACAGAGTTGCAGTATATATTAAAAGTATATAATAAAATAATAAAATAGTAGTAGAGTAATATAGTGGAATAATATGTAATATTGTGAAACAGTGAAATAATATTGTATAATAGTAACATTGTAAAATAGCAGAAAAATAATATTGGAAAATACTAACAGAGTTGAATAATAGAACAGTAGAATCGTAGAACAACAGAATAGTACTACAATAAAATAATAGAACAGCAGAACAAAATGGTAGAACGAAAGAATGATAAAACAGAGGAATGATAGAACAGTAAAATAATAAAGCAGTAGAATGACAGAGCAGTAAAATCGTAGAACAGTAGAGTGATAGAACAGTGAAACTGTAGAATAGTATAATGCTAGAACAGTAGAGTAATAGAATTACAGAATTGTAGAAATGTAGAAATGTAGAAATGTAGAAATGTAGAAATGTAGAAATGTAGAAATGTAGAAATGTAGAAATGTAGAAATGTAGAAATGTAGAAATGTAGAAATGTAGAAATGTAGAAATGTAGAAATGTAGAAATGTAGAAATGTAGAAATGTAGAAATGTAGAAATGTAGAAATGTAGAAATGTAGAAATGTAGAAATGTAGAAATGTAGAAATGTAGAAATGTAGAAATGTAGAAATGTAGAAATGTAGAAATGTAGAAATGTAGAAATGTAGAAATGTAGAAATGTAGAAATGTAGAAATGTAGAAATGTAGAAATGTAGAAATGTAGAAATGTAGAAATGTAGAAATGTAGAAATGTAGAAATGTAGAAATGTAGAAATGTAGAAATGTAGAAATGTAGAAATGTAGAAATGTAGAAATGTAGAATTGTAGTTGTAGAATTATGAATTGTAGAGTTGTAAACTTTCAGAATTGCAGAATTGTAGAATTGTGAGTTGTGAATTGTGAATTGTAGAATTATGAATTGCAGAATTGTAATACAACAAAACAGTGAAATTATAAACAGTCAATATGGTAGAACTGGTAAAAATGGTAAAAAACAGTGACGTAATAAATGTTATTTTCAAAACTTTCGAGAACTATTTACAAATACGAAAAACAGGAAATAACCATGAATATAAATACCATTTTTTACACTTACAGGTAATTTGTTTCCCAGTAACACATAGTTCATATTATTTATCTTACGAACGATTTGCGTAGGTAGGTAGATTTCACGGTCGATTAAGAAGATAATAAACGAAGATCGTTACAATAGTAATGGACGGTGTACCGACGATAATTACGAGCCTCGAAATACGGTGAAAAAAAAATTTTGGCTGACGTCAAACGATCTCCAACGATGTTTAATGTCTCGCTGTAGTTCTTGTAATTGGCAGAATTTGTCGGTGTCTTCGAATTTTTTTCTTCGTTTGCCGCGTTTCAGGTAAAATGTTTACCCGATGTAAATGCATTTCTCGAGCGGAACCGAATAATAAAACTATCTTTCGCATCTGCGTCATTCGTAACGCTTTAAACATGCGATTTACAATTCATAGAGGGACCTCTTTTGTGACACTGTAACTTCGAATATAACGGAAAGTAACCAGGTCACGATACAATATAATTTTGCGAATTTCTTTTAACGCTGCACCAACTTTCCAGCATCGTGTCTCAACGAAGAAATCATACTACAACGTTATAAGAATATTAGCACATTGATTAGAATACCGAATAAATTAACTGCTCGGAGAAAAAATTGGAAAAATTGTATATCGTTCGGATGAAAATATACGAGGGCGTTGCGAGGTTCACGTTCCACAAAAATCAATGACTCATTTTGGAACGGTTACTCTCTCACGCAATCTGTTAATGGATCGTGATAAAAGTTCACGACCTTATGATAATTCATGTGGGAACCAGCATGAGTGTATTGATTTTCCAACCCGCAGTATATTGACCGTAATAAACATTCTTCTAGTCATTACATCTTATACGGTGTTGCATGATTTCATTAAAGAAAAGTATTACCAAATGGCACTTATGGCACATCAATGTAAAGCTTAAAATCTACTGAAAGTGAGAGTATAAACGCATCGTAGATATTTGTCTTATAATATAACTGGCCATCGGCTTCAAAGCCATGTATCAATCATCAAAGACAATAAAATGCACTCTGTTACAAAGCTGCAGTCTGCCACGATTTCATCACAGAAAAGTATTATCAAATGACACTTATGTCACATCAATGTAAAGCTTAAAAGGTACTAAAAATGAGTGTATAAACGCATCGTAGATATTTGTCTTATAATACAACTGGCCATCGGCTTCAAAGCAATGTATCAATCATCAAAGACAATAAAATACATTCCATTATGTAGCTAAAGTCTGACGCGATTTCATCACAGAAAAGTATTATCAAATAACACTTGTGGCACGTCAGTTTAAAGCTTAAAGATTAACGAAAATGACTGCATAATCGCACTGTCGATCTTTTTCATGCAAAATGGATGGTTGCCAGTTAGAACAAACAGTGATGTCAGCTACACCGAACGATGATGGATGTGGAAACAGGTAAAGTCTAGCGTGACTTCATGACAGAAAAGTATCACAAAGTGACACTTACAGCACGTAAATGTAAAGTTTAAAGTCTTCTGAAAACGGCTACATGAGCGGTTCATCAATATTCATAACTCAAAGTGGCTGACTATCAATTTTGATGCAATACATACGTTACGTGAAACAACGAAATGTCTATTAGGTGAAGTCTAACGTAATTTAATGATGGAAATCATTACAAAGTGGTTTTAGCGCTTCAACTTAAAGCTTAAAGGTTGACGGAAATGATCAAACAAACCCACCCTTAACGTCTTACACGTGAAATGGCTGATTGCCAGTTACTCGATGAAACTTCGAATGTGGAAAGCTTTGCAAACAGCCTGGGTGTACAGAGGTTTATTGCTGTTTGCAAAATTCCGAACGATGTTTGTATTTAGTCTAATGTGTATTTGAAGAATGAACGCCAGAGAAGCCGAATCATTAAGGAGAAACATATTCTCTGCTGTTTGCGCTGAATCGGTAAGAGATTGTGGCAAAAAAAAGATGATCCTCTAAAGTTGTCGGATAATATTTGCATAAGAAAGTAGTTCACATATAGAAAGTGATTCAGCGGAGAGTGATATTTATGAATGGAACCAGGTGAATAACAACTTTTACGTTCGTTTGAATTTTATACAACTTGCAACGTAGGTATCTTTCAATAATCTGAATTATTATAGGTCAGTATAATACATTACGATCTTTTATTATTATACATTAGTGCCTTTGTAATAATATTGTACAGTAGGTATATCGAACTTAATGAAGATGAAAAATGTGGTATTTATGGTAAATATGACAATTAGTAAATTAATATGAATTAGTAAAATTACTAATGTAAGCATCATGATAAAATTAGTAAAATATCAACATGTTGAAATAGCAGAAAATATAGAAATATCAAATTGATGTGCATTGGAAAAATGATAAAAAGTTAAGAATAGAAAAAAATGATAAAAAAAAGGTAAAAATAGCACAGGATAATTTTGTAAAAGTGGTAAAAATGATAAAAATGATGATAATAGCGGTAATTAACGATAGCGTTAATGGTAACGGCAGTGGTAATAATAACGTTGATTACCAAATTCTTGAAAGTACAGGGAAAAAACCGGAAAGAGTAGAAATAAATTTTCCATCGTACTTGACCATACCATAAATGTTTGAGGCCTCAATTAACGAACGATTCCATCGAACTGATCTCAAGAATATTGCACGAAGAATTTTTCGTGACGTCGATCGCGTGAAATTTGCAAAATCGTCAAGGATTACACATGAAACACAGCCAGAGATAAGAGGAACATGACATCCAACTGTTCGTGACAATGAAATTTCAGGAGGTAAAATAGCCAGGAAAAAAACGAAAAACTTTCCAACTGACGTACGAAATAAAATCGTTGGATAGAAAATACGTTCCGTGTTTCCTTAGAATCCTTGAAATAATATATTGTATCTTATCAGTGATAAAGGCGGAGGTTAAAGCGACTTTTTCGTTAATGCAGCAAACATGTGAGAAAGGAGCGAAGCAATTTTCTCGTATAATCGTTAATTTTGCGTTTTATGCCTTGTCATCATTTAAGGAACCACTGAGGTTATAGGAGTGGGAATGCTTAAATTATAAACAAGGAAAACAAGATTTTTTCGCAAAATAACCTTCGATATAGCTATTCATACCAGTCATCAAATTTTTTATTTGGAATCATGGTGAACAACGACTTTAATACCTATTTTATGGCGAATAATAGTTTTGATACCCAGTATATGTAACATAATTTAATGACGGAAAAGTATCGCAAAATACTCTTTGGACGTTAATGTGAAGATGAAGGCCTTCTAAAAATAGTTATATAAGCGGTTCGTTAATATTCATAACACAAAATAACTGGTCATCGGCTTCAAAACGATATAAACGGTGAAATGTACTCGATTAGGGGGATAAACTAGCGTGATTTCATGACAGAAAAGTATTTCAAAATGGCACTTATTGTACATCAACGTACACCTTAATATCTGTAGAAAATAGCTGTATAAGAGTTTTATTAATATTCGTGGCACAAAATGGCTGACCAACGGCTTCAAGCAATCTATCAATTATCATAAACAACGAAATGTCTATCAGTGCCTATATAGTCTAGTACAATTTCATGAAAGAAAAGTATTTCAAAATGGCACTTATGGCACATCAATGTACACCTTAACATCTATTGAAAGTAGCTGTATACGAGTTTTATTAATATTCATAGCACAATATAGGTGACCAACGGCATCAAAGTAATATATCACATAGTATAAACATTAAATATGCAAACAAATAATGAGATTGACTGTTTAACCAATATTTTTGTAATAGCACAAAAAATGTTTAGAATATAGCATCGAACTGTATTTGAAGCAAACTTGAAAGGTTCGATGAAATTGAATGACATGTCGATGTAGACAACCAACTGAGTACAGTATATATTATATATGTATATATATATATATATATACTATAGCATAAAAATAACGGTTCAGTCATTCATTCAGAATCGCAATGTCCTTCATACGAGAACGTGAAGTGCTGCAGCAACTAAATGAAAGATAATTAACAGTGGTACAGTCGATATTGAATTTATTGTACCTTCTAAAGTACAATCGTATCGAGATATTAAACAAACATGAAATAGAGAATAAATTGTCATAAACCTTGAAGCATTTTATTTAAAATAAAAAATATGGAAAATCATTTGTTTGCGTATAATTTTTCCAACGCTAAGAAGTTTAAATTTATTATAAGGAAAAAATAAAACAATAAGCTATTAAAATTTTAATATTCGAAGTATTTTTTAAGAGATTATAAAGCATGCAAAACTTATTTATTATTACTCCTAAGAATTCAAAAATGTATTGTACTCGTGTCTTAAAGATTGAAACGTATAACGTTAAGGTAATTTACATGAAATTAGCGGAAAGGATACAAAGAAATTTATATTTCTAAATTAATAAGTTTAAACGTTTTACTGATTCACCGATTAATCGCGTCACCGTTCCTTTCTTAGAAACTGAAATTATTATGAGGTTAATGAATACGGTGATTAGTCTATCTGTAGAGATACGGTCTCATGCTGACTAAACATTATTATTAATCCAGAAATTCCCCTGCACACGAGAAAGGAGACGGATCTTGTTCGTAGGAGGTTCGACGAAGAGCAAAGAATAAGTACAACGAAATTTCAAATACACGATTCTTTGCTGAATATTTAATTAGACGCTTACGAAAATATCTTCAACTGGCCTCCTTTTACATTCTAAAGATAACAATTCTAACGCAGATTTCCTCGAGGAAAAAACCTTTTTTCCTCGTTCTATTAATGCAAATATTAGCCAATTATCAATAATTAATACAAAATGTAAAAGATTATATTAGTCACGACTTTCCTTAAAAAGGAAAGATTCGCCACGGTCGTTAAATAGGAAATTTATTTTTATCTTTATTTTATCCCATTCTGCAATACTTGTTTTACTAATCAAAATTAGTATAGTTTACATTTTTAGCTTAATGTCATTTTACTATATAAATAAACTATTATTTCACAATAATATTTTACTATAATTCTACTACAATATTACCTATTATTTCACAGTTCCATTCTACTAATATCACTATATTACTATTTGTTATACTACTAATATCACTGTTTCACTATGTTATAATACCGCCAGTCTGCAATTTACTACTATATTACTATTTACACCACTATACTAGTATACCCGTATACTATTATACTACTATACTACTATACCACAATGCTAGTATAAATATACCACTATGATATATTACTATACTACTGTGACATTATAATTCTATTCTACTATTCTACTATATTACTATACTACTATACTACTATACTACTATACTACTATATTACTATACTGCTATACTACTATACTACTATACTAGTATACTACTATACTACTACACTGCTATACTACTATACTACTATACTACTATACTACTATACTACTATACTACTATACTACTATACTAATATACTACTATACTACTATACTACTATACTACTATATCATTATGCTACTGTATTACTATTCCACAATATTACTATACTATACTATATTATACATGTCATCAATATTACTTATGTTTTAACTCTATAGATAATTAATTTATTTAGTAAACTTAGTGCAATTCCAAACTATACTACTATATTATTGTTGCTTATACGATTATACAGTACTGTATGGCTAACAATGTTATTCTTATCCTATACCATTTTATAGATAGTCGATTCAATTATTCAAGTTATTATAATTTCGATTCTGTATTAATCTTAAATACTTGTAATATATTTGCAGAATGTGCTTACTTGAAAGCTACATTGTTGTTAGTTAATAATTAGAAGAATAACTGTGAATCACCATGAAATTAACGCGATGATGAAGCCAGAATTTTCTTCTTCCGGGTTCGCGAAAAGTACCGTAAAAAATAAATACCACGAATGGACACCATACTGTGTTCTATGCTGGTTTCTGGTTTGTATTCCGTGATTAATGACGCAAATTTCTGCATTTAGATGATTTTCGCGTTAAGAATAGATTGAACTAACAATTGTACACTTTACAGAAACGTACCACGTCATTCCGGTAATTGTTTAACGTCGACAGTGTTCCTGGATTTATAGAAACTAAACAGGAATAATATTCTCTTGAAATGGTGTCAGACAACGCCGCGAAATATAAATAAACAATAATTTAGTTTATTCTAATAATTTGTTACTTTAACATTTAATGGTAATATCGTTAACATAAGTATCAATTTTAATCTGATCAATATTAAGGAGTTGCCGTGTCCATTCGTTTAAAAAAATAATTTAGAAAAATGTTCTCTTTTTGCCGAAAATTATGTTAATTACATGAAGCTTCAAAGGTATTAATTTTTCAGAATTGATACATTGAATTAATATATCAATTTGAAATTGAATTAATATTTCAGAATTGATATATTGAGTCGTTAAAAATGATAATAAAGCAGGAATGAAAAAAAATATGAAATGAAATGTTTAAGAAATTACAACTATACTGTAACTAACTAGAATACCAGGCTTGCCAACTCATCACCATACACGTGCGGTTTCAAAGTTCCTTTCTTTCTGTCGAATGACATAGGGGGGGCATGAATTATTAATCATTCGGCCAGAGTTGCTAATTTTAATTCGATATCAATCGCGAGGGACAGAAAGTCAGCACAGTATCGACCTAAATAATAATATCAACAAATAAACAAAACATCGATCTATTTTTACCAATTAAGCAAATTAATCGTTTCAAATTTTTTTTTTATTTTAACCAATTTTAATTTAGTAACAAGAAAATGCTTAGAAAGAAGGTTTTAATGTTAATGAAAAGTTTATCGTAACAAGAAAATGGTTAAAAAAAAATTGTTAATATTAATGAAGAATTTATTGTATTTAATTATGAGATATCCTTTCTTAAAGATTTTTAAATAAGATCGTAATACAAATACATTTGCTTTTCTATAATATGAGAAAAAGCTAAAGAAAAATTATTTCATCTAAAATTTTGTTCTTGCGGTAACAATAAGTTGCACAAAAAGTAATTCGATGAAGAACCGTTAAAAAATGCAATGAAATCTGTACATAAAACTTGTACATTATATAAAGTAGCGTTAAATCACTAAAGAAAGTAGAAGAAAGACGTCTTGTTCATTTTCATTTCTAAAAAAAAAATTTCTTCTAAATTCAATAAATAAGAGATTTAAGATGACGCGTTAATAAATATTTATCTTACTCAAATCTTTTTTAAACTGTTTTGCGTCTTTTACCGCCCATCGATATGATTGATAAATATTTTTTCAAAGATTCAATACTAAAATTATCAGTGTTTCATATACGTATATAGATATTTTACCATTATTACTACAATAATCTACTAGTAATAATTGTCCTATTATTATTCATACTGAATAAAAATTACATCATCCAATGTGTACGTTAATATTGTTTTTCTCAAATATAAAATATTACATTTGTAAAGTCAGTAATTAACGAAGGAAAGAGTTTTTCATCGCGAAATTATTAAATATTATATAGTATTTTAATTTAAATTAGACGTATCAGTTTTAAAACGTAAGGGTTTCGTACTAGAAAATCTTACTATTTAATATTAATTTATCACACGTTAAATTGCCACGCGTTATATAGCCACACGTTGTATGGTCACGCGTTACATCGCCTGCGCCTCACATTTCTACAAGTCATATCTGCAAATACCTCTTTAATCCCCCACGAGTTATGTCGACCTCGCATTATATCGCCTATGCGGTATATCATATTCACGGTATATCGCCTGCGTCTTAAATTGACACGAATTTTACACGCTATGTGTTGTATTGCCTATATGTTATATCGTCTATTCGGTATATCATCCTCGCGTTATATCGTCTACGCGTTATATCGCCAGGAGTTGCATCCACTACACGTTATACCAGCTACATGTTATATTGTCATAACTTATATCACAACGCGTTAAATCGTAATACGTCATTATATCACACATTGTATCGCCTATGTGTTATATTGTTCTACGTAAAATTTAAAAAATGAAAATGAAAATAATATATAGTATAAAATTAAATTTTGCAAACGAATTCGTTAATCTAATAATATGAATCAATTGTAAAATAGAATTTTATAAATAGGCACTTGAATACATTAAGAAACAATCAAAAAAGTGTTCGACAACGAAGCTATTCAATTCTCTTAGGAATACATTTCTCGTTCTGCCAAATCGTGATAGCAAAGATATTTTCATTTTTAATTTAGATATACAATTTCACTGGAAATTTTTTTAAACTATTTTCTTGGAAGTTGGTTCCAAAGTGCGTCTTTCACTTCTTGAACAAATAAATGAACGAATAATGACCTTTCATTACGCAAAAAACTTAGAATATAAGAGTCTTTTTTAGCCGACAGATATAGAAGCGGCAGACAGAGACTGTAGTGTTGAATGATAATTTTACACGCAGACTGATTGTAACGAGTTTTAATCTTATTATGCCTGTCTGCTATAAAAAGTAGACAGAGTCAAATGACCTCATACTTCCTACCAATGTGACATATTAATTGATATTACATAATGGGATAAATACTATCGATATTGATGGATAATTGGTTAACAATTAGCAAAATTATACAGGGTGACCCACTTAACTATATCATCCCCGATCAGTTTCTTATATGTAAAGATACGAAAAAATATTCACAGAGAAAGTTATACTTCAGAAGGAAAATTAGGCTATGAAAGTGAAGGTCATCTCAAGGTCGTATGTTTCAAGATTTCATAATGACCTTCGTTTTCTTAAATGGAACCATACAAATATTATTTAAAAGATTTGAACTGAAGCAATTTGCATTAAAGTCTTGATAACAGGTAGAAGAAATAAAGTTTGACCTACTTTGATTAACATTATCTTTGTCAAATCATAAGATTCATTACACTTTTGTGAAATATTTTGAACTTTATTCTATTTTGATTCTGTATAAAAAACGATATTAACATTGATAAACTTAATTTTTGTAGTTGATATTAAAACTTTCACGTACCTGGACAAAGCGCGAAAGAATTTAGAGTTTAAATTTAAAATTCAGGCGAATGAGATACACTGGTGACCGGGTTAGATTTTTATCAAGTATAAATACTAAGTGCACTGCTCGCGAAAAAACGGCATAAACTTTTCCACATTATCACGCGATGATACATCGGGGTGGTATTTTTCCAGCAGTTATTATATTTTAATAATATTATATATATTTTTCACGTGTTCGTTTAACACAACATATTTATATTTAAATTCTGAACAAAGTTATTTTTAAGAATTGAACTGTGCGTTCCAAAATCAATATTTCTACAGAAGTTTGCTCTTTTAATGCGCGAAAAACAAGCACGATATGCAGTTTTAACCAATTTGTTATTTTAAATACATAACGCAAACAAAGTTACAAGAGGATGTGAATCGTCAGTCACGAGGAAACTTGTTAAATTTGTCAGTGAACGGTGATAATTGTTTTCCTCGTCTCAAAAGCACGTGGTTGTAAACTAAGAAAAGAAAAAACAAAGATTTTTTTCTGTACTTATAGTCTCTAAACTACGATTTTAATCTATTCAAATTACGCGGACTATTTGAACAAATAATTTTTCGAATTAGTCGAAGTAGATCGATTACCACGATCAAATCAATTTATATTATATCTAAAATTTTAACCTTTTCGATAATCAAGAAAGAATCAAAGACTTTTCTCGAGATATTTGAATAATCGATTAATACGATCAAATCGATTTCGATTAATCCTTTATATAATAAAAATGACAAAAATAAATTCAAATTACGTAGAATATTTGAACATACTGAATTGGTTCAAAATATTTCAGCAGTCAATTTTCAAATGAAAATGATAAAGTTAAATTTATTGAAATTACACAGCATATTTAAATATATCGAATTTCTTTTAACTAATCGAACAATCAATTGCTACGTTCGATTCGACTCACGTTCCAAACAGTTGACACATTCCTAAAAGAGATTCTAAAATATATGTACTGAACTGTACAGTAGCAACAAAAAGCGCTCAAATTGTATATAAAACTTTTTGTATCGTTATTTACTATGGTATGTAACGATACGTATAATCAAACAGAATCAAAGGTCGACAACATACCCGAAAATGAATTGCGCAAGCAAGCAAAGGTATGTGTATACGCATACGTTGTACTTTCTAAACGTAAGAGTGTGTAGTAACCTACGTAAACGTATGTACACATGATATTCTTTTTTGAGAAAATAGATATGTTTATGGTACGTACTCTTAATGTTGTCTTATTGCGTATGGAAAGCAATAGAATGAAAGTCATTGTGCACAAAAAAGACGTCATAATAAAGAATACAGGTTATTTCTAACGTTTAGGATATATTACCTGAAAAAATCTATTTCTAGTCGAAACTAATGAATCACAAATCCAATGAACAAACGGGGGAGGGTACGTCATAACTAGTGTTTTCACTCCACGCTTTTTTCAATATTTCCACACACCTTATAACAATAAAATTAAATAACTAACGCTCCTATGAATCTTTACAATTGACAGTAAATGCAACATACAAAAAAACCAAATACCATGTTTCCTCATTCATCGTATAATCTTTCCTGTCAATATTGATAAAATGAAGAACACAAAATCGCACGTACCAAAGAAACATCGAGTTCTTTCTCGTGCAAACAGAAGAAAATAACTGAACACTCACCAAACAAAGCTTCTTGACCCAGAGGAAGAATCACTCCATTTAGATTGGGGATGTTTTGGTAAATCCTTTCAACGATTGCATCGACCCAAACAACAGGACGAAGCGTTAAAACTGTCAAATGGCACCGTCGTGTATATACAAATTCGAGTGAAAATTTTAACGCATCACAATATAAATCACCGTACGAACTGTATATACCGATCAATGTATGTTGGAAATGGAAAGTACCGTTTTTATGGTAAAGAGTTAATTAATGCTGCCTATATACGATAGATATAAACTGCAGCGTCAAAACACGACATTCCACCAGAAGCGTTCCTTCTCAACTGGCTGAATTGAAGCGAATTGCAAGATTCACGAAGCAAGCACAAATCGTGCTTACCTCGTCCCAGCCCGAACTCTCCCGATTCGAACGCAAGTCACTCTGAGCTCTGATTGGCCCATTTCCCTCTGGTCAACTGGACGGAATCCTGTCTCTTTCTCTCTTCGTTCAAACCACGACATGATACCGTGTGAAGCTCGATTATACATTGTATTTCTATGATAGTTTTCCTGAAGGATGATGTTTCAGGAGCAACAAACTCTTCACTATTACCCAACCCTTACTGTAGATAATAATGAAAGTCATGGTGTTTGTCATGGTAGACATTGCCTACCAACTTTAAATATTATTAGTACAATACTGATATCCTACTATTGCAGTATACTAATATACCACTATCATAAAATTCTACAATGCTGCTATCTTACTATTCTACTATGTAACTATTCCACTGTGTTATTATACTATTATACTTCCAATATACCATTATTTTAATTCTACAATACAACTATACTATCCTACTATTCAAATGTCTACTATATTATTATACTATATTATGCCATTGCTGCTACTCTGCTATTCAATTATACTAGTATTTTGCTATGTTACTATACCGTTATACTATTATGTTAGTATACTACTATGCTACTGTTCCGTTATATCAGCGGTTCTTAATGTTTTCTCGATGTTTCTCAAAAGTGACAAATTCTAACATAGTCTAATAAAATATATATTGTATGTCTTTAAGAGGGTTGATACAAATATTGTGCATTGCTGACATATATTTATATTGTTACTTCTGATGAATTAGTTGTATAAAAAGATAAATTAAGACGCACGATTTACAAAGAACGTAATTATTACTAAGTAAAATTATTGAACAATATAAATATAAATACTTTAATTATTGAACATTGTAATTCAAGATATATACTCATCAAGTTTTTATTTTTTACAGTAAATAACATTTTTCCTTCTCGTTCTGTGTCGGAGAGAAAAGATTTGACAGAAAATATAATTAGTTATAAATACAATTGCATTTTACATCATTTGCACATTTTTGTGTAATTATTAGTTTTGCAGCTAATAATATCGTCGACATATATAAAATTACGCTGCGATGGAGTTTTTTTTGTTCGGTTTGAGAATTGATCAGTCCTTATCATTGTTTTTGATATTCTTATTCGATGTACTGTAACTACAACTTAATTCATATAGTATTAAAAGAAGATTTCATGTGAACAGAATATACGTAATTTAATGAACTGAAAATATTCTTCAAGTTATATTTTTATACTTTTTAATTCTACATCTATGCGCGGTGAAAAAATACATATGTACTACTGGACCATCTAGCAGTGAATTACTGAATGAAAATGATTAGTTACGGAAATTTTGCATATTTATCTACCGAGATCTCATCGGATTATCGACCGACTTTCCACTGATACAGTTAGAACATTACACCGTTAGATGGTACCGGAAAATCCCTTTAGCGGTTTTTTCAAAAGTATTCAACGGTCATACTTTATATTGCAGTTGCCATAAACTGCTGTTAACATATTTTCAATAAAATTGCTCCTACATTTTGAGGATAGTTTAAAATTGATAATAAAATGTATAAATAATAGTAAATTAGTATAACTACAATAACATACTGACAACGGAAAAACATCTGAATATGAAGGACTTTATTTTAGATTACACACACGTGTGTCCACTTATCATTATACTCATAATTTATCCCAATTTGCTACTTCACAAATCCTACCCCTATACAGAGAATTCCACGTGGCAGTAAATAACAGTAAAGAAGGAACATCGTCTAACGAGCAACGAATGATTCGTACACATACATAAACAAATTTATACAATTGCCTGTAATGATAAAATGCAATTACTGTTCGCACGTGTAAGCTTTCGCGTGAAGAATAACATGAAAACACGTGCAACGTTCTGATTACATTCTCAGATCTTTCATATCATAACTATTGCAAAATTGATTTATTATTAAGTTTTTATTTAATGAACAGATAGCAGTTTATTGTTTAGTAATGGAACTTTTATTGTTAGTATTAAACAAGTAAACTAATAGAATAATAATATAGTTAAACAGAGAAATAATAGAATGGTAAAGTAGTAATAGTATGTATGGTACAATACTGAAATAATAATGTAGTAGTATACAATAGAAATATTGATATTCAATTAATCAATTAATTTAAATTGACCAGTCAAATATCTGTACAATAGAATAAAATAAAAGTAATATCTATAAAATATAATGGTAGTATAATAAAGTAGCAAAGTAACGAAATAATGAAATAATAGAACATTTGATAGTAAAATACGAAAATAAAGAAAAGTAATTGTTAAACGCAGCCATGATTTTTTACACTTCCATTCGCAAATAATTATTTTTTTTATTAAAACGTTGTACATGCAATACTTCGTTATCAAATGGTTCCAATTTTATTTTTTAGCGGAGTTTGCGCACGATTTGTCCGAACTGGTCCGAACATGGGTTCCCAAATGTTTAGTGGACTTACTATTTAATTATTAGTAACATCTTTAAAACGGAAAAAGATAAAATAGATATAGATTTTGTTGTTACACATCGTCGTTTATTATAAACTAGTTAATCTTTAATAAAATGTCTCAGGCTTATATTCACGCGTGCGAGAGGGCAGAATTATTAGGATTACCGATTCCAAGTGAGGAGGAGTGGAAAGAAACTCAAACAGAAACGAATAGTCATGTTAATGATAATGACGACAATGCAGTGATTCAAGTAATTATACTATTATCCCAAACCATAAACGTATATGTAGCAAAAAATAGTTTTTTATATTTTCTTGCAAATCATACCAATTAGACCTTGTAAATTATTTCCAAAAAAAAGTATTGTTAATATTTTAATAATAACTTAAAAAATGTGAGGACAGAAATCCTGGTATACTTTATAGAACTTGGATTCTTCAGACGAAGCTGCTCAACGAATCGGAGGTGGACTAGACGAAATAAACAGTATTCTCAATGCAACGCAGAAAAAAATTAATAGATTTAAGGTTGCACAACTGTTTGTGATTCTTTTAAATATCATTGCTTCATTATTTGCTATTTATTTTGTTTCGCTATAACTTCTATAAAGTATAAATATATACATTAAGAATCATTATTAAATAAAATATATTTTATTGTATAATGATTTAAAGTATTAGTTTATAGAAGAAAAGTATTTTACAGAATGTGTGCGGCAGTTTAAGTACTTTATTGAAGGTAAAAGTGGGTTCTCGAAACAATACACCGGATCATAAACACATTGAGCAAAGAGACAATGAAATAAAAAATGTTCATACTGAAACATCTATTGATGAAGAAAATCTGACAATAGAACTAGGAAATAATGAAAAATGTATGGATAAAACAGAAACTAATGCAGCAGTATCAAAAAAGATTGATATCAATGAAAAAATGGGGTCCCATTTGGACAAGCTGGATTCTCTTATTACAAAAGCTGAAAATGCTCAGTACAGTATGCAACATCAAACAAAACAAATGAAAAAATTTTTAAAGTAATTTCTGACATAAAAAAATAGTACTTTTCTGGAATCTTGAAATGCAAATGTATAACTGGATCATGGATTGGTCATGGACAAATAATATTTTATAATATTGTTATAAGTTGAATTGTCTTTGTTATTTAGCACTGACATTAAATGAAAATTGTTCTTCCTTATAGGCATTAGTGCAGTAGAAATTAGACAGACTGTATAATATTGAAGTAATGAGGTTGTTCATTATAAACATGATCACCCGTCAATCACAACTTACATTATTAATTCATAATTTTCCATAAGTTATAGTTTTTGTTAGTTCTGAAATAAGAAATGCAATCTCAGAAATTGAGATAACGATTTGTTTCTTAATGCACTGGTTAATCTTATTTAAATTTGTAGTATTCCTTTGAAACAATTCATTTATACTAACATGAAAATTAATTATCAAAATATTTCATTTATTGGTGATGCAAATATAGTGCATCTGTAAAAAGATGGCAATGCAAAGAAATGCAGATTAGTTATTTCTGTAAACTGAACACAGTCAAAAATGATCATGTGCATTGACCAAAAGGGTCATGCAATAAATAAGATTACACAACAATGCATGACAATGAGTGATGGAAAAAAGTAATCCTCTTGGCCTATTTTCCCCAACTTGCCATTTTCTTATAGATACTCATTACATACATATAACAATTACAAATCACTAATTCCTAAAACAAGTACTTCCAAGGTAATAATTCCTCATATCTGCCTTAATAGGAACAAAACATATAACAAATTAATAATGCTCTACATAATTCAATGTCATTTAATGTATATGAACTTGTTATACATAGTTCAATGTTGCTTTAATGATAATAATAATAATCGTTGTTGTACCTGCAATCAGGTATTAGACAATACTATTGTACCATGTTGTACAATACGATTTATTAAAAGAATAGTTACATATTACTTTTTATTGTATTTTCTTCTATTAACATTTCTTGATGTTCATGGTGTATGTTTCTTAAGCCCAAGCAGTACATTCCATTTCTTCAGGTCATCATCAGTAGGTTCAGTAGGTTGAAACGTAAACAATTCAAATATTGACCGACCGATTTCCTCACTGAGTCCCATGTAGTTAAACTGTTTCCGTTCAGACCACCATTGTTGAAAATCTTTTTCTCTTTCATCTTTTTCAGTTATCTCCATTGTTATATTGTATCCTCTGTAAACAATAGACCTTGCCTATTAGATAAACTTTCAAATTGGCATATTCTTAATTCTCAATAGGTCATGACAAAGAAAAATCTTTGTATAAATTCTGCCAATCTATAGAAACTGTGAAGTGCTGACAATCTCTGTGTATCTCAATGTCTTTTGTAGAAATGGAAATTCATAAATTCAGTGGTTTCAATTAGAAAACAAAATAGTTGTAGTTTTAAAACGACTATGTTTTCTACAGCTTTTGTAATTGCAAGATTCATATTATTATTATACTTGTTTTTAATGTAAATATCTTAAATATAAGTAGTGTTACAAATTTCTTCAAGTTTAAATTAAAATAAATTAACTGCTAACAGTATATAGAGAATATATCATTGTTTAAATGTTGCAAAAATCTTAAATTGGGGTTGTATGTACTGCTGTATAATATTAGATTAATGATTAAATATATATATATATATATATATTTATATATATGTATATATATATTTATTAACAAATATTTTATAACAAAAATTTGTAACATTTAATATTTTATATGAGAATCTTTTTAAACTTAGCACTTGCTTTGAATTATTTTTCCGATGAAACTAATTTAAAAGAAAACAAAATAATATAGTAAACAGTATCTATTGTACCCTTGGAATATAGAAAGAATAAACTTGTGTTTGAAACATAATTATAATTATTATCAATACCCAGTGTCTTTTAATCGTTTTTACATATGTAAATAAAGTGATACTTCTTCATCATCTTTATCATATTGCCTGTAGAATGAAGTCTTAAATTCAAAAGCTACAATAATGCATAGATTAATACTATACCATCACTATGCTATACTATTACTGTCTTATTTCATTAGACCACAATACTACTACACTACTACTTCATCATTTTTTTAACACTACAATACAATTATACAACTATTCTATTAATATACTGCATTATAATTAGTATATTACTTCATTTATTTAATCTTTAGATTTACATGGTTTGTTCTGTAATTTAAAGTAGTAATAAATACTAAATAGTGCGTATGTAAATGATTGCGTATGTAAACTTTGAACTTACTTTTACATAAAAAAAGAACCGCCTTATGGAGAAGTTTCACGTCCGCATTTACAGGTAACGCTAACTAAATTATCTTCAAACGTAAAGGACTAACAAAAGCGCATCAAAATAACAAATTTCATTTCAGAAACATTTGAATAATTCGATTAATCGAAATTTGGGAATCGATTAAGAATATTTGATCAATTATAACATCGAATTCAAATGTCAAGTTCATCTTTGACGTAAAACACAAGTAGAAAACCTATTTAAATGATAAAAATCAAACATTTTATCTTCTTGTATCTATAATTCCTATAATTTTAAATAATATATTCATACATACTAATTTTTTACAAATAATTACAGATAAATATTAGTAATCGAATTCATGAGAGAATGTTATCGTCGAGTGACGAGTTTTCGTTCGTTCTGCGCATGTTAGCTTTGATTGGTTAGTACGCATTGTAATCAAGAATAACGGGCATGCGCCAGTTAATGAACCGCAGATTTAAGTATACACCTAGTGATCCTTTATTTTAGTATCCTCTACATTATTGTTTCTTTTCTTCATTCATACATATTTACTCACTATATATATCAGTGATAACGTGTCAAGTAAACCGTAGATTATCATGAAAGATTAGCGTAATTGGTGGAAGAGTTTTCGAAGCTCGTTCGAGCTGCGCGAAACGTTAATATTCTTTCTGTGTAACATACTTGCATATTTAAAGAAATAACAGAATTGAAAGTTAAGATATAAAAGTTAACAATTAAATATGCCATATACTGAAAGTCACATTAAAAATAAATTAATTGAGAAATTAAATGCTTCTCACGTGGTACGTATTTTACATGTTTTATTTTATCTATTATAATCTTTTACCTATCTGTATTTTAACCTTAAATTTTCCATCATAAACCTAGGTAATTAAACGTTGCTTTTAAAGTAGTTTTATTAATTGCAATTGAGGATATATTTGAAACATAAGTTATCGAAGATTGTCATCACGCATGATAAATAATGCAAGAGAATATGCAAATTGTATTAATTTCTCTTCTTGCCCTGCTGTTAAGATGGTGTGTTACGTACCATTCATATAGTGGTCAAGGCAAACCTCCAATGTTTGGAGACTATGAAGCACAACGGCATTGGCAAGAAATAACGTTAAATCTTCCAACTGAAAAATGGTACAGGAATACAACTGACAATGACTTGTTATATTGGGGATTAGATTATCCTCCTTTAACAGCTTATCATAGTTTTGTCTTAGGCTACATAGCTAATATGATTAATTCTTCATATGTAAAATTACATGAATCAAGAGGTTTCTCATCTGAAGATCACAAATATTTTATGAGACTTAGTGTGTTTTGTATGGACATTCTCATTTATATCCCATCAATTATATATTATGTAGTAACCAATAAAATATCAAAAAGCTTTGAGAAAGGAGAATCGAATATATTTGGTTTCACAAAGCAACATATTATTCTTCTAACAATGTTAATTTATCCAGGCTTGATATTAATAGATAATGGGCATTTCCAATATAACTGTGTATCATTAGGCTTATTTGTTGGAGCTGTTACGATTATACTTCAAAATTCATTTATTGTTGGGTCAGTTTTATTTGTAGCAGCACTTAATTACAAACAGATGGAACTTTATCATGCACTACCAATCTTTTTCTATATACTTGGGAAACATTTACCTATGAAACAAAAAATTAGAATATCCAACTTCAGAATGTTATTATGGATATCATTTACAGTGATTGCAACATTTTTCATTATATGGTTACCCTTTCTTAAGAATTTGGAAATATTTAAAAACGTTGTATTTCGTTTGTTTCCAGTTTCCAGAGGTATATTTGAAGATAAAGTTGCTAATGTTTGGTGCGCTGTAAATGTTCTTTACAAATTGAACAATGCCCTTACAAATCAAGAACTAGCTAAACTTTGTTTAATTGTAACAGTACTCGCAGTTCTACCAAGTTGTATAGATCTATATCTAAAGCCTATGAAAGAAAAATTTATAATTTCCCTTATTAATTGTGCATTAGCATTTTTCCTTTTTTCATTTCAAGTTCATGAAAAAACCATCCTGCTTGTTGCTGTTCCAGTTCTATTATATTTTCAGTATGATCCACTCTCTTGTTTCTGGTTTTTAATAATTTCACATTTTAGCATGTTACCTTTATTTATAAAAGATGATTTGTATTTAGCATACTGTGCTACACTGACTTTTTATTTCTTTTCGGTTTTTTGGGGATATCCCAATATGTTTAACAGTAATAAATCATCTAATAGAACTGATTTAAAAACCGATACATATATAACTAATCAAGAGCAAATTAAAACAAAACGTAAAAAAAGCAAATACGAATCAATTTTTATAAAACTACAAAGGAATATATTACATTACTTTAAAAATGGTTTATTAGGTTATGAATTATATTCTTGGAAAATAACATTGTTCTATACCTCAACTTTTGGCATAATAATATTATCTATTGCCAGTGGATTTTTAAAACCGCCAAGTAAATACCCAGATTTATTTGCGTTGTTAGTTTCCATATATTCCTGTGCGCATTTTATTATGTTTTATTTGTACTTTAATTATAAACAATTAGTTATATCAAAAAAACATTATAAAATAAATTAATCTGATACATTAATACCATATTGTAAAAAACTTAAAATTGGTATAACAGTAATAAAACTATTGTGTCATATAAATTTGTGACTAAATGTATTTCAAATATTTCCAATTTTACTAAATAACTGAAAATGCATTTTAAATTATATTACCATTGGTTTTATCTGTAATAAATATTAGATAAATACATTTTTTTTAAATTATGTAATCCTCTATAGAGAACTGAACTTTGCTCTACTACTAAATATTACTTTACCAAATTAGCATAACAATAACATTATGCATACATGTTGAATCTTTTATGGCGGTACATCCAAATATGTTACTGTCACAATAATAGAAATAAAGTTCATATATCAGCAAAAACACAACTCTTTCCAAATAAACAGTTTTATAAGTTGTATAAAACTTCATAAAAGGATAAATGAAATTTTATTGACCTTAAGTAATATTATCTGTGTTGTAACTTTTAGTATGTGAGAATATGTGATAAGTAACTTTTATATTTTTCAAATGTTACAGGAAGTGGTAGACCAATCTGATGGTTGTGGTGCTAAATTTTCTGTAGTAATTGTTTCCGAAGTGTTTAATGGAAAACCCTTATTGCAACGTCATAGGTATTACTTTTTTATATTTTCAGATGATTTAAATAAAAAATGTGTAATTTTATCTACTGACATTGTAGATTAGTGAATGAAGTTTTAGAAGAAGAACTTAAAACAATACATGCATTTTCACAAAAGACATTGACTCCAGAGCAGTGGGAAAAACAAAAGAGCTAATGTATTTTATAATCTGTAAAGCAAAATATTAATGTCCTATTATAAAAGGTATAATATTATTTTATTATGAATTATGATCGTTTAAAAAATGATAAATTGTGAATAATTATTATTTTACTTACAATAATGCAAAATCAATTTTTTTTATTAACAGCCATATAATTAGAAGCAAAAGGATTAAATATGATTCATTTCAAAGTATCTGCCCCAGGAAAAGTTATTTTATTTGGAGAACATGCTGTAGTATATGGGAAAACAGCTGTTGCAGCTAGTATAGCCTTACATACAACAATAGACTTGACTGAGTTACCTGAAGCAGAACAAGTTATCAAAATATATTTTCCTAAAGTAAATCTATTTATTAGTGTACCTCTTCAACAAATACAGACTTTCTTTGTTACTAATAGCATAGATTTTATAGAGAATTATGAGATATTTTATAATAAAATAAAAGAATTTGTTTGCAATATCGGTTATACAAATCTGCAACAAAAATTAAGTTTAGAAGGATTTTTCTATCTTCTTATCTATATTACGTGTAAAGAAGGAGTAAATATAAAACCTTTTCAAATTCAATTAAATAATGAATTTGCAATTGGTTCTGGACTTGGCAGTTCTGCTTCATTCGCAGTTTGTCTTGCTGCTTGTTTCTTATATTGGTCGTATTTAAAGAAAAATATTTGCAAAGAACTTGATATGTCTGATTTAGAAATGATTTCGAAATATGCTTTAAATTGTGAGCGAATTATGCATGGCAATCCATCTGGAATAGATAATTCCATATGTACTTATGGATCAATGATTGAATTTAAAAAGAATCATTGTATGAGACCGATAAATAATGTACAAACCATGAAAATTTTATTAGTAGACACAAGGGTTAATAGAAGCACAAAAACATTGGCAGAAAGATTTTTAGAACTGAAACATAAATATCCTGTTATTATTGATCTTATTATGGAGTCCATTGACAATATTTCAAAGGAAGCAATTCAAATTATACAGAAACTTAAACATTTCTCAGCTACTGATAATGAATCTCATTTTGAAGGATATAGACAACTAATGGTAAGTACTTATTAGGTTTTAAAATATTGTTATTAGTTATAAAAACTGATTATTATATTTTTTTACTGTTTGTCATATTATTACAGACACTTATTAACATGAATCAAGGATTGTTAGCCACGTGTCAAGTTTCACATCCCTCCTTAGATAGAATTTGTGCAGAAGCACAAAATTATGCTTTAGCAGCTAAACTTACTGGTGCTGGTGGTGGTGGACATGCATATATTTTGTTATTACCAGATACTCAGCCAGAAACAATTTCTAGTATTTCAAGAAAATTAATTGCTGACGGATTTACTGTTACATTGACAACTTTAGGGGTTCCAGGAGTCCAAATTCATAAATAGTATTTTATAAATTTGTTTCTGTTTTAATATAATGTATATTCTGTTCATAAACATTCACAATGTTAATAGTATCAATCTTTAAAAACATTTGGGATTTTATTGAATGTAAGTTGTTTATTAACATTATACATACACATAGTAATAACTATTTAATTATTTTAATTTCAAATATTAAATGCAATTGTAAAATGGGAAACTAAAAACATTGTATACTATTACATAATATAGAAAGTAAAAATATCTGATTTATATGCAAAATAAACATCTAAAATTACCAATTTTGTATAAGACACTGTTATGTTTATAAAAAAAAAATAAAAATAAAAAATACAACACTTTGAAGGGAAAATTTTGTATAATTATTTTAAACTGATAATGGTACTGCATATTCATTCCCTCCTCAAAAAATGATCATTCGTATTCTGGATGTTAAATTTTTTGAATCACCATATAATCTGAAATAAAAAGGTTTTATTTTTCATATTCTATTAAATATATCGCTGCACATTTATTTCATGAATTTAGTAAAAATTTTACTTGTTGTACTACTTGGTTTACGTTACAACCTTCTTAATCCAGCATGTTGTATAGATATACAACTGTTAAATACATTTAATTTATTATTATAACTATACAACATTAGATACATTGCGATGTATGTGTCACAAATTTTCTGTCATTCCTAGGTGATTTGATTCAGAAATTATGTCATCTGTACAATCTGCATCCGAGTTATGAGTATTTAATAAACACTGTCTTTCTATTTGTATTGCTTCTGCAATCCATTCGTTTATTTCATTTGTATACATTTTTCTTTGCAATACTTCTCGTGTTCTAGGCCGTGAACCAATAAAAATCGTTGTCCCCTGTAATATTTTCATAGTTATAAAATAACAAATATACTTTAAACTGTTGTATAAACTTACACCAACTATGAGCGAAGGCCGCAATTTTTCTAGAATTTGAAAATCTTCTATTATGCATTGTAATTCATCCCATTTCAATTCTACTTCTTCATGAAGCATTTTTTCTTCTGTAAAACGAAAAAAAAGAAAAGTATAAATATTTTCATATCTTAATTCAGACATATATGTCATATGTTTATGATTATTATAACGAAATATTAAAGTATAATCACCATCGCGCTTAGATGTTGACTTCTTATAATGTATCCTAAATCGAAATGCTTCCAAAAAACTAGATACCACGATTGTTAACACAATCATTGTTACCAGATAAAATATCATAAAATATATTCTTGTGTACATGCCAACAGTAAATGCATACGCATTCATTAAAATAAACCAGTTATTAACAACTGTTAACTCAAAAAGAGTCATACCACTGGCTATGAGATTGTCAAAAGTATTAAGATAATAATATCCTAGCGTAGTGCTTTCATTGACCGAATATTTATAAAAATCCTCAACTGTTGTATTTCTGTCAAACAATTCTATTATATAATGTACATCTTAAAACTAAAATTCACGAAAATATTCTGTTTGTTCTTACTTGCAACAATTTCGCATATTATATCCGGCAAATAATTCCATTCCAATAATTGCAAAGAAGTAATATAAAACAAGCATAACTACTGCAGTAGAAGACATTAAAGGAGTTAAAATAACCAGGGTACCAAACACGTCTCTATATCTTTTCTTCATTTTAAATAATCTTAACAGTCTAAGTGGTCTGAATAGGACAAAGAATGTTGCTGTAGGAAATAAACATAAAATACAAGCTGCAACAAGTGTCATTATTGATGTGCCTAAATCAAAAAGATTCCATCCAGAACTAAGGTAACGCCTTGTGCCAAGTCCTAATACTTTTATTAATGCTTCGGTAACAAATACTGTAATCAAAAATAATATTAAAATTATTTTAACGTTATATAATATTATCATAAGTATTATTTACTTACTTCCTCCAAAAAGGAAAGTATCCCAAGATGCAGCAAATAGAAGAGTACCATGTACATTGTCATTTGGCTCTAATATCCGTATTATCATAGCAATACCGTTTGCAGCAATTGTTACATCTAAATAATTCATGATACATTGAAGATCAATTTTAAAGAAATTCACTCGTTTTTTTGGAACTTACACATTAAAACTTCAAAATACGTCCATCTAATAGCAGCATGAGCTCCAGTACATAAAATTTGCAATGGCTGTGATCTACTGTGATACCACGGCACAGCAGAGTATTGCGGTTCCCATTGAAGCATTATAGTGTCATAAATATTTAAAAATTCTTCAGCACTTAAGGATCCACTTCCAGAAGTGTTCAAGTGTCGAAACATTAACACAACATCTCTTATACCTATAAAAAACTTATTCATTTATTAAAACCATTAATATACTTTTACATGAATATAACATACTTTTGTTTGGAGCATAATATCGCATTAATCCTTCAAATTGACGAAATCGCATTTTGTCTGGATTCTGTTTAGAAACTAACAACTTAAAAGCATGCTGACACGCTTTTCTTTTATGTAAATACAACTTTTTAAATTTATCACGCTCAGCTGCTGTAAACGTCTCATTAACTACTGCCAACATTAAATTCATCATCACATATAACATTGTGGATAAGTAAGATACAAAATATATTGCATACCACTTGTTTTTTGAATATGACTGCATCATTACATCTGGAAAACTAACAGTTTTGAAACAGTAAAATATTTAATTTAGATATAGATTATTTTAAACTATACAAATTTCTTAGCAATTAATAATACTTACTTAGCAGTAGTGAGTAGAACAAAGAGACTAACAAAACTGTCTTGCAGCGTAAAAAAATTTCTGTTCATTTCACTGAACATGTAATAACCCAATACAGTGTAAAGCATTATGAAAAATAAAAGCAGTCCTAACATATCTAAAATCGGTGGTAACGTTAAAAGTATTTGTCTTATAAATCTTCTTACTCCTCCAAAGCATTTTGTGTCTACCAAAAATATAGGCCTTAGTGCACGTGTTACACGAAAATGCGATGACTGCCGCACTAAAACTGCCATAGCTTCTATAAACATGATGACTAATGTAACACACTGTAAAAAGAAAAGGAAAAATTGCCAATATTTAATACTTTTAAACCATTGTATAATACATATGAATATGAATGAATGCATAGCATAAATAATAATAAGTCATTGACTGTCTTACTTTATAAATTAAGTAAGTGTGTTATGTTAGCATACATAATACACCAAAGAAGAACAAATAATACAATTATCACGTTCTCTTTTATTAAAAATGTAATCTAACATTGCTTGCAGTTGTGACGTTTCTTATCTTCTCATTAATATTCTCATCCTTTTTTTTTTATTAGTATTATGAAAGACAACCATTATATTATATGTTATCCTCAGCCAGATTCATAATAATGTCAAAGAGAATTGTAAATACATAAATTACAGCTGCATAATAAAATTTTGTCTATTGGCAATTACAAGACATAAAAATATGGATATATATGAGTTATGTAAAAACAAATTTCTATGACATGAACCATGAAATTATTTTTAGAAAGAAAATTATTTTTTACCTTCAGCATTGTTCGTTTATGTTTCAACATCGTTAACCAACCAATCCATCTTAATTTTAAAGCTAATTCTATGCCTATGATTATTAAAGCAAAAAGTTCTATTGATCCGTGTGCCCAAACTGGCATCTAAAACAAGGTATACATGAATTAAAAACTGATGTATTAAAATGAAATTATTTGTTTACAAATAACTTACACCAAACAAAGGTACAGCTGGTTCTTCCACAAAAGCTAAAGCCAAAAGTATGAGAGAGGTCAACAAATCTAATCCATAATACCAATTGTTATGAACTAAAAGATATGCTGGTAAATCTTCTGGATGTTTTGGATGAGAGTCAAACTTTTCATTGTTTCTGCCTTCCTATGAAATAATGTTAAAACACTTATCAATATATACTAATGTACGTATTTCACAGTTATATATGTAAAGTGATATGTTATATAGATATATGTATAATGTGATAAGTGCTGTTGCTAAAGAGAAATACCTCTAAAAATATTGCAGCTTCGTGATAATTCATTTCCCAATGTAAATCATGATCCGAAAGCGAATCATGCGATGGAAGAACTGCATTTTCAGACATGTTTTCTCTCTCTGTCTCGTCTGTTTCAAATTTTTGGATAAACTGATCTGGTGTTCTTGTACTCTCCACAGGAGAGTTTATATGATTTTCTGTGGAAGAACATGATAATATAGATCCATATCCTAAAATAAGAATAATACAACAAATAAATATTTCTAGCATATCAAAATAAATATCTGTACGTAATTTAGTTCGTTATAAAATAAGAAATTTAGAAAAACTGACACACTTCATAATAAATTATTTAGAAGCAAAATGAATCTAAATATTGATATTAAAATGAATTTGGCTTACTTGGACATGATCGGTGCGTAATATCTGGTTCAAGTGAGATGTTGGCATCATCGCTGAAACGTTGATAATTAGCGGAATACTCGATAGGTTTAATGGATATAGGAGAAGACATTTGCGAACAGCGTGTCACATGTCACATGTATTTAATAAGCAACACATTTGTGTTAACAAACACTTATTTACGACAGGTTGTCTAATCCAATACAGTGATGTCACTACTCAGGAGCTGAGTACTGTCTGGATTAGACTGCAAACAATATGCGAAGATATATGCATAGTTTTGGATGGAAGATATTTTACATATTATAGTATGATGATACCAAGTAATGTTATTCAATCTTCTCATTTGACGTTCCAATTCATAAGACGCATGCGTATTCGTAAAGAATAAGTTCAGCTGATTCGAATGTACATCTATATACACTACTACAGTAGCAGGCTTAGTATAGTTCTATAGTGAAGTAGGATAAAAGGCTCCATCACTTGGTTTCTTTTTGGTTAGGCACTTTTTAAATTTCCATCTTTCTAAAATAAAGAACTTTAGAGATTTGTAATTTTGAGAATTTAAAAATTTTCAAGTTTACTAAGTTAATCTCTCCCAAAATCAAAGGCAAAGCAAAAAATGTCTACAATTACGATAATAACAATAATAACAATGTTTTACATTAGAACAGCAAAATATTAAAATAATACACATGTTCTTCTGAGAAAATACACAAACAGGCAGATACTTTGCTTCAATACAATAGGAAAATAAGATATATTATTTCAATCACTCAACTAAATATAAGTTTATATATATTGTATAATGAAGGAAATAAAAAGAAATTTTGTTTATTATTTTTGTATTTATTATGTATTTAAATTCAAATCAAAAAAGATTAGAACTTTAATCTGTGTGGGTATTGGCTGCTCCTTAACCCAAACATTGCTGACAAATATGTAAATAACATTTTCTTCTCTTTGTTTTTCTTAATAGCAGAAATAATAAATTTGTCAACCACTTTTTGATCAGCTTTTCTTTGATCACTTGGTTTGTATTCGTCCTTTTTCTTAGTGAAAATATCACCTTCTTCCTTCTTTGCACGTTTTTCACGTTTTCTTTTGAAATAATCATCATTAATATGCTTTGGAATCTTTAAACCAGAAAGATTGATACGTGTAGATGTAGCAATTACATAATTTTGGCTAACTCTTCGAAGTGGGCAAGCATTGATCAAGAAAGGACCTAATTTGAAAAAGTTTTATTAAATTTAATTTCATTTTAATAATTTACTTTTGTACTTTCATCAAATGTCAATTTACCTGTAATTAAGAGTAAACCACTCTTCAGCTGTTTTAATAAAACAACCCTTTTTCCTTTATGAGCTCCAGCAAGTAAAATACAAACTGTTCCAGGTCTCAAAGAGGATCTTAAATAGCGACGATGATCACGGAAACATTTTTTAGCATGATGTACAGTTACTGGATCTGCAGTAGGATAATTTGCACGTCTTTTCTTCAGTAATACAATACGTTTTTCTCCATTTTTGTCACCTCTGATCTGCTTTTCAATAGTTACTGGCTTTTTAGGCTTAACCTGTTACCAAACATTCATGTAAATATATAAATTAAATACAAATATAAATAACAAGAATCAAAATGTATAACATACAACTTTTGGAGTTTTCTTGCCAAGAAATTTATAAATGGCTTTTTTGTGGTACATACGAGTACGACTAAATCTATAAACACCATTTCCTAAATCATAATTTCTTGGTCTAATTCGACCTTTCTTTCCTTCCTTTTTATCAGAAGGAGCATTTGTCTTCTCCGGAGACTTTGCACTTGCTTCTGTTGTATCAGCCATCTGAAATATAAACAAGCATACAGAACTATCCATATGTCTAATTACATTAAACAATATTTATATTATTTAAACTAGCGTCTGAAAGTAACCTCCTAATGAACAATTTACTTTGTTTTATGAAGGTTATGTCACGTTTTTATAAGTTTAAATTTATATTATTGACAAAAAAGAATTAAATAATTAATTCAGAACATTTTATACAGCATTATGATTTAAAATAGAATAAAATACAGTATATCTACTAATAAAACTGGTAAAATGTCAAACATTAACCTCGCAAAATTTAATTTCTGAAAACTGAACAAATAATTATATTACAGAAAAAATATCGTGCTACTTTACAAACAGATGCGTAAAATATATGAAATGTAATGAAAAATATAATTATTTTATTTTCATAATAGGAGATTGCTTTGATAATATAAGGCTCGTTGATCTCATTCCATCTTACCGTAAATCGTGCGGCTAAAAGAGCCTGTAGTCTACTTCCTCCTATTGGCCACGCTCTGAAGCGATTATATATCGATATGTATGTTGTACTTATATCGATTATATTCGAGAATTATTGTCATTTGAAACAGAAAATTTTTAACTATATATTTTTTATTAAAATACAGTAAGATTAAAATTATTATGATAATTTTATCAATAAATAAAAAAGTATCAACTAAAAAATAATTTATAAAGTAAAGGAACAAATTATAAATATTACTTTTTATTACAAATTGTTAAATTATTTGTTTCGGATAAACGATAAAATTTATTGAATACAATAAGATTTAACTGATGGAATATGAAAGTATTGAATATAAAAATACAAGATTAATATTTGATATTAATATTTACTATTCAAGTATTCGATTCGTGACGTTCAGATGTAATGGTCGACTATAATACTTTTGCTTTGAATTGCACCCATGGTAGTTTCACTTTAATAATAGAATACTTGAATATCAAAATAATTAAATAATAAAAAATATTCTTATAAGAGTAATATCTATCATCTTAAAAATATGTATTGTATATGATGACAGACATTCACTGAAATAGTATAATAAAATAAGTTTTTAGGTTTAATGAGTAATAATTTCAAATTATTACAAACAGTGATTCTATTATATAAAAAACATTATATTTCAATTTTTCATTTTAGATATATATATTTGTTAGGTTTTTTAAATTTGTTAGTGTATACATTTATTAACATTAAAAACTGCATATTTACTTTATACAAGTTTTGTAAATATATTTAGCTTATATTTAATTCGTATTTATAAATGTAAAATATTTAATTCATCTTTAAATGACTTTTTAGTTCATTCAGCAAGATAGCACCTATTACCATCTTTTCACAATTTACACAAACTTCCAACATGTTATTACCCATTATTTTTATTGTCACTAATACCAAAGATTTTGATGCTAAAGTATGAGCAGCAAACCTGCAAGCAAAATTTCATGTTATGAAATAAGAATATAAATAATTTCAACATTCTTCTATTTTTATACTTCATTACTAACCAAATTTCTTCATCACTGTTAGATACCATTGCAACATTGGCAATCTCAAAAACTTTTTGAGGAAGAGTTTTCGTATTGCCTGAATATTCCACTTTTGCAACATGTTCATTCATACCCTTCAACTTATTTCTTTCAGCAGTAAACATACTCTCTGGCAACAGCACAGCTCTAATTATTTCTCCAATAGGAGTTGTAATAGTTACTCCACAAGAATATGATTCTTCACCAATCACAAAGTCGATGTTAAAAGTTGCAGGTTGCGTAGAGTCATTAAAATTGATACCCAGTGTAGAAGATAAATTGGAATTTACTTCCAAAAGTGGTATTGGTGTGAAATCTTGAATAACCATACCTTTCGGTAAATTCTGGAATAAGAAATAAACTATGGAAGTATTTTTTAATTACGAAATTTTTCAAAACGAGAATATATACCTTTGTTCCTGCTTGTATGTCTTTAATAGATTCAGTGCCTTCATTTGAAAATGTTAATTCAATAGTAACTAAATAAGCGCTTACTAAATGCTGTGATCTGGTAAACCTGTATTCAATTTTCAAACCGTGACCCATGATACTATTTAACAGTTCAGACTTTTCTATTGGAACAAACGAGGCTGATACTTCCCTCACATCGTTTATAATATTTGAATTTACGGGTGTAAGAAGACCTCCTGTACTCAATGGCATAATGGGTGTCATTGGAATCACTGTAATTAAAATAAAATTTCAATATCGTTTTCATTCATATTCTATTTTTTGTCTAATATAACTTACCGTCATCTAAACCTAACAAAAGATCAATGTTACTTTTTGGTTTTTCTTTTGTTTCCTGATTTGGAACTGTATGATTCTGCTCTTCGCTTTCTTGTGAGTCTTCAGAAGTTTCTTCAGAATCTGTTTCTTCACTTTCTGATTCGCTTTCAGAATTATCTGAAGTTTTCACAGATTTCTTTTTCTCGCTATTGTTTTCTGATTTGCCAGACTCTGATGTATACTCTGATGAATCACTGTCTTCATCTGAAGAATCACTCGTTGAAGTATCCGAAGGTTCATTCTCTTTATCCAAATCTGAAAGTTAACAGTATTCCCATTTAAAAAACGTTAGATTATAATTTCTATAATTTTAAAACTTACCCTCTGCTTGAACACTTTTATCGTCGCTATAAAATGGTTTATCTTTTCCCCTTCCCTTTTTATCTTTTCTGTTTCTTTTATAATATTCAGTCTCCCTCATATCTTTTAGTGTTTGTACTGGAACATCCCTTACAGATGTATCAGGAGCAGTGTCAGGGAAGGGTGGCAAAGGACGGTAACCAGCACATGGCATATCTAAATAGTGTGATAATGTACCTAATTGATACTCAGAATTTTTAAATCTGGATGTCAATGTAGGTGCAGGTTTTGGAGCTAGAAATATTCTTTTCGCAAGTTGCGGAAGTTTCATTTTATTTTCATCCTCTTCAAAAATAAAACGTCTTAAAAATCGTGCACGATCTCTGATGTCATAATTCTGATCATATTTTGCAAGCTGGAAGACGTACTGACAAAATGGTTTGGATTGAATTGGATTATTCAGGCATAACTTCACCGCTAAATTTAAAATTTGCAATTTCACTATATCTTGTTCGTTTACAAAATTTTTTGCCATTTTTCTGAGTACATCTGGGGCTATTTTAGGTACTCTATCTGAATATTCTCCTAACAGCCATAAAATTGATGCTCTTGCTTGTGGTATTGTTATGAAATCCATTAATTTTGCCATGTGAGCTATAATATTTTTATGTTCATTTGGCTGAGTTTGTAAAAGCTTCTTTATAACAACTACACTTTCTGCTACAACAGCCTCTGAATGGAACATTCCATAAAATAGTAATTATAATAAAAATAATAATAAAAATAATAATTATATAAAAAGCTGTATATGTAATAAAGACTTACCATCCCTATTACTCAATAACGAAACTAATCCATTTAAGCATGTATCAGTCACTTCTTTTATATTACTTGCACATCGCCCAATTGCCTGAATACTTGCTCCAACAAATTCTTTGTCACTACTAGAAATGTATGTTTGGAATTCTCTTAATATAACTCCGATGCTAGTTTCAGTAGCTAAATTGGTTAAGATATCTAACTTTAATAGCTTTATATGCGTCGGATCTGAAGTTCTCACAAAGAATGATTTAAGAAAAGGTTCAAACATTCCCTGCATGAAAATAATAAAAATTATATAGTGTATAAAGTTTCTGGTTTTTAGATATCTTACTTTACTAGTTTCCTGTAAATTCACAATAACTCATGTTATTAGTATATTAGTACTTACATTACCTTTCTGGTAATTGATATACTAGCAATGCAATGAAGAACTATGCTTTGAACTTCTCTATGCCCTCTTAATAATCTTATTAATGCTTTGGCAGCAATAATTACTTCGCTTTGTGGTGCTGTATGGTGATATAATTGAGCCACTGCCATTACCACAGAAGCATTTCTACTTTGTAAAAGGGGTTTTGTATTTCGCAATAACAATCGATGATCTGGATCCAATGTTAATTTTGGTTTCTTTGTATTAGATGAATCAGAATCAGAATCATAAAATAGGCAATTCTCGTCATCATTTATGTTCTATAAAAATTTTATTATATTTAAAAAAAATGTAAATTTCAGATATATCAAAATATCAGTTATACTGAAAAATTATACATACATCTACATTAGGATTAATAAACTGTGTTCTTGCATATCTTGTAAGCATGTTGACTATAACAACTTGGCCCCATTCATCAACATCTACTAACAAGTTACAAAGTTTTCTGTAATTTTTATGTATCAAATCTATTCTTTCAGGGCAAACTTCTTCGAAGGCCATTACTGCTGAACCCACAACAAGAGTTGTTTTATCTGACAATAATTTTTCTAAAACACTTATTAGCTCTTCTTTTTGCTCAGAGTCTAACGAGTAAAGTTTAGGAATAGCATGCGCAGCAGTTTTCCTAACATATGGTGACATGTCACTGGCTGAATCTTTAATAGCAAGCATTACTATAGGCACTATCATAGAAACTCGTATACTTGAAAGTACTCTCAAAGCACTAGCTCTTATTAATTGATTAGGATCTTTCAATGCTCGTTGGAATGTGGAAATAGATAACAGTGCAAGATCTTGTTGATCTTCCGCATAACGAACCAAATAAACATAAACTAACTTCTTTACTTCAATATTCTTTGATACAACATTTTTCACCACAGCCGGAAATAATTCTGATGCATCTCTTCCTTTTGCTATCATCTGAAAAAATAATTTACTATAATTTCAATAAGAACCTAAACTATAAAATTATGTTATAAATGTAACGTTTATTACTCCAATTATACGTTTCATAGCTTCCAATTTAAGCCCATCTTTATTACTATCTAGCATCTGTTTTAAATCTTCATGCCTAAAACAATAATAATAAATGTATCCTCATAATAAATAATTATGTACCAAGTATTATTTTGCGTCAAATTAAATTTTTTATTTATACTTCAGAACATAACTTATAAAACATAAAATTTATAACATACAATTAAAATATAAAAAAGTATTTGTAATTCGATTAATATAGAAAACTATAATAAAAAAAGACATGGTGACTTTCTTATTTGAAAGGACCCAATGATTGGATTACATTCAAGAAAATATTTGAAATTATGTTAAGACATTTTTAACAAGAAACTTAACAATCAATATATTTACTTTTTGTAATCAGAATGAAAAAATCCACCCGAAGCAGGATCAGTTGCGAGTTCTGAATCCGCTGTATTTGACGGTCTGTCATTGCTGTACGATCCTCCGTTATTCGATAATGAATTTGCAGCAGCAGTTAACATTTTTCTTGTTTTGCGTTAAAACAAACTAACTTTCGTTTCTGCTTTAGTTATGCAGATTTCACTACAGTGCGCGACTTTTTTTAATTTTTTAGGATCAAATATTTCTACTAAGCATCAACACATTTCCATGTTACTTAGATCCGTTTAGATCTGAGACAGCTGTGTAACACTCGAAAGAAATTCTCGTTTCGTATATCGAGATGTATCGAATCATAATTTAAAATGACATAGTTCGATTTGTAGTATTATATTTTTATCTTTAGTTTGTATGAATATATTATTAAAATTATAATACTTTTAAAGATAATAATCGAAATATTAACACAAGAAAATTATAAATTGATAAAATGTACTAAACATATTTTAAGGTTAAATTTATAGCAATCACTGACTCCAAACTTGTGAATTTGTAAATTTTTAAATTTGAAGCAAAATATTTTACGTATATAGAATGGATTATATTATAATGATATATTTACCCTTTAAAAAATTAGTTAGCAAGTAGAACAATTTTATTATTTTAATATTTTAAATATTTAGGCAAATAAAATACGCAAAATAAATGTAATTTACATTTATTTGATTATTTTCAAATTATATGAATAATAACACAAATAATAAATATATATTTCACATTTATACTTTTATATAATTATAACAATTTAATTAAGAAAAAGTTTATTTCATATGACACTATAATACAAGTTCAACTAGTTTATTGGTATATTGCATGTTATTTTATAACAACATAATTTTATTCAGTAGAAACTTTGCTAAGAATTTTTTTTCTCTGGTGCACCTGGTATCTTACATTCTTTTGATTTCTGGGTAATTCTTATCGAGGAATTCAAATCTTCTTGACAATTAGAATATGCCATACCTAACCCAAAACCTGCTCCAGTTATAATTGGCCATTTTCTTCCTACAAGAAATTATATTTATATTAATATAAGTCTATACAAAATAATAAGTATGTTATTAAGACACTACTATTATGTTTGTAACTAACATAATAATCAATGATTATACAATTGATATCTTTTACTAATTTATTATATGAACAATATAGAATAATTAAAATTATTATAAATTATTTTACATTCATAATAGAAATAAGAAATTATACTTAACCTATCATCCCATATACATATTAAGACAATTTTTAACAATAAAGTTTGAAGATAAGAAAACTATGAATACAAAACTGTAAAATTAAGTACAACAATATGAAAAAAATAATTATATTCATAGTTTTCAGTTAAAAAATTTGTTTTTTTTTAACTTATCAAAGTACATCCTTCATACATTAATGTTATAACATACAAATAAGGTTATGACTATATTAAATAAAAATTTGTAATGTTAGAAATCCGTATGAAATTTTATTATTTTAAATATGTATTAAATAAATTAATGCTTACGTTTGAAAAAGAATAGCGAAAATACTCCTCCAAGAAAAATTCCTCCTCCTGCAAAAATGACATTATTATTCTAATCAGAAATTTAATAGTTTTAAAAGTCCGTTAATAATTTAAAATATTCGTGTAATATTTACCAAATTTCAAAAGAGCATCCGTAAAACATCGATCCCACTTTCTTCCAATTTCATCTTCAGTCCAAGTAGCCATTTTTCAATGTTAAAGTGGATCTATAATATTCGCTGTTATGTCATACGTCAGTCCATGACCGCCTTACAAAATGTTTTTAAAAAGACGATTATTTCTAAATATGATATTGAAAGAACTTTGATATTATTTTAATTAATAATATTTCTTTCATTCATATACGTGCAATGTAATATAATTAAGTACGGAGTTCCCATTTTATTTGGACAAGAAAATATGCCAGATTATAAAATCCTTTTAGATATTGATATTACAACAAAATATGAATGGAATATTTTGTTGTAATAAACTGTATTTATTTAGGATATATACATGTATTATTTTGTCTTATAAATTTGTTAATTTCAATCTGTTTTGTCATTTGGTTTATTATTACAGGTTTCCTATCTCTTCCGTGGCGCCACGAGTGTCTGCAGTATTAGGTGTAGTTAAAAAATTAAATCACTGGGACACTAATTTAACGGGAAATTTGAATATTCAGTGTAAATATTAAAAAAAAATAAACATTTGAATAAACGTGTGTATTCAATTTAAAATATAATGTATCGATTTTAGCTTACAAAAGAATAATATCATTTTTGCTTACTTTATTGTTAAGACGGAAAAATAAATATTTAGGATATCAATTAAAAAAATTGTATGTATTGTCGCCACACACACTAGAAATAAAATTTTGTATTGTTATGGATGAAAATTTGGGAATTTTAGAATTTAGAAATTTGAAGATTTGAGAATTTTGGTATTTGCAAATTTACTTGCGCTTTTCATAACACTTTTGCGTTTTATTACGCTCATAGAAATTTTACCTCGAAATTATAATGTAAACAGTTATTTTCATATATTATTTGTTAAATAAATTACAAATATTTTTCATGTATAATTACACATAAATACATTCTAAAAATGATTTCTTATGCAGAAATTTTCTTAATTTTAAGAAATATTATCAAAAATATATAGAAAAAATGCAATTCTATTTTAATGCACTTTCATAATCGATTCTATTGTATTTGAATATTCCAAGAGTCAGTGTATATGTTCTATTTGACAATACGACCATCCAGAAACAAGATAAAATTGTAATGATAGAGTTGTTGGAGTAAAAATAAATAAAAATTTTGATGGAATATGTCCATTAAATATTGAAAAGTAAAAAACAGATAATTTTAGTTGATGTTGACTTCATATTAAAGTGTATAAATTTGGTAGGGTAGTTGAGCTGTCGGAGTGGTAGGATAGAGAAAGAAGGAAGGAATGCAAGTACACGTTTCATCTTGGACTTATTCGTGGACTCGTCAGTAATGTTACCTGGCAGATGTATATTATACAGAAAAAAAGAGGTAGTTTTTTCTCAGAGAAAATATATATTCAAATTATATAGGTAGTTTGACGAAGACTTTTGAGAATTGATAATCCGGCCGATCCCTCTGGCGACGAATGTAAGAAGTGCCACCACAATGTTATCGATTAATTTTTTAAGTACCTCTGAGTCAGTAAGCAAACGATCAAATAACATTAATAGGAGAGTGAACAATATAAAATTATTAATGAGGTTCTCATTTCTTATTGTGGTTTTCATAATAACAACCAAATTATTATCGCCGGCTAGCGGGAGTGAATCATTGGGAAACCCGTATAAAATATTAGGTGTTCACAAACGTGCCACCTTACAAGAAATTCGAAAGGCATATAAAAATCTTGTCAAGGAATGGTGAGAATTCCAACAAATATTATTACTGTTATGCTTTTATTTTGACACTTATTTTGTTAGTATAATAAAACCATATATCACTTTTTCAGGCATCCAGATAAAAATGATCACCCTGGCGCAGAAAATAAATTTGTAGAAATTACTAAAGCATATGAGGTAAAATTAATATTTTAATATAATCTACAAACTGTAAGTTGTTACTTTTTAATTTAAAATTTATATTTTTAGATCTTAACTGATCCAGAAAGAAGAAAGAAATTTGATAATCATGGTATTACAGAAGAAAGTATCTCTAGACAACGTAGAGATAATAGTCACTTTAATAATGTTCTTGATCCTTTGGAAGAATTGTTTGCTGGAAACTTCAAGTTTCATTACCAAAATCGAGATATTTCACTTTTCTATAAGATGAGCATTACATATCGGTATGTATTATCTTGAATACACGTGTCTATAGAATTGCATTTACTATAACTGTGGAAATGTAGACTTTTATTTCCAATAAACATAGACGCAATGATGTGTGTGAATCAGTTTAATCAAAATAAATTTGTTTTTTTGAGTTTTTATAATGGTGTTGTGTCTAAGATATTCAAAAGTATAAATGTAGTTCTGTGTATGTATATTTGTATATATTATTTTAACTTATACAGATATGGTTTTTGCAGGTCATTTGAAAATGTAATCGTACCAAAAACTTATCGCACACCTTATATGATATTATTTTATTCGGATTGGTGTTTTGCTTGTTTGCAAGTAGAACCGACATGGCGTCGACTAATTGATGAATTAGAGCCATTAGGTCTTGGTTTAGCAACTGCGCATGCAGAAAAAGAATCTGCTTTGGCAAGGAGACTTGGTATTCATTCTTTACCATGTCTTGTTATTGTAATAGATGGCCGTAGTAGCGTCTATAAGGAATCACTCTTTAGCATTCAAAAGATTGTTGGTATGTATCAATAACTATATATTTTTATAGTATAAAATAGTAAGAATGAAAAAATTCTTTTCTTTCAGACTTTTTACGAAACAAATTTCCATATAAATTAATACCTAGTATAAATACAAATAACGTAGACAACTTCCTCTCAGGATGGATAGATAATCGAATTCGAGCTTTAATATTTGATAAGAAAGAATCTGTACGATTACGATATCTATTTATTGCATTTTATTATAGAGATCGTGTTGCATTTGGTTTTGTTCAGGTAAATACTTTCCTTATTTTTAATATGAAATTTCTGGAACTATTTACATTATAATTTAATTTTCATAGATGGACAAACCAGAAACAGAAACTATTGCAGCTAAATATAAAATTTCAATGGATTTAGATACTCTATTATTATTTAATGAAAATTCTGAGAAACCTATGGCATCTGTTAGTATGAAGGATATATCTAGCGACACAATGCATAATGTAATTTCAAATAACAAATTCCTTGCTTTACCAAGACTTTCAAATCAAGCAATGTTAGATTCTGTTTGCCCACCTGAATGGCTGAGACCTCAAAAACGATTATGTGCTGTTTTAATATCACAACAGAACAGTCCTCTTCATGATTTAGCTAGACATAAATTTAGACAGGCTGCTTTAGAATCTTCTTACAGGTAATATTATTTCGAGTGTATATTAATTTTTATTTCAACAATTCATATAAAACTCAATTTATAGCACTGAACGTGTTAGATATACATACGTATTTAAAGACACACAACCAGAATTTGTATCAGCATTGTCAACGGGAGAAGGCAGCCCTCTAGAACCTTTATTACATATTGTTATTATTTGGAGAAGAGACGCAAATCATTTAAAATATGAATGGTTACCTACTGATTGGATTGAAGCTGCTCAAGATGAAACTCAATGGAATGAAACACGTCAAAATTTAGAACAAACTATACAAAGATTATTGCGCGTATCTGAAGCTTTGCCCTATGCTGCAGTTGTAGGAGAATTAGCAGATGAACATGCACAGGTATATGTGTATTTTAATTTCTAAAAATTAGGTTTCTCTTTTGTCTTCATGCTGTTACTAATTTTAATTTATAATTTCATAAAGGGTACCGTAGATAAACTTATAGGCAAAGCATTGTTAGCTGTAGATTATATTTCGGATAGTCTTACTAAAGAGCAGATATTACCTTTGGTATCGGTGATAGCTACTTTAATGTTAATTGGTGCTGCAGGATATGGAATGTCATATTTAGTGTAAGTAATTTGGTACAAAAAACATGTGTTGAAGTATGGAATTTGCTAATTAATTTTTTTTAATTTACGTTTTCAGTAAATTAGAAGAAGCGAGTGTTCAAGCTGAACGTGCTCAATGTAAAGATAACAGTAAATCGACACCGTCTCAACCACAATTACGATTACACGAATTACGAGCAGAGAAATACAATGGTTTGGTTCGATTATTAAAACCAGGCTGTAGAACTATTATACTATTAGTTGATGTTCAAAGTAGGCTAAAACTATTGCCAGCTTTTCATAAAGCTGTGTGGCCTTATAGGTAAGCTTTCTATTATTTTAATTGTTAATTTATAATTTAACATTTCATTTGGTTGTAGGAAAAATAAAACCCTTATGTTTGGGCACATGTCTCTTGAAAGAGGGTTAGATTGGTATAAAAAGCTCTTATCCCTCACTTTACCAGAACAAAAAGAACTAAATATTAATGCAAAGAATTGTGTGGGAACTGTATTATCTTTGAACGGGCATCGTAAATATTTTTGTATGTACCACGCTAAACATCCAGAATGTACTAAAGGCAAGGGTTCAAAGGTATGCATTAATAAATTAGTTTACCAATTATATATAATTGTCGTATTACAAGTAACGCATTTTAATGATTTAATCTGCAAATAGAGGATAGAACGAATGACAAAACAATTAACTCGAAGGACAGATGATGCAGAAGCTGGTGCATTTATTGGCTTTGACAGTTCTAATGAATCTGATCTTTCTGAAGATGAGGTACGATAAATTTAGATATTTTATAAAAATTAGAACTGTTAGAATTATCTAAATTATTTCCTTTTTAGAGTGGAAATAACGTTTTATATCAGGACAACCTTCTGGATGGTTTACCTATGTGGTTGGATAGATTATTTGAAGGTTTAACACATCGTTATTATGTAAACTATTGGCCCGAGTTCACTGCCAAGTAAATACAAACAGATATACATTCTTGTAATATGTATACTTTTGCAATAGAAAAAGGGATCCAACTAGTCAACAATATCACACATCATTTTAAACTTCTATATCTTTAATTTCATGTAAAATTAAGACATGTTCATTGTACATGAAATATTCATGAATCTACTCGCGATTTTCTGTACGCATCAAATTTAGGTATTCCGTTAACGACACTTAACAGAGATTTTATAAAATATCATCATAATCTAGATCTGAATAATTCTAGATCTGAAGTTAGTTTCTTTCCATTGGTTTTCTGCGAGTAACGATCATCCTTGTAACTTTTAATATCTCGTAAACAATTCTAGTCGATACCATTAAAGAGATATAACAGTATTTATATTACGTGTCTAAATGCTAGACATCGCATATTTATATATTTGTAATATGTCAACAATTTCCGTTCTTGCAAAATAATTTACGCTATGATATACTATTATTTTTATACCATTATGTTACAATTATTTTTACCTTCCATACTACGTATAAGGTTTGATAAAAAGAAATGTGCTTCTAAACTATTTAAGTTAAATGTTAATTTTTTTTTACATAATTTCTTTTATCTTTATGTTTTTATTTATGTATGAAAATTCACAAAAAACGTATTTCTCGTAGCTTTATCTCTTTATTAACGTAAGTTCTAAATGAAAATAATAATAAATAACAATAATTATTACGTGCTTTATACAAAAAATATGCAAATTTATAATTAATGGAAAGAGAATGACTAATATTCTCGTATTACACAAACAATATTAAGTAAGATAAAAACTAGTCTCTTCAACTACATTTAAAGAATCTATAATCTTTTAATTGTGTTTTGAATAATTATAAAAATTATCTCGTTACCTAATTAAATGTTAAGTCATGTCATTATTACACTCAAATTAAAAAAGTATGTAAATTAAGGTATTTGTTAATTGTTGATATCTTACACGTTTGTTAATTATATAAATTATTTTTTTCCTTGTTTCAAAAGATCAGTCATGTTTCATAAATCTATTTTCTGATTTTTTAAATGCATGAAAAAGAATAACATATATAAAAAGTTGTTTATATTATGTATACATTCTATGAAAATATTTAAGACATACTGAAATAAAGATGTATAAAATAATTAATATATTGTTATCTATAAAGATGAGTTTATTATAATTCCTATACGAAAAATAAACATAAAACTTACTCAATATAAATTAATTTTTGTGCATTGATATCAAATGCATGGAATAATCATTTAAGACAATTATGTAATGGAAATGAAGCTTTATTGTTTACGTTGTATTTCTGGAAATACTTCATACATCACAACTTCAAAAATATCCTATAATAAAAGAATTAGTTACCTGATAAGCAAAATATGATTTAAAAATTCTTTAAAAACAACTTACATAAAATAATTGTTTATTTAAATTCGTATTTTGTAGAGAATCAAAGATTTTAATGGCACCACGCTGAGCACTTTGAGCTCCAACTAAATTTGTTAAAACTTCAGGTATGTTATTGAGAAACTGTCTTCGAGCTTCACCTCGAGTTTTTAATTTTTCTTCATCTGTTCGAGTAACTGTTTCAGACATTAAGCGACCATTTGGCCACCAAGATTTTGTGAATAATTGTATATAATAATGTAACATTGGTTCTGAGAATACCCATGTAATTGTATCTCTGATTTGTCTAAAAAATTACGTTTCTTGCTGTATTTTAATGCAATATAAAAATTGTTAAGTATTATACCTATTTATGGTCCGGCCATAAGTAATTTGAACAAATGTAATCAATGATCGTCGAAGCCATCGGAACACTCCTCGTAAATCGAAAATTTCACCCAGCAGTGTATAAAGAGGTTCTGCTATTGCATCTTTATTAATATTTATCAATCCATCTGTGGCCGATCGACCACTGTCAGTATCGTCTAGTAATAAGGAGTAATCTTCTTCCTCCTCTTTATCACGAAGTTCATTGCTAGATCTAAAACAAATATCTTATATTACACTTTTATAAATGTATGATTAGATATAACGAAGTATTATATACATACGTTTTAAATAATGTTGATAACGAAAACCGAGATTTTTTTGGAGAAGGTGGAGCATACTTCAGATGTTCAGAACTTGGACTAAGAAACGTATATAAAGCCTCACTTTGATTAAGTTTCTCATCCTCTAAAATAAACTAAAAATATTGAATATACTAGTTGACAAATTTAAGCTAATAACATTGGTATTACATTGGTATGATATTAAAAAAAATTTACATTTAGATATTTCTGTATTTGTATTTTAGCTTTGTCCAAAGTATTTTTATCAGACTTTCCAAAAAATTTTAAAGGTTGTGATGGCAATTCTAAAGCTTTTACAGTAGGACAAAGTTGACGAAGTTTTCTGTGAAGATCCTGAAAGTCTTGTAACTTTCGTAACACTACCCAACCACTACATATGCTTTCTGTATTATCTTCATCTTCTGCCATATGAACAACCAAAACAAAGTGTGGGCAATCTCCATTATCTGGCATCTTTTAACAATTTTTTCTAAATTAGATTCATTTGTTTTAATAAAAAAAAAACAAGATAAACAAAAACATGATAATGTAAAAGTCATTTACTTCTGCGCTTTGTACTTCTGCTCTCCAATGACCCAAATGCTCCGCCCACATTTCTGTGTGTGTTAAATGCGCTTCCAGTTGTCTTTTCTCGCTTTGTAACCATTCAACTTCTTTGGCCAGAAAATTTAAAACCTTACTTGCTGGTTTTAACGAAGATTTAAGTGCTTGCAAGGCTTGCATCTTGTTGTTTAGTTTTTCTTGTAGTTGATCCAATTTACTGCGAGCATAATTTGAATGTTCTCCAACCAGTAAAGATATATTTTCAGATAAATTTCCATTTATTATACGATGATCTTCTGTTAGATCTAAATATATTTACATCAGTATTTACTGGTACATATTTACCACTTAATTATTAAAATAAAGATTCTTCTTACCATCTGTCCTTTCATTGAGTAATGCTTCCTGCATATTTTTGTATTGTTCACTGACAACAAATGATGGATAATATTTTTCTTCCAAAGTTTTAACAACGTCATCTTGAACTTCATAGAACACTTGAGGTCCTATGTCACCCAACAAAAAACTTTCCATTTTTTTGCGAATAACTCTGTCAACTTTTATTTCAGCAGTAGGTGATGTAATGTATGTATAAAAGATTTCTGTTCCTAATTGATGCCAATTAGATTTATCCGCGTTGCGCAGCTCTTGCACAGCTGCCCAATATCCAATTAAATCTTGACTAGCAACTTGTTCAAGAAATTGTGAAAGGTATCGTCGACCTATTAAATTATCTAAAATATACTGAAGTGGTAAAATTCTTTCTTCTGTAATCATTGCTGAATCAGTAACATCACTAGCCTATAAAAAATTGTCAGATACAGTTATCATCATTATTGGTTGAATTAAAATATCCTGATATATTTCAGGAAATTGAAATATTTCTATAACCTGAACTGGATATCCATTCCATCCTAATGATTGCATATGACATTCACACATATTTTTAGCATATGTTAGTTGGCTGATATACCTCTTCAGTTTTCTAGCTTGGATGACATCAGATTTTCCAAATGCATTATTGTCTGGATCTAAACCTTGTGCTCTTTTAACATTTTGTATTGTTGTAGCTTGCATAATCTCCGTAACAATATTGTATCTGATATGTTTAAGTACTTCTAAATCTTTGGAACTTTTAATCATGCGAATAAAATCTTCAAATGATTCCGCATATTCATATGTCTTTCTATGCATTGCTTCTGCTAGTTGTTGTTGATCAATATACATTAAAATCTTTTGATTAATATAATCAGGATCTGTTATTAAGTCTATTGCTGGTTTCAATACTAAAAATATATAAAAAATTAATTGATGCATATAATGTACATGCAGATCCATAGTGTGATCAAACTTACTTTTACATGCAAGAATTTCTCTTAATAAATACTTAATCGGTGCGAGTGAATAACAGTGTGGTAATAAAAATAAAATATACAACTCGCTAACTTTTCTTAAATAATCTAACTCAGACGTAGGTGACATTAAATGCGCTGATAATATAAATACTGGATCTTCGCCTTCTGACCTATGTACATATAAAAATTATAATTTTTCATAATTTCATAATAATCCCATAAGCAATGTAGTTTGAATGTTTCTGTTTATAATAACATATGTGCCAAACAAACAAGTAGTAGCTCACTCTCTAGAGAAACCACATATTCTTATAAGACAACCCAATATTTTTCAGATCATTCATAAGGAATTTAAACACAAGAATTATTAATCAAACTTACGAAGCAGTTTGAGCAATTCTAATTTTTTCAAAATGAAAAGTAATTTTATTCACTATATTACAAGCGACCAGTTTCGTGTGATCTACTTTTGATAAACGATCATGAAGACTTTGAATTGCTCCCCATACATCTTGTTTCATATTATCTATTATTTGTTCCGAGTTGAAAGCCAATTCGCTTAGCCATAAACCGACAAAATCCTGGAAAACTAAATCCAACAAGTTTTGCAGTGCTCCATCTACCATGCGAGTAAACACCAATGGATAACGCATATGTTTTTTATTGTTTGAAGTTTTAACCATATATCCTTTCTGAAATAACAAATTGATTAAATGGCATAATTGTTAATTAGTCAAACAATAAGTTCTATGACACATACATTGATGACACAAAGCATTGTTTTTTTTCAACTTCTGTTATCTTATCTATCCAAGAGAAGCAATGAAACTAACCATTAATAAATTATGAAAGGCATCCATTTCTGCAACTGTTTTTATAGTACCTGTACCAGTTTGGTGCTTTGGAGAAAGTGCAATGTTTATAAACATAACAATTAAACATCCCATAAAGAAACAGGATATAGTTAGAACACAGAAAACATAGCACCATAATAGATTATTCCAATAGAAAAATGCAGTTATAATTGGAACATATAGAACACGGGTTGAAATCATTCTTTATCTCGATTCTAGCTGCTTGACAATAAATATTAAGTTTTAAATTTCGGGTTTGTAAAACTGTTCCTTAACTATAGTTTGAAAAACACCAGACGTCAACACCGCTATCAGAAATTACAAACTATAATCCAAAAACTAACAAAAAAGTGTTCATTTTATTTCAGGTGTTCTAAAACTCATTAATATTCAGCCATTGATAAATAAGTAAAATGTTTATTTCTTCGTTTAATAAATAAACAACTTATATTAAATGGTAAAACCAGTTTTTTTTATACATTATAATCGTAACTCTGATAACCTTTTACCTATTTATTTTTACTTAATTGCTGTATTCTCTCATGAAATAAAATATGAGGGATTATTATTTTTTTCAAATTTGGTCGTTGCGATTTCTCGAAAGTTGCTGAATCGATCTATTTCAAATTTCGAGAGAATATTTTGTACGTGATCATAAAATTAGAACAAAAAAAGACAAGTAGAATATTTTGGTAAAAAGTTTTGATTTAAACTTAAACTACATTGCTTAAATTTTGCGGTCTTTCATTATTGCATAATTGTTCACAGCAGATAAACAGACATAAATAAAAGGATGTTGTAACTGATGGTTTATGTACAGTAACCTGGTTTCGCACCTTGCTTTTACGCAACATTTACAGAAGGTTAAAACGTAATCTTTGATACAGTAAAGCTTTATACTTATGTATAAGATGACTTGTATATCGTAACAAAATCAACAATGCCAGACAAATGATCAAATAATATCAAGTAAAGCTTGATCAAAAATTATTCTGTTCTTTTTCCTGTTTGTATGCTCGCGAGGAAGATACGAGTATCCTACGTTTATTTATATGACATATGTCGCAGAGGTCTTAAGGGACATGCAAATTGCAATTGCTTAATAGATTATGGTTGCTGAAGGTTGCAATTTAAATTTTAGAATTGTGTAAACAGAATATAGTTTTTAATCGCAGGTGTACATCCAACAAGAGGATACATCTGCCTGTGAACATTATCCTCGAATGGATCACTTTCCATTTCCTAAGCAGTACAATGTTAAAGCAATGTTCGTTAAAGGTCGAGTACACACAGAATAAACGAGACATGCATTATGAGCATTTTATCACTCATTCTGATACAGCCGCCTTCTATAAAAGATGGACGGTTTTTAATTTCAGCGATCTGTTTCGTACGTAACGTCATGTCGTTGTTATACAATTTTTTGCTACTACAGTTACTGATTTTGTGCCATGTTTTTGTTCTGGCAAAAAAAAAATTTGACAGTAAACCAGAGATTAAACTTGGAACAGTAAGTTATTATTTCTAACTTATTTGTACCCTTAAAGACTATCACGATGAAATTCTATCACACGCGAAATATTTGGAACCACTGTAAACAATTTTGATAATTTCTTAAATTTAATTGCTTTTTATATAAATTTCATCTATTTTTGTTTTCTTTGCTGATAGCTTTTAAGGGTTAATCGAAATTTAAATTAAAAAGTCTTATTTATACTAAACAGCCAGAATTGATAAAAAAAGACGGTTACCCGATCGAGGTTCATAAAGTGATCACTGAAGATGGATATATTTTGGAAATTCATAGAATTCCACATGGAAAAAATAATTATAAATCGAACTTGACAACTCCAAAATCTCCGATTTTAATTCAACATGGATTAGCGAGTAGCTCGGCCGATTGGATTCTTATGGGGCCGAACGAGGCGTTAGGTATTTGATAATCTGAATTTATAACAGTTTTGTAAAATACAGTAGACTCTCGTCATATTGCCACATTCAGATGGACATATGCACAAATGGCGTTCCCTCTTTATTTTGAAATCGTTGTATCGCGATGCGTTATATTATATAAATTTAACTATATAGCCCTTTATTATATTTATCGCTGAATGAAGAGAACAAAAATGATACAAGTATTATTTATGAATTTTTATAAAATGCAAAAAGTTCTGAGCACTAGTCCTCTTTTAATGTAGGACCTAGAGAAAGTGACATGTTTACTACAAATGCAATATTTGCAATATTTTTCTGTCTCCAAATCATGAGAGACAAATCCATTATTTTGTCGTTTTAGGGTACATATTAGCAGACGCAGGATATGACGTATGGCTTGGAAATAATAGAGGAAATATCTATTCAAAAAATCATATTTCAATGGCGCCGAGTAATCGACGATTTTGGGATTTTAGGTACGATGTTTGTCTAAAAAGTTATTCAAACTACTACAGTATTTTTCATTTTTCTTTGTAGTTACCATGAACTCGGTGTTTACGATCTTCCTGCAATGATTGATTATGTATTAAATTGTACAAAACAGGAGAAGCTCTTCTATATCGGTCATTCTCAAGGATCGACCCAATTTTGGGTGATGATGTCGCAAAAGCCTAGCTATAACGCTAAAATTCAATTAATGGTCGGACTTGCACCTGCGGCATTTACCGGTAATATACGCGGGCCGATTGCAAAACTTGCAAGATTAACGTATATGGGTGTGGTAAGAAGCAGTAGAATTTTAACGAATTGTGCAAACTTTTAAGTGAAACGAATTGAAACCTTTTTCAATTACATTGTATCATATTTATTCTTTAGTGGATTGGTGAAGCGTTCGGCTACCCAGAAGTACGGTCACGTTCGGTTTGGGAAAAATTCGTATCAAATACACTATGTCAGAATGCAACGTCGCAGTTCTTTTGCAACAACTTTATATTTATAGTGACTGGTTTACATGAAACAAATTTGAGCACGGTAAAACCCTGATTAACTGTACGATTCATTAGAAAATATTATTTGCTGAAAAGATTCTGATAACTTAAAAAACATGAAACTTCTGTATTGGTAAAAATGATTCAAATGCATTTAGTACTAGTTATAATGTCTAATAGTTACAAATATTTATTTTTATCGATTCTTTGTTTAACCGTTGAATCGTTACGTATTTAGGAAAATTTAACAACGATCATGAACTATGTTCCTGCGGGTGCTTCTTGGAAACAGGTAGTTCATTTTGGTCAAGGATACATACATCCCAGTGAGCATTAATTATATTGTAAAGATCAGTATCAATCAATAAAAGTTATAACGTTTAAATGATTTTAGATCATTTTAGACAGTTTGATTATGACAATGAGCTGAAAAATAAACGAATATACAATTCCTCAGTACCCCCGGAATACGAATTGAACAAAGTAATTGCGCCTGTTGCACTTTTCAGTAGCGATGGTGACCGGCTTGCGTCATCAAAGGTACAGTTTTATACAAGTGCTTCAAAATGTCTGTAACAATTACTAAACAAACAATAATTGAAAAATACTCTTATTTTCAGGATACTGCTCTTCTTAAGGAAAAACTGGGTAATGTGGTGTTCCATAAAGAAATATTTATGGACTCCTTCACTCATTATAACTTTATATGGGGTAAGGCTTCCATAACATCAGTGTTTGAACCTATATTAGGATTGTTGGCAAAGTATAAATAAACAAACATATTACATTGTAAACAAATATGTTGCATATTACAATGGTGCAAGGTTGAAAAAATCAATTAAGAATAACATAAAAGATTTTATGTACATATTCAGAAATACATTTATATGAATATAGAAATGGCAAATAAAAACAAAAATAAAAAACAATTTCATTTAGAATTTTCTTCATGAACTTAATTTTCAAATGCTTCTTTTAAATAATATTATACAAGCTACCTCGCAAAGAATTTTTCTAATACTATTTTGGTAAAACGCATTATAATTCAATTAAAACATTCCCCTTCCTTTTATCATTATCTCTCTCTCTTTACTCCTTCCTTACTCAGTCCTGATTAATAAATAAATACATATGTAATTTCTGATATCTATATATGATAAATATAAACAATAAAAATGATCGATATAAAAATCCTCATAACTTGCGTATCTATCTAACAAATTACTGAAAGAGAATATAAGGTTATATTATTTTAGAAAGAAAATACAATATTTCAGTGTTGGACGCGAAACGTTTATTCTGAGTCCTTTGATTCAATTAAAAAATCATAATTTAATTTTTGCAAAAATCAATTTGTCTCACTCTGCGTAATATATAATACATATTTGGTAAATAACAATTGAAAGAAAATCACTAATTCTGTATAAAATTTCCATTTATATAATATGTTTTGGCAATTTTATGTTCGTGTATGTCCTTACTCTACGTTCCTTTCAGATTATTCTAATTTTTATGTCAAACCTTCATAATTCTCTATTCATTTGTTTCTTTATTAAGATTTTTAACGTCTCTCTATATTGATAATAATCACAGGAACAAACAACTGTTAGTAGTAAACAATTTTGGTACAATATACAGATTAAGAAACAATTTATATGAAACATGATACGATGTCGTAAAATTGCACAAAATTAAATGTTTGTGTTAACTCTTTCCTTTGGAATGTTTTAAGTAATTCATTAGTAAAAACATTAATATAATTGAAAGGATTAAAATTTGATGATGGATGTAAGAAGATATAACAGTGGAAGACTTTTACGTCATAGTAATATGTCTGAATTATAAAAATAATTAAATACGTTCAAATTGTATTAAAAACATGGAAGCAGTAATTTATATTACCTAATTTATGTCTAATGAAATGATATTAAAAACATTCGTCGTTTTGTGCAATTTTAGCTTTTTAAGATATAAAATTCTCGATAAATTAACTTTATAAAGTTTTATAATCTCTAAATCTTCTTCTTTCATATATATATATATTCTACCAAATGTAACACTTCTCGCTAAAGATAAATGCAAATTTATTTATAAGAGAAGCCATATACCAAAATCATTTACTGTTTAACTTTCACGTCCTTCAAGCATGTAACTCACGAACAAAATCTATAATGCAATATTGTGATGTGATTAAGATTTTTTTAATATACATCATGATCAACATTTGTCTTTTAAAAGTGTATACTAGTATATATATATATATATATATCATAGCTCCAAACTGTTCATATATATATGTGTTTACATATATATAAAAAGAAAAGAAAAATATAGAAAAAAAAATTAGTTTCTTTAGAAATATTATACTTACGTTCGCTATATTTTCTTTTCAAACGTAATTAATCTATAATATACAGCAGTTTTCTTAAATAGGTGTTAGTTTGTTAGAAATATTTTGTTGCTATTACTTTTTTAGTGAATACGTTCATGCAAGCGATATAGATCGTACAATGCTCATAAATATTAATAGAACGACTGCACAACGGAATGGCATATTATCTAAGTGATTAATCGAAGCAGTCAGGTACATTTTCCGTTTGAATTCATTTTCTTTCTAAAAATAGCTGAAAATAATACCCATTAATACGCTTAAGTTGCAGCACCATGTGAAAGAAGAATCAACACGATTGTATATAATTATATAGCGCAAATTAAATACTTATTTCTTTCCAATACTTAATACAAGGATTCTGTAAACTTTAACTTCGTTATAGATTTCAAATCTCTTGCAATCTACAAAATTTGTATTAGCTATTGATTAGAGGCAATGTTGTAATATTAAACAAGCCTTATTTAGCTTAATTTAATGGAAGGCAAAACATTTGCTTCAAGAGCCCTTTCTTAGGACTCTCATCTTCCTCATCATCGTAATTCTGTTCATCATAGTTACTAATGATTTCATTGTTATTGCTAGAGCCGTACGTAACATCTGTGATACTTAGAGAACTGGAGCATATCGGACTTTCGTATCGGAATGGAAAAGGTGGTGATAACCGATACTCGTTATAATTATTGTCGTTCTCATTCTCTTCGGAGTATGTCATTAAAAAAACATTGTTGTGATAACCTCGATTTCTTGAGCTGATGTTCAATAGGGGATCGATTCGAAGCTTCGCAAGCTTGTCCTGCAATTCGTACATGTAGCACGGCTGCAACTGTTGTTGTTCACTTTGATTGTATCGTTGCACAATAACGAGCGGTTCTTGTCACACGCAGTCTTCCAGAGACATGAGTAACGGGTTCACGTATTCAAAACCCTCGAATTCACTTTGATCGATTTTATTAATTACCCTCCTGTAAAATATTTATTATCATTGTCATTAAATTTGTTTATCATTTTTCTACAAATTGTATATTGTTTTTCTCAGAGCGGCATAAACATTTGCAATACGAAGTTCATGTAAAGATGGCAATATAAGGTAAGTTAACTTTACTTATAAAATTATGTGTACTTGTAAAGTTTATAAGTATCCATATACCCATGATACCCTGCATATAACCTGGCAAAGGTTTCACAAAACGTTCTAAATCCAATTCATGCCAGCCCTGATTTTCTTAACAACACTTACGGATCATCTGGTGTTAGATGAACTGGTTCATCTGTAAATTCTGGTGGGAAGTTGGCTAAGTCACGATCAGAATCTAAGCGTGGCTTGTAAGGTGGTGTTACTTGTTTTTGCTCCAACTAAAAATTCAATTATAAACTTCAATATAAAAATAACAAAAGTTCAGCTATTATTTCTCATTGTCTCCAATTTGTATGATCTCATGATATTAGCTCTAACAAGTGTAATACTATGATAATTACCATTTCCCAATCTATCGCTTTGAAGAAAGGATGGGAAACGATATCAAGGAAAGCTGTTGGCCTTTTTCCGCAACCCAACCTTTCAGCAGGATCTTTACAAAGGAAGCCTTTAAGTACACAAGCTGCTTTAACTGATAACGATCTTGGTATACGAATTGTTTTCTGTAAAATAACTTGAAATAGATAATCTTCAGTGTTCTGGTCTGGATTTTCTAACGCGCCCGCAATATCAAACGGACTGCGACCTGCAAGCATTTCATACAAAAGTACTCCAAGTGCCCACCAATCTACAGAGAAACTGTAATCTTCACCCCGCAATATTTCAGGTGCAATATAATTTGGAGTGCCACAAAATGTGGCTGTTGTATCACCCTCTCGAACACCTTCTTTGCACATTCCATAATCAGTCAGTTTAACGTGTCCTTCATGATCAAGTAACACGTTATCTAATTTTAAATCTCTGTATATGATACCTACATAAAAATATATAAATCAATTTATGCATTTCTAAATTCAATATTTTTCCTTACCTTTCTCATGTAAAAAATTTAAGGCGAGGCTAATTTCTGCTGCATAAAATCGAGCATGTTCCTCTGGAAGACGGCGTTGCCTTTGCATGTGGAACATAAGATCACCGCCGCGTACAAATTCAATAACAAAGAACAGACGAGAAGGTGTTTGAAAGCATGAGTGAAGTCCTACGAGAAAAGGATGATTCGAAGCGGTTTCAAACACGTGTTTCTCCGTTTGAACCCAATCGATGTCCTCATCGTCCGTCACCAGGGCTTTCTTGATCACTTTCATCGCGTAAATCCTTTTTGTACGCTTCAATTCTACCATCAAAACTTTCGCGTAGGAACCACGACCGATTACCCTAATCAGTTCGAAATCGTTTAGCGAGTATTGCCTTTGCATATCATTAGAATTATCTGCATCGTTTAACGTATCCAATGGCAATTCCTCGCTTTCTACACTTCCAGTTCCTACGAATAAAGAAAATATCATTAATGTAAGACTGTATGAAACTTAAGAATCTTCAAATTTACTAATTAAAAAATGGTTTAATGTACGAGTTTAAAAATTCTCAAATTAGAAAGTTTAGTATTTCAGAAATTGGGTGCTAATCGCTGGCGCCAAAGTTGAGATAATCAAACACTGTATGGAATTCCACAATGTTTTTCACTTCTACAATTTTCCTAAGTCTAGGAAACATCTTGAAATAAATTTCCAACTATTCTTACGATTGCGTGAATGCTCCTCGATGATCGGCGACTCTGAAATCTCATCCTCGAGATGAGCTACTGGACTACATTGCGCAGAATCAAGCTGTTGTTGATCGCCGTTCCTGTCGATCGTTTGTGATTCTGTGCTTGGCATTTGTTGCTGTTGTAGTTGTTGTACACTCAAGCATGGTTTGCGCACCAGTTTGTGACATTTCTTGTGAACCAGTAGTTTGCACTGGATGCACTTGAATCCCTGCCGACCTAGTCCCCAAATTCGATCCTGGCAGAATGCGCAAAACGCTCGCTGTGAAAATTAAACAGAAAACTTATGAAAATATGTATCTATATAACTCTACAAACGAGCACTTCATGTATCAAATGAATCCTTGCCAATGAAAGTAATATAATGTCAAGATTGGTTGAGAAATTGTTTTGAGCTTAGTTTCATTTGCAAGAATTCAAAGGAAGAAAATTCAGTATTAAATGTAACATTTTATAAATAAATAAAATGTTTATCCAAGTTCACTAGCCAGCAAGTTCCTGTCAAACCTGGAAATACTTTTGGAATTGTGATGTGTGGTGGATATGGTACCATGCGTGAATGTGTAAAATTATATTAAAAAGATGAGCAAAACGATTAAAGCAGTAATTGAATGAAATGATACTTACCCGATTGAAACGCTTTGCTTGAAATATATGACCATTCACTCGGTACAGCTTCCTCCATCTACGTGCGCCGCGTCTGTAGATGCTTCCTTTGGAAAATGAAAAAACATAAATATCACGAGTGAAAAGAAGATTGATCTTCGAAGTCGGTTCTGATGTCTTTACTTCTTCCCTAATATGTAGAGTGTTCAAAAACTATTATGCCAAACTACGAGGGAATACTCATAAAAATAAATAGAATGCAGTTATTCAACATTCTTCCAATAATCATTTGGTTTTGGATCATAAGAAATTTAGTTTAACTCTTTTGCTGTAATAATAAGTTCCTGGAACTTAATGACATTCCTTCTCTTTCATAGCACGTATAATACAATACTTCATTTATTTTATTCTATTATTCTCTTTCATCTATGTTTATATACATGTATGGATACTCAGCAATAAATGACTATAGTTTAACAGTGTTTAACAATGAAAGTTAAAATTTCACAACTTTGAAAATAAATTAATTCTGGAGTCACATTTATTAAACACTTTTTATTTATTTTAATGAGTATTTTATAGCCCTTAAAATTTTGCATGATCTTTCCTGAACATATTATATAATTTTAGAAACTCAATATAATGAAAGTCTCTCTTGTATTTCAAACTATCATTTAATTTTGATTTTATAATTTTATATTATTGCTGAAATACCGCACTGAAGAATTTGCAGTAAAACTGCGATCGGCCCAAGTCCTTCCATATTTCCTACCGTGTAAAATTATCGAATAATCTTGACGAGGACAAAACAAAAAATTTGTAAACACGATGAAACATCTCGAATACCCGCGACATTCAAAATAGAAAATTCCATCTTTATACAATCTTATCTATTACTGTTACTTTGTACGTCTGACTTTAAATTTATACGTTTCTTTAAAAAAATATAATGTTTCTACATAATATTTGAAAATGTATAAACAAAGGTACAGAATAAGACTTCATGCTGACAAAGTTTTATGACTAATCTTGAAATCTTGGTCTCCAACTTCTTCCCTTTTTCAGTTTATGCAACACTTTTAAATGCAATAAGCATATACATAAAATATAAATGATGAAAATTAAAATAAGCGCATTAAAATCGCTGATGTTTCATGAAAACGTAAGCATCAAGAAACAAAGAAAGTAATCGTAATCTTCTGAACATGAATTGAACATAGCCAGACTATTTATATTTAAACGTATTGTTGATTGAACAACTCGCTGGCTAGTATAGTGTATAGCGTTGAAAATTGCTGGAGAAACTCACTGTCTTCTCCTTTACAGGGCATTCCTGGGGCAGGCGGCACATTAGGAAAAACTGTAACAGAAATTAATATTTTTCCTTTTTTTCGTGTTACTTCTTTAACAGTAATTGTAACATATACAACTAAGACATTACCTGTATTCTAGAAGATGATAAACTCACTTATAACTAGAAGCATTATTTATATTCTAGGTATTGATAAATATAGAAACAATTGATAACAATATCAAGTGTAATTAGACTTTGAATCTCTAATATAATATAGTGCAATCTAAATGATGGATTATGAATGTTTAATCATGCAAAATAATATTTACTATTTTTTAATGAATGTACAATAAAATGGTTAACTTAACTGTATTTCCTATTTTTAATGCAATTCCTACTTTATTTGCAAAGTAATTGCTACTTTAGTAGGAACATATATTTCAGAAAACATACAAAGCAGCATCGTATATTAATAGAAAAGGATAAAAGGTAAAAACAAAACTTAGTTATCGATAAAACAGGTTACAGATATACTGAAACATTTCAAACTGCATCCAATGTTAATTATAAAAATATTCAAATATTTCATATTGGATAATCTTAAATTATATGGTTGCAGGATTTACAATAAATTATTAGGTCAACATTCTTTCATAATTATTAAATGTACCTAATTGTGATGTGTATCATAAACTTTGGTAATTATACATGCTTACTAGTTACCGCATTTATTTATCAGCTAATGAATACATTTGTAGTTGAAGTTTAAATGTCATCACTTGTGAATACATTTACTTATCAAATTAGTGTGTGCACACATTGGCCAGTAAGCATATACGTTCACCAGATTAACACATTTACTGTAACGTATACATATGCATACATTGACTTATTTTCACACGAATACCCAATTCACTATTCCAATGTTAATACATTCACATAGCAAGCTTCATACATATAAAATTAATCTTTACATTCATATTCATACAAATACATTGTATCCTTATAAAATATCTTCATAAATACTTGATATTCAATTAAAGCACCTGGTATATTAGTTCCAAATATCATATATAAATAAATGATGTAAGTACTAACAGAAATCATGCATTATGTGTAATGTCATCATAATTTTGATTATAGTTGTTGGTTCCTTTTTAACACAGGATGGACAAAGGATGACACTGTAACCTGTGTCCAGTATTCACGTCTACCACAAACGATACAGATAAAAATCTATTATTATTATCATTTTTTAAAGTGTTCACATGTCACAAGTGTATCCTGTACTGTTACTTTTATGCCGTAACCAGATCATAAAACGTCAACCGATAACGGATAACATTGAATTCAATTGATGCGATCGTGTTATCGCTTATCGGAGAAAACTCGGTAGACAAGTATAGGTGCAACGTTGTTTTCAATATACGTTTTACATTTCGTTCGAATCAATCGTTCCTAACGGGATTAAACAAATTATCATAGGCTATTTCATTTCCTGTTTTTTTTTTCTTTTTTTTTGTTTATCTAGGAACGTTCGTGTTAAAATATTTAAAATTCGAATTTGTAAGTTGAAAATCTTAATTATTTGTTCATGTTTAAAAACTGTTTGCTCTGATACATAAAAAATCTTCCTCAAAGATATTAGTATAAGATATTTAAACTATTAAAAACCTTCTCCTGGTACAACAGAATTACTGTACATATTACTTATCATACATTAATACAATTATGAGATGTTAATATCTCTTACCTAGTAACAGTAATAATTAATTTTTAATATGTGTCAGTTTGTACTATTATTATATAATTCTTCAGCTATAATACTTTGTAAAAATTTCTTCCATTCTTAAATTATTTCTATTAACTCTCCAGTGGTGACATACATTTGTAGCACATCAAATAGTGACATTGACCCATAAATCAAATTAATTCTAATCTTTATTATATTGTGTAATATACAAAAACTATAAGCAATTGAAGCCAATAACTTGAGGAATGTCAGTAATTATATCTTTATTAAATATTTCATAAGATAAACATATCCTTCGACAGCCTATAAGACAATGTGTCTCCACTACAGGGTTAACTACAGGGTTAATGGTCACTTAAATTTCTTGTTCATGAATTAAAACAAATTTTAACGCATTGACTGCCATGCTGAAATGTATTTCAATATATTTGTTATTCATCACTTCAAGTATTTAGTAAGAATACTTCTAATTTAGTAAATAAAAGAATTCCTAATAATGCGAATAATTAATTTCTATGAAAATTCAAGCATCGCTCACATATGAGTGACATGGCAGTCAAAGCATTAAAAAACAGATTAACTGTTGAATGTAAATTTATGTCTATAATTTATATTATCAAACTTTTAACCCTTCGTTACATGCTATTTGCAATTTTGTACTTTCAGAAATTATAATGAGAAAAAAACATTTATTTAAAGAAAAATGATTTAATATTTTATAATATTGTAAAACATGTAATTGTAATTCAAAATATAGGAATATTAATAATGTAATGCACAGTTAATTTATATTTAATAAAATACAAAAATTTCATAGCATAATTTCAAGACAATGCAATGAAGGGTTAATAAAAAAGAGATAGAACAATCCTAAACGGAAACATCAAGATAAACTCTAAAAACTATGAAATATAAAATAGCCAAAAATGACAGATTAGATAAGCGCACATATCGGCACATCACTGTACGAAAACCATCATTCTTCGCGATCGATATTCAGCAAACTCTATAATCCTAACATTCGCAGATTAACTGTTCTAACAACGAAAACTGACCTATACCACATACGTGCAATAATACTAAATCAAAGCAAGAAAACTGCAGATAGAATAAAAATAAAAATAGTTCGCTATCGTGCTTCTTTTGTAAATCGTTCGACCAATTTAGCAAGACCTACCCCAGGCGATGTCGTTGAACCAAAACTGAGAAGATCTGTCGAATAAGGATGTAATGGAATCAGTAGAATCCGGTGGCGGATTACATGGCCCATGCACACGACACGTAGTCCCTATAGCTCTATTGGTAGTCGCGTACATCGTTTCCGTAGCCACCACCTCGTCGAGGTCAACCTCGGATGCGTCGTCGATTCCTTTGTCGCAGAGTAGTTTTATCCTGGACGAGGAGCCAGCTTGCACGAATATATCGTCAGGAGGACTGTTACGAGGAGAGCATTCACTTCGTAGTCCAGCAATCGGTTGTTCATATTCGGCTGAATCGCTGCTAGGCGAAGGTGGATAGGTGCTGGTACTCGACTTAATGGGTCGCTCCCTTGGTAGCACTTGAATACCCGTTGAGGAAGTGGAGGGTCCTTCGACGGCAGGAGGTATCCTACGCCCAACAGCGGCCGCAGCCGCAGCAGCCGCCGTAGCCGCGGAATAAGAATAGAAGGAACCACCCTGTATCATCATACTGCAGGGTGGTTCCTCCACTGCGGCAACGCCAGACCCGGTTGAGACGGAGGAGGAGCTGACGAGCTCACCTTGTACTTGCTGAACACCGTACATCCCCTGCGATACTCCTGTTTCAGTTTGATGATGATGTTGTTGCGGCTGCTGGTGCAAGCTCTGGTATTGTTGTTTGTCCTTCTCGCGACGGGGTGACCGACCCCGATCACTGACTGACGTTGCGCTCCAGTAACCCCACGCCATTTCGCCACCAATTCAGCCGTATTTATCTCACCTTCTTCTATCTTGGCTACTTGGTATCATCCACCGACGGTCGTACGCCACTGGCTCCCGTCTTTTGCTCGCAATTACCCTCCAAACTCCCACCCTACGGTGTGTGCGCACGCTCTATCGGTCTATCTCTTTTTCACCTCGTCGTCTCTCCTTGTCTCTCCTTCTTCCTTCTCTGTCCTCTTTTACTGTAGCTCAACCTCTTGCAGGAACCCGGCTGAGAATGCGACGAGTCAGCTCGATCGATGCTGGTTTATCGCCACTTTTGCAACCTCTTCAATGACAACGGCAATTGTCAGAGGTACGCTGTCACGAGCTCTCTACGTGGATCATTGAAAAATGCGCGGCTGCTGTGACGAGACTCTTCTTTGAGTAGTGTTAATATCAGTCGTGCTTTTTTTTCCTTTTTTGCCTACCAGCTACTTTCAGTTATCTTCTCGACGATACTTTATTATGTACGTGAGGTCTGAGCAAATTTAGTGTGGTGGCTGCTAATCAGTCCACGTAAGAATATCGACTGCTGCCGCGGGATCCGTTAACTACCGTCGCCGCCCGACGCGCTTTACTTCTACGAAATGCGCAAACGCTAGAATAAAGGCACAGTGAAAAGCAGGACTGATTTCTCTTTAAACGTACCACCACACCCGCCCCTTCTCCTTCTTTCCTGACTCTATACCGCCCCATACCCATTAAGGGGGGACCTCTATGTAGGAAGCCGAAATTAAGCTGATTTTCAGGAATTATTTTGAAGCATAAGGAATGAATAAATATTTGTAAGGTTTGGAGGACTATTTAATAAGTACTTCAACTTCATTTCTCAATTTTTGTTGGTTAAATAAAATACAAAATGGCGGAGGTACAGTATGATATGTTAGATGCGTCGCGAAGTGACTTCGAAAACGGTGTACACTCTAGAGTCTGTTCTTATTATCTGAGAGAGCTAAGCAAAGAAATCTGATGAATATATAGTTGTCGTAAATTGATGAACCTAAAAGATTGAAAAAAAATTAAAAATTGGAATAATGACAAACCTCAGAACACAATGTTAAAAATTTTTCGATAAAATTTTACTCTTTGTTGCAATAAAAAAAATGTTTATATCAATGATTTTAACTTACATTTAGGTTCATCCAGGAGACAGTACTTCTAGTAGAATGTGTACAAAATTTCAGCCCGATTGGTTGAATAGTTTTTGAGTAATCGTGTACACCGATAATCAACTTCGCGGAAAAATAAGTTTCGAGAAAATCGCGTTTAAAGTTTAATTTGCCTGAGCGTATTTTAGTACAAAAGGTTGAATAATTTTTATACCTGCCATTACTTTGAAAATTCTGCATAAGTACATCTCCCAAAACATTTGATTAAACTTTATTGCAAGCGTAGAAGCACTTCAAACATTAAATAAACACCTTCCCGGTCATTATACCACCGCGCGCGTCTCGGATCGGCGCGAAGGCGGGTTACGGATTTAGGCTCTCACAGCAATAGCTTTGTGATTCAATCCAAATATTAATGCGTGTCGTATTCTATAGGTTTCAAAGTAATTTTCTAAGTAATAAAAAAAAAATAACTTTTTTGACCATTCCTACATAGAGGTCCCCCCTTAAGCTCCCATCTGTTTCTCACTTTTCATCCTCTCCATTCAATCCTTTCTCAGAGCTTTCAGCATTGTTGCCTCCTTCATGTTCACTTTCTCCGTTATCTTTTCACTCTTCCTTTATATCTACCATTTATCACCTTTACTTATCTTTTTACCTATGCTAATTCAGTATTTTCTACTTCTTGCCTTTCTTATTACATTTATGGTTGTTCATTTTATTTATATTATGAATTGTTTCTTCTTTAACTAAGAATAGTAATGTCAATATCAAATGTTAATATCAAAACACGAGTAAATGGATTGTAATACGTTTTTGAATAATAATTTATCCCATGACTGGTACAGTAGGATCCATTAAATCCCAGTAAATTTTACTTCCTTAAAAAATGTACCTTATATGCATTTTAAAAAAGAAAATAAGTATAACTTACCATACCATTTTTTTAATCACTTGGAAATTCTTGAAATATTTCTGTGAAGTTCTATAAGTCTCACCATACTGTCTATGTGGCAAAGTGACCACATCACATCAGTTATGGATTAATAGATTAATCAAACCTTTTTAACTTGTATTCTTTTCTAATTGCTCATGAATAATTTTAAGTGTTTGCTAACCACATTTAATTAGATCAAGGAGTAGTGGTAAATTATATACATGTACACATGTAACAGTACATAATTATTTATAAAATCATGTTTTTATATGATATTTTATTATTAACTTAAAAATCATGAAATAATTTCAAGTCATTCAAATAGTGTATATTCAATGTACATTCAATATATGTACTGTATATACACAAATTATATCACCTTACCATAGAATATTTGCAAAACAAACTAACGTATCAAAAAATTATACTTTTTATTTAAAAATATTTGTAAATGTATTTCAATATTATCAAATAAAAATTGAATTAATCCTTTTCATTTATTCTATAAATCTCCGTGTATTGGTATATTTCTAGTATGTATCAAAATTATAATGCGCAGTTACCCATTTTGATAACTGATTTTAAATATATATTTTGTGTTTCAAAATGTTCGAATTCCATTAAACAAGAAAACAATGTACATAAAAACATATCCCAATTCAATAATTATACCTGTATATATCTATTTTGTAATCTGATAAAAATTTACAATGGACACTTACCATGTATAATTATCTCTGTGTCTTTTTCTAGTTCGTAGAGGCGTAATGCTTCATCCAGTTCCTGTTGAGACGCAATTCTGCATGGATCACCCTCATCATCGACCCATTTCATAGTAAATTGATCTGGTCCCGCAATATCAAATTCACATATTGAACGTACCTCTTCTCGTAATGTATCTAACGAAATTCCAGTAGTAATATACATAATCTGCACTTCCCTAATAGAAATACAAATAATTAGAATCCTACCTTAACAATGGCTAATATAATAAAATATATTTTATTTTATTTTATATATATAGTTACATTAGCACTAATTGCTATATTAACACTAAAATAAATATAGGTTCTTAAATGCTTTATTAAAGAGTTATAACAAAAATATGATATAGCAGTGAACTACTTCCTTGTTTAATACTATATAAGAACAAATTGTCAGTTCATAATATGATTTTATTTCAAAATATTGTTCATTATTATAAATGTAAGATCAACATCTGTGGAAAACAAAATCTACTACATTACTAATTTCTTGTTCATTAACATCTTGGGATAAAATTGTACAGTACTATGTATATTATGAATCTGTATATAAGACAATGACTAAATCAAAAACCTTAGCTAAAATGAATGATGTTACAATGAACAAATGCTATAACAAATAACTTAGATGACTCATATTAAAATGCTGTACCATACAAAAAATGTGACAACTAACACTAAGAAATACATACTTTATTATTTTTATCAGTTATTTATATTATATGTCTCCACTGTTGAAATTATTATTACACTTATAATAATCTTGTTTGTCACTAGGAGCCTGAAATGAATTACTCTTAGATACATGTATGCTGCAATGGACAGATACAACCAGATGGTTTCACGACCAATTACATTAATTGTAACATAGTTCATTCTATTAATAATATATTCTTATGTTATATCAACAAAACACCAGTCTGGCATCATTTTATATTTTGTTGTAACTTTTTAATAATGCATGTAGGAGCTTATTAATATAACAAATGTTTATATAACATTTTTTTTCTTATTTTTATTTATACAATATGCTAGTAAAGCTTTGTGGAAAAGGCTTAGACATGCTGTGTCTCACCCTGTGATTTTGTTTATATCATATATCATTGGATTTCATTAGATAGCTACTTTCTTCTCTTACAATATCTCTTTTTTACATTTTTCATTTTAAGTTAGAATTATAGACTTCTACGTTAAAGGTCTAAAATAATAAATTTTGTCTCTACAATCTTTTAACATAATAAACAAAAGTTTTATGTATTACCCATTGTAAACAATTTTTGCTCGAATATCATCATTCTCCGTTGTTTGTGTAGGCATTTTTATCTATTGTGTACACTGTTCCTTATACTGAAAATAAAACACATTGTTAAATTATCATCAAATTAAATTTGTAATTATAAATTTATTACTTTATCCAATTACAACTTTACTAAATAAATAATGAAGAAAGTTAACAACTAATTAAAGTAATAATAATACAGAAAGGTGACATGACTGATATAACACAAATATAATAAAATTGATTGAAGAAAAAATATTGTATTTTTCTTAATAAATTCATAAAATAGATACTCAAATAAACCAAAATGCAAAAATTCAATGTTTTATTAAATCCAAAAGGCACAAAATCATCTTTACATTTGAAATTCAATCTTATTTGAAACTACCTAAATTTTGATCCTCGTACGATTTCTGATTCACCACACTACTATTTCCTAATTAATTTAATTGGTACCTCGAGCAAAATATATACTTGTCAGACTTCCGTGACAAAGCAAGCAAAGTATCTTCTTTAAATTACTGATTAAAAATATGCATATAACAATTATAAAATTAAGAATATTTTATACACTAAAACGCGTTGTCACTTGGCAGTCGCCATGTTTATTAGATATACATGTTCATAAGAAGTACATATATATGTATGCATGTAATGTATTTACTTACAACTACATTCCTTATAGTGACGCATACCTACGTGATTTATACGACTTAAATGGAAATCTAGAATTTAAGAACTCAATTGAATAAATCTATCATAACCATACATTTTTTTTGCATTACTCTTAATTCTTAAATTATTCAATATGATTGACAACTATAAAAGAATAACTGTTAGCTTTTCTATTTTACTATAATAACTACTTTACATTTAAAAATTAATTTGTTGTTCAATTTATATACAGTTATACAAATAATATTCTTTTCAAATACTACTTCTGCTTCACTGAGTTACCTTTTATTTAATTATTAATTATAAACCATTTCTTAATACTTTGTTGAACCTTTTTCTTGCTGTAATACTTTCATTAACTTTAAATATAACCCTCATAAGAAATACTCATCATGTGGTAAATTTCTGTAACTACCTTCAGGCTTTGCAAAATTCAAATTAACCTAAATCAACCTTTTTAAACGCAATATAAATATGTATACATATAGATATTATAACATGGTGTGGACTATACACTCAAGTCTAAACCTGGCTTCCCTGGGGAAAATGGCAGCCGATCGGGACAAGTCCCTATTACCCACAATATATCCATTATCGACGCGTTAGCACGCATTATATCGGTTTTGCAACAGGTATTTTCAAAATCGCTAAATAATACAATTTTCGCAAGTAGAACCTAATTAGAACCTAAGTTATAATTGAATTTTACATTCAAATTTACTTTTATAGTGGAAATGTAATTGCGATTTAACGTGTAAAAAAGATATGAAAGACAATTGTTTATTGTAATGTAATTAATTTTAAAAATTCGAAGCATTTTAAAAGCTTTATTCTTACATATATTTCAAAATTTATATTTTTGTGCGCGCTGTCTAAAAATAATATCGCTAGCACTATCTGACGATCAAACATGAAACTATCGAAACACAAAATTGAATTTTTTCGTAAAATAATTTACGAAAATTCTATTCAAAATTTAGTTCGAGACAACTATATCTTCTACAACTTTTATAATTACATGATATATACTATTATTTTTATTTTTAAAGTAAATATCTTAAATATGATTAATGTTACACATTCCTTCAAGTTTAAATTAATATAAATTAGTAGCTAACATTATATACGAAATACTTAATATGCGAATTTTTATATCTTAGCACCTGTTTCAAATTAATTTTTTGTTATTCATAAAATTTTATTCATAATTTATTATGAATACAAATTTTTGGTATTCATAAGAGAATATCATCGTCCAACAAGTTTTCGTTCTATCTACACATTTGTTGACTTCAATTGGTTTAGCTCGCTTCGTGATCAAGAGGAACACACAAGCGTTCTTCGATATCCCTAACGCCGAACAATACGTATTCAGTGGTCCCGTTATTTTCTATGTTTCCTATTTACGACAACAGTAATCGCTACTTCTTATTGTTCGGATATTTTGTTCACTGTATATATAACTGATGGAATAGGAAGCAAGTTATAGTAGGGAGCCTGCTGAACTCAGTTACATTTGCGGAATGGCGCGGAACGCCATTTTAAAGATTTTGAGGTTATTGTATATAAAAGGTTAAGTTTTATCAAAATATCAGTACATATAATATTCAAGGTAAACAAACCTATTGTATTATATTATTTATTATCTCTTTAACCCTTTCACGAGCAGTTTCTGGAAATGCGCACGATTTTCGGATAAGCTTTGTTTGGAAGCATTAAATACTTTTTATTCTATATACATGTATCTTTAATTGGATATGTATAATGACAAGAAATTTTGTCTGTTTTATTTATTTGATATTTATTGCACAAAATTATTTATTTATTTTTCGATCTAATGCAGAACCTGTAAACATTATATACCATATGATAAAGTAATGGAAAAAAGTAAAATCTGTTATGCCAAAAACAATTAATAGGTGTAATTCAAAGCTTATATTTAAAAAATTTTGTATTGCATAATATATTTCAAATTTATACAAAGATTTACTTTTATTTGATTTTATATATGTTTCACAAAATCTGAACAAACATAAAACTGAAACATGTACCTACCACATGTCTTATAGGCACTTCTAGCAAATGTTATTTTCTTCCAGTAATTAATAAGTAGAGAAAATAAAAGTTTAACATTTGGAACACATAATATTAATAAATGAAAGCATAAGAGATAAGTATTCTTGCATATCTATAATATATTTGACCATGAATATATAGTCATGCATACTCGTGTAAGGGTTAATTAGTATTTTTCCATTTGATAAATATTCAAAACTGTTACTTTTAAATTTCAGCTTTACAATGAAGAGGTCACATTCTAGACGAGATAGAGATGATTACGAACATCTCAGACATCATTCAAGAGATCGAAATCATGAAAGAGATCGAGAACGGAATCGAGACAAAGATTATGAGAGAGATAGAGATAGAGGTAAAGATAGAGATAGAAATAGAGATAGATATTACAATGATAGACATAGTAGGAAAAATGATCAGAGAAAAAACCATGATTCTGAAGAATCAAACACAGAAATTCGATCATATAAACGACAAGACTTAACAAAAAAATCAAAAGATTATGAGAAAGAAAACAAAAGAAAACAAGAGAAAGATAAAGGCATAGATGCAGATATGGGGAAGAAGCAAGAAACAAATACTTCCAATGAGGCATTAGAAAGGCAAAATCGAACTGTTGAGTTATTGACATCAAGAACAGGTGGTGCTTACATTCCACCTGCAAAATTACGTTTGATGCAAGCTGAGATCACTGATAAATCTGGAGCTGCATACCAACGTATTGCATGGGAAGCTCTTAAAAAATCTATACATGGTCATATTAATAAAGTTAATATCAGTAATATTGGACTTATCACCCGAGAACTTTTGAAAGAAAATATCGTTAGAGGTAGAGGTTTGCTTGCTCGATCTATTATTCAAGCTCAAGCAGCTTCACCAACTTTTACATCTGTTTATGCTGCTCTTACAGCAATTATCAATTCTAAGTTTCCTAATATTGGAGAATTAATATTAAAACGTCTTGTAATACAATTTAAACGTGGTTTTAGAAGAAATGATAAACCTCTTTGTATATCTTCAGGAACATTTATTGCACATTTAGTAAATCAAAGAGTAGCACATGAGATTTTAGCATTAGAAATTTTGACTTTATTAGTAGAAACACCAACAGATGATTCAGTAGAAGTGGCAATTGCATTTCTAAAAGAATGCGGTATGAAATTAACTGAAGTTTCAAGGAAAGGTATAGAAGCTATATTTGAAATGTTAAGAAATATATTACACGAAGGACAATTGGATAAAAGAGTACAATACATGATTGAAGTCATGTTTCAAGTTCGAAAAGATGGATTTAAAGATCACGAAGCTGTTCCAGAAGAACTTGATCTTGTGGAAGAAGAAAATCAATTTACTCATCTAGTAACATTGGATGAGGCAACTGATTCTCAAGACATATTAAATGTTTTCAAATTTGATGCAGAATATGTAAATAATGAAGATAAATATAAACAGTTGAGTAAAGAAATCTTAGGTTCAGATGTTAGTGGTTCGGAAAGTGAAGAGGATGATGAAGAAGAAACTTCAGATGAAGATAGTAGTACTGCTGTAACAGAAGGAAAAGAAGATGTAATTGTAGATAACACAGAAACAAATTTAACAGCTCTAAGAAGAACAATATATTTAACAATACATTCATCACTTGATTTTGAAGAATGTGCACATAAATTAATGAAAATGCAACTAAAACCTGGCCAAGAGACTGAGCTTTGCCATATGTTTTTAGATTGTTGTGCTGAAATGAGAACATATGAAAAATTTTTTGGGCTTTTAGCTGGCAGATTTTGTGCTATTAATAAAATATATGTTACACCATTTGAGCAAATTTTTCGAGACTCATACCACACAATACATCGTTTAGATACAAATAAATTACGTAATGTTTCAAAATTTTTTGCACACTTATTATTTACTGACTCAATTTCTTGGGAAGTATTGTCTTGTATAAAATTAACTGAAGAAGATACTACAAGTTCTAATAGAATATTTATTAAAATTCTATTTCAAGAACTTTCAGAGTACATGGGATTATCTAAACTCAATCAACGTGTCAAAGATGTTACATTACAACATGCTTTTGAAGGTTTATTTCCCAGAGATGATCCAAAGAATACACGTTTTGCTATCAATTTTTTTACATCTATTGGTTTGGGTGGACTGACAGATGACTTAAGAGAGCATTTAAAATCTCATCCAAAGTCTACAATAATTCCTTCTCTGGAACAAAAAACTGAAAGTGCTGTGAATTCTGATGATTCTTCTAGTTCCAGTTCAAGTACATCATCATCATCCTCTTCAGCTTCATCCTCAACCAGTAGTTCCAGTTCGGATGATTCTGATTTATCTTCAGATGAACAAATAAAAAAAGAAAAAAAGAGAATAAAAAAGCAACGAAAAAGAAAACAGAGTATGAAAGAAAATAAAAAAAAGCATAAGAAAAGAGAGAAGCATAAAGTAAAGAAAACTAAATGAAACTTATTATATAAATAATAACCAAAAAATATATTCTTCTTCTACTGGCAGTAAAATTTTTTACATTTAAAAAGTTTGTATACAAATACATTAGATATTCAAGAAAATTCTTATTGTTTCTAAGTTTTCTAATTATCAAAATGTACATGCAAACACTCTTAAAAACAAAAAGCAAGAATAAAACAGAAATGTAAAAAGTATTAAACTATAATTAAATAAGTTGTAAAATATTGTTTGATTAAACTTTTTTGGGTTACCTGCTATATATTTAAAGAAGCATTTAAATGTTTGGTAATATGTATAGCTATATACAAAATATGTTCGTAAAATATTTTTGAATTTAAATAAACATATTTTTGTGAATAATCTAAAGCTTAAAAAACATTATTATTTCCTATATCTTTAAACAGTAGTTGCAATTTTCAAATTTATTTCATGAGTCATTACATTTTTTATTAGTTAACTAAAACTGTAATTAATTTATAATATAATAAATAAATGCAATTTCAAAACATCATCCTTTGAAAGAATAATAAAACTTTCTCATTTGTGTTATTGAAGTTTAAAATATAAAACGCAATGAAAACAGACAATTAATAGGTATTGTCAATATTTCAAGGTTCTCAATAAAATTTATCGGCAGTATTATTGCATTGATAACATCTATTGCGTATGAATTTATAAATTTGAAAATGTTAAAGTATCATGATTTGGGATCAGTGTTTATTGATAGCATATATGCATACTGATCATGAAAATTCTGAAATATTGACAATATACATATATTGATCATCCGTGATCTGCATAACACGCACGGTGTTATATCTATTCCGACCATAACAGCCATTAGACTTTGTAGGACCCGGTGCAAAAGTCGATATTATTGAAAACATGTACAATATATTATCGTTATATTGCTGCAAAATTTAATATCTGAATTATTATACATGGTTTAATTAATTTTTATAAAATTCTGAAGTTTCTACACGCGGTTCCCAGAATAAGTGCCCCGCCTGCCCGGCGCTAACAGCGTTACTGATCCTGACACTGAACGCGAAATAAACGGATGCACTTTCATCCATGTGGGTGTAGAACATGTAGACTATTTTGACGGGGAGATCACGTGATTAAATACTTAGTCGCCCGCCAGTATTGCTGTCGTCGTCCGACCAGCCGATACTATGCCACTAGCTGTAGATACGCAGACTCGACCGTTCCATATCTCTCGGAAGCAAGCGCGGTCTGAACGAGATCTGTGACGTGCGTATACATATATACATGTATCGCACACTAACTTAACAGATATCAGAGTACGATAGAAACGAAACTGCTAACGTGGTAGAATACGGAGCGCGGTAGGAGGCCAAGCGTTACGCTGGCTTGGTGGAAGAAGCGGTGTTAACGAGGGGGTATATATAGTGAACTTTGTTTAACGATGTGATGCTTGTTAGTATCGAAACTGTGTAGAGTTTACGATAACCGTTTGACGTTCGAAAAACATGAGTGTCCTAGGCATAACAAAGCACATACATGAAATTGCACGAAATTAAAAATACAAAGTTCTGTATGGTTATAGAAAATATACAATGATATGCAGGCCCTCTAAGGCTAAGGGCGCCGTGCTTTCTCCTCGTGTTTACATACGCGTATGTGTGTGCAAAAAAAACAGCAAAGTGGAGTATTTGTACCGCAAAAAAGACATATTGAAGGAAAGAAAAGAGGGTGGGAGGGAGGAAAGAAGGGACAGAGAATACAAGCAGCGAAACGTCTTGCTGTGAGAAACGCGAGTATACGCGCTAGCATTTAATTATATTAGCATCACGTATCGACTACGGATGACCGCGGTGTGGATAATCAGCATTGATTCCACGTTGTTCGCAATCGACATCGAGCAATGCCATAAAAAAAATGCGCATTTATCCGAGTGGTTCTTCGTTTCTCGTTTGGTGCGCGATCAATACGTCACTTTATCGCAATGTGCTAAGTCGATCCGTTATCTAACGATGTTACTTATGATGGTGATAATATTCATCGATCGAACGTATCATCAATTTTATTATTGTGACAAATAGTAAAGTCAGTAGATCCATCTTTTGTTATCGTCGTGTTCAACGACGGTAACAACGACAGTGGTGTCAGTGGTAGTGACAGTGGCGACGACGGTGGCGGTGAATGTGACGGCGGCGACAGCGACAGTGGTGGTATTATTCATTTAACGGGAGATCGTACTCATCATCCGATGAGTTTTCGTTTATTCTGCGCATGCTGGCTCTGATTGGTTCGGATACATTTCGTAACTAAGAGCAACGCGCATGTGTATTTGCGATTTTCGTGGCACTAAGTGTGTATACCCAGTGATCCTTTATTTAGTATACTCTCCACTAGCAGAAATAACCATGTGGTAACACTCACGGATAACGATAAATATGTACATTAAGACTCTCATTACATTATCATGGATAATGTAACGAGAAAATCATCCATATTGTGCCAGAAATTTTTTTTTCAGAAAGAGATACCTCTATATAAAATTTGGAGACTTGTAAATTTGATAGTTTGAAATCTCTATAAATCTTCGTATGCTGCAATGGTGGGAAAGCATCACTATTATAGATAAAAATACATGTAAAATAATGCATGAATCAATCGGCAATATAACGAGAATCTATCACAGTAATCAATAGACGCTGTTAATCACCCAAATAGAAGTGGAAAATTCTTTCTCTTGCATACCTCATCACTGAAGACACTGTGCACGCACCATGTTCGTGAGGTCTTTGACAAGCACTTGATCTGTCCATTGTTGCATTTTTCTCCACTTCTTTTCGTTTTCTGTATATTTCTGTGTACCGTATATATGACCGAGAAAATACAAAACTTAAGGTAGTGGGACAGATTAAGTAGTGGGGAGTGTACTGAAGTTTGCCGTGTTGCGCGAATCGAGTATGATCTCCTGTTGTACGAATAATAGAAATATCTGTAGCGGTGGCGGTGGCGGTCGAATGGCGGTCGCGGTGGCGATCGTGATAGCGACTATATCGACGGTAGTAACGATAATATCGAAGACAGTGACGATAGAAACAACGGCAGTGATATGCATCAGCTGAGAGAATACATCGTATTAAAATAACACGAAAGATGGAAAAATATGCGAATGAGATCGATAAAAGATAGAAAGGGAAAAATGAATCGTGATTAACCGTCACTTGGGTGTTTACCAAGAAAACTGGTAAATAAATCAAGTGTAACGGGTGCAAGATTGAAAATTGAAAAAAGCTCCCGATTATAGGTTGGTTAACATTAGTGGTGATACATCGTTTCGCTTGTTTCGAGCAAAAACGAAATTATCATGTGCATGGAAGCGACGTTGCGATGGACAATAGATTGCGGATAATAGACAGTTGAGAGTAAGGGAAACAGACTTGGAACACACATGAACAGGTTAAGTTTGTACTCGTCTCGCGTGCCAAAAAGGAAGCAACAAGAATACTTGTTATCTTCGCTTATAGCGTTGTTTTCTGCTTCTGGGTTAAATGAACAGTACGTCGAAGTGAGTGCACGTGGGTGTTAATACATCTGTGTTATTAATCGTGTAAAATAGCGTGGTATGTCACAGGTTGTCTCAGATATTTCGTGCAACGATCAAACCTGCTATATACTTGAATCTTTGCACGCGCGACACGAATAATGGAGACGTTATTGCCCGGTAATACGAACAATCAATCGTATAGTCCACAACTAAAGACGGTCTTAAAGACATATCAGCTGTCTGCTGTGAAAAGCTTGCAGGGTCCTAGTTCGGCCCTGCTTGGTATGGACTGCAAGAGTTTATTACAGGATCAAACATCTTGTTATTCTCCTTTGACTCGGTCAAATAACTGTGTTCTTGATTCAGCAACGGAGCAGGCCAAAGATATTGAAAAGAATAATAATCCATCTGTAACACCTGTTATCCCCTGTAAAGTGCGTAGAACTGATCAGCCACTTGAAGATTCTGATGAGGATCCCCAACTGGAACGATCAAAAAACATTTGTGAAAAAAGAGAATTGGAATTTCAGATACCTATCTTAACTGCACCTGACCAAAGTTGTTCTGAAAGATGTGAGACAATTTTGGAAGGTGAAAGAATATCCTGTTTTGTTGTTGGAGGTGAAAGAAGGTTATGTTTACCACAGATCTTAAATACAGTTTTGCAAGAATTTTCTCTTCAACAAATTAATCAGGTCTGTGACGAGCTGCAGATTTATTGTTCACGATGTACGCGAGATCAATTAGAAGAACTGAAGCATTCGGGAATCTTACCACGTAACGCTCCTTCCTGTGGCCTTATCACTCAAACAGATGCCGAAAGGCTTGTCAGTGCTTTACTTTTACGGACAGAATCGTGTGATCCTCCTCGAATCAGTCAGAATCAAGATAATGAGAAAAAGATGTTGACTATAAATGATAGCGATGAAGAATCTATTGTCAAATTTAAAGTGTATCATGAGTGTTTTGGGAAATGTAAAGGCATTTTTGATGCAAGTCTGTTTGAGTCTGATAATTCAGTGTGTGTAGAGTGTATTGAATGTGGTTGCCAATTTTCACCACAACGTTTTGTGAGACATGCTCATAGATCTCTAGAAAATCGTACTTGCCATTGGGGCTTTGATTCTGCAAACTGGCGATCATACTTGTTACTTTCACGAGATCAAGAACATTATAACAAGTCACTTACTTTGTTTCGAGAACTGAAGGAAAAACATCTTACGTTGAGTTCTAAAAGGAAATCAGAGGTATTGTATTTCCACTTTATCTTAATATAATTTGTACCATTTACTTTTGCAGATAATTCGAAGTTTGAAAGTTGTTAAAATAAGAGGAAAATGTAATATTTTTATATTGTATTATATATGAAGTCATTTATGTTATGAAGTACAGAAAAAAGAAAATAAAGAATTCTTTTCCAGTTGCGGCATGATTCAGAAAAATTATCTAAACGAATAAGAAAAGATGTTGGAAGGGACGACTGTCCTGGAATTTATAATGGAAATGGCTTAGGCATGTATCATCCTGTATCTCAAGTAGCTAATGCGACTGATCCATATCTGCAAATGCAATGGGCAGTTTTCGAATTAGCAGCTAGAGGAGCATCAGCTTTTAGACCTTGGAATACTACAAATCCTTGCAAGCATAAAGATAGGTAAACACTAATTACATATAAAATTATGAAAAGAAAAAAAAAGAAATTGCAATATTTCCTAACAAGTGTATCATTTTCTGTGAATAGTTCATCGTTGGTGCCTGCGTACCTTAGTAGAGGTCCACCTATATTGCAACACCCAGAACGTGTGGTTCCTCTTTCCGAGTGTAAACGTTTTGAACCACACTTTCAACCAAATGTAGCCTTAGCACCTATACCTGCACCATCAGTGCCTGTAGTACTTCCACCATCTGCTCATCATCAACGACGACACCATCACGAACATAAACGTTACAATCATCACTTATCAAATCCCAATGAAAAAAAAGAGGTTTCATCAGATAGTGTCAAACTTGAAAAAACATCTCCTAGTTCTGGATCTGGTATTGGCACTTATTCTGCGTTCCCTACGTACACACATGAAGGTGATAAGAAAGAACTGCCTCAAAAAAGTAAACAGGATATTGGAGAGGAAGAAGAAAGTAGTGCTGCAGTGACATCTTCCACAATAAATGTTGAACCACCATTAGCTGAAATTGGAACTTCTTCTTTGGAAAGTGATTCTGATTCAGAAGGAACAGCAGCAATGGATTTGGAAGAAAGATTATTAGCTTTGGAGGTACCACAAGATGTTCTAGAATTGGCACGACGTATAGTTTCAGAGAATGTACAATTACGACGTCATCGACGTTCAGATGCACGTGAAATATCTCGATTGCGTAATCAATTGCAAATACAGCAAATACAATCATCTAATGGTGATGATAAAAAGGAAGAACCGGGAAATGCAAGCGTAGCAGATAGTACAGAAGGTAGCGAAGAAACAGAAGCTATAGTACCATCAAGTAATAAAGAGTCTGAATCTATTGTTCTAGCAGTTAGTAAAGAGTAAAATCAATGACTAGAATTTTTTTTAATTATTTAATACAAAACTGCTCAGCAATTTTTGCAACGCTCATCTTTTGGCTAGATAAGCGTGCATTAAATTTAGTACTAGTTATGGTAATGATAAATTCTAAATGAATAAAAACTGTTTAGGTTATGTGATATATAATAGAGAGCCTTTAACGTTGTAACGATTGATTTGAAAATTTTAATTGTAATCGTATTTCATTGTGTCGATTTTAATTAAAATCAAATGTAGATATTGTAATATATGAAAAAAGCAAACTAAGTTAACCAAAATTTATCACATCATTTAATGATTATATTTAATGGTCATTGCATAAATTTCTCGTGCATATTAAATATGCATATGTCACAAAGATTTTTATGATCGTTTGTTTAATTGTAAAATTAAACAAAGATCGGGAAATAAGAGATTAAAATTGCTTTTCATTTACTTTCTTTTTATAGTCATGATTGCATAATGTAAATATGTCAAGTATCATAGATGTATGATCATATTAATAATATTGTCATGCAAAATATTGCTAAAGTACAAAAAACCTTTAGGTGCTATATTGTTATATTAGAAATGTTTTAAGCATAAATCTAGGTGTATTTCAACAGTTCGTACTACCATAATGTCAAGATCTTGATTACATTTTAGTTATTATCTTTATGGCGCTGAATGAGTGAAATATTATTTTTCACTAGCAAACTCAATTTGAATGATTATTTATAAATAAAGTAAGTTAATTATTTAAATGTTTGAACATTGTAAAATTATTATTATTCAAGTGATATTAGTGTAAACCATGAAAATTTAACTTATATAAACAATTGATAATTTTTTATACATTGATTAATTTCTTAATTATTTTGTAACAAATTCCTTAAACATAGATTTAGCATGTTGTGATTAGTGAAGCAAATACGGTTCTTTTTTCTTACATTGTATGATATCCCCTGCCAATAACCATTTTATTAATGATCTTGGTTTTTAATATGAGTATTAAAGTATGCGAAATGCTGTAGCAGCTATGATATTTATTTGAAACATATTTAACATATCATTTTAGTTATATTTCGCAATTTGAAAAATATCCAACCTTGGAAATTTTAAAGTTTTAAATGTGATTTATAAAAATTGTGATCAGTATTTAGAAAGAATTTTAAAACAAAATTGTAAACAGAATTCTGACTTCTATTAAGTTTTTTTGCTCATTATTGTTGAAATTTACGTACACGCAATAGTAAAAAAAAAAAAAACAATTTTTCAAGCATACTTTTAAAATTAATACTGACTTAGAGATATACCTAGATAAGCATTAAACGTTTAAGAATGAAAAAAAAACATGAATATGGAAATGTCAAGATATAATAATAAATATTATAAATATTTATGTAATATATATTTATATTTGTATATATCTTTAACACGCATTTTTGTAACTTTATTGATTTTTCTTGTACATGTATTTCTTTATTTCCTTAAATATTTTTCTCATTATTTTGCTTGTTTTATCTCGCAATATGTGAATTTCAATGCAAACTTTAGAAACTCGGTATACCATTATTAAATTATAATCGTAAAAAGATGATCTTGTTTTTAAAAGACTAATTAAAAATTCCAAATGTATAAAACATTTAAAAAATTAAAAGTATATTAAAAAGGTTGTTTTATAAGCTTCAAAAGCTTTTCTTTTTTGTATCGAATACATACTAGAAATATATAAATCTTACACCTATTTGCACACTATAGCAGAAAACAGTTAGTAATTATACATTTGTGTATTTGAAATATACGCGTATAAATATTTACGAGACTACTTGGAAGATCTCTTATCATATACATAGATTTTTCTAACGTAACAAGAGTGCCAGGAATTCTTGTATCGCATCGAAGCACAATACATAAGAAATCTTAAATTTCATCATCCATCAAATTTGCTTTTCAAATGAAATCAATGCATCAATTTTTCAAAGCAATCCGTTAGCAAAGAAATTAATGAAGGTGTACGATACAATTGATTACGTAGGATAATATATATTTATTATTATACTCCATACAACATTTGGTCAATATATAATAACATATGTGCGTTACATCATATTGTTGTAATAATACTATAAGCATCCCACCTAAGGTGAAAAATATAATAATTTATGATTTTCATACATACTCGGTTTACTATAGGTACGTAGAATATGTATGGTAAAAATAGTACATTGTATGAATTGCATACAACTCGATTTTTGAGTATATTTGAGATCTGCGTATATAAAAGTTTCGATAAATCATGTAACTGCCATGACTACATAAAATATGTATTTTCATTTTTTGAATGGGTGATGTATTTTAAGTTCAAATGGGAAATTACAAATAAACACATAATATGCGACGCCTGACTTTATTGAAACATTTACGCACGGTACACGACGTATTGATGTGGATTTCGTTCGTTCGAATAAATAACAATCTGCCAATCGGTTCTTATTGATGTGGAGGTAATTTACAAAAAAATGATGTTATCGAATGTTTCATAAATACGATACGTCGTTAATTGTTATGATATTTGGTTCATCAAACTTTTAAACAGATAATCTCACAAACAGTATATAGCTAGTATAATTATCATTATATTACGCGTATACAAATGTATTGAAATCTAAGAGCTCGTTCGATTTTCATTTCAAATGTTAGACTATATTATACTAGATTATAATTCTGTGCTCATGTTAGAACGAGTTAGAAATATGAAATACTAATCGAACGAGTTTCAGTTCTTGTTTTCTTGTCTTTTTATATGTCCATGAATTGAAATCCAAGAAAATAAACTATTGAGTGATAGATAAATCGTTCATTATGTTAAATATTCACACGCAATAAAAAAGAAAAAACGAGCATCCGACGTAAATTACTTGATAGAGCTAGATGAATTTAATATATGATAATTATAAGATAGCGTATCTTTAGAATGTTGCTTTGTGAGTGAACTTAGGATTAATAACTAACATGTTTACATTCTCGAGAAAAATATGTAAGTAGCGTGCACTTTCTTGAACATAATATTAGAACGTTTTATTTCAAAGTCTCTCAAAGACTCGGTTTGTCTTATCAAGAGGACAAGCGATCAACGGGCATTGTTGATTATTTTAAAAGACATGCAACAACATGAGAATGTTTTGTATTTAACTGGGAGGTGGGCAGACATAATTCATACGTATATACATATTTCATATGGATGTCGGATAATCTAATACGCGTTCGAACTTCGGTTCAGATTCGGAAAATTCGGATGGAGTCATGAACAGATAGTATATATAATAGATTGAAATTAGGCATAATAAACTTGTTATATTGCCGAAAAATCCTATTTTTAAATTTAGACATTTAAAAATTACGAAATTTGACAATTTAGGAATTTGAATATTTGAAATTTTCGGAATTTAGGAGTTTGAAAATTTGGAAATTTTAGGAATTTGTAAATTTAGAATTCATATGTAGAACAATATTTTTGGGTTCTTGTACGATCTCGCCCAATTCTAATCGAATTTTTCCGAATCCGAGCCCTTAAATCTCGAATATCCGCACGTCTTTAATATGTATTTAGAACAGTACAGATGTGTCGAGGTATCAATAGTTTATTTTCTGAATTGACGCACTTCAATAGATAAAATAATAGATTTAGAAGATAAATGTATTTCATACGATGCATAATTAATAGGTATTCTTAAGAAATGAGACGTGTCATTAAATATGTATAAAACAAGTGCAATATTAAAGTACAAAACTCGATCTTTCGTTTGAATTTTGTATATTTTACAAAAAAAAAAGTAAAAAAAGCAAAAACTGACAAGAAAAAAACTACGTGGATAAGTTTTTTCGATATTTTAATGTAAGAACTTCGAAAATGTTTTATCATAAAAATCTTGAACGAGTCTTAAGACCCCATGGTCCCTGATTAAGTACTTATAATAGCGTTGAAGTTTCGAATAATATTATCCAACGACGAAAATAAACGTGATTTAGGACGGTTTAATATTATACAATTTTTGTAATCGCTTTAATTATTGTCTTAAATTTTGTATGATCGAATTTCTATATTCGAACGACGAATTCCATATCGTTGTGGATCGCTATATAACAATAGATATTAAGTAGCTCCAGTAGTAGTCTGATTGATCTTTGGCATAATTTTAGAATAAATGTACATATAACTATTTTCCAAGAAAATACTCATTGTTAAATGTATATGAAGGGAAACTGTTATAGATAAGGCTATTATCGTCATTTATATTAATTGAGATAATAAACAACGTTTCGATTAAATGAGGTTTTCATACTTTATTACGGAGTTGTTCCTTGTACAGGCCAAACGAAGCGTTTGCCCTAAGCTCCGCGGTTAGAAACATTCCCATGTAATATTAATTCAAAATAAGTACTTTTCTTTGGCGCCAGAAAATAATTGCGTTGCCATTATAAATGTCGTTTGCTGGGACTATTTTTCCCCAGATCTAGGGATTTATTGGTTGTATATGTGTGTACACAGCTGCTACATCCGTACTCTTTGGGTGCTACCACGAATCTAGAAATATATTCCTAGGATTGTCACAAGTAGATCGTCGAAGAGGCGTCTACTTTGTTCAATGAAAAATCGTACTGATCATACGACGAGTTTTCATTCATTCTACGCATGATAGTTCTTATTGGCTTGAACTCGCTTTGTAATCGAGAATAACACACAAGCGTATTTGCAACTTTCGTGCTGGCAAATGTATATACCCAGTAATCTTTTATTTTGTAAACTTTCTATATTCTACATCACCACCTGTTCTTGTTATTCACATATTTTTGTTCACCATATACATGACTAACGGATTAAAAAGGATATGGTAGTGGGGCAACAGGTATGTGGTGGGGAACCTACTAAAGTTAGCTGTATTGCGCAGATTGGGTATGATCTCTCATTGCATAAAGTATACATACAGGTGTATAAAATTCCAGTTCGTCCAAAATCCTTTGAAAGAAGGAAAGACTAATTGGATTTGTGATTCGAGACTTTACCGTTATGTTCTTAGAGTATTCCTATTTGTAAATATAAAGGCTTTTAAATACCTAATTTATGTTTCTACCGACTATGTCTAAGAGATTGTTGTAACTTTTACAGATCCATTTATGCTTACTCTTATTATGTCTTACCTCAGTGATTTTCTAACACCCAATGAGTACTGTTTAAGAAATATGATTTTATGTAAACTTTAAAAATACAGAATGGCCTTTTTATGTCCAGTACGTATACGGCGAGGAAAGAAGAAGAAACGTGAGTAAGATATATCCTTTAAAAATTTAAATAATCTGTTTCAATATAATATCCTGTTGTATATTCTTATTATTTGCATCTAAATTATCGTATGTAAGTTCATTAAACCATTTTAACATTTTTTGCAGTTTATAGTTGTCTGTAAAGTATCTGGACTTATACCCTTATGGTGTATGCTAATCCAACATTTTTCAAAATATTTTAATTCTTTGATTGTAGAAGGTGTATATATGTGCTCTCGTATATTAATTAACATAAAATGCATATACGCAGGATATTTTTATAAAAAATTATTAGGTATATTTTGTTTCATTATCAAGATGTGGACTGAAATAGTCCAAGTAGATTCAATTGATATGTTGAATTTCATATTAGGAGATTGTACTTCAATTTTTACAATATCAAATGCTGAGTAAAATGCTTGCAAGTTTTTTATTAAAGAAATATGCCAATGAGATGTTTGAGTTAGGCTTTTATATAAAAGTAGCTTTAGTACAGCTGATTATTTATGAGTTATATCTATATTTTAAAAACAGAGCCTATATATATCATTTTGAATTAGTTGCTAAAGTTTGTTGGTTTGCTTACATATCAGCTTGTACATGCCCAATAAATTTTTTTGAATATATTTATGACTTTTCTTCTTATTTTTTAGAACATACCACAATCAAAGAGTTAAAATGATAACATGATTTTTGTTAGAGCTTTAGGATATTTATTAGTTGTGGAAATTTATATAGATGAAGAAAAATATTATTTATACTCAAACTGTATATAAAAATAAATATCAAAAACACATTAAATAACAAAAATTCTAAATTTTTTATCCAGCTGGTGTACATAATTTTAATTTGGAAAAGGATTGTGGTGGAGCAGGAGGTACAGGTCTTGGTTTAGGAACTAAAGTTCCACTACCGCCTGGTCGTATAACAGGAAGTGCTAGCATAGAGACTTTAGTTAGAGTAGGTATTGAAAAGGAAAATGGATTATCCCCTGACAGTAAAATGGTTATTGTTCATGATTTCACACCTTGTGTTGATGATGAACTTCAAGTAAAACGAGGCCAGGTTTGTACTAGTATTAATAATGTAAATTCTGTGTGTGCTTTATGTTATTTATGTTCTTCATAAATGTTATGTACAAAGATTTTTTTTCATTTCATTTGATGTTGATTGTAAAATGCATTTGTTTTGTTTATGTTTTGCATGTTTTAGGTTGTAAATGTTTTGTATAGAGAGAATGACTGGGTGTATGTAATAGCAGCTGATACACGTATGGAAGGCTTTGTACCACATTCATATTGTGCACCTTACACGTCTCAGCTTGCTGAATTAACGCTTGCTACACTTATGAACAATGTGAAAAAGAAATTACCAAGATCTAATGAGACTGATTGTGATTTTACTGGTACAGGTCGTTCACAAACGGCAGATGCACAACAAACAGACACTGGGTCAGCATCTGATTGTGAGAGTTATGCCCGTAATGTCACTACTGCTGATGTAAATGTTAATCGATCTAATATCACACAATCTCAAAATTCTATTCAAACTATATCGTCTCAGCCAGATGTACATCCCTTTTTTAAGGTATACATATAAATATTTTAATTCTACTTATCTATTATTCAAATGCAGAATTATACAGATTATTTTTCTAATATTCATTATAGGATCCATCAGCTGGAAGATACATTGTACTTTATACTTTTGTAGCTAGAGATGAGAATGATGTTAGTGTAGAGAGGGGTGAATTTGTAACTGTGCTCAATCGAGATGATCCTGATTGGTTTTGGGTACTTAGACACTGTGATGGAAACGAGGGATTTGTGCCATCTGGATTCGTATATCCAGGACATGTTCTTCATTCTTATGCAACAACAGCTACCACTACTGTGGCTACAACATCTACAGAAACACACAGTTTAGGTGAAAATAACTTAGTGAAATTCTACATTAATCAAGAATTAAAGTTACATAAATTAATATTTGATTCAAAGGAAAGGGAAACAACAGTATGCCAGGAAATGAATCACTGCAACAAAAGGGTTTACGAGATTTTCGAGATGAAACAAACGGCACGGAATTAGTTGTACTTTACGATTATAAGGCGCAGGCGCCGGATGATTTATCTGTGAGGAGAGCTGATTGGATATACGCCGATTTAGGAAATCAAACGGTAGATGGTTGGTTATGGGCATACGCGCCTAAAACTCGCAAATATGGGTTCATTCCAAAAGCATATGCCCGACCTCCTGCTATGACCAGCTTGTGATGTAAATTATAATTTTGCATTTAATGAATATATTCAAATAATAAAATACTTCTATATACTACTGCATTTTAAGTGATATCCAAAAGTTAATATTCGCTCTGTAAGTATTATTAATATTGCTAATGGAAGTATTAGAATTTAACTTCATACATTTACATATATTTTTGTATATATTCAATGTACAGTAACATTAACATTGAGAGTAGCACAATCCGATGTAATGTGACCGAGAAGACCCTCGTGCAGAACTATGCAATCACCTGTTGAAAAGATATCTTCGGGACATTGTGCCGTTCGTAACGAGTTTATTGGACCAGTATATGTCAGGGAACGTAAGCCTTCTGTATCAATTTTATCTATAGCCTGTTGCGAAAATATCACCATATATCATGTACATAAAGGTATTAATCATTTGTTTAACTGTACGTTTTTTAATGATACAATATACCTGAATACTGCATAAAAGTTTCTGTTTTGTATTTCCAATATCCAAGCCAGCAACCCAAGCAATGATCACATCTTTTTCATGAAAATCCTGATTAATTTTGTCGACAGGCGTACATTGATTTCTGCAGTGTAATCGAGCAGCTAATACTGATAATGGCAGACGATTTCGGAATTTTGGATTCATTTGATTACCATTAAACAGTCTTGCAACAGGATCTCTTAGCACACGATATTTATGTTAATTAATTACTAGACTTTTATAATTTATAAAATATCTTGATACGATTACTTATACTCACGAGAGTTTACCAGAGACTAAAAGAAGAGCCAAACATCGGCTGGAATCAGGAGATAAAGCACTGAAACTGACGACAAGTGTACTTTTAATTCCTGGTTCTACGCTTAAAATAGGTACTTCCGGATGATCAAAGATAAAGTGATGCGTTAACGCTGAAAAGGCTACGTTTATGGCGCAATCAATTCGTGGACAACGGATTGGTCTACGAGAACATTCAAAAGTGATCTGTCCGTTTACTCTAGCTTCAGAAGTATATGAATCTACATTTCCTTTTTCAAATAAATTATATTGACTATATTGTTGATTCCGTTTAGCAACATCTTTGTTTCTTTCTTTTTGAGCATTACTTTGCTCTTTACTTCGCTCGTAATCAGAACTCGTTTCAGAATCATTGTTATAACGTTCCAATGAATTCTTTTCGATATTATTTGCTGCTGATGAATAATTTTGATTCCAGGAATTTGCATATGATTGTTCAGTATTGATAGGTATATATTGTTGTACATGTTGATGATGTTTTGGCTGGTACTCTGATTGATACCATGTAGCTTGGGATCTTTTTGAATGTGACTTCATTGAATTTAAACTAATGTTACTTTCTTGCGATAAATTTATGTTTGACTGTTGATATTGTGCATGACAAAGAATGCAGCCTGGATCTGCAATATGCAATTGTATTTATGAATCTTTAAAATACTTTAGAATATTTTAAAGCACTCATCTTGTTGTACAGCTCACATTTATTATCATACAAATAGAATTCACTTTACTCTAGCTTATATGAAATTTGGAAAGTTCGCAAATTCAAATATGTAAAAAGCTATAAATTTGAGAATTTTGTAATTTCAAAATTCAGAAATTTCAGGGTTTATAAATTTAGGAATTTGAGAATCTGTAAATTTGAAAATTTGTACTCCGAGTAATTTCGAATATCCACGTATTCCTAGTGTTTATATAGTTATATTAAAACTTAATAGTACTTTTAGTAATAAGAGTAACATATAATTAATTGGATATTCAGTAAAAATATATTAAGTTAAATAGGATTTTACTGCATATTCAAAAGTTAATATTTGAAATAGGTACAGTTTTAACCTAATTGAATTGTAAAATGTTGAATGCAACGTTGACATAGGGCATGCCTTTGGGAACAGGGTATATTCTGACTGAGATTAGAATTGATATTTCCAAGTGTGAGATGACATATAGCACAAAGTCCAAGCATCGCATTCGTTCGAGGAGTTGATACTTCCTCTTCTCTTCTATCTCCCTCCCCTTTCATTTCTTTTTTCCTTATCTCCGTTCCTTTAAACTGTTTATCTTGTATCTCCTTTTCACTGGTCGTTTCTTTTAGTTCTACACGCTAAACAAATTAATGTATAGTATTATACAAACTTCGGATAATCAATATTATATATTTCATTATTCAATATTGTCAATAAATATTGAGAACCACCGAAACATTAACAATATTTACTAATCATCTGAAGTCTCTATTACGATGTTAACTAAAACTATTATTATTGTAAATATTTTATTGTAGTAATGTAGTCTTAGAAGTATGTTTTAGTATTAAAAAAGCGCCAGCCTACAATAAATCGCGTTTGCCCTATATTAGGAATAGCTTTACTGAACGGTACTAATTTTTAATTTTATCTACTTTGAATATTGAATCACATGCAAAAGTCTTTTAAGCTTTTTACCAAGTTGCAATTTACTCTGTTAATTCGATCAATTTCTTTTTCCATTTCTTCTTTGAAATTCTAAGTTCAGCTCAAACTTAATAACCCTTTTAATAGACTTTATCCTATTTTGTTCAATTACATTCTTGGTCCTGTAGAAAATCCCTGTTGTTATTTGAATAATAATTATTAATAATGAAAATATTAAATGATTACCAGTTTTGAAAGTATGTTCAAATATAATAAATTTGAAGGAAATTATTTTTTTGAAAATTCGTAAATTCTTTGATTTTAATAGCTTTACAAATATCTTATTCTCAACACACTAGATTTCGATAATATTTTCAAGTAATTATATATCTACGAATATTATTATTTAGTATTTTCGACTTGCCGCAATTTATTATTTAAAAACGTTTTGTGTTCACTGATGTGATAAACTAAGATGATTTGCCAATTAGATTTGAGGAACCATTTTAATATCTACTTTTTTGTCACTTTTTGATACCTTCAGATATCACAGACAATAATTTTCGTAGTATGGAAAATAACTGCATAAATTTTCTATTAATATTCTTGGTACAATATATAAAATCACTTTGAAAGTATATAAAACATTCAATTTTGATAAAACTACACTAACATTAATTAATAAGTGTAACTTCTTATTAATATAATATTCTTGTATGACAATTGTGCTATTACCTTTAATAATATAATATGCATCATTAAAGTATTACATTTTATAAATATAAAAACATATTAATATGACGAATACATTTTAATAGCGTGTACATAAAATTGACGAATACAGTAGAAAATGAAAAGTACTCTACAAATAAACGTAAAAGGAGATAATTTAATTTACATTCTTTCTTTTTAATAATATTCACAGTAACCGCTAACAAGTGTAAAATATTACAAAACATAAATATGTAGTTATTCTACATAAATTGTTGTCAATATAAATTTATATTGTTACATTTGTAAAATTTTAAATTGTATGTCAATAACATATGGCTTAAGTTAATATAACGAAACTATTGAATAATATCCTTTGACATGTTAATAACATACAATAGTACGGTTCAGTATAAAATTAATATCTATATGACGGAAAAAATGGATCAAATTAATGCTATTTAAATTTTATATACATACTAAAAAAATTATGCAATTTTTATTTGTAAAAGCAAATATCAAAATCCATTTATTTAATATCTTTTGCAACATATCATGCTTGTAACACAATTAAATTGTCTCATTTTACTGTAACTATTTATTTCTTGCCTTGGAATCTTTGAAAATGATTATCTTTTAAATTTATCATTTTCTCTGTACTAGCAGTTTTTAAATTACACAAGTACAAATCATCTAACGACTTAAAATTTTGACTATCACCTAAATTAATCATGCTATGGCTTTTGTTTTTACTGTTTAGCAATATATTTGATTTCTCAAACATTGATAATAATGGTAACTCTCTGATATTTAATGAACTGTCTGTTAACTTTTTAGCTGCGAAAGCTTTATAACTATTATCAACTAACTGTTTATTCAGCGAGTTCTCGCTGGATAATCTTTCTACATATTCTAATTTTATTGGTGACGTGCTACTGTTAGAAAATAAAAATTGCGAAGATTTAGACCTAAACCATTTTCTTGTCAATTCTGAGTTTGTCGTGTTATCATTACTTAATCGTGTACAATGTACTTTTAGGCCATTTTTACAAGTTTCATTTATTACAGTGCTGTTTAGGTTTGTACGTTCTTTATCAGATTCAAAATTATCAGTCTTATTACCTACAATATTATCCAAACTTTGATATTTTTCTGTAGAATTAGTATCAAAATTCAAAGGTAAATTAATATCACTATTGCTTTGAGATTTTTTATTACTAAAGCCAAACTTGAAAACTGTATTTGGCACGTATTTTATTATACTTCGATTTCCCCCTTTCTCGGGAGACTGTGAACTTGAACTGAGAGTACGTACTTTTGTACTTGAATCACAAATTTTATTCTGTACTGTATTTAATTCTTCAAGATGCGCCCTTAAAGATTTACTTACAGATGCATTTTTAAAAGTTTGGAAATTCTTTGACAACTTTTTAAGTTGATCTAAATTATATACAGAATGTTCTTTGCTTTTCAAAAAACTGTAACTTAATTTTTGTAAAAAGTTACTTGATTTTGTAAATTTTTCATTATAAAAATGTAAATTAGACGTATTTTCATGCCTACTATCAGGATCATTTATAGAATCCTCCAAAGATAAACTATTGAGATTTTCCAGGTTACTTTCTACTTCTAACTCCCACTGAGATGTCGCTTCACTTCCATCAACTGATCTTTTACCAAGATGTTCGCTATCTTCTAGTAATAAATAATTATTCTGCAATGCAATTAATGATTAACAATAAAAACAAATAATTCCGAATTCAATAAAAATTATAAAATATTTTACTAACATGACAATCTTGTACTTTATTCAATTTATTAAGTTGATCATTTGCGTTGTCTTTTTTTCTATCATCATTTAACTGATTAAATTCCAGATCATAATTTGAAGTCTTTTGTGGGCTAACTAATTCTGCACCTACACCAGGTTCTCTAGGTCCATTAGCTATAAAATCTAAACATATAAATTACATGTCATTAATAACTATCAATTAAAACTTAAAAATATATTATTATTACCATAATCCTTGCGTTGTTGGTGTATCTGATTACTAATTTCTTCTAATTGACGTAGACTTGCAGCATAATTAGTTTTTGCATCTTGTATTGCTTTCTGTAAACATTCAACTCTTTCCTTTTGTGTTGCTAACATTTGATCACATTGAGCTTTTACTTCAAAATATGGTCTCGCTTTTATTATAGCACGACGATGTTTTTCTTCTAATTGTAGCAATCTTTTTTCAGCGTCATGGAATAATACTGCTCTTCTGTAATGTTCTCTGCCACATTCTGCTTTTTGATTTTCAGCATCCATTACCTACAATGAATTACATTAACTTAGAATGCATTTAAGTATACATACATTTTAGTGTAGGAATATCATACTTTAAGAGTTGCATGATTTAACATATCTTGCCACGCTTGATCAAAATTCCACTCATGTTGATGAGATATAAATCTACTTTCAGCTAAGGCTACAGTTTCTTTTGCTGCAGCATGAATTTCACTTGCTCTTTGAAACAATTGAGCTTGTTGCTGGCATTTTATCTGTGTAAGAAATTTAATGTAATCATTCCTTGAAATTTTATAAATCTGAATTATTAGCTCACCTGAGCCTGACGTGCTACTTCAAGAGCTTCATAATAACATCTGGCTCTTTCTACATAACTACTACCCACTTTATTTAATATTTCTTTCAATCTTTTTGTAGTTTCAGATAAAAGTTGTCTAAAAGCAGTGTGCGCTTCCTAAGTGACATTTCATTTTATATTAGTATATTTTTCATAACAATGTAATTTTTGAAGAATGCTATCAGCTTTATGATAAACCAGACTATAGGAAATCAAATTACTTACATCCAATTCAGATTCAAGTTTGTTTATATCATCAGTTGCATCATTTAAATTCTCTAATTCAATCTAAAAATGATAAATTTAAGATGATAAAAAATAATGTATATTGTTTAATAACAAAAATAATTAAATTTCCTTCTTCAATAAATATAAATTGACACCTATTAAAAATATAATATATAAATGACTATCCTGAAAAATATTAATTAACTATAAATAATATTAAAAAGTACAAATACATTATGTCAGATTAAATCATAGATTGTTTAATTCATTAAATTCAATATAATAAATTATTGTCACAATAAATGACATTTCTTGTAGAGAGAAATTATGAAGAATATAAAGTGAAAGCAAAGCGGGACACGGTACCAGGTTGTATTAGGCATGATCACATTTCATAATTGTATTCATTTAACCTATTATAAATGAATATTGGAAAGTTCGTTAATAAATTGTGAATAAGAAAAAGACATTAGAGATAGTTACCTGTATACGAGGGTCTAAACCTTCGTCATTATTATCCGGAACATCCATTCTTTAATTTTTGACATTTAGTTAGACTTGACTAATAATTGTAAAAGTCAGTCCATTGTGAATTTATATTCGTATACATATATATTTACGTATATACATATGTTTAAATCATGAAAGATATATAATTGTTAATATATACTATAAGTTCCTATTGTTTACATCTCGAAAGAAAATAATGCTATGTAATCAGCAGTACACACCATTGTGATAGACACTTGTGAATACTACTACTGTAAGTCATTACAAGTGGTCACAAGTAGTAGTAACAATACACAATCATTTTTCTCTAAATCATATAAGAAGGAAGTGTGTAAACCATATACTAGAACGTAACTGACAGAGATATAGAAAGGAAACGCTTGGCGTAGAATTAACAATACGGTGCATACTTTAAATTTCAAAAAAACATAAAAATGTTATTAGAAATGATTACATTTATACAATTGTTTAATATTTCTGTTAATTATATTTTTTTATCGTAGTATAGATTTTGTAATATCATACTGTTATATTCTGGTTATTTTTCTATATATAGTTGGGTGTCTTTTATGTATGAAATATATACACATTTTATATATTATTTCCAACATTTGGCGGGATTTACTCAACACGTGATATACGCGCAGCTCTTGTGAATTTTACGTTTCTTTTAATCAAAAAATTACGTTTATTTGCAGTCTATATAGTAGTAAAAGAGTAGCGATATTTATTGTCTGGCGTATAAATTTAAACGTTCTTTCTATTTTCTGCTTAAACATGGAAAATAATAATTGTGATACAAAAGTAGATGCTTTCAAAGATACGATTTCGGTTACAGGTGAAAATTTTCATTATGACATAAAATATAATAATTTTCTAATGTAAGATTTAACATAGAGTCATATTAATAAATTTATTTCTAGTATTAATTTGTATGCGTCTAACTTACATTTGTTATACTTTGATAAAATTTGTTTCGAAAACGGAATTTGTTACTTAAATCGTTTTTATTATGCTTATATATTTATTTTGGTATTAATATATTTTAATATAATTATAAATAATGAAGTATTTTGTATTTTATAGAATAATAACTTTTTAAATTTTAAATGGTTTTTATAATTTCCTTTCTATGTTTATGTTTTTGTATGAAAAGATAAATCAGAAAGTATTACAAATAATGAAATATTGTCAATAAACGAACTTGTGGATGATAATGCTGAAAAGAAGGTACGAAAAAGGAGACGACAAGCTGAGGAACAAATTGAAAGTAAAAGATTAGCAGAAGAAGAATATAATCGTGAATTACTTGAGCAACAATATAAACGATTAATGCATTTACTAAATAGAAGTAAATTTTATGCTTCATACATTGTTGAGAAAATTAACAATAATTCAAAAGAAGATTCTCATAAAAGAATTAATAAAAAAAATTCCAAGAAGATGGAATCTATAGATGAAAATATACCACCCCAAGAGAAAATGATAAAAAGATCTCACAGTCATGATATACGAAACTATATATCAAAAGATGTAAGTTAATAGTATTTTGAGCTTGGTATTTTTTATTATTGTTCATTATTATTATTTTACACAAGATTGTTATAGGTACAGAAAAAAATTAATTTGGAAAAAGATAAACTGAATTTGAATGAAGAAAGTTTTGAAACTGAATTAATTAGTAATTGTGAGAATGAAATAGAAAATGTTGATAATGATGCTCTTCAAATATCACAATATTTTAATGGAGAATTACGAGACTATCAAAAAAAAGGTTTTCAATGGTTAAAAATTCTTTATGAAAATGGTATAAATGGAATTTTAGCTGATGAAATGGGGCTTGGAAAAACAGTTCAAATAATAGCTTTGTTATGTCATCTGATTGAAAAAGAACAAGCTGGTCCCTATTTGATTGTAGCTCCTCTTTCAACTATACCAAATTGGAAGATTGAATTTGAAAAATTTGCACCAGAATTACCTGTTGTAGTATATCATGGAACACCAGATGTAAGATCCATAGCAGCAAGAAATATAAAACAAAAACACAAAGTCACAGAATCTTTTAAAACCCAACCAATTGTGCTTACCAGTTTCGAAATACCAACACATGATAAACATTTTATTCAGTCTCAGAATTGGAGGTACATAATAGTCGATGAAGGACATAGATTAAAAAATTACGAGTGTTTACTTATAAAGTAAGTTCATTTAAGTATAATTATTTGTTTGTACATTATTTTGTACTTTTATCCTTTGTATATTATTATGTACTTTAATTAATTTTATTATCTTTCCCAACACAGGATTTTGAAAAGATGCAGATCTATGAATCGACTTTTATTAACAGGTACACCGTTGCAAAATAACTTAGCAGAATTATGGTCACTGTTAAATTTTTTGTTACCAGAAATTTTTGATGATTTAGCCGTGTTTGAATCATGGTTCGATGCAAAAGAATTTCAAGGTAATGAAGGAACAAAAAAGTTCTTACAGTTAGAAAGAGAAAAGCATGTATTATCATCATTGCGTGAGATATTACAGCCATTTATGTTGAGACGTGAAAAAGCAGATGTTTGCATAGATATCCCACAAAAGAAAGAAATAATTGTATATGCTCCGCTTACAAAATTACAACATGATTTGTATAAAGCAGTTTTAACTCGTGATATATATAAATTATGTAAACCCGATGAACCTCAAATTATATATACAGAAGATGGTTCACGACCTAAAAGAAGATGTGCTTTAAAAAATGTGCATAATATGCCTACAAATTTAAAACAAACAGAATCATCACGTTCACTTCGAGGGAGTAATGAAAGTATAGATAGTGATAATTATAAAAAGGTAGAGCCTGCTACAGCTGAGAAAGATTTATCGATGTGGAAACAATTTACAGATGTCACAACGCATAATCAAGAGTTTTTACTTAAGCTTACTTATCTTAATAGACGTGAGTTATTATTTTGTAAACAAATTGAGTTATTCAAGTACTTTATTATTATATTTATTCTTGTTGTTGTTCCAGTGTCAATGTATAAGAAAATTGTGAATCATCCATACTTAGTTTATTGTCCATTAAATGTAAATGGTACACCAAAAATAGATGAGGACTTAATTAGATCATCTGGCAAACTTCTAATATTGGATAAATTATTTTCAAAATTAAAGGCTCAAGGTCATAAAGTATTGTTGTTCTCGACTATGACAACAATGTTAGATGTAATAGAAGATTATCTTTATTTCCGTGATTATAAGTTCGTAAGGCTAGATGGTAGTGTTACTCTTGAAGATAGAAAAGAAAACATACAAACTTTTAACTCGAACCCTGATATATTTGTATTTCTTATAACTACAAGAGCTGGTGGTGTTGGATTAAATCTTGTTGGAGCTGATACTGTTATTATATATGACAGCGACTGGGTATTATTTTTTATACAAAAACTTAATAATTGTTATGGTTTAAAATAATTAAATATATTTTTAGAATCCTCAAATGGACATACAAGCTATGGCACGTTGCCACAGAATAGGTCAAACAAAACCAGTAGTTATATACAAATTATGTACTAAAGGAACAATTGACGAAGCAATTATTCATCGTGCGGAAGCAAAGCGTTTCTTAGAGAAAATGGTCATTTCCAAACAAGTTAATACAATCAACTTAGGCAGTAAAGAAACATTAATGGAATTACAAAGGCTTTTGGAATCAAAAGAAACACAAGTGGTTAAATCCGAAAATGAAGGTATATCATTGAAAATAAAATATTTTGTATAATTTTATATTAAAATAATTGATTTTTAATACAGTTTTTACGGAAGAAGAACTTAACAAATTGCTAGACAGAAGTGAATTGTACAGGAATCAAACAGATCTCTAACTGTTTCTGATCTGGTAAGAAATTTTCCATAAATAATATGAACAAAAGTATTCTGTGTTAATTTTATAACTATTCTTAGTAAATTATCATATATTTATTTTTGTATCTTTGTCCTATCATTATAAAAGTTTATTTAATTTTATAATAAAATATATGTAAGTAACAACTGAGAAGTATTCTATGTGATAAATATTTATTGGAAGTTTATATAATTATTATAAAAATTGGACCATTCTTTGTGAACAAAAACATAGCTAATAAGTACTACGACATTATATATAAATATTTTTTGCATTCTATTGATTTATTCAAAACTCTGAAATAAGTTAAATAGAAAGAACAAGCAAATAACTCTAAAGTATTAAAAGAAATCTTACAGGGGAAAACATTCGGTATTCTATCTAAAAATTTAGTTTTAATTGTAAGAAATTTCAATAACGTTTTCATTTAATATATATGACATCGTTTAAAGAATGTGCAACACAAGACATTTAGTAGAAATTATTCTAGGCTGTGTATTTATAATTTACTTGATTTCATACGTAGAAAATACTTTCCTGTTATATTTTTACTTTTATAAGATTGATTCAATTGATCACGAAACTCTGCTTCCAATCTCATGTAAGTTCCGCCTATTATTACAGTATTAATTATATAAATAATATATATATTTATTAAAATATAACATTTATAAAACATACCATTTAATTGTCTTTTTATTCGGTTATGTTTATTAGATGATTTTAATAAAGAAGAAGAACCAGCAGATACTCTTTTTGTTAACAATGCTATCATTTGTGAAGTTGCACCTTCCTCAAAATCCCTCTGGTTGTCTTGATTGTGTCTTATATTTAAATCACTATTCCAAGATCGGTTATTGTTTCTAAAATTGTTTCTATGTTAGCAAAATGCCAATAAAGTTACATAAATTTCTTACATGTTTATTACCTCCACGTGTTCTTTATCCTTTTCTTAATCGTATCTTTTGGTTTTGGGAAAGACACTGCTTCAGATTCTTCGCTGCAATATGATTCTTCATCGATACTACTATCTTCATAAGGTGTGATACCATCATCTATCTCGCTATCTGTGATTGAAGATGAAGTGTCAGTTGTAACAGAAACCTGTTGACGAATTTTTTGTAACGGCTTTTGTCGAAATCCTGAACCGCTCCAAATTTTTCCTAAATATTGATTGATTAAAAATAAATATTCCATTAAAAGAAGTTTGAAATAAATCATGAATTGTTTAAATAAGTATAATAAGAAATACTTTTAAATATTGATTTACCTAAAAGTCCAAGTTTCGGTCGCTGCGGTGTAAGTTCTATGCCAACCCACCACATTAGGTCTTTACACATTAATTTTCCTGGTTGAAGAGATAAATCACGAGCAACTAATCTAGTAATTTTTTCTGGAAAAAATAACTGTGGTGGTTCCACAGCTATTACTTCTTTATGTACTGTAAAGATGTTTAATACATTTACATCCTTTTGTGTCCTGATATCTGGAATATGTTCCTAAATAAAAAACAAATATAAGCAAAAATTTAGCAAGTACAATTACTAATAACAATTTTAAATATTATTAATACTTAATAATTGAATACATATTGTAATAATCCTATTTCTAAATAAGAAATATAATTATACTTACAAATACATACCCTGTACGTGCAGCCTTCATAATTCGGTAATACTTCAAATCTATATGCTCGTTGACTACAACATGGATATCTGCCTAAAGGGAATGGTATAGATCGTTGTTGTTCATTGATAAAAAATTGTGGAAGTTCTGCATGATAACAGCACCAATCAAACTGATGAATTGGAAAATATATATCACATTGTGTACAAAACAAAAAGTGACAATCGCCCCATAGTCTCCAATAAACTTTACGCCAAGAACGTAATTCCGTCCGGAGAGTAACAATATAATCATTTAATGTCCACGATAAATCTCTAAATAATTTAGATTTTATTATATTTCTAAATGTTGTAATTCTAAATGTAAATATCATTATCATACCTTACATGATTACTATAAATATTTCCATGGCTATCAATTTTCATCATGTTTGGAATACATGGTACATAATTAGAAACTGATTGAATAATACATTTGCCGCATTTGATGCATTTAAACAATGTAGCTAAAGAACTGTAGTGTCCCTTTTTGTTGTCTGGCATTACTTCAGCTAGAGACATAATCAATTTACAAAACAATTTACTTTGAATTTTATCCTTTTTGTCTCTTAAACCCTCTACCTCTTCATTTGTAAACTGTTCTACTAATCTAAAAGAAATTATTAATATATATTTTTATCAAATATACAAAAAACTGTATACATGTTGAGATTACCTTGTTAGTAGGTTATCATCTAAACTAGGTAGAACCATTGATGTTTTTAATACATCAGACATGTTATCATGACAGTATTGTAAACAATTCTCTAAAAGTGGTTCCATTTGTAAAAATGATGCAGATACCATTATTGGAATAACATTACCAGTTTCCAAAACTGGCCATTCTGATTTTTTTATAATGTCTTTTTTAACCCATCTCATTAACCAGTCAAAAATTGTAATGTCACAGTGTACAGATATATCTATTTCTTCTAATTTTTGACCTGCTGTCACATCAGCAAAATAACGCATTTTTTGAATAAGAAGTTTTTGAGGACAATGGAAATTCTTTTTAATATTTTTTTCCTCATCACAAACATGAATTTCCACTTCATTTCTGCATAGAATAAATTACTATTAATTCTATAAAAAATAATTGTTAATAAAAATATTAATTGCATTTTACATTGTCACTAATTACTGAAGTACTTACTCTATTAACTTTTTATTTTGTTTACTTTTATCTTTTTCCTTCTCCTTATGCGATATATTTGTAATTGCTCTTGCTTCAATGTTATTACCTAACGAATTACTTTTTCTCACTTCTGTATTTATGATAGATTTTTTTATGATAGGCTGTGATATAACAGGTTTTGGAATCATATATGGTAATACGGAATCTAATAAGCCTTCATGCAAAACATCGCTTAAATTTGTCTTCATTAGTGCTATTAAAATATTTTCTGTCATGTCTATGGATCTTGCAATCTTCGTGTCTTCCATGCACAGCACATTTTGTGCAGTTTGATTACATTTCTCAGAACTAACTGTTGAATTTGGATTACATGTATATGCTTGTTCATTTTGAAGTTGTATATTTGAAGATATGGTAGAGTGCATAGAGTTTTTAACATTGATATCATATGCCTCAAAGAAAATTTCTTCCACTATATTAGAATTTTTATTTTCCTGCATGACATTACTATTAGTACAGTTTTCATCTGTCACATTATAATTTGGTACCTCAAAGTGTAAATCAACTTTCGCTAACTTGTTCCAATCTAGCTTGTTCTGTACACTTAATATCGCACTTATATTTTCACAGTTATCATTCACTCGATATGCAACTTTCATGAATTCAAAAAACATTCCAATCGATAATTTTGAATGATTATAATCTTGAAATTTATGAAGTATCTCTGATAAATCTGAAGCACATTCTTTATTATATTATTGGTTAAATTAATCAATATTAGAAGAATAATGTAATCAAAACATTTGTTTTCAATCAATTTATATTTGTTTGGAAGATATCTACTATAAAAATTATGTAACAAAAATTGCAATCAAATGAAAAAAAATAAATGTGAAGGTATTATATTAACCGTTATGATCTGAAGTTGTGCAACATATCAATTTATTAAATTGTAAATACCTTCTTTGGTTGTTGAAGAGGATATTCCAAATAATTTATATTCACCTTTTTTTAAAGCAAGATTATTAGTTTCATTAATTTCCATTTCGTTTTAATTTGAAGGAACTGTTTGTGAAATAATTATGTATGTTTTTTAAGGATCAAACATTTCATTTTTTAATTTTACAATAAATATCTTTGGTAATTTTGATAAAACTTATAACTGTATGTCATCATAGATACAATATTTATTTAACATTTGATTAAATTATTTCATTTTACAATATATATTCCATATAATGCACGGTATTGTATGAAATCACTTTCAATTGTTGTGGATTGTTGTCAACCAGTTGTCAATCATACATTCTCGACCATAAATCTAGGGATTGCTAGGGATGCAGCGAAGAGCGCATGCGTGTCACCAGGCAAAGCTAACATGGGACAATTTGTCATCTAGGGGGTATACTCTCTTCTGACAGGGATTGTAACTAGTTATAGGCTAGGGAAGTAATCTGTATCACATATTTCTAGTAACGTCACGAATTTGTAATAATATCATCATCATTTTTGATGTATTATAATTAAACAAATCCGTAGATTAAATACAATCTACAAAGTGAAATACATATTTAATATTCTTAAAAGTCGTGTAGTGAAAATACCGGTTCTCTCTAACACTATTAGGATCAAACTTTAAACCTTTTTTTTGTTTTAAAAATTTTTGGATCTTTCAAAAGTGTGATAACAGTTTTTTTAGAATGAAAATACATATACATGTGTATGTATAACAAATACAATGAAGTTTCTGCGGGCGTATCATGTATGTATAACAGATTTGATTTATATGTCATTTACGTGTAAGAAAACTTCGATATTATTTTTAGAAGTATGTTTTTAAAAATTTTTATCCATTTTTTCTCATTTTCATAAGAAATGGATCGTCCAAAACAAGTATAAAGTAGAGTGAAAGAGTGAACATGCAATAATTTGTATACTTCATAGAAGAATTAATATAATTGCTTTTGTAATTATGGGTAAGTTAATAAATACTTATTTATAAATTAATTAGCTGTTTTCAATTTCATCTCTGTATTTTAGAAGATGCTATGGAAGCGCAAAAGTGGCAACAGCATTTATCTTTATTGCGAGAGCAATACGTTAATTTACATAACACGAACACTGAACTTCAACGTGAATATGCTATCGCTACTGCAAATAAACAAGATTCTGGATTTATTGGAAGACTCTTGACAATTATAGCATCATTATATGGTCAACATCGATACAGGTCTAAAATCTTTTTAGTTTCTAACTTTATATTGTTAACATTTCTATTAATAGACATTACTATTTTGTAGTGATGTAACTATTAAATTAAAGGATCAAGAAATACCAGCACATAAATTTATATTATCAGCTAGAACAGATTTTTTCAGTAATTCGATGCTGACTGATGTAACTATGTTAGGTAAATAGTTAAATAAATAATAGAAGGACATTATTAAGCTTATGTATTAAATATAATATGAAATACATGTTGGTAGATTGGACTCATTTAGATACTCATGTTGGATCAGTGTTATTAAAATGGATATACATGGGGAAAGTTTCTCAAGAAAATTTAACAGTGGATCTGATGAAAGCAGCCTCTAGTTTTCAATTGACAGAATTAGTTGAACATTGCGAGAAATATTTAATTGGAACTGTGGGACTTAAAGATTGTGTACAATTGTATGCTATTGCTGAAGAATTAGGTACTCAAAGATTAAAAGAACACTGTAGTTCTTTAATTTCAGCACATTGGGTAAGATAAATGTTTAGTAATACTTATCACATTATAAGATATTTATTACTATTGTATTAGCTTATTCAAAATTTATGTGTGTAGGAAGATTTGAGTGGAGAAGATTTTAAAGAAATGCCTGGATCTTTATTATACAAATTACTACAAACAAAAAGTAAATATCCATTACATGCTGCTATTAGATTGATGAGAGAAGATGTGGTGTTTTTGTATTTAGTGGAAAATGATGCAGGGGTAAGTTGAAAACTTCATTTTCTTTTATTACTTAAGTATATTTATCACATGTTCACTATATTTTTAAATATAATAATTAAATGATCAGTAACAGTATCAGAAAAAAAGATTATTCCATTAAAGTCATTAATATTTTTTATATCACTTTTAAAACATCTTAATATATTCTAATGTTTTTTTAATCTTAGTAAGTACAAAAATTGAAAGGTTTATAGTATTTCTGTAAATAGTAATATCATTGTTAGTAAAAATATATGATAAACATTCATAGTTTTAATTGACTGTGATGAATTGCATAAATGGAAACTGCAAAAACAATATTCCGGTGGACCTGCCGGGGCTCCTCTATCTTCACCAATAAAACAACCTTCTTCATAAGCTGATTTCACAATTTCTTCATCATCTTTCCATTCATTATTTACATCATTGTAAATGGGAATCATGCTCTTTTGAAGTGCACAATCTCTTTCTACAGTTGTTATTACAGATGCTGTGAAAAATGATAAAATAATGAGTACAAAAATATATCAGATATACTTTCAAAAATAATAAATACATACTTTTAAACTTATAATAAATAGTTTTCTTCCTGCAAAGCGTTGATGAGGGACAATAAACTTGAAATCTAGAACTTCCATCAAATTGTGAACATAATAGATTAGTTTCATCAATTCCTGGTTGTGATGCAAAACATTTGAAGCACGTAATGTTTGCAGTTGCAGGTTTTACTATCATATTTAACACTATTAAGCATTTAAAAAGATTTGAATCATATTACAAATATCCTAATGTATCAGATACTAAGATAAATAAATATCAATTTTTAAAGACAATATTAAAATAACTTAAATAGGTACATACATAGAAAACACGCAGTAATTAATATGATCTTATTTGATGTTGTTTGGAAAGCCATCTCATTTATATCCAAACAATAGTCAATTATTATCAAAATATTTATATTTATTTTTTTAATAAATATATGTGTTTTAAATATTATTTACAATTTTTATAACAATTTATGTTTATATTTCTTTCTTATATTCCTATTATTACTGTCATTTTACAAACCTAAAACAATTTAATTGATTAAACAGTATGTTCATTAAATATTACAAATAAGTTATATAAAATTAGCATCAGTTGTCAAATACATTTTAATTATTATATTTGTTTAAATATAATTAATTAAACAAATAACAATTCTTTAAATACTAAATTATTACTTTTTACGATTGTTTGTAGGTACTATGTAAATTGCACCTGAAATATAATTAATATTATTTACCAATTTTACAGATTTTAACATTATTTTAACATAAAGAATAGTTAATAGAATAAACACTACAAGAAAATAATAAATTTATTAACTAAACAATTATAAAATTAAAAATATTCATTTTGGATGAAGAAACTTACAGGTCTAATTCAAATTGTAAACAAATATCAGAATCATAGTTAAACTTCTGAAAATTATATAAAATTATATATCTACTTTCGACAATCGATTATCGAATAGAACATATTCAATCAAACACTTTCACTACTCTCTAATAAGATTAATTTATGAACATTCACCAAATGTCACATTGCGGTAATAAAATGTTGGTTAACTGTTTTCTTTGTTCGACGTGAAAATGCACTCTTTTAATCGGAAGCTGAGTGTAGTTAACTGACTGTTTTATACGCCACGTCATGATTTTTCTGTCCTTTATAAACTGCTCTTTCTGATTTATCAGAATGTAATCTTCATATTCCTTTCCGTTTGCGATTTTGACGGTGTTATATGTTCCTTATTAATTAACTATGTAGGTATCACTAATACGAGCACGTACAAGCATCCGTTAGACGTATGCGCAGCGTTATCACGCATGAATTACAAAGTACCCAGTGATTCTCAACGAATTACTTAAATTTCATAAGATTTAAAAATTCAAAATCAATTTCGTTTAAATCTACATTCATAAAAACTTCTTTTGATTTTATGAAAATTATTTACAGAATTTTAGTAATATACTATTATCCATTATTAAATAAATAATGAACATGTTCGGGGCCGTTGCGTATAGGTATATAAATTATTCACTGTATAAGGATATCTAATTAAAGACAATATTTTGATTGATTATATGTATAATAAAGTTTATTTTTATATCAGTATTTATTAATTTATTTTTGTGGCAGTAAGGAATTTAAAAATCATATAATTGCGCATTGTATAACTTAACATTATATTACCATGCATTATATCACCACGATTTATATTACCGTATTGTATTGTGTTGCATTATATTGTTGCGCATTATATTACCGTTCATTGTATTGTTCTAAATTATATCATCGTATTGTATTGCGCCGCATTATATCGCTACACATTGCATTGCCATGTAGTATCTGTTATTAAATAAATATATTAAACTACAAATTTAATAATGTATACTTCATTAATCATCTTATATTTATGATTTTTAGTTATCCAAAGCCGTTAATGCACTTGATCATAAAGGAGAAATGCCATTGGAAGTTGCTTTGAAAACGTGTCAACCATCGTTAGCGCGTACTTTAGTTAAACATGGAGCTGATTTAAATGCAAAAGATTCCATAGGTCTTACTTTGCTTCAAGCTGCTATTATTAAAGGAGATTCTTATTCAGCAGAATTTATAATAGAACAACTACAAAACAGTGGTAATATACAACCCCTATGTGAGCCAGTAAAACTTATTGGAAATACACGGGACCTAAAACATTCTGAAGAACTCGATGGATGCACTGTTTTACATTTGATAACAAAACATAGTTCAGAGAATATGTTGGCGATTGCATCTCGATTGCTTCAAGCTGGTATTGATCCCAATTTACAGAATTATAAAGGATGGTAATTTATTAATTATTAATATTTTATTACTCAATTCTTATTGAAAATAATGTACAATTAATTTCTTGTATTTATTCTTGTAGGACTGCCTTACATAACTGTATACAAGAAAGAAACGAACCACTGTTTGATATTTTGATAGAATGTACAGATATAAATTTAGATAAAACTACTAATGATGATGATACTCCATTGTGCATTGCAGTGAAAATAGATCCATTCTGCCAATTTTTTGCTAAAAAACTTTTAACCAAAGGTGTAACTTCTAATCCTATATATAAAAATACTGGAGACACTTTGCTACATGTTTTAATAAGAGAATATAAAGAAGAAGCAGCACTATTTTTGATTGATCATTGTAAAGATAATTTGATGAAAAAGAATAATGAGGGATATTCAGTTTTACATGAAGCCTGTAAAGTTGGTTCCAGAAGTTTAACACAAGCTTTATTGAAAAGTGGTCTTCCAGTAGACGAAATTGCGTTTTCTACCGGTGATGCGCCGATACACATTGCTGTAACAAATTTATACTTTGATATCGTAGTAGAATTATTAAATGCACCTAATTCAAATATTCAGTTAAATTTGAAAAATAATGCGAATGAAACACCTCTGAGTTTAGCTATTAAAGCTCCATTCAAAAAGGGTAAAGATATTGTTTTAGCTTTAATAAAAGCTGGAGCGAATATCAACGAATTTAATAAGGAAGGCTTAACATTATTACATCAAGCAATATTAAAAGAGGATTCAGCTACAGCAATCTTTTTATTAGAAAATGGTGCAGATATGAATGCAAGGTAATTAATATTACATACAATATTAATTATTTTAGAAAGAATTGTATATAATTAATTATAAATGCAGTGCTATTTAACCGATTGTGTGGTATTTAAAACTTTTAACTTAGGACTGCAAATGGAGAGACTCCGTTGCAACTTTCTGTACACTGTAGACTAGGTGAAGTTGTAGAAGCTCTTTGTAAAAGAGGTGTGGATACTTCTGTAGGATGTCCATTATGGGATGCATTGGATTCAGATCAAGAAGATATAGCATCTATTCTAGTTAAATATGGAGCTGATACAGATTGTTGGGGTCCTGGTCCAGATGGTTGTCAACAAACATTATTACATAGAGCAATTGATGATAACAAAGAAGATATTGCACAGTTTCTTATAAGAAGGTATACAATTTATTCAATAATTCATTCAATTTTCTTGAAACAGTCTTACAACAGATTATGTTTCCTCGTATATTTTTTTACAAAACAAAATATATAACAAAATTCAAATATTAAATTAAGAAACAGAGAACATAGCTTTATGGACGAACAGTTCAAACAATTTTAATACGAACATGAGATGTCTGGGAAATTCCTCCGTCCATTCCCTGGAAGACGGCCGGCGGATAATCCGGCTGTTGTGTCTTTCGAGGAGGGACCTAGGAACTAGTCCCCGTACTCTCCTGTGCTGTAAAAAACGTTCGAAAGCTAGGTTTCGTATTCTCTTTACTCTAATGGGCAACCAATGTGATTTACTTCGTTCTCTTTCAAAAGAACATGGTAAAAAATTTCACGATCGGTATCACGAAATTATATGCAATCGTTACTAATGAGCTGAGGTCCAGAAGCTCGCTATCATTTTTTAGAAAATTCTTGTTGTCCTCTCGTTGATGCTGTTACAATGTAATATTGATTTTTTAGTGGTTGCGATTTGAATGCTCCAAGAAGATTGGGTCCAGATGGTGCAGGAGGTGATGAAGCAAAAGATGAATGTACTCCGTTACACTTATGTTGTCAATGGGGTTTAGAACAAGTTGTACAAACACTTATTGAACATGGTGCAGATGTGAATGCTAGAGATATAGAAGGCAAAACTCCAGTTCATGTAGCCATACAAAATCAGCATTCACAAATTATATCTCTGTTACTCTGTCATCCAAACATAGATTTAAATAAACGAGATAAAAAAGGTTTAACACCATTTGCAACAGCTTTGACATTTAGGAATAATAAAGCTGCCCAAGCAATATTGGAACGATTACCTAAAGCTGCTGAACAGTATGACAATAAGGGTAGAAATTTTTTGCATACTGCTATTCAAAAGAATGACATGGAAAGCATTTTATTTTTATTATCTATTCAGGTTGGTACGAAATACGCAACTTTTATAACCATTGTGCATTTTGATTTAATTTATGTATTTTTAATTTTAAACGAAATAACTGATCTTGCAGGTAGATGTAAATTCCAGAGTTCATGACGTTACACAAACTCCACCTTTACATCTTGCAGCAATATCTGGAAATGAAATGTTAGTGCGAAGTTTAATTCTGGCTGGTGCACGTGTTAATGATACAGATGCAAACAGAAATACTGCCTTGCATGCTGTTGCAAAAGCAGGACACGCTACAGTTGCATCTGCCTTATTACAGGTAATACACAATTATACATATGTATTCATATAATTAACTTAACCGCTTTTTTCTCTTTTTCAGAACAATATTAATTTCGATGCAATAAATGCAGACGGCGATAATGCATTACATGTTGCAGTAAGAGAAGGTCATGTATCAGTAGTAAGAACACTTTTAACTGAATGTACGCTAGACGCAGAAGCAGTCAATCTTAAAGGTAGAAATCCTTTACATGAATTAGCTAGATGCGGTAAAGATAATGCAGCAACTATATGCGAACTGTTTTTGGAATGTATGTCACAATACCCAGTGAATAATGCAGGTAAAAATATTTTATTTCAACATATTATGCAGTAACTATTTCAAACTAAATTATAATAAATATTCTGTTTAAGACTTGGATGGCAATACTCCGTTACTAATAGCTTATATGAAAGGTAATGGTCATCTTTGCCGTACACTGGTAAAAGCTGGTGCATGTTTAGGATCTATGAATAAAGAAGGCATTACAATTTTTAATTACCAAGTAGCAACGAAACAGTTACTGTATAGATTACTAGATTCATTAACACAAGAAGCACCTTGGGCTGATAAAGATCTCTGTTTGGAATGTGGTACAAAATTCTCTCTCACAATGCGAAAACATCATTGGTACAGAAACTGACACATATTACATATAACTTAAATGTATATAAAACTAACTTTTTTTTTACTTTTTTTAGCCGTCACTGTGGTCGAATTTTATGCAATAAATGTTCTGGTCAAGATGTTCCAATTCTAAAATTTGGATTGAATAAACCAGTGCGTGTTTGTGCAGTATGTTTTGATGTATTACAAGTAGGTGCTGAATAAGATAAAGACTTGAATAAAGAAAACATTCATATGTAAATAAAATAAATGTCATTCCATATATGTTTCTTATAAGGAGTAAATCAAAAGCTTTTATATAATTCTATATTAACCATATTGTAATTCATTGTATTATATAATTCCTCTTGTTGAAATTTTGTTAAATTTATAGCTCTTAAATTTTAAATACAGATAAAGGAAATATAAACAGAAATTAATACTTACTAATAAATTACCATTTATTCCTAGTATTGTATGTCTACAACATAATGATTTACAGGATTTTTTAACAAATATTATACATTATGAATGATTCATGACCTTACTTAAGTAAACTGAACAGTTTTTCTGAAACACAATGATCTACACATTCTACATAATCAATTAATTCCTCAAGACAAGTTTCCTCTGTCTCAGAAGCTGAATTAACACGGTCATTACATGTAGTTAATCGCTCTTGCATTTTAGCACATTTAGCTTGTTGTGAACATTTTTCCTAAAAAATAAATACATATTTTAATTTTAAATTCATTAAGTACCTGGATCTTTTTTTAAATGTAATTTGTTACAAGCACGATAATTAAAACACTTTTAATGTGTGCCAATTTTTATTAGCATTATTCTTGTAAAATAGATTATGAATAAAAATGGCATGGATTATCCGGTAAATACAAGTATTATATAATAATTTTTACTTACTCGAAGTCGTTTTTGATGATCGACTAACTCTCCTTCGTCGTCGTCAGCCTTTACAGTGGGAACATAACGTTTAAAGAAGTTTTGAAGAAAAGACATCTCTTTTAAACAATTTTTCTTTCAGTTCAACGTAGGTATTTTAAATTATCTTAAAACATATACTGAATTGCTAATGTAGACATGCAAAATTTTACAGGCACAAAATACTGACTAGTGGGTTGTGTCACGGATATGCTGTAGGTTAGGTTTAATCTTTGCATTCGAGATAATTGTTCGTTCCATGATAGATCGTACTCAATTCGCGCATCTAGGCTAACTTCAGTAGGCTCTTCATCGTACTCTTTTCGCTCTGTCAGCTATACATATACAGAGTGGATAAATATATGTATAGCAGGAAAAGTATAGAAAAGCTCGATGGGAGATAGGTAATTATGAAACAACCTTGAAATTATATAAAGTAAAAGACTATTGAGCATATCTATACAATTTTTGTCTAAAACATTTTTTTGCATCGTTCATATTTCTCAAAATATTTGAGTAATCCGACTTTTGGCTTACTCTGTATATGTTTGGTATCAGAAATGTTTTAAAAGGCGCATACGCGTTACCCCTGGTAACAAAGTATATGCGAACCAATCAGAGCCGACATGCGTAGGATAACTAAAATGTTGTCGTCTGATAAGTATAATAAATTTCTCCGAAAGATCGCGCTTCCATAATGTATCTTATTTTACTCCAGAAACTATACTCTGTTTTTCATACTTCATGCCTATACGCCCTCTTTCGAATTATTAGTTTACTAATATATAACCCTTTGTTGATAATTTATGTAAATAATGGAAATGACAGGTATTTTTGTTTTTGAATTCATTTATTACTGAACATGTGTTCGTCGAAGATAGACAAATATTTTTTTCAGGTATGAAGGAAAGTAAGATCTTTTAAGTAAATTGCAAAAATTGTAACCCCTGGAATAAGACAAATCATGTGTAACCTCGAAAGTAAAAACTAAATCTGACCTATAAACGTGTTCATTTCTAATTTAATATAAATAATATACAAATATTTTCGAAATTTCAGTTTTTAAATCCTCAAATTATTTAATTTCCAAATCCTCAAATTTTCAAAAGCCTAAATATCCAAGTTTTCAAATTTGTAGAAATCCAAATTTTTTCATTCCCATACTTCCATATCCCAAATTCATAAATTTCTAAATCGCTAAATTTTAAGGTCAGTCTTTTGAAATTTTTAAATTTAAATATAGGGTTGATAGGCAACATAGCGAAAGTTCACTATTTACATTAAATGGGATAGGGGTAACAACTTGCAACTTGAATTGTAGGGGTACAGGCCGACTGATGGTAGGGGGATGCATTCTTTGGTGGTGGGGACTGTGTAGGTGTCTGCGGGGAGACGCTTGGTCTTGCTTGACGTATGCGCACGATAATGCGCAATTTTCTTTAGAAGCAGAAAGTTGATTTGCCAATAGGTCGTATGAAAATTCTCTTAGATCAAGACTGACCAATACGTGCATTAAATGCTACTCATTGTATGAGAAGATTTTCAACAATTATTTTGCAATACCGTTATTAAGCATTAATTATCTTTGTAAATTATTGGTAAATAGACAAAATGCCAGTAATAGGTGAAATTTTCAATAATTCTTTCAACGCTACTAAAATTTGTGGATCAAAACAGAATAGGATACGAAAAAAATGTTACATATTTGGCTCAGTTGCACGCTTGGATGTTTCTTTCGGGTACTTTTAGCACGACAACATTTTTCATAATATACCACGAATATTGTCTTACGAATAAGAAAAATATTTAGTTCCATTGAAAATATTCGTATCATTTGTTTAGTAAAAATGATTAAAAGAACCGTCATGCTCTTTGCAACAAGGATGGCGTCATCCGAAACTGTTCACGTAGTTTTATCAAAGTTATGAACTCGTTAACGTACGGTAAACGTATTCTTGTATTGAATTAAAGTGAAATAAGTTTCGCTAAATTAGTTAGCTACCACATCGTCGTTCGCGATACCGATTATAACTCGATAAAAATTAAGAAAAACCTGGGTGCAGTGCGTTGTACTAGCAGTCAAACATTGAAGTAGTTTTGCGCTGGTGTGTCGGAAAGGTAGTATCAATAAACCTCTATATTTTTTACGAAGAACAATATCAACGAGGAACAAAACAGAATGAAATATCGAAGCTAATGCATAAACGACGTCCACGTAGTAAATACAATATTATACAAGCAAGTTGGAAATTACAGATTTTTGAAAAAACCGGGACGTATTTGTATGAAATTTAAGGATTGTGTTTCCCGTAGAAAAAGACACTGCTCTGCTGGAATTTGTACAAGAGAATAAATTTTAAGGACGTGATACACCAAATTTTTTTCACGAAATGGTTGTCACGTCGTTTATTCACACAAAAGTTCAACCTAAAGTTTTTGAAACGTTTGAGGTTATGTATTATTGAAACATGAATTTCTTGTATTCATAAGCGAAGCGATTCATTGGGGAAACGAAATCAATCTGGTCGTAAGTTAAACAAACTTGTTATCATATATTATGTTACATATACTGTTTCATGAATTTACATTTTTGAATATATGTTTTAATCTTCTTTCATTAGTTTGTTTATTCATAATTCTAATTGCTTAACTGTTTAGTAATTTTAACATTTTATATACTACAATTATACAGTAGCATTTAAAAAATTATAAACATAAATATGACTTTATAAGCGATAAGTGGATCTTATTTTTTGCATATTGTTTGTCATTGTAACATGATATACTTATGTATTATTCAATATTTAGTACTTTAATATCTTTTATTATCAAATTTTATGTATAGCAAGTTACGTGAGTGGATGATGCTTGGAGGCAATGAACGGAATGGAGAGACATGGGCATGGACATGGACATTCGCATGCACATTCGCACCGTCATCGACATTCACATGGAAGTTTGCAAAATGCATCTCAAAATTCCAGTCAGTCATCAAAACATAGCCACGCTCATATACCGCATTCACAAAAAGATACGTCTGTTGCCCAAACACCTCAAAAGCCAAGAAATTATAAGTTGCTAGTTGATCCATTTTTGGTCAAAGGTGCTACAAAATTATACAGATATGATGGCATGGTTCCAGGAGATCCAACTTACCCTGAAGTTCAACCACGAGACCCTAGATCACAATTGACACGAATATGGACTCGTTTAGAACAACTTGACTTACCTGTACCTAGGTTTAAAATTGACTCCAATTATTGTGGTGAACCTCCTCCACTTGAAGTGACATTTTGCCATTTAAATGACAATATTGATAAAACTTTTTTATCAGATATGGTTCAGAAATTTGGAGCCGTGGAGGAACTCATTGTTTATTATCATCCATTGACCAATAAGCATCTTGGAATTGCAAGGGTGGTATTTGAAAGTACGAAAGCTTCGAAAGCTTGTGTAGAAAAATTAAATAATACATCTGTGATGGGTAAAGTTTTAAGAGTATTTCTTGATGCATTTGGGGATGAATGTAAGAAAATTTATGATGAATTAACTGCAGAAAAAAAACCAGAAAAGAAAATAGAAAAAGAAATAAAATCTGAGAGTGAACAAGAGAAACAAACACCGATTGAAAAAATTATTACAGAGGAAAGAGATGATTTTAAAAGTAGCAAAAAAATGGTACCGAGTATAGAAAAATCAAGAGACACGTATACAGAAAACTCAAGATATAGCAAGTATCGAGATTATCCTACTCCTAGTGGTAGTACTGGAAGTGATTTAGGCTACGGTACTGCACCTAGTGAACTAAATTATTCTAGCAATTATTCTCAAAACTCTACTCCAGCTACAAATTATGATTTTTACTATAGTGGCTATCACCATCAACCTCCAAATAATTATTTGCCAAGTATGCCTCAAAGCGTGTCCCAAAATCTTTCGATACAACAAAATTCTGGTATGTGGTGGGGAAATAATACAGGAACAGCAAATTATGCATCATCTTCTATGTGGCCCGTTCAACATGGAACAAATTTAGATAATTCTAATTCTAATGTAGCTCCAATTTCCAAGGCTTCTAATATAAAAATGCATCACACTCCAAAAAAAGAAAAGGAAAATCAAAATGTTACAAAAAATTCATCTAGAGATTCACCAGTGGAGACACGTAAAACATTAGACTTGGATACCAGAATTGCTATGTTACTAAAAGACAAGGCAGGGGGAATGGCACCTCCCTTTCTACAATTTGGTAGTGATTCAGAAGACGAAAAGAAATCTGTCAATGCAGATAATGAAATGCTCTCAGAACCACCAAGTCCTTTTCTATCTCATGAAACGTACAAATCGTGTTTTGAAAAAGTGAGAGAAAGAAATAAAGAACAATGGAAAGTGCATGAAAATAGCATTAATCAGTTTTCTATTGATGAAGAACTAGGTAGTGTGATAAGTTCAAGTGAAGATGAAGCTTTGTTGGGAAGTTACAGCCCTGCACCAGATGAAATTGAACCTGAACCACCAAAAGAACCACCGCCTCCACCTCCACCTGATGATGATAGAATGTCATTGAGTCCATTAAGTTCGGGGGATGAAAAGATTGAAGAGGTATTCATATTGTGAAGCACATGTCAAATGTAATTATTTATTTACATATTTTATGATTTAAATACTTAGGTTATAGCTCAAACAGAACCTACAAGCCAGTTGTACCCTGGAACTGGTTATCCTGGACATATAACTCACTATCCTGCCAATGATATGTACCATTGGCCACGACCAGCACAATACCCATATCCTTATGGGGCAACATATTTACAAAGTCATTACCAACCGAACACTACATCATTTTCTGGAACAGTAGGAAATCATCAAGGAACAAATTATTATCCATCTTTTCAATCAAGATTGCACGCAATGGCAAATCATAATATTACAAAAGATAATCCACAGGTATGTATGTATATATAAATGTTTATGGGTTTATTACTTAACCAATACAAATTTAATTATTGAACATTTTAGGCTCCTACTATTAATGGAGTATTAAACAGAGTTGTAAATGAACTAAAGCAAATTTTAAAAAAGGATTTTAATAAAAAGATGATCGAGAATACTGCGTTTAAATTGTTTGAAGTATGGTGGGATGAAAAGAAATCTGAAAAAAGTCAAAATCAGGGAGGTGATAATGTTACTATTAATAATAGTAATAAGGAAGAAGGCTCAAAACCTCAGGGATTATCACTATTATTAGAACAGGCAACTCCACTTGGATTTAATTACGATGGATTTGGTTTGGGCATTAGAGCTAGCATGCCAAAGATGCCTTCTTTCAGGGTAAAATTCTTATTTTCATTATGTATGATATTTTATATTATAAAATTATTGTAATTAATGTTTATCTTGCAGCGTAAAATTAAAGCTCCAAGCCCATTACCACAAGATGAAGATAGCCGTCAATCTGACCATGGAGATACTGAAATTATAGAAAGCGATAGTGATCTTGATTTAGCATCTGTACAAAAAATTGAAAGGCCAATTACTTCTCTTCCAAGTATTTCTTCATCTTCATCATCATCAGCATCTAGTGAAAGTAGCAGTGAAGAAATCAGTTGCAGTGAATCTTCTAGCAGTTCCAGTGACAGTTCTGATGAAGAAGTATGTTCTGCGAACTATGAAGATGAGGTATATAATTATAATTATCTTAATAAATATTTATTTCATATAATTATGTATGAAAATAATCTTTACTTTCAGCAAGATACAGACAGTCGTACGTCAGATCATCGACCCCTTGCTTGCAATAGTGAAGATCCTGATATTTTAACAGAGCTTGCTATTCAACGTTCATTAGATTGTCCAACTCCAACTGGCAGAGAAACGCCAATTCCTGATATTAAGATAAAAGATGGAATCTCAAATGAGTTTCCGCAGTGTGATAATGAAGCTAGCCCTATACCATCTCCATTAAGATATGAAAGTGATAAGGAAGAAAGTGAAAATGCAAATGAAAAATCTGTCAATGAGGAAAATCTTGAAAAACCTGTGACTGTAAAAGAAGATACCGCAACAAAGGACATTGAAGATGAAACACAAAAGAGAGTACAGAGTACACATATTTTAATGGTACCAGGAAAACAAGAATCATGTGATATGCAAAAAATGGAAAATTCTGCGGCGGAAGCTTTAATAACTTTAGCTGGTCAAGATAATATTATAAGACATAGAAGTCCGGGACCTGTACAACCAAATATTATCAGAGCTCTTCAAACTATGTCTACGAAATACATTAACGATGAACCCATATTAAAAGAATCAGAAAAGATTGAGATGTTCAGTGAAATACCAACCACTGATTCAGAGGAGGAGAGCTTAGAAATTAGGAGGCTAAGGTTTGTAAAATCATGTAACATACGTGTGAATATGATTATCGTGTATTTTTATAACTGAATTAATGTAACAAGTTATACTGTTTCGCATTGATTAGGTATCAAGCTGAAGCTGAGTTACGACTGAATGGTCAACAGAGTCCAAACTTGCAAGCTTCTCAGGTATTCATGGAACATTCGTATTCGTTGCCACCGACACAATCAGAAATCGCAAAGGCTGTGCTTCGTGCACCTCCGGCCCCAATAAAACCTGTAAAAATGAAACCTTCAAAAATGATGAAGTTGGTAAAGGGTAAAGACAAAACTCATAAAGTAGAAAAGAGGAAATATAACAAATATAGCAAGATGCATACTCATCAGAATCATGAAGGAGAAAAAGAAAATATTGAAAATGAATTTATTTACCAAAAATATCCGAAAAAAGTGGATGAACCAACAGTAACATATAAAGAACGTGATTTAATGTCAGAAATGGCTATTTTATATGAATTTCTAACTAGAGGAATAGATGCAGAGGACGTGGAATATTTAAGACGAAGTTATGAAGCTTTGCTAGCCGATGATAGTCAAGGTTATTGGTTGAATGATACACATTGGGTCGATCATCCTCCAACAGATCTTCCAAGTCCCGCAAAACGAAGAAAACGGGATGAACTCAGATTACATACTAGTGGAAGCGCGAGAACGGAGGGATATTATAAAGTTGATGTACGAGAGAAAGCTAAACATAAGGTACGATTCCATAAATTGACTTTACATAAAATGATTAACTATTTGCATAATTATTAAAAATATATTTTTATAGCATCACTATGCGCAAAGCATACAGCGTAGTAATGATGTGGAAGATAGTAATGGTCCTTATGCTGGAGGTGATGGAACAATGAATGGTCCAAAGAATAATACTAAAACTTTAACCGGTAAAATGCAAGCTTTATCTCGAGAAGCTCGAAGTAATCAACGTCGATTATTAACGGCCTTCGGTATTGACACCGATAGTGATCTTCTTAAGTTCAATCAACTCAAAGTAAGCTTTTGATTATTTACTTATAAATTTTTTCGCTTAATTTTTTAAATATTGCGTTTATTTTATATTTACAGTTTAGGAAAAAACAATTGAAATTCGCCAAATCTGGCATACACGATTGGGGCTTATTTGCTATGGAACCAATTGCGGCCGATGAAATGGTTATTGAGTACGTTGGCCAAATGGTTAGGCCAGTTGTCGCTGACTTAAGAGAGTCTCAATACGAAGCTACTGGTATTGGAAGTTCTTATCTTTTCCGCATCGATTTAGATACAATTATTGATGCAACGAAGTGTGGAAATTTAGCACGGTTCATTAATCATAGCTGCAATGTAAGTATTGTAACAAATATTTATGTTTTCAATGTTAAAAGGCAGTGATGGGCAACTGTACCTGCTACGTCTTCCTTAGGTTTTTCTTAGACTAGAACTGGGAGTTTCAAAGAATTGAAAGTCACAAAGTTCCAAAATTTTATGGCCTTAATAAAATATCTAGAACTTTTAAATTTTTATGTCTCGAAATTCTAGAGCTAAAATTTTAAGTCCTAGAGTTCCTAGGCTCTTCTTGGGTTTTTACTAAATTCTCTTAAGATTAAGAATAGGAATCTTAAAGTCCCAGGATCAAACTCCTTAAGTTTTATCTAAGATCTCCTTGAACGTGCATGTTAATGTTTATGAGCTTTCTGTTAGGCACTTGATCTATCCATCACTACTGTAAGAAGGTTATACATTTTGTATTGTTTTTTCAGCCGAATTGTTATGCAAAAGTAATTACGATCGAAAGTCAAAAGAAAATTGTAATCTATAGTAAACAACCAATAGGAGTTAATGAAGAAATTACATACGATTATAAATTTCCATTGGAGGATGATAAAATCCCATGCTTATGTGGCGCTCCTCAATGTCGGGGTACTCTAAATTGAATCGTTCATAAAACTATATTGTTCATCCCTTTTTCCTGTCTTCTACATTTCATCACACTCCACTCATATTTTTGTAAATATTTCCCCATGTAAACATTTTATAAAATGCAATGGAAAAATGCTAAATTATGTTAATATGTGCTCCTTTTCTTTTTCTAATATCCTTCCCGTTAAAAAGCCAAGTGAACTTCGAATGCCGTTATACAATATTTATATTTTACGATTGTTTTTGTACATATACGTAATTTAAAATTTTATTCCTATTATGTTTCTGTTAAAATAAAATGATCATTTGTTAAAAGACAACACTTATGTTGATATAAAGAGAATTTCCAAGAAAATTTCCACTTCATAACGGTTATTTGAATTGAAACATAAATACTTTTTAATAAATTATTAATATTTATTTATTACTGTAAATTTATTCCAAATTTTTTAAGACAAGTTTTATTTTTTTATGGTTAACATTTCTATTTTTATGAAATCTAGAAATTTAGTTCAAATTTTATTCAAGCTGCATCTAATGTAAATAAAGAAGTACATACCACAAGGAAAGAAAAACATGTATATGAATGAGTGAAAAATAAGGAAAAATAAAGTCAGTTTTTAGTCTTTTCGTTTCAAAATTTAAATTCATGTGATTCCCCTGTATCAACATGTTGGCCAACATTCAAAATATAATAAAGTCGTAAAATGCGCATGTACATACTCTTGGTTACGAAGTGTGTTCGAACTTTGGCGCAGAATAAATAACTCGTCGAGTAATGTGTATGATATGTATAATCTTCAGTTATACAAATAACATTAATTTATTCAAGTTTTCAAGCTTAATTTATACAAATATTTTCATTGAAAATAAACATCATAATAAAGTTTAATTACAGTAAGGTTACATATAAGAATATTCGGAATAGTATTGTCGATGTTATTGAGAAATTGTATAGGTTATATTTAAAGAATATGGCAGATCGTTTAACACAATTACAAGATACTATAAATCAGGTAACGTGAAGTTACTTTCCTTTGAATAAAATTTTTATTTAAATGTCATAATTGCATTCACTCTTATAGCAAGCTGAACATTTCTGTAATAGCGTAGGTATTTTACAACAATACTCCACACCTAGTAAGTTTCCTGGTTTTGATCGAGTTGGAACACCACAACCACATCAACCTCAAGAAGGTATTTTTATTTATTTTTTAATTCTTTCTATTATTTTGTCTAACAACATCTATATTTTAGATTATGCAGCCTTGTTTGCAACTCTAATAGCAAGGTGTGCCAAAGATATTGATACTTTGATAGAAAGTTTGCCAAGTGAAGAATCTTCACAAGAATTACAAGTTGCAAGTCTTAGTCGTCTTGAACAAGAAAATCAGGAAGCTGGGGAGCAGCTAGAAGAAGTTGTAAAACAAGGAGAAGCACTGTTGCAAAGGATTCAGGCTGCTTTGCAAGATATTGCTCAAAGTCAGTTAGATATGCAAGATCCAGCATCATCATCTGTAATCAACATTAATCTTAATACTAATTCAACTTTTAAACAAGACAACATGAATTCTGTAAATACTGTAGCTTCGAATAATACGCATCAATTGTCAGATCCTTCACCCAGTTCTGTTAATCAGTGATACATTTTTGTTCTAGTTTAAATATTGAATAAACCTTATGTTTTTGTATTTGTAAAATTTATTATTATTGTTATTGTATAATTTACTGAGTTTTTACAAAATTTTGGTATTATCTTTTATAAAGATTTATGAACGTGTCTCGAGGTATAGAAATCTTTCCAAGCATTTTCATGCGTTTCTTTCCTTCTGCTTGTTTTGCTAATAGTTTCTTTTTTCTACTAATATCACCACCATGCTGAAAAAATAAAAGCAATATTAAAAAAATATACAAGTACCATGTGATAAAAGAACTTACCAATTTTGCAGTTACATCTTTTCTATATGCTTTTAATGTTTCTCTTGCAATAACTTGTCCATTTACAACAGCTTGAATTACTATTTCAAATAATTGACGTGGGAGTAGATCTACTAATTTTGTACACAACTCTCTTCCTTGTGTACGAGCTTTACTACGATGTACAATAGTACTAAGTTCTTCTACTGTATTTCCATTCAAAACAATACATAACTGTATCATACAAATATTAATATATTAAACAGATAAATTATGTATTACTTTCATAAATTCAGAAAATTACCTTTACTATGTCTGAAGCCTCATAATCAGATTCTTCATAATCAAAGCTTGCATATCCAGAAGTTAAACGTTTTAATGTATCATGAAGATCAATAATAACTTCATTTAATGGTAACAGAAATTGATACATTGTTCTGCCATGACCAACATCTTTTGTTAATTGTTGTACTCCACGTTTCTCAATGCATAACGACATTATTGTACCCGTATATTCAGCTGATAAACATAATTAACAATTTTTTATCAGCTTATTGTATTAAGTATACTTATGTTACTAATATTCAATTTTTAAATATACTTGGTGCTATGATAGTTCCTAGTATGAAGGGTTCATAGAATTCTGTTACGATCAGTGGATCTGGAAATTCTGCAGGATTATTAAATGTGATTATCTCACTATTATATTTCTTAATATTTTTCTTGCCAAAAATTTTTGCTTTATATGTAACACTGGGTGCTGTAACAATTGATAATGCACCATGTTCCTGTTCAAGACGTTGCATGAAAACTTCCATGTGCAATAAACCTAAAAATCCAATTCTCCAGCCTTGTCCAAGGGCTACACTAAAATAAACGATTATAAAAATTTATCTTTTGTTTTATGTCAAAATATAATAAGACATACCTAGACTCCAGTGTGACGGTAACACTACTATCATTTAATGTTAATTTTTCAATAGCAGTCCGCATAGCATCGAATTTTGATTGTTCAATTGGATAAATGCCAGAGAAAACCATAGGTTTTGGAGATTTAAATCCCATTAGTGGTTCAACAACCTCATTTTTTATATGTAATGTATCACCGATGAATGCTTCCTTAGAAGTTTTCATACTACAAGAAATGCATCCTATTTGACCTGCAACTCTGAGATATATGTTATTAATATTATAGGATTATAAAAAATGATAGAAAAATAAAAAGTAATATTTACAATTTATCTACATATTCTTCAGAAGGTCTTAATAATGAAATATTTTTAATTTCATAAGATTTTTTAGTATACATTGAAGTAATTTGTTGTTTAACTGATATAGATCCTTCTTTAATATATATTAATAAAATTGTTCCTTTATATTTATCATACCAGCTATCAAATACCAAAGCTCTGAATTGTTTATCTCTACATACTTCAGGTGGTGGAATTCTTTCAACAATAGCATCTAAGATTTGAGGAACACCAATACCGAATTTGGCAGATATTTTCATAACTTCTGACTTCTCTATATTAAATAACATCTTTAATTGATCCATTACCCTTTCAGGATTAGCATTTTTTAAGTCTATTTTATTAATTACTGGTATCATAACTAGATTTTGTTTAAGAGCTAAATGAAAATTAGCAACAGTCTGTGCTTGTACACCATCATTTGCATCTATTACTAAAAGTACTCCTTGACAAGGAGCTAATGAATGATGTACCTCAGCAGAAAAGTCTACATGGCCAGGTGTATCTATTAAATTAAGGAGATATTGGGTTCCATTATAAGTATAATTAAGAGAAGCTGTTTGAGCTTTAACTGTAATTCCACGCTCCTTTTCAACTTGTAATTTATCTAAAATTTGTTCTCCAGAATTTGATTTAATTGCACCTGTTAATTCCAAAAGTCTATCTGCAAGAGTACTTTTGCCATGATCAACGTGTGCTATAATACTAAAATTACGAATATTTTCTACTGGAATTTCATGTTCTTTGTCAACTTTCACTTTTGTAGAGTAGTATTTATTATTAGCAAACAGATAATGTCTGAAATAAAATACGTCATTTAAGAAATTTGTTTCGCTTAATAATTATTAATTTTAAATATTTAAATTTGAAAACAACTTTATGTAATTTGAATAAACATCTAATACTAACCTCTCGATTGGTTGTAAAAAATGAAAATTTCTTTGAGAACGCCATATTTGACAAATAATTCGATAGTTTATTTTCATTGTTTAATGTAAAAGTTATATATTACGTATGCAAATATATACAGAATTCTATGAATATTTATGTCATTTCTTTAACGATTTAAAGAAACTGTGTATTTGAAACTAGTCATTACTAAACCACAGACTCTTTGACTAAACTATTATTGCTTCGTTATGCTTCGTTGATAGAATGGTGTATTCATTGTAAATGTAACTAGTTTTTAAACTCAATAAAAAAGGAAACAGTGTATATAAATTTATTAATAATTGTAAAAGCTTAGACAAATATGTCTGTTCAACAAGTTTCTCAGGTAATATTTATGTTGTATTAAGAAGTAAAACTTTGTCAAACCTAACCTAAAGAAATAACTCATTTCTATATAAAAAAAATATATATATTAATAATAACTTTAAACGAAGGTTAAAATATCGAATAACAAACCAAAAAAATAAATATTGTAGCGTTTATATTATATTCCAAAATTAACACGTTGGACAAAAGGAATTGGTGCTGCATTACCGGACGAATATAAAAAGTTTTGGAAAGAATGGAAATTGCAACAACCAACTGCTGTTCATTACATTAAACAAGAAGGTTCATACATAAGGGATGAAAAGACGGAAGTAGTGTAAGAAGTCAATAATTATTTTATTCATAAACTGTTTGTTAATATGTTCATAATTCTATGATCCATATATGGGATATAATATACTCTAATGGCATGTACCATGATTCATATGTGCATCATGGAATGTTTTGAATGAAAGAGAAGTACATTTTCAACTTGTACAGTGAACATGTAAATATTAAATGGATTTATTTCTAGACGACCAGTTCAAAATATACCAATACCATTATTATATCCTAAAGAATTTCATGAAGGTTTATGGGGCGGTGAAGGTGTAGTTCAAGGTTTCACAAAGATACATAGATTTGCTCGTAGACATCCTCGCTTTTGGTTCCCTCTGCTTAAAAAGTCAGTTGTTTATAGTGAAGTTTTAGATACGTACATGAGTACTGTTGTTACCTATAGAACTATCCATCTAATTAATGAACATTATGGTTTTGATCACTATTTATTAAAGGTATGTCACTAATAAAAATATTCTTACATATATTTTTTAATATTTAAATTACTCAACTGTTTTTAGACTCCTGCTTGTGATTTGAAATCTGAGCTTGCATTAAAAATAAAACGTAAAATACTTCTATCGTTGGCTGATAAAACATTGTATCCAAATGATTCTGCTAAAAGAGAAGAAATTTATAATAAATATAAAGAATATTTAACAGCGGTATAGTATCATTTTAATGTTTATTTTGTTTATCAAATTAAAATTAATTTTCATTTTAAAAACTTATATTTTTGTTTCTAGTATACACGAGAGGAAATTGAATGGTATGGTTTAACATACAGGGAAGCTTGTTTGAAGTTGATAAAACAAAAACAAGAAGAAGAATTGCAACAAATACAGCCTTTAAAAATAAAATTTAGAGCTGAATTAATTGCAAAACTTAAAGAAGAGGAAGCTAAGCAAGCTGCTGAAAAGTTAGCTGAGTATGTATTTATTTATTTATCTATATAAATAATAAATTACACAAAATTGTATAATTTCATGGCAACTTATTTTTGCAGATCAACGACGTGGAGCGTAAAGTGGAATCCTTTTAGTAGTTCAAAACCCGAGTAATATATATTGTTGCAACTAATAAATAATGAAAATAAAGAAAATTAATCGTATATAGATCAAACTGATTTCTTCTATATTTAATACACATTTTAAACACTGGTAACTTCAACATAGAAAATCCAAATTTTTTAAAATACTTGTCACATGATTTTTAATGATTAATATACCAATCAATTGTTAATAATGGTATGATTTACGAGAACACTTCTAAGTATAATTAAAATTGATGTCTAGAATAATAAATAATTATGATATTGAACATTCTATATCACCATCCTTTGGTAAACAGTTTAATAAAGAAGCGATGGCTCTTGTAATGTATGTCATTGTTCCAAAACTACCGCTCGGAGCACTGTCATAAAAGTGTTGACAAACATATGCTGCTCCACCACAAAGAAGAGTTCCCATCGCAGTGGTTTCTCGTTGCTCTTTTGGTTTAGCACAACAAAGGGTCGCATCGCCATCAATTTTCATCTAGATATTTCAAATATGTTCAGCAAATGTATTTTATTTATAATAAATTACATAATAAGAATATACCTGATCATCTAAGAAGATAGCATTAGCTTTATGAACTAATTGTTCAACAGCGATGAGTCCACCTAAGGAAGCTACTACATTATATTCAGTTACCAAGGTTAACACCATCAAAGCTTCGACTATCAACTGACGATATTCTGGTTGCGGTATGGTATTTAGAACAGTTTCTACTGCTAATGCGAATTTTAATTCTCCAGGTGTCATCTCTTGTGTTAGGTTTTGAGGCAGAACTCTACCTTCGATTGCTAAACCTTGGCACTGTAGGAACAATGATTTTAATTGAATGAAAAATATATGTGTGCTTATATACGTACCCGTTCGAGAACTTGCCATACTCGGGGATAAAAATCTCGCGGTACTCGATTTAATGCGCCATCCAATCTTCGTCGACGTAACCACTGACCTTGTCGATCAGGTTCTGTTTCTCCGCCATCAACTTGATCAGCAGTTAAGAAACCTCCAATTTGTGATTTCTAAAGAAAAATGTTAAATTTATAATGAAATTGTTAAAAAAAAATGTTGTATGTACAAGTGTGTATTACCTTGCTGAGTTTGCTAGATTTGCAACTAATTACAGAGAAATTACCTCGACCAACTAAAAATAAAAATAAATTATTCTTTTTCGCTGTTTAAAGCAATTTATTTCAAAAATAATAAACATACCACTACTGATTGCAAATTCTTTTCCGCTTATAATATGGTGTAAAAGATTCTTCATCTCAAACGGTGATAAATTAAGTAAATGTTCAGATGCTTCTTCTCCAGTACATATCAAAGTTCTTGATAATTCTGTAGCCATAACTTGTATAATTAAACCTACTCTAAGTCTAAGCATCTCATGAAATAATTGTGGTTCCGTTCGGATGAACATGGCTAAATAAACAAGCAATTCTTGCGTTAACATAGCAGTAGATTCATCATCTCCGTATGCTTGGTGAATTAATGCCCGTAGTTCATTTTCTGGTAATGGAGCAACAATAGTGTGTTCGTTGGTTGGCGGCATTCCAACCGTGACTTGTTTTTGACGTACTAACAAATCTGTAACTGCTTTGGCTAGATCTTCAACCCGCTTTCCTAGCATACCAGCAGTATGGCGTACAATTCCCCACATTTTTTGTTGACAGGCTTTTTCATAAAGGTCTTTCAATAAATCTTTTATCAGCACAGGATGACCCTCTTCTACCATGCCAGTATTGAAGTACAGACCTTGCGAATCAACCTAATTTAGAAATTATATTATTAATTTATTAACATTATTGTAATATATTTTAATAACTTACTAGATACTGTAAGATATCTCCTTGCTCTTCCAAACTTTCAGTTTCTCGAAGCATAGATAATAGTTCCTCTACTTCAGTATCTGCATATTGAGTTTCACCTATGCCTCTGTGTCTATGTAATTTTGGTGAATTGGTCCAAGATAATATTTCATCCGTGGGAGATGGGGTGCGATCCACGGTAACTAGTGGTGCAGTATTTGGAGTTAACGTTGTATCTGTCACTTCAATAAATGGACTTGTATTTAAAATAGTGGAAGGTCTTCTATCTTCTCCTGCCATTCCAAGAATTTCAGCTACAAATTTACATGATCAAGGCAAATCAATTTACTTTTATTAAGTCCAATCAAGTTTTTAAAACATTAACAAAATGGGCATGTTAATTCTTGTATGCATTGTCGCAATTAAGAAATTAGTCATTATTTGTTAGTACACTTACATTCTTGTAGGACAGGAGGAACCATAGTTGTAGGAATATATTTTAAAACCTCTAAGGGTCCGCTTAGATGGCATGCAATCAGAATGTTAGACATTTAAATCGTTTATGATATTAATACATGAAATACATGAAACTTACGCTCTACAGCAATTGATCTTGTTTTCTTTATGGCGCCTTTCACGGACATTCTGCGCTTCAAATTCTTTGCTGTTCGAATGACTGGTCTGTTGAGAAGACCAGTGCGATGAGGAAATGCACGCATCAAATGTTCTTCTAAATATTGTTGAACCTTATCAAATATATAAAAATATATAAAAATATATAAAATATAGTCTAATTATGTATACCAGTCAATGACATGCATTTTATATACCTGAGGATTTAGTTTATCTGGTCTACCATCTTCAGAACTTCCTAAGAAACTTAAATTTGTAATGCAAGAAGTGCTTAAAAAGTCACTTAAATTTCCCAATGAAACTCGTGTACCATTGATATAACCACTTTTTAATTTTTTCATGGTAGTTATCATTGCCAATGGTATTTTTCCTTGATCTAAAATGATAATTGCATATGTAAAATTGTTATACTTTTATAAAAGTAATTAAATCATTGTTTTCTGTATTGTTTTTCTAACATACTACTCATGAGAAAAATTGATACATTTAAGCCTACTTTGAAATTATGTCTTTATGCTGAATGATGATCTAAAACTGCCTGTGGCATACCTAGATGATTATGAGTGGCAACTAGTGTTATAGTTGGCCTGCCGAGCATTTGCTTCCAGTTGATGGTGAGGAAGGCCAAGTTGGTTGTAAAAGTGTTGGCAAGGAGGGCTGCATCGTTTGTCGTGTAGTACTCCTCCGCATCAAAGTTCTAAGACATGCAACAAACGTGCATACCACCACAAACATAAGCCGTTTCTTGAAAGCATTACATTCTCTCTTCAATTTCTTTATTATGTTTATTGTTTTCTCAACATTAATTGATTTTGCTCATGATGAATACATTAATAGTAACTTTTTATAAAAATTAAGAACTAGCGAAATGAAAACTTTAGTTAATTAAGACCTTCCAAAGCCACTGAATAAAATTTATAATAAAAACAAATGCACGCATGCAGGCAGACATGTTAGATGGTTTTTTGGATAATACTTATACAATTTCAGTAAGGAATAAAACTCAAACAGAAAACTTCATTGTTTAAAAACCATATATTTTATCTCTGTTACTCTGAAGAATATAATTAAGCAATTTTATTTTTATATTTTCTCATGCATTAAAAAAGAAGTAACACAGATGAAAATTATGGTTTTTAAACGTTAAATTACTGTACCTAGATGAATGTTCTTGAGGGGCATGACCACAAGAGGCCGGCCTAACATGTTCTGCCAGCTAGACTTCAAGAAATTAATTTCGCCTTTGAATATGTCAATCATGAGCTCATAGTCCGATGCGATGTAGAAGCGGGTCATGTCTGTCAACTAATGTTTGATGCAAGAAGAGGCAACATAAGAAAAGAAATAAAAGTACAGAGAGCAGAAAGTAGAGTGACATATCATAATACTTACCTGTGGTGTGAATGCAAATATTTTATCATGTAGGGAATATAATTTACTGGTGCTTAAGATTCCTACATCTCTTGATTTACGTCCCGACAATCCCAACTTTTTATTTCGACCTAAAGACAAATATCTTTAAATAAAAAACAGATAATAAATTAGTATAGAATTTGAAATTTTAAACATACCTAAATAAGTATATAAATGACTAAGTACTTTCGCTGGTTGCACTTCTATGGGGGAAACTTCTGCAATTGTTTGAACATGAATATCATGCTGAGCTATTTTTTCTCTGATTTCAGAGTCTTCTGCCAGTATAACAACTTGTACTACAACATCTGGCTTTTTTTCACTACATAAACGTCTATTTAATGGATCTAATTCTCCCACAGCAAGAAAACCCTGTTTTTAAAGATAATGTAAATAATTTTAATTTCTACTTATGTAGTTTTCTTATACTCATATGCTTACTTCTTGTAGTAATTTTCCTAATATATAAAGGGATTGAGCCCACATAAATGGACATCTACCTAACGCAATTCGTTTTTGGCTGCCTGGCTCAGCATATTCTGCTGATACATTTGCAGGTTCTACAGAATATAATTCAGGTACTAACTTCATCCCATCATCTGTTTTGATCATTATTTCATCTAATTGCTTTGAGTATTCTGCTACCACTTCCTTATTGCCTTGGAAACAGTAATCCACGATCAAATAACAAAAAAACAAGGGCCATTCGCATTCTATGTTTTCAAACATACGTAACTCCCATGGTTCATAATAAAGTCTTGAAAATATAAAAAATGTATTAGTAAATGCTAGTATATTCTAAAACAATTTTTGTTTCATTTCTTTTACCTATTGGGATCTTCTTTTGGAGTTTTATATCCATCTCTCAAAAATCTCTTACATCCATAACGACCTTGTAATTTCTTAGTAATAGCATCTCTTGTTAATTGAATTAAACTCGGCTCATCTACAGCAAATGCTGGGAAGCTTATGACAGATAATAATCCACTATCTAATTCTTTAGAATTAGATTCACGAGGCAACATGGATTGTAAAACTGCCTGGCACTTTTGTGCCTCATCAGCCAATACATGAATTACAGAGGTAGGTCCACCTCTTGCGCCAAATAAATCCAGTTCATTCATTGCCTCCATTGCGGCTTTCGCCATTCCAATACTGCTAGCATTTAATTCTGGTAATCCATGATTCGTTTTATCGCCTCTCTCCCAAATACCATAATCAGGAGTGCAATAGGCTGATTCGATATAAAATACTAAATTTTGAATGAATGCAACCTATAGTTAAATCATATAAATTAGCAATCATGGCTTTGAAAATTTATATTCGGTACATCATATACATTTACCTCATCTAAATTGAAGACAATCTGTAAACCTGATGCTGTCATTTGTGCTAAAATCAACAAATATAGAGAAATTGCATCTATTTGAAGATGACCCCATTCCGTGTCACCTACAACAGTTTGTCCATTAACAGAACTGTATTTGGCATGTAAAGAATCATGTGGATTTTGAGTAGATTTAAATTGTTCAACTTTTTCTTTCTGTTGCATCATTGCCATCAATAGACCTCTCATTAACTTCACACAACTTTGTTCAAGTTCATATGTTTTGGCCCTATCTTCATCTGCATCAGCTATCTTTTTATATGCCATTGAAAGGCCCCATACTGCAAGTATGCAATATATATTGTCACGGACCCATGCATGATCATTATCAGGACTAGCAGGAAAGAGTCCTGTCACTACATTTTGATGTTTCATAATAATTTTGTGGACAATCCGCTGGTAATAATCTAAACGAACACCAGAATTACTACGACTCCTCATTTTGAAGATTTGTACATCAATTCTATAAATGATCCTAGTTTTATTTTATAAAGAATACATTAAGTTTTTATAATTTTTTATTAATGTTTATTGTCTCTTATTAAATTTCGAGGTTAAGTTTACTACTTCACAATACTTTTGAGAATACTTTACTGAATTTTTAGGTAACTATTAACAAGTTCACCTATATAAACAAACTATCATATTAAGAACATTAAAATTCACTTTATTCACATGTTATACATGATTTGTAAAACTTTGAAAATATATACTGCACATAAACATTTTTGTACAATGTGAAACGAATGTCAAACGCAATAGCCCTCTACACAACCACAAGAGAATTAAATGTAATGCTTCTATTGTTGGAAGTTGGAAGATTAGAAAATTGTTATATTCAATAAGTAGCACGTTTAATTGTAACATTCTCTTTTTATAATACAATTACATGTATTGCAATATCACATAATATTAATGTATATAATTTATATATAATTTATACTTGTACATAGAAATAGTAATCTTATATAATTCTATAATAAAATTCTAAGAATACAAATATATGAATGATATAGTTTTCAAATAATTTATTTCTTTCGAATAAACACATTTAATATAAATATGTAATATTTAATAGTTTTATATACTCTAATTTCGTTCTTAATTAATTTATTTAATATAACAGATTAATAAGTTTATGTTTCGCACTTCATGTTTGATACATTAATAGTCTTTGTTTCTATTCATCTACATTTTTATATCACTAATGATATTTATCTTAATTACTATTTTCGTTTAATTTTAGGAACTCTTCTGTTCCTGTTTCTATTCTTCACATTACTAATTTCATAAAAATTGCTACCAATTTTCTTCCTTTTACTAGCTCTTTCTAGAGCTCGCCTTTGTTTACTTGTTAATTTTTTTCCAACTTTTTCTATCGTATGTTCCACTTCATTAGATGTAGAAGAAATTTTGAATTTACCACTACTAGATACAGCATTTTTATCCAACATTTCGCTATCACTAGAATCATATTCTTCTTCTATTACATCATATGCATTTTGCATTAAAGTATCTTTTTCTTGTGGGAGATGAATTTCGTCATTAGAATATTCGTCATTTTCCTTATCATTTTTATTGCATTCAATATTTTCTGTTGACAATGTTTCTTCAAAACTTACATTTGCTTCATCTTGAATTTCACTAATATCATTATCATCCAAATCTGACGAAATAGAATTAATTTCAATTGAGTTACTCATAGATTTATTGTCTTCAATCTGTAATTCATTTTTAATATCATCACCAGAATATGGTAAACCAACTCTTATTTTTCGAAAATCTTGTATTACAGATAATTCAGGTTTTGGTAGTTCTTTGTTTAGTACAGTTTCATTTTCATTTGTACCAATTTCATTTTCTTGTTCAATATTATTATTTTCAATGGATGATTCATTCACTGTTGTTTTTGTTAATGGTACTTCGAAACCAGGAGGAGAGACATAAAATGGTAACTTACCACGTTGCCAATCATTCAATACCATTCGTGACACAATGGTGATATCTGGTTCTCCTTTCTTCAATAATTTTCCAGTTCTACGTGCCAACTTTTCCAAAAAATCAATGTGATCATTCCATTCCATGATTTTATAAGTTTTGCGAATATAATCTGGTTTTACTCGTGACAATACTTCTTCAATATAATCCTCAGTGTTTTTTACAAGTTCTACTCTAACTACACCTTTCAAAACTTTTTCTGCATCAGTTTCTGCTGATGGATAAACTACTCCTGGACAGTCTATTAAGTAAATACGGCGCATCAAAGTAATATATTGCCATACTTTTGTTTCACCAGCAATCGGTGCAACTTTGCATACTTTTTTTGACCTTAAAGTATTTATAATAGAACTTTTCCCTGTATTAGGATATCCTATAAAACCTACACTGATTTGTTTCTTATCCATATGTAATTTCGCAAATTGACGTAATAAATTTATTAAGGAACCTTTTCCAAAAGGATGTGTCATTGAAGCATGAAATGCTACTGTTGGATATTCTGTACTTAAAATTGCAACCCATCTTTGTGTGACCCAATTTGGAACAAGATCCACCTTATTTAAAATAAACATTAAATGTTTATGAGGTTTCTCTGTTTTTAAATATTTTTCTACTGGTGGAGATCTTGTACCCAAAGGATCTCTGGCATCTAATACTTGTAAAATAACATCAGAAGAATCTATAACTTTATATAATTCATTCCAAATTCTTTTACTTTGTCCTGCTGACATGATCCAGTCTCTCTGCATATCTTTTATACCTGTATCTGGTCGAACAAGATCGACGTCTTTTGTATCTTTTTCTATATTATATGTTTCTTCCTTTTCTTCTGCTAATTTTTGTAATTCATCATACGAAGCTATCGTTAAGTTTGGTTTTTTACGTAATTTTTTTGGACCAAATACACTTTCAAAACTTTCTGTATCTAGTAAGTGTACTCTTGCATTCACAGCCTTTTGCTGAAGTAAAGTTACTGGCATTTGTGTGGGTTTCATAATAACATTATATGGATCCTTCATGGCTTTCCCTAATTCATCTTGAAACTTTTGTAAAGCATTCTGGGAAATGACTCTGGAATTACCAAACCATCTATGTGAAGGTTCTACGCGAGACATAGTACCAGATGGTTGCCAACCTTGGAATGGTGCTGGGCTAATTATTTTACCCGTACGATCACGTTTTGGTTTTTGATTGCGATACATTTGTAATCTCTTGATCGTTGCTTTGCTCCGAACTTTAGCTACACCTTTTAATCCTTCTGTAGGGCGTTCAGGATTCATGCTATGCCCAGAACGATTAAATCCCTCCTTGCGAGGAGCTTTAGTTGTAGCTCTTGATTTTGCCATTTTGTCTATAAACGCACGGTTAATTATACTTCTTAATCGATTAAAGTTGACATAAAACAAATTAGTTAATTAAAATTACATTTACCTTTGTGTTTATGCAATTGTATGTTACTAAAATTTTTAAATTGTTGTCATGTGTATGAAAAATGTTACAAATATATACTATATATCATGTAAACTAGATATATGATTTAACCACAGTTAATTAAATATTTACAAAATTATTAAACATCTGCACGTGCATAACCTTAATTAAAACGTGCATTTGTATACAAATATTCAGCCATGTTACACAGTTGTTACTAGATAGAGAAATAAGCAAGACCCTATATTTCTTACCAACATTAGTCCCTAAATTTATAATACGCATGCGCAATAGTTATTTTCAAATTTAAATTTGCATTTCTATCCAATTTTTATGTACGGAATGAAATCAAAACAACTTATTTGTAAACCATACAAAAATACTCTATAAAAATGTTAAATTTGTTGAATTCAAACATAGCTTTATTTGAACGAAAAGCAGATACCATAGTACAGTAAAATATATTACTTTACACTTTGAAAGTTGTTTTGTATATTTTGGATGGGGGATGAAAGACAACAACATAAATAGATTTATTTTTTTTTTTATTAAGGTAAATACATCATTGCAGTGATTTTACTTTTGTGTGGTAGGTGCAGACTGACTGGATGATTTTGAATCTCTCATAGAAGCACTACGTCTTCGTTTCAATTCTTCTTGACGTCTATTCTTTGCTTCTTTCTGCCTCTGTGCTAACAGTTTCGCGTAATCCGCTGCTTGCTGCTTACGAGCCATACTGCGTCTTCTCTTCAAAGCCACTCTGTGACGTTTCCTCTGTAAAAATATATTTTTAGTTACTTTTATTACTCACAACAAGAACAAGACGTATGCATATGTACATACCTGCAGAGTAAGTGGAGTAATAAGGCGCTGAATTTTCGGAGCCTTAAAACGTTCCTTCTTGCCTTCTTTTTGAACTGGTCGTTTTACAACGAACTGACGGACATCGTCTTTTTTAGATAAATTGAAGAGCTGACGAATTCTACTTGCTCTTTTAGGTCCCAAACGTCGTGGCACATTCGTATCGGTTAAACCTGGAATTTCCTATGAGAAAAGATTTACTTGAACTATGTAATAAAGATGTTTACACCTATTAATGTATCGTTCGTACACTGAGAAAATGTGTAAGTTTGTTACATAACTTCTCAAATCAAAAAACGAAATTTGATCTTCCATGTTTACGATGGTATTATAAGACACAATGCAAGTTCTTACACACCCTGAATAACATGGTGGATAAACCTATAACAATAATAGTAATGAAATAATACCTTCTCTCCTTTTTTGACTATGACAAGAGCAAGTACAGAGAGATTGGAGTCAACAATGCATCCACGAACGGATTTACGTTTACGTTCACCGTCACGTCTAGGTCTATAGCATGAGTGTCCTTTCGAGAGTAACAAACGTACACGACCTATTTGCAATAATACATCAAGATTAATGCAATTATCACTATAAATATTAGAAAATAGCACTAGAATTGTTGTTTTACCATTTGTTAGAACACCTTGTTTCATAGGGAACCCTTGTTTATCATTTCCCCCAGAGATGCGAACAATGTATCCCTTCCATTCATTACCTAGTGCATCAGCTTCTACTTCAGCACCCATGCGCTTTTCATAAAAAATTCTGAGTTTATGTTCATCTGAAATTTCAAAGAGCTTTTGACATCCCGTAGCGGGATACGATACGTTCAGCTGAAAAAAGAATGTACATTACATTACAACCAACTTTTAAAGGTTAGTTGTTATAACATTGTTTATGCTATTTGTAATATAGTAATATCATGATATTTTATATTTAACATGGAAAAGACTTAGTAATTTTGAATTTTAATATTTTATTCTAGTCAATTTTAGTCAAAATTAAATGGATAACAGTATCAGATTTATAACCAATACTGTATTACGAAAAGAAATATTTGACATATTATGTAGGTGTAAAACTGTTTAATATGGATCGCTATATAAACTTAATTATTAGTAGCTTATAATATTCTTAAGATTCTCGAAATATTTATGGATACAAACCTTCATCGTGACAAGTACTCTACACTGCCACGAGCCAAGAACGAAAAGAACCTGTACCGCTACAAATTGTCGTTAGAGCGCGCACAACGGATATCCGTTTTACGCGTAATGAATTTTTAAACTACAAATACTAATAAATAAAATTTTTGAATGTTAGTATATAAATATCCATATACAAATTAAGTTTTTATCGTAAACTGTTATAAAATTAACGTATTAATGAACTAAATGTATCTCATAAAAAAAGCTGATAGATTCTGCATTAATTTAATGAAAATTTTGAAATATATCTCATTACACGAAGAATAAATAAATACATAAGATTTATTTTAATAGAAAACGTAAACAAACAACAATGCAATGTTATATTAAAATCATTGATTACATTAATATAAAATTATTTTCGTTAAAAATTTGAAGAAAGAATAAGAAATTTTACTTAAGTAAAAAGGTAAATTACATCGTTAATTAATGTAATAATGTATAACAAAAAGCAGAATTCGTAAAAAAGACAAAATAGCAGTAAGGTGGTTTATGTTATGATAATAACTGTCACCGTCATATTTTAAAGAAAAAGAAAAGAGTAGGGGGCAGCGTTCTGAAATCCCGACTTGCGGGCGTGTGTGACATTTTGATGTAAAGTGTCTTCTATGATTTTCGTTATGTATCGATTGAATACGTAGATATTTCTGATAAATGGGATTTACTAAAAATAGTTCTACAAACTCTGTATATGATAGGTAATATTTAAATATATGTGATTGATATTTTCTTATAGGTTAAGAACTGTTCAACCGGAATCAGAAAAAAAATGATAATTTGTTTAACCAAAATAATATAATGACAGAAGGTATTTAATTTCATGTAAATGGTATTCTTATTAGCGTGACGATAAATGATAGCCATTTCTTCTTACCTTTATGTTGAAACTAAACATTAAAGGGATAAAATATCATTAGCACATGTTCATTGTTAACTTTTCTAATTGTTTCTTTAGAAGAAAGTAAACACTATCTAATTGGTCAAATTAAACATAGGAATGAAATGTAATTATATTTTCTAGGAAGATATGGATGTAGTAGTGATACAGGTCCTTGAACAAGCTGGTAGTCAAGATCCCAATATTTTCAAACCAGCTGAACAAACGTTAAAACAATGGGAAACCGAAAGAGGATTTTATACTGCGTTATGTGTAAGTTGTATAAATGTGCTGAAGTTTTTATAAAATTATAAGTAACTGTATAGTAACAGCCAGCTATTTAAGATTATTTCATAATGTACTGAATACTAGTGTTAGTTCATATAAATATTTATTGCATAATAATTGTTTCAGAATGTATTTTCTAATCATTCCTTGAATGTTAATATCAGATGGATGGCAATTTTATGTTTTAAAAATGGTGTTGATAGGTATTGGAGGAAAAATGCACCAAAGTAAGTACTTTAGCAGTTATAATATAATATTAAATTTTACAAATAATTTGGTACAAGTAAAAAATTACATAACATAAATTATTATCATAGTGCAATTGCGGAAGATGAAAAAGAATTTCTTAGACAACGTTTAATAGAAAATTTTGAAGAACCTGTAAATCAAATAGCTGTACAATTGGCGATTCTTATTGCTAAAATTGCAAGGTAATCAACACGCATGAAATGATCTGTATTTATTCTGTTTTCAACATGTTTAATAATTAATGAGGTAATATTGTACAGATATGATTGCCCTAAAGAATGGAGTACATTAATTCCAAGATTATTGGATGTCATAAGGGGACAAAATCCCTTAGCACAACATCGAGCATTGTTAACATTACAACATGTTATTAAGACATTAGCTTCTCAATGTTTACCCAGAGACAGGAAAATCTTCCAAGAATTAACTGCTAATATGTTCAATTTTATTTTGAATTTATGGAACACTTACACTGAATCTTTTCTTATATTGGCATCGAATGGAGCAGATGCAAGTCAGATACAAGAAGCTTTAGAAAAAGCATTACTATTATTAAAAATACTTACGAAATTTGTTATAAATGGATTCAATTCACCTGGAGAATCTCAAGATGTTATGTTGTTTCTAGAAATTGTTTTTGAACGTGCAAGAACCTGCATTCAATGTCGTTAGTACTTTCAATTCCCAACTAAAATCATGAGAATAATCATATATTTATATTGTTTAATAATTTATGTATTTTTTAGGGAAAACATTAATTTCAAGAGGTATACAAATGGAGGTATGCGAAAAATTTATAATTCATTTAACCAAAGTATTGTCAGGACTATTAGAGGTACATCCATATTTCTATATCGAGTTGATGCCAAAATCCTTAGAATTTTCTGTTTTTTATTGTTTTACTGAAGCTGGTCAAGCTTTAACTTTTGAAAGATTCCTTATACAATGTTTGAATCTAATGAAAGGCATCTTATCAACAACATGCGTCAGGTCCCTTACAAAAAAATTAGGTATGAGTATTTATATATTTGCTGTATAATTTGACATGAATATAATTTTCAATGTATGATAATTTATCAATGCAGACAAATCGAGAAAGCCGTTATTGTTAAGGGCAAAACAGTTGAGGGAAGAATTTTTTACACCTGAAACATTAACTGAAATTTGTTCAAGACTTGTAACGCATTATTTTCTTTTAACTCCTGCTGATTTGGAGTTGTGGGATACAGATCCAGAGAATTTTGGTAATTGTTAGCTCGTGTATATGCACGTATACGCACTTTGTTTTAATTAGTAACTGTGTAATGATTAATTTTAGTTGTTGACGATGGTGGTGAATCATGGAAGTACAATTTAAGGGTAAATATTTTAAATCCCATTAGTTATTATCCTGTAAAAATATTAAATCTTTGTTTGTTTTACAATTGAAATTTTATTTTTAGTCTTGTACGGAGTCCTTGTTTGTAACAATTTTTCATGACTTTCGCGAAGTTCTTGTATCAGTTTTAGTCGAATTGGTGCAAAGACATCACCAACCTGTAGACCCAAATAATTTGCACGCCATTCTTTTAAAAGATGCAGTATATAATGCAGTTGGTTTGGCTGCTTTTGATTTATATGACGAGGTAGGGGCAAAGTTTTACAAAGAAATCACTGTAAGCGGTCAATCAACCAGTTATCATACTTGTGTGTATTAGGTAAATTTTGATCAGTGGTTTTCAACAACTTTAAAAGAAGAATTGAAAATTCAAAGTAATAATTACAGAATTATTAGAAGACGTATATGTTGGCTTATTGGTCGGTGGACAAGTAAGTTTTCATAAAAATGTACGAATTTATTTTAATTGCAGTTAACTTAAATGTTGCATTACAATTACAGATGTAAAATTAAGCGCAGAACTTAGACCAGAGGTATATAAACTTATGATAGAAGTTCTAGGCCCTAAGGAAGATTTAGGTGTCCGTTTAGTAGCAAGTGAAACATTAAAACTTGTAATAGACGATTTTCAATTCAATCCGGAAGAATTCTCTCCTTATTTCGGGACAGCATTTTCTTTATTATTCTCTCTTTTGAAAGAAGTGAAAGAATGTGAAAATAAAGTATGTACTTACATATTATTTTTGAAATGACATTTTATTGTTAGGAAATATTAATAAAATTATTTTCAGATGCACGTTTTATATGTGTTATCCTTCACGATTGAAAATGCTGGTAATGAATTAAATCCTCATATTGGAGCTCTTAGTTCATATCTACCAACTCTTTGGCAGCAATCCGAAGAACATAATATGTTAAGATGTGCTATAATTTCAACGCTTGTATATTTAGAGAAGGTATTTACTTTATTCGTGATTCATGGTTTATTGAGTTTAAGAACATTTTCTAACGAATAATATTTTTATTAAATAGGCGTTAGGCCCTGAAAGTGTTAGTCTACAACCTCTAGTAGTTGATGTCGTTGCGTTAAGTTGTGATGTTAATCAGGAGAGCCACGTTTATTTGCTAGAAGATGGGTTACGGTTATGGTTAGCTTTATTAGAAAATACACATGTCTCAACACCAGCCATAATGGATTTGAGCAAAAATTTGCCTGCTTTATTAGGTTAGTAAATAATCTTTCATATTTTTAATGAATATCTTTTATAAATGTTCAGAAGATTAAAAAAATTGTGACATGTTTCAGAACAATCATTTGAAAATTTTGAATTATGTTCGCATATAGTCCACGCATATGTATTATTAAATCCTCAAGAATTTTTAAGTCAAAGGGGGGCAATTATAATTGAAACGTTTAGGTCACTTTTAGGAGATATGGGAACCGATGAAATATTCTCGACTATGACTGTATTTGAAATATGTTTGTGTGCTTTACATCGCCAAGGTGCTGAACTAATAAAGCCCATTTTAATATATGTATTCGAGTAAGTATAAACATACAAATAATTATCATACCAAGTCTGTATGTAATAACATTTATTTCAATTATTTTAGGAACGTGTATAACGGTGAAGACCCTGATAAGAGTCTAAAGTTGCTGATACTGTATTTATCTATTATGGCAAGAGTTTTATGGCTTTATAAAGATATTTTTATACAGGTAACAGGTTTTATGTCTACATTTATAATTTCTTCCTTATATTTTTAATCTTGAATTTATAAATACAGGTAATAAATGAATTGACCAAAAAAATGGGTGGAAATGAAACGACAGAAACAGTTGTACTCGGACAAATAATACGTGTATGGGTTACGCAAATGCCATGTGTTTATCTTCCGGAAAGACGTCAATTGTTAGCTCTTGCACTTTGTTCACTTCTTGGAGCTAATAGTCCACCTAGCGTTCTGCAGAATTTTCCACTAATAATATCTAATATTGTTGAAACTCTTAACGACATGAGTCAAATTGATACTGATGTTTGCAATATCGAACATGCCATTGAGTACGTAAGAGTGATATAAAAGTAGTATGTATAACGATGAAAAATGACGCGGAAATAACATGTATTATAATTTTTTGAATTCAGTTCTTTATCGATTAACGGACAACCTAGCCCGTCATCTTCATACGAGAATGAAGACTATGGGAATAAACACGAGCAGCGTCAAAGAAGACTTGAATTTAGCGACCCTATATTCCGTGTATCTTTAAAAGATACGTTGGAAAATCAGGTACAGTAGCAGCTGTTTGTTGATATCATTTACATATGTATAACAATAAGGACAAGGGTTTTCATAGCCTTTCATGATTGCTGTTTCAGTTACTTACACTACGCAGGTTAGTTGGGGTTAATCAGTTCGATCAATTAATGTCAACTATTAATCCTGAAATTAATAAACAACTTAAACGTTTCGTATCTCTGTGAGACCAGAGTAAGTCAAGTTGAAAAAGGAAAAAGAAGAAATAATAAAACATTAAGTCAAGCGCGGTATTACATGTAAAAAAAGCTTTACGACGCTCTATTGTAAAACGGCACTATTTTATTGTATAATACTAGCTGTTTCACTGTACTAATAATGTTGATAATAAAAAAGTCTCATGTCATTTCAAATTCATTCGTATTTTACCTCTGCTTTTGTAATATACAGAAAAAGGGAAATTGGTGATAACTATATAGGTATTCTATATAGAATATTACTATAAAGTATTTTTTATATACAGGATGGTTGGTAACTGGTGGTACAAGCGAAAAGGGGGTGATTCTACATTTCATGTAGATTCTACATTTTCATGTAGAATCACCCTCTTTTCGCTTGTACCACCAGTTACCAACCATCCTGTATTTAATTTCACACGAGTATAACAGGTATATATGCATAGATCTAAGAAATAGTAGGAGTTCTAATGAAAATATGTTTGAAATCTATCATTTTTCCCACCTTTTTTAGCTCATGGTTGAGAGAGCAATCTGGCGTCATAATTGGTAACGATAAACAGCTGTCGTCTGTGTCAAACAGTAGTAAAGGGTTAACTGGATTCCAGTTTTAAATAGTGCATTGTTCTCACTAAATCTTGCTTCGGTAAGTGTATCAAAACATTATTTGCATTATTTTGTATAGAATTTCTATATTTCAAGATACATACATGGGAAATGTTTGAATTAACAAGTTCATTCAGTCAGTTGATGCAATTCAGATTTATTTGTTTAGTTGAAATTCTTATAATTGTTTGACTTTTTCATTCATTGCGGACAAAGAATAAATTAAATTTGTATTTTAGTTTTACGTATTTACGAAATGTAAGGAAAATTTGAGAATAAGAACGAATATTAGGAGGGCGCCATATTTACTATTAATTGCGTATAACAGCGTCTATGATTGGTTGTGTGATTATTATTATTACAAGTTTAAATTTATATGCAACGTGTATACCGGTTGGTTATAGGTCGAAAGTGTACGAAATTATTTTTCTTGCAATTTTTATAATTTCACTGTTCTCGGTTTGAAATATAACCTGTAAAACTTCATTGCTTTGGAGAATTCGTTTACTTTTGTCAACGGAAGTTAAAATATTTGAGATTTACGTGTAACGGACTTACGATTTTTCCAGCTATTGAGTACGTTAAAATTAGCACTTATCGATTGAATGTTGTGATCGATAAAACAGAGAGTACTTGAGATTTTAGATTCTTGAAATTTGGAAGCCAAATTGGCAAAACAGGAACTTTGAAATTATTTTCTTTTATACACTTGTTTCTCGTGCTGTTTTCCTACAAATGTCAAGAAACTAGCTAAAATGTCGGCGACGCACGAAAGTTAAATTCTATTTTTTAAGATTTGAAATTTAGAATTTTGAAACTTAAAAATTTAGAAATTTTTGAATTTTGAAATTTGTTAACTTTTGAATTTTGAAATGTTCGAACTCTGACACTAGAATTTTGGGACTTTAATGCTAGGATAGGATTTTTAGACTCTAGAACTTTAGAATTTTTAAATTTTAGGATTTCGGGAGGTTGGCATTTTGGAACTGTGGAATTTCGTGATTTTGGGTTTGTCAGTACTAATTTCGTCGAAATGAGGAAAAATGAACATATAAATGTATATTTTTATCTGTCAACTTTTATCGAACTGTTTTTCTATATTCATCCGGAGAGTCGGCGACTCACAGGTCTGGGTGCATCGATATCCTTGTTCATCGGTTTTCCCATTTTCTTGTTACTTATTTATATATCACGCTTGTTTCCAACTAAACGTAGAATTCTTGAAATGTATATTTCCATATAAAGTAAACTACGTAACAAAAGTGAAAGTTGTGACGTTGTTCGAGATGTGAATCAAAATCGCATTTTTTTCAAACTGCAAGTTATTCCTTGAAATTAACGTTGAAGTCGGTATAATATATCTTCCGACGTTTCTTTTTAATTTCGATATCTCGCGTCTCAATGAAACATTTTTGTTTTTTTTATTCGAGTAGTCACGGAATTAACGTAAAGCTGGTAGAAATTGAAAGTAAAAGTTGGGGGCCTTCGGCAGATTAATGTCTCCTGCCGGACTGACGCGTATTTTTAGAAGTATTTTTTACAAAACGTGTGGGGGTGGTTTGCACAGAAAGGATGTACACTCAGACACACGGGGGGCGTGCAAAGCGACAAAACGTTATCGAATGATAGCAGCACCATGACCCAGTCGTTTTGCGATGATTCCTTTCTGACTAAACATTCTAGAGTTATGAATTTTTTATGAGATCAAATTATTTTTGTATTTGTATACGAGTCAAAATGACCCGTTATTTTCTCTTTTATTTTAATTTCGATGGAATTTTTCAATTACATTGCGTAGACGGTAGCTGGCAGTGAACTATTACCGTTATGACGACGATAAAATTTGAAGAATTGAATTCATAAATACGGCTGTACACGTGATGCCGACGATATAAATATTTTCAGCATATTGTGCCCTTTTCCCAGTTTCATGCAAGTTTTCTACACCTTTCCGTGCTCTCTTTGTTGCATTTAATACTGTGACCTTTAATGCACAATTTCTAGTGTATAGTTGGGTTGAAAATATTGTAAGGTCGTAAAATATAGCCTGAAATAGATACCTTCATTGAGGTAACTATATACGTTTAGTTCATTTTTTTCAGTGCGATACGAGTACCTGTATGGTTTTCGCAGAAATATAGCGTGATCGTAAATCTAGTCGGTTAGTAAAATACACGTTTCAAGTTATGGACTTTTGACGTACGACCATGTTATATTTTGACGACAAATATATAAGCGCGAGCATTTTATACCTAACGGAGACTTCAAATGATCAATACATGTATAATATCAATATTTCAGGATCTTTGCGGTCTACATTGTGAATAAATTTTTAAATCTAAAAATTACTTAATTTAAACATTTCTGAACGTAAAAATTCCCAAATTTTCAAATTCTCAAGTGCCAAATCTTGAACTTCTTAAATTCCCAAATTTTCAAATTTTTTAATTTCCAAATCTATAAATTATTAAATTTAGAAGTTTGCGAATTTGAAAATCGATCGATCAATAATCACCAAGCGATGGTGTCCTTTGCGTGGTCATTTTCCCTAGAGAATTCTGCGACGTTCGCCAGTATACACATTACACGTATCGGACACGTTCAGAATAATGAAAATGTCTAAAAATTCAGAAAAACGATTAACATTCCTCGCACACTCGAAGCCATAACAAAGATCATGCTCTACGAAGGATGTCAACCATAACCAAAAGTACAGCATACCGATTCATTTATTTATACTCGAGTAAAGAGCCCTCCCATATCGAGGGAAATCACGTTATCGACGTGTCATTGCCTTTCATTGATAGATCGTCAGACTGAATGGGTACGCGTTAATTCCGCGTATTGCCCTTTCGCCTTTTGCCCCGGGAGTAATCGTCGAGCAGGCATTCGGGTTCCGTGAGCATTCGTGGAACAAAAACGCGTGAATAACGGGGGGGGGGGGGGTTGGAGTAACACAACACGCAATTAGCACAGAGAAGGCTATATAAAATTGACTGAAAAGTCAATTTTAAGTCAATGACAAGGAAAACAGAGAGAAAAAGGGAAGAAGGGAAAGTGGAGAGGATGAGAGAACAGAGAGGTTAAGATGAAAGAGTATGGCACGCTAGAGAGAAACGGCTGAAATGGAGGGGGTGGGGGGATGTTGGGGGCGTGATGACAAAAGGGTGGGGGTGAGTTAGCGAGGGGGAGGGACGGAGAATCCCAGGGTGAGACGGGGAAGGCCAGGGAGAGACGAGGAAAGCCACGGAGAGACAGAAACGCGAAGACAGCTGCAAAATAATTATTTGACTAACAATAACAAACGAATAATTAGTTGATTGTCGATACAGATGAAAATCAGGACCCTAAGTATAATCTAAGTCAAATCAGGGATTGAAGTATAGGCTAAGTAGGCTATAGCCTAGGGCGGCAGTTTTGTAGTGGCGGTTTTTAAAAATACATAATTCTGTTTTGAAGCAAATAATTTTGTTCTGTTCAGTTTTTCTTTTAATATATTAAACAAATATATATATTCTTTTTATTACATATTGTAATAAAATCATTTTATATAAAAACATTTTGTTCGCAGAAATGAGTAAATATTGTTGTTATTATTATCATCCATAAAATATAACTTATTATGTATTATTGTTTGTTAAACAAATCCACCATGAAATTTATACAACTTAAATATTGCTAGTTATTCTCTACGCAAAATTATGATAGCCTAGGGTTCCAAATGTACTTCCTTGAAATTTCATAATTAACGAAATTATTGAAAACACTTATTACCTGTTGTAATTACAATTTTTTATCATGTTTTCTCAAAATTAAAAAATTAAAATTATATCACTTTTTTTTTTAAATAAATTGTTTTAACGATAAACATATATTTATTGTTAGTTTCTTCTTCGTGAGAGTTCAAAAATGTACCCCTTTTTAAAATTCAAAGAACCACGCAACAGAAGATTAAGCTACAATTTTTGAGTACATCCATATTTAATATTTGAACTACCACATACATAAATAAACGACATTCATTTACCTCGTTTATATGGAAATTTCAAATTAAAGAACAATTTCGCGTTATTCATTATTCACTCACGAAATTACTTTGTCTGTTATTTCCGACTAGCGAACAAATCGAATTCACTCGTGATCTTTTTGTTCGTTATTCTAATTAATTTTTGCTCAACACCAAAAGGGAATAGGGTGAGAGAGAAGGGGAAAGTCAGGGAGAGACGAGGAAATTCAAGGGAGAGACAGGGAGAGGTGGCACCGGCAGGGAGAGACGGGTGTGACGGGAAAAGTCAGGGAGAGAGAAGGAGATCTAGGGATGGACGAGGAGAGCCACGGAGAGGGAGGGAGAGACTCGTGGCCGGGTATCGATCGTCAGCTAGAAAACTACCCTTCGAGGAAGAGGCGCAGTGTGCAAAACCGACTACGTGCGGGTCGGTGGTGCCTGTGGTGTTCGCGGTCCACGCGGATCTCTGGAGTTTTACTTTGTGCCTCGCATTTTCAGTCCTCGTTTGGACGTGCTGTTTGGACCTAACTAGGTGAGAGATTCATCTGTCCTCATCAGCATCCGTTAGGAACATCCTTCGTTTCATCATCCGACACGATTCAACAGAACAGAACGTTTTAGCAATATTTCGTTCCCACTGCTGTCTTTTATCAGGGACTCTCCCTCTACGTCAACCCCTTTATCGCTTTCCGATCGCTGGCACGTACGTTTCGTCTAACATTGTGAACAAAGTTGGGCATGTAGGTGAATTTCTTTCTCGTACTAAGGGCCGCGAAGAACCTCTGGCGTCTGTCTTGGAAGACTGCCGTTAATTCCTCTTTATGAGAGCCACACGGTCTATTTTTGGATCTTCATCCTCCGACAGGCTTGTTAGAAGGACTGGTACGAAACGTGCGTGATGTAATTTCGACGGGAGAAACTACCAGACCTCGGCTACTTCTGATTCACAAGATTAAGATTTAGCCTCGGGACTACTCTGATGGTGTACGGGGTGCACATGTGAAACATGCGCAGTAGGGAGACACGGAATATTGAAAATTGTCACTTTGTCGTGCAATGTGTAAAGGAAGGACAGAAATGATGTAATTTTACGAGCTAGGTAATGTCTAGGAAGCTGCAGACTCCAGGACTACTTTGGTAGTTTATGGGGTGCACATGTGTTTCTGCGCATTGGGGCTATGGAATATTAATGAAAATCATTTTGTTAACCTGTAAGGACATAAATGAGATGTAACTTTTACGAACAAAACGATTGCATACTAATTAAAAGGTTGTCTTTAGGGCTACCTTGATAGTATATAGGGTGCACATGTATAAGTTCTTTAGGGGACTATGGTATACTAAAAAGGATCACTTCATTATGCAATGTGTAAAAAAATAGTACGCGATGTAATTTTTACGATCAGGTAGAAGGCTACGGCCTTCAGGATTGCCCTGCGAGTACATACACTGAGGATGCACATGTACAAATTCTTTAGGGGAGTATGACATACTAAAAAGAATCACTTCATGGTGCAATGTGTAAAAAATAGTACATGACACAATTTTTACGAACAAAATGTTTAGACTATTAGGTAAAACGCTGCAGCCTTTAGGGTTGTCCTGCTAGGATATGGGACGCACATGTATGTTTGTGCATGAGGGATATGGTGTATTTAAAGAAATCACACTATCGCGTAATATGTAAAAGAAGAATAGCAATAGAATGTACATGATGTAATTTTTACGAAAAAAATGACTAAACCATCAGGTAGGAGGTTGCAACCTACAGGAGTTGCCCTACTAATATACGAAATGCACATGTGTGTCTACATATTGTGGGCATGGAATATTAAAAAGAATCACCCTGTCGTGCAAGTTACAAAGGAAAAGTAGAAGTATAATACATGATCTAGTTTTTATGAACAGAACGAGTGGACCATCAGTAGGTTGCAGCTTTTATGGTTATTCTATTAATATATGAAATGCATGTGTCTCTGTGCATGTAGGATATGGAATATTAAAAAAGATCATTTTGTCAAGTAATGTTAAAACAAGAACAAAAGTAGATCGTGCATAATGCAATTTTTAAGGATAAAACAACTAGACATGGGATACGTAACTATAGCCTCTATGGTAGTCTTGTTAGTATACAAGATGCACATATATCCACATGGAGTTTTTAAATATTAAAAAAAATGTCTTTTTCAAGTAACGTTTAAAGGAGAGAAAAAAAATATAACGTTTGATAATTTCGGTGGGCGAAGCACGTAGACACGAGGTACAGTATAGGAGGCTGCAATTCTGAGGGCAATCCTGTTAGTATACGGGTGCACATGTACAACATACGCGGCATGGGGTCATGGCATACTAAAAAGAATCACTTTACCGTGCGTATGTGTGTCGGCAATTATTACATCAGAAGTAAGTCGTGATGCTGGAAAACGTGGTCGATCGATAACATTGAAAATTATCCGTCCGTGGAACTGGATCTGGCATACGGCCAACCGGCACAGTCATCAATCCTAACCCCTTCTTTCCTTTTTTTCATTGAAAGTTTCGATTGGTTAACCGCATACATGGAAATTTCTGTTGCAGACTTTGTTTTCCTTGGAGAGCGACTGAACATCCTCCACCATGGCGTTCGCGGGGTTAAAGAAACAGATTAACAAGGCTAATCAGGTGAGTGCTTCTGTGGGCTTTTCTGGATTTATTTATCGAAATACGGTAGACTCTCGTTAGATTGCTTTGGGTGGAGTTGTAGGAGCGACGAATTCTTGGAGGTGGCAATATAGAAAGCTTCTTTGATCGTTTTCGTGAATTTTTCTGCGTTCATCGTGAAGAGAGTTACTACGATATAACGCGTATAGGTCTAACGTGTGGCGATATAATGCGTATAGGCTTAACGTGTGGCGATATAACGCGTGGAAAATCTAATGCGAAGTAAATCAAGTATGTGATAAATTTAATGCTTGATAAATACAGTCCGCAGTCAATTTAATGTTTGGTAAATCTAATGCGTAGTAAATTTAATTCGTGGCGATATAACGCGAAGTAAATTTAATGGGTGGTATATTTAACGCGTGGTGATATTACGCGTAACAAATTCAACGCGTGGCGATATAACATGTAGTATATCTACTCATGGATATTTGGCACATGGTAATTTAATGCGTGGCGATATAACGCGAAGTAAATTCAATGGGTGGTATATTTAACGCGTGGTGATATTACGCGTAACAAATTCAACGCGTGGCGATATAACGTGTAGTATATCTACTCATGGATATTTGGCACATGGTGATTTAAGGCGTGGCGATATAACGCGAAGTAAATTTAACGCACGGTGATATTACGTGTAATATAATTAACACGTGGTGATTTAACGCATGGCGATTGAACGCGTGGTGATCTAACGTGTAGTAAATGTAGCATATAATAATTAAAACACATGACAATAAAACGCGAAATGATATAACGTTAGACCATACGTGGCGATATAATGAATGTTGTTTGAAAACGCATAAAAATCTCGTTCAATTAAAAATATAACGAGAGTCTACTGTAATTGAAAACTAGTGCGAGTGAAGGTTCGAAAGTGGCAATACAACGAGAGTCAACTGTATCTCTGTCAAGCGTAAATATTTAATTGGAAAAATGGAACGATGTCTTCCATAAAAAGATATTGTTTTAGTAGTTGTGCTTCTGACAAAGGTCGTAGGTTATCAGTTCCCATCAAAGATATTTCATTGATTATTGAGAAATTAGGGACCGAGAAAGATGAAACTGCAAGAAATGTGGCACAATGCTTTCCTACAATTCAATGTGGCTCGCTGCAACTTTTTGACCCGGTTTTAAACTTCCCTGCCTGAAATCTGGAACTTTGCTGTTGGGACTGAACGTGTTAATTAAGACTTGTGTTACATCTTTTGTAATATGATTATACTGTAATCGAATAGTAACCAGATTGAGTTTCTAAGAAATAAATTTAACAATCTTATTACTAGGAGTTTTCATTTTATTTGTTAATTTTTCTCGGAAAATTTGAACAGCAGAATAACGATACTTGACAACACTTATTGTATATGATAATTTACTTGTTTATTCTAATCAATTCCTTACAGATTTGTTTAATCTGTATAATTCGTAAAATTCATTTATCTATTTCGTCAAATTTATTTAATCCATTCTAATAAACGTTAGTTTCATATTTATAATTATTTAAGGTTAGGACAATCGAATTACTTTTACAGTGAAAATTATTATGAAAAATATGGTTTGATAGAATTTTTTTAAATTTCAATGAAAATTTATTGTTTGTGCAAAGTAATGCAACAAAGTGATATATTATGTAATTATTGAACGTAGTACAAATTGATCGTAATGCGGTAACGAGTGACACAAGTAGATTTTAAAAGGCACTATTGAGGTTTCGACTACGGTTTCAAATCTTACTTTCTTTTTCAAATTGTCATCATTTTCTAGTTCTGCTAATTAAAGATTGTACACATGCAGAATAAGAAATGATTCAATAATTTCATTGTAAACTTCAAGTTTGAACATGTTCAGTTATAATACACATTTAACTGTAAGTTGAACACGGCCAAGAATAAAAATGTGTACATGTTTTCACGAAAAAACTGACAGTTAAATAATTTTATTCTCAGTTTCGAGGAAAACGTATAATTATAATTTATCTACAAGCGAAGAACTATTTTTGCAGAACACTTAATTTTATTACAAATTTCAAATTTAAATTTGAATAAATTTTTTAGTAAAACTTTTTTCTGGACCAATAAAATGTAGAATTATAGTATAATTTGTTTGCAACGATGCATGTGGTAATTTAACAAAAACTAGAGAAAAGGAAATGAATAAATATTTTTATCGAATGAAAACTATTTTTGCAGAACAGTTGGTGGTTACAATAATTTTATTACGAATTTCAAGTTTAAATAAAATATAGAATTATTTATTTGATGCACTAATTAACAATAACCAGGAATAAAGATTTTGTATAAAATGGTAGACTTTATAGGAATATTTACAATAACGTTATTATCAAGCTGAAGTAAAATATACAATTATAATATAATTAATCCGTAGGTATACGGTAATTTCGCATCGTCAAGAATGAAAATGCACGAATGCTTAACCTAATTTACCTTGTAATATTGATTACTATGTTCGAATACCTCGCTAAAGATTGTTGCTCCATTACGTTCCACTCGAATGCTCTTCGCGTTTGATTATACTTCAACAAAATTGATTATTATCGTTTCTCTTTTTTTAACATCTAAATCCTTCTATTTGTTGTTTCGCGGACCAGTTCTTTTTTTTAACGACTATTTTCGTATCGATCGATGTACCATCCATTGGTACAGCGTTCTGACCCGAGGACAAAGGTCTTGTCCGCCTTAATGTATCTTGAGTGGAACAATTAATTCTTATTTAGGCTGACACTTATTAAATTCGAGATGGAAAACGTGCATTGTCGGCGTTGGTCGTGCTTTCAAGAGAACACTAATTGTTTACGAATCGATGGGAATCGTTCGAATACGCCATAAACAGAAATATCGGTTCATTGAATTTAACGATGCAGATATTCTGCTATCGATACACTTTCTATAGTTATATCACGGAGTTATTCATTCCAATTTGCTGAGTCTGAGAAACGATACTCGAGTGGCATAAATTTCAATCATAGAAGGATAATATTGGGTTCATGAAAATTCATGATGGAATGAATGAGAATATTGTGAGAAAGCGTTCGTTTATTTTTAATCTTCCGGATTATTACGGACTGATAGTTTCAGCGGTTGTATTTGTCCAGATTCAAGGATTTCTACACTTTATGCTCGGGAAAAGTAAAAGTATTTTGATTTCAAGTGAGGAAGTATAGGAACGTGCGAAATGGGGAAGTTTAAATTAGAAGGAAGTGGAATTATTCTTTATTTATTTGTCTTACAAGTTCTTTGGTTATTTTCAGTATTTGTTGCCAGGGTGAGATGAGAAATGAGAAGTAGGCAGAGACAAAACTCCAAAACTCTAAAATCACAAAAATCTAGATTAAAATTCTGAAATCTCAGAGAAATTAAGAAATCTCGGTTTCAAATACTCAAAGTCCAATGTTTAAAAATTCATGTTCAGAGTTCCAAAATCCCAAAACTTCAAAGCCTCAAAGTTCCACAGTTCTAGAATTTCAAACTGCCACAAGCTCAAAATTCAAAAATTGCAAAGTCCAAAAGTTCCATAGTTTTAAAGATTCAAAAGTCTCAAAATTGTAAAGTTCAAACGGCTCAAAGTCTCAAAATTGTAAAGTTCAAACGGCTCAAAGTCTCAAAATTTCAAGGTGCAACAGTCTCGCAATTCAAAAGTTTCAATTTTCCAAAGTCTCAAAATATGAAAATCCTGATTTTACAAAATCTCAAAGTCTCAAAATTCGTAAATCTCAAAGTTTTCAAGTCTTAAAATTCTTAAATCTCAGTTTCAAAGTCTCAAAGTTTGAAACACTCAAATTATCAAAGTCTCAAAGTTTTATAATTCTTAAATTCCAAAGTTTTTAAGTTTTAAATTTTTTAAATCTCAAAGCCTCAAAGTCTACAAGTCCCATATTCTATTAGAATTAGAGTTTCATAATTCTTAAATTTCAAAGTTCAAAGCTTTCCAAAATCTCAAAACCTCATAATTCAAAAATTGTAAAGTTTTAAAATTGTAATATTCCTAAATCTCAGATCCTCAAATTCCCAATACACCTAGCTCTCAAAATTTCCAAAGTCTCAAAATTTGAAAAAGCAAAGCGTTCTCAATCAAATTACTCATGTCTCCGCATGTCTACTCGTCTGCCTCTATCTCTTCCTGCTGCTCTCCAACTCTACTAGTCTCCCCTCCGATTCTGCCTAAACCCGTGTGTCGCCGACGCTCCGGACGGATACCTTGTATCTGTACGGATAGAAACGAGCAAAAATAAGTACAGATAGGAAGAAGCGAGGAGAAACTGCGAGAAACATGCATTACTATGTCAATAATTATCTTTCAGCTGTTCAAACTTCTAAAGTAATTTATTAAAATTATAGAACTACAGGTCACTAACGACTCTCGTACCAGTTACCCTCTTAAATTAACCCTTAATTACCATGACCAACAGTGTTAATCTACTTGATGTATTTTATATCGGTTTCCGATATATGTATAAGTACCATTGTTTTATTATTTTTATTTGTATGTACAATTTTTGATAACGTTACATTAAAGAATAACGAATTTCTGAAATATACACTGTATCATGTGCATTAAAAGTACAGATTTAAATTAATGGGGTTAAATTTGATCTCATCATGATACTTCACACTCAACGACTTGTTTTTTCTCTGTCTTTCTCGGTTACACATTTTTAAGAGGATTAAATAAACATGTATATACGGTTTTAAAGCGTTGCAGTTTTATTAAATCAACACTGTTTTCGGTGAAATTGTCCGGAGTTTATTTACGTGTCTAGCATTTCTTGAGAGCGTGATATTTTGTAAAATATTCACCCTTGCAAAGTGGAACCCGACAGAATTGATTCTGTTGTGCTTGATACTTTCACGTTTATAAAATTATTCAAAAATTCTACTTGAAAAGCAAGACTGTAGATAGTACTACAACAATAACAAGAAAAAATCTATTCTAAAATTAAATTCGAAAACGCAGCTTAATTTAAGCAAAAACGTAAATCTACGTGGCAGGTCCGAATGTACAAACGTAGATTTACATGACCCGTTAAGCGTCGTCTTGTCGTTTCGAATGTCTTGAATGTACCAATTGTTTCACTTCTTCTTTCGCGCATAATCGCCGCATAAATTTAAATCGGATGGTAGGCGATATTGCAAGTGCCGGATGTGGGTTAGATTTACTCTAGAACGGCGTTTAATCGGCATTGCTAAGCTACCTATGTATGTTCCTGCGTGCGGTACCGTGTAACTAGGTCATCGATAATATAGGTCAGGGTCATATCAAACTCTGTCAAATAATCGCGTTGCTTGGCTTTTAAACCTCCCAAGGATTACGGCCATATTGTTGCTTCCATGAATTGCTCGAGGTGAACGAATCTTCGATGGACATTTTGGACATCGACAGCCCTTTTAACATTACGATTATTAAAACCGTCGAGATTCTTCTCGATATTTTATTTGACTGTCACGATTGTGACGAAAAAGTGATCTACGATGTAGTCTTGCGTGTTTTTCGTCCAGGTTGGCAGAATTTCAAAGACATCGTTTTGGATCAATTGACTGCGGGTGTTATTGATCCGGAGGAACTATCCTTTCTGCCACTGGCACTTTCCCCCTTTCCGTACTTCTATGATTGTATCATTTCCTTTGATCCCTTCCATATTTGTCATCTCGCTTCCTACTTTCATTTTCGCAAAATCTTTCATTACGAGCACTGGTCTGTTAGGTCACTTCAAGGACTTTCAGCCCCTTCATGATTTCATCAACATGTGTTTCCTGTTCGCGTTCAATGAACTATGAGTATATTCATACCGAGATAACGCTTTTAATTTAAGAGACAATGTACAGAGTGCGATTTTTGAGGGATTATGAAATTGCGTGAATTAAAAATTACTTGAAATTAGAAGATGATGAACATAATAGATTAGGATTGTACAAAGATTTCATAGATGAGGATCGGTCCTGGGAACGTTGCCACCGCATGCGATAATATAATTTACAGTTCTTCCCCTAAAAAATCATTTTTACAATGACACATTAAAAATCATGATGTTAAATTACACTGCGATATGTTCGATTATAAATTCGGAATAGTAGTATTGGCTGATTTATAAGTTAATGGAGAATAATAAACTGTCTACATATTTTATAAAAAGAAAGACGGATAATTAAAAGACGAATGAAATTTTCATTTTATTATAACACAAAATATTTCAAGAAATATATAAAACTTAAGTTTTTCTAATTTTCATTCCCAAACTCAGGATTAACATATATTGCCAATAAATATTGAGCTCTCTAAAATATGTATTGATTTCCTGAAGTTGCCATTAGTACTTATTATGAATTTTTATTATATCAAAATATAATTAATGATATCCTGATACATAGTTCTAATAGGGAAGAAATGTATTACATTTCTAAAATCTATTTTATAGTTTTTCAAATGATTTATTATATTTGAATTTCATAGAATTTAAACCAACTTCATTACCATCCAAACAACTTGCCACCCCGTGTAAATACACGTGTTGCATCATCTATATAACCGTCCCTGCTGTTGACTATAAAAGTTTATTACGCCTTTGTTTCATCGGCTTCGAGTTGCACCTGCTACTCGTGCTAATGAGATGAATCTCTATTTTGCAGTACATGACAGAGAAGATGGGTGGTGCTGAAGGAACGAAACTCGACGTTGACTTTATGGACATGGAGAGGGTGAGTATTTCTAAGAACATTCTTGAGGCTTCCATGACATGCCTCTGTTGCGTCGTGTAACCTTGAATCGATTCTGATTACATTGATGATAAATTTCTTGGTTAATTATTGACGCCTGTAGACGCTCGAGAAATTCCCTAGCCCTGTACTATAGGCGTCTATAGGTCTCTAATTAATACTTAGTGATAATAAACAGTTCCTTATATTAATAAGAATTTTTATATTTGATTGCAGAAAACAGATGTTACGTACGAGTTGGTGGAAGAGTTACAAATGAAAACGAAAGAGTTTCTTCAGCCAAATCCAACGGCTAGGGCAAAGATGGCAGCTGTTAAGGGCATCAGCAAACTCAGTGGTCAAGCGAAAGCTTCCACTTATCCTCAGCCTGAAGGTGTTCTTGGGGATTGTATGCTGCTTTACGGCAAGAAGCTAGGGGAGGATAGCATTTTTGGTATGTTCCTACAAAATGAGATAGTTGAATCAGGAGAAAGTAGGATTTTTGTTGATCATGTCTAATCTTACTGGTTCTTTTGATATATGGGACAAGAATTGTATTGCTTTTTCTAATTAGAATGTATTGAATATTAACTGTTAATAACTTTTATTCATCGTGTTAGGTCATTCAAAAAGTTCATGCCGCTTTGTGTTTACACCCTTCATGGTATACTTTTTAAACAAAAAGCATGTAAAATGTTTGGCTGCATATAGAATCTGATGAATGATTTTTAAGACGCAATTGAGAGATATAGCAAGTTAAACAAATATTAATATTGTTCCAATAATGCAGCAATAACTACAAACATGTATGCAGTTTATTAATTTATTTCTCCCACTGTGATATTTTTTAAGTGGCAAAAAGTATGGGGAAACATAGATGACTTATGAAGAATGGTTTAATAAAAACCAGTGTCATTGTGTCTCTAACAAACAAATGAGAAGAAGCTGTAGAAAGATTATGTTTTCCTCATGATATTTGAAGGTATGTTCAATATTTTGATCTAATCATTGATTTAAAGTGTGGCACGAACTTTTGGAATCACCTAATATATAAAAGCAATAAAATAAAATTTGTTATAAAGATCATATTATCTGCACATTAATTTAATGTGTGTAATGGTGGCATAGTTTACATGAAATATTTGAAAAAGGTCTTTAGAGTAAAAGCATAGAAATCTCTATGAATATTTAAATGGCAAAAGTAACTTCCTTTAAGTACCTTACACTAAGAATAAGTAGACACATAAATATGGATTCAAGCAGTTGCTAATTTCTGTCATTTATCTTTTCTAATTTCTGTTCGTAGCTCAGGCTCTTATTGAAATGGGCGAAGCAATGAAGCAGATGGCGGACGTGAAATATTCGTTGGACGACAATATTAAGCAAAACTTCCTGGAGCCTCTGCACCATTTGCAGACTAAGGATCTGAAGGAAGTGATGGTGGGTGACAGTAGTTATTGAAAACTTCTTTTCCACTTTCTCTGTAATGTGTATAAACATATATACTATGTTTATAGACATGAATACTTGACAGTGTTGTATTGACAATATAATAATGATCAGGAATTTGAGCTTTGTCGATTTAGAAATTTGGAGATTTGATAATTTGGGAATGTAGGGATTTAGGACTTTGAAAATTTGGGGTTTGGAAAGTAGGAAATTTAAAAATTTGAGAATTTGGGAATTTCTGAATATGAAAACTTATGGTCAGTATTTATTGACAATATTGAAATATGATAGTATTATATTGACAATACTGAGGTATTGATAATATTGTATTGACAGTACAATATACTGTCAATATTTTGAAGTTCTAAGTATTTATTGACAGTACTGCAATATTGACAATACATATATTGATCATGATAACCCTGAAATGTTAACAATACCCATATATTGATCGTCCGAGGTCTCCATTTAATCTCCACACATTGTATGTCAATACATTATAATGAACGAAAACCTGATAAATCGCTTTTGTTTCAGCATCATCGGAAAAAACTTCAGGGACGAAGGCTGGACTTCGATTGCAAGCGAAGACGTCAAGCGAAAGGTATACTTGGTCGCGCGTCGACTTTATCTCTGTTTCTCTCTCCGCGGCATTATTGATTTATTTAAGTACAACTTCGAAGGTACACACGCGTCCTTGCAACACGAAAACTCCATACGTTCCATTTGCAATTATAATTTTGTCAACTTTTCGCTCAGACCCGTTCAACGTCTGGAAGGAATATGTATAAAACGATACTGTTGCACGACTTAGGCGTGCCTTCATCTCTTCATCGTTTACATTACACACATTCCATTCGCACGTTTTGCTGCATGTACACATTTGTTATAGTCATAAACAAATTAGTTATTCAGTGCCATGATTCACAAAATAACCTTTATACTATGGGATGTAGATTGATTTCACATCAAATTGATTTTAATTACAAAAATGTGTTAATCATGCAGTTCAGATCGTTTCATTATGTCACATATTGTGTCTTAATGCAGTTAAATATTTATTTGCAAGTGATCTTCTTCATCTTTTTTGAAAGGAAGAATGGTTTTGCTTTTGGTTTGTGTGTTTGCTTTCTTAATTGTTAGCTGCTGGAAAAAGATCTGCCAGTCCACATTTTGGAAGTCCAGCAAAGTCATCGTCACCCTATACTGGTACGTGACTTGTACACTAGACGTGCAACAGTTAAATGATTTATCACTGTATTCATAATTTTCTAGGACACTTTTACCCCTCGTATATTGGGAATTTGTAAAAGTTGCCTTCCTCCGGTTCACAATCGTCAAAATGACCTGACCCTTTGTATTTTGAAAAGTGTAAATAAGTTTGTGGCACAGTAAATCATGAACATTTTTGGATAGCTGTATAAAATATACAAAATACACCAGATGTAAATACACGTGCACCAAAGATATTGCGAATGTTGAATGCATTATATTTTGTATACTTGAAAACAAATATGCTTGTTTTAGAAGAAAGAACGTATGGTTGAGACACTTAGGTGTTATACACAGCTTAATTTTGTCAGCTTTTTCTTTGTATCTTTTACGTACCGAATTTAGGCATTGGAGCAACCCAAGTAGTGCAATTTTTAATATTCTCGCTGGTGCGAATTTTGCGAGCAGGTTCTCACGTTTCAGACGACGAGATTCGTCAGGCCGAGGAAAAGTTTGCAGAAAGTCTTCATATGGCACAATTGGGCATGTTTAATCTGTTAGAAAATGATGTAAGTGTTTTTTGCAAGGAAAGGCATAGAAGTGTCTTCCTCTAATTTTGATAAAACTGTGTGTTTGTTAAGCAGATAAAAATAAGAGATAATTTCACTAACATATATAACATTAATAACTTATATAACATTAACATATATCATAATTTCATAAACATATATACGAATTGATTTAAAATGAACTGCTTATATTTTTTTATTATGAAATACTTTGTATTGGTATATAATTTTTAATTAGTTGAAAAATGAAATTATAAAGATCTTTTTTCATAAACAAATTATATTTTTGACAGTTTGTTAGTACTAATATATTAAAAACCATAAAATTCGTTCACTAGGAGTTTTCTTGTATTCTTTTTGTATTCTAAGGTAGTACTCCCATGCAAAAGCTTTGAAGAGTGGTTTTATCTTCCAAAGTTGCGCCTTACTCAATACCAAAAAATTATGTAACTTATTTTTTCTTTCTTAACAAATGTATAAAGATTTATCAAAACTTCGAAGTTCCATATTTATATTTTGCATATTATATACAGATATTTAATATTGTATTCAGGTAGAACAAGTAGCACAACTGGCGACATTCAGTGAAGGACTTCTGGAGTATCATCAACAATGCACTGAGATTTTAAGAACATTAACAGAAACGCTTTTGGAGAAGTATGTATTTATGTGGAGTAGGGCTTCCCAAACTTTTGTGGGACCCACTATTCTCTAGAGTTCTGAAGTTCAAATATTTTAAAGTTATAAAATCCCAGAGTCCTATAGCTTCAAACTCGCAAAACTTTGGAATCTCTGATATAGATGATCACATATTTAAATATTTTGAATTGTAATCAGGTTCTTATTGTTGATTGCAGGAAAGATGAGGCGGCGAATAAGCCAAAACTGGAATTCGTGCCGAAAACATTGGCCGATTTACACGTCGATGCATTGCCTACATCGGATGCTATGAATGGTGGGAACTTAACCTTTCACGGTAAAACACATTTTACACATACACATACAAGATGATGATACTTGGCGGGTGGATTGGCTGTCTGTTTCTTGTATCTTCTGTCATGTTTCTCTACGTAATCTGCAACTATATACCCTGATTGTATCTTTTCCTGACTAAATTTTCCTATTCTTTGGCTGTCAAATGGACATTAAAATTCTTTCACTTTCTTGCACACAGAGGAAGTCGATGCACTCAGGCGGGTTAAAATAACGTAATGCTGTTAATATGTAACAATTTTCTCCAGTTTAAGACTGAAATACGAAGTTAGATTTCAATCTTGGTATTGCCAGTAAATCATCAGTAAAGACTGTAATGTCAATTACATACTTTCTTGAATATATATTGGACTGACATGTAGCATAAATGCAATTTAGGTTTCTTTTAGTTAAGCGATAATGTAGAGGAAGGTCCTAGGTTAAACTCCTGTAGCTTTCTCTAGATGCTCCAAAGGTTTCCTTAATAATCTCTCGTCTTTTTTTTTATTTCAACTTCCCCAATATTTCCTAGGATCTCCTTGGTTCGCACAGATATTTTTAAAGTTTTTCTGAGTATTTAACTTTTCAAGCTCTTCGAAAATATTTTTAGAAACTTCTTAATTTTCCTAATTCTTCCTGGGTTCTCCCTGTATTCACCCAAAATTAAAGGCCGGCAATAAAAGGCTCCGCCCTCTACAATTATACTTAATCAACAGAAACCTATGTTGCACCCAAGTGTACACTGATTGTGGAACCTTCTGTACAACCCCTAACACTTTTTCACCACACATCCGATTGTTTTGTGTGTATACTCTCGCATACTTGAATGTCTGCCCTTCTGACACGATGCAGGGGCAAGTCGAGCTGGCTCTCCGATACAGGGGGATGGGAAGCGCTCACAGCTCGAGCTATTTCCAGCCGGAAACCCGCCACAATCTGCCAATGGTAAATTTTGCATGGGTTTGGTTCTTCCTATTGTAGGATTCGATCAATCTATTAATTATTCAATTTCAATTCTCTTGCTTTTCGTGCACTACAAGCCGGCCAAGAAAGTAATTAATGTTTTGCTGTATCAATGTACTTTTACTTATCGTTAGCTACCTAACTTTATACATCAACATGCATGTTTACCAATGATTCTATATTCTTTATGTATCTTTTGTTGGAAAATTTTATTTCTCTTAACTTTGCAGACATGTGGTTTACATAAATGTTCAAAGGCTTACTTATTCTATTTACTTTAAATGTTATGTATGGAAAGGGTTAGATCATAGTTTGAGTATATTAGATTTATTTCTGTTTTGCTTTACAGTGTTTGTAAAATTTAACTTTCGTTTATTTTTATGTGTAGTACAACAATTACTTTAGCTTAAAAGAAACAGCCAATGATATAGCTTAACAGTGAATTATCGTACATAGTTTAAATATCGATGTGAGACTGCCATTCTTTACGAATTTATCTAGTTTTTAATAAAAATAAACATTTATTTTAATTACCATCCCTTATGTTCAATTTTTCCCTGTGTATTGTTTGTGATTATTAAAATTTGAATTATCAAGCAGATGTTTAGATACCATAATGTTCTAATTATATGTCTAGAACCATTATAGTAAGAGTTACTTTCTTTATAGGGTAATACAAAAACTTTAATGCTTTCCAGCTTCACCCTTGCCATCTCCAAGTAAGTCTCCAGCAAGAACTCCTATGACAAGACAACCTTGCTGCACAGCTTTGTATGATTTTGAGCCAGAGAACCCTGGAGAACTTGGATTCAAAGTAAGTACAAGACATTATTGTTTGAGACAGCTTGCCTTCATTTAGTTTTATATTAATGTAGCACAGTGAAGTTGTAAAATAGAGAATAACAATGATTGAAACTGTTATAGGAGAATGATACGATCACTTTGATCCAGAAGATCGACGAGAATTGGTTCGAGGGTAGCTTGAACGGTCGCACAGGTTATTTCCCAGTAACTTACGTGCAAGTCGTAGTGCCATTACCTTAAGAGGACGCGGTGCGCCCGAAACCAAAGACCCTGCATTCGTTCACCAGCGTTTATCATGGAAATTATATTACGCTCCGATTAGTCGAAATCTTTCCCTTGAGACTTCTCTACTTCGATCATTTGCGTTATAATCCTCAAGCTTATTCTAATGATGGATTCCAAAATTGACTCTATTCCGTTCCCTCTTTTTCTTATTACCCCAAGATAGGCTCAATACGCATGTTAATGTACATATATAATGTTATAATGTCTTTTATTGACGTAAGGACCTTCGCGAGCGCTGACATATTATATATATATACATATATATATATATATATATATAAAAATACAAATGTACATGCAACTATACGATGAAGAGTGAACCTATCACAACAGTACACGAAATGTATACACACATGCGTACATACACAAGTCACATACAACAATGTACCTACGATGACAGCACACTGTCAAGGGCGGCTCTTTTCTCATTTTCTACATTGCCTCATGTGTCATCTACGTAACATTGTTCGTTAGTTTTTCACCAAAGTTTAATTGCACAAAGATGTCGGAATGGCAAGACTGCATTGAAATTCGGATTAGCGAAGTACTGTCGCGTGTGGCTTAGGCTTCTTGTAGAAGAAGTGGGAAGGAAGACATGTTCCATCATTCACCTTATTTACCCATATTCTACCTAGATCTTTCTAACCTCGGTTTAAGGTTAGATTCTCATTACTCTTGTGGCTTCCCCAGTTCTCTTGCCTTTCTAACTTTTTAAAATCCAAGTATCTTAGGTTTCGGAGTCTTCATGACATCTAGGATCTCCTAGCTTTTTCTAGGATTTCTCTGGAATCTCTTAGTTTTTCATAAGATTTTCCTGACTCCTAAGATCTCCGTCAGTTTTAGGATCTCCTTGGGTTTTCCTAGCTCGTCCTAAGATTTCTCAGCTATTCTTAAGATGTTTCTGGGAATCTTTCAGTTGTTTCTAGGATCTTCCCGAATTTTGTAATCCCTCTGATCTCTCTAAGATCTCCTTGGATATTTCCTTCAAAAACTTCCTCTTAATTAAGAAACCAAGAGGTACCTACGTTGCACCCGACTGTACATTAAAAAACATTTTCTCTCGTATCAAGTGTCTCAAGCTAATCTCAAAAATTGGTCGTACTTTTAGACACCAGTCGCAATCGAATTTCAGTTTTAGAATTTCATGTGGTCCGTCGGATTTTCGAAGCGCGCGATACATTCATTGTTCATATCATGTTGTATACTTATTTTTGTACACTGTCGCTTAAAAGAGTATTAGGACACTTACTAAATTTCACATGATGACAGTATTTCTGATATATAGGGTGTCCCGTAACAAGTGGGCCCCGCTTTAAGGTCCTATCTATGTATAATACCCTGCTACTCTATTATGGACATCCAATATTTTTTACAATTTTGAATCTTAAAATAGATAAGAATGTAGGAGTGAGTGAAAAACTTCAGATATCTATTTTCCAATTTTATTAAATCAACAGAATTTTTAATATTTTGAGAAATCTCTTTGGCTATTAATTATAGCCGCAATTTTTGAGGGCACACTTATAATACACTGATCTATTCGTGATCTTTGTAGTGATCAATGTAGATAAAGATATTTTTAGTATGATTAGACTTTTAGTAAATTATGCGTTTTAGATAATCTTTAAGTAAAGTTATTTTTTAGTAAACTAAACATCCTTGATCAGGTTTAAATCAGGGAAATTATTGAATTATTCTGTATATAAAGTATATAGAACTTATTTCATGTTATAAACAATATTCTAAACAATCTAACTTGTACTCTAAAACTTGCTTTATTTAATAGTTCGATGAGAAAGCAGCAAGTGCTTAAAATTATAGACATCCATAATGGAGTGGCAAGGTACTGTATACGTATACAACAATATCTTATGAATTTTTGTTGTATTAGAGGTTATATTTTATTGAGACTTGGCAAGTGTCTGCAACACTTTTTGAGTGGTGGTTTATTTTTCTGTCGCATATTGAAGCGCACGGTTCCTGGTACGAAACGTTCATTGAATCATGACGTACATATATTTTGCGTTGGTCCGTACGGCACAGTGAAAACCGTATAACTCGTATTATTAATATAAAATATTCGTACGTTGTATAGTGATTCGTTTCCATTCCTCTGTCGTTTAACTCGGTCGGTAACTCCCCATTGCGTTCGTATTATTTTCCTTTTAATTATTTAGACGATACCAAATAGCTATTAGGCGATTTAATTTAGGCGATTTTTCAAAATGGCGGCGAACCTCTTCCACGAAGTCGTCGATTAATAAACGAACTAGTATTTTCGATCGTGATTACGTTTTGAAATGAAATGTAGAATCTATTGAAATTGCTGGTGTAGTTCTCGCCACGATATACTAAGGTCGTAAATAAAAATTCTGTCAAGCGGAGCCCAATGAAGTTAAATTTTGTGTACTATGACGTTTGAAGAGCTTTACAATCTTGTTATATCCTGGCGTAGATTATACAATAAGTAGACAATTACCTAGATTTTTTTTCCTTGACTTTGTACAAGAGTTCAACCGCCAGAACAATGAAAGTAATTAAAGAAACTTGGTTATTTGTTGCCACGTGGATTTTAGGTAATCTTCAACAAATACTTGCTAAGCATAATATATATATTATATAACGTTAGAGTATATTAACTTTACTTAATTATACGTATGTTGTCGATGAGGCCGACAACGGTGATGACTATGACGATGGCATTATTATTATCGTTGATACTGGCATATTTTTCCATTACTGTTACGGTGAAATGTTTATATCGTGAAATATTCTTGGCCTTACCTTACATTTTGAACCGTTCCAAAGGCAGTTTCATATATATATATATATACATATATATATATATGTGTAGTTGGTATCCGTAAATTATGGTGGCACTCCTAGAACAACGTTACAATACATATATCGTACCAATTAGCACGTTCAATCCCAGGGTAACAGCTGTATACATAACTACCCTTCTAAAGTATGTAATATGACACAGTTACATCTGAAAGTGTTAAGGACAACGATGTATGACGTCACTCGCGTAATATAACGTTATCCATTAATGCGTTCGATCCTAGAATAACAGATATATTCGATTTCTGTCGTTCTAAAATGTGTATTATTACATAGTTGGGTTTGAAAGTGTTAAAACAACGGTACAGCATGAAAATTGACGGACATGAAACTAGTCTTTGATTAATACCTGTTAATTAGTTGTATCTTATAATATCAATTGATCATAATATATTTTCTGAAGCAAATAATAAAATCTGTTGGATTGAAACGTTGTTCTGGTGTCAATACAAATTGTCAAGAATGGAACTAGTGGATTGATTTAATCATTGGCTGACGTATTCGAACACCATAACTGCTGCTATCGTCATCAGCGTTCAGTTAATTGCGAATATGAGAAGAAGACGTTGATATATAATTTTGTCTATTGTAATTATCGTGAAGCATGAAAACTTCTTTCGAAAAACTCGAAATGTTATCGATGTTGTGCAATATTAAAAGTTTAACATCATGGTGTTTGTTCGGTTATCGCTGGATCAGTGTTTCTCAAAAATCGTTGGAGGTCAACCATTTAAATTCTCTTCAGGAGAGAAGCTCTCGTTCTTGTGATTACGTCTTCGGCAGAGACACGCGTTTGCAAAAGAATATAATTGTAGCGACTAGGTGCCATACAAAACATAATGTTTTTATAGTTATTGTTTCAAATTAATACATGTAACAACCCATCTAATATATACTACAGCTCAGACATATTAGAACACTTACTGCATTTTACTCAAAATCTTAACAAAAAAAATGTGTAATATAGTGCACTAAAAATATTGTAATACATACCTGATCATCAAATTGTGCTTTACCTAAATTAATTTCTTTTGTATTAAAATACACCATGGTAATGAATGTTATAATCTATTGAATGAATCAAGCATAAAGAAAAATTTGCATTCAATTATATTGTACATATTTTGAGTATTTATTGAATATTTTTAATTAAGTGTAGGTCACATTATTAGAGCAAGTGATAGAGTGTACTGGTATTAGTAGTATATGGTTAGAGAAGTGGATAGATTAATAAAGCTAGTCAATAGCACTAGTAGAATAGAGTAGCACCATGGTAGTACATATAACTCTACCACCCCAATGTATCAGTATTAGTATAACTCTAACACATGCTCCTATGATGTACTTTAAGTTTTAGCACTATCCTATATTGCCCAAAGGTAATTAGATAGTTGTACAAGTGAGTGTTGTAATACCACTGGCTGGTAGCATAGCTACATATCACAAATTGTGATAACTTGTTCTTTCAAGCGCGAGCAACTGCCAGGAATTTTGTCAATTAATAAAAGTATGAAAATCGGTGGGACATTAGTTTCAAGCGTTTCCAAGGGATTTTTGTAAATCTTGTAACTTATGTCCACGCATAAACGATAGCAATATAAGCGTATATTCTTGGAACGAGAGACATATCATACAAACTGTTGGATATTATTTGAGAAACACTGTGCTGGTACTTACAAGAACCACGTAACAAAAAAGGAAAAAGCAAAAAAAAATCGTATACATAATTGGTCGCGTATTTATTTGCGCAAGTTCGCAGCCACTTCTGCTGCTCAGGGACCTGCGACTAACCTCACATTTTTTTTCGTCGTGAACACAAGAAAAGCGATCGACGATCGTGGAGGGGCAAAGGAAGAATGAAATGAAACGATCTTATAAAATTACTAAATCGGTATCTTACTCTATAAATGTTGGCTATTGTTAAATGTTGAATATTGTTCTGCGGAGGGCTTGCCTCCTTTCGAACGATGAAGCATGATCGCTTCGAATCGACGACCCTTCTTTCTTAGTTTTTCTTCCTTGCTTCGGTCTTTTTTAATTGGCGTAACTAGGATTTCTGAGGTGGGTTCCCCAACTGTACTAACTTATTTTACGTCATGTAAGCTTTATTCCCTAATGTCTTACATCGAAGACTCTTACGTGAATTGAAGATGGTAATTTTTCGCAATTTACTTGCTTATAATACTTGCTAATGTATTACTTTCTAACGTCTCAATGTTCCAGAGTCAAAGTTCCAAGTCCTAAAGTCTTATAGGGTTCTGCATAAGTAAGAATTATGAAATTTAATATGAAATTATTTTTTAATATGAAATTAAGTTTAAAAAGTTTCGAAATTTTGAAATTCTAAAATCCCAAAATTCTAAAGTTGTAAATTTCCAAAATTCTATAGTTTTACGATCCAGCAGTCCAAAGGTTCTATAGTTCCAGGATCCGGGTCCTTCCTCCTTAGGTTAGAATTGAAGGTCCCAAAGTCCTAAAGATCAAAATCCTTAGCTTAATATCCACCCAGATCCAAACTTAGTTACGCTAATGTCCATATTATTATTAAGTTAGCGGCGATTAATCGTTTCTATATTGTAATGTCTCTGCTAGGTGTTCCGTCATAGGTAGACTTACTTTTTAGATAATGTATTTTGCGACGTGTAGGAGAGAGAGACAGACGGTACATCGGGAGATCCGTTCGAAACGACAGGCTCTCCGCATTTTAATTGTAATCTAACTATTTGGGGCTCGAGCAGACATCGTTCCCCGCAAAGTCACTGGAACATCCTTGGTCTGGAAGAAATCGAATAGTTAAGGGCGCTTCCCTTTTTATGTTTATACTCACTGGCATATTCTTCGTGGTCTCCGTGATTCTGGTCTACTTATATTTTGTAAGCATCAGAATGGCCGGATTTCACGGGGAACACGAAAGTCAGTAAACATATTTTTTTTATACGTATGTAGAAGTTTGTTCGGTTGTCGTTCTCGTTGTCTCTGATCTCTCGTTTCGTTGCTTTATTTTTACGTTGTCGACGAAGTGCAAAAGAGACGACCAGCGGATGCAATGCAGTGATACTTTCAGACAATACATTACAATTAATTACACTTATATTAAATAAATTAATCTATTATGATTATTGAACTCCGATCGAAGAAGATTATACAAACATGTACTCGATTTCGGTCAATGCTAAATAATTATTATCACTAATTAAGAAATAAAGTGTGCTCTATGTCATGCTAAATCATACTTATCCTTCCAAATACCTTGTCCAGTATAAGCTACAAATCTCTTTTCTTCTGTATCAAGTTTATTTCTTTCTTAATTTTGTAAAAAGTTAACTTTTCTTAATAAAATATTGAGCTTACTAAAACTCACACTGTTTGTGGCTAAACTTCCGAAAACCTCCATGCTCCAAATTGGCTGAAATTTGGGGAATGGGTTTCTTTTTAATAACAATAATGATTCCGAGAAGGATTTTTGGCGACTCGAGAAAAAATTGTGTATCATTTGCGTGTCACTCCCTACTTTACCGACGCAATTATTTCCGGCAGGAATACTTGAGGCAGATTTGAAGGCGATTCTGATGCTATGAAATCTGCTATTTTCAATTCTTTTTAAAAGGTATCAATGTATCAAGAGTAGTACTATATGTATAATTAGGTTAGGTTAGGTTAACTGTTGGGGTGTCCATTGTAGAAAGCGTAGATAACAGTAGAGGCAATTACTACGCCGATAAAATAGGGAGTGACACCTAAATGATAAAAATTTTTTTCTCAAGTCGCCAAAAATCCTTCTCGGAATCATTATTTCTATTAAAAAGAAACTCATTCCCCAAATTTTAGCCAATTTGGAGCATGGAGGTTTTCGGAAGTACAGCCGAATCGCCCTGAAATCTGCCTCAACTGTTCTTGCCGGTAATAATTGCGTCGGTAAAGTAGGGAGTGACACCCAAATGATACAAAATTTGTTCTCGAGTCGCCAAAAATCCTTCTCGGAAGCATCATTTTTATTAAAAAGAAACCCATTCCGAAAATTTCAGCCAATTTGGAGCATGGAAGTTTTCGGAAGTACAGCCCTGTTTGTTTGTTTTTGAAAAGAAAATGCCAACCGCGCCATTTAGCGGTTAGATTGCGGAACTATCGAAAAAAAACTACAGTTTTTGCAGCAAGCTCCTTTTTTCAAAAGGAAACATCTGTGAAAATGGTTTTTGGCGACACGAACGAAAAATTGTTACCATTCCAATGTTATTTTCTATATTATTGACAAGGTACAGTATAGTGTGCGATCTGTTCTGAACACATAATCCGCATCATCGGACCTACGGAATATATTGCAAACAGCATTTTCATGTTGACAGTATATACATTAATAGTATTCAGTAGTGCTGCCCCCACCAAAAACTGCACCTAACGTACTCACACAGTATTTTTGTGAAGATAGCATATACATGAATAGTATTCAATAAAACTACATGAATTTCATATATGCTTGTGCATATACACATACACATATGTTCATTATTCGCGACATCATTTCCAGAGTATCATCGGTAAGGTAGGGAACGATATGAACACATCTTGCGCGGGTACTTTGCCGCCAAAAAGGACCCAACAACAACAACAACAGACTGGAAGAGGCGGTCATAACGTAAGGAACTATAGTAGGATCGTACAGCCGAAAAAAAGGCAACTGTCTATCCGATCTTATTGTAAAAACATCACAAAAACCCATTGATAACAACAATCCATCAATAATCTGTGAAAAACGACTTTAGTCGCTTCCCGCTCAAGATGTGATCCGCAGAAACGATTTTAGTCGCTTCCCGCGCATGATGTGTGAAAATGGTAAAAAGTTTCTTTCGAATCGCCAAAAACCGTTCTCATAGATGTTTTCTTTCTTAAAAAGGAGCTTATTTGCAAAATTTGACGTGATTTGGAACATGACGGTTTTCCGAAGAAAAGCCCACGATAATAATAGTTTCGTCGGTACCAAACTGCATCTGGATATATAGCCGCTTATCTATTGTCGATAACAATATCAGCCTTAACTTTGTCGGTATCACCATTTTACTCTAACCTCTTTTCTTTCATGACTCAAATCCTTTTACATTTATCATACCAAATTTAAATTGAATCAAAGATTTAAAAAAGTATACAATTTAAAAGATATATGTACTTATATAGATGAACTATCTCACTAATATTCCACACCTAAATAGCACCCTCTACAATTTCTGTTGAAACAACGTAAATTCTTAATTGTAGAATTAAATTATTTACTTATTGCATAATTATTTGCATAAGGTATCTACAATGACATAAACGTGTACATTTCTTATTCTTCCTGCGGATAAATATAATTTTCTAATTTGTGGTAGTAAGCAGGTTTCCCACCATAGAATTGTATAGTACAAGATCAATAAATTAGAATGGTTTCGTCACAGCACAAGATCGAATAGATTGTGAAACTTTTTGATCTTGTAGCTGTTTCTTCGTTTAGCGTGATATCATAGTGTAACGCGTTTTCTGTGCATGACATCCGTATTGAAAACATGATAACGAAACGAAATTTTTAAGAAATAAGTGATCTCATTAGTAGTGCACCGTTGCGAGTGGAAGTATTAGACGCATGAACGATTTTAACACTTCAATAATATTCTTTGTCAACAGTGAGTCTCTCGATTTTTATAATTTCGAAAATGGTGTGCCACATTCAACGCGTTAGTAAGTAATTACAAGTTGAACAATATATAGTGACAATCATCAAGTGAAACAATTATAAATAAGAACATGAGTTCTGTTTGGAAAAGACTACAACGGGTAAATAAGAGAGCTGCGAAATTTCAATTCACTGTGTCATATCATGAAGTTACTTTAGAAACAACAACGAAATGGTAAGTGCAAAATATTTCGTTAATTTAATTAGGTAAAACAAGTGTAATATTTGTTTGTCTTGTCATATGACTTTAATGTCATCACTATTTTGCAACATTATGTAGGAAACCAAACAAGTTAAGCGTTGTATGGACAAGACGTAGTAGAAGAGTTAGTTCGGAACCATTAGATTGGGAACCGAATTTAAGTGACCCGTTAAAAGGGGTCATTAGTTGGGCAGTTCCTGACAATCACACAGTTTCTGTAACTCTATTTAAAGATCCAAGAACTCATGAATTAGAAGATAAAGATTGGACATTTGTGATCGAAGATGTGAGAAAGGATGATTGTATAAATTTTTAACACACAAACTATTAAATAAGATGTTCATAGTAGTTTTATATATAAACAGGTCTCTCCTACCGGTAAAAGAAGGCATGTGGCTGCAACAAATATTAATATGAAAAAATATGCAACTTTAGAATCTAGTCAGCAACAACTTAAATTAGACCTAAAACCTACTTCAAAGAAAATTGTTAGCGCTACATTAGAATGTACTTTATCATGTGTTTTCTTGCGAGAAGGCAAAGCAACGTAAGGCTATATTATTTCTGATGCTTCAATTTATAACCAGTCAAAAAAATCTAATGCTAGACACTTTCTTTTGTTAGGGATGAGGATATGCAAAGTATGGCTAGTTTAATGTCAGTTAACAATAACAGTGATATTGCACCTTTAGATGATTTTGATAATGAAGATATACCTGAAGATGTTGAAGAAGTCTGTGTAAAAAATATCGATGAAATTTTAGATATATCTGCTCAACTTGATCTAATGACAAGTAGTCTTACTGAAAGTGAATTACCTAGTACTCCAATAAGTGGTAAGTTTCATAAAACATAGATTTAATTTTAGATACACTGATGCTTAATGTATGTTATTATTATAATGTGTATTCAACAGTGGCAAGTTTATCAAAGGATGATACTACGCCTGTAAATGATAGTGATCACTTCATACGTGATATTAGTCTAACAGGTATTGGTGATTCCTTTAAAGGAAAATCTCCTTTAAAAGATAATGTTGCAGTTGAAAACAAGTATGTTCGAAAATAATCATATAAAATTCTTTGTTCGTTCAATCTTCAACAAATGTTTTATTATTATTGCAGTAGGAACATTGAACATAGTACCTTATCAAGATTACCTTTGCAACCATTAGAATTTACAAAGAACGATGGTAATATTCCTAAATTAAAAGAAATTACACCAGGTCAGGATCTATTAGAGTGGTGTAAAGAGGTAACAAAAGACTATCCTGGTGTGAAAGTTACTAATCTTACAACATCTTGGAGAAATGGAATGGCATTTTGTGCAATCATACATCATTTCAGACCAGATCTTATGTATGTACAGTAAATTAGAATATATTTCAAAATTTTTTCACTTGATGTAGTAGTTTAACTAGCAGATATTTATACTTCTATCGTAAACAAAGATATATTAATCATAGCTTTGGATACATGCCAAAAATTTTATTTATTTGCCCTATTTATAAACGTCTGGCACATGATCTGTTTTTTGTTACATATTTTTAACTTTATCAGAAGTGATAAAAATTAAACAATGTATATTTGTACACAAATTTCCAGAGATATAGATTCATTGTTGCCACATGATGTCAAAGGCAACTGTAAAAAAGCTTTTGATGCTGGACAAGCTCTTGGTATACCCAGAGTAATAGAACCATCAGATATGGATATACTAACTGTACCTGATAAATTAGCTGTGATGACATATTTATATCAGTTGAGAGCACATTTCACTGGTCATGAATTAGAGGTACATTCTATTCTTTTATTGTTCTGTATTATTATGACTTTTGCTAAAGTAAAAGCTGTTGTTTTACATGTTCAGGTACATCAGATAGGTAAAACTGCAGATGAATCTTCATATATGATTGGTAGATTTAATACAGACAATAATTCAGATGTGAGTGTGCAATTATTTGGTCAAGAAATAATTAATTTACGAAAGAAAGATCAACTGGAACATAAAAATAATAAAGCAGACACTAATAGACGGTATATCCATTATAATAACCATTGTTGACATTTTAACGAAACTAAAAATAGTAGAAAAATGACTATTTTTTTTCAGATCAAATCCATTTGATAGTAAGAAAGAGGATGTTAATATTGATTCTCTGAAGAATCAATTACATTTAAGTTTGAATATAGAAAATCAAGATCATGATCAATACAACAAAGATAAATCTCCATCAAGCGTTAAAGAAGTTAAGGATATCATACTAGCCAGTTCAAAAAGTATTCTAGAAAAGGTGTTATCACCAACTAAAGAAAAAAGTTTATCCAGAGAAAAAGTATGTAACGATGCATAGATAGTTACTGCGTATCGATTATTATAAACTATTTTTAAGCTTATTTGAATTTATTGTAGAGTAAATCACCGCCGAGAATATTGCAAGTTTCGCAACGCCCTATATTAATGACTCGTAGACAATTAACAGATCCTTTCGGATCAGATGAAGAAGAGGAAAACATTCAAATAATTGACGAAAAATGGCCTCAGTCAATCACAATGAGCAAAACAGACACACCAGTCCGTGATGTTAGTATCTTTTTTTAAATATGTGTAATTTTTCATATTACATTAAATTGAATCCATGTTTTATAGGAATCAATCATTGCAAATGAAAGGGGAAGTCATATTGAATGTCAGAGTATATCGTCACCCCAAGCAGAACAGCGTTCCCAACATGTAATTACTTTCCCTTCATAATTTAGATTCATTGTAGTACTACAACTAATTTATCGCCCTTTTTTTGTATATCAGCCATTAGTCAGTCGGCATGATGAATTAAGAGAACGTGCCAAACAACTATTAGAACAGGCTAGGAATACAAAGTCTGCTGGCTATGTATCTTCTGCTGCTAGTCCTATCGAGGTTTTATTTTATTTTCAATCTTATGGTTTTCGTAATTGTAGATATACATATGTTTGCTATGTCGTGCTATTCTATTTTATGCGATTATAGTAATTTAAAAAAATTACATTTCATCATTTATAGGGTCAAAATGATGACGAAAGACAACAACAATTACGTGAAAGAGCAAGGCGTTTAATTGCTGAAGTAAAAATGGGGGTTAACATTACTTCGAATCAAGTTAACGATGACAATAGTAGCGACAGACGATCAATGGATGATCAGAATAATAGTCCAAGACGAAGCATTACACCTTCTACTCCTGGTGATAAATTTAATACAAAGGTTAGCATTTTATCATTGACCTTTTCTACTGATATACCATATGTGGTAATTATACATTATATTTTAGTCTGAATACAATGGGAATATACTAGGAACTTCAAGTGTCATAGATGGTGAGAAGAAGATTACTTCTCCCCTATACTCATTCTCTAAAATAATAGAAAGAATTTCACCAGATAAAACTAGTCCTGATGGTACTTCATATACACTTAGAGGGGTATGTTTCCGATTAATTTCTTCAAATCAAAATACAATTCAATGTATGATATTTATTTTTGATCTAGTTGGGGAAGGATATGACATCATATATTCAAAATGAATTAGAAGCATTAGAGAGAGAACAAACTCAAATAGATATTCAAGCTGGAAAACTTGAAAAACAACTTAGAGATGCTATGGAAAGTGATAATGAAGATGAAACTGAAAGACTAATGTCTCTATGGTTCACTCTTGTTAACAAAAAGAATGCACTTCTAAGACGGCAAATGCAACTAAATATATTGTAAGCAACGATATTTTTTATTATCTATGATTATCTTCTAATTAATTAAATGGATAATATTTTAGAGAAAAAGAAGATGATTTAGAACGACGGTTTGAGTTATTAAATCGTGAATTGAGGAGTATATTAGCTGTAGAAGATTGGAGAAAAACTCCAGAACAAAAAATGCGGGAAAATTTACTTTTAGAAGAACTAGTTTCTATCGTAAACAAGAGAGACGAGTTAGTTCATCATCTTGATACGCAAGAAAGAGCGTACGTATAATGTTTACATATATTCAAATACTGTTATGATATAAATCTATTTTTTATATCTGATTACGTTGTAGTATTGAGGATGATGACGAAATAGAACGTGACCTATCTAGAGCTGGTTTAGCTCAACGAAACAAAAATTGTGTGATACAATGAAAACTTAATTCTGTTCACTTTACTAGAACAATAAGTGACAGGTACGCTTCCATACCAGTTTCAAATTAAATTTATATTAAAGTCTAAATAATTATAGGTACGATTCATTTTGCTGTGGGGTTGCCAAAGAAGACATAAAATTTTTCTTTGAGATACAGTTGATAATTTTACAATCGATGAAACAATAATATTTAGGAACTTATTTTGTACTTCAGGGTACATGCAAATTGTACAATCAGCGTTCCATATTTATACATGCATTGTTAAGTATTGCATTAATACGATGCCACTTTATATAGTGGATCGAAGTTCAAATTAAAACATGTTTCGTCGAAAAAGAAAATACAAATTAAATAAAATTTGTTATCATGTTATTATAGTTGTAAAGAAATATGTTATTATACAACAAAAATCAATTTTGATTATATTCCAAGCATAACTGGAATTTCTCATGAAAAGGCAATAGGAAAGAAGTAGTTACTGTACACATGTTCTGATTTAAATAAGGTGCTGGAATTTTCTGATACAAATCAGAAGGAAATATGAAAGAAAAGAAATGTTGCGATGTGTAGTATATCGCTTCCGCAACTTAATATAAATTACATTGATCATTTCAAGATAAATGAAAAGTTACTAATTATGATAAAGTAATCCAAACATTATATTAATATTAAAAAATTCAGCAATGAATTTTAATTAATTTTATAATTTATGATATTCTTTTTAGATTATATTTATTTTATCTGTGCCATATATAGATAGCTTAATTTTTATTTATAGGTGTACTACGTGTTTATAAAATATTTGCCATTTTAAGATGTATGTAATATGCAGTTTTATATAAGATATACTATTAATTATTTATTACTAAATTTGTTATTAATAATGTATGGAGGCCTAATCAATTTCATACATTCTTGAATTTGTAAATGAAAATTACTGCATACTTGTTTTTATAGATTAATAAAATGTAGAATCTTGAATATTTAATGCATTTTAAGTTATTTTATTTCTGGCAAAAATTGTACAAATATCGTGAATATAAATGAATGATAAATAACAGTAACTTACTTAAAGGAAGCAACGTGAAATATTGCCACATATATGGCAAATATTCATGTTTTAAATTACATAACATTTTTAATTATATAATAATTTGTATAATTGTACACGCTTTGGAACACGGTATAGCATTTCATTAATGTAGCACGAAATAAATTTATGAAGTATTAATCTTCAAAAGTAACTGAACAACGGATTATTTTAATCTATTTTTCTGTTATTGAAACGTAATCGTGCAATGATGTGCTAATTAAAAAATAAGTATACAGTGTTTACATTTCTTTGTCAAAAATAAAATGTTCCTTTTATCTTTGTACGTATAAAATTAATGCAATACTTATTGTTAGTAAATATTAAGAAACGCTCTCTCAAAGGCATTAGTATTCATTTCGTGAAAATTAAAATTTCAATTGATGTAATGTAATAGAATTGGTGCTGGCATATCATATTGAACGTAACTGCCATAATCAATCGTTAAATAAATATGAAAGGAATACTTTTGCCAAGTGTGCATGTATTAAATGGAAAGCAATCGCTTTCTTACTTTGCAGATTCGATTTAAATGCACTATTGTGTTGTATAACATTTCTGTTAGCGTGTAAAAATAATAGTATCAAGAATTAAAGAAACTTTTAATCTTTCTTTAAATTTCTGAATGAAACATATTTCTTTCATGTTTACATAGCGGACATTACTGTATATAATGACATTATTAAGCTATTGAAATCTATTAATGATTAATTCAAATGTGGAATGTTCTTAGAAATCTCATGTTGCAATGTTAAAGTGTAACTATAATTGAATACTCTGACGGGAAATATTCAATTTTATGACTAATTTAGCAATAATTTATCATTTTAGTGCCTATGACTATTTATATCTGTATGCGAGAGTGCAAAGTTATGTATAAGATAACAGGTGAGGTAATACATGTGCATATTTCCATATTTGTAGTCATACAGTGTATCTCATAACTGTTCAAATAATTGATATGACTCAATAAAAGAAATTCATTGATGCTTCATGTGATTTACTTATTCACAACATATTTTATTGTATGTTTATTACAACGGTGAACAACGGAAATCGATTCAATCATTAAGATATAAACATTGAAGTACAAACGTTTTCTCAATACTTGTATATTTTGTAATGAAAATACAACAGATGACCTTTAATTGAATCAAATATTTAAGTTGAGATACTCTGTATGTATATTTCTGTATAAAACGGGCTTTACTTTTATTCTCATACATTATTGTGCTAACATATGTAACTTATTTTATTTATAATAATTGTACAAGCAATGATTCTTGCCAATATTTAATATTAAGAAGAATCGCGATCTTCTTGATTAGAAAGGTAATACAAAGTACTTCATGTGAAAAAAGAACAAGCGTATAATGTGTCAAAAAGTATCACGCAATAGCTATTGATAAATTAAAGCAAATAAAGCACCATACAAACAATATTAATATTTTTTGCAATACTTTTCCTTACCTTTCTACGTAATGAAATTATATGTATGTACATTAGTAATATTTAAATATGTAATAGCATGAACTTTATGTTTTATTAAAAATATGGTATTTGTAATTTTAATAATGTTAAATAATTATACACTTTAATACAATGTTTTAACAGAAACTTATTCTTACAAGTGCAGTATAATACAATATGTAATTGATTTTGTTTTTATGTAAACATTTTCCACTGCTAATCCAGTATTTGAAAAACTGATTTAAATTGTAATTTACTTATTCTGATTACAAATATCTTATGAGTAGTTTATAGAATTTTAGCACAGTTTTAAGGCCAAAATATATATTGTTTTTGAAGTTTCAGATTTATTCATTTTGTTCCCTGAGAAACATATTTTAAGTAATGATACTGGAGTTCTACGCGCAAAATTTTACAATTTAGCAACGTAATTAGATGGAAAAAGCCCTGTTTTTCCTTTTAACATTCCGTGCCACCAACCACCTTCATCTAAAACAAAAAAGTTAATTTAATGTACAATTAATTGTTAACAACTAATGATAGAACTAATGACTATAAACTTACGTTCTTTGAGTACTTCAAGGATATCTCCTTCCTTAAGTTCTAATTCATCGAGATCTTGTGGATTGTAGTCGTATAAAGCTTTTACTTTTGGTAACCTCGGCTTAATATTTGGAGCACGAGACGCACTAGCTTCGTTGTTATTATTATTTACTGTTTGTTTAGTATTCCATTCTTTAACCGTTTGCATTTCTTTATTGCACGTTGTACTTTGGTTGTTGTTATTAAGTGCTGGAAGCCTAAATCCTGCTGGCATAGTTGGTGTCTGAGGCGGAGGTGGTTCAGAGGGTGGAGGTGGAAATTTCAGCAAACCTGTTGATTTATATATATTAATACACTCGTTAATTTTATATTACTTAATGTTTCAATTGATATCAAAGTTAAATTAACTTACCCCGCGGTACAGATTTAGGATTGGTGAACATGCCCATCAAAGGCACAGAATTATTCGCGAGTTTTCCCGGTTGTTTTGTTGTTTGTTTTTTCTCTTGTGTCGGTAATTTTGCAACTGGCATACGTAAAGTAGGTCTATTCGATGGTACAGCTGGTTTCGAAGCAACTATATAATCAGGTTTATGCTGTTGACGCATACTTTGATTTCTTTCTATGATTACAGCTCGAGCAGGTTTGTTTACAACTGAGTGTGGAGCAGTTGATGAAAAAGAATTATTATGTTTCACCCTGTGAGGTTTGTTTTTAAACGTCGTTGTTGATACGTTTGTATTTGGTTCTGAAATAGGGTGCACAATTGAATTTTGGATATTAAAAAATGCAAGTTAATTACTTACTAGTGGTGTTTGGTAATCCTGGTCCAATCCAGACATTGAGGGTCTTTCCATTTGGTTTTAGAATTTCTTTATCACCATAATCAATTTGTGTGAATTTTAGCTGTCTTGTACCTCCACCTCCCCAACCTTCTTTTTTCAGCTTAAATTCTAAACTGTAAAAATACATACATTATATCCATTTTGTTATAAATCTTGGTTTGAAGATTCTTCTATAAATCTTACTTATTACTAAATTTGATGTTTAATATGTGTCCAGTTTCTTCAAGATATCTTTTATTAAGATTAATTAAGAATTCTGTTTTAAACACTGATTCCAGTAAACTGCAATAATCATCTTTTGTATGTATAATAAGAAAATCATCCTGCAATTATTGAAAGAGTCAGATTATTTGTCTTACAACAAAGAACATGTTTCACTTACCTGAAGCGTACTCAATGACACGTGGCTAATCTGATTGAATGCGAGTTTTCTTTTTATAACTTCTACTAATTTTTTCTTTTCCACACCTTTTTTAATTTGTTCCCGGCCAATTAGATATAAATATTTATTAGTTAAAATAAGATCTCTTCTACTTATCTGCAATTTATCATCAATTCCCACATCAAATACTTTCAATGATAATTTTCGTATGACAATGTGTACATACCTTAAATCTTCTATCATACTTCTTTACTATTTCAGCAAAGAATACTTTTTCTCTTCTTCCAATTAGATTCATTAGCTGCGGTTTACCTTCTAACCCTATGTAGTCGCCTACAAAATTTCGATTTAAACTGGCTCGTCTCCGTTCTTTTCGACCAAATAATAAATTAGCTGCTTCTTGTTTCTCTTGATTTTGTCTCTTTCGAGCAAAATACTTTTTAAATGCTCTTTGAATAACTCTTGCATATGAATTGTACTTTCTGTCTCTTGCTTCTTCCAACATAAACAGCTAATTGGAAAAATGATAACATTTATAAAAAAAAAAAATTGTATATTTGTGGAATGAATGAAACTTACGCTTTCAGGTGCCTTTATGAACAATTTCGTTCTACCAAGCTGATACTGTGATCTATCTATATGGAGACTCTGTAATATCCATTCTACTCCTTGTTTTTCATCCCCGGACCAATGTGGCCAAGTTTGTTTCGTGAGGATTCCATATCTATATAAAAATTTAGAGAACGATTTTCTGTATGCGAAACCAGCTCTACGTACCCTTATATTTTCTTTTAAACCCAAATATTCTACCTACATGGCATAAGAGACAGAAAATATTGTTATGGAGATACATGCGTCATGTGAATTTCAATTTTTATGGTAACAGCAGAGTGCCGATAAGAGTAATCATTGTGCAAAATTAAAATTATAATTTCAATAAAATGAACAATTAGTGCAAAAAGATTAATGAAATATTTCCTTGTTGACGGAATAATTATAATTACTTTACTCAAAGTTTAGTATATAATATTATTCTTAACACTAATATTACTTTGGAAAAATTGTACAACGTTATACAAGTTGCTTTTTGAATAAACAGAAGTAAATGAGAATCTGAGACAATGCTCTTAACACATTATCGACTGAGTAGGCAAATCTCCCACTTTGCTCAGCAACGTTTTTTAAAATTATATATATATATATTTTTACTTTCATGCATTTTATAACTTATATAAAGTATAATACATTCACTTTTTGTTGTTTGAAGCTATCGCGTGCTTCATGCTTACATAAATTCATCGAAGTTTCAAATTAGAAATGTTTGACACGTAACATACAATCAGGAGTAATTTGCGCTGTCGGTAACGTGCTAAGTTTAGATGTTATTTAAAAAGAATATAGCTGTAAAGTTAATGAAGAAATAATACCTGATGTTTCACTCTAACTGGATCCCAGTCTCGAGGTCTTTTCGTTTCATTTGGTTTGATACACCTGATGTAATGCGGAGTACATTTCATCAACTGATTGACCAACTGACTAGCTTGTTCTCGTATTTTGTTACCAGCAGTGGTAGGCCTCGACTTCAGCGTTTTCGTTTTATTTATTTGAGTGCCGTGCAAATATAACGTGCGAATCAAAGAACTGTAAATTGAAAATACATCAATTTTAAAACTAAATTGTTAGGTTGAATGATAGTATTAACATTCTAATTCACAGTATTCTCATTTTTAATAAATCATATGTACTTTTACTTTTATTATCTATAATTTCAAGTACTTAATTCTAATATTTCTAATTAATAGTATGGGTGATGGGTTCCTATAAAAATTGATGAACTAACCACGTATCTCTTATGAAGATATAGGGATATACAGGGTGTTCCATAAAAGTACTTACTTCGTGCTGGTTTGCATTAATTCAACGAGATCCAAGAATAGTACGTCGCGATTTTTATCACAGAAACCATCGACTGAGTAAGAGACTACTCCAGCATAGTGATAAATAGCGAATCCCTCACTTGTGCTTTGGTAATGTTCATGTTTATTGGCTACTCCTGACAATTTCTGTAATTGATATTAAAAGTCATCAATTTAATATAAAACTGCAAAATTGTAAATAGTGTTAGCTAAATGAGTTAATATTATTCTGAAGCTGTATCTTAGAGAAAGGTACTTACAAATTAGTATTAATACTATGAATATTGTTCAGATAGATAATGATCTCAAACAAAGAAATTGATCATGTACAAATTGAACAATAAAAATGATATTATGATGAATTGATGTCAACCAATTAACTCACATTAGCTTATATTTAACAGGACTATATAGTATATGTAATTAAAGAGTGTATTACTTTCTGCAAATCTGCATCAGCTCCAGTACTGCCTCCATGAAGAGTAGCACACACATCATCCAGCACCAAGAAAAGCCCTGGTAATCGTTTTCCCTCCAGAAGATCAACTACAACTGCATTGTTGAAGTATTCTATCGGTGTCCATTTTATATTTTCTGCTACATATTCCTCCTGAAACCCAGAAATATTTTTATGAATATTAGAATAATGGTGAAAGTAACACTTTATTTGAATCGCACTGTATAATTAATTGTGCGCCACCCAAGTGTGCATCGCTCACGTAAAAACAGTATTACATTTCGCCACGATAGAAAGGAAAGTATTAATGACGTGATCGCGGCCCTATTAAAAATCACTTTTCATTTCAATCACCTGCGCCATATTTTATACAATCAGTTCAGAAGACCATAATTACATAACAATAAAAAAGAAACGGAGAAAGGAGTCTATTGTTATTTTTATATTTTAATGCTTCAATATTCTTTACGATTTAACTTACAACATTTTATAATTGAATTTCTTTTCCATTACAATAAAAAAAGTACTAAAAAATTATGGAAAATCAACTGAGATATTCTATTTCAATTAATTTCTCCAAATTCTGTTTCTTTCTTAATTATTTCAACTTTCTACGACTTTCAATGAAATTTTCATTAAAATTCATTTTTAGAAATCTAGACATGAAATGCTTCAAAGTATAGGAAACATGAAATTCGAAAGCAGCGCAGTTTTACAAAGTTGTAGATTATTTGAATATCCGTGTTATTTGTAGACAATCGAATGTCCCACGGTCTGCATCAATAAAACACATGGTTCCGCTCCGAATCTCATTCCGAAACATTTCGTGACAACAGATGGCTTTTTCAGTAGCGAGCAATTTAGTCGTCTCGATGTTTCCTCGAGTGTTTTTTATTCGGTCTAGTTGCGGTGAGCATCGAGAGGTGACGGCAAAAGTGGTACGATCCTTTTCGCTTTAACCCGAGGCGGAGTACTCTATTTCCATGTGGACAACAATCTCGTTTACCGGGTTTATTTATCGGTCGTTCGACAATGACTGCCATTACTGGCCTCTTATTTGTGATTCCTATCAAATCGAGAACACACCCTGAAGCTGAGGTAATGTTTTATACATGACACTAGAGAACTAATCAATTGTAATAAATCAAGAAATGTGTTTCGTTTAAATGTGCAGTTTAAGATTATCTTAGTTAACAGAAACTGTAGAAGGATAAGTTAAGCTCTCCTTAGATTGTCCTAAACCTCTGGGTTCTTTTTAGGTTTTCCTTAACTTTTGTCAGTACTCTTTCAGAAATCTCTGTAGACTCTCTTATGGATGATTAATATTGACTATCAATGTTTCAAGATTTGGATACATAGTCACTATTTCAGTACTGTTAATAAATATTGAACTCATATTTAAAAATCTACAAATTTGTAAGTGGTCAAATAACTAATTTCACCAACTTCTAAATTCACTTTCCACTTTATACATTCCTGAATTTACAAATTTGCAAGTAACCAAATCCTCACGGTTTTGAATTTCCAAATCATTAAACTTTTTAACTTTCAAATCCCCAAATACCAAATTGTCAAATCCCTAAATTTCCAAACTCTTGGATTCTCAAATTTCTAATTATATATCCAAATCCCCAAATTCATAAATCTTCAAGTTCCCAAGTTCTCAAAATCCTAAATACCCTTTACAAATTTGTAAGTTCACAATTAATATATGTTATCAATATTTCAGTACTGTCAAATAGTGAACTATCTGTTGAACGTGTGAGGTCTCCATAAGAATTCTTCCAGGGATCCTTCTAAGATGTTCCTATTTCCAGAGATCTTCCCAGCTTCTCCCAAAGTCGTCCCTTCGTTTTTTCAGAGTTCTTCTAAAAATATCCCTCAGAAATCTCTTTATGCCATCCCAGAATTCTTACAAGATTCTCTTCAAGTTCTACCAGGATTTTCCTAGGGATTTTCAAGGCTCCTCCTACACTCTCTTCTCTAAAAAAATGTTATAATTAAAATGAGTGAAAAAATGAATATTACTGAAAGTAAAAATAATTTTCAATTTCCGAATTAATTGAGTGAAATACGTATTTATGTTGTCCAGAGAACATAAATGTACCAATAACTGTACATTAGGTATTTGTAAGTACTTATTATTCAGTGCTTTACCAGAGAGAAAGCTCTTCCTAATTGTACAGAATATTAAAATCGTTATTAAAAGGAAAGTTCCACTGCTTTATAAACGAATATCATTGCAAATGTTTATACTATTTTAATCTCTTTTGGTTTAATACTAATATTGCTTTTTTTTGTTAATAATTATATTTCTAAACACAAATGGGAACAACTTTTCCATTCCGTTTATGGAGATCCATAAACTGATTCTTCTCTTTTCTTATCTTAAAAATCTCATATCGTTAACCTGTGACCTTCAGTGCTTTGAGGATACAGATGAACAGTTAAACAACTTGTTGACTCATTCAGTTTTGATTCGTGAAAAAACCCGTGTTCTTATTAGTAGAACTGTACACTTTCGCTTTATTTCCGGCTAACACATTGAAATAATTTTTTCAATGTGCTGCTTTTTCGAAATACTAAAAAAGTATATAAAATTCAAAGAACCAACAGAAAATATAGCAGTTATTAATTTACACGCATTATGTATACAATTTTGCAATGCATTGTAAAACTATTATGTTACAATAATTCACGTTTACGTAATGCTCGTGAAATATTGTTTGTTTATGTTATTAGCCACGCGTGTACAAATCGTAACACGAAAAATGATTACTTATTGACAAGAGTTAACGAAGATCCACTGAAAATTTTCACCGCAATTAACCCAGAATGCGTGTATATCTCGCACATTATCTGGCTTCTTTAATTTTCTCATTCCGTAACAATGGGGAACAGTTTCTCATACACGTTTGTGTCTTTTGAACCAATTACCTTACACGCGTTAAAAGTCTCTTCTTTTCTCTTTTTTACTAACGGTTTACTATACGGTGACACACGTATCACATTTTTATGTTACACACGTACAAAATAGTTAATAAAATGATGAAGGTGTTTATTTTTTCAATCAAATAATCGCAGTGATTTTTAAACAAAATATAATATGCGTTACATAATTATAAATATGTTACATGTTTCAAATGAATTAAGTACACACGCATTTGTGTGGTAATATTGTCTCATAATGTTTAAAAGGTACATTCATTATTAATGGTGAACAGAGAGAAACATTATGACTCCTACAAACATAATTTCAAGTAAAGGATATCCGTTCTTAATAGATCAGGCGATACAGGGATATTTGGAACAAGATGCTGGTATACATCTTAAGACAGTCATTCTATCCATTTCACACGAAATTACAGACCTCGTCTTAAAAATTCTTTAGCTATTGATCTTTATAATCAGTGCTTTAATAAAAAGAATATCTGGAGCCGATATAATGTTCCTGTGGACAGGAATAAGTGCAGGAAACATATGTATTTTGAGAAAATCTAGGGAGAGCCTAGGCAATAGCAAAAGAGTTAGGGAGAGTTTATGAAGCTTAGAAAGATTTCTGGAAGAGATTTTCTAAAACACAAATTTTTAAATTATCGAGTTTTCAAATATACAAATCTTCAAATTCACAGATCTTTAAATTACTAAAGTTGTCTTCTTGTATTCTTAAATCACTAAAGTTACAAATTTTTATATTACTAAATTCTTTATCCTGAAATTTATACATTCTAAAATTCCAATATTCCAAAATTTTCAAAGCATTCTGTCAATTTTCAAAATTCCCAGATTCCAAAATTCTAAAATCCTAATTTACTAGTTTTAAAATCTCAAAACTAACAATTCTTAGATTCAAAAATTCTCAAAGTACGAAGATTCCAAAGACCCAATATTACCAAATCGCCAACTCTCAAAATTGCAATATTCGAATATTACAAAATTCTCAGTCTCAAAGTTTCAGTCTCAAAATCCAAAAATTCCAATATTGCAATATTCCAATATTCCAAACTTGCAATATTCAAAAATAATAAAATCCTAAATTACCAAAGTCCCAACGTCTTAACATTCGACAATTTTAAATCCCAAAATTCCAATACTAAAAAATTTCAAAATTCAGAAAGTCCTAAAATGGCAAGATCTGAAAATCCGGAAAGTCACAAAAGGAGAGTCCCGCGAGGGCCTAAGTGGAGGCTAGGGAGAGCCTAGGGGGAACTTAGTTATAGTTTAACCTTTTCCTCCACTTCCTCCTTAACTAAAGGAAGCCAACGTTGCAGTACAGTGTACATAAACAAAGAGAAAGACTAACAAGAGAAAGCAAAGGATAGAGAACGTACGTTTCACTTAGCTATTTCATTACCTTCACTCGATCCTTGGCGGCAGTGCAAACAGAACCATCGTCTGTGCAACTTGTTCATTAAATTTCATTCATCTAATTCTATAGGATTTTCGTGGAATCAGTGAAGCGCGGTATTTGCGCGCGAAACATGATCGATAGATTTTATAATGGATACGAGACGTTAATTATAAGATACGTGAAATCGAATAAATCTTCATTGTGAGTGATTACCACATAAATCATATTAATTTTTCGTATTATTAGTTTCAATATTTTCTGTCGAAAATAGTCAATGATCCATATTTAATTGGATATCTTGCGTTCGAGTGACGTGCGTACATTTTTTAGATAGTACAACCGCAAGTACACCCGCAAGATTGATATAGGAAGATCAAATTTAACCCAATTTCATCTTATACTTCAGGTACGATACAAACATATACTCGAATAAGCGTATATAACATTACACACGATTCGTGATGTATATTCATGAGCTACCTTGTTGAAATGAAAAAAAAAAAAAAAAAGAAAAATGAATAGTATTATCATATATTACATAAGTGCAGTGAACGCGTTCGTTCGAATTAAACGTTCACTTTTAAATTAATTCTGATATCATTTTACGTGAATATTCTGAAACGGTGTAAAAGTAAAAAAGGATAGTGAATTAAGTCTGGGCCGTGAACAACCCGGAACGTTACGAAACGCTACGGAAATTAAATGACCATTATTCTTATTTGAAGTAGCGGACATAATTATTCGAAAGGAATTATCTGGATTCGTTAAATGATATAACAAAGTATCGAAGCTAAACAGGAAAGAATGGAACTCTGAAAGCGCGAGCATAACACAACCGGTAGAAACTAAAGCCATTTGACAGACCAAGTCCACGTGGACTCTTACGTTCACCAAGTATAAATCGAGTACGTTCACCAGGCCAACGAATGCACTTGCACTTTTTAAGAGAACCTGTTTCCGCTGCAACACGAACTTACATTGAAAGAACCACACCCACCGGGGTACTCGGACCATAGATCTCTTTGGAAAGGAGGACTTTTCCGTTACTTTGCTAGGGCGAACAGTAAGCTATGATTACAAAGATTGCTGTGAGATACTTTCTTGGACACGCAACGATATCCTCGCTCCTAGAGTGTCACACTTTACAAAAAAAGAAAGAGAACACAATGTAGGAACAGCGAAGAATATCACAACTTCATTCGTTGCTAAATCTAGTACATATCAATATTTCCGTACCTGAAAACCAGACCAAGTCCATTTTATATTCCTTTTTATACTTAATTAATTATAATCTTTATTTTCTTCTACTCTTTCATTAATTTCAAATTTAATTTCCTTTTTCTACTTCATTAATTTTTATTTTCATTTTCTTTCTTTATTTAATTAATTTTAATTTTCTCTTCCTATGTAGTTAATTTTTATTTTCCTTCTCTATTTAGGTAATTTTACTTTTTTTTTCTATTTTATTAATTTTTATTTCCTTTTACTGTTTAATTCGTTTTTATACAAGCACTGTTTTCATACTTTTTTTTTAAGAATGAAGGAATGGGTTTGAGTTAGTCTGGTTCTCAGGTATAGATTTGTGGATTAACTGAAATTAATGGATTTTTTATATTAAGTAATTAAATTAGAAGAATAGTGAGAATTGTATAATATTATTACACAGTATTAAATTATTATTGTAAAAAATGAAGTTATAATTCGCCAGTTTGATGAAACTATTGGAGATCTAAAGTCCGGAAGTGTAGGGATTAAGGACTATGCGTCGCCAACTCTGCGTGCAGATATGTGGTAGATGTAGGTAGGTTTAGTGTGAGGACCAAATTGAGGGCTTCAAATTCAAGTATTTAATTGTTGCAACGCTTGAAGATTTGATACTGAAATATTAGAACATTAGGATAATATATTAGAAATAGTAAAATATTATAATATTTAAAAATTGAAATAATTGGAAATTAGAATATTTGATAAATGGAATATTAAAATATTAGAACACTACTTTCAAATTCTCAAAACTTTTAGAATTCAAAATTCCCAATTCCAACAATTACAAAGTCTTAAAATAAAAAATTCTTAAAATCTTAAACATTCTTCTTCAAAAGCCTTAAAATCAAAATTCAAAAATTCCAGTTGCTCAAACTGCTAAGGTTCAACGCCCTAAATTTCCAAATTTTTAAGATCCCAAAATCTGATAATTCAAATTTTCTAAATTTCCAAAATTCCAAACCCAAAATTTGCAAAGTCCCAAAATCCTAAATTTTAAGTACCGTGCGTCGCCGACTTTCCGGACGCATCGTTTGTTCCGACAAGGAAGCATAGTTTTAGAAACAATATTAAACCAAACAACTCTTACTAAAATATCACGCTAATTTAACGTGTTTGGAAGCGACAATAAGCAAAACTGTATTATTTGATTCTTTTTTTTTCGAGTCTGCTCTTGAGAACAAGTAAAACTTTCACTGCAGTAATAATAACGCGTTCCGTGTATGCTATACCATGTTACTGACCAGGAACGTTAATGTTTTCCCCTTCTTTCTGGGTGAAAACGGACAATACTATTCGTTACAAAAAAGAAAACCTCATTTTTAATTATATCTTAGACATGTAATGATACAAGTATTTAACACTATTTTTCTTTACATGAAAATAATGAACGGAGGTTTCCCTCGGTTTCTATTTCATGGAATGGTGTATCAATTATTTTTTTATACGGATGACATGTATGGAATTAAATTGCTTTTTAGGATGTTAGCAGCAGTGAAATATTACAGAACGACAGTACTTTTTGTACTTATTCAACGATCATTCTCAGCAATGGTTTTGCCGAGGCCACCTTCCTCACCGAATCACATTCAACACTATGAAAGAAGAACGAATGATCGAGATCTATACGATGGGAAATCTGTACAGGACTTCTCACAAAATCCCAATATAGAAAGAACAAATACCAACGATTACAGGTAACAAATATTTCTTTACTGCATATTACCTTCGTAATCAGTAAAAACAGCTATTTCTAAGAAACACAACTTCTATACGAATTAGTTATGTAAAATTTTTATTCTGCTGTTAATTACGCTCCATTATATTCCATTAAACACGTAAAAATACCCCGCTTAAACATAATATTGCTTAAACGGTGTTCCATAAATGTTCTTCCTCAAGAAAATGACGAGTTGTAACTCCATTGTTTCAAGATTATGAAATTTTTCATGGGAATCGACCTAATTAATTAAGTGAAAAACTAAGTCACAATAGAAACACAGGAAATAAGAAAAAACCTCGAGGTAATTATAATCAGTTAACGTGTCACTGATCAAACATCTTTCAAAATCTATAAATTTTACAGCCAACATCAAAAACAACCTAACGTTAATATGGACAAATTAACAAAATTTTAATAACTTATATATTTGTAAAATAACTCAGGTAAATGATTGTTTATCCTCTAATTGAAATGCCACAGTAATGTTATTTTCTTTTTGTTTAGTCTTGTAGAAATTGAACTTCAAAGCCCGGACGATATGGACACTACCAACCTACAAAATATAGTACACGCGATGTTGAAGCAATCACAGAAAGTCCACAACAATAGTTATCCAAATCCAGAAGTGATACCACATTCCATCTTTGGCGTGAGAGACGTTGGATTAACTTCAACCTTCAAGCTAAACTCGTTCAATGAGGACAGACATGTCCTAATAGAGTCACCAAAGATTCAGAATTACGATGAGAAATTGTATTATTTAAAAAACAGTAGACCAAAAGTTTATGTAAACGTAAGAGGACATAGTGGAACGTTCAGAAAGAATTTGGCTCCAAAAATCACCTCCACTAATGATCCCATAGGATTCCTCAGAGTGACGCCACCGTTTCAAAGGCAAACGAATTCGAAATCTCAATATTTTAAAAAGAATCGTTCACCAAAGAAATTTGATAGGAATCATGGGCATCAGAGGAATCATTCATGGTCAGAAGCTAAAAGGTTGAACAGATTAGCTTCAATTTACAGCTTAGACGCTCTTGCTACTACTGAAGGTTCTATGGTGACTTCCAGTGAATTACCAAAGCAAATACCTGCACCACCATCGAAATTCCATAGCAGGACACTGATGGCACAAACAACACCCGTTCAGAATTATGCTTTGAGAAGAGAAGATGTATTGCCTGGATACAGTTTCTCTTGATAATCGATAATGCATACGATTGATGAACATTGTTTGTGTGGTAATGCTTGAACTTGAAATATTACCAGGGTACTTCTGGTTTAACAGACTCAAAACATTTAAGGAATAAACTTCAATAGTTGAAGGAGCATCCACTCTGAAGGTGAATTCACCTAAGAAGTCTTAAAAAAATGAATATGAAGCTCGAAAGAAATGACAAAGAATGAATGATACGTTCTCAAAGATTGAAATTTAACGTTTTAAAACATCTAATTGAAAAATAAGCATATTGTAGATTTCATGTATAAATAAGGTGATTGTAAAACATAAGCATGATGTTTAATAAATTATTATTTAGTAAACTTACCCTTACTACTTCTATAAAACAATTATTCTTTTATTGTACCATGATTTTAGTTCCAGGTATAAATATTTAAAGTACTTACCTGTTCAGCTTTTAAAGTTAATTCAATGAAGATCTGCTGCAGCTTTTCGTTGACAAAATTGATACAAAACTGTTCGAAACCGTTCCTCTCAAAGATTTCAAAACCATAAATGTCCAGAATCCCAATTTCAAGCCCACCAGTATTCGTTTCCATCGCAGAATTTACTTTCTGTAAATGAAAATTAAAGGATGTAATACACATTATAACGTGAATAAATAGTTATCATTTGAAATGTACTTACTTTAACCAAGTAGTCGAAAAGTCTTGCATAAATATCCTTAGCTAATGCATCTCTGGTATAAAGAGCTTGTTCTACATTCAAAATAACATCGACGCTCTCAGATTGTGCTCCCCATTTCGATTCAAATTTTCGAGATGTTAATTTACAAGCTAATTGTTCTGCTGACACTTGAAGCAAATAAGCTGGGAAATCAAGACCTGCAATAGAGAAGTACACGCTGTTACTAACTTTGTAATTGAATATTTTAAATCGCTAATATTATTTTTGTAATAATTATTTATTCTATTAAAGAATACGTACACTGTTTATCAGCAATTTCTGAATGATTTCCTTTCTCAACAAATTGAATGTTTCCTAAATGAAGTATTCCAGCAACGAGCCTCAAGATATCAATTACTTCTGAATCCGTTATCCCCATTACACTAAGCCCTATAGAAGATAAATACAGTAATTATAAATAATTTTAAAAGCTTAGCTTTAAATTCAAAAGTTTAGCTTTAAATTCAGAAGTAATACCTTTTAATGTTTCTTGAAAATCGTGGGCGTCATTCATACCTTCAACCTTGTAATTTCCACCATAACTGAGATATTGATAATAATCCAAATTGGTTAATCCAAATTCAGCTGCAAAATATAATACTCATATTATGCACACATTTAAATACATATACTGTATTGATAATCATTGGATATTTACATTTCATTTGCTGATTTGTCCCAGTTACAAGTTGATAAAATATGTGAAAATTTCTTTCACCATAGTTGTGGCAAGTGACTCTTGATTTCTCTAATAGAAAATTTAAAATCTTTCCACCAATTGATTGACCACCAGAATCAAACTGCATCTTCACATATTTTCCCTATAAAAAATAAAATATATTTTGAAAAATACATGTTTAGTTGTTAAGAGTATTTATTTCTAAGTTTATTTAAATCTGTGATAAAATCAAGAAATCTTAAAACATACATACAAATCTGCTACTGTTATTATTCCGTGTAGTTTTTGCATTGCCAAAAGCTTCTAGGAGAGGATTGGATTCTAGAATTACATCTTTTACTTTTTGAACTCTTGCACCACCACCACTGACTTTTGCTATATAGGACATGATATATTTAGCTGCAACAGTTTTTCCAGCACCAGATTCTCCACTGCAAAATACATAAATACTTTCTGTGAGTATCACTAGGTTTATAAATAAAATTTATAGAACTGATTTGAGAAAGATGTTAAAGTGTAGTACCTTATGATAACACATTGATTTTCTTTATCAATTAACATATTTCTGTACATGTCGTCTGCTAATCCATAAATGTGTGGGGGATTTTCATATGGTGCCTAAGAAAGTAAATATTACAAATTAAAAACTTATTTTACATAACAGATTATACAAAAATCTATTTCTTTATTTATGTATTACTTACAGCTCCTTGATATATCTCTATCTCTTTTTCTCCAAAATATGACATCTGTTTAAAGGGATTCACAGATACCAGTACACATCCTATACACGTCTGATAATTATTAAGGAAATTATTTTGATTTTTAACTACAACTTTTGTGACAGTATGTTAGATATCATAATTACATTTTCATGTTTATCAATATAGAGTGAAAATACAAGGAATATACAGAGTAAAATACTAATCACTTTTATCTAAAACATTTTAGCTATTTATATAGATAAGAGGCAAAATATTGTTTGAAATTTCTCACAATGCCATTAACATGAGAAATCTTTTAAAGTAACACAGTTATCACGTAAAATAACAGTTAGCATAAATAAAGATAGCGTATCACCAAGTACTAAATTTACACTTTACTAAATTATAAATAAATGATAGTTAGAGACACAAGGATACAAATATATAATCATCCATGTATCTCTTTCGAAGATTTTCAACTATAGCATCTTCATTAATTTTCGGGAGCAAAACCATATCATCCACTCCAGAAACCTTAACATTTTGACTCTGCCAGTGGTACACCTAAAACAATAAAATATAAATTAGTATGGAGGTAAACCTTACTTTCGAAAACTGAAAACTATTTGTTCACATTTAATGGTATTCAATAAATAGAATTAAAAAATACTAGTATGATAACTCTGTTTATAGTGGAACATAGTATATTGATCTCTTGAAATCAATGGGTTATGAACCTTAAATCTAATAGCAATTACATACACTGAAGTAAGGGAAGTCATACATATAAATCCTATTATAGCTTCTGTGCCGCGAGGCTCATAATTACTTATTCTCCCCAATACATGTTAAATCAGTAGTTCATTTAGTGCAAATACATTAGTACAATTTCTCCTTTATATAAAAATGAAAAGGGGGAAGAACGAAACGAGACCAATAATAATTGGTGCCCTTGTACGACATAATTCTCATTCAAATTTCGCGCCAAATTGGGACACGGGAAAAATGTCCCTTACCTTTTATGGATTTGCTTCCATTGTTCCTACATCTATAATTATACATTTTGTTGAATTAAATCAGTATTCTAAACTAATGTTTTTGAATGCAACACAGTCTCGTCGGCTACATATGAGATATAGTTTTCACGGCCCACGCCGGCCGACATTGTGTCGAAACGTTTAATTATGAAAACGTTTCATCTGACACAATTTTCTTGATCGTCAATTTTTTTCACGTAACGACCATACTTAGACTACCGTTGCGCATTCCTTTGTTTCCCCGTGGACGGGAAGTGATTCATTTTCTCTTGGTTCAATGACAAAATAAAACAAGGATACATATTACGGTACTTAACGTGACAATCAATTTTTTATGTTTCGTCTTATTGCGGCGAGTGGGCAATATACCGTGTGGTGTTATAACGCGTAGCTATATAATGCATAGCGACATAACGTATAGCTATAAAACGCATGGCAATATACTGCGTGGCTATACAACGTGTAACAATATCATGCGTGACTATACGATTCGTAGTTACAAACACATGAGTACATATTACGCACATATTCTTACCGATGTTATTTAAACTTTAAAATTCCCTCCTTGTACGGAATTCAAATTCGCAAAATTCTTTATGTCAAAATATACCATGAATCATATCTTATCTGATCAGAACGAAATTATCTTATCTGAGAGATTATGTGGATAAATATTTCGTTAAAGTTTACATCGAAAAAATGTGAAACTGTCACCTTATTTCACCACACTTTATTGCTTAACATCCAATTCAAAATACGAAATTATTTAAACAATGATGATACTCTGTATTTTTATTATTTAAAAGAAATTTTGTTGAAATCAATTGTTCCGTACTAATAAGTTAAGAAATTTCTTTTGCTTTCGCTCGAAGAAATCTAAATACATGCATCTTTTGTGTGTTCGGTCAACCGTACACGTGAAACCATGCAACATACATCTTTTTTCAACGCTTACCATGTTAGAGAAGCAAATAGTAACCGTGTTTCGGTTAAGATCCTTTGTGACGAATAAAAATTCAAAAGACAAATAGTCAACAGTTTACAATTACTGATAACATCGTCCGTGCTGTATAAATTCACACAAGTGTGTCACTGCGAATTGTTGGAACAGATAGTACTGATTTGAACATTTGAGGATTAACAGAGCGAACCTAACCGTGCGACGGTATGACGGGCACTGGTCTGATGAGTCAGTGCGCCGGTCACAGAAAACCATCATCATACCGTGAAACATCAATCTGAGAAACGAGCTCATCGTTTGTAATTGTTTAAGAATGTTGTTCTCGTATAAACGTTTATCATTTACGTCACACTAGTAACATGAACGTTGCAGCTTTTATTCACTCCTAATTAAGTGCTGCACGTCTTATTTCCTGCAGTTGCCAATGTCAGCCTTGAAATACTGCAAAACGTATTGAATTTTAAGCTTTATCATACATTCTTAGCACACTTTATTTTAATATTAATATTATTCTAGAGGTGGCACATTTAATGTTTGCGAAGGAATTCATAATAAAATATTTGACTCTATTTGTTCCTGTGAATATATGAACTTCCATTTAAAAGTTTACATCTTGATTGACATGAAATGATTTAATTTTTATAACAAGAAGATCGAACGTTATATTGTTAATAATTAGTTAATTTAGAAAGTTGAGAGGGAGGCGTACACTTTATTTTATACATTTTTGCGCGCGCTTTCAAAACAATCACATTAACGCCATCTCACATTTAGTAGCAATACTAATAATAAAGAAAATTACTTTTTTTGGAGTAAAATTAGTGATTTGTGTATTCATTGACTTTAGACGCATAATGCAGTTGAAATAATGGAAGACTCCGGAATGTTATACTATTTTTTTTTTAAAGCCCGCCACAAGCTGCGATTCATAGTGCTAACTGATAGTGAAGTGCGAACTACATATAAGGACAACCTGTCAAATCAGTATTTTATGGTAAAATATTCTTTTATTCGTTCTATACCAATTATGCAAAGCTTATAGAATGCTTTAGAAATTCTAAGTCGAAAAAAACGTAAATTTCAGTGTTATAACAAATTATTGATATGAATGCTTTCAGAGAACAGTAACAGCATAACTTGGATTTGTTATAATTATAGAATCCTCTATAAGTCCCGATTAATCTCAACAATTGCATATTTTAAAAAGGTGCAAAAAATATCGCGATTTTCGGCTTTGTTAGTTTCGCAATACCACGCTAGGTGGAGCTAGTACGAAGACGCGCGAAACTATAAAATTAAAAAAAATAGGAATGAACATTACATATAATATTGCTAGCTTACTTATATGACAAAACTTGATAGTATTCAAACAGTGGTTACAGATTTCCCCAAACAAACTTATTCAATGATGAATCATGAATCAAGGATATATTTGGAATTGACGTTTCTTTGTGTATAGTAAATTTGATAACAATATTCGATGAATCATTAAAGTTACAGTACAACCTTTTATCAGTTGTCTACTTAATAACTTTACAATCTATTTACGTGTAACACGAATGTACAAAACGTTCTAACAAATTATCATGATTGCATATAAAAAATGTATGGAATGGGAAATTCAGACATTTATTATTTATACATTTTTCGTGTGTTTCCATAGCATCGACGTGAAATACAATTTTTGTCAATGTCGTTTCATCGTTGTTCCGCCTTCAACATACCCATCCATCTGAACATCATTCATCACCATTGATTGTATCAATTTCTTTGTACAGCATAGAAGATTGAATTACCATTTAATTTGTCGTTATTTGAAAGTGTTTAAAAATCCGGTAAGAATACAAAACGATCGTAGAAACGCCAAGCAGGTCATTTAAACTCGTCATGCATATTAAAGAGGTTCAGCTTGCTTGCCCTGAAAGCCAATCTTAACTGGTTCTCGAATTTAATCACCTCTGAATTCATAGAAATATAACAAGAGAGTGTGAGTGAATGTGATACAGAAATAGAAAGAGAATGCAGCATAAAGGCTCCAAGTACACTTGTTTAATCACCACTCGCATGGCTCCAAGTACCATATGCACTCGCTCATTAAATTTCGCGCGATAATTTTGAAAATCTTTATAATCGGAATAAAAAATTGTACATGATTACCACGCGCGTTAGAAGTGAAACTTTTGTACTTATTATAGGTAGCAATTTGTAAATTTGTAAATTGAGGGAATCTGAACATTTGAGAATTTTATTTCGGCATTCTCTTTTTATTGCTACATTACTTCTGTAGTTCGTTCACACACTCTATTCTTATATTCTTATGTCTGTATTACGAGACAGTTCCAAAAGTTTTTTCTTGTTTTTTTTTTTTACCACCTAGAAATGTCGTATCGAGTGGTCTCGACACCCCTTAATTTTTAACCTAAAGTTATGGTATATAATCGCAATTGACATTCGTTTATTTATGTAAATCGAGTTTCTAGTCGGTTCAGCGATACGCGAGGATACCATTCTAATCTCTTAGAACCGTTCCTGCATTCGAACAGATATACGCTCCTTAAGAAACAAATTCGCGTTTTAATCATTACAATATCCACCTTCATAGACAATTAAAACGCTCTTGCTTCGAAAGGGCATCACACAAATACACACGCGTACGCATACATACATAATATGAGGGCACACGCACGCATACAAACATACACACACATGGTTTGATGTATTACAGTTATTCATTATGTGCACATGATTATCTGTTTGTTTGATGTACATATGTGTGACGTGTGTGTTTCTGTGTGTGTATTTTCAATTAGTTCTAAATTCGTTTTTAGGGCAGATATATAAAGCCTAGTTCACACCTGACATTAATATTTCCCGTACATAAAAACAACGGGCCGAATAGGAGGAAACCTCCTAAACGCCCTCTCATAAGAGAGAAATAAATACAATACAATACAATACATAAAAACAACACAATACACAACACATCTTGTAGAGAACATTTGTTCAAATAATTTTGAAAGAATGTTTATGAACAATTTTTCTACAAACCTGTAAAGCATTTATATAAAATAAATTAAGATGAATTGCAAGCACTGCAGCTATGTTAACAGGATCTAAGCAATGATAGTAATTTATATAATAATTTATTTTAATTTACATCATATAAATTATTTCACAAGCATTCATCAGAGTCTAAGTACTGATAATAATTTATATAAAATAAATTGCTATCGGTACTTAGACTCTGAGTAAAGTACATATAGTATATTTGCGGGCAAAATTATGCATGTGTGCACTAGGCTTGACGAATTTACAGAGACGATACAAACTTGTGCCGAAAACTTAGCGAAATATGGCGTTTGAAAAGAGTTTTAGAATAGCATAGGCACTTTCAGAAAAATGGGCGAGAAATGGAAACGCAAGAACAACCAACATTGGCGTTGTTAATATTAATTTTTGAATTGACCCTTTCTCGCTTTTTATTGCAAAGTGTAAGAAATTTGACCAGTTACAATTATAAATAAACGCATAATTCTTACACTTTAATTTATTTCCAACGAAGAATTCATTTCGAGACGTATGTATTTCATGTTCTGAGGTCGAAGGTTATTTCAAGGTCACAGTATGATATTATAATTGTTATATTTTTAAATACGAAAATGACCTCAAATTTTTCTAAATTGAAAAAAGTGCATCTCCTATGATTGTTTTTTGCAACAAAATTTTCTACTTTATTATGCGTTAAAATTGCCTACGATGTACGCTCAACTATCAAATAATTGCTTTTCGTTGATTTATTAAGTTTTCTAATGATAATAGCGATAATGATGATCATAGTAACAATAAGAATAATAATAGTATTGATAATAATATCATTATCGATTGATCGGCCTATTTATATGTAAAATATATTTTACACGTTTGGTTTTTTGAATTCTTTGTATTTTCAGTGGTAAAATACTTATTTCTTTCATTTTTGCGTATCATGAATCTATACCCACTTGTTTTGTTTAAAAACAGATTCGTCGAGAGAATATTCTTTTGTTCTTTCAGCAATATTATAGGCCATGCGACACTTTTTGTTGTTATTAATTACATTCAGAGTAATATCTATCATGTAATTAAACAAATCACTTAATTTTTCAACGATTTTTGACATTTGTTAACTATATTATCCAAAAAAACGACATATCGTACATGAAACGCGTATACAAATTTAATTTAAGAGCAACTGCAGAGGACCATTAATTTTTAAACAAATACTGTATTGATTAAAGAAATTTCAATCTTCTAAATTTGATAAAAAATGATAAAATTTAATAGAAAAGATATAATTAATTGAGGATAAGCATAAAAAGGGAAGTCTCATACTACTTGCCTTCAATTATGGAAGAATTCTTCCTGGGTCTTTTATAACTGAAGGTAAATGGTTCCTCCTTTTATACTTATCATTAATAAAAAAAAACCTACACTGTACTCTAATGTATTATAGATATGAAATAAATGATAAATTATCAACAATAATATGTTAACAATAACCAAAAGTTATACTTTTATGCAAAAAGCTCCATCACATTGATGGATGTCCTTACATATTCAATGTAAAAAACAGATTGATTTTATTTTAGGCATACTTAAATCTATAATAGATTACTCTGTTCGATAATCTTTCTAAAATTTAACTGTATAATTTGTGGAAGCGACCCAATGGTTTTCAGATCAATCTTACAAGATGCATCCATCTTTATGGCTATATACAGGAAGAGTCACTTAACATTAAAACCTAAAATAAACAATGTATTTCTTTTGGTGGTGTATAAATACTTATAAACAAAACAAAATTTTAGATTTTAATTATTCTGTTTTCTTGTATGTTAACCTAAATTTGTACATTATACAAATAAATTGATTTATGTACAGATATTAAGCGATGGACATAATTCTTCACTAGAAAATCATTTAATGATATACGTTCGCTGCATTTACCTTTCTATTCTAACGATAGAAGTATATTATTCTATTTAAAATAAAAATATTAACAATTTTGAACTCTTCTTAAATAGATTTTGAGAAAAACTATTTTTTATTACTTCAAATGAACCAATATTGCTTTTCTTGAATATTTTCTGACTTCACTAAAACAAATTTTATATTTTAATGTTAGGCGAATCATCCTTATAGAAATGAAATGAAAAATGATAACAGATCTGATATTACAATGAGTATTGGTTTATGGTATGTGTTTGTCGCATGTCAAACACAAAATATCAGGAAGTATATTGTTTTTCTCTTAATTCGTACTTTATAGAAAATATTCATCACAGTAATGTTAGAATAAAAATATAACAAATTGATCTATAGACGTTGATTAAATATCGCTTGTTAGATACAATTGTACCTAAGATATATTGAAGTATTGCCGGAAATATTTGTTACTTAGTATTGCCAGAAAATAAATGACTTATAAACCATGGATTATTAAAACTTGCACATGCTGAATTTTATATACGCGTTCAAACTAATCACTGTATTTTCTAATATTTTACAAACGTGTAATTAAATAAAGTGTTCAACTTAATAATCGATATGTTTAATAAAATAAAAGATTCCCTGGATAAGCATGGATGTTGAATAAATTGATTTTATGAATACATGGTGAATAAAGAACAGTCATTGAAGCGAATTAAATGACATCTTAAGCGTTTATTCAACAATTTCAAGCTTCTTAAAAAATATGAAACTTTTATACAATAGAAAATACAGTGATCCCGATGACAAGACGGCTTAATAATTAAAAACTTGGAGTTCAAATAATACATTTCATGTTGAATGGAATGTGAAGGTGTCTTGTGCAATAAGCTAGCTAATATTTCTTCTCATGTTCTATGACTTAATTCAAAATGTACTTGTAAATGACCTACTTTATGTAATCTTCCTGATTCGCAACATTTGCTATCTAACATTTAAAAACTGACTTTCATTCCAGGTTATTAAACAAACTCCATGGAGATACTACAATTTACAAAATTGCACGCAACCTACAAATGCTGTAACATAAATGACTTGATTATTTGATAGCAAATGTATCAAATATTTTACATTTTATGTGACTGAACACTTTATCAGGTTAGAAAAGCTTTATTTGAATTATTAGACTCATTAAAATCCTAACAAATACTCAATACTGAAAATAATCCTGCATTAAACGGTACCAATAAATAAATATTTTCTATTTTAAAATGGCCACTGAGTTAAAGTCTCAGGAAATTAAAAATAACTCTGAGTTTTATTTATAATAGATATAAAAATGTTTTACTTCTCTCCACGTAAATCGTAAAGTTTCTTAATCTACAACAACCAAAGTTGGTAAATTAAAAACTAAAGAGTTTAAATAATTTTCTACCTGCTGGAGTGTTCAGTCTGTAACCTCTTCAGGGACACTGACACATACATAAGTACAAATTCTTTGTGTTTGGCAAAGTTGTAAATATTACTATAAATACAGATATATTTATGACAGATAATGACAACCTTTTTTTATGACTAACCCTCACAGTAGTAACATGATGGGTATAAAGTAACCCTTTTGGTACTCTGAAGGTTAATAAATTCATCCCTGAAAAGATCAAATGACTCAAAATAAACCATGAATTAATCAAAGGTACTTTCTTTGTTATAAGTACTCCTATGTACTTTTCCAGTATAAACGCAAGGAAAAACAAATTCTTCAATAAATTTTTAGAAGAAATAAGAACGCGGCATTAGAAACTCGCTCGTTTCTTGATTTCGGCAAGAGCATCTTCTCGACTTGGCACTGAAGGGAGCTAATTAGCGACAAAGGACGACCTTAGCTCGGTCATCATCAGGTCGCATCAAAATAGGCCGAGCTTTGTCCTCAGAAACTCCTTGATAGGGACATAATATTGGTTCTTTAAGGCCACCATTTCTGGCGTCTTGCGCAGGCTATTGAAAAGCGTCGTGTCTGTTTCGAACACCAGGACGATCACAATGAACAGAACCGTGATCGTAAGCATAAAAGCTGGAATGAAAAGCCTCGCTACTCGAAAACTTTTGTACTTCAATCTGCTATCATAACGTTGACTAGGTGATTGCCGTTGATGTTGTTGGGGCTGTTGTTGCTGATGCCGCTGTTGCTGCTGCTGTTGTTGTTGAAGACACAATTTCGAATTTTGAAGTTTCTGCATTTTTGGTACTGGCGTTACCGAACGACTGTGAGGTTTGCCGGATGTGTCCAGTAGTTGACTTTCGGACGAAGAGTGATCAAAAGAATCCCTAAAGTAGTAGTCATTTGTATCGCTCTCGTGTTGACCGACTGAAACAAATATTTTTCAACGCTTCAGATTACACTTGTCTACGTTATGAACTTGATGGAAAAATGAATCTACTATGAAGAATTAGATATTAGAATGAAGGAAATTAGTTTTGTGTTTTATTTTCATTTTGAGTACTGACATATCCATGCAGTTATTTTGTTTTTTTTTTTAACATTGTCATCCTACAAGCATATACCAATTTCTGATTGCTTGTATCTCAAAAACGAAGTAACAGATTAATTTTTTCCTTCGTCCTGATACTGAATTCTAATCTTTAATTAGTATACCACAATAAGCCTTTCTCTGTTTTAAATGCAATTGCAGTTTATTAAATAATAATAAACGAAATTTGATATTAAACTTCAATATTAATTATTGCATTTGAAACAAAACTGAAGACGATATTCATATTTTAGTAAAATTGCAAAACCTAATTATTGTGCAATATGTAATGTTTGACAGCATGCAATTTTCGTTGTTAATTTTACACGGCAAATTCATAAAACTAATCTACAAAAATTATTCTGAATATATATGTACATTAGAGCATTTTGATTATTGTAAATGTATACCGAATTTTTAATAATTCTTTATGGAATGTCGCATAACAAAGTTTAGATCAATATTTCCAATGTATTATTTAATAATGCAAAGCTTACCCACCTCTAGATGAAAATCTCTGACTAACTCTATGCGTGCAATATTAAAACTTTGTCTGACAAAGATAAACTATCTTTCTTATTTCGAATATGCACAGGCTCATGCTGATTCAATGCAAAAGAAGAAAACAGTATGCAAAAAATTCGATTGGAATATAATAATACCACTCGCAGTAACTATTAACATACTCATATAAATAATATTGTGTACACAAATGATTAAATAGTAAAGATGTCATGTTAGCATTAGAGTTAGAGCAGGTCTGCTCAACTGGTGCTGCCCAGGCAATGGGTACATACTACGACATTGTGTACAGTTTTGGGCAGTGATGGCCAAAGTTTATGCAGACTTCTCCGCATTCTTACTTCCATATAAGTTATGATTTAGGTACGATGAAATATTTCAAATAGTAACATATTCGTATAGTAAGAAAAAATCCTGAACAAGTTTGGCCATCTCTAACATGTAAGCGAGGAATGAACACAGATATGGGGAACCCTTGCACATCTTTGGGCAATAATAAAAGTTATAATGAATTCTCTCACAATCAGTGGAGTATTCCACCACCAGGTGGTCGTAGATCCAAGAGTATGGTCAGCTACCAGTGATCAAAGAGCATGAAGTTGAGCAGGCCTGACTAAGATAGAGGATAGAGTAATTTGGATAATGCCTTGGTGAATGTAAGGAGAACCCATTACCTAATTTACCTGTCATTTCCTGAGATTTCGTGGTTCTGACTCCATTTCTAATGTCTTCTCGGTCATTTCTCAGCATGGAAACGCAACCATTTGCCGTTCTGGTCATCGCAGTCGTGCTGTGCCACGATACCTCATGCTCCCGACGAGCGAGTATGCTTACCTGCTCGTTAGACCTGTGCAAGATCATCTTACCGTTGCTAAAGTCAGACGGACTTTCTATTACCGTTGTGACGAACGTTCCTGGATCAGTTGCCGGGAATATATACATCTCATTTGCGGTTTCTTTACCAGCTTTCAACGAGTTTGCCGACACTTTTGAGCTCTTTATAATCAATGCGGTCGATCTGACCACCTTGGGGCTCTTTTCAAGAGCATTTATTCGCTGTCTGACGATGTTATCGATGTTACGGCCAACTAACTCCTCCGAGCTTATCACTATTTTTTGACTGTACAACGGTTGAGGTCGGTTCAACGTGCTCTTTGGATATTTCAATCTAACTTTCGCACGATTTGTGATGGTGTTCGAGGTGGTGGTGGTGGTAGTAGTGGTAATGGTGGTGGTTGTGGTGTTGTGGGTGGCACTCGCATGCGTATCGTTTTCGTCTACAGCTAAACGAACAGAAAGAAAAGGAAAAAGACAAATCAACGGTCTAATAAGCCAAAAAAGCGGAGATTCTAAATGGCTATTTTCTTTTCAGTTAATTTCATTAATTTTAATAATAATTCTATATCTTATCTTTTACTTATTGACGAAACTTTTATGTAGTCATTTTCGTTAAAATTTAAACTTCAAATTGATATGCCATAAGTGGTATCCTGCGGTATTTATTTTTATCATGAAAACATACCAGCCTTTTGCGATTACTTAATAAAATAAAAATTATAAATAAAGTGCAGCAAACAGGAATGTAAGCTTTTGCTGTTAAATTAGGACGGCATAACTTCAATACAATGATAAAGTTATGTTCGTGAAGCAAAATATTTTATGTACAAGACTATGTTGTTAAATATATTTACATGTCTTTCAATGTTTTTCTGTATGTTTTGTTATGTACATTTGATGAAGGGTATTTTACAACCAGTTGCACAGACCATTAAGTATTGTTTGCTTCCAGATGTAAGGCTCTCTTTAAATATAAAAAAATAAAATAATAACATTTTTTATAAAAATAATAGTTTCTTAAACAAAATGATAAATGTAGTTATTTTTTGCAACTGCCTACGATATACATGTGATGATATAAAAATAGAATGAATAAAATAAAAAGTAAACAAATAGTTTTTTCAGAAGTGATTACTATAAATTGTTTGAGCCTTCCATCCAGATAAAAAAACCTTCATGCAGAGTTCATAATTTACAGGATCATTGAAACAAAAAAACGTACACATGCAATTATATAAGCCTGCAACTACAGATTAGTCATTAGATTACCATTATATTTCGAATATCGATTACTCTGTAATCTGGTAATCTACTGGCTGCAAGATACGGTAATATTTTAAATAAGAAAGTAATTTTCAAGCCTGAAACATATTAGTTATTTACACATGCGCGTAAGAAGTATATAACATAGTGTCGTAACGCATGGTTTGAAATAAATTAATTAGTAATTTTAATTATTTTCAAAATTATCACTAACGAGCAATGTTTAACTAATCTTCCTTAAAACTATTCAAAGTTTTACAACTTTAATAAGAAATAAATTTCTAATTTGTTATTAACTATATTTTTATCTACAAATTTATTAAAAATTAGTACTTTCACAAGCCATGCGTCTCGAGTTAGCATAGAAAAATAGTATTGTAGAAAGTTCAATATATTGAAAATGACACCGATGAAACATGGTAAAACTAACCATTGTTTCTCCTAGCATGAATTTCTTGGTCCTCTGATACTGTTTCCAGAGGTGGTAAAGTATTATCTGGACAATAAGGTGAACTAAATGGAATACCGGTGCTGCTTTCTGACATTCCAGCTCCATCTAAACCTGCACTATGACAGCTACGTGGTAAACTGGAGTATCCTGTAAATCAAGTTTCAGAATGTTTTATCTTACATTCACTATAAATAGCACCTAGAACATGTTACTAGCATTCCATGTTTCTATGCATAAATTTTTGAAGCTTTATGTTAAAAGAACTATAATGTTAAATGTGTAGAATATATGTACAGTGTGCAAAATTAAAAATGAAAGGTACTAACTTATTTCAACGAGATCTTGGCTAGGTGTACTTGGAGTGGCTGGTACACTGCTAGCTTTTCTTCTAAGACACGTAGTTTGACAACGTTGTATAGGTGGTTCTTCTTTTCGTAGTGGACCCGTTTCTTCCAATACTTCCTTTTCAGTTCTTCCGGTATATTTGAACTTTGTACCCCATGAGAATATAGATCCACCGCTTACAACCGGTGCGTCTGACGCTCTGGGTAATCTGATCATCAGAGCACATCAAGCGGTTATTAGTTAACTCACTTTATTATCAAATTTAAAGTTACAATTTATATCTTTATTGAATAAAAATTTGTTAGAAAATGCGATTTATGGGCATGATTACCTCAGTGCCCGCCAAAATTCGAATGTGGTGTGTGATTATGGTGTGTGATACCATTTCAAGGTCATAAAAGATTCTATGTCATTGAACTCGCCTTGACATCAGCTACTATGCTATAAACTTAAAAATATATGGTGCCATTTAAACAAACAAAAACTGTTGACGACTTTTAAATCAATTTGAAGAGAACTACTTAAATTTGTGTAATTATTTATGTATCATCAATCAACTTGGAAAGAAATTCAAGACTTGAAAGGTCTTGAAGATTAAACTTCAAATTCTTATGCCCTGAAATATGTAATGTTATACAATTAGGTCTGAAAATGTGATAAGAGTTGTAGGATTGAATACAAAAAATTAAGAATTACACAAATTTAGGTAATTAATTGACTAATTGATATTAAACCTCTAAACAAGCATATTGAAGATCTATGAAACTAAATTTGGAAATGTGAAGAAGGATTAACAAAGCATGACTGAAATCTCGTTATAAATTCTTCGATACCAATTATCCAATTACAACTTCTATAAATAGCATGTTTTCTCTATATCTTAATAATAGACAAAATTACTGCTTCTTAGTTTCAAATTAAAGGTTCCTCGAATAAATTTATGATATATTTAACTTAAGCAAAATGAAGGTGCAATTATCTATGGTAGTGCATCAACCCTTTCAGTATTGACCAAATTCGACTCCTGAGTTATGTTGAAAGTGTGATGAAAATATTTGGATCTGAAAGGGTTAAAAGCATTTCAGCTTAATAACAGCATACATACGTGAAAAATAACATTTGCTCGATGGCGCATCTCCATACGTGGCGGCAGTTCGATCCCGTGGGACACTTAAACCCAACAGTGTGCTTTTTCTGAAAATTGCGGGGAAAACATTGCACTGAAACCTCTACTCTATGTACGTGTTTATCGACAGCTACTTCGGGTGGTTATAGAGCATTTAATCAATTCCTTTACAGAACAATTTTGTATGCACATCTTCTGTTACGAAGATGGATTCAATTATTTATTATTTAAAGGCCCTTATAATCGACTATGAATTAATTATTGAATGCAAATGACATTGGCCTTTGTGTAATAGTATACACACATAATTTGTTTTAATTATATCATAACGTGAAATTAAGGGTATAAGGATAGACTAAAAAATAACTCTTCTGTCTCTTTAAAATCAGTTAACACGGGAATAACTGGTATAACAGTATAACAGTTATTGGCTTTTTTTTATTTAGAATGATTATTTTTTAATATATCCTTGAACATGTATGATTACCAATTTCAGAGACTTCAAGCGGCACCGTCGTCTCATTGAAACTGTTAATCAAAACAAATTACACTGCACAATAATTTTGTCCATTTGCACAACAATAATCAAATTAACGATTAACGATAATTCTATTTTGGTACACGACAAAACACTCGATTTAACCGTGTAATTTAAAGCCAAGAAACATATGAACAACCCATGTAACTGCTACGAAACGACTCACCTTCGTTCTCACGTCCTGAATTAGGCCCAGCAGTGGAAAATAATAAGATTAGTCGAACTCGTAACAATATTGAACGTACAATATATGTTTACAATACATATATGCTTTATACATAAAGCTTCAACCTGAAAATGTTTTATACAATGCTGGACAGCATATGTTTACTTACAATAAATATTTGACAATGTTATAATTATATACATAAAGAAGGAGGGTAATACTAGTGTAGACATTGCCGTATTAAATAAAAAAAATTGAAATTAAGCAGAATTTAAAACACGAATTTATCAAAGCATTATTTATAAAAATTATAATATAAAATTCTATAATATACAACCTACTTTACTAATACAACATCTCTAAAATCTTTATTTCATGAATTGTTTTCATTAAAAATACCATACATTTTACATCTACTGTTTAAACTAAATTTAATTCAGAAAGATCAATATCTATGTTTGTTTGTTCTGAAAGTATGTAGTTATGAAAATGTGATTGTGCTTTAGACGATTGGAAGACTCATGGAGTTAGTAATCCTATAAACTACGTGCAGTCACTGGGTCAAGGCTGATATATCGACCACGTCCAAGAAATGATTCGACCAATTATTATCATTATACTTACGGTATCTATGAAAAGAAAGTAAATAAAAATAGTTTCATCGCATTTTCTATGATTTTTAAAATAGATTATTCACAACACGATAAGATTTTCACATTTTTAACGACGTATAACGGTTTTGGTTAGAAGTATAAATTAAGAAAATAATTAAAGCAGAATGCAGAAATTTTGTTACCTCGCTTATTGTTAAATGTACAATAAACATTTTCCCTTCGTAGTTGATTTTCTGCACATCCGGCCAGCGGAAATGATGTGTTTTTCGGGATCCTTGGAACGTTAAAATCCCACAATGGTTTATGCCAAGATATAGTTGTGCACCTTTCTGGTCCTGAAAATACACCAAAACATACTTCTTTAAATATCTACATAGGGATGATAAGAATAATAATAGAAAAAATCATTATTTCTACCTTAACTGGATGTGGATCAACAGCATATGTATCCAATTGTGAAGCTAATCTAAGAAAATGAGTTTCTGCTTGTTCTGATGTGAACCCCTTTAATTGCGTTTGATGCAGTTCCATAGCCTTTTCTTCAATAGCCTCTGTTTGCTTAAGTAATAATTTGTGCTCGGAAATATAGTTCCCTTCATGAATTTCAGGATCATAGTCCCCTAATTCACCTAAAATAAAAAATTGTTAAGTTATCAATAGTTTAATTTATTAGGAATGATAGTAAAGAAAGGAAAAGTGTACAGGATATATAGAAAAATAATATTAATAACATTAATTTTAATAAAGTTAACTTACTTTGCACGATGCACGCTGCCAGCAGCGCAGCTTCACCCGGACTGCAATAAAGTCGTCCATGAAGGAGGTCCCTTTTCAGCTGCTGGTAAATTTGATACCTAGTTATTTCTTCCTTTAGCCTCAGAGGATCCGGTGGATAGAATTTCACGCGAAAGCTAAACAGAATCGGGTCCATGTCTGGAACACAGTTATGGTGAGGAGGAACGCATGTACATGTATGTTTTTACTTACTGTGAGAAATAACACTGATCCAATAAAACCATTTTTTCAACATTATATAATTATGCAATAAATTCACCTTAAAAGACTATTAAACATTTTAATTTAAACTTATCAGTAATAATATTTTATTATTAATTATTAAATTGATGCAATATTTGTAAGACATTAATAATTTTCACTGTTTCATGATTTTGTTAATATTTTCACTGAGCCATGATATAGTACAATTAATAAATTGAAATTAATAAAATTAAGACATTAATAATAATTTTGTTGAAAAACGATATTATTGGTTCAGTTTTGCTCCTCACTGTACATGCGCGACAGAAATACAAAAATAATTTATTATAATTAATATTTGAAGCTTGATGTTATTTATATGCATTGAATTCGTAAAAGCTGTATCCGACGAAATTATCATTCAAAGATGATAACGATTGTTTATATCTCCACTATTATTATTATGTACCGCCTTTTTTTCTTCGGCTGAAATTGATATGTACTTTTTATTCAGATCTATGGAAAAATAGTACAGTGGGTCGTGAGTTTGAAAGTTTTATGTGACATCGATCCGCGGCAATCGACTATAGAAAGGAAAATACATAGCAATCGAACCTTGGTCACAGCTGTTTCATTGCTATGTATCTACATACCAATCCAATGATATGCCTTCTTGTACATTTCTTTTATGTCACTACGTATGTCCAATTAACTTATTGCTTATTAACGGCGATAGATATGAATACTGACCTTTAACTTGTTTAATTGCCGTTTTTGCCAAGTCTAACCAATGCTGAAATAGAATAATTTAATATGTAGTTGAAATACAGGACAAAACAGGAATTCAATAATAAATGAAATACAATTATTAAGAGAAGATACTAGAATTAATTAAGTAATTAAGTAATAGTAAACTACACGTTTTATAGGAGAAAAATAGTAGGAATTGATAGGGGAATCCTTAATATGAGAGAAATCCATACAGGGAGATCCCTAATATGATGCAAAATCTCTACCTTGAAGAAGATCAATCATCATCCATCAAAAATCAAAATATATATGCATGAATAATGAAGGTTTTCAGCAAGAAAAGATGTACTCATTTCCAAGTATTGTTACACCTACTTTCTCTGAACATAATGTTTCAACACTAAATATGTCCTTTAGTGCTTTTTAAGATATAGAAGTGTACAGTGTATACTTTTAGAATATTTACTACTATAATGTAAGGAAATTATAAAATTTCGTAGTTAAACAAGTGTTACACTTGACTATGTATATTCTATTTATCTGTCACAACTGCCTTAGTTTCCTAGTGTGTCACGCGACGACGTCGCGCCGTATCACGCGAGATCAGGGTCATATATACCCGATGTTACACTATAATCGTGTTAATGAGATAAATGTAGCAACAGGAAGTGTGTATAATTAAACTACTCAAGATTAAACTACTCAAGATGGGTGGATTGAGAGAAACCCTGCAAATAGTAGCAAATTACAAATTTCATCAATGTAAGAAGAGTTCATAGCTGTGATGCCAACTAGCTATATGAAGTAATGGTGTTGGAATCCACCTGCAGATAATGATACAACCAGAAGAATATGAAGAATGGCTCAGATTCACCAGTGATGTCTCCACATCCATACACACCATCATGACCCTGGTTGTGAAATACAAAATGAAGATAAATCAACAGCTTATTTGGATGCTCTATTAAAGGAAAAGATATACAAATGCTGTAAACTTTAGTTTACAGAGGAAACTTTAAATCCAATTAACAAGGCAGGAAGAGAGTCAATCTAAGTGCTCAATTTCATTACAAAGATAAGGCAGGTAAAGTTTCTGAATAATAAATTGTGGTAAATAAATAAACTTACCCTCTGCCTACAGTGATCCACGTAACGAAGTCCAAAATAATCCGTTTCCAAAATATTGAGTTGTTTGCATACATATTCGAGGATAAACCTTCCTTTATGTTGTGGCTGTAACAAAGAAAATACTGCAAATAATCAAAACACAGAGATTTATGCTTTATTCTTGTACAAAAATATTTATCTAAATATAGAATATATTATTCATTTAGAAAGTAATAATTGCATGCCACATTGCTACCTCCTACCACTCATTTTATTTAGGTACAGGATATATCCAAACTGTAGTCATAAATTAAATTGTGCAGAAGTTAGACAAATGGTTGGAGGTTTCTCCCTCTGAATTGAGTGGAAGTCAGTGCTACATGTGAATGTACATTTAGTACATTAATTTTAGTTAGAACAGTAACATATCAATAAATGTCTGTATGATGACATTGCTGCTGCTTGTTTAGAATATAGACTGTTAACTAAAGGAAAATATAGGATTCATCCTTACTTTACTTTGCAATTTCTTGCATTAACTTTGCTTCTGTTTGCATAATATTCGTGATGCATTTGCTTCGAACAAAAGATACGTACAAGTTAGAATGGACCTTGTCACTGTCTTCCATAAGGTCACCATCTATTAAGACGCAAGCTTTACACTTACCTGGAACAACAATTTAATCATATACATATTATTACTATTAGATAGTACCAAGATTTTCTACATTATTCTACATTAAAAATTAATAAAAAATGAATCAAAAGCATGCCTGTATTTAAAAATGAGAATTAAAAATTCTGAATTTCCCCTTTACAATCTACTTATTCCAAATAAAAATGGCAATGTCATTGCATACATCATTAATTAGCAATGTCTTACATAAGGAACAAGATTATAGGTAGAGGAGAATGACTCTGAAGATTTATCACATTTACATGCAAATGCTGTCAAATTTGACATAAATTATAATTTAAAGTAAGTGCCTCGTATTTATGCAGTTGTGAATTTACGCAAAGGCAATGGAAGTGATTATGTCAGGTCATATACAACAGAGGCTTTTATAGAATAATATAAATTTAATATATCATTTGATTTATTTTATATAATAAAAGCAGAATATTAATTGCTTTCCTTTATGAATAGCTTCCTTTTCCTGATTTTTTTTATACAGGCATACACTAACCCAAGTATCTAGGGATTAAATAGATGGAAATATAGTTTCAAAGGGTATAGGAATATAAGGGTCAAAGAATACAGGAATCTAGGGATTCTGGTGTCTGGATATATTGATATTCAAGAATATTAGGATCTAGGTATATTGAAATCTAAGGATGTTGGAATATAGAAATATAAAAAGCTAAACATAAAATGATCCAGAAATCTACGGATTTGGGGATTTAGGGGTATGGAGATCTAAGGATATAGGAACTTAGAGATTTATGAATGTTTCAATATAATATATATTTCGTTTTTGTATGACAGGAAAATCTGTAACGCTTCGGATCTTTTGAAAATTAAACCCGCCAATATATGTACACAATCGTGCTTTGAAAATTAAAAGAAGAGAATATAATTACAATTCCAAAACTGAATGGCACAATTGTTTTGAGACACCCTGTATATCTGATTAATTTCAGAAAGTAACTATCTTTGTCAATAAGTGCACGTGGTCGTGTTACGTGAAGAAATCTTCGACCTAGTCCTATATGTGCATGCACGCACACGCGCACGCGCGCACCCAGTACACAAATGTTCACCCACACACTCACGCATGAATATTAAAATAGAACATACATTTTATAGTTTCGAGTCAACGCTATTCTTACACCAAAAGTAAACCTTATCGTCATTCTTACATTCTTACATTTACATAATTACGGAAACGTAAGATCAAAACTGCTTAGTCAATACTGTCATCGGAGAAATATTTCGATACATATAAAAATATCTGCTATCCTCATACATTTATCACGTCAATGTATACGAATTGCATTTATAAAATAACAATTAAATTCAAAACAATTTGTTATATTTAAAATGAACAGATTCTAAAATTGATTGAATGATACGAATATCATCACAGAAACCTATAACAATTTTTCGGAAGATCATGTGGGGAGGGGGTTCCCAAAACATTTATTACAACGTCAACGTATATACACATAAAATACGTTTATAAAATGACATTTAGGATATAAGAAATTTGTTACATCTGCAGTGGACAGTTTTTGAAATTGATCGAATAACATAGATATAGTCAAAAAGATGTATGAAACTTTTTCGAGCAGATCATGTTTGGGGGATTCCCAAAACTGCTGGACCAGTGGCAAGTTTCGAGCTGAGCGATCGTTACCGGCAGCAGACGGAAAAAGAGATAGAAACGCGTGCAAAGCGTCATCGATATAGTTAGTCGCGTGTAAGATAGCGGTGTGACTAGTGTCTCACCTGAAAGTCGCAGTGGATAATTTCAGCGTCGTCCAGGAGTCGAATAGTGGCGCGATGCACCACTGTAACGTCACTCTTACTGCCAAATTTCAACATTTCTACCCTCAAGTCGCCACCCGAATTATCCCCCCGGCCCTCATCGTCTCCTGCCCCACAGCACCACACACTGCCAGCTAATTACACTCAATCCACGTTGTCGTTGCCGGAGGTCGTGATAAGTGCCGCCGATAGGCGACTTCCTTGCAGATTTTTCAACGAATTGATACGGCACAGAACAACACGGTACAATGAACACTCGGACATCACCGCGAACGGAACACCAAACAATTCTGTCAACCGGTTCCATCTACTGGCTCACTGTTACAATGATGCCACGTTTTCGACTTAAAGTACCAAAACCTGCGTTGCCATTTAAGAACATCGCATCTACGAAAAATGATTGGTTCATTTCGTTACCGCCAAAGATTTTGAAATTGGAACACTACAAAAACTGAAAAATGTTTAGCGTGACTATAATTGTTTTTATCAAACGGTTATATTAAACAAAAGATAATACAAGTGTAGGTACAAGTTCAAGAGTCGAGCGGACGTTCACGAAAACAATAAGTGATGTACGTACGACAGTTCGAGACTAACTGACTTTCAAAACCCGGACGGTTTTGAAAAAGGTGACCCGTCGCTAGCTTCGCGCAAAATTTCAACTCACAAACTTCGCTATTCTCAACAATAATGATGATTCAGAAATTGTAGTAGCGCTCTAAAGAAATCCAACGAAAATGTTACTCTAAACAAATTTTAGAAAAGTCTAGCAAAAATCTATGAAGATTTTATGGGGATTCTAGGAGAATTCTAGACAATTTTTAGGCGAATGCTAGGAAAATTCTGAGCAAAACAGAAAAATATTGGGGAAATTCTAGACAGAATTCAAGAAGATTCTAAGATGATTTAGAAAAATTTTAGAAAAATCGCAGAGGGGACGTGATCTAGAGTAGAATGTGTACAATGTATCAAGACTTTGGAATTGGATTAGGTTAGGTTATGTTAGGTTAATGTAGGATTCGGTCAAAGATAAGTTAGGTCGGTACATAATTATATCGAAATTAGGTTCACATGGTGTAAAGTTCATTCGAAGTTTGGTTAGGTCGAAATAAAGTCACGTCAGAATTATGTCAAATTGAAGTTGAGTTAAATTACCTTGCTGTAAAATACCTACTCGTTTTCGAACAAAAAACATTTATATGATACTACTGCAGTTAAGTGCCATAAATCTTATCTCTTGACAGAGAACGAATACATATTGCATTATTTACCAAAGATTAAGTGTCATAGTTGTTGCAATATGCATCTTATTTTGAAATCTCCCGCCACATGGAGATCCAGTGTTTAAGGGGTTAAAATTTATCGATAGATAATTCATTTTTTTACTAAGTTTCACGCGTAACCTACAGATGGCGTATGGTGTTGAATGACTTGTGTAAAGAGTATCAAATCCTATGGTGGGGGAAGAACCAGGGGCATTGAACAAAGGTTGACTGCGTCGGTCGAGGAGCCGGCGCCGCATTCACGATTCAAACATGGCAGCGGCTACCAGCGTTGTCGTGCTCGACAGGGGCAACAATACCACCTGCACGATTAATTTACACGGTATGTGTGTGCGCGCGTGCAGATTTCTACGAACGAACCAGATCTGCGAGTTGGCGGGTTAAGTTCTTTTCAAAATCTCCTTGGAACAATCTGCGAATACACTTATACACTGATGTGATCTTTTTGCACGAAACAGATTTTTATCTCGACACGTTATGTTCCACATCATCGGTTACGGTTTAAAAAAACAACTAGTTAACAGAGAGTGGCAAAAGGAATTGAACTAATTGTAAAAAACGTAACGTGCAACCGCTCCCAGATCTGGGCGACGTTTCTTTATTTTGTTTCGAGCAGACCGAAGTGCGTGCGCGCCTTAACTAAAGCCTAACCTCCAGTTTTTTGTGCGGTTCTCATACGTAAATCAAAGGATTGTAACACGTCCTTACGTTTTCAGTTCGAGGACGTCGCAATGTGTTATCTACGATATATTTTCTCGTGTGCATTGTATGTCACGTTCATCAGTATTATATAATATTTTGATTGAATATTATGTTGTTTATTTGTTTACCTAGTCGCGGCAGCGTCGTTGTAAACACGCCGGAAGTTGTTTTTTTTTTCGAGTGCGAATGACATGCGTGCGCGGCGGCACAAATTTGGTGTGAATACAGATTTTGATTAAAAATTTTCCATTTTCCAGGAGCCACCGTGGTATCCTGGCGAGTAAATAATCAGGAACAACTATTTGTTAGGTAAGTACATATTTTTTACAAATATCGTTTATTGTTTATCTTAATTTAAACAATATATGTTTTCCCAAAGAAACTGGAGTACCCGTACGTTATTTTATTATTAATTATTGTTACCGGCTTTCTGTAAATGTTTTTCTCTGAATCATTTTCAAAAAATATGCTTTTTTTTACAAATAGCAAACATGACATCTATATTTTTTAACGAACCGACTACAAATTTAATTTAATTTCGGTGATCTTACAGTATCCGGTGAATCGTATGAAGTTAAGGCAGTTGATAAAAATTGATTGCAAAATTATACTCAAGCTATTTTTTTCATATTTGATGCATCAAGAACGAATAATTGTTAATTCTAACGGTAGTCGAATTACTAACACTATACTGTTTTTTGGTGATCTAATTTATCTCGAAGTCAACGTGGGTTATCTAGTGGTCCCATAGCAGAAGTTTCACAAGTTTATCGAACTATGGCATCAACGACATTTTCATACTGTATTTTACAGTAAATTCAATTTCTCTACATGCATCGTTCATATTTATCTCCATGTCAATTACAGAATGTCATTTACGAAATGTCGATGACCGTGAGGCCGCAAAAAATGTGACTTTTGATGGAAAGTTTTACTCTCCATCTCGTTTCTATCTCTCCGAAATAAGTGTTTGAACATATATAAAGTAATTATTAATTTGAAGAATCAAAAATTTGTCATATTTTTCATCGAAAGCTGTGCCTCAAATGAAGTCGCTGCTTGCGGTGATTTTTTTTATGAACTAAATTTAAAAAACAATAATTTTACAGTGTATGTTAAATGAAACTCGCAAACAATTCAATCAATAATTACCTGTTAAAAATAACGAGGAATATATAATTGCAACAATCATAAGAAGCGTGAGGCCGAAGATACGTTAAAACGATTCGTTGAAATGTAATCCAAACAGTTAGGATCCTTTCCTTGATAACCCTTAATTTATAAGGTAAGGTCTATCAGAAACCAGTAATTTTTACTTTTTTAATAATTACACTTCTCATTATTCTTCTAATTTATCTATAAATATTTTATAGTCTGTGACCTCATCGTACTTTCCTACGTAACGAAATGACCAGCATATGCCATTGCATTGTTTCAATGACTGAATCTCGTTATTTATACGAATGGAATATAGATTAACAGTAAGACGTAAGAATATAAGGCATAAACGTACACCTGCTGTAAAAGAACCGCGTAAAAGCACGCGGTGCCTGTGACGTTCGTTTTAAAAGCGGTAGTCCGAGAGCAGACGATGAAAAAACTGACGAAGCGAAGGCAAGGGCGCTCTGGACCAGTACATACCTTTTACACGAGGTTCAGGGTCCCTCGCCAGTTGCCAGTCATCCGTTCTTTCGACTGTAAAGCCGCTGTCGAGACCACCTGTTTCTCTTTCTTCGATTCTTCATTTCAAATATATTGCCTTCCTCTCAAAATTAACACATTTAACGCCGCAAGAACATGAACATGTGTCATATAATACTTTAAGGCCTTAATCATTGAACGTGTAAATACTTCATTTTCAAATTTAAGCTCTCAATTTTCTGTCTCACATTAATAGCCTAATTGTAATAATATCCAGTGGTAATAACACACTTTGAGGCCTTCATTATGCAAAATACATATCCTTAATTTTCATATTTAAGCTCTCAATTTACTGCCTCACATTAGTAGTCTAATGGTAATAATATCCAGTGGTAATAACACACTTTGAGGCTTTCATTATCCAAAATACATATGCTTAATTTTTAAATTTAAGCTCTCAATTTATTGCCTCACGTTAGTAGTCTAATGGTAATAATATCCAGTTGTAATAACACACTTTGAGGCTTTCATTATGCAAAATACATATGCTCAATTTTCAAATTTAAGCTCTGAATTTATTACCTCACGTTAGTAGTCTAATGGTAATAATATCCAGTTGTAATAACACACTTTGAGGCTTTCATTATGCAAAATACATATGCTCAATTTTCAAATTTAAGCTCTGAATTTATTACCTCACGTTAGTAGTCTAATGGCAATAATATCTAGTGGTAATAACACACTTTGAGGCTTTCATTATGCAAAATATATATGCTTAATTTTCATACTTAAGCTCTCAATTTACTGCCTCACGTTAATAGTATAATAACAATATTATCTAACTTATTTTGCATTGACTGCTACATTGCACTGTACCATAAAATATTTTGAAGCTTTAATTATTCAGGATACAAGTATCTAATTTTAAAATTTGAGCTTGCAGTTTTCAGCCTCATATTACTGCTATAAAAGAAATGCTATCTAACTATTTGTTCGTTAATTGCTACAGTAGATTATATATGTGTTATAAGTAACTTTGAGGCTTTAATTAAGGAGGATACATACAGTTCATTTCCAAACCTAAGCTTTTAGTCTTCTCGATATTAACAGTATAATAATAATATTGTTCGATTTCATTTTGTCCTTTCATAATTATTTTACTATGTTACGTTTGAGGTACAATGGCGCATTGATTATTAACGTGCGCTGTGATAATAAACGTTCCAAAGAACAAGAGAAATCTGAAAAATGAGTATACATGGAAGAAAGTGAAACCATAATGAAAATATTTGTGACAATGACGGTCTGTGTTAGGTATGACGAATAGTGGCAAGCATTGCTTGTAATTTACTTCAATTTCCGTGGAAAAGACTTGTCGGTATGTCCGCTTTGATATGGATCTCTTTATACACACTTGACCGTTTAAGCGCTGATTTATGAATTAATTCAATTCTGTCCTGAACTTCGTGTTCTTTTTTTCTGCAATCATGCAGTTGAAATATTCAAGAATAAACTGTACTTTTTATGTTTATAATTATCTGAAAATAATTGTATTCTCAGTTTGATATTTCGAATAAGATAGTAAGAGCACAGTCGTTAACCATTGCGACTAACCCTTGGATTCTTTATCATTCGCAGAAATTTCGTACGAGCGTGAGTTTATATTAAAATTGCATAATAATGTGATTATCCCAATGAAGTAACTTTAGCAATATAATGGAATTCCGGAAGTCGTTTTTTTGGGTGCAGGTATCTAGGGTTACTCGATCAGCTGATCATCCAGTTATGGCACCCTAAGCCTCAGGCCCAAGATTTAAAGGGGCTTAAACTAAATACCCAATTTATTATATCGCTATGAATATAAATGAAAATTTACGATTTCTTCAAGGTTCCATAATATTATATGAGGTACTGAAAATCTGTTTGATTAAATTTTGTTTTAATCATCTCGTCTTATGACTACGTAGGGGACATATGAATATTAAAACTGCAATAATACGTGCTTCATGATGTTATGTAGACAGAAAATGATGCCAGGGAACCTTCAGAACAGAATCCAGTTGAATGGGAATCTTGTAGAATGTCGGCAAAAACCGCAGACTCTGGGATCATTAGTCTACGGTCGAGCTTATAACCCATCGTGGTATTATACCGGGTGGAGTTTAACTCCAGCAAATGATCTCAATTTCAAAATCACTTTACAAATGTTAGATTCATATCGAACAACGACGAAAATTACAGTTTTAAATCAAAGAAATTCTTCGGTCTCTTCTTAGGATCTCTGTGGGTTCTCCCGTGACTAGGTTCTGCTTAGGTTCTACTTGGGTTCTCCCGGTCTCATCCCAATCTCTCCCTGCCTCTACTCGACTCTCCCTACTTCTCCGTATCTCTCCCTACCTCTCCATGTCTCTCTAAACCTGCCTACTCAAAATAATCAGAAGATTAGATACAATTTTCTTGCAAGAAATATCTTCCTTCGTCAGCAGCTGTTGTCAGGACCCAGAGTTACCGCACGACCGTTCCAAGGTACTTGTAAAGTGCAAAAGTGGGAATGGCTACTGGTATCCTGAGTGTAAACGCGTCTAACCTAGTATAAATAGGTTTGTTTCTTGCTAGCCTTATTTAAACAAAGTTTCACCGAGCCAGGAAACCAGCACAGGGATGGCAAGTGGTCCAGCAGGGAGGGAGCATTGTCAATCCTTACAGTCTCTCCTGCTGCTCTGCTGTTGCTGTTGTTGCCGGTTCTCCACCATTGAAACCGGGTAAACACAAAAACTATTAGCTTCGTCAGAACTACGAGCAAGTACCTTCTAACGGGTGTCCTCGTTGCAGTCACAAGAGATCCTTCCTTGAACGTCTGGTTCTTAAATTATTGACATTCAAACGAACTCAACTACTCATTAAATTTAACTGCAAATACCACCACCGTATATATCCACATTTTCTAACTTCAGTATAAAGCAAAAACTCTCGGTTGCACTGAAGTTTGAAGCGGTGAACTTCAGTACGTATACCGGGTGCTTCCCTTTCATATCACACCTGCAGTAGGATGTAAAACCGAAATTGCTTGCCGTTTGTGTCACGAGGATGTCCCACCTCACGTCCTGTAAAGAAGAAAAGAGTACCAACTGCAATTCCGATGAAAAATGTGCGAAAGAGTGAAATATCTCTTTGGTCAATCTTGTCCGAAGGACCGTTGCAAAACATCAGAGTGTAAAGATATTCCTGAAACAAAATGCGTTTGACTGTAATGTCTTTGCTTAACTCTGAATTGTTTTTAAGGACTCGCATACGTTATTGTTTATTACCTTGATGCACGATGGCAACTGCCTCAAAACGAAGGAGTTATTTTGTGAAGCGAACGGCAGCCGTTGAACCGGGTTGAGAATCGGTTTACGAGCAACACAGCAGTAGCAACGGGGGATAACAGCAGCCAGAAATGACGAGGAGAGAGGTTGGAAACTATGATGCCTGCAAAAAGCATGGCAGACAACGCCGATCGTTTTTGCTTGGCGTCAGCCGCGTTCCTACCGCCGCGTCGTACTTCGTGCTGGTATATCCTCCTCCTCCACCTCCTCATGTACCACCTCCCTTCGCCTTCTCTCTCTTTCGTTTCCACCCTTCCTCACCCTCTGTTGCCTAACTCGACCTTCCGTTCACTTCTCCCTTTACCTCCGTTCTCTCTCTGTATCACCCGAACCCTTCCTTCTTTGTCTTTCTCTTACTGTATTCCATTTGCTTGAAGAGACCGTGCAAACGGATGGGATTACCACCACCTTCTACGATTTATGCATCCAGGAAAATAGATTACATTGTTCACTTGGAAAATACATTGGTGTACGGTAAAATGCGTTTGTGGGTTTTTAGGGTGAAGGTCCTAGGCTCGATTTCCGGTTCCGCAATCTTTATTTTTCGTTAGGCTCTATAAATATGAAATATTATAATCCCTTAGAGTGCTAATGACTATTACAAATTTAATATTAATTACAATATTCAATATAAAAAAATGTATCTCTCTATGAGGCAGTTTTAAGCACCACAATCCCTATTTTTCATCAATTTTCTCAAATGTTAAATATTACATATCATTTAAAGTGTGAAGAACTATAAAAAATATAGTAATAATTAAACTATTCAGTATTAAGAGGGGCCTGTGTAACAGTTCATTAAAATTACTACTGAAGTGTTACAACTACACGTTCTAACTTGGAATAGCTTAGGTCACAGTTGACTGGCTGTACCGATTCACTGTTAAGAAAGCAGATCACATTGGCAGGTGGATGAGGTTATTTATACTCGACCTTAGTACTAGAGGTCATAGACTCTTGAGTCCAGTCGCCATTTTCTTGTTTTTCTTTGCTTTCAAACATTACATAATATTCCTTCTCTGATTCATTCATGTTTTTCTGTTTCAGTAAGCAGGCTGTCTTTGATGGGAAAAAAGCTATCAGAGGAGGCATTCCGTTTGTTTTCCGTAAGTATATACATCAAAATCATGACATTAAGTTTTAAATAATTTTCAATCATTAAATCAATCATTTCAGCGCAATTTGGAGCATGGACGTTTGGGCCTCCTCACGGGTTCGCCAGAATTGTACGTTGGAATGTGGAGAAGTCACCTGAGCGGTTGCCAAGTGGCGACGTTGAAGCGATATTTTCCATCATGGACAGTGAATTCACTCGATCGATGTGGAATTATCCCTTCAAATTGACATACAGGCTAATTCTTCGGGAGAAGGAATTACATTTCAACATCGGCATATACAATCCCAGTAAAGACCATACATTTAGTTTCAATTTGTTGCTGCACACCTACTTCAAGGTACCGGACGTTAGACGATGCCAGATTACAGGCCTTCACGGATGCACGTTTATCGACAAGGTATAATTTGTTGTCGCCTACGTTCAGCAATTTAATGTATCTTAATTTGTTCGAATGCCTTTTAATCGTCATATGTATGTTTCGTTTCATAAATGAATATCAGTAAACGAGGTCTTCTTTGTCTGTAGACAAGGGACAATCAAATCTTTCAAGAGGGTCGCGACGTGGTGACCGTGTGCGAATGGACAGATAGAATTTATCAAAATACACAACCGGAACACATAATTACTAACGTTGTGTCCGGTAGGAAAATGCGAGTACAAAAATATAATTTTCCTGACACGGTGGTATGGAACCCCTGGCAAGAAAAGGCTCGTGATATACCTGATTTCGGTGATGACGAGTTTCCAAACATGATTTGTGTGGAAAGCGGACACGTTAGTAGTCCAGTCATATTACTACCAGGGACAGCCTTTGAGGCCAGTCAAATCTTACAGGTAGAGTTACCTTTTCATTATGGAACTATTGGAACCGTATAAAATTTTCTTTTGGGGTAGAAATATAATCTAATGTATTAAAAGTTGCAATTATAATATAAACTTTTTTTGGTTAAGAGTAAATGTAAAGAGAAACCTGGGAAAACTTACGAAAAACATAGGGATAGTTTAAACAGAGTAATGAAGTCTTTTTAGTGAACATGGGAGAAACCTACAGGAGATCTTAAGTAAAGTGGTAAATCTTCTTTCCAATGAACACTACGAACTGTAGGATAGTGAAACACCTTTCCTACACTTCCTCTTAACCAAAGGAAAGCTGAATTGTGATCATACTACAAATTACAAAATAAATAAAATATTTTAATTAAACAAAATTGAGAAGATAAATATCTTACAAAGCTGACTGATCATTACAGTTTACAAAGTAATGTTCATCCGTTTCAGGTAATGTGAGTAGAGGGTGGATCAACATCACATACAACAGCCGTAAATAATGGAAACTCGCTGCTTCCAATCTCCTCCACGTCAGGTACTGTCTGGCCAACTAACGCCGGGTGGCTGTATATGCCACCACCTCCTCCACAACCACCATCGTCACCGCTACCGCCGCCACCACCGCCACCACCACCGTCACCGACACCGCCACCTTCATCATCACCACCGCCACCACCACCTCCACCACCACCATCATCACTATCACTATCACTGCCACTATCACTACCACCACCATCTTCAACATATCCGTCGCATTTGCACGCGCACTGTATCGCTCAAACTTGCACTATATGTTCTCTTAATCTTTAAAACGGTATCTTGAAAATCGAATGGAAAGGAGACGCTTATTCAATACTTGATCGCTTCCATAATTTTGATTATTTTGATATTAGTAATATTGCTACTAATTGCACGAATAGTGGTTGATTGTCTATAGTGATCACATGTGAACAAGCAAGGTTGAACAAAAACAGAAAATTGATGAAAATGCAAGTATTATATTAACTAGAACGAATGTTAAATGAATTTGATATTGTTGTTCTCATTATTTCATTATATTATTGTGCAACAAAATTAAACGTAAAGAAACTGCATCTTATAGTACATCAAGATATGACAAATCATGAACTAAAACAGTTTTGATTGGACTGAAGAACTTGAACATTGTTTTTAAACTAGTAATACATAATATTACTTGAGAAATAAGTTTATTGATTTTGATTTAAGATAAGCATAATTTTTATTTATTTATAAAATAGTTTTTGAAATTTCTTCAATTATCTTTGAAGTATCTAAACATTTATTACATTTCTTTAATTGCAGTGTAATCAAGTTTTAATATTTAATATTTTAAAGGTAAAGATTCAAATTTTCGATGAAATATTATCCTTTATGTCTTAAAACTCTAAATAAATTATTATATGTATATGCATTTTAGACAATTTATATTTTGATATTACAATTTTGTCAATTTTAAAACATTTTATAAACTTAAAAATTTTGAAAGATACAACAATTACCGTTTCTTTAAATAAGCTGCAATTTCTTTTCTTTGTTATTGCACAAAGAGATACTTTTAATTGTCTTGCATTATACTGTGTTATTAATAATTTTAAATTTTATTATCTCATATAGCGTGCAATTACAGAAATACTTCTGCAAGTATTTCCAAAATATAAATAATAAATGTTATCGAATTACATTAAGCACTTAAAACAGTATGGTTATGGTGCTAATGTTACAAGTAGAAAGCCATAATGATATATAGTAATTTTAATAGTTAAGTTTAATTAGCTTTCCTTATTATTATCTTATCAATTTTAGTAGAAAGAAATTTCTGCAGGTTTTCAAATATGTGAAGTACATACAGTCTTACAACAGTATATCATTGAAACAGGTGCAACAAATATTTATACCGTACAATACAAAGTATTAGTATAAAAATGTGTATACTAAACATTTGTAAAGATACTGTGTTAGTGCTGTATTCATTGACTTTATAATAACAAAATCGACTGTAGAAAATATTCACATTTTTCTGTCCAGTTGTCGATATTCAAATTATTGTACATGTTACAATAGTATAAAAAGATCAAAGTATAAAAATTATATTATAGTATAAAAAGGATATCTTGATAGTTTGAAACACATTACACATTTTCTTATGCACGTCACTTGTATACATAAATTAAAAACAAAATAATTTATGATACGTGTGATTTACCTACTATTTACTGCACTTTTATTTTAAGCAATAAAATAATCTGTTTTAATATTTTCATACGTACAGATAAAATACATACGTGCATTTACATACGATTCTGTAAACGAATAAGATTTTTATATTTATATTACATTTCTCAAATTTAATGAGGACTACATCAACTGTTAGAAATTTCTACACATTAATTAAATTATTATGCTCTACTCGGTAAAAACTATCCAACATTTATCATAAATCAATAACCTGTTTAGGAAACTCGATTAAAAATTGTAATTCTAATAGTAATCTCTGTATCGTATTGCTGAGATATTCTTGTATAGGTATAATCAATATGATAGGTTTTTTAATCAAGGTTTATATGAGCAATCAATTACTCATTATTTAGTACAATATAAAACAAGAAATTGTTCAATGAAGCATCTTAGATAAAAAATTGGATATGAATGTATCTTTTTGTATATCTAAATAATACACATTCCCGTTGTGTTTAATTATTTATACTTTTCCTTTTTCTGTAGGTGTATACATGTAAACATATTTCATAGTACTCAAACACCACTTCGAAGTAAGTTCAAATCCAAATTTGATTTTTTACCAACTTTATTAAATCCCTGTAATTTATAATTCATGAAAGATTGTTTTGTGTAATATAAAACAAGTCAAATTACTCTGAATAATAAAGAACCTACTTTATTTTTGTCAAGGATACGTCCCATGCTTACACATTACACAATGCATCACAATTTTTTTCCTATGTTGATATTAAGGCATTGTTTTCCCATAAATAATATATACATCACAGAATTGTATACTTTTATCATCTTAAACTTGATATAATTGTTTACAACTTACTCCAATGTTCTAAATTCATAACAAAGTCATATAATAAAATTGTACTCTTTGGGAAAGTGCAATAAAGTATGAAAAATAATTATAACCTTTTTGATTTTAATGAATACCTTCATAATAATGTTCAAAATTTAAGAAACATTTAAGATAATTTAACAGCTACATAATGCTACCACAAAATATAAATAAGTTATCTAAAATAATTTACTAGAAGAATGACAAAAATATGTATCTTCTTGACATATTATGCTTTATTAGAGTTACTTACACAACATATTAAATAACTGAAAACTTGAATTTACAAATTAAAAATTATTACTACAGATACCTTTGTATTTAATTTATTAATATCCTTATATCTAGGTAAACCAGTCAAGTGCATATATTCTTTAATCATTAGGATATTAGGTAACAATATTTTTATACACTGACTATATACTTTTTTACGAGTAGCATGTAAATAACACGATTATCATAAATAAGGTTGTAATATATACTGTAGCACAGTCTGCAAATATTTTCTAGGATCAAGTACTCTATGAATTTTTTATACATTCCCAGTAAGCATAACTTTGATGTTTTGTAACCAGGAATTTCAAAAACATATTTAAAACTTTATTCATAAATTCAGTCAAAACATTTGTCTTATGGAAGGAATTATCTTGTACCTTATTTAACTTTTTCTTGCTGTTCTTGTTGCTTTTTAAGTTGTTTTTCTCTCATACGTTCTGCGTCTCTGAAATAATAAAAGTTCTACAGTCTACATCAAATTTGTATTAAATCATTTTTCTATAAGACATCAGAAGAATATCTACACTTTAAATTCACTATATGTTGTTATTAACTATTACCGTGCTTTTCGCTGCTCCAAAGACAGACCTCTATTGCTATCTTGTTCGGCTGCTGCTTTTTTAGTAGTTTTTTTCATATTTTTGGCTCGTGCTAATTCACGTTGATTTCCTCCTACATAACATGACAAAAACTATTTGTATGATTAAATTATTCAAGAAAATTAAATCATTCTGTGAATTTTCCAGAAGTAGAATACTTTCAGTCCATTAATTTTAAATAATGCAGTACAATTTCAATAGAACTTATAAAGTATGATACCTCCACAAGAAAATGACAAAAATACAAAACAAAATATAAGGTAACATAGTCAAGTTCTAATAGTCTAAAGACAGTAAATAAACCTAAAGAAGCAAACGTTTTAAATGCAGAAATATAAATATGCAATGACACTTCTAAAATTGATGTAAACATAATTTTATTATAAACAAGAAATAATCAGACGCTGTATTTTCGACCTTAGTTACTGACAAATGGCAGACATGAAATATACATTGTTCCGTGTTTTCTTCGTTTTTTTGTAACTCCTCAAAGTATCACACAATCAAAGAATATATTATTAAATAACTTACGGGTCATTCTTTCAGTTCTTGATCTCCGATAAGCAAGTACTTAAGAATTTAACCCCAAAGAAATGGTATGAAGAATCGTATTCACGTGCCTCCCCTCTATACGATTGCTGACTAATTCTCAAACCAAAATAAATCTTGTGTCGTCTGGCTTGATGAAACCGCTGACAGTGCCATCTGTACAAAGGCGACCCTGTTGAACAATTTTTTAAAATGAGTGTACAGTCGCGTGCACTTCCGTTAGTTAAAAGGAAGTGTAGAGGAAGAAGTGTCCCACCACCTGCCTCGTTTGCCCATATCCTTTATGTGCGAATGTGAAGGCAGGAGATTCTAGGTTAGGCTCTCCCTAGTTTCTCCCAAGACCGAAGGCCAGCGGTGGGGTACACTTACCCTTTCTGTGGGTGGGGCCCCCTTATGAAGCGTTTTAACTGAACGAGCAAGAGCAAGAGCATTCGTTCGTGTTCGTTTACTTTAAAATAGAATCGACCATGAGGCAAACTGAATTTCGTCGAATTGAGTCGCAAGGAATTGAATAATGTTGAATTAAATTGTATTGAGTCGTATGGAATCGAATAATATCATATCGAATCGTGTTCAATAAAATCTTATTAAACTACATAGCGTCAAATTAAAAAGTGTCAAACTGAATCGTGTCAAGTTAAAATACACTGAATTGAAGTAGAATGAATTAAAATGTGTTAGAATTGAATCGCGTCAAATTGTTTCATCAAACAAGCGACGAAAGAATGCTCGTTTAGATTGATTACTAAAGTGGGGAAAGAACAAGCATTCGCTTGCTCGGTTTAAACGTACCTTTATGTATTTACGTCCCCACCACATGCTCTCGATACGCACCAGGAGAGCAAACAAATCTTCGCGGGAAACATTCCAATTTGAGTAAAACGTGGTACGTTGTTCTAACACCAAAAAGGAGATGTTAACATTTAGTCATATTTAAGACGACGTTAATCAGCATACCAGCACCATGGAAATGAAGATAAACTGGGCACTTGGCGTAAAGAACCCTCTCCATAGACAGCACTGTTTAAAACGTTCACTAAAAGTTCTCTATAATCATCCCTCCTCAACTTTTCAAATGAAACCAGTCAAAAAAATAATTCTACTGTGCAATTATGCAATGTTCCTCGTATGTTCTCGAAATTTAACATGTTTTATGAGTTTATTACTGTAATTAATGTAAATTCAATTTGTACTTAATAAGAAGGGTAGTTAACAATAAGTTTAGTCACCCCGTCTATTTATCAATTCGAAAATTAATATGTCCAATACTAAAGCTTATTGAATATTGTACATCTTCAGGTAACACGTCCATGTCAGCTTCAGAAATATGTTGGTGCTGTGTGCCACAACGTTAAAACGTTGACGATTTAACACGCGATACCGCGTGGACTGACATTTGCCCATGACGATCAAGCACATAATGTCGAGTGAGCGGTTTAAGTAGAACATCCCACAGGGAATTTAGATCACATGACATTCAGTAGAAAATAGATTGTCTTGTCTGATTACCTGACGGTAAAATCATTGTTATAAACGTTAAATTCTCGATAGCCGCGAACTTTTTTGAAATTACTATATGCGATTAAATTTTTGTTTAATGTGCTGAATATGTTACATCGAATTGAAATAATTAGGAAAATGTAAATAACTTTATATAAAAACTTTTCTATGTCTAATAAAAAGTTTCAAATTTTTCATGAAAGAAAAAGTAAAGATAGAAGAAGATAGTAAAAATAAAGGAAGGAAGATAAAAGGGGGGAAAGTAACGTGGTTAGTCGAGCTCTACAAAGAGAGGAGTAAAGAGGAAAGCAGAGGAGAGGAAGCGAGCCATTGCGCCATCAGGAAGTGGCTCACTACTTACACGAGTGTAGTTAACCGAGTACCGACATAGAGGTTTGTTCTCATTCCGCGACAAGCAAATTTAACGCATTGAGATAAAGGCAGAATATATACAGGGTGTATAATGGAACTATTAAGCAGAAACAAAAAATTTCAATAATTATAAATCCGCGAACTAACCGTTTTTGAGATACATAACTTTTTCTTAAGTTAAACTTTTTTTTTTCATTACATGTATTACAAAATATTAATATAATCAGTATCAATAATTTACAGGTGGCATTTCAAAAAATTATTTACACTTTCAAGCATTTTATGCATTCTCACACAGACTCATTTTAAGTCAACACCCATGCTACCAAAATAGTGAAGCAAACGACTATTTTACTATTCTACTGTCCATTTTCACCATTTTACTATTTTATTATTTATTTCTTTTGTACCATTTTGCTAGTCTACTGTTCTATCATGTTATTATTTTATTATGTTATGATTTTACGATTTTACTATTTTATCATTTTGCTACTTTAAATGTTTTACTATTTCACAGTTTCATTGTACTATTTTACTACTGTTTTACTATATTGTTATTTTGCTATGTCACCATACTACTATTCTACTATTCCATTGTATTACTATTTCACTGTATTACTATTCTGCTATGCAACTATATCACTATTTGACTACTATATTAGTATTTTATTATTCTACAATTTACGATATAACTCTTAGTATTAAAAGCCCGACATAAATTTAGCCGAGATTTAAATGATAATCTACTCTACCTATCCACTGATATTCTGAATGGGTACCGGTTATGCTCGTTTCTTATCAAAAAACAAACATGTATTAGTTACGTTTTAATTGATGTAGTAAATACACATATTATATGGCATTTGTTTTTCAATAGACATATAGTACGTAACCGTTATCTATTTAGTAGTCTTGTACTGCTTTAATAGCAAGTAATTTTTGTTAATATATACATTAATAAACACAACATAGAATTATTGAACATTTTCTAACCTTACTTGCGTTTTATAGAGACCAATTAAAAATAGAATGTTTTTTTGCAGATTTATCATTTGCAAATTGTTCAAAAATGGGCGCATATGTGACGAAATACGGCCCTGCTTAGAATCCATTCACAGAATGAATGAACCGCCTCTTCGTTCTGTTCATGTAGTCACTCAGTAGTGTCATGGAGGTAACATGGCCGAAGAGACGCGCCTAGTTCGCGTTGAAGAAAGATTAAAGATTAAAATCGGTACGAATAATCGTTAGAAACATCATTCAAGGGCACCGTAAAATTTGGACATATTGCATGATGTGCCAGAATCATAAGAACATTGTAATTTCAAGAAGTCGTACACGCGTGCTACTATCCGTTTGGGATGTCATCTAATTCGACTCACACGATTATTATTAAGTTTATTACCTAAATGTGAAGACATTCGTTTATAATTTACTTCGTAATCTCGTCTAGTCAATTGATAGTTCTCTCCTGTGATTATATTATAGTAATTCTTCCGAATTCGAGTAATTTTTAACGCGTACGCGTACATTCTCGACTCCCACGCATCGTTGTCCCCACACGAAATATATACTCAACATTAAATGGAATTAACTGTATTCATTAAAATATCAATATATAATTACTATTTGATACAAAATAATGATATGAATATTCACGATTAGTAATTATAACTTTCTTTGTGTTTATTATTCTAAGAGTAAATATATTGTTAAGAATTGTTTTACTCATACTATATCAATATTAATATTATGACAGTAGAAATTGAGTAACCATGAACTAATTAAACATTGTTCTTTGCAACTTTTATTCACTGATACATAAAGATTTTGTTACATGTAAATGGCATTCATTTTAACAAATTGAAATATCAAAAGTATTAGTAAAGTATTGTTAATACTTTTTCAATAGTTAATTTTAATGATTTTTGACTTTAAGATATTAAATTAATATGTACTCTTACATGTTAGTTATGTGTTGTTACCATTCACTTTTATGTTATGTATTTTATTGAAAATATAAAAATTATTAATCACATTTAGGTGAAGTAAAAAATCTACAAGGTAGAAGTCATGGATCTCCCGGTGCAAGAGATGTGTATTGTACATTGTCTCTCGATCAAGAAGAAATATTTAGAACAGCAACAATGGAAAGAACTCTCAGGTAAACGTCATTGACATAAAATTTGGTATACTTTGTTCAACTTTTTGTTTGTTTTAAATAGTATTTATAAACATTTATTTAATACAGCCCATTTTTTGGAGAAGAATTTCAATTTGAAGTACCTAGGAAATTTCGTTATCTTGGCATTTATGTTTATGATCGGGATAGGCATTTAAAGCAAGATAAAATTTTGGGCAAAGTGGCAATAAAGAGGGAGGATTTAACAAAATATCATAATAAGGAGCATTGGTTTCCTTTGGGACCGGTTGATGCTGATTCCGAAGTACAAGGTAAAGCACACCTGGAACTTGCTCTACAACCTCAAAGTGGACATGTTCAGTCTAAACTTACAGTAAGGTAAATCATTTTGTCAAACATTTGTTAAATTTATAATACCTTTGTTGAATAAAATGTAATAAATTATGTTTATAGGGTTATAGAATGTAATGACTTAACTCTTAAAAATGGTGGCTGTGATCCATTCGCAACTGTGACGGTCATTTATAGTAATGGTAAACAAATATTAAAGCGCACAAAAATAAAAAAAAAAACAGTATCTCCATATTTTAATGAAACGTTCACCTTTGAGGTAAAAATGAAATAAATTATTTATGTTACATTTAATATAATGCAATATTTCATGGTAAGATATTTTATAAATGCCTTATTACATGATGCATAACCTTATATATACTTTTAAAGCCAGAAATAACAGAATCCAAAGAGAAGGATATTTCTCAATGCCCCCTCGAACATGGAGAAGTGGGTGAAGTAGTTGTAGGTTTATGGCATGCATCTCCTGGTATGGGAGAACAACCAGCTTTTCTTGGTGAAGTCAGGATTACTTTAAGAGGCCTACAAAAACAACCAACCAATGCAACAACTGCATGGTATTTATAATATAATATCTGTTTGTAAGAAAATGTTTTAGTTACTAATTTTTATTTCCTTTATTAACAGGTACTTTCTTCAGCCTAGAGCTACAAAACATCGTCCAAGTAAAATTTCCAACAGTTCTACTCCAGCTGGTGTATTACCAGATTTAGGATCTTTGCGATTAAAAATACATTATACTGCTGATCATGTTTTTCCATCAGCAATGTATGATAAACTTAGAAATCTGTTATTACAAAGTGTTAATGTTCATCCAATAACTTCTTCTGCTGTGTATATTTTGGGAGAAATTGTAGCAAGTAAAATGGAAGCTGCACAACCATTAGTTAGAGTGTTAGTACATTATGGACAGTTAGTTTCTGTAATGAAAGCTTTAGCTAGTCATGAAATTTCTAAATTAACGTAAGTGAACGAATTACATGCAGTTAATGTCAATACCAAACAAATGTAATTAATGTATCATCTTTATCAAAGGGATCCAACAACAATATTTCGTGGTAACACTTTAGTAAGTAAAATGATGGATGAAGGCATGAGATTAGCAGGTCTACATTATTTACATAGTACACTTAGACCAGCTATGGAACAAGTTTTCCTAGAAAAGAAACCGTGTGAAATAGATCCAACAAGAGTAAAGGATGCAAACACGATTCAAACTAATTTAGCAAATCTAAAGGTATGTAACATTCGAATAAAATATTTTTTGCAATTTTACTGTTATGGGAATGATACATGGTTATATAATTCAATAGGAATATGTGGAAAGAGTGTTTACTGCTATTACAACATCAGGTGTGCGATGTCCACCTTTAATGTGTGAAATGTTCTGGTGCTTAAGAGAACTTGCAGCAACACATTTTCCAAAAAACAAAGAAGTAAGATATTCAGTTATTAGTGGATTTATTTTTCTACGATTTTTTGCTCCTGCAATATTGGGTCCAAGACTGTTTGACATTACTACTGAGCAAATTGTAAGAAACCAGTCACAAAGAAATATAATACTATCAATACATTATTATAAATTAATTGATGTGTTTTATTATAGGATTCTCAGACTAATAGAACGTTAACATTAATTTCAAAAACAATTCAGAGTCTAGGAAACTTAGTAAGTTGTAGAGGTGGCGCAGGTAGTGTTTGTAAAGAAGAATATATGGAATGTGTATATAGGTAGAAATTATTTAAAAGCTATTTTATAAACAAGCAAGCTTCATGTATTATATTCTGAATCAATATTGTAGGGAATTTTATACAGAAAGGCATATTCAAGCAGTAAAACAATTTCTGGAACTGATTTCAACTAGTAGCAATAGTGGTATTATAAAACATCGACCAAATACTCAACAAGAACAGCCAATTATCCTAAAAGAGGGGTATGTACATTATGCTAATTCACTTCAGTTTTATGCTTCTAGTTTTGCTTTGCTTTTTCTTAATGAGCATTAACTATTTACATATAATTAACTAATATATTATCATGCTATTTTATTCATCAATTACTAACTCCAACAAGATAAGCTTACATAATTCTATTGCTAATAGAAAACGTTTCTAACAGAACATATTTCCTCTTCATGCACACTTCTGATTGTAATAAGAGGTTTGTAATCATATTATAGTGACACAAAACTTTCGATATAAATTTGTAGCTGTGGTATTTAATTACAGAGTAATGATAAAAAGAGCACAAGGTAGAAAACGATTTGGACGTAAAAATTTCAAGCAGCGGTACTTTAGGCTTACTACGCAAAATCTTACTTATTCCAAGTCAAAAGGTAAATAAAAGGTATAATCAAAAATATATTATATTAATATATAACTTAAACAATGTTCAAATATTTCGCAGGTAAAGAACCTTTATGTAAAATACCACTTGAAGACATTTTAGCCGTGGAAAGACTTCAAGAAGATTCTTTTAAAATGAAAAATATGTTTCAAATTATTCAGTCACAACGAGCATTATATGTTCAAGCCAGTAACTGCGTAGAAGAAAAAGAATGGATAGATATTCTGACAAAAATTTGTCATACAAACAGCAATCGTTTAGAAAAATACCATCCAAGTGCATATATCAATGGCCATTGGCTTTGGTATGTTATACAATATCATTTTATCATAATATCGTATTCAATAATTAATAAATATTAATTATAGTTGCAAAGCAGTGGCCGAAGTTGCACCAGGATGCAGTGAAGTATCGCCAGCTGTAGAAGCTGGTTTACGTATGGTTCTAGATCCAGCTAGAGATTTGCAACGAATTCATTCATTGATATTCACAAATATGCCAAGACTTGAAACGCTAATGAGTGCTTGTGAGTGTCAAGCTGTTTATGGAGCTAATGATATGTGTATGATACCGGGTGGTGGATCTCCTATAGAAGATGTGCCTTCATGTTTTAAAACTTTAACTGCGTTAAGAGAAGCTGCATATGCTTTGCAGCATGAACATAGAGCCTATTTTAGAAGACTTGCACGTGACACTAAGTATGGAAGCAAGTAAGTTTATTGTAACAGATTAATTTTGTATGCAATAGGTAATAATAGAATTTGTGTATTGTTATAATTACATTAAATTGCTTCTAAAACTATTAGATTATTTTTGTTCTTAAAATTATATAATCGTTTTAGGCAAGCTCCAATTGGGGACGATAACTACCTTCACTTAGCTGCGAGAGCTGGTTTTGAAAATCAGTTACCAAAACGTGTGTATGAAACAGACAGTTTAAATCAACATTATGTAGAATCCGATCATTGTTACGATAGCGGATTTTCTAGAAAAATAGAAGATCAGCAGTACGATGAGACATTTATAAAATGTTTAGATTCTGAATCAATACATCGTAGGTATGAAAATGAAACTACTTTTCTAAGGCGGTATGAAAACAGTACCGATGCTATTAAGAGTATCCAAAATGATCTCAAACAATTTGATTATAGTTTACATAATACATTAAGGACAGAAAAGTCAGAAAAAAATGCAAATTTAGAAAACAATAGAAGATTGGATTGCTCCAGTTTATTAACAACAGAAGGAATTAATATGTCTGATACATTGTCGAGAAAATTAGCAGCTATAAGTATACCAAAATATTAATTCTTTGAATAATCATATCATACAATTCTATTTAATTAAAAATTATAAAGATCTGTTCCAATGAAATCTTCTAAGAAATTTTCTTTGTATGCTTCTGGCTTCTTTATAGTTGGTCTAATTATGTGCATTCAGTAGTACCTCACATTGTTAATAATACGAAAAAGTTGTTCACATCAAAACGTACTTTTTTATAAGGAGAAATATGATGACTGACTAAAATTTGTTACATGATTATTCTTTTCAAGTAGAGTATTATGTATTTACTGTTTCTGTTTCATCATACAGAACTAATTACTTAACAGTAGAACCTTTTTTATATTTAGTAATATAAAAAAATATCTGAGAAACAAATTATTTAATTCAAAGAGATTATAATTTACATTTTATTTTAGGTCAAGCTTTTTGAAATTTTAATATCGTTAGAATCTAAAAAAAAATGGAACAATATCTTTTTATTACTACAGTATTCTTGGTGATAAGAAAACTCGAATGTGTCAAAAGTTTAAATCATTTTGTAATGTTTTGTTACTGTAAAATAGTAATTTAATGTAAATATGTCATATTGTTTAGTGTAAAAACAGTTGCTTATACGATTGGGAAAAATATGAAAATCCCATGCTAATAAGGGAATTTATAGATCTTAATTTTTTATTTAGTTAATTAAGTGTATTAAAAATGTCTCGCATTATAGTAACAAAAGAAAACTGAAGGAAATTTAGTTTGAATGTTACTGATATACAATATTTCCTCTCTGAGTGGTAAATTTATTGTTATTGTGCTACTTAGAGAACAATGCTGTACACTGTAACAAATTTATGTATAATTTTATAACAACAACTTTAAAAAGTTCGTTGAATTTTAAGATATATACATTGTTGAATTTATTTTTTCATCGACTATAAGTAATACAGTAGTAATAAAAACATATCATCCAATTTATTATTATAAAAATAAAACGTTTAATTTAATAATTAAATAACTGTACAAATGTAAAATATTACTAGTTAAAAATAGTTGTTTAACATATCTTTTAAGATATTTTTCTATTAAAAAAAATTAATGACATTACAAAACGGTTTACTGTTATATGTCAAAAAAAATACATATTTGCTATATAAGCAATTCTTTTTTTTAATAGCTCTCAACATTAAAATTATGCTTAAATCAAATATATTGTATATTTCTGTTTTGTATTATTGACTCTCCTTTAGCAAGGAATCTTTTTTATTTATATGCAGATATCAAATTAATTCAAAGCTTTATTACTAATAGAATTATAAATTCGACAATTACTTAGAAATTTATTATCGTACTGCACAGAATGGGCATTTTGTCATTATACAAAATTTTATTTATTTATTTAAGTTTTATTTAGAAAAGTTGAAAACACATGCGCACATGGCTTACATATAGTAGCAGATTGAGCAAATTTGTAATCAATAAACTGTCTATGATCTCATTATTAGAGAAATGAAATTGTCTAACAGTTGCTAAGGTATTCACAGTGTCCCTGTATAATTAATTATACATATTTTTACCAAATTTATAATGTTCTTTATTTAATATTATGCTTTTAACAGTTAATAGTGCTTATAATAATTTTTCTCATTTCTAGACACTTGTAAAAAATAACCAAAAAGCACATTATATGTCTATAAATAGTATTTGAATGTAGAAAAATGAACTAGTAGTTATAATGATTTTTATACAATCAAAGTAAATAATATATTTCAAAAATAAAATGATATTTAATATACACATAATAACATTGATAATGATTTTCAAATTTGTCTTTGTACCTCAACACAACTTTTTAAGGAGCAATAAGTAAAAAAATATAAATTATACTTAATTATTAATTTTCACTTTTTGACGTTTGAGGTGTCTTCAATTTGCTTATTATATTACTTGCTTTGCAAATCAAAGATATAATCTTGTGCTGCATTTATTTTTAAATAAAATATTCCTATTTTAAATCAACTTGTACATAGAAACACATATCATTAATCTTAAATACACATGTAAAATTATTTTTGAAATGTCGATGTACATTGTATATAGAAATCATTATATAGCTATAAATTATTTATTTGAATGTAAGTTGCACATAATACTTAAAACATTTAACAAAGTTAAAAGGATTAAAGAACGATAACACGTTTAAATGTGTTTGATCGCATGGATATATTAGTTCTATAATATACGAAGAAAGTTATAGTAAACATGATTTTACTAACCCAAATAAGACTGCTTTTTTAGTTGATTTATATTTAAAATTTCCATTTCATTCATTTTGGTAACTGTTGCAAATACATAACTAATTCAAGAAACATGTACATATGTTAATCCTCATCTACTAATATGAGAGTACAACATTCGATTGGCATTTAATATCAAGCTGTCTTTCAGATACGACATTTACATTATATGTTAACAGACATGAATTTCATAACAATTGCTCACTATTTATTAAAAGATATTTGTATGAAACGATAATAAAAATATTCTAACATATTACTATTGGAAAACATATCAGTACATCACTGGCAAATCAAAAAATAAGCAAAAGAAAATGTATTAAAACATAAGTGCTTCAAAATGAATTGTAATTATTTTAGAAACATATAAATGTATCATGTATGTTATTATTATGATATATTTATTTATATTATTATTTACATACTTATACAATAATCTCGAAACTTGCCCAGCAACAGTGTAATAATATTTTTACAACAAATACTTTTAGAGTTATATAAAAAAAAATATAACTTTAAACAAAATGAACTTTAAGTTTATCTACTTTTATGTAAATGTTATGTACATCTAATTAGAAACTTTTTAATTTTTAAAACATTTTAATGTATAGAATTTTTAAAATATTAATAACTATATTACATTTTTAAAAATTGTACAATACTCTGTACAATGATCTGCAAATAAATTAACAAATAACTATGTTTCGAAAGAAAGATTGATATGATTAAATGAGACAATAATAAACTACGTTAAAATATTCTTTCTTTAAATAAATATCTATAAATAAAAATATAAAATTTGTACATTTATATAGATCACAGTATACTGTACCATAATGTTATTTAATTTTATATTGCTGTGCAAAACTGCAGTAAAATCTTTCATTAACTGATTAGATGTAAAGATACAAATATTATTAACAAGTTTCTATTAATTTTCATTATGATAATATCTATAGAAAGTACTCAAATTATATAAAATTTAAATTATAAAAGGATACGAAAATTTTCAAATTTGTAACATGATAATTTACGTTGTTAATTAAAATAATAATAAAATATTTAACATAAAAGGTTATGTTAATCTTTTCTATTGTTATAAGCAGAAATTTTTAACCACCTAACATTTTAACTTATATTTTTTTACAGCAAATATAAATATTAATTACAAATTACTTCAGAATGTTCATATATGTATATATACACATTTATAATCGAAAAAATGTTGTATGTCAAATTATAGTGCTATTTTAAATATGTTATGTTTGAACTAGTAACATTAATATTCTAATTACATTGATTGCTTTGTAAGTTTGATTTTAATGTATTTACCCACCGTTTAATCAGTAAATAATTTGTGTTTTTAATTTTAATAATATTTGCATATATATTTATTCTAATAAATTAAAAACAAAGAATGTATACACAACTACCTGTCACGAGAGAATGTATTTATGGAAAGATAAGATTTTGTTTATTCTGCACATGTTGACTCTGATTAGCTATAATACTTTTGGTAACTAATAAGAACGCGCATGTGCATTTGCGACGTGCATGACACCGAACTCGTATACTCAGTGATCTCTTATTTCGTATATTCCTTTACTTTCTATATCGTCGCTCCTTTTAGCAATTCATAAATTTTTGTACACCGTATGTATAGTTGTAAAGCAAGAAGTAAGCAGTATACAGGCACTTGGCTAGGGATAAACAATACTCTGAATTTAACTGAGATGCGCAAAAGAAATACATTCTTTCGGAATAAGAACTAAAAATTTATAGTCAGAATTGGAAAAGAAAACTTTCAATTTGAGACCTAGGGATTTTTACATTGTGTCAACACTTGTTAAAGTCATTATAAATCAAATAATTGTTGAGGCGGCACAGTGTTCGATATTTTGAAGAGTTTAATTTCCTTTTTTTGTGTTCGTCTATTAATAAAAAGGCACAGATACATTTTCTGGTGAAGGATGTCCGGGGATGTACAAACCAGAAAACGAAAAGAGAAGAAACGTAAAAAGGGTAAAAAATAGACTATTGGAAGTGTGCGAAAATTATTATAATTTTAAATCTTAGATCGCAAATACTTTTTACAATGTTTACTTTGTTTCAAACATAAATATTTTTCCTATAATCGTAGGAAGATATAGTTAAAAGAAATATAAAGAGAAATCCATTTTTAATTTTTATTCTTTTAAATAATACATATATTATAATTTTGATCCTCTGCTTACGTTTTTAAACAATGTAAAATAACTAATAAATTTTTAATTTACAACGTTATATGTGTAACACACTGTTTATGAATTATTAATCTCATAATTTAATAGCAATACCTGTCTCATAATTTAAGTTTTTTATTTCATTTTAATTTCATGAAATTTTTTATTTTCAACATTGCGACCATTAACTGTAATTTATATTTAACACACAAATTTTATCGATATATTTATTAGCGTGTTATTTTTGTATTAATTTATCACTGTTATGTCATACATTGTAATAATACCTTAAATTATTAATTTTAAAAATCGTATTTGAATACGATAATGTAATTTTGAATGTTTCTATCATTATATACGCTGTCAAATAATTAAGTTCTATTAATAGATATTTTAATATCTCATTTTTTTATTATAAAATTATACATGTATGCGCTCCTATTTTTAAATACATATTAAAATTTGCTTAAAAAATGCGATACGTATTTATATATAATATTTAATTTGCGAAAACATTTTATATTCTCACGTCAAGTACGAATATTTCGGATATTTTAAGGCATATTTAGCAATGTTGCTCGAATTAGAAAATATAAGGTCTTAGAAACTTGATCAGCCTTGCTTTTGGCTTTCAAAAATAGATCAACTTGTATTATCTATTTCACAAACATTTTCCGTTAATTTATTTATATATTTTATATATTTTTTAAATATAGAAATTATATGTTAATGCATAAAAATATTCTACTTTAAAAAAGAGAAATGTTATACGTAAATATTTGTTATGTTACGTGTCAAATTGTATATTTTAATAATTTTACCGAAAATTAGTGCGATTTTACTTTGACATATTATTTTGTAATAAAATTTTTAGGGATACCAAATTACAGAAAATTATACATGTTGTAATTACTTATATTATCATATTCAGATGAGGAAGACAATGTCATACCCTCCACGCCTACGCCAAACGTCACCGAAAATATAACAGACAATATAACTTTGCACATTTATAAAGAGAACAGTACCGGCGGGCATTGGTGTGTTCGCATTATATTTTTTGTAATATTGGCAATACTCGTTGCTTTAATTGGCATAATTATCTTGGAGCATAGGGGTGAAACGGACAGTAAGTAAATTTCAAATTAATTTCAACACTTGCGATGTATTATATTCATACAAAATAATTTATGTTATAAAGCTGATACACCATTGGAATCATCGCGTTGGGCCTTTATTTTTGATGGCTGGGTGGATGATTCTTTAGTTTTATATGATAAAGAAGGGAGCGATGAAAAACATGAAAGTGACAAACATGTGGAAGAAGCTGAAAATGAATACGATCATAATATAGAAGAAAAGGATGCTGATACTGAAGAAGAAGAACATGAAGAAGAAAGCGAAGAAGTAGATAAAGATGAGAAAGACGAAGAAGAAGAAGAAGAAGATGATGAAGTAGGTGAACAGGAAGAGGAGGAGGAGGGTGAGGAGGAGGGAGAGGAAGGGGAAGAGAGTGAGGAAGGTGGCGAGGAGGAGGAGGAGGAGGGCGAGGAGGAGGAAACAGCAGCTGAAAATGAAGAAGAAAATGATGATTCCGAAGATAAAGAAGGTATTAAATTATAAATTACATAATATATACAAGAGTATGAATATAGTACATTGTCATTACTTTTTACTGTACAGAAATAGAATGGAAATATGTGAATGAAAAATCTAATGAAGAAGAAGAAGAAGAAGAAGCAGAGGAAGAAGAAGAAATAAATCCACAAAGTTTTGATGAAACTGATGTGCTGGAAGAAATTTATGGTATTAGTAAAGAAAGAAATTCGGATGAGAAAGATATGATATCTGAGGAAGATAATCAGTTTGATGAACCATTAGAAATGCCAACAAAAGAAGATGTATATGAGAGGTTTTTAGACATTCCTGGTATTAATGAACTTACTGATGATAATATAGAACCTTTAGAGGAGGTAAAACTAATGACAACTACAAACTATGGTCAAAAAAATTTCATTAAACAATTGTTCTTATTTATTCTAATGTAACTTTATAATAAAATTACTTTATTTCTTATTTGTTTACTAAAAATTAATCAATATCGAATCATTTTATAATTATAAATTTAAAGTTTTTATATGACTTAATTGTTTTTTAAGTTATAGCATTTCACTGTATGTTCATTTTTATATTAGGTAGAAAATGTAGAAGTTGAAGAGTTTGTTAATGATGTAGATATAAAACCAGAAGAAGAGGAGGAAATTGAAGAAGAATCTGCTAGTGGTGAGTGAAAACTGATGTATACTGTATTTCTTCAATGTACAGTGATCCTCCATGCTCTTGTAAATCTTACTTATTGTAACATGAATGTTAGAATATTTGTATCACTTAAATATAGCTCTAAAGGTGAATGAGAAAACATTTCATGGTTACAGTGACAATGAAGTTTGGAGTTGGTGTAGCACTTGTTGTTGCTGCACATTTTGTCCTTGTGAAACGATGGAACCATGGTAAATGTTAAAACACTTTTGTTTTATAAATAGGATCATAGTCATTACTATTTTCACATTATCATAATAATAAATCGTAATATTATACATGTAGCCAAGTGCATGCATATCAAACAAGGTTTTAAATTTTATCTTCTTCAAAAGGAAATGCTACATGAAAAGTCAAAATTATAAGAAATAATTTACATTATAATTCATCAAACTCATAAATTGATTAATCTTCTGCTTTTTTTTTTTGGTGTTTAGACGTTAACTTTGTTCAAAATGAGTCTAAAATAATTGAGTCTGAAAAAAGGGATAAAGAAGAAAATATACTTTTATCAGTAAAAAGGATATCAGAAATAGAAAAGGATGAAAAACAGAACAAAGAAAAACTTAAAAAGGAAGAAGAAATTGTGGAAAGAAGAAAAGTTGAGAAGAAACCAAAAAAAGAAGAAGTAGAGGAAGAGGAGGAGGTAGAAGAAGAATATGAAGAAGAAGAATATGAAGAAGAGGAAGATGAGGATGAAGAAAAGGAGATAATGAGAAAAGAAATAAAAGAGAAAACAAAAGAATATAAGAGAAGTATAAAACCAGAGAATGAAGAGGAGATAGAAATTGAATCAAATCAGCAGCAGGAATATGGTACAGAGGAGGAAGAGGAAGAATCAGAGGTGGAAGAAGAAGAAGAAGAAGAAGAAGTAGAAGAAGAGGAGGAGGAGGAGGAGGAGGAGGAGGAGGAGGAAGAGGAGGAAATTGAACATTTTGATGACTCTGAATTGATTGCTAAACTTGAAGCTAAATATGGAAAGCTAGAACCTAAGTAGCATAATGAAGAGAACAAAAAATAAGTTACAGTTTGTTGTGATATTATAAAATATACAGTATATGTAAAGTATGTAACAGTAAATGATAAAACTAACTTCTCTTCGTACAAAAATAAAAATAAACAGGAATTTATATATAATTAATAATAATAGTAAATAAACTATAATTAAAGATTTGATAACAAAAATTGAATGACGCTTAACGAGCATGGAGGATCTATTAATTTTATACAGCTTTATGTAAACAAAGTACGTAGCAAGTGTGTATATATATATAATTAATTAAGTGCAGTTTTTTACGTACAGAGTCAGTGGATACAGTAGCAGGACTTACAATCAAAACAAAAATTAACGATAAAATAAAAGCAGACCATATAGATAACAAAAATGACATTAAAATGTATAATGTTAATGTATCAAACATTGAAAATATGTCAATTCAAAAGAATGATGATTCCAATAAGGTCAGTGACAGTTCTAAAAATAATTTTAACAAATAAAAGTAGTTACCTACATATTTATGATGTTCCTATATACTCCGTTTTGTTATGAATAAATATTTAATTTAAGTATAAATATACAATGTATATATTTCTTTTTAGGGAACAAAGTTTGCTTTTCTCTATGCCTATTTTATAATTATATACGACCACTATTTTTTAACATTCGTTTCAATGCATCTGTTTATTCGTTAATTATTTCAGATTAGCTGTTTAAAATTTGAAGAAATGTATTCATTCGTGTTATAAAAAAAATGATGCTATCGTTAAAACTGTTAATGTATTTTATAATTTTTTAAATTAATTATATTTAACATAATTACATTTTTTAATGAAAGTTTTTTATTTATAAAGTTTTTTATTTTGTAATGTTTTCATGCAAAAGGTTCTTAAACTAATTAAAGCTCATTATTATATTTAATTTTATAGTTAAACATTTCACCATGATATAATAATACAAATAAAGACGCTGTTTTATCTCAGTTTCATATCTGTACAATGTTTTAATAATTTCCAATGCAATTATATGCTAATAATAGAGTACAATTCAATTTACACGTATAAATAAAATCCTTATGCTTGTAACAATTACAAAATTTATCGGTAAATTCTTTTCACATATTTGTTGTATGCAATTATGCACATAAGAAACAAATTAGGTTATAAGAAATTCTAAAACAAAAAAGAAATATCAGAGTATTTATAAACCAGATGAAAATATTTCACAATATTGAATACTTAATTAGTACTGCATTAATTCATTTTTTATAACAATAATATTATCTGATAATCCTATTGAAATGTACATATTACAAAATCAATAGATTCATTATTTTCTAACGATATAAAGAATACGATGTAAAATAACTTAATATTTATGTTTATGTCTATGTTTGCGTGACGATGGAGAAGGCGGACTATTAGCTCTATGTTTTGAGGTACGTGGTGGAGGTGGTGGAGATAACGATGGCGACCTTGCTCTTCTCTTTCTGTCGCTTCGTTCACTAATTGGAGATCTCCGAGATACTCTAGATGAAAAAGAAGGCGATGGGGTTCGTCGGATACGTGGTGGTGATGGTGTGACTGGAACTCTTTTTTTGTATGGAGATCGTGACCTACGTTTACCACGTGGTGATCTGCTACGGGATCTAAAATCATATATCTTATATATTCTTAAAATGTACATAATAGAACTATACGTTATACTAAATACTATCTGAACAGTAACAAGATTTTATTAGAATTATACGAGACTTCATAAAAGGTCTGATATCAAAGCCTATTATATCAGAATATTTCAGCATCATTGCGTGAAGGTATATAATAGCTTTAAACGTATATTCAAATGCAGATTCCAAAAGTGTGAATTGTGAGCAGACTTCTGGATAGGTCGCATTATATATTAAAATATAAAAAATTTAAGAGTAGTAAAGCGATATTTTTTATTCAACTCCCTTAAAAAAAAAAATATGTACTATAAACAAAAAGAACTATATTTACCGATATCTATTGCTTTTAGACGATGGACTCGTCGAGGTACGTCTTCGATCTCTATAATGACTTGGAGATTCTGGAGTTGTGCTTCGTTTCTTTTCTCTTCGCCTGTCGTCATCGCGCTCTTCACTTTTTGCATCTTTCAGTTCTCTCTCGCTCTATAACAAAATTTTTCATTCTAGATTTTCTTAGTATAGCACATTTTTAAATAACAAAAAAGTATCACCTTTCTTATTAGTTTTTTTCTATAATGTTCTACCTGTCCTTGAATTGTCATTCCAGATTTCAATGCCCTTCTACCGCTTTCTAATTCATCTTGGTATTGCATTATCTTAACCTCAATTTCACGAAGTCTACTTCTTCTTTCTTCGTTATAATCTCTACCGCTATGAAATCAAATAAACAGGTAATGAACTACATTTCATGTAATTCAAGAATTTTCATCATTACCTAGAATCCATACTAGTATCTTGAGAATTCGAATCATCATTCTGACCTAATTCTTCCCATTTACTAGTTGTCATAGCTTGTGCTTCGACCTAACGGAAGAACACTATTATTTGAGAAAACAGAAGAATGCATATATAGCAATTAGAAACTAATTATTTCAACCTGATCAGGATCAACAGTTTCCCAACGTGACGGTACAAAACCTGCAGGGATTGATGGCTTTTTTTCATCCTCCTTATTTCGCAAGCTCGAAGAATCATCTTCATCCATTGGAATACCATCTATATCTTCATCCACTGCAAACATGAACATACAAAATACATATAAAATGTCATAATAAATTTTATATTTAATGCAAAAGATTCTTACTAGGAACTCCATCAATATCGTCATAGTTAGAAGTTGCTTGTGGTGTTAAACCATGTTTCATGGCACCTTTAAGTAAAGCGGCTCCGTCTAATGGTACTCCATCCAAATCTTCTCCGCCATCACCATCTACATCTGATAAAGGTGCTCCATCGATGTCTTCATCATTTTCTTGTTCAGGTTCATCTACCTAAAACAATTGAATAATTTTGCTTCAATATTTAATACCTTAAACGAGAAAAAAGTTATGAAATGGAAAGTCAAATTTACCAGAACAAGACCAAGAAAAGTATTTTGTAATTTAACGAGAAAATCTCGCGGATAAACTGCCCAATCTTCCCATGCCCTAAACATTCTCATTACACGCACTTTAAATCCTTCGGCTTTTAATCTACTATCAAACTGTTTGTAAGCTTGATGAACTTCATTAAATATATCCAAAAGTCTGGTTTCAAACCTGTTTCACAAGCGTATTAATACAAACCGCATTAAATACACTTAGCATTGAATATATTTCAAAATAACTTACGCTTTTCGATAAATGGTAGCATTATTCACTTTAACACCACAATTATGTAATATATCAGATATAAGATATAATCTCGCAATTTTCTTATTAACAGGTGTTTGTAATATCGACAATGACTCTGAAATGCAATCACAAATTTCTTCCGCTGCTTCAGCATGTTCTATACAAAATACCATGGCTTCTGCTACTTTTATCCTTTCAGGCGATATGTTTCGCAATAAATCTTCTAATCGATCTCGTTGACTATAAGGAAATATTTTTGAAAATTTGGACAATGCTGAATTAAATTGATGGAATATTAACGTTCATTCGTAACACCTGTTCGACAAACTTCCTCTTCTAGGTTCTTGTCTTTCCTCCATCTCGATTAATTCATCAGGCATTCCCTGAGTCCATGGATTAATAGGTGGTGGTCTCCATACACTGCCCCCTTTAAACATTCTAAAGTCTTCAGTACGCCATTCTTTTTGTCCATCGCCTTGTAATATAGAATACAATTTCCATCGATAGTAGATATGTGCAGGAGAATAATTTTCAAATAAAAATCTAGAATACAAAGATAATTATTGGAATTCGGAGTGTTAAATGAATAATGCATTTTAAAAGAACTAAAATTAAAACAAACCTAAACATTGGATTGTTTAGTTCTCTATTCATTATCATTGCTTCAAACATTGGACCTTCTCGAATTACAAATTCTACCATTCTGTGTATTAACATAACCAGATTTCTGCAACAATTTTTATAATTAACATATATTCTGTAAAATATGACGTTACTAGTTCAAATTACTGCACCTTTCTGTTGGTATAACCACTTTTACAACAGCATTCTGTAAAATCTGTAACAATTTCCATTATTAACTTTCTTTTACACAATACACTCAGAATCATATTTAATTAATACAAACTTTTACCTTCTCAAAGTTTTCTTTTTCCTGAGGATCAGCTGACTGTAGATTACGTATACGAGGTACCTAAGATGATATTAAAAGAATATATGTGCAACTAACTCAAATGTTGTATAAACAAGTTTTGCGTGTACCTTATGTCTGTCACGACGGTGTGGTTGAGCATTAAATGGAAGACCAGATGGAGGCGGTGGCTGCGTAATTTCCATCAAAGCAGGTGGAATATAAATGGGATAAGGGGGAATGGGAACACTTTTTCCCCAGCCTAGTTTCATCTCATACTGCATTATATCACGACCTATTTCATCATATTATGACAGAAGTGATAATGTTCTCAAAATGTATTCTGCAATTTTTAAAACACTTTTACTACTTTCTTACCGTTTAGATTTTTTAAAGCTCGTTCTCCATCTTTACGGCTCATGAATGCAACAAAGCCACAATTTCTTTGTCTAGCTTTCTCTTCATCACTACGTGGCCACATAATTTTGATACTAGCTAATGGTCCATACTTTCCGAATATTTCCATTAATTGTTGTTCTGTAATCTGTAACCAATATTCAAGACAATCTGGTTAGGTATAATACTCTGTACATTTAATATAATCGTATATAAGCATTTAAAATTAATTTGTACCTTTGGATTTAAATTTCCCAAATACAGATTAGTTGTATTAGGATCACCATTATCAAATGATCCATCTACAAAAGACAATGTTTTTATATTTACAATGTAACATTAATATTAGGTAAATTAGCAGTGAACACTAGGAAAAGGGCACTGTTTACCCTCATACATCAGGGCTAGGAATCGAGGATCGTCGATAAGGTTACGCAGATTAATTTTTCGTGGATCGGGATATGAGGATGTGCCACCTGACATAGTTCGATTTTAAGAATAAGAACTAATTGGCCCTTTATATAATTCATAATTTAACGACTGTAATGGAGGAAAATTATACTTAATAACATCAATGTTGAAAATTTGTTACCTTCAACGCATTTTAGAGCCGCTAGCATTGGATCTTCTGATTGGGTAGAAATAACAGTTTTCACAACACCTTTATATTTATGACGTTCTTCTCTTTCTTCCTGTATCATTTTTAACTCTTCTTTAAATAATTCAAGATTACTCTTCTTCTTTTCACTTTCTTTTTTCTTTTTCCCCAATCTATCCAATTTTCTTTCATTTGATCCCAATAGCCTTGCATATTCTTGTGCTTGTTCAGCTGATGACCTATTATCAACAAGCTCCGATATCTTTGACTGAGGCTTATAAAGTTTCCCCTTTTCCCTTGTATCTTCCTCTGTTAAAAAATATTCATGAAACAAAAGTAAATATATGTTCAATAACCTAAAGTAATATAATAAGATTCTTACGTCGTTTTCCTGCATCATAAGTGCCTGCTTTTACCCAAACTTTACTTGTTGTTTTGTTAGGTGTTTCTTGAAAAGTGGCTACAAATTCTTCAAAAGCCTATGTACACAATACAAATTCATATATTACTAGCATTTATATACATAGTTCACATTATACATATGTTCTACACATTTTATTTTTAACTTATTACACATTACATACTTGAGCTGCAGCCTGTTCTTGTTCTTTTTTACGTTGTTCTTCTAATTCTTTTTTACTTAATGGTCTCTTACCCATTGTGCCAATAGAAAATGCTTTAAGCTTTTGTTCTGCAATTTGCTATATATTTGAAATAATTACTATTTGAAGCGATCATCAGATAAAAGTATCAAACTTCAGTTAAATCATAAGATAAATGTATATAATTATACCTTCATAATAGCTTTATCTGCCATTTGTAAATAATTTAACCTGAAATATTGATAGAAAATTTATACCACTAAATTGTTTAGGATAAAAAGTATGAAACATAAAGATAACGTTCATATACAAAAATAAAGTTTAATCGAATTTAATAAAAAATAATACAAAACCTTACAACAAATGCATAAAATTTTGCGTTGCTTACAAAAATTGAAAGTCGTAATCCTTAATTATTTACACTTTTAATACCCTTCAAAACATGCTTTCAACAATGTTACAATTAGACATTATCGTAAAAGTGTATTCTAATACTTTCAGAAATATTTATATTTTTCATACACTTTCCATTAAAGAAACGAGCAATTACAAGAAATACACATATCTTCTTCACGTTTTGATGACGCTGAATGACCATATATAACAAAAAGATAAAAGATACGCATCATACACATTTTATTCGCAAATATTAGTAAGTTGTCAAATAAACAAAATATTACATATTCTTACAGTTAAATGCAATTATATTTATTTAAACAATTAGTTGCTATATATAAAGTGATATAAAAAATAATAAATATTCGTTCAATGAGAGATCGGTCTTATCATCCGACGAATTTTAATTTAATCTGCGCATGTCAGCTCTAATTGGTCTAGTGTGATCCGTAACTAAGAGCAACGGGCATGCGTTTTAGTAGCTTTTGTGACGCCAAATGTATATATCTAGCGATCTTTTATTTTGGGATTTGGAAATTTGTGTAATTGAGTTTGTTTAGACATTTGAAAATTTAAAAATTTGACAATCTGGAGATCCAAGATTTTGAAAACTGATGCCACATAGTCGAGTTTGTTTTACATTATCTTTCAAATCTTTCTCCATGTTCACAAATCTTTTTGTGTACCATATATATTGCCGGTAGACTAAGAAGTGCATGGTAGTAAAGCGATTTTACTTGGTGGGGAACTTACTGAAGTTAGTTGTCTTGCGCAAACTGTGTATGATTTATTATTTCAGCAAATAATAAAGACAATGTATCACTCTCAAAATAATATTAATATCATTAACTTAGAAAAGTATTGAATATTAACTTGCTATGTGTAAACAATATTATATAATTTAAAAAAAAGAAGCTTTGAAGTATATGACTTTCCCATCTAGCAATGCTTTTTGATCGAAGCGATGCAAAGAGCCCTCTGCAAGCACTAAATGATAAGAAATTAAATATGGCTGATGTTTTGTTTGTGTGTAATGATTATGTTATACGTGTATTATTACTTTGTTTAATTAACTTTCTTGTATAATTATATATATATGTATATGTATATATGGAGGTGTGTGTGTGTGTGCATGATTGTATGTATGTATATATATACATATATGTATATATATATATTGCCCGTGAAAAACTTAAAAAAAAATGAATGCCACGAGCCTTTATGTATCAACGTGTCGATTAGTTTTACAAGCGGATGCTGATGATCCAAACTCGTGGACAGATTTATACAGGCTAGTCCCATACTTACGGCAAAGCCTGAGTTGTACTGTGTGCTCAAATTTATTAATCGAACCTCATACACCGACGGAAACTAATTGTCAACATCATGTGTGTCGTGGCTGCAGAGGTGGACGTAAAAAGCTTAAACCTTCGTGTGGTTGGTGCAAGGATTACGACAAATATGTCGAAAATGTTCAATTACGAATACTGTTACAGTGTTATAAAAAACTATGTGAATATTTGACGAACACAAACATCTATCGAAGTTTGATACTTTCAGTGTCGTCTAACAAAACAGGTAATGGTTCATCAGCAATCGGTGCTACGAGCCTTATGGAACTTATACAAGAAGGTTCGGGCTTCAAAGATGAATTTAAGAGTACCGCTGGTCTATCAAAATCTGCGTATAGCATTTTACCGTGTGTTTATACAAGTACTACCTCAACTCAAACGCAAGGAAATACTATGCAAAGTTCTGAAGCAATATCGCAAAGTTTACCTGGTATAGTATAATATCATTTCTTTACATTATATTAGCTTTCTTAGGTAAATAAATGAATTTTCATTTTAAGGAAATTACTGTAACCTCCTTAACTATTGATGATGAAAGACTGAAGTCAAGCAGTCATAATAAGTAATCACAATTTTAGGTGCTAGTCTTAAGAAACGGACCAAACCTAAAGTAAACAAATGTATGGCATAGTAGTATCGATTAACATAGCAGCCATTTAGGTTCATGTATCTGTGTACTATGCTCTGTGTTATTGTATGCATATACATGATTCTGAGCTGTGACTGGATTAGTTGATATTTGTTTGTTTTAAAATCCTGTTAATGGCTCATTTTTCAAGACTGATTTCCAGAGCTGGTGTTTCTACCTTTAATTCTTTATGTATCTCCATACATAATTATATAAATGTATCTCCATACCCATACATATATCATAATTCATATATGTATATCAGACATATGTCATTTTTATGGATACATAAATAGGGTATATGTTTTTTACTTAGTTAGATAGCAAGAGTGTTAATTTTATATTCAGGAGACATTTAAATTTCTAAATGTGTTCATCAAAGTCATTCATTTTTTATTTACCAATTGTAACTTAATATGCATTAAAGAAACTTTTTCAATGTAACTGATATATATTAAACAATTTATGAGCCTAAAGAGAATGTCAACAAAATTTAAATATTGCATAAAAAATGATTAAAAAATGATTATCTTTCATTAACTCATTACCATTCAAATAGATTTGTTAATAGCAAGTATAGTATTTCAAATTTAATATAAATTATTTCTCATTAATATCATTTATTACTATTTTTATATCTTAGTATTTGGTTATAAATTTAATAACATGAATTATTGTAATCAAAAGTATTTTATAAATGCTTATAAAAGATATGTACAAGTAATACAGGCAGTTGCCAATGTTTAGAGAGAAAATGTTCCACCTGGGACTAAAGCTTGGTCCAGCCTTGTTAATAAACCTTGTGTATATTTTTATGTTTATAACATTTTATTTGATAAAATGTGTTTATTTATTTATTACGTAGAATCACCTGCTATACGTACTGTATCGAATGGATCTTCAATATATTCTGTGATGTATGCTGGTTCTGGTAACAAAATAACAATAAAACGGAAAGCAGCTGCTGCAGATGATGCAGACATTGGGCAACGGGATACGGATGGAAATCCACACAGCTCTGTAGGAGGGGTAAAATGTATTCCATCTACCCACTTTAAATATGGGACCCCCTCTCAGAAAAGATCTTCAAAGGGCAGCAAAGTAATTTCAATAGATATTCGGTTAATTTTGTGCCTTACAGGAAGTTCGCGTTCTGCTATATACATATAATTTTTCTTTAAATGCTAAATGATGTGCATCCTCGTTAATATTACTTGTAAGGTACAATCATATTTTTAGATTTGTATAACAATTAACAATTTATAGTGGCTTATATTGATTAACAATGTTTAATAGCTTTTGTTACTAACACTAGATTTAAATAAATTTGAACATGTATTTTGCTAGGTCCCATAATGAGATTAATGCAGATAACAATATTACATTTAGTTATGTAATAATTCATAATATGTTTTTATGAAGTGTTTGTTTATGTCTGCATTAATCTATAATCTTTACTTTTTTCGCTTTCATAATAAGTAAAATTAAAGTAATGTATTTTGTTTCAAACAGTCCTCAGGCTTTAAAAAGCCAAGATCAAGTTCTGCACGGAGTAAAAGAAAAGGATGCAGATGTGGCAATGCTACGGCAATACCTGGAAAATTAACATGTTGTGGTCAACGTTGTCCTTGTTATGTTGAAAGTAAACCTTGTGTCGAATGTAGATGCAGAGGTTGTAGAAATCCTCATACAGCGGATGGATTAAAGGTAACCTTTATGCAATGAAATAATTGTTTTAATTAAACTTGATTTTTGTAAAATATTTAACATTATGTTATAGATCCGACCACACATACCTGAGTTACATAATTTACAGTTACAATTATCAACTTCTTTGGATTGTGATACATTACATTCAGATCCTTTAGGATCGGTACCGCAATGTCTTTCAACTTCTCCAACAACAATTCAAGTATTAAATGTCTATTCAACTCCCAGATTAGATATTGATAATGTACCGCAAAATCTGCCTGCAGCCTTGTTAGTGGGAGAAGATGCTATGATTAGTACTGAAAGCGAAGCTGAAGACAGTGACATACAAATCGATGTGTGATAATTCATGTGACATTGTCAAATGTCACGTTCAATATAATAAGGTATGTAATACAGATAAATATAAGATGAATTATATCAAAAGTACTAAGTTGTATTTTTAAAATTTCAGAATAATCTATTTACCAATAAAAAGATTATGGTTTTAACCTACAGTTATAATAAAAAAATAATAAATATATTTTTATCACTCGTAAATTATTTGTATCGCAACATTTTAGAAAGTTTAAAAAGTTAAGTTTCTTGTAAGTATGAATAAATTCATTTCCACTGTAGAACTAAAATAATTTGTCCTCGTTTTTTAATTTGTAACATAGTTTGTAATTCGTTGCATTATTTTGCAATTTACTACTGTTTCATATTGAATTCTAGTTGTTATTACTCTATGTTTATGTAAAACATATATTATGTTTTTTAAATATTTGTATTATGTAGTGCATCATATTGTTGCATAAAAAATATTCTTGTACCATAATAAAAAAGGGCGCATTCAAAATGATAGTACAACCAAATATTAAATTCCATAAAATTCTTTTTTTGAGCAATTTAATTTTCAAGAAAATAGATTTGAAAAAACTAATGATTAGATGTATACTTGAAAGAGAGTTTCCCATGTTTTGTGTCAGTAATATTACCATCTAGTATACCAAACTTCACGTGGTCACTGTACTATCATTGCAATGTAACCCCAACATGCGATTGCTCCGTATGGAGCGTGATTTAAAATAATTATTTGATAGGGCATTGAAAAAATGTGAAATAAAGTTTTTTGTTTCAACCTTCGTTTATTGACTAAACCTGGGCATAACGAAACATAGCTTGTAAATGTTATTTTTGTATACTTTACAATTTGTCTTGGTGGATAGTGACTAAATTTTGATAACATAAATCTAGCATGTGAGTAGCTACACCAAGGTGATGGTATTGTACATATTGTTAAGTAAACAAATCAAGTATAATTGTAATTAAGATTGACTTAACATTAAGAGATGCTATTTTTTAAGTCCCTGTGAGATGTAGATTGTGTAGATTTTTGACGACAACTAGTTAGGATATACCGTATAGGTACATTTATCATTGTTGTTAACTTTCATAATAGTAGTACCTGTCTATTAGGTTCATTTTTGTAAGTAGCAAAAACAAGTTATGGTAACTTTCTTGAGTTTTACTATTTATAGAAATTAAATAAATAATTGTATCTGGAAATATAGAAGTCATTAGATCTGGTAATAGAAATCATTGCAACAGACTCAAACTGTGAATCACCTACCAATCCTATGTAATTGAAAATATAGTAAAATGAAAATTATTTCATTGTTTTTTTTTACAAGGGATAACAAAATTTGAAATAAATATTATTCCTATTTTTTTTTATATTATACAAAAACGGTTTTCCAGATGAATTCAACAATCGCAAGAATCTAAAGTTTAAACAAAATAATTCAAAAAATACCACACTGAGTCGGTAGATTGATGAAGAGTCTGCATAATGTCGGTGATGTGTAAAACTTGCTTCAACTCGAGGAACGAGAGTAACGTTAGCAGAGGAACTGATAATAAATGGTAAGATAAAAGTGCAAACAGAATATATATTGCCCTATATTTTATTTAGTTGCTCCCAATAAAATTGTCTTCAAATAGTACTATACTCTGGAACATCGTGGTGGCTTCGTTCATTTGATGGATGAACAAGTAGTGCAATTTCTCCTTAGTTGAAAACAGAATGTCCTTCATCGAAGAAGTGAATCCATTCTGTATATTACTCAGAGAAGATGAATTTGATGGCTGATGGGTGATAGCACTCCAGGTCCAGGTAGGTAAATTATTTTTATATTAGGTCATTTCAAAAGTTTAGGAAATGATCTGACAATTTTCTTTTCTTATACATATAATTGTAATCAGGTATTAATATTCATAAATAAGTAATGGATATTGTGGATTGTACAGAATTATACAGCATGTTAAAAGAAATCGATTTAGGACTTTAAAAGAGCAGATAGCGGAGAAGAATAGTTTTAATAAATGTAAATTGAAAGATTAATCATTAGAGTTATAATTATGCTCTGAATGCTTTTTAATAATCGGTGTATCAGAAATATTCAAGCTTACTATGAATTTTTAAATAAACAATACATTTTTAATTTATATGTTGAAATGTTGAAACTGTTAAATAAAATCATTTTTCTTTGACCTGTAATAGTTACAATATAACAAAAACTATTATTAGAAATAAAAATTAGATTAATATTCTATATTTTGTTTATTGATTACAGTTGTCAGTGAAATCTGCTATGAAGAATTTTACTCAACACGACATGATTCGTAACGCGGAAATATAGTTCGATTCTTTTCCCAAAAAACGTGCAATGGGGAAAATTGAATGAAAGCACGGACTTTCATTACTGTGAACACAACGCCTTTACAACTTGTACAAGAAGTAAATACACGATGAAATTCGACGTATAACATGTTCAAACAGCGTTATGTATCTGTGCACCGAAAACATGCCCCGAAATTAAATAATAAATGGAACTTCATTAAAAATACTGCTAATAATTTAAAATCTTATTGTATATATCAATGTAATTCTATATTTCACTTTAATGCTGTTTTATGGCGCACTTTACATTTCAGAAAGGTGATTCTAGGAATTACATCATAACGTAAGTTAATGTTTTTTATAATTGAAGTTTGCATTTATAGCGAAAATACTGTAACGATCTAGTACGTAAACAAAATATAAAAGGCTATAATTTGTTGTAAAGTAATTAATTTAAAAAGTTAAAAGCATTTTGGAAGTCAATCATATTGCAAAATTTATATTTTCGCGCGCACTGTTTGAAAACGGAACAGATAGCGCTATCTAGCGACCAAATGGGGAGCAATCGAAACAAGAAATTGCGTTTTTCTGCAAAACTAAGTATTTTTACATTTTATTGGGGCTCGGGAATTGGTTTATGTGAATGATATAATCAGCAAAATGTCTTTACAGCGGGTCGGAAGCATTATATTCGAATATTTAAAAAATTGTATTTTATGGGCCTTAAAATGCTTAGCCATCTAGCGGCAGAAAGAGCGAACTAATCGAACCAAATTCGATCGGAAACTTCGGAATACCGTCATGTTCCGATTCTAGCCAAGTGTTGCAAACAAGCTCCTTTTTTCAAAAGGAAACATCTATAAGAATGGTTTTTAGCGACAAAGGAGCTTCTTTTGCAAAAGTTGACATGATTTAGAGTATGACGGTTTTCCGAAGAAAAGCCAAATTGATAATGGTTTGGTAAAGTCAAAACATTCCGAAGATAATTAGTCTTGCACTCCGATGTAATTTGATGCATATTATAGCCAATAAAATCAATATTAATTGAATTTTCACAAAGACGATACACGTGGCGCCATCTAGCGGCAACGTGTGGGAACTAATAAAACTACAGTTTCAAAAACGTGTAGTTCACCCTGTTTGCCGGAGAGATGGCGCCACCTTTTCCATTTTCGTAAAAATTCAATTAATATCAATTTTATTGATTAATATGCTATATAATTATTATATATTTATTAATATTGACTTCACGCTGTTTGCATTATATTCCGTGGGTCCCAATATGCAGATTATGCGTTGAGAACAGTTCGCACACTATACTGTATCTCGTCGATGATATAGGGAATGACATAAGAACAGCAAGAAATTTTCTGCCAAGTCGCTAGAAACCATTCTCACAGATATGTTCTGTTACAAAAAAAGAGCTCATTTGCAAAATTTGGTCGATATCGGAGCATGATCGTTTTTTGAAGTTTCGCCAAATTCGAATTATATTACCTTATGAAATATTGAAATTTTTGATTTATTAGACTGTAGAATACTTAAAAAAACAATACTATATGGGTCTGGAATATTTGAAATCTGCCAGTGTGTGTAAAACAACAAAAAATATATACAATTGTCTTAAAAATTCAGTTTCGTTAGTTCTGGACTTTCACCGCTAGATGGCTAACCATTTCAAAGCCCGTAAAATGCAGTTTGAAAAATTTTCGAATATAATGCTTCCAGCCTGTTGTGAATACATTTTGCTGATCATATTACATCCGTATATCAATTTACGATTACCAACAAAGTGTAAAAACGTTTTATTTTATGAAAAAACTCAATTTCTTGTTTTCGTAGTTTTACATCTGACCGCTAGATGGCGCTAGTAGGCCCGTTTTCAGTCGTGTGCAAAAATATAAATTTCAAAATGTATGTATGGTTAAAACCTCCGAAACGTTTTCAGCGTTTTAAATTAATTACTTTACAAGAAACTATTGCCATTTATATTTTCTTTAGATTTTAAATCGTCATATTTTCGTTATGACTGCAGTTTGAATATAAAATTCAATTATAAAGACGTTATATTCTACTGTTCATATAATCACCTTTCTTATGCTATATCGTATCAGATTATACTGTATAATGACAGTAGCAAGAAAGATTTGTTGAAATAATTATTTAAACAAAAGATATAAGTCAGTCGGGCAATAGAAGATATGTGAGTACTATTTGTGTTACAGAACTATAGAAGCGTTTGACAAAAGGAGCGTGAAATTGACTCATTTTGTTGTAGAAAGCGATTTTATATTTCGTTAATTTCTATGTTTGTCACTAAATGGCGCTAGCGGTATTATTTTGAAATATCTACTGCTGTATATTAACATCGGTTGTAGAAACTTCTTATAATTTGATTTTTTTTCTTGTTAATCAGTACGTGGCTAAACATTTGAAATTAAATTTTCAGCCACTGTTATTAAACCGTGTCAGATCTTCAAACCGTTTCACTTGTTTTTTATGATAATTTTAGAAACAGTGCAGTACTGTCCAATTTGCGTTTGAGATACATCCTCAAACAGTACTCGACCCATCACGTTTTAACAAAAACCGTGATCACAAGAAATCGACAAACATCTTTTTTTAGCTATTATCCAATTGCCCTAACAAATTGTATTTACAAAACGTCTCAAATACATAGCTTATATAATACAATGCGCAACTGTTGGCGAGAAATACAAGTTTATTACGGAAACATTGTAGAAATACACGCTGTTCGCCGTAAATCACTTTCGGAGACCTTGAGGATTCTACTTCTACCGAACAAGCATAATAACGATTAAATGAACATCTATCCGATCAAACGGTTTCCAGGATCTACAGCACAGCTCGATCAATCATTCCCCTCGAACAGTCGTAGTGTCCGTAGCGAGTAGCCAAAATTACGAACAAGCCACGCGTCATGATCAAAGATTTCGATCGAACCGTCAGACACGGTCGCGAGCATCTGGATGGCTCCCAAAGGCTGCATACCAGACTCTGGTTTAGCGCGAATCCGGGCCGCGAGTGTCCGTCCGCGGAGCGATAACCTTCGCGGAGTCAGAGCGTGTCGTGGGCGAGCTGGTGGAGAGTCGGACATTATTTTCGAGCTGTCCGTGGAATCGGTTGGTTCGAACGGCAATGTTTTCGGCTCGGAATTGCGCAACGTGTCGGCGGGGGACAGCATGGCGCTCGAGGAAGCTGCGATTCCTCGGCGATGCGCAAGCGCGGTCTGGGCTCGATCGGGCCGCCGTGTCGCGGCTGCTTCCGAAATGTTGATGCTAAATAAAACTCCTAGCTGCTTGGGACGATGCCATGCGTTCTAATTTTCACGAAGGCACGGCCGCTCGTGGACGTGGTGGCCCGGGGTCTGCCGCGTCGTTGGAGGCGGACGCGATAGTCTTCGCAGTCTGTCCGGCTGTTACCTGTTCCCTTCGTCGCGAGGAGAGGGAAAAAGTCTTCGAGCAGCATCTCCATCGAGGACAACCTTCGGGAAAATCGGTAGGCCGTTTTTGCTGATCGTGATCGGACATCGGTCGCTGGCGCTGCTGATTGTGGCAGCCGACTAACCGGACCAGCAGTACCGAACCGACTAGTCGGCCAACGCTCGTTAACACCAGTGCTCGCTCCGTCAGCCGCTCTTCCATGCAAACGCTCCGGTGACATGGCTTCCGCCCTTTTGGGCAAGTGTATCGGCTTACTAGCGATCGTCCTTCTTCTCTACAGCTGCTGCTATGCCTTCAGGATACGCGAACACGCCGGCCAAACGGCCCCCTCGCCGCTGGACCAACCGCATCACGCCACTTGCACTTCCATCTTTGGCAGATGCCAGGAGAAGACGACCGCGGCAACGTCGACTACTCGAAAGTGGCACGACGCGCCAGCATCGTCGCGGCTTGCCAGCACTCGAAAACCACCTGTCGAGGTGACGTCGACCGACGATGATGACACGGGGACAGAGGGGATACGATCGAGATTCGAAAGAACTGGACGTGATGGGATCGCGGGAAAAGCTAGGAGCGTTCATGCCGACGATGACGAAGACGAGGTGGTCGTGGAGGTGGAGGACTCTGGGGAGGAAGTGGCGAGCGACGAACAGGTAGCAGAGGATTCTGATGAAGACGAAGAGCAAGACGACGAGGATGAGTCGGAAGAGCCGAAGACGGTTCAGAAGTTTAAAAGAAAGTCTGCGGAAGATGAGAAAGAGTCAAAGGATGACGTGAAAATGAAAAGTGTAGAGGAAGAAGAGCCAAAGACGGTTCACAAGATTAAAAGAAAGTCTGTGGAAGATGAGAAAGAGTCAAAGGAGGACATGAAAATGAAAAGTGTCATAGAGGAAGAAGAGTCAAAGGAGGAAGAAGAAGAATCGAAGGATGAAGATGAGGATGATGATGAGGATGAAGACGAAGACGAAGATGATGAAGAAGAAAAAGTGATTCCTACTCCTCCACCAAGAAAGCTAGAAAAAGTTAGGCACGCGGATAAAGAGAAAGTTAGGTCAGCGGAAACTGTAACAGCAGCTCTTCCGGATAAGCCAAAGGTTAAAACCAAAGAACCACCCGAAACGGTGAAGAAATTTGAAGAGACACCAAAGAAAGCTGTCGACAGGCCGAAAACGTTAACCGAAAGTCCGACGAGGTCGGAGGCTTCGAAAAAAGTCGAATCCGCCAAGACAACGAAACCTGAATCGGAATCGTCGAAACCTAAAGCAACAACGCAGTCGGAGGTGAAGAAGAAAGTTGCCGCGAAGACGGAACCGCCGAAAGCGCAGGAACAACCGAAGAAACCGGAGAAAGAAAAAGTGAAAACAGCCGGTTTGAAATCCGGACCGACCGAACCCGCGGAAGTTAAACGATCCGATAGTGAGTATCGTGATCGCGTCTGTTTTAATTGGTATCTGATGCATATGATTGTTTGTAGAAGACGAGTCGAAAGATAAAAGGAAAACGCGGACGCGCGAGCCTTTTACTTTGGCTCAATTGAACGATGCGATTCTACGAGTGCCGACCTTCGTGCCGAATTTCACGAGCATCGAAGATTTCGAGTGTCAGCAGCACGGCAGGATCTTCCTGAGACAGTTAAGGGGCTACAAGTTGTGGGCCCTGCAAAGTAAGTGCTGATCTTCTATAAAATAACAAAAAAAATATATATATGATTGAATACATCGCGATGGATAATTCTGTTTGTTCGCGCGTCAGTGTTAGATTCGAGTGCAAAAATCCCGTCGGGCCTGTTGAGGGGAAACGTCAACCAGCTCGGAGATTTTGACGAGTGTTTGGGAATAATGGCACACGTGAAATTGGATGACAAGACCATAAAGGTGCAGGGCAAATATTGTTTAGCCAATATAGATTTGTACCCGGCCCGTCCGGATATGAAGCTTCCGGTTAATATGATGCAGTCACGAGCTTTCGTACGAGGAAACATGAATGACGTAAGTGGACGATTTTTGTTTTACGAATGTTATTCTAATTGTTCAATAATATTTGCTTTCAATAATATTACTGATCATTTTAAAATAATATTAATAACTAAACAGGTTTATATATTTATATCTCGAATCTTACAAAATAAACATAAATCATGTAACTTAGAAGATTCGAAGTATATATGATTTGTATACATGTGACTTACATATATCATAAATACATACACATTTATTAAGTGGCAATAGCAATAGCAACATTAATAACAATAATGATAGGAGTAGCAATGAGAGTGATAATGACAAATTAATAACAATATCAATAGTAATAGCAGTAACAATAACAAGAGCAACAACAGTAGCAACAAATGCAACAGCAATAGTTATGTCAATAACGAATTAATATCAGTATTAGTAGTAATTACAATATCAATATCAATAACAATGATAATATAATAGTAATGGCAACTGCAATGACTTTTGCAATGACATCAGCAATAATAATACCAATGACAATAGTAACGACAGTAGCAACAATAATATCAATGATAAAATCAATGATAATATCAATGACAATATCAATGACAATATCAATGACAATATCAATGACAATATCAATGACAATTTCAATGACAATATCAATCACAATATCAATCACAATATCAATGACAATATCAATAACAATATCAATGACAATATCAGTGACAATATCAATTACAATAGTAATGGTAATAATAATGGCAGTAGCAATGACAACAGGAATGACAATAGCAATAACAATAGCAATGCCAGCAGCAAAGACAGTAGTGAAGTCGCTGATACTAGTAACAACAACATGAAGAACAATAGCAATAACAACAGCAATAACGGCAATGTCAGTCTCAATAACAATATCAGTGGCAATATCAATGGCAGCAATAGCAATAGCAATAGTAATCGGGCTACCAGTAGGAGTTGTAATGTCAGTAGCAATACCAAAAGTAATATTAACAACAGCAATAGCAACAGCAATAGCAACAGCAATAGCAACAGCAATAGCAACAGCAATAGCAACAGCAATAGCAACAGCAATAGCAACAGCAATAGCAACAGCAATAGCAACAGCAATAGCAACAGCAATAGCAACAGCAATAGCAACAGCAATAGCAACAGCAATAGCAACAGCAATAGTAACAGCAATAGCAACAGCAATAGCAACAGCAATAGCAACAACAATAGCAACAGCAATAGCAATAGCAATAGTAATAGCAATAGCAATAGCAATAGCAATAGCAACAGCAACAGCAATAGCAACAGCAATAGCAATAGCAACAGCAACAGCAACAGCAACAGCAACAGCAACAGCAACAGCAACAGCAACAGCAACAGCAACAGCAATAGCAATAGCAACAATAGCAGCAATAGCAACAATAACAACAATAGCTACAGCAACAACAATGCCAGTGACAGTAGCAATAGCAATAGCAATAGAAGCAGCAATAAGAGCAATAGCATCAACAATAACAGCAATAGCAGCAGCAATAAGAGCAATAGCATCAGCAATAACAGCAATAGTAGCAGCAATAAGAGCAATAACATCAGCAATAACAGCAATAGCAGTAGTAATAACAGCAATAGCATCAGCAATAACAATAATAGCAACAGCAATTGCAACAGGGATAAAAGCAATAGCAACAGCAATAACAGTAATAGCAACAGCAATTGCAACAGGGATAAAAGCAATAGCAACAGCAATAACAGTAATAGCAGTAGTAATAACAGCAATAGCAATAGTAATAACAGCAATAGCAACAGCAATAACACTAACAAAAATAACAATAGCAATGACAATAACAGCAACAACAATAATTACACTTATTCATATTTTCTAGCCTGGCCATTTTATTCCAAAATTCACAACAGTGAATTGGGCACTGTGCCTTCCAGCAGCGTGTTCCGCAGAGGATGCACAAAGCGTACTGGAACAAGCGCTGAGAGATTACAATTCTACGATAGGAATTAAGTTCATAGTCGACGTTGATCCTAACATGTGTTACGTCAAACAGAAGTTACGAAGTTATTCCAAAGAAACTATAGGTGTTTTGTACGTATTCTTAGTTACATAGTAATCCATCCGCTCCTACTATAATATACAGGGTGATCTAACTTATCCTATCTAAACAATCGACTTGCGAACTGTTCGATACACAAAAAACTGTTTCGAACAAAATTTGTATGATATAAAATGACACATACAATGCGATAATTAATATTTTACTATTTTGCATTTTTATCGAGCTACGAAATTGATTATGACGTATAAAATGCAATTAAATCGAGAAAAGTATTTTTAGAAAATTCATTGTCATAATATATAAAGTGTAATTGAGTAAGAAACAGTTTACTAGTAATTTATTTAGCACAATTAGGGGAATCATTACTGTATATTTGTTTGTAGGTATTTTTACGCAATGGTATTATGTCTCGTCGTTGTGGCGACCGTGAGAGACTACCTAGTTGTATCAGAAGGAAAAGGTAAATTCTCAAACAAGTAACACAGTTTTGCTATTTGAAATGATGTCTTCACCGTTTGCTCATCTTGAACAGGAAATTATTCGGAGAGAATAATAATGTCCTTTTCCTTACGGAGGACCATAAGATCTTTATTGAAAAAGGGATCGAACAAAGCGGAAATCACGTGCATTCACGGAATAAGAACGATCGTAACGATCGTTCTTTACATCGCTCATCAGCTTATACCAATCTCAAGATTACCCTTTTCCAATCGAATCGAACTTACGGAGGTGAGGATAAAAATCTATCGATAGTCAATTAGTGTCACTTAATTTTGATGTTTATTGGAACAGGTGGCGAACAATCCAGTTAGCTCCGTCTTAAGGGGATCAATGGTTTATACGGACTCCTTTTTATTGCTCAGCGGTGTTCTGACTGCTTACAATATGGCGCATGAATTTGTACAACGCGGCGAAATCCGCTGGTTTTGTCGTTTTATCGCAAGATATATTAGGTAACTTTCAATTATTTTTCAAATAAAACTTTTTTACGTGAAATTTTTACATTTCTAAATTTTTGCATTTTTAATTTTTGATCTTTTATATGTTCAAATGTTTGTACTTTTGAATTTCTAGATATTCAAATATTTGTACTTTAATCTTTTAAATTTTCAAATCTTTGTATTTTCGAATTTTTTAATTTATTAATTGTATAAGTACTAAACGAAAAAATTTGAATATTTTATGGAATTTCTAATTATTGATTACTACAAGTTTCATGTATTTTCAATGTCGACTACCCAAATTTTCATATGATCTCATTTCCAAATTTCCAGATTTCTAAATTACTAAAGTACATAATTTCTAAATTTCTAAATTTCTAAATTCTTAAATTCTCTAATTCTCAATTTTTCACTCCTACATTCCTAAATTCTAACGTTTTAAAATTCCAAATTCCCAAATTCCTAAATTCCTAAATTCCCAAATTCCCAAATTCCCAAATTCCCAAATTCCCAAATTCCCAAATTCCCAAATTCCCAGATTCCCAAATTCCCAAATTCTCAAATTCTCAAATACCCAAATTCCCAAATTCTCAAATCTCCAATTTCCAAATTCTCAAATCCCCAAATTCCCAGATTCCCAAATCCCCAAATTCCCAAATTCCCAGATTCCCAAATTCTCAAATCCCCAAATTCCCAAATTCCCAAATTCTCAAATCCTCAAATCCCCAAATTCTCAAATCTCCAAATTCCCAGATTCCCAAATTCTCAAATTCCCAAATTCCCAGATTCCCAAATCCCCAAATTCCCAAATTCCCAAATTCCCAGATTCCCAAATTCTCAAATCCCCAAATTCCCAGATTCCCAAATTCCCAAATTCCCAAATTCCCAAATTCTCAAATTCTCAAATTCTCAAATTCTCAATCTCCCAAATCCTCAAATCCTCAAATTCCCAAATTTCCAAATACCAAAATTCCCAAATTCTCAAATCCCCAAATTTCTAAATTTCCAAATACCCAAACCCCTAAATTTTTAAATTCCCACATTCAAAAACTAAAAAATTCAAAAATTGCATAACTCTAAATTTCCAAATTTCCAAAATTACAAAATTCTTAATTTTCCAAACCGCCAAGTAACCAAATTTCTCTCTCCAAATCTCTAAATCTCCAAATTGGCAATTTCCCAAATATTCAAAAATTCCCGCCTTCTCAGTATCTTAAATTTCCAAATATATAAAATCCAAAATTTCTATCTACAATAATCACCAAAGTTGTAACATGCAAGTATCACACCCCTTTTTTAATGACTATACAAAACATCCATAAAATAAAAAAATTGTTTTTAGGTTAACTCCAGCGTTACTCGCCGTGGTGTTTTGGTATGCGTACGTAATGGAACACACGGGAACGGGACCACAATGGAACAGCATCATACTGCCAAACGCCGAGCTTTGTAAGAGCAACGCGTGGACGAATTTACTGTATATACAAAATTTCTTTCCTTTCGAAGAAATGGTATCTAAATCATTTCAAATTGTCTAAGATATCCGAGATTTTTGCGCATAAATCTTTTCGTTATCAGACATCGCTGCATATACTCCTCTAATGTTCTTTCTATTTTATTCTTTTAGTGCGCTACTCATACGCATCAGTTGGCATTGGACATGCAACTGTCGTTGTTAGCTCCGATGATAGTATTTTTCTTAGAGTTTAAGCCGATCGTCGGAGTTATTTTAGTATTCTTCTTCGTTTTACTATCAGCCACGCTTCGCTATATAGCAACGATGAACAACTATCTTTCCCTAGTGATTTTTCACGGAATGTCGTAAGTTCAACTCATCATTTAACAAACTTTATATTAATAACCTATTTAGAGGACCTATTTGATCTTCATATGTTATCACTTTCGAATTCGTCACTCTGTGTGACCTGCTGAAAGTTTCAACTTTCACTCCTTTTCGTCACTATATTATACGTTTGTTGTCTCGTTTTATAATAAACATCAAAGACAAAACAATTCTGAAGATCATGTAACCTTAGCAACATATATCAAGATCACTAAATTTTCAATTATTCATGTACCATTTTCTGATTTCAGACTGAAGCATCTTTACAGAACCGCAAATTTAATTTACGTATTGCCATTGCATAGAGCTACGCCATACGTGTTTGGCGTAACGCTTGGTGTGCTGCTGCGTTACACCGGAAAAGACGTCAGGATCCACAAGGTATCCCGAAGATATCACCTGTTGTGATTCGAACGAGTAGTCTCTCGTCCAGTGACCGTGACCTGTCGTAAACTTGATGCACCAATTTCAGGTGTTGGTGATCTTGGGATGGTTAATCGCGATGGCCTTGGGATCGTGGTCGTTATTTTCACCCTGGCACTTGGCCAGGAGGGACTACGTGTACGATGCTGAAGAAGCAACCCATTACGCCGTAATCAGTCCGGTTGTGTGGGCTTTGGCCTTGTGCTGGCTCATATTTGCATGCTACACGAATCACGGAGGTCTGTTTCTTGTCAGTCAACGAAATTCGTTCTACGAATTATTTAATCAACGGCTTCTGGCGAACTCACCGCAATGATATTTATCGCAGGTCCAATAAACAGATTCCTTTCGAATCATTGGTTGGTGATCTTCAGCAGAATATCGTACGCGGTGTACTTGACGCAATTCACAGTATTCTTCTACAACGTTGGGACCACCAGATACTCCAGCGAGTTTCAGCCTCATAGAGCCGTACGTGATCTAACGCGCGCCCAGAAGGTCGTCAACGTTCAAATTAATCACTCGAATAATTTTCAGATTGATCCAGTGGAAGCAACCACGGTCGTGGTCGTATCGATTGTCGTCACTCTGTTCTTTGACGTCCCCATGCAAGAAATCAAAAACGTGGTAATGGAAAGTACCGATGCGCTGTCGACGGAAGTTCCCAGCAAAGAAACGTCCTCCGAGAATCCGACGGAGGAGAAAAAGCAAGTGAAAATAGGGGAAATCGAGGAGAAGAAGGTTTTCGAAGAAGACGAAGTGTCCTCCACCGGATGGGACTGGCAGAGGGACATAGTGGACGGTGGGGTGAAGTACAGTCACGAGGTGGTGGAGGACGAGGAGCAAGTGGACCTGCCGATCCTGAAGAAGCCAGGTGGACGAAGGAGATCGTTCATCGGCCACGATTCGGAGGCGGAGGAGGCGATTCCAGCTTGGGAGTGGATCAAGGAATCGAACAGAAGATTATCGAAAGACGACGAGGAGTACAGAAGAAGAGGAAGACGAAGCAGAAGCAGTCAAAGGGATTACGAGGAGCCGGAGGACGACGCGCTGGATCTCTCCAGGATGCAACAGGAGCGAGAAGAAGCTATTAAGCGAAGCAGACGCTCGCTCTCCAGGAGTCTCGACGCTAAGAGATTGTCAACACGGGAGAGCGAGAACGAGGAGGAGTACGAGAGGAGGAGAGACGAAGAGGAGGATGAGGAGGATCCGAGACGTTACAGAGGGAGATCCGAATCCAGAGGGAGATCCGTGATTAGGGAATCGGACGATTATCGTTCGTGGGAGTTGGTCGGTAAGGAACGTTCATCCTCCAGAGGTCCGGACTCTAAAAGGCTCTTCAGTAAATCGGAGGAACGCGAGCCCGCGCAAAGACAAACAAGAGCCCATCCCTCGCTCTTGAGACCCGGCGACGGCAGGCGAGCGTTCTCCTCCGAGAGCGAGGACGAGCTTTCCTCGCAGCGTAGGAAAATCGAAAAAAGACATCCTGCCGTGGAGCCGAGGATAAGCGACGAAGAGGATTGGGAGAGCGAGTTGAGGATACGTAGGAAACAATTTATGGAGAAGCTGACGACGCAGCAGCACCAGCCGGGCTCCTACGACGACGAGGAAGATTTAAGTTCCTTGAGGAGGAGATCATCGGCGGAGGGGAAGATAGCCCTCCTCAAGGATCCCTCGGCGAACGACAACATGGATTCATGGACGATCAGCGTGGGCTCGCGGGTGGCTCAGCTCGGTTCGTCCCAAGAGCGCAGCGAGCCCGAAGAGGACGTTGCGTACGCTCGACGAAGGGAGTATCGTGAACGTGCTCCACCTCCCAGGGAAGAGATTCAAAGCGAGGAAGAGTCTACATGGGACGAGTCTCGAAGACGATCTTACACCAGCAGTAGTCAGATCACCTCCGTAGAGGAGGACGAGGACGTACCCGAGTACAACTTCGTCCTGACGAAGGACAGCAAGAGGATATCGGTCCAGGACCTGTCCAAACTGCCCCAGGATGACTCTGACTTGGCAGACTCTGGGTGGAACGTGGTGAAGACCGAGGGTAACGATGGCGTGCCCAAGTCTGGCTCCATGGGACTGTTCAAGAGGGAGTCCATCGTGAAGAGTCAGGCAAGCGAGGAGGATCCCGAGTACCTTCTTCCGGAGAGGCCTAAGCTGGTGCAGCAGGAGAGGGAACATCCCTTCAAGAAGGCTTGGCAGATGCAGAAATCCCGGTCAGAGGAGGACGGCTCTGCGTACATCATCAAAGAGTCCAAGGAACAACCGAAGGAGAAGTTGAAGAAGGAGGTTCATGAAGAGAAAAAGGAAGCCGGGGGTGAACAGTACGAGGACATGGGCGCATTCGCGGATGACGAGTCCGAGTCCGTCAGTCTGGCACGCAGCAGGAGCACGGACACGGAGGAAAACACCAGGACCAGCTCGAAATCCGAGGAAACGGAGTCGGCGGAACGGAGCGACGCGAGCATCGAAGCTAACAAAGCTAATTCGAGATCATCGGACGCGGAGGAGGACTCTCTGAGGCTTAATTGGCCGTCTGAGGAGGAGCAGTCGGATGTTTATAAAACAGGAGCGAGGAGCAAATCGGAGGAGGTGGAGTGGAGCTGGGAACGGGAGGAGACTTGACAAGAAATAGATAATAAACGTAAATATAACGAGGTCAATTATGCGACGGGGGAAAAGGAATTGTGCAGGATCGTCGGGAACCAAGTTTCGAAGGATAACGCGGATCCTGGGAGAGACGACGATCGATACGTACATTTGTATTGCCTTTTGAAGCAGTGGCGCACTCAGGATTTTTATCCTGCAGGGACCCGAGTTGAACAAATAAAAATATTTTTAATACCATGAAAATTTTAACGCGAAGTTCAATATTCTTTGAACTGACATACTTTGAAAAAATAATATCTACTTTTCCTTTTATTACATTTTATAAATTACTTTATAAGTAGGTAATTCGTAATAGATGATTTGTAAAATGTATAGAAATAGGAGATATATAAATTAGAAAAGGAATTTTAACCGGGGTAAGATTTTCGGAAAATTTTTTAGTGGTTTTTTTTATTCTGTGTTAGGGATTTTTGCTACTCTCTCTGAGTGCGCCACTGTTTTGAAGTATGTATTTTTATCAGGGAACCTGAACGATTTCCACAGTTTTCGATTTTCTGTTTTTCTCGAATTCAACATCTTCATATGTATCGAATGTGTTGTTATTATGCATTGAATGTAACTGTGGAACTAGATATTAAAATGTTATGGATATCGAAACTGATGCAAGTAATTATTTACATTAACACGTTCGCTAAGTGTGGATTACGTGCTTTTTAATTAGAATTCGAGGCGTGACTTTTTCATTATTTATATTTTGGTGTATTTTGAACTGGGTGCTGGTAGCGAACGCGTTAATTATAAATGACGATTAGATTTTGAACAAAATGTCAAATAAAAGTTATGTTCATCTTTTATTTCGGTTTGTTTTCATTGTGTTAACTGTTGAAATTATATTGTTTTTTAGAGGATACGTGTTGTGGGTGTAATTGTCAGTTCAGAAATTCCTAATTTGGAAGTTTTAAAATTGGGGGTTTTGAAAATTTTTAAATTTTGCGGTTTGCGAATTTTGAGATTTGTGAATCTACAGATTTAGGAATTTGAAGAGATAGAAATTTTGGGGTTTGGGAATTTTAGAATTTGGGGATTTGGAGATTTGAAGATTTGGGTATTTGGGAATTTAGGAATTTGGGGATTTGAGAATTTGGAAATTTAGGAATTTGGGGATTTGACTATTTGAAGATTTGGGTATTTGGGAATTTAGGAATTTGGGGATTTGAGAATTTAAGAATTTGAGTATTTGGAAATATAGAAATTTGGAGATTTGAGAATTTGGGAATTTAGGAATTTGGTGATTTGAGTATTTGGGAATATAGTAATTTGGAGATTTGATAATTTGAAGATTTGGATAATTGCAAATTTAGGAATTTGGGTTTTGAGAATTTGGGAATTTAAGAATTTAGGAATTTGGGAATATATGAATTTGTAAATTTTAATATTTATAAATACAGGAAATTTGTAAATTAGAACTTTCAGAAATTCAAGAATGTGAAAAAAATCAGACAAAAATTCCATTAGCTTTTTATTTAATTGTTTGCCTTCATCATTTGGAGTTACTTATAGTAACTGTATTATTTTTTGAGAGGACACGTATTATGGCGTCATTATCCTTTTGTCGCGAACACTTCTCTTGTTCTCGTTACAGTTAACAGAAGGCAGGATTAAGGAGCAGGGTGACTTAAAGTACGTCATTAAAATTCCGCCGGAATCCTGACGTCATTATCTTCGAATCATATGGTCAAACGCCCTCGTTAACGCTAATTACTACGTCTCGTTGAGGAATTTCGAATCTCATTAATTTTTTCAAACAAATGTAATCTTTTAAAAACGTTCATATGCATGTAGATGTTCAAAATGTAACAGGTATTAATTATTTTGCTTTACCTTTGATATATTTTACGTAACTAAGTTTTACGTAAATAACTAGGATTATATAAAATGGCGGATCATCAAATATGGAGAATTACATTTTTACATACGAAATGCAGAAAGTCATGACAGAAAAGTGTTACAAAATCTCACATATGACATATCAAGTTAAAGCTTAAAGTCTAAGGAATGTTACTATATAAATGCCCTATCGATATTCGTAATACAAAATGGTGGACCGTTAATTGAATTGAACAATTACATTCTTGCATTCTCAAATGCCATATTTCGATACGTACACTGTCTAACATAATTTCATGACAGAAAAGTATCATAAAATAGCAACTATGATGCATCAAATTAAAGATGAAGGTCTAATAAAAATTATTCTGTACATGCACCATATATATTTTTAATAACAAACAACAGAACTTTAATTATAACAAACGTTTAAATTCTTGCATTAGAAATGGCAGAAACATATAAAGTCTAACACAATTTCATGACAGAAAAGTACTACAAAATGGCGATTAGGACACATCAATTTAAAGTTTAAAGTGTATTAAAGATAACTGTATGAAGGACTTATAACTAATTTCTCATTGGAACAAATAATCGATAAATATAGACGTTCGTGGAATAATTATTCAACGATAAAACAATTCTGTCGCCAGATACGCCATTTTGTAAAAAATGTCGAATTAATTAATTTGATCATCCTGTCACCGACTTTGTCCTTCGCAGTGTTGTAGACCACATCGGTGGATACAATGGAGGAGTATTAAACGCGTGTCCGATGTCGAGTGACGCGATATGAAATTACATCTAAGAGAATTCTGGCGGGAAATATACGAATACTCGAGGACTTCGATAAGTGGTTCCGTTCCCTAGGCGTTCGTCAGGTATGAAGCCACAAAATGGCATAGCCATCGTGAACTCGGACGTTCGAGGAATTTGAAACGGTCGAAACGCGAGTGGTACGACCTTCCACGGATCACTTCCTAGCAGTTTGGACTACCATGCTTCACGAGACCGTGGCTGTGAGCGAAAGCTTGGAACGGGACCTTTGAGATTCTAGAATCCAGGGGTCTCGAACTGCTATGACCCTTCATAAGCCAGGAATGCGACCGTGGTTCTGGCTCAGGTGTTCCGAATCTTTGACTGATGACGACCAACAATCCTGTCCTTCAAAGTTTTAGCCAAAATCAAGGGTCGTCATTTGCGTCCCCAATAAAATGCTTCCACTTATTTCGTTATTCTCCTGATATCGTGCTACTCTCATGATTATGGCTAATTTTCAGTGGGAATTTTCGAATGGGAAATAGGGGTTGATTTTTCGTAGATTTTTATGTGTGATGAGAGCAAATGCGCTCGCGAGGGCAAGCGATGGGTACTCGTTGACATCGATGGGCAGAATTGAAGATTTAAATTCGAAGACTTGATTTGATACAATTTTTATATGAAAGTTTGTAAAATTTATCAACATAAAAGTGAACAATATTGAATTCTGTTATTTTTGAATTTGAAGATTTGAAATATTTATGTTTATAATCTTCAAAATTACAGTTTGTAAATTTTCGAATTTCCTGATTGAAAAGTTTCTAAATTTTTGAAATTAGATTAATAAATTATGAACTTTGAGGTTGACAAATAATTAAGTTAGTAAATTATGTATTTCCAGACTGGTAAATTATTAGAGCGAATAAAATTATTTTCTAGGCTATCAAATTATTAAATAAAATAACCTTCTCATATCTAGCTTGATAAATTATTAAGTCAATAAATTATGAATCTCTAAATTTTTAGATTATTAAATAAAATAAAATTTTGAATTTTTTATTTGATAAATTATTACATTATAATTTATATTATTATTATATTATTATAATATAATATTATATTATATGATAATAATAAATTATGAATTTTTAGATTGCAAAATTAATAAATTGGTAAATAATGAATTTTTAAATTTACAAATGACCAAATTCATAAATTATAACTTTTTACATTTGCAAATTGTTAAATCAATAAATTATGAATTTCAAAATTTTACAACTTATTAAATCAATAAATAATGAATTTCTAAATGTACAAATTTCTAACTCAGTAAATAATGAATATCAAGAATTCCAAAATATACAAATTACTAAACTAATTATAAATGTCTAAATTTCCAAGCTTGAAAATCTGCAATGTTTCTAAACACACTAACAACAATCACCTTATAACCTCAAAATAAACCATTACTTAATAAATAAAAAAAAAATGTCAACATATAAATAGTACAAATCCGTTCAAATATGTTCTGAACGCATACAATCTTATCAACAACATTATGCGAGTATGTGAATTTAATAGAAACACGAGTGTCAAGAAAAATCCGAGTTAAAAAAAAGGAGAGGAAACATTCGCATGTTCGAAGAGAGCTCTTATTGGGCGGCACGTATACGGCGCCGTACGTGTCGCTACGTTTCTATTTATTTTATCGACGAACGAAATCGTCGCCGTCCCTGCGACGATTTTCCTCGTTTCTCGTCCCTCGGTTTCGATTCTTTTCTTCCTGTGGAAACGTTCGGTCCGACGGAATCGGGTCCGTTTCGTGCAAAAAAAAAAGGGAACAAAATCGGACCACCGAACGTGATCTTCAGTCCTTGGTCTCGTTAGTAGGTTGCTTATTGTGTGAACCTTGTGTTTCTCCATTGTCGTTGATTTCACAGATTGTGTCCGTTGCGTACATGGTGTTTAAAAATAACTGGAAATTCTGTGGTGCGATTTTAATACTATTAAGCATTTGCGAGTATAAAATTATGAATGCATTTATGGGGTTGTGGGATAAAGTATGGAGAAGGGGTTGGAGGTTCTATAGTTGGTCATTGCTAGGGTTTTTGGGATTTGGATATAGGGAAATTTGGGAATTTTAATATTTAGAAATGTAGGAATTTAGGAATTTTTTAATTGAGAAGTTGGGAATTTGAAGATTTGAGAATGGGGAAATTTAGGAATTTTTATATCTAGAAATGTAGGAATTTGGAAATTTAGGAAGTTGAGAATTTGAAAATTTGGGGATGCGGAAATTTGGAAATATTGATATCTAGAAATGTAGGAATTTGGAAATTTAGGAAGTTGAGAATTTGAAAATTTGGGGATGCGGAAATTTGGAAATATTGATATCTAGAAATGTAGGAATTTTTATATTTAAAAATGTAGGAATTGAGAATTTCAAAATTTTAGAAGTTGAGATTTTGGAAATTTGGTGATTTAAAATATTCAGAATTTCGAAATTTGGGGACCTGAAAATTTGGAAATATACAAGTGCAGTAATTTACAAATTCAAAAATCTAGAAATTAAAAAGTTAAAAAATTGAATTTTAAGTGCACACACGTGTCATCCAAATTAACTCTATATGTATAACAGTAAGACCACATGCATCACCCCCCTGCTCAAAACAATTCTCTAATCATCAACCCAGACATTTTTAATCCAGAAATGTTAATCCTAAACCACTTAAAAAATCACTAAATAACATAAAAAGACATCCTATAAAAAAAGACTCAAACGTCGATACAATCGAACATCTGTTATTTGAAGTAGAAGTACAATCGTACCACTTGAAATTGGCAGTAGGTACAGTTTGCACCTAAGGAGTGAGCTAAAATTGCAGCGGCATACGTGTTGGACTAAAGCAAACACTTTGAGTGGGTAAAACAGGCACAGAAGGTGAGCAGTCGATACGTATGCCGTGGCAGGAATAAGACAAGCCGTGCCTTGGGTTTACGGTGGCTGGGTTATTTATTTTGGCAAGTGCATCCAGCACGGGCGCATGCTGAAAACACGCTACAAAAACGCATCGTGGAAGAAAAAACGAAGAGAAACGCATTGTGGAACGCATTGTGGAAATCGCCGACATCCGTAATCCGGACACGTCCTCGAGGATGGAACGAAGAGGACTGACTCGTGTTTCCGAGATCTACTGGTTCTCTCAAAAATAATACTCTAGTAGTTTATTTTAAAAGTTTTCTAATTTGCATCGGATTATAAACTGAACCTTTTTATTTGTATATAAAGTAGCGACATTCTTTCGACCAAATTAGGTTAGGAATTTGATTTAGTTTGTTAGGTTGGTACAAAGCGTAAAAGCGATAGTCGCGCATCGTTAACAGACGAGGTTCAGAGAGAACGATGTCGGCAGAGAAGTAAAAATATATTTTATATAGAAAAAAACCAGCGCTTTTACTCCGGATTTTATTATTTATTTTGTACGTTATTTTATTTTATTTTTTTGTTTACGTTTGTTACAATAAATTGACGTGAGCGACGTAACTAACGTGGGTGTAACAATACAAACACGGAATATTCTAGAACAAACTACAGCGCGACAAATGATTTATTTCTTGAAAAATGTTGGAATTATATTAGTGTGGATTGATGTAATTTTTCTCCAGATTTTGTGTAATCTGTGTAACTTTTTTATGGTAGATATATTTTGAGTTTTTGGTGGTGTGATTTCTTCAATAGTGACAGTTCCTGTAATATTTATCTGATGTTTGTGCTTGAATTCATGAATTTGAGTTTGTGAACTTGTGAATTTGTGAATTGATAAATTTGTGGATTTGTGAATTTGTCAACTGCTGAATTTGTGAATTTATGAATTTGTGAATTTGTAATTTGTAAATTGGTGTATTTGAGAATTTATGAATTTGTGACTGTCAATTTTTGAATTGGTGAATTTGTAAATTTATGAATTTGTGAATTTATAATTTGTAAATTGGTGTATTTGTAGATTTGTAAATTTGTGAATTTGGGAATTAGCGAATTGGTGAATTCTGGAATTAATGAATTTGTTTGTAACACCTAAATTGGGTTAGTTTTTCAAATTCAACCACCTAGTTCTCAAGTACCATATAATAGCAAATTTTTTTTTCTTAAAGATAAAAAATGTACTAACATGGAAAGTAATCCTATACTTTTCCTTATTATCAACATGTCATTAATTGAACAATAAATCCTCCCTTTCAGTATATCAAGGATAGATTTATATTACTCTTCAACCTTATTTTTATTTTTCTACTCACATATAAATTCTAACAATATTTCTAAGAAATTCCTTGAAATGATTTTACCATAAGTTCCTGTATCGAATATACTACTGTAAGTTACGAGAAAACAAAGTGCGACAGGTATAGGGAAAATGGCGAGGAACGTCTAACGAAAGGAGCCCTCGAGTGATGTTCGAAAGCGAAGAGAAACGTCTAATGCCGTAGTGGCATTTGCATACTTGGGTATTCATGCAAGGAAAGCTTTCGTCAGCGCATTACACGATCCGGGATTGTTGCGCGAATACGCGAACCAAGTAGGAGAACGTCGAAGAGACGGTAGATATACTTGTTGGTATAAGTTGGTGTGACGAGTACTTGAAACTACGCGTATGACGTAAATCGGACTGTTGCTGGTTAAATCTGTACGCTGGATATGTTGAAAATGAATTTACGAATCTATTATTTTTGAACGTGGAGAAAAGGAGATAAGAGTGGATACCTGAAAAACATAATTGTTAACTCTGTATGTTTATAAATGAATAAATCCATAAATGTATTTATTGGTAAAATGAATTTGTATCTGTGCAAATTTGAACACCTTTATGCAGTTCCCCCATATCTCCAAGCATCAGAATTTTAACACGAGAATAACTGATCTATGTCTAAGAACGAATTCAGTTCCATTAAATAAATAAAAATTGCGAGGAACATCTGGAAATTCCTTCTTAGAGCACAAAGTGTTCAATTACGAAGATGCTTCTTTGTGACGAATAAAGTGCTTTGTAACAAGTCAAGCAAAACAGCATACAGAGTACTTCATCGAATAGCCTGGCAACTCGTGCAACAAGTCACGAAGGTACCTGATGTTTTCTTTGTAACTAAACCGTGGAAGACAGAAGACAAAAGGCCTAATTACTTCGCAATGCTATTATCCGGATTAAAGGCGGGTAGGTGTCTATTGAAGGGAGTACACAACTCAATGGAAAAATGCCTTCAATAGGAGATCGAAGAGCCGAATCGTGGAATATCGATTGAAACTGGGAAAATGGAGTGCTTTAAAGCTTTTTTTTGCAGAGGCTAGGCAGACTGATTGTGAGTAATTGCTCTAAGTTTCTTCGGTCTGTTTGCATCGGGGATCATGATTAATATTACGGTATATGTTAATCACTCCGATCGTTTTATTAATTGTTTCGACGAATATAAACGATTATAAAAGAATACGGGAACTATGTTGCCAATTGTACCATTACTTATGCAAGAAAATATTATAAATATCGATTACGATAAATTTCAGACATTTACAGTGCTGCATGTATGCAGTAATTTTTATTAGACCTTGATCTTTAATTTGATGTTTCATAAGTGCTATTTCATGATACTTTTTTGTCATGAAATTATTACTTCATACGTTTCGAAATATGGCACTTGAGGATGTAAGGATGTAATTGTTTAATACATTTGACGATTTGTCATTTTGTATTACAGGTATCGACAGGTCATTCATATATCATTTTCTTCAGGCTTCAAGCTTTAATTTGATATATTGCAAGTGACATTTTGTAATACTTTTCTGTTATGATTTTGTATTTATTCTCCTATGTTTCAAAATCGGCTGTTTGATATGTAATTATGTGATTGTGTGTTACACTTGATCGTTCGCCATTTTGTGCAAGGAACATCAATGCAACATTTATACGGTAAGTTTCTACACACCTTAAGCTTTAAATTGATATATCATAAGCACAATTTTGTGACACTTTTCTGTCATGATTTTGTATTAGACCTTCTATGTTTCAAAATCGACTGTTTGATATGTAATAATGTGATTGTGTGTTACACTTGATCGTTCGCCATTTTGTGCGAGGAATATCAAAGGAACATTTATATGGTAAGTTTCTACGCACCTTAAGCTTTAAATTGATGTATCATAAGTACAATTTTGTAATACTTTTCTGTCATGAAATCACATTACACTTTCTACGGTTCAAAACAGGTAATAGTTTCTCTGATATTTGAACCAATTCGATTTTCCATTTCCCGGGAAAGAAATAAATAACGCCTTACCATTACAGAGATTTAACTCACTCGACAGAAAAATTAGTGGATCCCACGAGGACATCGATTCATCGAGACGGCCGAAGAGGTCGATGCCTTTCAGTGGCAATGACCCGCGAAATTGCTTTACGCAATCGGCCATTATGCGTCTGAAAATTTCGCGGGCCATTCGAGATCGGTTCGCCGTTTGATGTGATACGAATATTATATATTATTCATTGTCGGCCACGTTTCGATGCACCGATCGCGCAATTATCGATGCCCTTTTGCCATGTAATAAAATTCAACCTCTCGCACCTGCACAGACAGTGTTGGATTAACCATTAAGTAAAATAAGTCCGTGTTTAGGGCATCAAGGAGGGGGTGCACACAGAAATTTTATGTTACTAGATTTATCGTGAACATTTCTCAAAATCCTCAATTTGAACAGTTAAATTTGTGAAATTTATGTCTCAACTCTCAACATTTCTCAATTTGAAAATTCTTGAATTATAAGATTATCAGGTTCTTATGTTACAAACTTCTAAATGACCAAATTATCAAGCTTCCATATTTTCAAATTCCTAGATTCCTAAATTCTGGAATTCTTTAATTTCTAAATTTTCAAATTCTTTTATACACAAATTAGAATTTCTTAAATTTTTAAATTTCCAAATTCCTATATTCCCAAATTCCTTAATCTCCACATTTTGAATATTCTAAACTTCCGAATTAACAAATTCCTAAGTTCTCAAACTATAATATCGTGTAATTGTTAAGTCCCTAAACCCCCAAAATACGAAGTTTTCAATTTTCTGAATTTTTGTATATCACGTTCTTATATCTTTATACTCTCAACATTCCAAACTTCCAAATTATCAAATTACCAAATTCTTAGGTTACCAAATCCTTAAATCCTCAAATTCTCAAATCCCGAAGTACTTAAATTCTCAAATCTCCAAATCCCCAAATCCACAAATTCTCAAATCCCCAGGTCCCCAAAGCCCCCAAGTCCCCAAGTCCTCAAGTCACCAAATCCCCAAATCCCCAAAATCCCCAAATTATTAAATCTCCTAATTTCCAAGTCGCCAAATCCCCGAATCCACAAGTTACCAAATCCCCAAAATCCCCAAATTATTAAATCTCCTAATTTCCAAGTCGCCAAATCCCTAAATCTCCAAATCCTCAAATCCCCAAAATTCCCAAATCATAAAATCTCCAAACCTCAAATCCCCAAACTTCAAATCCTCAAATTCCCAAACTCCAAATCCCCAAATCCCGAAATCCCTAAATCCTCAAATTCTCAAATTACCAAATCCCTAAATCTCCAAATCCTCATAACCCAACCTCCCAAAGCACCACATTCCTTTCACAAATCCTCCTGCGCCAAAGGTACTCCAAATCAATAAACACACCATACTTTTCATCATATCGTGCTACAACTTAAAACCAAACTCTTTGACTTACTTTAGCGAATAAATTATAATCGTGGTATTGGAAATTGTTGTGCGTTCGATCGTTACCGATGTAAAGCAACAGAAAGAGAAAGCAGTTCGTATAACGGAGTGGTTGGATCGGAAGGGGGCCGAGTACCTTTTAGGAGCTTAGAGATTACACTTGGGACGAGCTACTAGTAATGCCGAGGTGAGTCTCACAAGAGCAAGCCGCTCATTCCCACGAAGGATTCGACAGAACTTATAATACCTGCGATGTGGGATCGGTTGTGGCACGCTTCCGCCACCTACTGTCACGCTCTTGACGCTATCGTTTCGTCCTTAGACGTCTCTTCCCTACCCTTCGCCTTTTACGCATTCATAATTCAATGTCAAAGACCACTTATCGCGTACTTGAACCCTCTACATCATTTATTCTTCTTCCTTTGCGATCTACGTTGAAAAAGACTACGATTACAGTTTTGAACACCGAACTGAGTTATTTTTGGCACTCTTTGGTTTTGGGATATACACTTCGTGGACCTTGAAATGTATCGAGGATCAACATATACGTGGTATTCAAGTTTTTTACCGTCATTTATCAATATGTTTCATACTCAAAGATAAGAAAAAGATGTTATACTAATGTGGGATTTTAAATATTGTACAAAATTACTTCGGGCTGCTTTGTTCTTCACATACAGTGTGACCAGTTGTGCATGCAAATCTTTACTAGCATGTTCTGCGAATAAAAATGATAAAAACATGTAATATGTAAAAAAAGTTATGTAGACAAAACTGGAACACCCTGTAATAGTACCTATTTTGCTTCACTGTGCAGCAGTTTTAAAATTGTTGTTAGGTGCAGCCCGATACTTTCCTGCGCGAGGGGCTGCACGATTCGAATCAACATCACACGCGTTTTCTGTGCATCTCGTTCACCTATGACTAAAATATCGAGGTACTACTATATTACGAAATCGGTTCAGGAGTAAGAAAAATGAAGCTCCGCGTCGAACCGCAAAATCTTCCGTTCGGCCGAGCTCGGGGAGAACGTCATTTAACGCGAGAAATACTTTGAATAGCAATATCCATTATCGCGGAGTTACACCCGAACGGACACCTCGTTCCATCGTAATCGGATTAGGCTTCGAAGGACAGAAGGAGAGGGGTGGATCGAGTGCAGGAGGGTCGGATCGAACGGAGAGAAGACGATAAACGGAATGAAGATGAAAGAAAAGTGGAAGGGAGGAATTGTTCAAAGTGGAACAAGTATCTCGTCGCGGGAGAAGAGTGTCGCTTTAATCTTTTGGGAGAAAATCTTGTAAATAATCGTAGCAATTATCCCGACTCGCCAGCTGAGTTACTAAGAGCATCGCGGAGGACCTTTTTGTCCTCGATCAGGAAACAGTTTTATTCCATTATCAGCGTCGAGGAATCAAATTGATAATATTGGCTCGAGTAGATGAGGTCGATGTCAAAAAGCTTCTCTACTTTCTAGATAAGGAAGATGTCTCGTGTTTAGCTCTGCTCGCTACGGGAAATTACCGTGCCGGAAATTGAGTAGCAGAGCTCCCGAGTGTTTGTCGTCGCCCGACAAATTGAAACCCACTATGACTGGGAAAACGCACGCGACAGTATTCTATAAGCTTATCGTGAGCTGCTATGAGTTCAACATTCGTTCTACGGACCCTTAGCTCGATTAAAACTGTTTCGTAAAATTGTTTGATTAAATTTATTCAAAAAATATGCGTTTTAACATTTAAACGGTAATTTAAAGGGCTTATTTCGATATTGTTACGTTTCATATTTTGAGAATATTAATGAGGCGTTCATTTAATCATTTTTAGCAGAATTTAGGGTTTAAGTCGATAATAAGCATCATTTTATGATACTTTTCTGTCATGAAATTTTGTTTTCGAAATTTTTTGTTTGACATGGAAGAATGTGGTTGCTTACTCCACTAGAAGGTACGCCATTTTGAATTGATGTAAGTTTGTTGGAAAACCGAAGTATTTAAATTAATATATATTTGCACCCTTTTCGAGGTTCTACCATTGCTTTTTGGAACTAGTGTCAGAAGTTTTGGTACTTGTTGCTAATATGTTTCAGCTGCTATTAGGACGTCATGAACTTCACACGTATTTGAGAATTTATAACAGTTATAATTACAGGAGTAAAGGTTTCTATTCAACAGCAATCTCACTCTCATTTAATATAACTAAAAGTAATAATACATTTTCGTGAAACAAAATCATCCAACAAAGTCAGAGTCGTCATCCTTCGGTTGCTCTTAGGACGTCATGAGTTTCAGACGTATTCGAGAATCTATAACAGTTATAATTACAGAAGTAAACGTACCCATTCAAGAGCAAGTACACTATCATTTAATATAAATAAAAGTAATAATACATTTTCGTGAAACAAAAATATTGAAGAGAGTCCTGACTCTGTTTCGGCTGCATTTTTTATAACGGCGATCATTCGACATCTCGTTATAGGATCCACGGTCTCGAAAACGCAGGGTTACCATTATCATCGGTGTCGGAGAACGTCATTGGCTTAATTGGTGTTGGTCGGTCGAACGTTTCGGCGGTGGTCGGCATGTATTCGGTGCAACCGTGCAGTTGAGCGCAGCCACGCGTGATTTCCCTCTGCACGTCCATCTGCACGCATCACAAACCCCAAAAGGGTGCTCTTTCACCCAGGCCAGCATCGGTTGGGTGGTCTGGATGGGTGGCACGAGATATTGCTGGTTGCCCGGGTGAAGAGTCGAGATGGCGGCTGTCGGGGGGACCGTCGGTGGCCTGGAAAGCGACGGTGCGCAAGTTCCAAAACAAACATACGACTTGAACAGCTCGAATCGTTTTCTGGTTGGAAACCTGCCCTGGAAAAATCGACACGAACTTCCTACGAAAACCTGCCGCCACGAGTTATGGTTGGATCAGACTGGACGCCCCTTGTCGATCGCAAACAGTCCATATTTTTTTCATCCCACCGTCGCGCGGATTTGAATTTGCTCGGTTTCGTTCGTTTTCATAGCAAATTTTGTCGATCGAGGAGGAAAACCTATGTGTCCTCATTAATTTTCATTCCTTTTTTTCTTCTACTATTTTGTACGGGGAAAGTAAATTTCGCGGGTGGGAGAATAGTTTGGTGGGACATTATTGATTATGTTGTATCATGTAATAGAAGTTTGTGTTTGAGAAATGGCGAACAATTTGCGGAAATTGTTGGATGTTTTAATTACTTTTGTTTCGTTTTTGTTTTCTAAATTTAAGAATTTAGAAATTTAGATATTTGGAGATTTGGGGATTTAGAGATTTGGGGATTTAGAGATTTAGGGATTTGGAGATTTGGGGATTTAGAGATTTGAGAATTTAGAGATTTGAGGATTTAGAGATTTGGGGATTTAGAGATTTGAGGATTTAGAGATTTAAAGATTTAGAGATTTTGTAGTTTGATCACTGAGAAATTTGAGAATTTGGAAATTTAGAGATTTGGAGATGTGAGGATTTAGAGATTTGGGGCTTAGAGATTTAGAGATTTTGAGATTTAGGAATTTGGGAGTTTGAACATTGAGACATTTGAGAATTTGGAAATTTAGAGATTTGGAAATTTAGAGATTTAGGAATTTGAACACTGAGAAATTTGAGAATTTGGAAATTTATGAATGTAAAAAATTAGATATTTAGAGATCTGGGGATTTAGAGTTTCAACATCGGGAAATTTGGGAATTTGCAAATTTAGATATTTAAAAATTTTTAAACCTAGAGATTTAGGGATTTAGGAATTTGGGAGTTTGAAAACTGGAAAATTCACGAACTTGGAAATTCAGAGTTTTAAGAATTTGAAATATCTACATAAAGCTTTTGTTTCCCAAACAAAATGGCATCAAGAGTACCATATATTGCACAACATTTAATAACCCCTTTGACGCGTGATAAATACACATTTTCAAACTACACAAACAATTCATAAAAATAAAGTACTTAATTATTTCTTAATTCTGAATTTCAAAAAATAGCCTATAACCTCTATATTTTTATTCAAAACATAAAAATTGGCAATGACGTTTTATAATATCAGGAACCATTAAAAAATATTTTTCACAATTTAGAAATAATCGATGTAACGGTGAATTCGAACGATTCAAAGTATAGAAGAATTTTAAAAGCACTTTGAGAAGATAGAACATAGAAATGGAACGGAAGGTGCTTCTTTCCGCTGGGCGTAGAAGATAGCAGGTATTATCGGGGAACTAATTAAACTGGAGCACAAGAAATAAAATAAAAGGAAGAAGGATTATCGTTCTCATTGGTAGACCGCTGTTCCGTTCGCCATCTTCTCAACCTTCGAATCCAGTATCTACCTGGACGCTGTCCATCTACGTTCACTAAAATTCTTACTTAACCATCAACTATTTGTTTACGATTTTTGTCGATTCGTTGCTGTAGGTATTATTAACGAATATAAACTTCTATAGAAAAGTTTCTATTCACAATCAGTTTTGGGAACGAAATGTTGGGGAACAAGAGAGTTAGTACAGTTTATAGGCCGCTTGATGGCGCCATTGTTGGTCTCTTCATTGAGAGATCTCATCTCATATTGAGTTTGTTTGAAAATTTGAATATTCTTGAAAATATTAGATTAAATATCTAGATTATTAGTACAATATCTAGTCTGTTGTGTGGGTTATTAAAATAGTGTCTAGACTGGTAAATATGTAGATTGTTAATGTAGTATCTAGATTGATAGATATTTAGGTTATTATTCAGATGACTAGACTATTAAATATGTAGATTGTTAATGTAATATCTAGATTGTTAGCTATTTAGGTTATCACACACTAGGCTATCGAATATCTAGGTTACTATTCATATATTTAGATTATTCTTCAGGTATTTAATTTAATACATTAATCAGACAACATTAATTAAATAGCTTAATAATATTATTCATTTCCAGCGTTAGAATCACTATCAATAAAAACTTCCACCTATAAAATTAGCGTCAGTAACATTGATACAGTATTAATTTTCAACAAAAGAATTAGTCTTAATATTAATTAATACTTGAATTAGTATCGATATCAATCGGTTGTGCTGGAATTAGTACAATATTAATTCCTAAGACTCAATTTAGTACTACTATTGATTACCAGCGTTAAAATTTGTATTGACATGAAATTTTTACATTGGAATAAGTTGAAATTATAATTTGCAGCGCTAGAATTAGCTTTAATATTAATTTCCATCGTTAGAGTTAATATATCATTAATTTACAGCGCTGGAATTTGTATCAATATTAATTTCTAGGGTTAGAATTAGTATTAATACTAGTATCTGATGCTAGTATTAGTGTTGTTATTAGTTTCTGATGCTAGAATTAATGTTAGTGCCAACTCTTTGTGCTGTAATTCGTACGGTATCAATTTCCAATATTTAAGACAGTATTAAAATTTACACCCCTAAAATTAATACACTATTTATTTCCACGATAACAATAATACTATTTGCACTTAATTTATACTAATTTCTAATACTAGTATTAGTATTAATATTAATTTCTAATGCTACAATTAATGTCAACCCTTGGTGCTCCAATTCGTACGATATCACTTTCCAATATTTAAGATAGTATTAAAATTTCCACCCCTAAAATTAATACACTATTTCCCACGATAACAATCATACTATTTGCATAGAATAGTATTTGCACAAAATAATTAATACTAATATCTGATACCAGTATTAGTATTAATACTAATTTTAATGCTGGAATCATCAACATCAACCCTTAGCGTTACAATGCGTACGATATTAATGCCCAAAATTAAAATCAGTATAAAAATGAATTTCCACCCCTAAAATTAATACACTATTTTCCTCGATAAGAATAATACTGCATAGAATAATATTTGCACAGAGTAATAATATCCATTGCCAACTTCCAGAATGAAAATCATTTCAAACACTAATTTTCAGTATCGGACAAGCACCGTTAAAAAAAATGCTCATTACAGGTACCCGAACAGCCTCGTTAACACTTATCGCTTATCCAAGCGAGGCTCGCTATCTGAAAATTGCATCAACTCTCGACCCATGATCCTCAATTTAACACAGACGGTGTTCCAATTACGAACTTCGCTGGCATGGTGCGCTCTTTAAGGAAAGCGTACAATGTTTCCAAGTTTTTTTATCCCGGACAGGCTCCGGTTCGCGAACACTAACCTCATTATCCCCAAGACAGCCAGTTTATCATTTATTATTTCTCGCGAGGTTCGAATCGCAAGCGGAAACAGGCGAACGAAGAGGAGGAGGAAAGAAAAATATAAAAACAGGAAAGCGTACGCGCACGACCTCGATTAAGGGGGGGGTGAATGAACAATTAATAGTGAAGATGGAATAAGGAAAAGAGGGGGCGGTGGTGGCAGGCTCGAGTTATAATGACGAGGCATTAAATAACAACGAGAACCGTTAAGGGATGACGAGATAAAAACCTTGGTGGATCGTTAGCAGGCGTCTCGGCCATTTCTTATTCTCTCTCCAACTCCTCTTCTTAGCCCCCTCCCCCCCTCTAAATGGACTGTTTCGCTTCTTGTCGAATGTCTCTCTTCCCGACGTCCGTTTCGCTCCTCTCTCCTCCTTTAGCCGAGATTTTCCCTCTTTATTCCCGTCTTCCCGCTCAATTCTCGCGCCCCTTAAAGAAACTTTTAATGTAATTGCCGCGGGACGTGAAAACCGCTGATACCGTTACCCGTGGCCCGGAGAAATCCGATCCGTGAAAATAAGTCGAGATAGCGTCCCATCTAAAATCCCTACCCACTTTACCCTCTTACGTTCCCCCTCCACCCCGTTCATCGAAAAATTGTTTCATCTGCTCCCGCGCCTGAGTCTCCTTTAATTTCCAACGAGTTTCCAACGATGATAACGTAGCAACGTTCGTCTTCCAACTACTTTTGCTAATATCAATGGGAGGATGTATGAATAACGGCAAGTTTAATCCCTTGCACTATTTTGACGAGTCTGACTCGTGCCGCACTGGTACTTCAGTTGGGATCAATTTTACTCGAATTTTGAATATGCTTCAATTTGGAGTACAAGTCCAATTATAATTTGCATAGTCAACGATCGCATAATAACAAATTGACATAACATTTCAACATTCTTTGTCTGTTTTAATATTGTAGTTGTGTTTAGTTAGTTCTGACTGACGCACCTGACAAATAAGTCATAGTGCAAGGGGTTAACGTCAGGCAGAACCAAGTTAAAGTGTTAGCTTAATTGGTGTATGATGTAGACCTTCTGCACTCGGGAGGTGACTTATACCATTTATTTTGATACAATTTGAAATAAATATTTTTTAACTAAATATGGTGTATAAAGTGAAGCAGATACTAGTGGTAATAATAGAGAAATGTTAAGTGCATTTTTTTTTAACTAAAATGTTTTAAGGTTGATAACAGTAAAAATACCTGCAAGTATTGAGGGTTAATTTAAAATAAAAAATGAGGTTAGTGAACAGAGTAATGCAGAATATTCTGCAGAAAGGTTGTCGACCCCTGATGTAACCGAATATTGTAGAAGTTCTTTTGAACTGTATTCTAGTGTCTTTCCTTCTGGATCATCTTCCAGAGGAAAGTGTAAAATTATAATGATATAGTCCTAAACTCTCTTTAGATATAGGGTTAGGTTAGGTAGTTTATGTGTGCATACCACACCTCATATGTGTACTATGTTTATCGATGTATTTCAACAAAAATAAAGAAAGTTAAAATATTGATAAATCCTTGATTCTGCAAATTATGGATTGGAATCAAACATAAAATTGCATAAATATATAAATCATAAATGTATAAATATTATTATTTAAATAAGATATCATATTAAATAACTTGAATAAGATTTAACAATTGAATTGTGACTACGCCACGTATCAGATTCATCAAAGTACGCCAAGAGGTTAAAACAAACACTTGTATATATTTGTAATTGCTGTAATAGACATTTTATATAATTTTAATAATACCAATTTTATTTCAGGACATTTATTCAGACTTTGATGTTCTTTTTATTCGACTGTGTTTGTACGATACGTAATTAATTCACTTTATGCAACAGGTGCAGTGGACAAAAGGTTAAAGTTTAGTACACAATAATCACGTCGTAAAACAATAAATATTGCTCTTTTTTATGTACGTTCATTCGAATAATTAATTGGTACTTCGTTGGTACAGAATGATAGGGAATTCAGGGATATTAGGTAATTAATAGTTGAAAATAGAGAAAATATATCGACGTTGAAAAGTAGTGGAAAGAAACATGAAAGTGAATTAAAAAAACTTCGCAATTTCTTAATCAAATTTAGTAGTTGCTGAATTATAATTTTCGAATTACTAAATATCCAAATCCTTCAGTTCCTGCATCCCCAAAATCTGAAATTGACAATTTTCTAAATTCTAGAATTGCAACATTCGTAAATTCCCAAATTACCAAATATTCTGATCACATAATTCTTGTATTCCGAAAATTTGACATTTCCAAATCTCCAAATTCGAGAATACTAAAATTCGCAAATTCATAAATTTTCAAACGTCAAAATTCTCAAATTTTTGTATCAGCAAAATCTTAATTTCCCAAATGTACAAATTTGTGAATCCTATAATTCTCAAATTTACAAATTACCAAAATGTTCAAGTACTTTAATTACCAAACTCTTTAATTCCCTAATTCTCAAAACCCCAATTTCTCCAATCCCCAAATTTCTACATTCCCAAGTAACCAAATCCCCAAATTTTTAAATTCCTGAATTCCCAAATTCTTAAACTCTGTAATTCCCAAAGTCCCAAATTTCCTCATTCCCTAACTCCCTAATTCCCTAACTCCCTAATTCTCTAATTTCCATATTTCCTGATTTCCTAATTTCCTAATTTCCTAATTCCCTAATTCCCTAATTCCCTAATTCCCTAATTCCCCAATTCCCAAATCCCCTATTTCGCTAACTCCCTAATTCCCTAACTCTCTAATTCTCAAATTCCCAAATTCCCAAATTCCCAAATTCCAAAATTCCTAAATTTCCTAATTCTCTAATTCCCTAATTCCCTATTTTCCTAACTCTCTAATTCTCTAATTCCCTAACCCTCAAACTCCCTAATTCCCTAACTCCCTAACTGCCTAACTCCTTAACTCCCTAACTCCCTAACTCCCTAACTCCCTAACTCCCTAATTCCCAAATCCCCAATTCCGAAATTCCTAATATCCACACTCACCAAAAATGTCCTCCATCACCGATCTCCGCAAGCTTATCTCGCCATGTAAACCATCTTGCAAATAAACGCGTTGCACCGTGTCGATAAAGTTTAATCCGATAGTCGAATCCGTAATGACTCGGATGACTCGATAATGCTCGGTGGTCGGAGAGAATGTTGGAAAAGGGGAATAGAATAGGAGAAAAGTGGGAGATCCTAAGCAGGGATAAGATGTCTGGGCAAGGTTCCCGAATCCGCGGTAATCCCGGGATATTTTAATCAGAGCGATACCGCGAGACAAGGATACCATCTTGTATTTACATATCAAAATTATTGGAGTTCTCGAAGGGAATTATCGGGTGACTGCCGTGGCTGAAATGAAGCCTCGTTCTCGAGAGGATCGTCTGCGATCCTCTAACGACCAATAGAGGAGTCTTGTTCTTCGGGATATCGTGGTGGAACGACGACGGATACCGGGCGAACGAACAAGGAACTCGCTTTCAAAGACGAAGAAGGATCTTTAAATTCCTCTTTGCTTCTTTGCTCTACGAACTAAGCTTTAATTACTTGTCGATAGTAGCCCCGTTTCTTTTGCTTCCATCTTTCTTCCCTTTCAACCGCTATCGGGTAACGTTAGGAAGTCGATGAGTTCTATTTATACATTTTCTACTGTTTCCACCGGGCTGCGGTATAATTCGTCATGAAATCGATGCTGCTTTTATTACCCCGGTTATTGATCCTCCATGTAACCGAACGACCAACTTATCGATTACAAATACCTACTAGTATTTTTATTTTAATAGTAGGTCATATTAGAAGGTCATTTTTTGAGGTTAAATAATAAACATATAGGGATGTAGGAATATCGGAACATAGGGGTATAGAGATATTCGAACATTGGGATATAGGGGCATAGAGATATGGGGATGTATTGATATAGGACTATAGATATGTAGGGTTATAAGGGTGTAGAGATATAGGTATATAGGGATTTAGGTATGTAGGACTACAGGGATATAGGAATATGGGGGTGTAGGACTATAGAGATATAAGACTGTAGAGAAAGAGGTATACAAGGATATAGGGTAATATGTATGTATAGGGATATAGGGGTGTAGGGATACAGGGATCTAGGGATATAGGGTTGTAGGACGTAGGGATATAGGAATCTAGGCATACAAGGACATAGGAATTTAGGGATTTAGAGCTGTGGGCTCTTGGGGATTTGGGAATTTTTAAATGTGAGAGATGGCAGATTTATGAAATTCGGAACCTGGAATTATATATAATTTGCAATAATTTGCAAATTTGAGAATTTGAGAATTTGCAGATTCGAGAGTTTTATAATGAGCAAATTTGATAGTTTCATAATGTGCAAATTTGAGTTTTATGATTTGGAAATTTGAGAGTTTCATAATTTGCAGATTTGAAAGTTTGATAATGTGCAAATTCGAGAGTTTCATAATGTTCAAATTTGAGATTTTTATAATGTGCAAATTTGAGAGTTTTATAATTTGCAAATTTAAGAGTTTGATAATGTGCAAATTCGAGAGTTTTACAATGTGCAAATTCGAGAGTTTGATAATTGTTTAAATTTGAGAATTCGAAAATTCAGTAATTTCGAGATTTCGAAAAGGTTAACTATTTCTGATATAGAAATTTTGAAATTTTGAAATTTATAAATTCAGAAATTTAGAAACATAAATTTGGAAATTTTGAAACTTTCGGCTTTCTAGAAATTTAACAATTTGTAAATTTGAAAATTGTGGAATTTATGAATTTGAAGAATTTAACACATTAAAAATTTGTATAGTTCAAAATATATGAGTTTAGAATGTAGTAATCTTGGAAATTTGTTATTTTAAATTCTTTATTAATTTTGAAATGTCAACAATTTTGTGGAACACAGTTTCGAAATATGACAAAGGAACTATCAATCGGCGAACGAAGAAGGTAACGATACGGGTAACGTAATCAATTCTGGTTGACGTGCGTGTCAAATGTACGCCGCTCATATTCTCGTTGAGTCAAAAATTGCCGGCATTTTCCGCGGAATAAACGGGCCGTTTTTTCCCGCTCCGATTCGCCCGGTCGCAGGACATTTAACAACGCCTAAATCGTTGGAAAAACAACCGGCGGTGTTTTGTTTCCAGCGGATGCGCCACGTGACATCGATTCGTCATCGATTAGTACGAAAAACGATCATAGATAGACAATTGACATCAGCAACGACACAATAACGAAATTTATCGACCACTTTAACCACTTGACTTGTCATTGACAGTGAAGTGAAGTGAAGGATCGATGAATTTGGAATTTAGCGTTTTTCAGAATTTTACAATTTGAAAGGTTGAGAATTGGGAATTCGAGAATAAGAAAATTGCAGAATTGGAAGATTTGCAAATTTAAGGATTAGAGAATTTGACATTTTGAGAATGGAAGGACTTGCAAATTTGAGAATTGAAGAATTGAAGAATTGAAGAATTGAAGAATTGAAGAATTGAAGAATTGAAGAATTGAAGAATTGAAGAATTGAAGAATTGAAGAATTGAAGAATTGAAGAATTGAAGAATTGAAGAATTGAAGAATTGAAGAATTGAAGAATTGAAGAATTGAAGAATTGAAGAATTGAAGAATTGAAGAATTGAAGAATTGAAGAATTGAAGAATTGAAGAATTGAAGAATTGAAGAATTGAAGAATTGAAGAATTGAAGAATTGAAGAATTGAAGAATTGAAGAATTGAAGAATTGAAGAATTGAAGAATTGAAGAATTGAAGAATTGAAGAATTGAAGAATTTGGAAATTTAAGAATTTGGAAATTTAAGAATTTGGAAATTTAAGAATTAGAGAATTGAAGAATGGAAGAATTTGAAATTTGAGAATTGAAGAATTTGGAAATTTGGGAATGTGAGAATTGGAGAATTGAGTAATAAGAGAATTTGAAATTTTGAGATTGGGAATATTCGCAAATTTGAGAATTTGAAAAATTGAGAATTGGAGAATTTGGAAACTTGTAAATTTAAGAATTTCTGAACTTGTATTTTAGAAACTGAAATGTTTAGAAATTTAGAACGTGGGTAATTTCGAAACTAAATCTTTAAAAAATTCGATAATTTCGAAATGTAGTTAATGCCATAATATAACTTAAGAATTTGTAGACATGAAAATATAGAAGTTAAGAATTTCAAAAATCTAAGAATTCGAGAATTAGAAAATTTCTGCTTAGTGCATTTAGAAATTCGAAAACTTGATAATGTAATATGATACTTCAAGAACTTGGAAGCGTAAAAATTTAGAAATTTGCAATTGATTTCACGTCCACTACTGTTGCATGAAAACGAAACCATCTCAGAATGCACAAATAAATCGACACCACCGATATATTAATTATTTTTCAAACACTGATTCCGAATTATCTCGCAGGAACAAGCGACATCGAAGATGGTGCTTATAACTCCTTTAGTTTTGATTTTAGCAACGTTACTGTTAGGAACAGCGGCCGGAAGGCAATTAGGCTGCAGGCAAGAGATGCAGCAGATATTGTGGTGCGCTGGCTGTTATCCACCCTGCTTCACCGTCGACCTGGCTATACAGTTGTTATCTAACTTAAATGAACCATATAATAATATCGTTAGAGGTGTTTCGCCGCTGCCAGCGACTGCACGTCTCTTTTCGTTACTTCACCATCGAGGACACGGACGAGATATACGTACGTGTTGCGCATCCTCTCATTTCGTCCCGTGGATGAGCCGGTATAATATCTGGTAAACACGCGCCCGAATGGATATTGCGATGTCTCTGCGTTGTTAATTATTATGACAAACATTTCGAAATACAAGAAACCATAGGACCATGAATAGTGGACAGTGCCGGCCATAGCAATTTTCCTGTCTCTTACGATTATATACAGGGTGTTACGCTATGCACGATTTTTCACTCACTTGCAGCTATCTGATGACAAAATATTTACAACGGTGTAGGGTAACAAGGGTGATAGGGTGACAAGGGCATAGGGTATAGGTGAAACACAATTCGAAACAAAATTCGACAGTTTGTTTTCATAGCAAATCGGGGTCACTTTGGATTTTACAAACAGGAATCTCGTTTATTTTTACTGTACACAGTATCCACATACACTCTATTTTCTCGGTAACTTTTTACATAATATTTTTATAACTACAAAATATCTTTGAACTCTCAGATCTTTCAAAATCTTCCTTCTCTCTATGTACAAATCTAGAGCTGCTTTGGCAGCAGTAGAAGATAGGGACTTAAAGGAACTTGTTTTCGCTCCCCCTCACAGATCCTGTTAGCCACCTTTCGGCACTTTTGACAATTTTTCTGGGGGTATTAGCTCATTCTAAGAAAGTTTGATTCTGTGACAAAAAGTCGTATCTACCACGGTTTGGCTTGTATGCGTGAGTCGGGATAGTTTTGTAGTATTTTACAAGTCGAGTGCTTGCGAGAAAGTTGGATTCTAGATGTTATGCGCCGCCTAGTGGCGACGAGCGGAAGTAGTGTTTCGTCACATGTCTTTGCCTTCATATATCATTTTCACGTGTTCACTTCTTTTTGAACTTAATTTTAATGCTAACCTCACCATACTTACATACATCCATCACAGTGCCCTTTTAAGATTGAAACATTTATTTAATAATTTTATATAACCTCTATTGGGAATGTGTTAAACACTCATGGCTTCCAAACTTTCTTTTCTCAAGATTTTATATTCTAGTGATAGAATAGTGGCTTTTCTATTCTAGTGATGAGAATGAGAACAGAACAATGAAGGGTGATAGGTACGGACTGGAAACCATTAGAATGTTAACCACTTAGCCTATAATTTTCTGGATGGTTGCGTCATTTAAAGCCACCTTTGCTACAACGTTAAGGCAACTAAAGAATGTTAAAATGTTAAGCACATTTTGTCTTCAGTGATTACACAGATTTTAATTAGAATTGAAGCAAAAATTCAATTGCATTGAACATACGAGTCTGGTTACATTCCAACTGTAGTGTGCGTCACGAGTGTGACACGTTATTGTAGGGCAAGGGGTTAATGTGATGAGTCCAGTGTTAGTTTGTAGTTTTGCGAACTGCTCATCCAAAAAACTATTGTTTTCGAAACAAAGTTGAAGAAAAAAGAATGAAGTAATTAAACGAATGATTGGAAGATCTCCCTGTTGAGTACCCGATCCGTTTTCCCCGGCTCGTTTTCATAATACTTTCCGAATTCATGTCGCGGTGGCGCGAAGTTTTCCCTTCGTTATTTCCCCTTCCAAACCGATTAATACAACCAGCGGGAGCGATAATATCGCGAGGATATGAAAAATGCATTCCTCGCGGTGTAGTTGATGGCGGGACCCGTTGGGAAGGGGCCAAACTTTCGAGACTTCGGTTTCAGGGAGAGTCTGGGTGCAGCTTCTGCGAACCAACAGGAGACAGGCTGAAAAAGAGGAGGAGGGCTGGAACGGAAAGCAACGCGATGGTTAAAGGAGAAACGAAAAGGGGATCGACGAGGAACGAAGGCTGTACTGTGCCGCACGACACGTCTCGTTCTTCCTCATAATAATATTTAATCCGATCCATTGCATGGTACAGCGGTTCGCTCTTACCCCAACCTTCCGAATCTTTCGAGCTTTTCTATCCCAAACTCCCTAGCGCGGATTTCTCTCCTGCGTACAACCTGATGGCTACGTGTTTAATCAGACGTTCGACTGTTCAGGTAATTATACTTTGCTCTCTCGAGTTGAAGTGATGAATTAATGATAGGAAAAATAATTCTCCAAGTTTTTTATTGGAGACCTCTTCGGTTAGCACAACTATTATCCTCGAGTGTTCTCAGATTATTTGGTTAGGTCATAGTTAAAACAACTGATTATTTTGAGACTTTTATTTGAAATTTGCATATATTTGTTAAGTAGACTGGAATAGTACATACATCTACATTGTCAAAAATTTGTATGTTAAACCTACGTACAATCCACATTTGAGGTTAACGATGAAATAATAAGACATTAATTCTTAACAACGCGGGTTTCAAAGACCCGTAACATAAAATAAAAAGCTTGTGATTTGAGTGTTAAAAAATGGTACAACAAATATCCAGAGTATAAATGTTTTGAAGGACGAAACAATTGAAGTAACGTGTCGAAGGTTCGCACTCGTGTAACGAGGCACCGCCATGTCGTAAACTTAAACAGGGAATAGTAGTAGGTTGTTAATTCTGCACTACAATTTTCCAGAAGCACCCACGCCATTTCCTAGCACTAATTGCAGTTATACTTTCATACGTTGAGCTTGTTACTACGTTTACCCTCCGCTTCCTTTGAAGTACACTTGACGACCGAGGCACCCTCAGAGTTTCAAGGTGAAATTTAACGAGACCCTGTGTCACGGTAAAGATACAAAAGCTAAACGTGAGAGATGCATCACAAACCTCATATAATTGGCCGAGAATTTAGCAGCCGGTAAACAAAGCGGATGCACCAGCCCGTGAAACCGCACTGTTTCTAGCTCGTGTGTTCGAGATTAAAGCGGTTTCCATATTTCGCCAAAAAGTTGTTTCGCCTAATTTTCGTCTGCTATGTATCCGCGTGACTTCGTCAACGCGAATATTATTTTTATTTCCGTACGTTCCTGCGCAATTTCAGTTCTTACAATACTCGTCATTTATTTTATATCATATTCATTCATTTTCTAATTTTTGTTCAACTTTTGATATTAATGATAGGAAAGATTCAGGTGAATTGATACATTTTACTGTTTTTGAGTTTGACGATTTTTGTTGCGGTTATTTAATAAAAATTTGCTAAAGTATATTTTGGACGTACTGTCTAAATTATTTGGACTGTTTAATAAATTAGAAAATGTTTATTCGTCGAATGTATTAATTTACACCATCGATTTCGGGATTTTCAATTCCCCAGATTAAATTACTATATTCAAGTTTCTACGGTTTGAAATTCTCTACATTTTTTAATTTTTATTTTTCAAATCTCTACGTTTTGAAATTCACTAAATTTTCGATTTCTAAAGCTTTCAAATCTCTTCATTCTCAAATTTTGAAATTTTGTTAATTTCAAGTTTCTTAAATTCCTAAATTTCAAGTTTCTTTTTCTAAATTTTCAAATACTCAAATTCCTAAAGTCTCAAACTCTAATTCTTCAAATTTCCAAATTTTTAAGTTTACAAACATAAAAATTTCCAAATTTTGAAGCCTTCAAATAGTCAATTAATTCCTGGGTCCCTAATTTTACATATTTCTATGTCTCTAAATTTCCAGATCTGAAAGTTACCAAATATTCATATTCTCAAATTTCTAAATCCCAAAATTTTTAATTTCCCAAATTCGTATAATGTCTAATTTCCAAATCTCAAATTCCCCTAATTTCAAAATCCCCAAATATTTATGTCCTCAAATTCTTTTTACACGACGTCAATAAGACCCTTGATTATATTCAAACCACAAGTAACTAACGAAATTATGAAAATTGAAGTTTAGAAACGAATTTCAACGAGCCGCCGAGATGTCAATTTTCCGAGAAAAATATATTTTCCACGTTGTTTACCGGAAGAGTGGAACGCCTCTTGCAGACATCTTGAGCTTTTAACGCTTCGCGTTACAACGCAATTTGCTTCGTGACATTTTGAATTAAACATTTCTCTATGTTAAAATTCACGAGATATTTTTTTTATTCGCAGACATTATCCTGTATGTACACTTCTGGCGTTCTAATTTCGAGAAAAGTAACAGTGGACGAATAACAAATTGGTTTGACGAATGTCAAATAAATATCACTAGGAAATGAAATTTATAGGTTCATAATTCAAATTCTATAACATTGTCCTAGCAAATTGGTTCTAAAATAAAAATCACTCAAAAAACGTCCAACATAAATTGAGATCAAAGAAATATTTTTTGAAATAACCATATTTTTGTAAAGAACCGGAAATAATGACATAGGTAAGAGCGAATGAATGAAGTAATAACCTAAAAAAGTAACTTGTGGAATTAATAAGTTTAGTTAACGCGAAAGTTTTCGTTCACTTTCGTTCTTTCGATCTAATTCGTTTTACGATCGGCTCCACTGTTCCATCGACTTACGTGTAATAAATAACGATTTCAAACGTCAACCAAGAATTCGCCGCGGTCAAATTGATACCATAGATCAAGCTATGGAAAAATAGCTCCTGAATACCAAGCCGGCTTTCCTTTCGTTCGATAAAGTTTTATCGAAGAGCCATCTTTTGCTAGTGGGAGAGACTTTCCGGAGTCGGACCTTGAAAATTGATACTGTCATCTGATTCTGCAGGTAATAGAGCTTTTTGCCTCTTTATGACTTCTTTTATACAAGTTTCGTGCAGAGAAAGTATTTCCAACAACATGGCGATCAATCGTTTTTACTAGAAATTTCGGTGAAATCTTTATGTAGTTATTTTCTTTATACTTTTAGCTTCAAATTGATGTATCACAAGCACCATTTTATAATATTTTTGTTATCAAACCGATAGCGAATCTAATTATTAATAGTACTTTGCGTACTGTCGTGTGAGGCCGACAGGTAGCCATTTTGTACAAACTATTTTAATAAAATGTTAACGTAGTCTTTTTTGTTGAACTTTAAGCTTTACATTGACGTATTACAAGTGCCATTTTGACGTCTATATATATCATGACACTGTGTCAAACTTTATTACTTCTAAATTTGATCACAGTTCGCTATAAACGACTGTCGGCCATTTTGTATGGGGAATATGAATAAAACGTCTACGTAGTCTTTTTTCTTACACTTTAACCCTTAAATTGATATATCACAAGTACAATTTTTATGATATATTTATGTTATCAAACTGATAGCGAATTTAATTGTTGGTCCAATTGGTATAAGTTTGCGTGAGGCCGTTAGGTAGCCATTTTAAACAAAGAACTCTAACAAGGTGATAACACTGTAATTTTTGTTGAACTTTAAGCTTTACATTGATGTATTACAAGTGCCATTTTGACGTCTATATATGTCATGAAATTATGTCAAATTTTGTATTTTCAAAATTGATCACTGTTCGCTTTAAACGACTGTCGGCCATTTTGTACGAGGAATACAAATAAAACGTCTACGTAGTCTTTTTTCTTACACTTTAACCCTTAAATTGATATATCACAAGTACAATTTTTATGATATATTTATGTTATCAAACTGATAGCGAATTTAATTGTTGGTCCAATTGGTATAAGTTTGCGTGAGGCCGTTAGGTAGCCATTTTAAACAAAGAACTCTAACAAGGTGATAACACTGTAATTTTTGTTGAACTTTAAGCTTTACATTGATGTATTACAAGTGCCATTTTGACGTCTATATATGTCATGAAATTATGTCAAATTTTGTATTTTCAAAATTGATCACTGTTCGCTTTAACGACTGTCGGCCATTTTGTACGAGGAATATAAATAAAACGTCTACGTAGTCTTTTTTCTTACACTTCAACCTTTAAATTGATATATCATAAGTGTCACTTTGCAAAACTTTTATGTCATTAATTTATATTAAACCATAAGGTAGATTTCCTCGTTTACATTAAAGTGAGCCATTCTTCCTTGAGGCCGACAGTCGACCATTTTGCCCAAACAATATCAACAAATCGTTTATACAATTTTTATTACCAGGCTTTAAATTGACGTATCATAAATGCCATTTTTAAAAACTTTGTTGAAATTGTGTCAGAATATCCGTGCTTCGAAATCGATTCGAAAAATGTCTATATCAACGATTTTATACGCCCGAAAAATAACAATAGATCGTTGACTCGAACGGCGCTTAATTTGACCAAAAATCGTCATTTTAATAAACGAATAACTGTACCGCGAGCGTGATTGTCGTTCTAATAATATTTGAACAAAATCAGCTCGAGGTACCGAACATTAAAACCCTTTATACCGTATATTTGTTGAATACGCACGAACGTGTGCACACGCTTCTGCCATAGTATTCGCGATTCATTGCTCGACGATAATAACACAGCACCAACAGAGAAGCGTCACAGCGTAGACCTTTAGGCGATATAAGTTCTTCACAATGAAACCGGAAAATTAAATTCCAGCACCGTCAGTATTCAGCAACTTGCTCTACGCACCTCTGCCCCACTCGCAGCTGTGACGTTGGCATGAAAATGGAAATACGAATAGGGGATCACCTACTTGTTAGAAATTTCTATTGATCCGTCCCTTTTTTTCAAACTGAAAATTCACCTAACATGGGAAAATCGAAAAATAATTATAACAAGTTTCTACGTGAAGTTTAATTAATTCGTTAATTATTCGGAATTTTCCGTACGGTTAAAATATGCCTTTCAGTGACCGTCGATTTTAATTATCGGTTAACATCGTTGAAAAATTGTTAGTCATCGAAAGCAATATTCGTTGATAAATATTTACAACACAAGTTCGATATTAACATATCAAATTTGTCTCTTTACATCTTACTATAACTGCTATACAGGGTGTTGTAAAAGTGTTCAAGAATTTAGGGATTTACACCAGAGGATGAAAAAATGTCATATGAGGGTGGATTTTTTTCAGGAGTTACAGCAGTAACACCTTGTATAATTACTATAACAATATTACTTATATTATAGTGATTACACATAATAATTTAAAAAAATGTTTCTCAGGTGTTGTAAAAATGTGTAAAAATTTAGGGATTCACACCAGAGGATGAAAAAATGTCATATGGGGGTGCAAACATTTTTTTCAGGAGTTACAGCAGTAACACCCTGTATAATTACTATAACAGTATTATTTATATTATAGTGATCACACATAATAATTTTCAGAAATGTTTCTCAGGTTTATTTACATGTGTATATTCTTAGTAAATGCCAGTATGAACGCAGCGTAATTGGGATAAGCGATTCGTGCGTGTACGACAAACTCCGAAGGAAAAGTGCGGCGAAATATGAAAAGTGTAACCGGTCGCAGCTGTTTTGGTTCGCCGTGAGCGGATATTATTTCAGGAATAGAGAGCATAAAGCGTACGCCAGGACGAAATAACGTTTCTTGCGTACACGGTGGCGGTGGTATCGTGGTAAAAGTGAATTTGGGAACTCGCCCAAATGTTAGCTCATCGGTTAAATCCACGAGCGGGCGAGAGGTATTTAATATTGTGGCAGGCAGAGGTGGTTGCGGTGTATAGGCAGCCGTGAGCTGCCAACGGACCCCCTCTGTTTACCATATAGATGACTCGTTAGCGAATGTTAAATTACTGTATTTGCCTAGTGGAGATTTATCATTCATACCGCGGGCCAATCTACCCTGTCGTCGCGATAATAAGTCAGCTTCCATTCTACTACCCCCACGAACCCCCTCATCTGCCCTCCATCGCCCTTCGCCCCGCGTATACCTGAAATACGCCCGCGGCCTTATGCAGGTGGCAGCCCCAATAATCGATTTACCACCGTACCGATTCTTCCATCGATTTCTGATTATCAAACACGGTTTAACGCCGTTTCTGCGTCTTCGATCGCTCCAATCGAAAACAATCACCGACACTTTTCATACTGTTCGATATTCGCGAGTTTTGTTATACACAGATTTGGAAATTTGGAATTACTTGTTGAGTAGTATGATGTATTTTTTTAGGAGTATTTAGGTATTTTTTTTAGGAGATTTTATTCTGGTTTAAAATATGGAGGTTTGTGGATTTTTGTGGTTTTTAAATCAGAATTTATGAATTTTCGTAATTTCGGAATTAGTCTATGAATTTTTATCCGTTTTAAATTGCACGTGTTTCTGAATTTTTGTCGTTTATGAAGATGGAAATTATGTAATTCTATATTTTTGATCATTTCTGTATTTGTATCCTACTATATTTCTTCTGCATTATTATAGTTTTATATTTGTATCTTTTCTAAATTATTATATTTTTATATACAGAGTTTGAAATTTGCATATCGACATTTCGAACCTCTACATTTCTTAATTTCTTACATTCCAAACATAACCTAATAGAACCTATTCAAACTCGAATAATCTGATATCACTTAATCTAACTTAACCTAACACTAGTTTCCATAAAGTGTGCAGTAATTTACTGATTACATGGAAATAGCAAAATCTTTTCTTCTGAAATTATTTTCTTTAGTATTCTCGCAACATATTGCATAACCAAAAACAGTAGTCATATGTGTAACAATAATTTTTAAAGGTGGAGTTAAATGTAGAGCTAAATTTAGTTATGTACAGCTAAATATAGCTAAAAATTGCTAAATATAGCTAAATATAGCTAAATATAGCTAAATATAGCTAAATATGGCTAGAAATAACTAAATATAGGTAAAAATAGATGGAAATAGCTAGAAATAGCTAGAAATAACTAGAAATAACTAGAAATAACTCAAAATAACTAGAAGTAATTAGAAATAACTAGAAATAACTAGAAGTAATTAGAAATAACTAGAAATAACTAGAAGTAACTAGAAATAACTAGAAATAACTAGAAATAACTAAAAATAGCTAAATATAGCTAAAAAGCTGAAAATAGCTAGAAATAGTTAGAAATAACTAGAAATAGCTAAATATAGCTAAAAATAGTGAACCCATAAATCCTGTCTACCAGTACATAAAAGATTCAGCTGACTCCTACGATAAATCTCATAAATAATGACTTGAAGATGTCAGTTGTTCCTTTAATACAACCTAGCAAGAATTTCTCATAGAATCGGCCAATTCTCGCTGAAGGACGAAACAAGGATCGCGAAGATTGCTTGAGAGGCAGGAAACAAAGCAACGATGGGACGAGAAGCGAATCAAGGCGAAATTAAAAAAAAAAAGGAATCATGGTGATCAACGCTGGGTGTAATTACTTGGCGAAGTACAAACGCGAGCACCTCTCTTTCTTCGTATTCACCATAAAATATAATGGAGCCGGCTACCAGCCCACAATTTGAATGCCGCTATGAATGGGCACTTACGCTCAGCTTCGAGTACGGCCGTCGAGAAATAAAAAGAGATATTCATGTTGCCAGCTCGAATTTCTCCTCCTACGATTTTTCTACCATTTCATCTTTTTTCTTTTGCTTCTAATTACTTCTGTAAAGTTGAGCGAATTCAAACGCCACCGGAAAGGTAACCTTGCGAGATGATAAATAATACTTTGTGATTTTACTTGTATTTTGTATTTCTTATTATTGTTTTATGTTTATGTGGATTATTTTGCGAGTTTATGTTTTTCACTGTGAACAAAAACAGTTGAGGAACTTCTGTACTATATGGAACTTACTATTAAACATTTATTTACGGAACAAATTATTTAACATTTAATTAAAGTATAGGAGAAAATGACACACGTTCTTAACTCCAGGCAACCTTTCTGAAGTTAAGAGTCATTTTTTCCCGATGTGATAAATTATTTTTTAATGAGCCAAATATAAGTACATACATCGGTATGTATTAGAAAAAATAATATAATATCTGCTGTGAAACATGTATTGATTGTGAAATCAAAACATTCTATTTTGCGTAATAACAGAACATATAAGTGAACGTATTAAAGAAAACGGAAACACTTTTTGGTTTTGAGTGTGGCGTCGGTGAGTGTGGAGAGCAAGGTTAGCTAAAGCTAGGTTTACATGCATGCGATTTGCCGCGCATTTTGATGTGTGCGCAGGATTATTATATTTGTTTGGCAGTTGCAATATTGCAGTTAATTTTTCAATATGTACTATTAAACTACTCAAGAGCCACAATTATGATTCTACTGAGCCGCAGGTTGTCGACCCCTGGTGTAAGGTTTCACATTTCATATTTAGACTAAGTGGGCGTCCATAAGGTTTAAGCGCCATCTTGTACGGAAGAGAACCAACACACATTTTGTATTTCAAAATTTTATTATCGTACTTTTGTCGAAATGTTTGTCCTATTTTATTGAGATACAGAATATGCATGTTAGTTGATTCTTCAGTATTTACTTATTTGTTTTTGTACTTTTTTCACAATTTATAAGTAAAAGTGTATTAAATGTCGGTAACTCTAAAGTGTTAATAAAGTTTTCTTTGCTAATTGGTATCTAACGTATCTGTTTATCCTCTTGATGTTCGTTGGAGATTAAAACGCGGTTAGATCGTAGTTTTGTTTTTAATTAGTGATAGTGTTCCTGAAGTTTTCTCTCTAATTAATAATAAACACCCGTATTCGAATCGGACAATGTTTTATCTCCATATGAAACGGTACAATTTATTAACGCAATGGAACAGGATATGAAACCGCGAGTGTTGCAAAGATAATTAATTTTGGAGTTTTCTACCTTGAAATGATTTTATGACTTCCGCTTTGAATAATAACTGAATCGCTAAGAATCGTGGGTATCAAGGTTTTAATTTTCTTAATTTACTTAATTAGAAATTAAAGAAATTTTTGTATTTAAGGATACTTCAAAATTTAGGAATTTATGGGTTTTGAAATATGGAAATTTGGAATTTGGATATTTGGGATTTGGAAATTTTGGATTTGGAAATTTGGGATTTGGAAATTTGGGATTTGGAAATATGGCATTACAGAATTTTGGAATTTTGGAATTTTGGCATTTCAGAATTTTGGAATTTTGGGATTTGGAAATTTGGAAATTTAGAATTTTGGAAATTTGGAATTTGAAATTTGGAATTTGGAATTTGGAATTTGGAAATTTGGAAATTTGGAAATTTGGAATTTGAAAATATAGGAAATTATAAATTTGAGAATGTAGGAATATAGAAAATTAGAAGTTTGGGAATTTGGAATTTAAAAACAGAGAAAATTAGGAATTGAGAATTTGGGAATTTGGAATTTGAAAACCGAGAAAATTAGGAATTGAAAGTTTGGGAATTTAAGAATTTGAGGATTCGAGAACTCGGGAAATTAGTAATTTTTGAAATTTAGAAATTTGAATATCTGAAAATTTAAATAACCTCAATTCCGGGATTTCGAGAGTTGTATTCTGAACTTTATGAATTAAAAATCTTCCAGATCTGAAAATTTTCACCCAAAATTCTGAGTCAATTATCCATAATACTGATACGATACATTAATCACGAAATCCAGGAAATTTTATAAAACACATATCCATAAACAACCCACATTGAAACATTTATTCAAACACAATTTTAAATAAAGAATCGACTTGACAATCCAATCCTCCTGAATCAAGAAATTCTTTCTTGTTCCTTTCAACAATAGTCCATTATATATAAATCGGAGAATTTTCATTCAAACAATACCCCGTAAAACACATTTATTAACCTCGAGCTAATCGTTACCTCTGTGATCTCCAAGTTTTATCTTCATCTTGTCTCTCGTAACAATATCAAAAAGAAAGTTACCAACTCTTTAACTTACCCGAAGCCACGGAAAGAAGTACAAAAGTAATTTCGCGCAAATGTCCGAAGAAGAAATATAATGAAAGAAGAAAGGTGAAAATCGCGCTGAACGAAACGTGTATGTACGTCGCAGCGTCAGCAATATAAAGTGACGATTAAACGTCTCGTGGAATCATTAGATTCCCAATAAGTGAATATAAGTCTGTTTCTAAGAAATGAATTTCACTTCGAACGACTAGAGTTTATTTTGCTACGTACTTGATGCCTCGAGAGTGTCTCTTCGAAGATGTTTTACATTTTACAAAAGCTCGGAGTGGGTGTACAATTTTTGTGACATTGCTGAGGGAAAACAGTTTCTAATTTTCTATTGGTTTAGCTAAAATTCGAGTGGAGATGGAAATACAAATAACGTATGAAGTGGGTCTGGGTTTTCTCCAAAGTGACCTAAGCAAGTAGTAAAACCAAGCAATACCTCGACATGTATAGAAAACTGCAAACAGAACTACTGCTAAGGTTAAGGGTTAACCAGATGTGACTAACAATAAAAAATACTCGCTAGAATGTAACGACTCCTTGGGTCTTATTGCTGCTACGGGTAAAGACTGATTTGAAACAACAAATGAAGGAACGAAAAACTATATCTCTAGAAACTTGTACCGAGGTCCAATCCTCTCGCTGTAATATGAATTCTAAGACCTGACAAAACGAATTATTATAAACTGCAAGGAATGGGGTTAATTTTTCTCGAGAAAGGAGTAGCAAAATAGCTGAAAGGTGGTTGTATTCGGGAGTGGTTGAAAGCAGTCGGGTTTCCGGTGTTATTTCAAGTAATGGCGTGTGTTTATGCACGCCAAGTAACTAAACTTGCCTGCTCGTCAAACCGAACGAACCTAAACCTTCACCGCGCGATTCCTCTTCGCGATACCTTCTCTTCCGCTCACTCGTTTGCTTGTTCATTCTACTCTGAATAATAATAAGATTTGACTCGTTAGAAGTTTCATTAGAGCTTTGTTTACCGCGTCTAAGGAGATTCGAACGCGTCTGAAGAAACATCTCGGTGCAGTTTCTCCACTTACGGAATCCCTGAGCAAGGTCTCTGGCCTGTAGTGGTCAGCAAACGAAACCGAATACCAGAGTATAATAATAAATTAATACGTGTCATTCGTTTGTTCAAGATTTGGAAATTGTATGCACTTGATTTTAATTACAGCTGGGGTTTGGTCACTGTTGTATTTTGTTCTTGGAATTTTGGGGTATTTGGGGTTATTGAGAATTTGGAGTTATTGGGAATTAGAGATTTTTGGAAACTTGGGACAATTGGGATTTGAGTCAATTGGGATTTGGGATAAGTGGAGATTTGGGGCAAGTGGAGATTTGGGATTTGGGACAATTGGACTTTAGGACAATTGGAGATTTGGGACAATTGAGATTTGGTACCATTAGGATTTGGGGCAAGTGGAGATTTGGGATTTGGGACAATTGGGATTTGGGACAATTGGGGATTTCGGACAATTGGACTTTAGGACAATTGGAGATTTGGGACAATTGAGATTTGGTACCATTAGGATTTGGGGCAAGTGGAGATTTGGGAGAATTGGGATTTGGGGCAAGTGGAGATTTGAGAGAATTGGGATTTGGGGCAAGTGGAGATTTGGGACAACTGGAATTTGGGTCAATTGAGATTTGGGACGATTGGGATTTGGGATGGTTGGGACTTGGGATTATTGGAATTTAGGGATAATTGGGACTTGGTATAATTGGAATTTGGGATAATTGGGAATATGGGACAAGTGGAGATTTGCTACCATTAGGATTTGGGGCAAGTGGAGATTTGGGAGAATTGGGATTTGGGGCAAGTGGAGATTTGAGAGAATTGGGATTTAGGACAATTTGGATTTGGGACAATTGGACTTTAGGACTTGGGATGTGGGACAATTGTGCGTCAAGACGTGTGTAAAGGTGTCACATGTGTCAGGGTCATCGTACCCCGGACTTTGACCCGGTTCTCAGGGCTCTTAAGGTGTCAATAGTATAAACCTATCTAAGAGTCGCCGATGTTATGATAAGAGGTCGATGCCGTTTCTTTTGAAAATCACCGAAGGTGCCTCGTGGCCGATGACATAATTGCACTGCGTGGCGCGTGCAGAGATAAGGGTGTTCTACAAGGATCTGACCACAGGGTGATATTGCATCCTTTGGTAAGAGGACCATGAGAGCATGACCCTTATCCCAGCACCTTGATCGAGATCACTACAAAAAATTTTAAACAGTAACATCTAACACACACACATGCCATGCGTTGACAAATCTCAACGTTATGTTCCCCTCGACATCCTACAACCTTTGAAACATTCCATATTTAAAGCCGTTTTAAGTGTGGGCTAGTATTTTAGAGGTACCCAAGATAATTGTACGAAGCAGGACGACAACAGAGTTATTTAATCGAAAAGCATGAAGCAATAATAGAAAATAGTGTCGGTTGGCCGGTGTAAATAATCACGCAACGAGGAAACAAACGTGTTGGTATTCGATGGAGGGTATACCGAGGGAAGGAGCCGTGAATCTTCGCTATCGCAACGAAGGATGGAGAGAACCATCCACCCCCGGCTTTTCCTTAACGAATGCCACGCAGGTACGATTGTTTAACGCAGCCAGCGTGAGGAGTGAAGCTTTTAGTCAAGACGAATGAGACGACTAGCTCAGTCTCGGCACCAACAGCAGGAAATTGCGTTTCATTGTAGCGAGACGGTGTTTGCTTCCAAGCTGCGATACCTACAACCACCTCTTCCTTCTCTTCCTACTCTGCCACGCTCCTCTTCATCCCCTTTTAGACTCCTCTTCGTCCTTTGCGCCGCGGCTACTTGGAATAAGGTACGAATGACAATTACGCCCAACAGATATCACAGGTCCTGCAAACAGGACCTTCAGAGTTACACTGTGCAGGACTTTCTCATTATTCTTCTTGAACAAGCTGCGAAATCGAAGATGAACTTGCGTGGGGTTCATTTGATGTGGAATAACGATGCAATGCACTTTGAACTCTACTGATTGGGTTTATTTTAATATACTTGCTTTCTGGAGTTTTGTTTGTTTTGGGTTATAGGATGAATTGAGAGCTAGTAGATTAATTTAGGTATTGATGGGGTAGTATAAGATGGTCCTTTCTGAGTTTGGTATTTGGTAGATTGAAAATTTCTGAATTGCTAAATTTATAGGTTTCAAACTTTAGTTAGGAATTGAGAGCTGGTAGATTAATTTAGGTACCAATGGAATAATACAAGATGGCATTTTCTGAATTAGGTATTTGGTAGATTGAAAATTTCCAAATTGCTAAATTCTGTTAGCAATTTTAGTACTTCAAACTTTAGTTAACTTAAGCTTATAGAATTCTCTAAATTTTGGAATTTATAAAGTTTGCAGATTTGGAAATTTGTGATGTCTTAAAAATTGAAAACTTATAGAGAACTTGAAGATGTGGAGGTTTGGAAACTTATAGACTTCTTATAAATTGCACCTTTCTGAATTTTGAAGCAAATGGTTATGAAGAATTTGAGAACTTGAAGATGTGGAGGTTTGGAAACTTATGAACATCTTAAAAATTGAAAATTTCAGAATTTTTTAGAATAGAGTTATGGAGAACTTGACGATGTGTAGGTTTGGAAGTCATGAACTTCCTAAATATTGATAATTTCATCATAGCCTTATGCATAACTTGACATCTTGACAACCTAAAGGTGTACAACTGTAGAAATCTTAGAAACCAAAAATGTCAGAATTTAGAAATTTAGTTATGTTGAACTTGAGAATTTGGAATTCAAAAATATAAAAATGTTCCAATTTACCATTTCCATATTTTACAATGAATATAACAATATTATACAGCAATAAACACGAAAAGTCATATTACCTATTACAAAAAGAGACCAGATCTAACATGAAGCCCAGACAAAGATCGCTTCAGATTAACTTTTAAAAGTAAGAATGAAACAGGTCGATAAGAGGATAAAGGGTCGTGCACGACCCCATGTAGTCCGTTTATTTATATTCATATCGATGCATGTGAAAGTTGGCAAGGTTGTTGGCTTCAAAGGTACCGGCATCACCATGAACGAGGCCGAACTGCGGCTTCTTTCTTTTCGGCGGAGCTCGGGCTACAAGCTGCATCTTTGCCGGCCATAAATATAAAAAACTCCCGGGAACAGCCGCGATTTATTGCATATGAGTTTTCGGATTTGTCAATCGGCCACCATGGCTGTTGTAACCGCAGCCATGCTTTCCCCTCCGTTCGTGGTCCACCGCTACTTATTCCCCGGAACAAACGCCATGAATCATCGGCCTCGAGTGCTTCTCCGCAGATATCGCGAGCGGATACGATGCGACTACGTGTGACCAAAAGTCTCGATATTCGACGAGCGTTTTCGATACGTTTTTGACCCCTCTGTAACGGCGATGCTCGATAAAAAAGGACACGGGTGGAATTGGTTTGTACATGGTTTCAATTGGGGGATGTGGGGTGTGTAGCTTGAGAGAAGGCATATGGAAGTGATTGGGTGTAGATGGCGGTGTGACGATATGCGGATATGGAGAGGAATATTGTTGGGAGAAAGAATGAGAGAATTTGGGAAATTGAGGGATTGAGATGTTGAGAGATTGAGAATTAGAAAATTGGGAGACTAGGGGATTGGGAAATTATGAATTTACGAAAAAAAGAAATTGGGAAATTAGGGAACTAGGGAAATGAGATATTTGGATGTGTGGATGTTGGAAGGTTGAGAAGTTGGGAAATCAGGAAATCGGAAAAGGGAAAATGAGAAATGGGAAAATAAGAAAATGGAAAAATGCGAGAATTGGAAAATTGGGAAATCGAAAAGTGGAAAGTTGGGTAATTTGAAAGTTGGAAAACTGAGAAGTTAGGAAATTAGGAAATCGGGGAATGGAGAAATTGGAGAATTGGGAAATTGGAACATAGGAAAATGGCAAAGTAGAAAAATTGGGAAATTGGGTAATTGAAATGTTGGAAAATTGGGAAGTTGGGAAATCGGAAAATCAGAAAAGGGAAAAATGTGAGTATTGGGAAATTGGAAAATTGAAAAAATGGGAAAATTGGGAAAATTGGAAAATTGTAGATGGAAATCTAGAAAATAGGAAATACAAGAAAATTGGAAAATTGTAACTGTATAATCTGAAAAATTAGATAATTAAAAATTGGAAAATTGTAACTGTATAATCTGAAAAATTAGATAATTAAAAATTGAAAAATTCAAGTTTGAAAATTCAAAACACTTTTTTGGAAATTTGGAGATTCGACAATTAAGAAACTTGGACATTTAAAAATTCTGTAATATCTGATTTGGGAAACTGAAAAATAGGAATATTTGAAGATAAAAAGATGGCAAAAATCTTAACAATTTTGACTGTTTTTTCGAAAATATTGAACCTCTACTATCCTACATGTTAAGCGTTATTAAAGATATTTTTTACAGAAAGCAATAATTAATATTTTAAGACACGTTTGACAATTAAAGTAATATGCTTTCAGAATATAACGAAACTCATTGGCTAAATCATTCAGCCGTCTATCGTTTTCTGTCCCCTACAAACTGATATTTCTCTTCTTCTATCCGTGCCGGTGGCTCGAAAGAGAATTACTATTGAAAAGTTACTTTACAAATTAGAGTAAATGAAATTAAAAAAAGTTTCCGCTTTGCAGTCTGAATTTCCAAGGAAGTTTGCCAATGGAAAAGGTACTCTTGCATTCGACCGTGTTCCCGCCATAATGAAAGGAGAAAACTATTTTCTTTCTTCTCTTTAACAACTTAAAGTCCTTCTTTTTTACTTCTAACCGTGATTAATGTCACTATGGATATTACGTTCTGATCAATTTTCATTACTTCTTGCAATCTTTACTGATTTTTCTGTATTTTATTATTCGTCGTTGTTTTTATTGTATTTAGAATAGCGATTAATATTTATGGAAATTTCGAATTTTTTAATTTGGAAATTTATAAATTTAGTGATTTGGAAATTTAAGAATTAGGAAGCATAGTAGGGCTCTATTTTCAAATTTTCAAATCTTTACATTTAGATATTACAAAATTTGATAATTCAGGAATTGGAGATTGAATATTCAAATTTTTTCATTTCCCACGTGCTAAATTTTCAAATTTGGTCATTTAGAATTGGGAAATTGAATGATTTAAAAATATAGAAATGCCTAATTTGTAAATTTCCAAATTCCTAAGTTTTCAAATTTAGATACTTCATAATTTGGAATTTAAAATTCAACGAGTTAAATTTATAGAAATTTCAAATTTGCAGATTACCAAATTTCTATTTCTTCAAATTTAGAAATTTGATAATTTAGAATCTGAAAATTCAGAAATACAGAAATTCCAAATTTTCAAACTATCAAGCTAAATTAAAAAAAATTGTAATTCAACAATTTGGAATTTAGAATGTATACATTGATAATTTTAAAAGTATAGAAAATTCAAATTTAAGTTCTAACAGTCTAAACCTTCAGACGCAGTAATTTATTAATTCTGTATTTATATATTTATAAATTCAAAAATATAAAAATTTGTAACTTCCCAACTTTCATATAAAAATATGTTAATTTATAATTTGCAATTTTAGTAATTTAAAAATATAAAAATTTCGAATATTCAAATTTGCAACCTTCCAAGCAAAAACCACTCGAAAACGCGATAACTCAATTTTAAAATTGAGAAATTATCTATGCATTGCACATTTTCCCATTTACACCATAATTCCCGTTGTTATCAATAACGCAATCGAATGTTAAATGTTCATTACTCGATATCGAGTTTATTTATCGTAACAATCGCACGGGAAGCAATTTATTTCCATGTAAAAAGGTAAAAAGGAAATATTGGCGATTGGCGTTATCCACTTATCGTTCTTATCGAGTTTGCGCTAGATAGAATGTGCCTGGAAGGAACAATGCGGCTGCGGGCGCTTGACTTTTTAATTACGTGTCATAAATTGGCCGACACGCTCGGCCCGTTTCAGGACACTCCATTTTCTGGCTGGCCGCAAGTTCGATCTACCACCTTCGTGCTTTCAGATGAACTTCACGCTGCTACCCCTCCATAAATTGTCTCGCTTGATAAATCGACTGGCCGCCACCAGGTCGATCTTAACTCCTCTACGTAATACTCGAGAAAATAAAGACAACCGTGAACATTTTCACCAGAAAATTCACTAAATTCGTTTCCTTCCTTTTCAGTTACGAATCATTGTCAAACCTTGGATCTTCGTCATAGTGATTGTAATGTGGCGACACAAAAATGCAAACACATTATTTCAAGCAATGGTGACATAGAAAGTAGATCATTGGGTATTGACAATTTATTATACTGAAATGGAGTTAAACAACCATTAAATAAGCAATGAATACAATATTGTTTATTGTAGAGCCTCAACCTGAAAATTATACTGTAAGATTTTTGGAAGAAATAATTTTTGTACAAAAATTACGTTTCTTCTCCTCATTTTTTTGAGCAAATTTTTCTTATTAGAAATAAGAGCAATTCTTTATAAATTCAACGATGTATTACAGTATATAATTAGTGTAATTATTCTACACCCAATTGCAAATTTGAGTTTTGTATATTGTTTAAAATCCTAAGGATAATTATCCAAACTACAATTACCCATAATTTCAGTTATTCTTTACAATTAGAGTTTCAATCATTCTTTAACAATTATCCAAAGCTTCCATTCATTCCTTCAGAATTATCTAAAGTCTCCATTTATTCGTTGACAATTATCTAAAATTTTCAATTATTCTTTAAAAATTATCTAGAGTTTACATTCATCTGTCAGCTTTGATAATTCTAATCATAAATTAAAAGTATCATGTTTCAACGCTAAGTGCTCTACACACGTGTCGGCCATTTTAATTAGTTTACTCGCTGACCGCCGGTGTCGCATCATAACACTTACACATGTTCTTTCTCTGTCTTCCTCAATTTCCGGACATTTTTTAAGATAATTAAATAAACACATATGCATGATTTTAAAGCGTTGTAGTTTTATTAAATCAACACTATTTCTGTACAAATTTTACAGTTATTTACGAGTCTAGTATTTCTTAAGAATGCGATATTTTGTGAAACATTCACCCTTCTACGAACCTGACAGACTTGACACATATCTATTAAACTCTTTCGTGCTTGCCATTTTCACGGTTACGAAATTACTAAAAAATACTACCTACAAAGCAGAACTGTAGATTCAGATAGTACAACAGTAACAAGAAAATATCCAATGCGTAAAAATGAAAAACTGCGGCAGCTTAATAAAAATTCCAGCAAAAACATAAATCTACGTGGCCCTTAGGAAGTCAGATTAGAAGAACGTAAATTTACGTGGCGCCTTAAGTGTCAAAACTCTGAATGATTTATCGAAATACTATTTCATTCATCGGATTTTCACTGCTTCATACAAAAATATAAATTTACAGTCCATTCTGGACAGCAAAATATGTACTAAGAAAGGGTCAAACAGTCGATGCAAACTCGATAAAAAAATGGCGGCCATTAGTAGGTTTCCAACGCGTCCAAAAGGGGCCAAAAGTGGACTTACTGGCAGCGGTTGCGAGGAAAAACAAGAATCGAGTTGATGAAAGACGAGACAGAAGAGGGATTTGCCGAAATCGTGCGAGATTAATTCTGGCGTGTGCCTCGGGCACGATTACAGGCACAAACAATGGCAGCCACGAGAAGGAAAAATAGAAAGGGAAAGAAAACGTAAGATCCCTAGTTTGTAATCATATGCCACGGTCTGAGCGCTCGACGAAGAAAAAGAACGAAAGAAAAAAAGATGGCAAAATAATTAGCGTCAAGATTCCGCTCACGTGTACGCCATTTTCAATTTTGAATTCAACGTTATACACGAATCGTGGTGAAAATCTGCGCTACAAACATCGTCGCTTTAAACCGCGAAATTATACATTCAGACGGGGTACTCGTTGAATTCTAAATTCGTTTGCACTGGCTTTTATTCTTCCTACGTTCAATATGTAATATAACGAGAAGAAAGTCGGCCGAGCAAATTTAATCCTTAACCTTTCCACGGCGACCCGTTTTGTAAAACGTTGCCGGAATTAATTAATCCGGCCTTTAACCAGCAAAACCTTTGGTCGAATCCTTTTCTCGCAGCCAACACTTCATAAATTGGTCGGTATTTAATTAATCGAGAATAATCCGAATTCGTCTCGATCCAATCTAGCCACCCTCTATCTTATTTTCACTTTCTCTTTCGGTGTCTTCCACACCTTTCGCCTCTATTGTTTCCGTCCTCCAAGCAATCTTCATATCAAAAAGGTATTTCATAATTATACGCCTCGAGTTGCTGTTTGCGTCGGTTGGCGTTTATTAAATTAAGCTTCTCAGGGATGATGAATCAGTTCGAAAATGTCTGCTAGATGTAGAATGTTAATTATTCAAAATCGATGAGATTAAACGAGTTTAGTTCGATGCGAAGCCCTGTGAAAATTCATTAATTAATTATGGATTAAATGTATAATAGATTGTGGTAGGGGGAATTGAAACAAGGCACAATTTATTATAGCAGATACAGTTGACATTTGATATACTGTCATCATTATGTAGAAGTTGAAAAATTCTTGGATTGATAATACAGTACACTCTCGTTATATTGCAGTGAAGTTGTGTAATCAGAAAATTCTTCAAACTTATAGTATACTCTCGTTATATTGCAGTGAGGTTGTATAATCGGACAATTCCTCAAACTTATAGTACACTCTTGTTATATTGCAATGAGGTTGTATAATCGGAAAATTCTTCAAACTCATAGCCCCGTTATATTGCCACGGATGATGTTACAACAGTGAGAGTTTATTCAGGTTCTGAAATTTGAAATTACAACCGCAAGGTTTAGACATTCTAAAATTCTAACGTTTCAAAATTTTAAAGATCTGAAGTTTCGAAGCTCAAAAATTTCAAAATATTAAAATCTAGGGTCCAAAATGGAAAATGCCAAGGTTGAATAATTTCAACATATTCAAATTAAAAAGTTTCGTAGTAATTCTGAAATTTAGAAATTATTAAGTTTATTAATTTTATAATCTGGTCAGGTGAAAATTGTGGAATTTTAGGAATTTTAGGAATTTAGGATAAGAAGTTGAAAATATGGAAATTTAAGAATTTGGTGATTTGAAAATTTAGCAATTTAATAGTTTAATAATGTGCAAATGTCACAATTTGATAATTTAACAATTTTACCATTAAATAATTCGAAAATATAAAAATTTGATAATTTAACAATTTAATAATTTAATAATTTCAAAATTTGACAACTTAATAAAATAAAAATTTGAAAATGTAATAATTGAGTAATATGAAAGCTTGAAAATTAAAACATGAAAATTTATAAACATAGATCTACAAACTCGTAAATACCATAATTTTCATATTTTCAAACAAACAAGTTTACAGCTGAAAAAAATGAAAGTTCCATTATTTTACACGAGCACATCGTTCGCCCATTTATACAGTGAGTTTTCCCAGGCGCAATTGCCCATTGGCGCTCTAGCCGACAGCCAGTAAAACGAAAGAAGGTTGCAAATAAACAAACTCTCTACAGAGTAAACGATCTCAACGACCTCCTTACGAAAACGATTCGTATCTAGCAGGAAATATTCACTTTGCAAGATTGACCGACCGGTATAAACCGCCATAAAACGCATATGGTTGGCAAGAGGCTCGCGTAAACGTATGTACGGACTGCTCTATCGTATACAGTTCCGTGAAAAAGATGCAAACTCTGAAAAACGAGTCTGTATATCCTAGTGGATCGACCGTGTTCAGAATCCTTGAAAATTTATATCGATTTATGCCGACGATATCACGCGTGGCAGAGAAAGAGCCGGTTAGTAGCCCCAGACGTCAGTTTGATCCTCCCTAACTGCGTCCCCAAGCTCGATTTATTACGAAGACCGAGCTCTGTGTTCCGGAGACGCATTATCGATAAAGCTGGAGGCTGCCGGCTTCCAACTCGCCGATATCATTCCGACCATGATCGTTTTTGTTATTTCTTTAGAGTTTCTGTTGCGCGGAAATTGTTAATTAACTGTGGAGAGATTGGCCGGAGATGCATGGACTTTGGGACTTTGGTGCTTTTTTGGTGATTTTGGGATTTTGGGTTTTTAGGATTTTATAGTTTTGAGATTTGGGGTAGTAAGATTGTAGCATTTTGGAATTTTGGAATATTAGAATTTTGGGATTTTGGGATTTTGGAATTTTGGAATTTTGGAATTTTGGAATATTAGAATTTTGGGATTTTAGGATTTCGGGATTTTGTGATTTTGAAATTTGGGGTTGTAGGATTGTAGGATTGTAGGATTTTGTGATTTTGTGATTTTGGAACTTTGGGATTTTGGGATTTTGACTTTTGGGGATTGTAGGATTGCAGTATTTTGGAATTTTGGGATTTTGAGATTTGGAGTTGTAGGTTTTTCGGATTTTAATTTGCGGATTTTAGGATTTTATGTGGATTTTGAGAATTTGAGAACCTAGGGATTTAGGAATTTGGGTATTCGGGAATTTAGCTATTTGGGGGTCTAGAGATTTAGGGATGTAGGGATTTTGGGATGTAGAGATTTCAAGACCTAGGAATTTGAGAACCTGGGAATTTGGAAACTTAATTATTTGTGGGCCTAGAGATTTGGGGATGTAGAGATTTAGGGATGTAGAGACTTGGGTATGTAGGGATTTAGGAATGTGGGATTTGGGAATATAGGAATTTAGTGATTTTGAGATTTGGGGATGTAGGATCGTAGGATTTTGGGATTTTGGGATTTTGAGATTTTGAGATTTTTGGATTTTGAGATTTTGAGATTTTGAGATTTTGAGATTTTGAGATATTGAGATTTTGAGATTTTGAGATTTTGAGATTTTGAGATTTTGAGATTTTGAGATTTTGAGATTTTGAGATTTTGAGATTTTGAGATTTTGGGATTATAGAATTCTAGCATTTACACACTTCAGAATTACGAGTTTTCGAAATTTTGGAATTGTAATATTTCTGAATTTCAAGATCACTGAATCTCTAGATCTCTAGGTCACTGGACTACTAGATCACTACTAGTTCATTTGATCACTCGATCAGTAGGTCAATAAATCACTATATCACTAGATCACAAGGTCTCTAGATCATTAGATCACTACGTCACAAGATGGTTAGGTCACTAAATTATCAGATTACGAGATCATCAGATTACACCATTACTATATCACTAGATCACAATATCACTGTATCATTAAATCACTAGGACAACTGATCCCGAGAGTGTTAGGTTATTACAGTACCAAACTATTAGATTAAATGATGATACTAAATTCATTGATCATTAGAACGTGAAGTTATCGCATCATTAAATCATTAAATCAATTACATTACTAGCTCATTACACCACTAGATTACTAGATTACTGAATTGCAATGTAAGGATTACAAGATTATTGGATTCCTGCCTAGGTCCTTGGCTTACTAGATAATTAGGTAACTACGTTACCTCACCAGATTATTAAATTACTAAATTACTAGATATCCAAATTACTAAATTGCTTTATTTGTAGATTTCCAGATTTCGAAATTCCTTAAGCTCCAAACATTCAAATTCCAAAATGTCGAAAACTCCAAATTACCAAGCTATCTAATCGAATTAATATTAAATTTTACAATAACCATTAAATTACAAAATTTCGAAATCTCTAAACACGAAAATGAAAGATCTTCATGAATCAAAAGATTTATTCATCATTCTCTATATTCCACATTTGATCGCTACAACCACATCACCTGCTACCCTCCACATCGGTCATTCAGTCTGTCCTACATCACATCGATAAAAATGCATGATTTCTGACAAGCCAAGGCGGAAATTGTTAATTCGTCGATAGGAGAAGAAGAAAAAAAAAAACGGAGAAGAACGGAAGCGAGGACGGGTACAAAAGGGGCGTCTTCAACGAGGCCAGATTGCCAACGAGCGAAGACAATGAATACAAGGAAGAAACGGGGTACTGATCAAACACTTGATTAAAGAAACTTTCCGATAGGTACTCGGCGCGAAAACCGACATTGGCCATGGTGATTGGATAAGCTAAGGGTACCAGAATTTCCGACGGGTCTCTCCTTCTCCGCAACTACCTCTCGTTTTTCCCCTCGTCCGATACTTGAAAGTTTTTCGACTGCGCCAGGAGACTACTCGGCTGTTTTCCCTTCTTGCCAATCCTTTGTCTCCCCCCCCCCCCCCCCTCCTTCCCTCCCCCCTCACCTGGCCGCCGTTCGTTCTCGTTGGAAATTCGTAGTTTCGACGGTGCTTTAATTAAATTAATCTTCGACGTCAACACTTTTTTATTCGGCCCTTGCACTTTTCACCTGAGCTGCGGAACAGGCGAGGTAAAACAAGCCTCCCCTAATGAAAAACCAATAGCACCAACCGAAACTTCCCTCATTTTACGTAATTACCGTAGAATCGATGTTATTTCTGCCTTTTTCCTTTATTTCGTTCGTCTGATATATTTACGCGATCGGGAAAATAAATTTTAACACGCGACAACAACGCGGGAATTGATCAAAATTGCCGATGTGTGAACTGATCGAAATGGCCGACGCGTGAGGTGACCAAAATGGCCGACGCGTCTAGCGATCAAAATGGTCGCCGCGCGAACTAGACGCGTGTGTACATTATGTAAACTACGGTAAATTTAGAATAATAGAAGAACTTAAAGTATTTTCAACAACGTTATAACGTTATAAAGGTTATATAATACTGAAATTGTTTGCAAGTTTTCTTGAGGAATTTTTAGTATCAAGTCCGCCATGTTTGTTTCGTGCAGCAGCGTCGTTAGAGCATCGCTACTGTGTTTCTTCGCTAGAATGTTTGATATTCATGAAACGGAAAGTGAACGAGATCTTCCGTTGGTAAAATGAAGTTCTTTTAAATCTCGAACGTTTATCGGGGCAATTTCGCGAAATTGTAGAGGTTTCTTTACTTAACTCCCCCTTCGGATGGTAAGCTCCGTCCTCGTTTGTAACGGCATGCTCCACTTTGTAAGGTGGCTTATAGGATTTCGCGGTTCCAGAGAATCTTATTAATTTTCCATTTAATTATAGCTTAGCTGGAGAATCGCGCGAATGCAACACCTATTCGGGGATGAATGAAATCGAGCGCGAAATAATTGTGTTCTCAACTATCGCTTTGTGTACAAACGATAATTACAGTTAATAGCGGTAATAATTACACTTGAAGTTATTGTTAGTGATACAAGTTATTGTTAACTGTAGTAAAAAATATTGTTTATAATGATAGTTATAGTTTTTAGTGATAATTGTTACGTTTAAAGTTACGGTTAATAATTAATAACGATAATGATGAGAGTGATAGTTATTAGTGACAACTATTACAGTGACAGCTGTAGACATTAACGATTATCACAAATTTTCTTTTCACTGAAATATTTTCAAATAATTTTTAAGTTCACCTTATTTAAATTATCGAGTGTAACTATTGCAGGTTGTTACGGTTAATAATATCTATTACAGTTATGGGCACTAACAATAACTATGACAACCTTCTCTGTTAACAATTATATTAGTTATGTTAGTAGCTAATAAATATCATTACAATCTGAACAGACCTTTTAATTTTACGGAAAACGTGAAAAATGCTGAAAATTTATAGTGGTAGATGGTGAGGGACTGTAGAGTTTATTAACGATATTGACATATTTGTTACGTGTAAGGTAAATCGAAAACGCATGCATTACGGTGCACGAATGTAAAACGCAGGAAAGTTTAGACAAACCGTAGATAAAGTTTTGCGTCTGTGCAAACGGCAGACCAATATCGTAATTGACTTCAGAACTGTTGGCGCAGAGGTCCTCAACTTAATATCAGAATGTATACATTCAAAGATAGTAGTTCGTAACTTAATTTTATTAGATTCGCCTCCAAATATACATATAACGAGATCTACGTCTCTGCCAACAGGAAATGAAATACTCCTTCGCCTGTTCTGGTTACTGCATTAGAAAATTAAATCCTGTCGCGGTACATCGGTTCTCAACTACTGCGACGAATTAAACGAAATGAAATTAAGAAACTTCCGATATCAAAGACTTAACGGACTGCAAAACTAGGCTAACTGCATCTAACATGAAACACGTGATTGTAAAAGCGAAATGAAACACACTTTCTTTTCAACGAAACCAAAATATGACAAAACGAACATTCGTACGTTAAAAAATTTGTATTTTTTGGAATTATAAAAATATGAACAATTTGGAATTAATTTAAGAAAAAAGAATCTGTTAAGAATGTATCTGATTGATATTCGATGAATGGATTTGATTCTGCTTTTTATGAGAAGAGTGCGTTGCAGGTTATTTTAAAATGGTCGAAACTGTATTTAAGCAAATACGGTCGACAAATTAATTTCCATTAAACTGTCCGTACGATTCAGGTTTCCATTAAAATTTTCGATGCACCAAAGGTGTAACGTATTCGCTAGGATCGTAATGAAATTTCAAGACAGCGTTAACCGAATCTCGATATGTCAATAATGCAATTTCAAGTCCCGACAATCGAATTTCAAAGAACGAACCGTAAAAAGGTTAACGATATGCAGATGCGACAGGCCGCAGTTTTTAAATGACCCCTAGAAAAAAAAAGGAGAAAAAAACGAGAGCTGGAGCCGATGGCGGGGGGGAATAGATGGCAGAGGGGTAGGACAGAGGAACGAGACAATTCCGAACGAATGAAATGTAAATCGGGAAATAAAGGTAACGTTGCGGAAAATTAAATACCATTTGAATAACGCAAATGGTAATAGAATTATCGAGCTGATCGATTAAAGCAATAACGCTACCTATCTTCCTACTTTGCTCACTCTTCTTTCTGTCCCCTAATTTCTGTTGACAACCATTCCTTTTCTTGAATATAAATCTTTCTGCAATAAAACTTGCGAGTCGTGATGTTTATCGTACGAAGTTTGAGAATATTGATAGCCATTTTGTATTGAAAGTATCGACGGGGCATTTATATGGTAATTTTTGGTAGAGTTTTAGTCTTAATTAGATGTGTCGTATGTGCAATTTGGTCATACTTTTCTGTCATGAAATTATGCTAGACTTCATATAAGTTTGTTATTTCATAAAAATGTAGTTGGTCGCTACATGTGAATATTCGCTACTTTCTATTAATAATAGTGACGAGACGTTTATATAATAATTTTTATTGAATCTCAAGCTTTAATTTGATATCCCATAAGTGCTATTCAAAGATACTTTTCTGTCATGAAATTATATTAGACTTCATATGTTCCAAAATTTATTATTTTATATATAAGAATGTAACTGATTGTTACAATTGAAGATTCGTCATTTTGTATTAAAAATATCGCAGGATCACTTATGCCATCATTTTTGCTACATTTTAACCTTTAATTTGATATACTGCATGTGCTGTTCTAAGATACTTTTCTGTCATGAAATTATATTAGACTTCATATGTTCCAAAATTTATTATTTTATATATAAGAATGTAACTGATTGTACAATTGAAGATTCGTCATTTTGTATTAAAAATATCGCAGGATCACTTATGCCATCATTTTTGCTACATCTTAACCTTTAATTTGATATACTACATGTGCTGTTCTAAGATACTTTTCTGTCATGAAATTGTGTTAGACTTTATATACTTCAAAATTTCTCATTTGATGTAGAATATTTGATGAAGAATATACTTGTTACTATTATTGAAGATTCGCCATTTTATATTAGGAATATTAATACAGTATTACTACAGAAATTTTTGTCGAACTATAAGCTTTAATTTGATACGATATAATTGTTAGTTTGAGATATTTTTCTGTCATGAAATTATGTTAGACTTCAATACTTCAAAACTTGCCATTCGATATACAATATACTATCGCTACAACTAAAGATTCGCCATTTTGTACTAGGATTAATATAGCATCGATACAAAAATTTTCGTGGAACTTTAAGCTTTAATCCGATATACCACAAACTCTATCTTGAGATACTTTTCTGTCATGATATTGCACCGGACTTTCCATGTTTCAAAATCAACTGTTCAACATGCAACTATCCAGCATGATGTACAATTTTGCTGTTCTTTTTTCTCTTTCCGTGCTTACGATTCGTATCATTTATGTACGTCACGACGTCGAGTTTCTTCGTGTACATGCAGTACATCATAATCAAATTTCGAAAACGCGATGCGCACCGTTCTGCCCGCCCGTTGCGGCCAACTTCGGCGCTTTTCACGCCGGGCCAGCTTGGTAATTCGATTTCGACGAATTATCACTCATTCCGCAAAAAGGATAAATGTGAACGTGAGTCGAATGCAGCGATGCTTCGCTTAACCTTATCGCAAAGTCTACGCTCGTGACGTAACGCCGGGAAAATATTTGATTTTCCGCCAGTTTCATGCTTTTCGTTTTTCAAGCATCGCGTTTGTCGTTCCGTTCTGTTCCTCTTCGAATTCTCAAACTCTTTGTTTTTGTATCATGCATAGCTTGTCTCGAAAATTGCGACGGCAAACATGAACACATATTTAATTTAATTGTTATCTAACTTGGTTAATATTCTTGCTATAGAACCTGTTTTCTACATTTTCTTTCATTATATTTCTGTCATATATATTTATACTATTATTTGGTATTATATGCATTTATATTATATCAAGATTTTCATTTAGTTGTTTCTGTAGCCCATTTGAACTCTTACTGATTTTCAAGAGATTTCCGAGTTTCAGTTTAATTCGTTTCTATTCATTTATGTAGAATTTTACTAATTCTATTCTGATTTATTATAGGAATTTTCTTATGGGAAATGTCGTTTCATTTGATCCCTTAATTATACTTGAAAATAATTTTAATTCTGTCGATCTTTAATGGCGGACAGTGGTGGCGCCACTCTTCGAATCTTTGCGAAGCTTTATTTAATCATAATTGTTAGAGCTGTTAGATGTAGATCAATATTTTATGAAAGATATAATACACGAAGCTCATGTAATTAATAGTGAACGAGTAAAATATAAAGAAGAAATCTCAGGTACATAATGTGAACGTGAAAGAATAAATATGGAGTCGATGCGCGGGAGATGCGCGGAAGATTCAAAACGGTTTTACGTAATTCGTCCATTAACAACAATAACCTTAACCGTTCACTCGTTTAAAATTATATCATGTCTTATACTTAATATTTCCACAAATGCTTCCATGAAATATAAAGTAAACGAAATTTCTTTTGCACAAACGCATTTCTGTATTATTAAGGTTTATACGTATACAATATATGGTCATAGCGATTAGAGTGACGTTGAAGATCAATTTCAACAAACGTTAACGTTTCGATAATCAATCTCCAACAACGGTTGCTTTCGACGCCTCGTACGTTTGAAAACGCGACAGGCGGATTCATATTAAACGATATAAAGAAACAGGTCAGGTCGGTGATTTATGCGCACAAATTGTCCTGTCACCGTACTGTTCTTCCAAGGACTTCAGGATCTACCCCCGTAACGTTGAGCGCAGGGGTGTGCGCCGGTTGTTCTCCTTTTGTCGACATCTTATTGTCCGCCGTAGGGCTCTACAATATCTGCTGCATTAAATCCCGCTTTTTCACGATATGCCACGCAATATGGCGCCTCTCTTCCTGCCGCGGCCCTTCGTGAATCTTGCCGCGATGCACTTTAAACGGGCGACGAGAAAATAATTTCCTTCGTCGGTATTTAGTCAAACTTTCCCTCTGACCCGTAACAGAATACTTAATCATAAAGACGTTTGAAGTCTTCCGGTTATTCGAACGGAATTTTATCTTTTTTTTTTTTTTTCGTTGCCTGTGGCCCACCGAGCCGGCGGTATCTCCTTTTCTTAGACCGCTCCGCTTCTGATTCATTTGAGGACTTTGTCTCAAGCGAGTTAAAGTTGCACAAAGGGCACGGAGCTCGAATTTCTTCCTGAACAACTGTCCACTGTACTTGAAATTCTTGTCGTAGTGAAAAGGAAGACGTATGCTGAATTCCTATCGTTCAAAGAGACCGATTTACTTACGGTATGCTGTCTGCGGACAAAGAACTTGCTTTCGTACAACCAGGTAACATAATATTGCCGAAATTCCTTGGGATTTTGCTCCGCGTTTATCTTTCTTGTGTATCGATTTGTCCTTTTTTGCGCGCATTTTTATCTCAAAATGGGTTCCGTTTTTGGAACGGGCACATTCGGGATTATGCATAGATCAGGTTACAAAGATATGAGATAAAGTGCACGAGTTATATTCGCAGAACCGGATATTGAATACCGGGAACAATACCTTTCGGTAACATCTGCGGAAACATAGAAATTGGTGGGTCTCGGTTATTTAATATGAAATTTCACCGACATCATACTGTTCCGCTATATTTTTTTATCTGTTCATTATGAGATATAGAATGTTTTATTTTCATATGTGTGTGAAAACAGAATTTTTTTGGTGTAATTTTTGTAATTTTAGTGTAATTTAAATAGTAATACAGTTAAGTATACTACTATGATTTAGTCATATTTATAGTGTAATTGTATAGGGTGTACTATACATAGAGAGCATGCTATAGTTCCGTAGTAAAAATGTTGACGTATTGGAAAGATCACACCTAAATCATACCTAATTTAACCTTAAGCAAGTCTAACTCAATTCAAAGTAGTTTAATCAAACCTAACCTAATCTTAAACAAACTCAACCCAACTAGTTTAACCTAACCTAATTCTAAACCCAACCTAACTAGCTTAACCTAACCTAATCTTAAATGAATCAAATTTTAAATTCCCCTAATCAAATTCAAAGTTGCTTAATCAAACATAAACTAATCTGGTCGTATCATTAACTTTCATGATTTAAGATCAGCCTAATACTAATCTAAACCTATTTATTCAAACCTATATATATTTACCTAACCTAACCTCAACTAAAGCTAACTTAATCTAATCTATCTTAAACCTTTGTTAAAACCTTCAAAACACAATTGAGAATGGTGACATTAATTAATCTATTGCATGTCATATAATGCAACATAATATTACTTAGGATGGTGACCTTGGTTAACATATCCCGTTATTTAATTCAATACAATATTATCAAGGATGGTGAATTTGACTAACCCATCTCATCATTTAACCCATTAACATTATTCAGGGTTACCTCTATAATATTAATCTGAACGATAAAAAAATCTGACGGACATAAAAATGTGACATAAGCACTCTACCACGAACCGTGTCTAAAACTCTACAATTTCAAAAAAAAGATAAGACATCTAGAATGAAATACTACACAACAATAATTCGAATGAAGTCCACAAGAAGAAGGTATCGGCAGAGCATCGTCGCGAGTCTGTCTCTGTTCGTGTTCCGTCTTCGACGTGTCCGTGGTGTGCGAACCGGATGATATAGCGCGTGAAATTTGTCGCCATTGTGCCAGGGTGGAACTACGCGAGGGTAATACGGCGGTGGCGCTAACTAGCCCTTGTTATAACGCCGTTCGTTCGTTGTTCGTCGTTCAGTCGTTCACACCGACTGTCACCGCCTCCGCCCCGTTTTACCACCCCCGTCGAACTCCACGCACAGTGTTTCATTTTGACGGGCCAACCGGTCCGGTCGGTCGTCGGTGCCGAGTCGTCGAAACTATAACAGCTCTAAATGCCCTACGCTCCATGGATTTCGCCGAAATCCAGTAATTACCTCCATTCTCGTCAAGTGAGGAGGAGGCGAGGGGCTGCGAGAGGATGAGGGACGGAATTACTCGAGATCGTCGAAGCTTTTGGCCCCCGGTCGCGGTCCGAATTTCACTGAACGAGCAATTTTCTATCGCGTCCCACCGACACTCTTCAACTACGCGCTCTACCTATACTTTTGCGTAACTCCTGCGTTCTACCTCTTTTTTTCGTCCCCTCGACCTCCCCTGCCCCGTCGATATCCCTCGAACGACCATCGGTATTTCCTTTTGTTCGTTCGTTTTGCGACCATGCGAGCCCGGATGCACGTTTACACTGTTGAGTATATCGTTTCTGGGATTTGCGAGGGACCACTTTTTCTTTTTTATTATATCGCTTTTATCCCTTTTTGTATTTAGGGATGATTCTACTTAGAGGATTACGGCGAGGAATTAGAAGGGAGATCTGGAGGAGGATAAAAGGGTTAAAGTTTTATCGTACTAGGGTGTGTGTGTGGGAAAATTATAGCGCTGTATTTTGCTATATGCAATGGGTTGAATGGTTTGCCTTATTGGGTAATTGAGAGCAGGGTTGTGATGTCTTTTCGTTTTAGTTCTGGCGGCGGACCGCTAGATGTCTCACGCTGTATATTGTTTCCCGCTAGTAGCCTGTTACAAGCGAGCTAGAATGCATAGAACTTTCGTCAGATTTTATTCATTTTTATAATAGTACGATTTTACGAAATGTATCTCGTGAAAGTTTTTCAGATTTCTTTTTATTTAATTACAAAAGAATTTTTACTTTCTAGTTTTACTCTATCATCAGGGTCTCTTAAATGTGTAATATTACATAGCTGAGTCTGAATATGTTAACACCTATAATTAATCCAGTATTAACCCAGTTTCAAATACTAAAAATCAGAGATTCTAAGCAACCCTGTCGAATGCAAAGTATATTCTTCGTTTTCGCACAGAATGGTCGAAGAATTTGAAGCCGGCATCACGCTTATACGTGCACGTATTCCCGAAGGTTGCGTGGCTTTCGATTCGAGATTGTAAATATTCCCGATGTCGATCGGCCGCCCTTAGGGGAACCAAGTAATTTCCATCGAATCGAGCGAGAAACGTTCGGGACCGACGAGGAAATGAAGCTTGTCACTCAAGCGGAGCTGCCAGCCAGAAATCGGCGAGAACATCGCCACGAATTTCTCTGCAATTTCTTGCCAAGGTGACTACAGACCTTTACGTTCTTTACCGACACTCCTGCAATTGACGAGCCATTGTAGGCCTGTACAGGTCGACAGGATATTAAAGCTTTGCGTTTACAACGGACACGGCGGTTTGGAAATTGAAGTAATCTGTACACGGGTTGACGACCAACATCCGGAACAAGCTACTACTACTACGATTAAGGGTTTAGTGAAGAGCATTATAGACCTCTGGCGGCGAAATTGGGAAACTATGGACAAGATGGCGGTCTTCCCTGCTCTGTTAGAGAAAGACAATACCGTAGCATTATTTAGAAATTTAAGTGTATAACTTATTAAGTATAAGTAACAATATTTATCAAGTACATAAAGTAACAATAGTTACAATATTACTTGTATAAACTTTTGAGGACGTGCTGACGAAGATCATATGTTTTTCTTAGGAGTCTGAAGAATTACCATTTATTCATAAATTTATACATAATACACATGATATAATAAGTTAGAAATAGTAATAATATAGTGGTTTTCTAATTCCGAATAAATACGTATCTTTGTCCTGTAGAATCTCAAACACAACCGACACAAGAGTACCCCGAGTATAAAATCCGATTTTTAACGATTACCTTTATCAAATCATCAACGACTCATTTAACCGGTAATTTCTTTGTTGAGCAGCGATTAATCATCCCCGTGTTACGTTTCCCCCTCAGCAATTAACGTTTCCGCGGGCGTTTCTCGTCCGCCTCATAAACGCAGTTGTCGTTTCAACGAAGACAAAGTACTTTCGCAAGATCCGCGACCGTTTTCCCATACATTTCCCGATCCTCCTCGCTTCGAGTGCCTCCCTCGAGTGGTTTGCGGAATGCCGGCGACGAGACGCGGACGCGAAATGAAATCCTGCGTCGATGCTTTCGCCTCGATATCGCCGGTGTGCCGTTACGAAGGAGACAAGTATCGGAAGTAGACAAAAACGAAAAAGAAACGGATGCTTTTTTCCCCCCGACCATCCTTTCGATGCTGCATGCGAACGGATCGAACGTCGCCTGCTTCCGCCAAGCGGAATATACTAAATGCGAGCACACGATCGAAGACAGACGCTAGTCGCGCGAACTAAATAAAAGGATCACGCGTTGGAAGATAAGTGTATTTACGATAAACGTTGTTATGCGACGTTGATACTGCTCCGTTCTTGGAATGGAATAAATCGGAATACGGAAGGAACGATTTTAGAACGTTTCTGTTTTTGAATACGATTATGGTAGGGTCTTCGTAACTGCGCGGACCGAAACCGAACAGTTACGGCGGGCGGTCGAATATTTTGGGTTAGCAAAATAATATAATAAACGTACTTTGAATTAGTTATAATTAATTACTTATACTTAGTTATAATTGATTAGTTACTTATACTGAGTTTATACTACGCTTATACTAAGCCTACACTAAGTTTGCAAAAGCGGTTTATAATTTTGTAATTACATTTTTAACGTTTACTGTCCATCTTCGTCACTGTAATTATAACTTCGCTATGTTAATACTATTAAATAATAGTAGTGTGGTTTTCGTGAACTGAAGCAATTTTTTGTTAAAACAATGTGCTAAAATTTAAGAATCTAGGATCTGCTATTAAATATCAGCATAATTTGCAGCAACATCACAAGTAAACGATGGTAAGTAGAAAGTGGAAGGAACATTCAGGATTGTATCAAGCTTGAAGATACACTTGTGCAAAGATTCCTGGAAGGTCACGCGAGCTCAAGGGTCGCAGGCAAGTAACGAAGAGGTCGAGGAGTGATAATCGCTGGGATACCATGAATTTACCCCTTGGCCCCACGAGACCGTAGATTACGAACTCTGGCTTCCCTTTCTTTCGACGAACCCTTCTTACCGAGCTTGCTACTTGGTTAAAATATACATTTCCACGGATGTCATTCTTGTCCGTCGGTCCCTTCTTTCGCTATCGTTTGATTTATCAACCGACAACGCCATTATTAACTTCGTAGTTAAAATTATTTTAGGGGAGCATCAAGCTACCCACTTTTATAGTAACAACCCTGTGATATGGAGCTGTATAGAACTATAACATTAAGGATTCATAAATTGTGTGAGCAGTGAGTTTCTGAACCGACTAAGCGATCATACAATTAGCTACTAAAACTCAAATTTTCATGCTAATAAAACAATTTCAACAGAATATTATCTAATTCCTTGTGCTATTACGAAGTATAGTTTTCAACAACATTCCAATTGACTGTGCAAACTTTGCATGCAAAAATATTTTCACATTAAATTGTATTGTTCAACCTGTGATTATTTAAAAGCTGACTTGTATTAAAACACCGTACTGATTTACTCCGCAAGAAAGAAGTACAAGGGTGAACCTGTTAAATGGCGTTAGCAGTCGATAGAGGAGCGTAGTCCGTTGGCCAAGTGGGTAATTGGTAGGTTTCCAAGAGCGCTTTGTTGGCGGATAATACTTTTTCGTTGGACGGTACCGAAATACACGACGGTGTGTCTCTGCACCGAAGATTGCACCCTTTCCAGCCCTTAGAAGCTCTTAATTAATGGTGCCGGCATGCTAACGGAGGCTCTTCCCGCGCGGAGCGAGGAAGGTTTATGCTACAGACTTGTAATCTCATGATGCCGTAACTTATTCTAAATGCACTAGTGGGACCTGCGAGATATCCTCGGTGTTGTCTAGGAGGCAAGTTTCGACCTTCTACAGGGATCCTTTGCCTTGCCACAGCGTTACCAGTTGATGGTTAAACGCACCTGACATTCCGCCGCGCCGCTACGGCACAATGCTGTCCGACACCTGTCTTACACAGTCCATTACCGATGAAGCTTGCCGCCTAATTAAGGCAAACGCATCGAGTTTATGCGATATGCAACCACATCGAAAATGAAATTGCCTCCGAGACGTGTACAATCGTGCGTTCATCCTGCGGACTTGTTACGACTCTTTTGTCTACCGTGTTGGCCGGTAAATGGGATGGGGGTACGGCGTGATCTACCGCCATTTTGTTAACAGCTATACGGTTCCCACTATGGGTTGCTCTACAAATTAGTTTTGAATATTAGTTTCGGTATAACGGTGAAAATTGCGGTTCTGGGAATTGGACGTTTGAGGATTTGGAGAAGTGGAAACTTTTGAAGCTTGAGGATTTGGAAGGTTGGGAATTGGGGCAAAATTGAGAATTTTGGGAATTTGAGGGTTTACGATGTAGAGAATTTGAGAACTAGGGAACTTAGGAACCTGGGAATTTCACTATGAGAGAATGTTAGAACTAGGGAATTTGAGAATTTGATTATTTTGAGAACTTGGGAATTTAAGAATTTGTGAATGTGAGAATTTGTGAACTAGGGAATTTGAGAATTCGAGAACTCGGGAACTAGGGAATTTGAGAATTTATGAATTAGGGATTGTAAGAAATAGGGAATTTGAGAACTTGATAATTTTGAGATCTAGGGAATTTGAGAATGTGAGAACTAGGTAATTTCAGAATGTTAAAAACCAAGGAATTTGAAAATTTGAGAATTAAGAAATTTGGGAATGAATATTTTAAATTATTGAAGATTAAAAATTTCGAAACTTGGAAATTCGTGAATTTGTGAATTTAGGAATTTAAAGATGTGGAAACTTAGCAACTTTCAAATTAGAAGCATTGCAAACTCATGTACTTGGGAACCTAACAACCTGCAAACGTTGATGACCCTAAAATGCAGTCTACGTAAATACTTAAAAAATTCAAGAAATCCATAAACAGAAAAACGAAAAAATACAAAGTTCCACGAAGCAGCCTAAAAAACGAAGTTCATCAAAATTAATCCGTATTCGAGGGAAAATAAATGTCAGCGCACGTCAAGTTTTGAAGGGCGCAGCTGCGTGACAACCATCGGCGAAAAGTTTTTCGCGGAGCTGGCTTCCGATAGTGAAGTCAGAGGGCGAGGCAGGCATTCCTGGCAGATTCGCGGGTCGTAGCTCGAAACCCTTCAGTATTCAGCACACTCGATCACACAACAGTTATCAAAGGAACTCATTTGAGCGGTTGAATGGATAGAAAGGAAGTCAATCTCGGTTCGCGGAGATAAGGCAGCCGTTTTCCACCCCCGGCCTAGCCCAACCCCGTACTAACGTCTCTCTCCCTTCGGAGTCTGCTTGTTCGTGTGTTGGGCGACTTAGACGCCTGCACCGCGTCTTATCCCTTGGTATATAGCCATCATCTGGACTTCTCGTATTCGCGCTGTCAATACTTGCCTTTGATGCCGGCGTTTACAAAAATTTCATCTACGTTAACTGCTTTGTGACCTTACTCTCAAACGTTTCTTAAATCAATGACAAAGTTTTCGTTCGACCTTCTGTTACACAAGAGAAGACTTCGATGACTTCTTTGCGGTATGATGTTATTGAGTTTTGATATCTCAGAAAATAATTGTCAATGTGACTTAAAAATTTGCAACAAACCTGGAGACAGAGTAGTGATGAATTCGAGGGAGTTTTTAGACAATTTTGTCAACCGTATTTTCGTGAATCGATAGAGATATCGAGAGTTTGGGTTCAATATTCGGTCGACACGTTCTCATAAATAAATTACAGAAAAGTTTATTAGTTTAGCAGTTCGCAGACGAGGGTGTAATTACATGTAAATAAATGTATGGGTCTGGTAGGAGAGTGTATGGAATGTATAGGCGTTAAAGTTGGATGTAGAAAAGCACTTTGGCCTCCGCCTTCCTCCATCTTCTTCTTCTTTCTGTTCCGCGTCCCTCGGCCATCGTCTGCGAGACGGTATAATTTTCAGCGATACCTCGCTGCGCAGCGCAAACTTTTTCTTTAATATATTCTTACATGCGACCCCAGATTAGATTAAAACGGCGAATGCATGAACCGGCAGCGGCGACATTGCCTACCGGAAGAAGGCGAACGCGCTCGTATTTGTATGATTTATTTAAGTGGCGCCTTGAAACGGGGGTCTCGCGAGTTAAGGAAGCGGAATTAAGTTCGGAGGGTGGATGGTTAGGAGACGAGCTGCTGGGAAATCGGCTGAGAAACACGTTCGATTATCATAATGATGACTGTGAAATAATAGCGTGAACAATTATGCTAAGTTTCAATTATTACGTGCAAGAGTTATTGCATCCAATATGGTGGACAAATTGTCGAGATATTTATTTTTATAAATACGCGACAGTCACGAGCTCTTCTATTGTTAAACATGGTATAATTAATATACTATAATATACTCGTACATATATATAATTAATATACTTGAAGTTACTAAACTGGAGATAAAAATCTAGTGTCAAGGTCAATCATCAAATTAGTAATAATATGTGTATAAAATCACTTTAAGGCAATTTTAATAATTTATCAAACACAATAGTTGAATAGAGAATAGCATCGAAAAATAGTAGAGGGTGTTGTAGAAGGGGTTGAAACACAGATGTTGACATGGTTGTAGGCATCGCAATTCATTAGAATAATTATATAGAATTAGAAAGAATAATTATACCATAATAGAGTAATGTTAAATATAAGCTATGTCAGCCATCTTTGATTTACTAAGCACATATCCATTATACTTGAAGAGACCTACTAATCTACTAATTTCAGAGCAAAAATCAAGTGTTGTGACCATAAATTAATCGTCAAATTTCTAACTACATAAAAACACTCCAAAATAACCTCAATATTATTAAAAACTGTCCTCCATGTATTCAACAGAAACAATTGCAAAGCAGCATAGGTATCGAATAGAGTAACAGCATCGAAAAATGGTGGAATGGGTTATAAGGGGTTGAAACACAGGTGTTGCCGTGGTTGTAAGGTATCGCGATTATGGGTAGGTTCCTTGCACGTGGCAGAACGTATTATTTGGCACCCCTTTGGCCGTGAGAAGCCGCGAACGCGTTCGCAGCTGAAATTATGCGCTCGTTTACTCCGCGGTCGGGTTATCATGCGAACAGTTATGACGCCGCGAGCCACGAGCGTGTGGTAAAATTACATTTCCAATTCATGAAATGTCAGTTATACGGGACGTAGGATGACTGAACATGGTCCTTCGTAACGCCATCCGGCGAAAAGAGCGCGCGATACCACCCCCAACCGTGTACAACCCTTCACCCTCTTTTGCTCTTCCGTTCTTCCCTTTGGCCCGTGTGTTTCGAAACAATGAGGTCGTTTTAATCGGATGCCAGTCCAATTTCGAGTCGACCGATGTCCCCGTTGAAGTTTCCAAATTAGCTGCTTCGTTCGGACGACTAGGACATTTGGATCCTGTAATGATGCAAATGGAAATCACTCCTATTATCATATTTCTCTACTGTATCTCATTTTTATAGCTACGAAATCTTGCTTTCTAGCTACTAATTATTTACTACTAGTTATACTATTTTCTTTTGAAATCATGTTTTATAGGTGGAAATTATTCTTTATTATTATTTTATATTACCAATTTCCTATTACTAGTTTTATTTGTATTACTAACTTCTTACTTATTTTCTGTGTGCAAAATCATGTTACCTAGGCATAAATTTTTATTATTATTACTATTTTTAATATAACTTTCTATATACAAAATTCCCAAACTTTAAAATTGTTTAGTTCTAAAATTCTCAAATTACCAGATTCCTGAATTTCATCATTCAAAAATTACAAAACTCCAAAACTTGCAAATCATATCCCCAAAGTCCAAGAGTTCCATTATAAAATTACCCAAATTCATAAATTTCCAAATCTCATAATTCAAAAATTTGCAAATTGCTATGACCTCAAATTCTAAAGTTTGCACATTATAAAATTGCTAAGTGTCCAAATTCTCAATTTTCCAAACCTCATAATTCCAAAACTTGCAAATTCCTATGGCCACAACTTCGAAGGTTTCCACATTATAAAATTGCTAAGTGCCCAAATTCTAAATTTTCCAAATCTCACAATCCCAAAATTCTAAAACTTGTAAATTCCCCTAACCCCAAAGCATCCCCAAATCTCAAAAATTCTTTAATTTCCAAGTCCCCAAATCCTCAACTTCTCATATTCTTAAATATCCCCAATCTCCAAGTCCAAAATCTCACAATCCCAAAATTCTAAAACTCGTAAATTCCCCTAACCCCAAAACGCCCCTAAATCTCCAAGATTCCTCAATCTCCAAGTCCCCAAATCCCCAACTTCTCATATTCCTAAATCTCCCTAAGGCAATCCTCATCGAACACAGCTAGTTCCACTAACACCAGCTGACCTCCCACAAAATTGTCCTCAAAACGCCATTCCAGATTTAGCAATGGAAATTTGACGGAGTACAGCAAATTTGCTCTTCTTTATCTTCTACGCATGGATAAAGATAATAGTCTGGAGTTATCGTAAGATGGGGGGCGTTTCGATGCGAAGTTTTATACTTATAGCCGTCGATAAGTATCACGGGTAATATCGATAACTTTTACGGGAAGCAAATTACCGCATAGCGTTTTGGAGATTCGATCATACTATCGTATTAGTAATATCTTTTTTCCTATGGTCAGGAAAGGATCTCCGTGAATCACCGTGAAGCTTCTCCATGGCATCGATAAGGCCCGAAATCTAAAGGACGGTTCTCAGATAAGGTCGCCTTAAGGTATGGACCTGCTGGAAGTCCATTTCGGAGGATTTCTTCTGGCCGTAGCGAATTGAAACATCTTGGATGATCTTTATCGTTTCCATACGAACAACTTTATCATAAACTGATATTTAGAGACGAGCCTCTTTTATTTTTTTAGAATCCAAATTAGGTTTCTTGAAATCTTTGTTTGAATTATATGAAATTTTTACGAAGGTTTTGAGTATTTTCTGGGTTCTTGTATTTTTTAAGGTCACTTGAGATTCGTTGGATTTTATTTTGGGATTCTTAGAAATTTTTTTTTGCAGTTTGTAGATTCTTTAGGATTTTTGGAGGATTGCTTTGGAATTATATATTTAATTGGTATTATTTACTTATTGTTTTATTTTTTTTTACGATTTTGGAGGTTTTTGGAGAATTTTGTTTTTGGGACTTCTTAGAATTCTTTCTAATTTCTTCTATAATACATGGGATTTTTGAAACTCCTTTCTGTGTTGTTGAATTTTGTAGAGTTCCTTGGTTCTTGAGATTCCTTGCATTGTGATTTCTTTATATTTTGACCAAGGTACTTTAAAATGTTTTTAAGAATTCCTCGTATTCTAATACCTAACTGTAGGGAATGTATTGTATAATGATGTATGACGTATTATATAATGATAATATTGTATAATGATGTGCGATGTCTTCCGTAATGGTTTTCGATAATTCGAGGCTTAGGATTTAATTTTTGCACGCGTCTCCTCGAGAGAGAAACGTTTGAGACACAGAGACGAAAGACCATTTTGCAACACGATAATCAATAACCAAAAAACCCATAATATTAATGATTTGGTCCTATTAAATATTAAACCTATTCCACAAAAAATTCGCAAGTAAGCATCGAGCAAACTCGCAAATCGCAGAGTGAAACACGAGAAAAGAGAATCCGAACATTTCACATTTTCCACCGCATGAAAAGCAACAAACGTCAGGCGTACTCTTGTTTGCAGCTTTTATTTCCCCGGACTAATTACCTTGGCTGCACGTTGAACCTTTTCCTTTACGCTCGGCCATAAATTAGGGAAAAACAGGTTGGGCAGTTTTTACGAGAAGACAAAAAGAGAATGGCGCAGGGAAGTAGGTGGACATCAGTTGCCTGTAATGTTGTCACGTCGAAGGGTCTGTTGTTTGGACGGGCCCAGGACGGCCATCTCGGCTGGCAAACAGGGTACGGCGATAAATCACGGTTGAAACGCGTAAACGCGCACGGACGACGCGTTTTCTCCGCTCGGCACGCGAGCATTCGGTTTTATCAAGCGGTCCTGTTGTAGCGTGTACGCGAACAACACCCTTCCAGCGGGACACTAAATTTCCCCCGGCAAAAAGAATTCCCTGTTTTTATCTCGGACGAGATGGCGTTAAGCTTAATTTTCTTTTAGCGAGGCGCCACGCCGCGGCTAAGCGCATGCTTTAAGTCTGAACGTTCTTGATAAAGAAATTTATCGGTGGAATAAAGAACTTTTAAAGATTACGCCGCTACCGGGCTAGAGTTATGTCCTAGAGACAGATAATGCGTTCTTTGCAGATAGTCCGCTACAATTTTTGGTTATTGCTTATCTCGTTAGCCGGGGAATATCTTACCGATAAAACGAGATGCGGGGTAATTACTGATTTTCTTTATTCAATCGGAAATTTTTATTAAATCTAACGAAATATTTTGGTTCATGATTGAGATTAACAGTTTAGTGCCCGCACACTGTATGTGATGGCCGGGACAACCGTTACCGTCCGTTCACACATGTGTGTGATGAATTATAAATGTAAAGTGTGGATATTGCTATTGGCCTCGTATTTCACCGCTACGTCTTTGATCTTAGGTAATTATTGTTTTATTGCCGGTTTTTAATTTTAGATTTTACACCACGTAAATTATGGAGCAAATGCCGGTGACTCTACGTTGGTGTCGTACCCAAAGCTACCGTATTTAAAAAATTTAATTGTTTGTATATTATTAAATTGTTGTTGTTTCTTGGTTTATGTGTATGTTCGTACACGTTGAATTATTTCGTGAATTTACATCAAGTTTGTTAAAATTAATTCTCAAAAATGTTGCAGCTATTAAAGTGTTAATGTATCATACCTCTTAGGCCACTATAGTGGCTCACTCTACTAGCTCACTCGCTCACCGTTTCAATTCGATCGTTTTCATATGTTTCTCACGATTTTGACTTCACCACGTTTTATGAGTATTAACAAATAAAAAATACATTACATATAAATAAAAGGTAACGCCACGTTTAGGCACCATGGGAGCATACTCTTTGCACTTAAACACGATATTGGAAACATTTGGAAATGACATATTTTGTGAATTTTCTAAAAAAGTATATTATCAAAGTTAAAGTATATGTATCATATCAGAGAAGCAGCCTAAGAGGTTAAATATCTGAAAATGCTCATTTGCGAATAATAAGTGAGTTGAAACTTGCGATGTTTCAGCAAAGAGGCAGTACAGTGAAGTTTCCGGAGATAGAAAAATCTTGATCAATAATTTGTAAGGGGAAAACGAGAGAAGCATTCATGGTTATCGTCGCAGCGGCGATTCCTCGAAGTCGGAAAGTTCCGAAACGGAGAAAATATGTACCGTGACGAGGTACGTGGCTGACCCACAAAAGCAATAGAGAGTGGAAGAGCAAGGAAAGAGAAAGTACGAGTCGTTGCTTTAATGCGAAATCAACGTAATATTTTTCAATAAGGAACCTCGGGACGCATTAACGGCACTCCGCTCGTTATATATCACCACGATAATGACGCGTTCTGCGGCACAGCCACCCTAAAATGCCAGCGATGAGTTCGCCAAGTCGAGCAAACCTTAAAAATGCCATCATAGAACCATAAACCTATGATGCACGACTTCGCCCACCCTTGCTTTCAGTTTTTGCTGCCTCTCCGATACTGTCTTCATCCCCTTTCGTTTTCACGGAATGTCAGGTCGAAGCGTTCAACTTTCTCAACCGTGACTTCGGCATCCTCTCAAGGTCGTACTTGTCTCGTATCGATCGGTTCTTTAAATTTCTGCCTCTAGAATTCTAATACAATTGCAATGACTCAACTCTTTGCGATCGAACGTGTTTTTGCTGTTGGTGGATATCAACTTTGAACTTTTTAGTTGAAGTTTGATGAAGTTTTTTATAGATATTGTTTGATATTTGTTATTGGCATATATACTATTAATTATTATTACTATTAGTATTACTATTACTAATGATATTGCTACTACTATCACTATTGTAATATTATACTATCATAGTACCATATTGATTACCATTACTATTATTCCATCATAGTGTCATATTATATTACACTATCATGCTATGATACTATCATGTTAACATTCTATCATACTGTTATATTGCCATATTAACACACTGTTATACTATTATACTATTCATTCTATTATACTACCATACTACACATAGCATCATACTATCATAGTACCATACTACCATACTATTCATACTGTACTACACTATGCTTTCATACTATCATACTACCATTCTCTCATACTATTACACTATCCTACTGCCATACTACCATACTATCATACTACCATACTATTCATTCTATCATACTACCATACTACCCATAGCATCATACTATCATAGTACCATATTACCACTCTCTGATACTATTACACTATTGCCCTACTATATTAGCATACTATCATTCTTTTATACTACTACTATTATTATTACAATTTTTTTATTTAGGTTTTTGTTAGAATTCAAGTAAGTTTCATTTTTTGACACCCAGATGTATTTATCGTACATGTTAAATTTCTAAATATAATACATGAATATGCAATAATATTTGGTGTATAAATACGAATATGAAGTAACATTTTCAGTCATGGTAATTGTAATTTATATCTCTGCAATTGGTTAACTAGTTTTGTTTGCTGCAAATTATACATATTACATTGTTACATGATTTATGTCATTTGTATTGCTTCATGATAATTGTATCACGTGTATAGTATGAATATGTGATATCCTAATATCACATGCGTAATATGTGCATGTAATACATTATTCTTGTATGTATGAAGTTTCAAAGTTTTAGAATCTTTAAATACGGAAGTTCAAAAATTCCAAAATCATTAAATTTATGGATCTGTGAGTCGAAAAATTTCAAATCGCGAAGTCCCAAAACTTCAATTTTCAATATTTCAAAGTTTCAAATTTGCAAAGATTCAACGTTTTCAACTTCCAAAATTCCAAAATGCTAAAATTCCCAAAATTCCAAATTCTTAAATCACCAAATTTCCAAATCCCCAAATCTCCAAATCCCCAAATTCCCAAATTCCCAAATTCTCAAATCCCCAATTTCCCAAATTTCCAAATCACCAAATTTCCAAATTCCCAAATTCCCAAATTCCCAAATTCTCAAATCACCAAATTTCCAAATCCCCAAATTCCCAAATTCCCAAATTCTCAAATCCGCAATTTCCCAAATTCCCAAATTCTCAAATCCGCAATTTCCCAAATTTCCAAATCCCCAAATTCCCAACTTCCCAAATTCTCAAATCACCAAATTTCCAAATCCCCAAATTCCCAACTTCCCAAATTCTCAAATCACCAAATTTCCAAATCCCCAAATTCCCAAATTCCCAAATTTCCAAATCCCCAAATTCCCAAATTCCCAAATTCTCAAATCACCAAATTTCCAAATCCCCAAATTTCCAAATCCCCAAATTCCCAAATTCCCAAATTCCCAAATTCTCAAATCCCCAAATTTCCAAATTTCCAAATTCCCAAATTCCCAAATTCCCAAATTCCCAAATTCCCAAATTCCCAAATCCCCAAATTCTCAAATCCCCAATTTCCCAAATTTCCAAATCTCAAAATTCCACAATTCCCAAATCCGAAAATTCCCAAAATTCCAAATTCCCAAATTCTCAAATCCCAAAATCTCACTTTGCAATACCTCAAAGCTTCAAATTCCATAAATTCCGCAATCCCCAAATTCCGAATTCCTCAAACCTCAAATCTCAAAATCTCTAGCACCTCCAACGTATCAAACTCCCCAAACATAAGCTCGAATTAAAGCTCGACGAAACGTGGAAAACACTTTGACTAAAATTATAAACCCGAATTTTGAAATAAAAAAAACTGCATACACAAACAATGACTTTAGAATCACACATCGAACAGTATTTCAACAAAGATGCACAAAGACGTTTCACACAGAAGGGTATTGAAAGACATTGAAACTATATCAAGTGCAATTATATCATCGCGATTCTATGGTATTCATTATTTTATCAATGAATTCGAACCTTTTGAAGCACATTACGTAAGCACGATTCAAGGGTAGCATGAAAAGAGCATCGTACATGGAACGGGCGTAAAAAGAGAGGAAGAAAAGATAGAAAGAAGCGGATTTACTGGTAGCAATTTTATTTGTAAGCCTGCCTGTTAGAGCGGCGAATAATTAGGGAAGCTCGCTCATTATCAATGGAGACTTAACGAGAAATGGAGTTTCCTCTTCCTGTCTAGACAAACTACCAAAGATGGCCCAACAAGAAAGTAAAACAGTGGATCATCCAATGCAAACGAGATCGTCTTGATTAGTGTTCTCCCCGTTCAACGAATATTATTCTTTCACGATTTGTCGGAAACTATTTCAAGCTCTAATAACAAATAATCGGTGATTATTTTTTAATTCAAAAGCCACATAAATTTTTTGAAATATTACAGCTATTCGAATCTCCCGAGATCTTGCGACGAGATTGATTTTCTATTTTGTTGATTTCAATTATTTTCCAATTGCGTTATTGATTCCGTTCGATTGATCCGGGAATTATAATTAAACCGGTACCGACGACTTAAGGTTGGAAGCTCATTTTGTTCCAATTTAGGGAATTTAAGCGGTGCGAGCGAATACTATGGAACGGTCGGTAGCCGTCGCGTCGATCAGGTAGGCCAGAACGATGTAACGTGAAATTGGTACTTTGAAATTTCATTAGTGAAGTCAGGTGGCGTCACAGATTCAATTAGCTTTTTATTGGATTTCGAACTGTGCGAACTGTCAAAGCGATAACCGCGTGTCTGCTACCGTCGCTCTAACACCCTCACGAATCGTGTATACGGTTCTGTACGCGAACGTCCAATGGGACACTAAACGATCCTCATTTATTCATTATGCCTTTGATTATTAGAAAAAATTATAAACGCAATTAACCGTGCTACGTTTCCCATATACGCATTTCAGTCATTTCCGTAGGTCATTCTTGTATACTGCCCAGCTGCCATTTTGTATTTAGAATTTTAACAAACCGTTTTCGTAGTCTATTTTGATCAAGTTTAAACTTCAAGCTGTTATATCACAAGTGTTTTTGTATAATGTTTTTATCTCTTAGAATCTCAAGAAATGTTACCCAACTTTATCGTTCAGGGTACCTGATCCACTGTTGTTTGAGGCCGATAATAATACACTTTGTACGCAGAATTTAAACAAGCCATTCACGTCATTTTCATCGTCAAGCTATAAGCTTCACATTGACATATCACAAATGCCACTTTACGATACCATATTGTCACAAAATGGCGTTTTTTCCAAGCTTCGAACATCGTTGCTCGTCGTTTAACAGCCCGAGGTGTATCCACTCGGTTCATTTCTATTCATTTGTTAAACACACTTGTTACTTTCGAAATGATCCAGCATCGTGACAATCACGCGGACGATATTCATCTCGCGTCGCAACTTTTCTCGCTAGGCCATTATAAATCCCGCGGCGAGACGTTTCCACGGACACGTATCTCCGGAAAAGTCGGCATAATTTCTCGAAAGTTTCCGCGAATCTCTTGATGCGGTGGGTACAGAGGGCTCGTCTTTTGCTCTATTTTATTGTGCCTAATGTTGCATCCGCGCGTCCCTTTCACGCCCGGCGGGAGAAAGAGAAAAAAAGGTCCGCTCGGCCATTCGTATCGCGAGCACGTGCGGACCCGGGTTAATTTCGAGAGACGAATGTCACTTCTTAAACTCGCCGTTTCCCGAAAAACTTTTCCAACTGTAATTGCGGCCCCTTCTTTTCCATATAATTTCGCAACCGCCTGAAAATATCGTGACTGCACGATGCCGCCTCGACTTTACGCCAACGCTTTTATATCGTCCGTTGTCCTCTCTCTAACTTCTGCCGCGAAAAATTCATATCTCCTCGACGAATCTCGGGGATCGTCCACGAATATTTTTCCCTTATTTCCTTCTGTTTGACGATGATTTTTCACGTATTAAATCCGAGATAGACTTTACGACGAATTAATTATGGCCGCATCGATTTTGTTTCTGGCACGATGGACGGCCATCTTTGACACAAACGTAGCATACCCATGGGGTATTAGGTTTTGCTGTAATTGTATTAAAACCAGAGTTGCGCAACTGGAAAGTTGCGGATCACCACCGACCAAACTGTTTCCTTCATTATTCGATGAGCAGCGTTTCTGATTCACAGATTTTAATTACAGGGAAACGCGTGTAATTAAAACAGTTGCCGATTAAAAATGTTAACAACGAACCGAGGTAGAATTATGCTAAATAGTAACGTAGTATAATTGCTTACAGCGGAAATTCGTTATGGTCGTGCATCTGAGGGATTATTTAACGAAATTTTATCTTATCGTATAGTATACATTAAACTATGTACAATAAAATTAACAAACCATAATGAATTATATTAACGAACCATAATAAATCACTATACAAAATTGTATAATATTCAGGAAATCATTATAATACAGTATATAATAAATTACCATATTAATCAATGTATGATAAATCATACAAATTAAACAATGTATAATAAATAATACAAATTATACAATGGGTAACAAATCATTATGACAAATCAGTCAGTGTATTATAAATAACTAGAGTGAAACGTTCAGTGTATGATAAATCATCATAATAAATCATACAGTATATAATAAGTCACCATAATAAATCATCATACTAAACCATACAATGTATAACAAATCATTATAATAAATTAGTCAGTTTATAAAAAATCACTATAATAAAACATTCAGTGCATAATGCATCATTATAATAAATCATATAGTACATAATAAATCATACTGTATATGATAAATCGTCATACTATACCATACAATGTATAACAAATTATATCGGGCCATACAATGTGTAACAAATCATTATAATAAATTAGACAGTGCATAAAAAATCACTATGATAAAACATTCAGTGTATGATAAATTATCATAATAAATCATACCATACATATATGATAGATCATCATACTAACACATACAATGAAAGACAAATCAGTACAATAAATCAGTGAATGTATAATAAATGACTATAATATTTATTATAATTTATTTACATTATCATATATATACATTAGATATACAATAAATGATTTATTATATAAATCATCTTCAGAAATCATGTATACGTATAATAAATGATCATACTAAACGATACAATGTATAACAAATCATGCAATGTATTATCTAATAAATAATATCCTATATAAGTCCCTGTAATTCATCATGCAATACATAATAAATAATACAATAAATCATAACATCGACCCAATCATACAATGAAAACATTCCTAAAATTCAGTGATTTAAATAATTACAGTCTCTAACGAAATAAAATTGTCAACCACGTAAATAGAGGTGTCCACAAATATTTTTAGAGCAACAGAGAGTAGTAAAGTTACGTCGAGTATCGAGATACGTGCGAAGTGGAGATATAGAGCGGTAGCGGTATCAACGCAGCGTGGACTGCGTGTAGAATGTCAAACGGGGATCTCCCCGGTATTCGCAGATCGCCTAAATCACCGGTAAATGAAATTAATTTATCCGAGCCAATCTGTCGCGTCAGCGTTACGCTCACTAGCCTCAGGGCTGGTACGTATGTATGTACGCGTACGCGATGCGTGCGACAGACAATATATTTGGCGCCCTCCTGGCTGCCGGCGCCGGCCCATGTGACATCGTAATCCACCACCATTTCAGAGTTCATCCAGTCAGGTCTCTGGATAAAGGGCTCCCGCCATTTCCTGCGACTTACGAATTCGATCATCGCGACTGGACCGTGAAAAAGCTCGCAACCCTATCTACCCTAACACCAAACGTCCGATCACTCGATTATGGTCCTACACCATTGCTTGATGGAGTCGTTAATCAGACGGTGGACATGTTTTTTGATAGTTTGTGATGGTTTGGTGTGGATGTTATGGTGAATTTGGAAGTTTGGGACTGCTGGGATATTTGGGAATTTTGGGGATTTGGGATTGTTAGGGGTTATTGGGAATTTAGGAGTTTTGGATATTTGGGATATTCAGGATATTTGGGAAATTCGGATAGTTGGGAGTTTGGAATTGTTGGGAATTTGGGATTTTTGGAAAATTGGGATATTTGAGAATTTAGGATAATTGGGAATTGGGACAATTGGTATTTGGGACGGTTGGGATTTGGGATAGTCGGACTTTAGGACAATTGGGATTTGGGACAATTGGGATTTGGGACAATTGGGATTTGGGACAATTGGGATTTAGAACAATTGGGGATTTGGGGCAATTTGGATTAGGTACCAGTAGGATTTGGGACAAGTGGAGATTTGGGACAATTGGGATTTGGGACAATTGGGATTTAGAACAATTGGGGATTTGGGGCAATTTGGATTAGGTACCAGTAGAATTTGGGACAATTGGGATTTGGGACAAGTGGAGATTTGGGACAATTAGGATTTGGGACAATTGAGGATTTGGGACATTTGAGATTTGGGACAATTGGATTTTGGAACAATTGTGGAATTGGGGTAATTGAGATTTAGGACAATTGGTATTTGGGACAATTGGACTTTGGAACAATTGGGATTTGGGATAGTTGGGACTTGGGTTTATTAGGACTTGGAATAACTGGAATTTGACATTATTGGGAATTAGAGATTTTTAGTAATTTTAAATTATTTTGAATTTGGGATGGTTTGTAATTTGGAATTATTTAGAATTTGGGGTAATTAAGATTTGGGATTATTAGGATTTTAGAATTTCAACTTTGGTCACGTAATTTTTAAACTTTAGTACGTTATGATTTTAGGGTTTTGGAATTTTGTAGTGTTACAATTTTTGAAATGTGAAACCATAAGTTCTGGAGTTCATTTTGTGTCTTATGAACTTAGGGCCAGCAGCATTATGAGTTTAGGACTTTGGATGCTTAAACCTTTAAAATTTTATAATTTTGTAATTTTTAAATCTTTAGATTTTTAATATGCAAGTTTATTTAAATGAATTTAGAACTGTTGAGCTATGGAACTTTAAATTTTCAAGGTGTTTAGAACTTTAGAACTTTGTAATTTTGAATCTTTAAAATCTTGAGCTTTTGGGGCTTTGAAACCATGAATTTTTGGGATTTCGTAATTTTTGAGTTTGAAAACTAGTTTTTTTGGAACTTTGTAAATGTTGGTTTTTGAAACCTTGAGTTTTATCGATTTCATTATCTCGGGACTTGTACATCTTGAATTTGTAGGTTCATTATAATTTTGTAAATCTGAAAATTTGTACTTTTATAATATTAATTCCTTTTTACCTCGAAATCTTGAGATTTAGCAACATTATATATTCGTAATTATGTCACTTACATTAAAATTTTGTGAATTTCCCTTATCGTGTCCACTGCCATATAACAAGAGTTAACCATATAGTTAAATGTCCTATATCTTCGTAATTACGTCACTTACATACAAATTTTGTGGATTTCTCTTATCGTGTCCACTGCCATATAACGAGAGTTAACCATATAGTTAAATGTCCTCTTACAATTTACCCCTAATGAAAACTTTCCGATCCATTTAGCGATCTTCAAGTCTCTAAATACAATTCTCCCTGCCAAACATCACAATTCAAACAAAGAACCAATAAACACAGGGTCGAACAAAGGAAGGTCATTACAATCGAATGCAAAAGCCCTAAAAAAAGCTGCATTCACCGTCAGAACGTGAAGAGGTTTTCGCGAACGTATGACTAGCAGAAAATAAAAGTTGCGAATCCGTTGCCGTAAACAGCCGCTAATTAATCTGAAGGAGTTTTCAGTCGATCGTTAAATCGTCTGAATGCGACGCGAAACTTGTTACCCGAGCGAGGATAATGGCGCGGGAGTTCGATTGATTCGGAATATCGGTAACAGAATAAGGTTCCCATCGATGCACGAATTACAAATTAAATTCACCTTTATTGCCCATTGAAAGTTTGCCCCATCGATTCAGCATACGTTGAAGGCAAACGAGATCGGGGCAGCATTGAATGGCAGCAAACTTATTTGCGAACCTCGAAGAAAGGAGCTTTCTTTTCATCGGAACTCTCTCTTTCTCTGCTCGAGTCCGAGCAATTACGTTCGAATGGCTGTTACAAGAGTCAAGATTCTCGCACCGTTATTCGATTTTTGCCTTCGCGCTTTGCCGTTCGTCGTTCTAGCCAGTTTTCTCTCGTAATTCAAGACCGCGATGAAAGAAACGTCGACCGGAACCTTTTCAATTCCGTAACTTGTACAGAATCTCCGTCCCCGCCGGGATCCGTTCTCTTTATTTCGAGCCAAACAATAATGTTTTCAAATACAATGGACACCTTTGTCTACTGGGAGGTTACTAGGAAAATTCGGAATAGAGGACTTTTGGGAGACAGTGTACTTTGGGTAGGTTAGGTTCATGGGGTAGATTCAATGGGGTTCCTTGTATGACATGTAAATTTGTGATTTTTTAAATTTTCAAATTTTCACGTTTTTAAATAATTGTCAATTTTTATATATTTTCTGAATTCGTCAATTTAAAAATTTGGAAATTTTGAAATTTGAAATTTTTATATTCCAAAATATTTAAGTTTCGAAATTTCCCTATAGTGAAATTTATGGATCTTTAAATTTCTAGATTCAGAAAGATTAAAATTTTCCAACTCCTCAATTACTAAATCTTAAGAATTTCATATAGGAATTTTCCTATACCAAAATTCCTAGATTCCATTGTTCCTAGATTCAAAAATCCCTAAACTCCTATATTCTTCGATCCGTAAATCCTAAGATTTCCAAATACCTAGGTTCGTAACTTCCTAGACCACTAAATCCCTAGATTTCAAAATTTGTAGATTCAAAAATTCCTAAATTCCTATATCCCTAGATCCTCAAATCCCAACTTTCCCTAACTTTCCTTTAACCCCCTAAATCTCCCTAGATTCTCAAATTCTTGTATTTCCAATTTCCTACACCACCAAATCCTTAAATTTCAAATTGAATTGCAAATTCCTGTGTTCCCAAATTTTTCATCTAAAAAAAAGTACGTAAATTGTCAAAAGTCCCTATAAATCATCAAATTAGAGACCTCTTTCCCCATTGTGATCATATTTTCTTCTTAGGTGAATCAGATTTGCCCTTGACTATACATGCTATCGAGGGTTAATTTCAAAACTTGTTACACCCCGACAATTTTATTTATCCCACACTTTATCCTCCCTTTCGTCTTAATTCAGACTCGTATTTTTTTATCTTGTTCTCTTCGAAGATCCGCTTCTTTTTCCTGATATAGCCTTTTCCCTAAGCTACCATTGCAGTTCAATTGCGCGGGAAAAGTAAGAGAAGGATTCTATTAAAAGTTGACGACGGATCCGGACTTGCGAGTTTTAATGTACTTGTTATAATCGGCCCTCTTACCGCGAAACACCCCGGCTACACGTCTCCCTTCGCCAGCTTTCTTAAGGTCCCTCCCTTCGAGTCCCTTCGAGCCCTTTTCGCAAGAAAATTGGAAAAATAATTTATCGCCTTAACAAATTAAAGCTCGCGAATCCACGTTTGCACCCTATTTTCTTTTTTTGTAAATAAAATAATGTTGAAACTGAAATTCGTCTTTTAAATGAACAGTACTGACAAAAGTAGTACAAAATAAATAGGACACAAAGGATGGTACAAAGAAGATCGGTGGATAAATTAATAATAAATAGATAAGTAAATATAAATTAATTTTTAAAATAAACTAAAGAAATTTAAACGTTGTATGAAGAAATTGTTCGTTAATTTATGTTTACAATAATAGCATGTTTTATATTATTCGTTCCACATTATTGGGAATTATTGCAAAATAGTTTATGCTAATTGAAGATCTTTTTGAAGAAATGTACAAGTATACAATTTTTTTTTATTCTTTTGTTATTAAATTTTTACTGATAGATTTTTAACATTTTTCTGATTAAAATGAGACCCAACGCCAGACATATTTACTTGTAATAATTTATCGGACCCCTTTACTTGTAATAATTTAAACCCTCGATATAAGCGAAATACTTGAAATTATAAGTAAATATATTCCGAATTACGTCGTGTTTGGTTTCATTTTGATCAGAAAAATGTCATAAATAAATTGGCGAAAGTTTCGTAACATAGAAATAACAAATGAGGAAGTTTTATTCTTGCATTAGGGTTGTCTCGCCGCCATGCTTGTTCACGTTCAGTCGTTTTCTTCGCTCGTTCTTTACGTTCCTTTTTACGTTTAATAAATTTCGATCAATATAGGAATTATGCGATATAATCAAAAGTTCAGACGCGAAAGATTCGCTTATATTGAGGATTTACTGCATATCTATAACTAGTAGTAACATTTCTTGTAAATTCCTCTCATGTTAGCATTCGAAATCGCGAGATGTGCGGCCATCTTGTTGCTAGTAGCAGCGCGCCAATATTTGAATGTTGAGAACAGAGGCAACTCTAATAAACATTTGTACTGCACAATTAGCAGTTCACATTTTTTTAATAATCAGTACATGTCTAATAACTAGTACATAACTAGTATATACTAAAATTAAACAAAACTATTACATATGTATAGCATCGAATCAATAAAAGTAATTACGTAAAATTAAATGAAAATAAGATTAATAACACGTATATCGCATTACAATGTATTTATATTTGAAATAAACGAATAAAATGTATAATTTTCATCCATTTCATAATAAATAAAGTAAGAACATTTACCAAAAATATAAAATGATTTATTTACTAAAAGTACGAAAACAGGGCACTATAATAAACATATAATATTTTTACCTACTAATTTAACTTTTCACTGAATTTTACACAGACTACCTGCATTAATTTAACCCTGTACTTCCGCATTTGTTAATTTCTTTTAAAAGAAACGAGTTTCTTAATAGCATCGAAGATAAAACCGCACTCGTTTACGAAATAGGTTGTTGGGGGTAACATGTGCAACAGCGAGGGAAACGAGAAGGTCAGATTAATAATACAGTGTTAGTATCATTAGCCACGGTAATGGTGTGAACTTTTAATTAGTTGGCCAGTTTCATTCGGAAACACTTGGTCGAGCAGCAGATCCATTGTGTTTTTATTCATGGGCCGAGAGATAGGCAACGGTTCTTCCTTCTCCGCGAAACCAACTCCATCCATGGCCGAGTAGAAGCCCTCGGGGTTGGAAAACTTTAACTTTCTTCATTCCCTCTCCGCCCTTTTGCTAAGAACCCTGAGAAAGGGACCTTACGTATTTGTCCATTAACACCCGTAGACTTTGGTCGTTCATCGCCTCTGCCATTTTGCGCCATGTCGACGATCCCCGCTCGATGTATTATTTCGAACGTGTCTTCACACCTGTCTCTTTATGGTACTTTTGAAAGCAATTTTTTTCAATTGTTTCAAATTCTTTACTTACGCTTTTCGGGGGACTCGGTTAGTACTTCATAAAATTATTTAGGTTATCTTTGGTAATATTTGGAATTTAGGATTTAGTCAGAAATATCTGGAACTTGTTCCTTCAGTAGTATTTGGAATTTGATGAAATTTCTTTAGTAATATTTAGGATTATATTACACTTACATATACATTGACTGTTAAATTGAAACATACTCATCACTTACTATAAACAAATCTTACAAATAATTCTAAGATTCTATAAATCGAATTTTTGGAAAAACCTCGTACGAAAAAGTTTCGTACTTTCTACACATAGAATCAAACACTCCGTGTTTGTACGATTACAAAGAGACTGTATATTTTTAAGAAGAAATCTTCTGAACATAATTCGAGCAGGGACTATAAGTTGTTATCACGGGTCAGAAAGGAAGTGGCAACTCGTCCCTGGATAATGGCCTAGTCCTTAAAAGGATTCGGTTTACTAATCCCTTCACAATCCGCCCATAAAGCTGAACACTCTTTGCCTGAAACCATCGTGGTCCATCGAATAGAGCCGCCGGTATAAAACCAGTTTGGATGGGTTTAATTACTCAGCTCTCGACCGGCGATGTAAATGATGGCCATTAAATCGCGGGGCTCGATGTTTACCCCGAAAACCACGAAAGTGGAGGGCAATACGTTAGAGAAACGTTCATCGGGTGTAGACAGCGATGGGGTGGCTTCGATTTTTATCACCGACATCCCAACGATTTTCTATCCTCGAAATCAATATGAGCAACGACGCCGGTGCGCGATTTAAATCGAGTGGCCCCGCCGTTAATTCGCTTAAACCGGGAAATTGCGGAATACGCTGACGGCCGATTCTGTTTATCACCATTTTAATTGCCGGGCACCAAATATTCTACGCTACCGTTTCGCGTACAAACTTATCTTTCGACCATTCGATTCTGTTATTCTGCTACTACCGTGCAACGCAGACTTTTCTTCAATAACACCTATGTAAATTTCACAATTTTTAAATTTTCATATTCTCAGATTCCTGTGACCAAATTTTTCAATTTTTGAACTATCGAACAGTTGAATTATCGGACGATTGAATTATTGAACAGTGGGGTAATTGAACTATCACATTGTCGCATTATTGAACGATTGAATTATTGAACTGTGGGGCAATTGAATTATCACACTGTCGCATTATTGAATTATCGAATTATCAAACTATCAAATTATCGAACTATCGAACTATCGAACTATCGAACTATCGAACTATCGAACTATATCGAACTATCGAACTATATCGAACTATCGAACTATCGAACTATATCGAATTATCAAACTATCGAATTATCGAGCTATCGAACTATATCGAATTATCGTACTATCGAACTATCGAACTATCGAACTATCGAACTATCGAACTATCGAACTATCGAACTATCGAACTATCGAACTATATCGAACTATCGAACTATATCGAACTATATTGAACTATCGAACTATCGAACTATCGAACTATCGAACTATATCGAATTATCAAACTGTATATCGAACTATCGAACTATCGAACTATCGAACTATATCGAACTATCGAACTACAGAATTATCGAGTTTTCGAAATATCGATTTTTAGAGTATTTGAAATATCAAATCATGAGATTATTAAATTATCAAAGAAATGATAAAATTTTCGAATTTCTGTATTTATGAAATCGAATTCCCAAATTTCCAAAAATCTACATATAAATATGAAATTTTCCAATGCGTGGCGCGTATCCAATCATCTTGTTATTAACAATTACTACCTTTAATTCTACATCGTAATACAAAGTGGACAATCAATGATAACGTTATCAATGCTATTTGTACGAGACACCACTTAATTTCCATCGCGATATTAGTGTCTGGCACAGACGCAGCGCGTAAAATGCTTCGATAACGCTTTAATCGGTCGGAATGCGAATGTGATAGGTTTACATTATCGTATTAACTTCGATACAGTTACGTTCCGACTTTACGGGATCCACAGAATTATTAACGACGCAATTAAAATATATCCAATTTGTCAAATTCGGTAACTTCGTTAGCATGTAATTTGAATTTGTTACGTCGAAAATGACCAATTGTCCGCGAGTAGGGGACGAAGGAGGGACAGACGCAAACCGGAACACATAATTCGCGAGTTACAATTTTACGCCATATCTACGGGTCTCGCAACCCTCATATTATGCGTGTATCCACCATATATCAGTCTTACAGCACTCCTGATAACAATTTCATACGGGGATTACGGCGACGATGGGGATGAGAGGGGGGTGAGAAGAGACACATGCATGAGTGCACCACTCTCCTGAAAGCGAAAGGGATAATCCCCTGAATAATGCGCATGCTGTTACTGCAATATTAATCGGTTTCCAAAGGAAAACATCGAATAGCTTTGACTCTCGGCTTTTATGTAAAAGAAGGGCTAACTTGCAGCCCTCTTTGCGAAACCATGTGCACCCTGCCACGTGTTTACTTACAAAGCTGCCACTCGCAAGACTGTCAGGATTTCGTTTAAATTCGAGAATCAACCCCGTTTACGGGCTGCTCGAAAAGGTGTTAAAGCATTTCGTTAATTGCAACGTTAAAAACCTACTATCTGATTAAATGTTTTTTACACATTTCTGTATGTGTGATAGTGGAACGATTTTTAGAGAGAGATTTATAAACATTGAGGTTAACATTAGTAGATAGTGAATCATGTGACCGGTAAATATCGTATTTATAATAAATGATTTTTAGGGTGCTAACAGTTACGTATTTTTATGCAAACACGACGAAAGTGACGGTAGTTTCTTCAAACTTGATTGTTAACAAAAACACGTTAATTTATAATTCTGAATTTATAGAAATATATATAACACTTTTTTCAGACTTGGCACAAAGAACAAGTTAGATAAACTTGTGTACAATTATTCTCATATATAGCTGTTTACGATTGTTTCATCAAATCGAGTAAATTGATTTCATCCCTTTAGACAGTACAACTTTTGCAGTTTCATTCACAAGGATTATTCTATAGAAAACAATTAATTTTACACTTACCTCTAACATCGACTTTCACCCCTAATTTCCGATATAAAAATCCCTTAGTTATAAAACACTAAATGTCTGCATTTCTCGATTACACATGTAAGAACAAATAAAATCGTGGGTGTGAATATATCAAGTTCCTAGAGTTTCATAAATATTGTCAACGTTTCAGAAATGTTTGGTCACCCCACACAAATTTGAGAGTAGTTTCCTGGCAATTAGTAAGTCGTCGAGAATAGCTGACTCTTTAAGGGTTGATCCGGCCGAATTAACGATGTAAGCGATTCGAAGAAACCAATAACTACGGGAGACGAATGGGCCGAGATGAGGGGTACAGCGGTTGGCTTCGGTAACCGTCTTCGAAGAAGAATCGAACCGCCTCATTACGTTAATTTCCCCGGAGATGCCTGCATTTTTCTGATTCCATCCGTTCATCGTCGCACGTCGTTGCTCCAGTTTCTTCCGTTCTTCTCTCGGAGCCCCCGGTAAGCCACCACCATGGGCTGAGGGTGAGATTTTATATCGAGACGCAAGGGCTGAGAATGAAACCATTTATTGCAACGCGAAGACCCGTAGAAGGTAAGGGTCCAGGATGCCTTTACCCAGGGGAATGATAGGACGAGCTACAGCCTCCGGGTTGTGCCATGGAAAAAATCAAGAAATAGACGCGGACTGAGAAAATGAGGAACACGGAGCCCGTTAACGTTTCGACAATCAGTTACATCCTTGAGGAAAAACGGAACCTGCGGAAAATTACGCGAGAAAAGTATATTTATGGAGATGGTATAAATTTCAATTTATTTACTATATTTGTCTAAACAATTGCGTTATTTTAGAATTCACAAAAGCAAAGTAGTAGAAGTGGTTGATTAAATGGTCCATGTTAGTATACATGTATTGTATTATCAATTATACTAATACATATTAGGTTTGAAATTGTCATAGTAGAAATAGAATGTAGTCACTCTTCTCCATTATCGTTCACATATGTTAGTACACATGTATTGTATTATCAATTATACTAATACATATTAGGTTTGAAATTGTCATAGTAGAAATAGAGTGTAGTTACCCTCCATTATCCTTCACACATCAGATTTAAAATGATCAGAAGTGGAACAGTAAACATCAGTTAGTAGAAATAGTCAGATTATACTCTATCACTAATACCACTAATCAAAGGTCAAAGCTACCAAACTTGCGTTAGCAAAAAGCAGTAACTCTATGAAACAATAACTAGTCTACTATGCACGTCTGCTAACTTAACATGTAAAATAATAAGATTCACATTGCTTCCAGCTGTCATCTTACCATAGTCTACACAGTAAGGCATATGTAACACATATGTATACAACATATGGACATTACAATATTGTCTATCTGGCCACATTTCCCCACAAAGCCACAGAAATATTCCCAGAGCGTCTCGATTCGGTTAATTAATGTGGCTACATTAAGAACGAAAGGTTCTGGGCCAAAATCCCTTTTCCTCTCGTTCGACCAACCGCTTCTCGGTGTTCATTGGTTCTCTGTTCGTCGTGTTTCTTGCAGACCGATGCAAGGAATCCCCGGGCTATGTTATTGTAGTTGAACTGGCTGAATGTAGGGGTTAATTGGAAGCCCCCTAGTGTAGTTTCGCGCCAACTCCCGATCCGTTTCGAGGCGCGCATTGCGAAGCCTGTTGGATGCCTCCGTCGTTTCCGTTTCTCCCTCGTGGTCTGCCTTGTTGCTGTAACTTACAACACCGATCCAACTTTGTCTCCTTAGTGGCGTCGGGGGTTGTAGGCTGCACGGCTCGAATAGCACCTTAATACCGCGCGAAATGCGCAGCGGAATATATGTTCCGGCGTGCCGGAAACAATAATCGCGCCGGTAAGTGCGCGTGCAAGGAGAAATCGAGCGAGTTTAACGGTCCTCGGATGCCTCGGAAGTTTTCCGAATGACGGAAGAAACCGACGCCGGGAATCGTCCATGTTTTCAGTTACCCTTTCTCGTTAAGGCTTCACCCCTTGTTAACTGTCCCCTGTTTACAGCCACGGTATTCCCGTTATTCCCCAACGCAGGCCCGGCAATCCAACCCCTTATTTAGCCGGTAACCGATGGTTCATAGCATTCCAACTCTTAGCGGAGATAACACGTGGTCCAAGACACTACCCGAAGAAAATCCTCGCACGTTCGCTCGTTTACTCGACGATTGTTCTTCCTCCGCAGCTGGTATAATTCTCCATTTAACAGCCGGTTCCCTCTCTAACGATATATTGGTAATTGCACCGGGCACTGGCCCACTTCTGCCCCGATTCTTCTTCCTCGGATGCAGCAGCAGCGCGCACGCGTCGACGGTACGCATTGCGGTTGTAATATAGCGGCCCAACCTCGAGGAGATACACCTAAAATCCGACGTGGTTTCCGCCTCTTCGTTTCTCTTTATACCGTGGCATTCGCTATATCGCCGGAGGATGAGGGTCTCGAGTGTCTGGTAACGGAGGTCGCGACGCAGCCTGTCGACGACTTCTGGCACGTGAATCGCGACCCGTGCCGTCTCTTCAGACCTTAACACGCATTCGCCGTGTCGCGCGTAATCCCGAGCGGGTTTGCGAGTGTTTACGCGTTCGAGTGCACGCACACGTGCGACTAAGTGCGACGACTACGGGGACACCGGCACGGAATTCGGGGACGACCCTTGGTAATTTACGGCCGAGACAATTGGTCAGGGGTTGTAGCCGGCCGGCGTGCAACAGGGGATAATGTAGTCCCCTGTACGCTTGCAAGGACATTACGAGGAGGACGATCGTTCACGCGACGCTTCGTTGTAGTCTGTCCCTTGACTGGTTGGACGTGTAATAGCTTTCGAATGATTGAATTCAACGAGTGTTACTTTCCTTATTTATGGCCGTGCGGTGTTTAAAAACAAACGGGAATTTTAACGAATAAATTCGTCGGCGTGTTAGCGACAAAATTTCGAAGCTCTTTCCGCGAAGATTGTCCTGCTAGTTGGAGCTGAAATAAATTCTAAGACCGCGCTGGGTAGCTTGCAAATTTATGGTAATGCCGGATCACGAATCTCCCAAATGAATTTTATTTAAAGTTTCTCTACGGCTATGGCGAGGTTTGTCTGAAAAACTTTGGAATTCATAAATACAATTTGAATGATTTTCGTTATCCGCCACGAGAATTTCATCGCGAACGAGTAGACAGACAGAAATCATGGCTAGACGCCACCGGAAATTGTCGGATATTAAATCAGAAGCTTGTCCCGTTCCTTTCTGGAACTTTGTTCGCGAACCGGCTCTCTTTAATTGCCAAAGAATGTCAACTGTAGAAGTAAAAAGGGTGCAAACGCAATCTGGAAACAACTTTATACATTTTTTCAGAGAACTTTTATTTGGTAATTAACGATGAATGTGGTTCGACCAGTCGGTTCGGTGGTCTGCATAGTCGGCTCTGCCTTTCGTTTTAAAAGATTCGGAAATTAGATTAGGTGCAGTATTAAAGGACTGAAGAAAATGTTCCTTCTTGGTAATTTTGTGTCATATCATTACTTTCAGCTTACAATAACCCTTTATATTTAGGCATCAAGTAAAAATCGATTGAAAATGGTAAAACTGTTATTGGAGGATATTTAAAAAAATAAAATATGCTTGATACGTATCTTGCTAAAATATGACATTTTTCGTGATATTTATTTATAAAGGTAATTGAAAAAATAAGACCTTATCGTTTCTCCGTAGATACAATTGCTTACATTAAAATAATAATTGTGAGGTTACTTATATTAATTATTAATAAAGAGTTCTGCCTAGTCGGTTCAGTCTTCCGTTTCAAACAAGTAGAAAATTAGATTGGGTCCGGTAACGAAAGTGAAGAAAATATGAATAGTTTTGAAGATAAATTGTGAAAGTTGGGTCTGTTCGATATCGTAGAATGAAAGAACGGTGTTGTCTGAAAGAAGGTCAGAACCGAAGGCATTTGCAGCAAGTTTGCAATTTGATGGGAACTAAGCCGATCTTCGGGTCGTTGTACTATCCCGGCCTGGGGGTGGAATATGTGCGGCAAAGAAGCATATGTTTCAGTACGTTCCACCGGTTTTAAGTTTCGAGTGATACTCTCGCGGATCTTGAAGAGGTCGCATACTTTGCGCTTACACTTTTCCTACGGCGGTGAAACAACCCGCAGGATGAATAACCCACACCAACCCCTCGCGATACCGCCCAAGGTATTCATGCCAGTCGTTCATATTTCGTCGACGACCTACTCGAATGCTTTTTGGGTCGAGTGGTTCCTACGTAGCAACGTATTTTCAGTCGGCTAAGTTCTTCGTGGCGAAAGTCTTTGACCGAACTAACGGAGAAAAGACCAGCGCGGTTGAAAATCTCTTTCATGCTTCTACTTCCTCTCGCGCGCGCGGTTTCACCCCAAAAGCAACGGTTCTTAACCCTCTCCACGTATAATTATTGAAATAATTTTCTCCAACATATTTTATTTACCGACAGCGGTATCTTTCTGTATGGCAGGGCGGTTCGGATTTCAATAGAAAAATTCTCGCGGTACAACGGAAACTTTCTGTTAGGGGTATTCTCGTGGGGTGCGACGTACGACGGAACAGAGCAAGGTGGTTGCGAGTCTCTTATTGGGGTCCAAGAAATATATGGGCGGAAATAAGCCCCTGGCATCGTCAAGATGAAAGGACGATAAAGGCAGGTCGAGTGACCGGAGGCATGCAAATTGATAGTAATAGCTATCCTCCACTGTCTCTACCTTCGAGCCCCCTTTTCCATGTTCCTTAGAGGATTCACCGCCCCTCGTGCCACATCCTTGGAATCCTCGCGTGCGCCATGTGACATCGATCATCTTGATTTACCACCGTTTACGTTATTATCCGTAGGAAACACAACGAGACAAAAGGAACTCCTTTATCTTGAACTTGGGAATCGAATGATTTGTATTTACTCGCCATATCTTAATGTAGGCATCGGCTTTCCTTTTCTTTATAAGCATATGACTGTCATGTTATATTTCATTCGATATTGATGTATTATAACTTTATTGTATGTTAACTCACTGTATTATCATATTGATAGATTATTATAATTCTATTTGATTTGATCTATTTCTCATACTACTGTATTATACAACCACGTTATTTTTTATCCTACGTTCATTAGCATATTGACAAATTATAAACGAATTACTGTGTTCGTATATTCCCATAATACCTATTACTGTACTCTCAAATTTATATATCTTCATATTTACATATCAAATTAATGTATCCATATATTATCATAATACCACATTACTATACTATTATATTAACTATTGCCATACATCATATCATATCACCTATTATATAGCAATATTAATACATACAACTCATCATTCATTGATTGTCATGATATTTATTGCCACATTACCAAATCATTACATCGTGAAACAGTTTAATTAATTGCATCATACTTTCATCTCACCACCGCATTCCATAGCGTCTGAGTAGATATTTCACACGAGTGCCCTTTTCCTAGCCATCAGCCGGAAGCCGCACGATTTCGAATCCTAAGCTCGAATGGAATTAAACAACAGCAGGGTCCGTCTTAAATGGGTGCAGTTTTATTCGAACGGTTCGGCCGGTCGTTCCGGAAGCCGTTCTCTTTTTCACGAAGACAACCGGTGTAAATAACAAGAACGGCAGTTAAATCTTATTGGTCGTCCACGTCGAAAAGAAGGACGAGGAGGATGCGGAGGATGTATATGTGTATCGAGTGGAGAAGTGGCGAACAGCATCCACGTGGGAGCAATGCGTCGGGAAGCCAAGAAGGGGTTGGCAGAGGGCGGTTGCCTCTCTGATTTACACCGGGGCTGACTTCTTCTGAATATTTAACGGGCCAAGCCTGAACATCGCCAGTTCCGTCCTGCTGCTGATCCGGATTAAGGGAAAGTGATAAGTTATCCCGAGCTTCGTATGCGACTTCCATTCATCAGCTGAATGCTCGCCGGCTGCTGTTTCACTTTTCTACCACCAACACCACCCTCGACCGACTACGTTTCCCCTTTTGTTCTTTCTCTTGTTGCACCTTCTGCTTGGTAACTTCGCGTCCCAGGACAAGTTCCACGAAATCCGAGACGTTCCTTTCACTTCAAATGCGCTGCTTTTTGTTTCCCACATCCTTCTTTTCGATGTTTCTTCTTCTCTTGCGGAGACGAGGCTCTTGGATTCTTTCGCTACGGACTTATCGGCGATGCTGACGGATTCGGAGGCGATGGTGCGCTTGGTGCTTGCAGCGAGCTGGCTGATGCAAATTCATTTCGAATTCTCTGATTTTGGAATTTGGCTCGAGATAGAAGGATTTCTAATTTATGAATGTATCAAGTTCTAAACTTTCATATAAAGAAAATTTATTTAAATAAGTTATTCTTCAATATTCAAATTTTTAATTCATAGATTGAATTATGAGATGTGGAAATTAAAAGTTGTTGAATTTTGAAATTAGGGAAGTCTAAAGTTTCAAGATGTCAAGTTCTAAACTTTCATATGTAGAAAATTTATTTAAATAAGTTATTCTTCAATATTAAAATTTTTAATTCATAAATTGAATTATGAGATGTGGAAATTAAAAGTTGTTGAATTTTGAAATTAGGGAAGTCTGAAGTTTCAATGTATCAAGTTACTTTCAAATGTAGAAAATTTATTTAAATCAGTTACTCTTTAATATTCAAATTGAAAAATTAATTCATAGGTCGAGTTATGAAACGTGGAAATAAGAAATTGGTGAATTTTGAAATTAGAGAAGTCTGAATTTTGTCCATCACGTTATTTACAATAATATAATAATATGATAATATAACAATATAGTTAGACAATAACGTGGTAACAAAAGAAAGACGTGTTAGCAACAACTCTCTGTGTATAGTGTAAAAGTTACACTTCGAAACGCAGAAACGTTGAGGAGGTAAGCGTCGCGTGTAAAGTACGGAAGGATAAAGTGTAGTTATGCGGTTGGTAATATTGGTAACCGCATTTAAATGACGGGCATCGTGTGGTTTGCCAAATAGGATACTTTTGAATTGCAACGCCAACGTTGGCAGTGCGCTCTGACAGAGAGGGGAGTTTCTAATGGACACTTAACTTCAATTAAACTAAAATTCGAACTACCGACGTCGATGTTACCGACGCCGTTGCGTCGGTTATTGTACTCGATCTAAATCGCGTGAACCGGCGTGGAAGAACGTCCCTAAGGGAGAGTTTAAGCGGCTCCAGAAAGTTCTATTTAATTGATTTGCGACAAACATGAAATATCTATCTTGGTCTATTATTTTCTGTATTAATAATTCAATGTAGTTTGTATTGTGTGCAGTTCTATTATTTTACTTATTATTCTTTATTCGTTATGTTTTATTGCGTACTGTTATAGTGGCAAACTAAAAAGTCACCATCTTAATATATCACCGAGCTACTACATTAATATATACTCATATTGCAACGTTATTAAATTAAATTAATTGTTATAGTAGAAGACTTCTACATTCTTGTATTATACATTTTTATATTATCAAATTACCAAATTTCTATATTTCTAGATTCTAATATTTCTATATTTCTAGATTCTAATATTTCTATATTTCTATATTTCTCTATTTCTATATTTCTATATTTCTATATTTCTATATTTCTATATTTCTATATTTCTATTATTTTATATTTCTATATTGCTATTTTGCTATGTTACTATATTACTATATTACTATATTACTATATTACTATATTTCCGTATTGCCGTATTGCTGTATTTCTATATTTCTACATTTTTATATTTCTATATTGCTATCTTGCTATGTTACTATATTACTATATTACTACATTACTACATTACTATATTACTATATTACTACATTACTACATTACTATATTACTATATTACTATATTGCTATATTAACATTTTATCATCTCACATTGAACAATAATGCACCATATTATAATAAGTACAACATTTGTATGATGCATGTATTTTCACCTATTCATACTCCATCAATTTTGATTAAACTTTGCATAAATATAGAATTCGACTAATCTTAGTATCTAACGTAAATCAAACTTGAAAGTTCGATCTACAGGTATTTCAATTCCTTTGTGACACATGCGGTGCATCATCATTATTATTGGGAAAGCAATGTATATACCGGATTGTCGATGTTGTATACATCAATAAACTGATTTTACAACATATATGTTGATATTCTTTATCATTTTCCTTTCATCTCAGACGCATAAGGTGCGTCGTCAATATCATCGAATTAATAATGTATATGATGAAATGTTGACTTTATATGTATTAATAAAATTGTTCTATTTGAGAATGTCACAATGTGTGCTAATATTATTTATTATTTTACTCTGGATATCATTGCGAGACGCACATGGTGCGTCGCTAGTTTCATTGAATGACAAATGTACATAATGAATCATCCATCTTATATACATTAGTACAATTATTTCATTTCATAATGTTACAATTTGTGTTAATATTATTTATTATTTTATTCTCGATATCATTGCGAGACGCACATGGTGCGTCACTAGTTTCATTGAGTGAAAAATGTACATAATGAATCATCGACCTTAATATATATATTAATACAATTATTTCATTTCAGAATGTTACAATTTGTTATTTTACTTTCGATATCATTACAAGACGCATACGGTGCGTCACTAGTTTCATCGAATGAATGATTAATAAAAAAATTAATAAAATGATTTATATATAGAATTGTTAGATACTGATATCAGTTCTACTTCAGCTACTAATATCATTTATGATTTCATCTTCAACTTTATACTCAGACGCAAACGGTGCGTCACCCTCTTATTATTACAAATAACATACATTGTGAATCGTCGATTTTCTGCACGTTACCTAACCTAACACTTTATACAATCTTCAATATGCAACAGATAATTGTATCTACTTATTCCCCTTCCAACAATTTCTCAATACGACACATTAGGCGCGTAATCAATCTCCATAAAAAAGTATATATACTTTAATCCAGTTTAATGGGCCGCGAAAAAGAAGTAAACAAAAGATATACGTACACAGAGGAGTTGTGCAAGGTTCGCGGCAAGCCGTGGCACAAGCGGGGCGTTAATTAATGCCCTTACGCGGGGGAAATATCCGGAATTTTTAATTACCCCCGTTCGACCGACGAACGGGCGCGTCACTATCGAAATTCGAAACCGGCTTAAATCGAATTAATTAAAGAGGATCGTCTTTTGGGCGATAATTGAAAATATTTCCACGGACGATGCTCGAAAATCGAGCGACTACCTTCGTGCGGACGAAGGGTGCGCAACAGAATCGATCAGATATTAGTAATCAAACGCAGCAACGGCGCAAAACAGGGGCATAATGAACCGGACTTGTTTGCCGGCGTCAATCGTCGATCGGTTGTGTTATTTACTCGTTAGTGTCATTCACAAATTCGTTACGCGCATCCGGAGCATTATGTCGCCGGTCGCGTTTCTCGAATTCATCGACATTAACGAGGCGTTCCGGTGTCAGCAGCGAAATTTCGTCGCGGACGCGATCGCGCATCCTCAAAAATCCAAAATCCGCTCGATCGAATGCGTGCTGGCTCGATAACATGGCCGCCGGTGGTCGACCGGAAGTGACGATTCGCGGTGCAGTTAATTCGCGAAAATTCGCTGATACAGATAATCGTTTAATCGTACCGTCGAAACGGTATCGCGTTGTTCACCCGGCGAAATCAAGGGGACCAGAATTGCACAAAAATGATCGAAAAAGAGATGAACGGATAAAAGGAGCAAAATACTCTCGATAGTATGGCGATAGTATTATTACTATCATTTAACGTTGTTTATATATCAATTTTTAAATTTATATATATGGGTTGTATCGAAAGGTACGCATATTCTTATTTGACTATAGATCTATGTATCCCTAGATCCCTATTATTAGACACTATTATGGTTACTATAACCGTATACTATATTACTAGAGATTTGATTTAGGAATCTAAGAATTAAGAGATTTTGAGATTTAGGGATATAGAAAATTAGGTATACAAAATATAGAAATCCCTAGAGGAATCTCTAGATTTTGTTATCCCTAAATTTTTACATTTCTACATACGAAGTCTCCATCATTAGAATCTAACTATTGAATAGTAATGTGATAGTAATATTATTTAATAGGGATAGTAACTATATTACTATTAATATCACCTTGTAATAGTGCTATAGTAGTAATGATGTATTGCTTTTGTCACTATTGTTATAGTAAGGTTAAGGTATAATAAATATAGTAAATTTCCTAAATAGTAGCAAGGTATTCTACTAAATAAAAATAGTGATAATACTACTACTATTGTACATATAATAATAAAAATACTAAAATGCAATAATAAAATAATTGAATGAAATAAAATACAATAATTTCAGATAATAATAACAACGACAATAATAATGTAAGTGGTAGTAATATACTAAACGTTATAAATATTTAATAATAATATACTACCATTAGATAATTATAACTTTACTAAAATGCAATAATAAAGTAATGGAATAAAACAAAATACAATAATTTTAGATAATAATAATAACAATGACAGTAATAATAATATAAGTAGTAGTAATATACTATAATATGTTATAAATATTTAACAATAATATAATACTACTATATAATAATAACAATACTGAAATAAAATAATAAAATAATAAAATAGAATAAAATATAATAATCTGAGATTTGGGACCTAATAGAGAGACAAAGGGTGAAAAAGCGTACGGACCAATAAATAGTTAGACAAGGTTGAAACAGGAAGTACGAGGGCAAATAACAGCGAGGACGATACTTCGCAGCACACGGGCATAAATTACAACGAACGCGGGCAGAGAAAATTACGGGCGAGGCGACGGCGCGAAAATATTCGGGAAACTGTCCCGTTGCGGGCCGATGATTAATAAATCAAACTCTCACACGCACGTCAAACAAGCATGATTGTAATTTGCTGCGATAGCCACCGTTCTGTGCCGCGTCCACGCGATAGAATGGCAGGAACAAAATGCACGAGGCGGAGGAGGAGCGGCTGGCAAATTAAAATGCGCATAATTACGTAGCAATTATGACGTTTGCTTTTCGTTGACGCTATTACCTGGCTGCTGCTTGCTGGCTCGTGAAACGCGTTAATAACCTCGGTTTCGTTAATAATTCCGACTGCATTGATTCGCTTCAATATTCGCTCCTTTTGATTTCGATCAAGGAAGAGCCGCAGTGAAAAGAACGTTCAATATTATCGCGAGAAAGAATCGTTGATATTTTCTATGGAAACTCGATATTTAATTAAGAATGGGGACTATTGTTCCGTTTCAGTAGCACGAGTCAATGATTACGTTTATTAATTGCCTGCAGGACACCGGCGGACGCGGTGAACTGACCCAAGGAAAATGGCGGTGTGTTACTAAATTTCTATATTTGCAAACTATATTTAGATTTGGAACTTTTAAATTAGGAAATCTGGAGATTTGAAATGTGGATATGGCAATCTTTCAGAAGTTACGAATTTGAAAATATGGGGATTTGCAAAATTGCAGAAGTACTCTATATAAAAGTGTCACCTCGAATAGCGTGAAGAGTGAAAATTACAGTAGGTACTTGGGTTAAAATCCTCAGGGGACCCAAGTACTTAAAATCTTCTGAGATCGCTTTATACAGGGTGTTCCAACCTAACAATTTCTCATGCACTTCCAATTAATATATTAAGTTAAAATATTGAGAGTCCCTTAGTACTTAAAATATTTTGAAGTCGCTGTATACAGGGTGTTTCAACGCAACTTACAATGTCTTATACACTTTCGATAAATCTATTAAGTTAACATCATCAGAGACCCTCAATGTAAAATATTTTAGTACCGCTTTATACAGGGGGTTTCAACTTCTGATCTGTTAAAAACGTATTAAAATTAAGATTGTATAAAACGTAACAAACGTAACTTTGAATAAGAGGTAGTTTCGAGTCAAGAATCGCAAGAAAGTTACCATAGAAAAACATGAAAATGACAAAGAGTCGTAAGTTGTTTGCAATTTGGTCAGGTGCGATGAATCTCACCAACGCAACCGGCTGTGGTTCGAGACCAGAAGGGTTGCTAAAACAGCTACGACAAAACTCCGTTGCTGGCGTTAGCGGTTCAGCAACGGGTAGCAACAGCAACGGTAGCAGTAGCCCGAACCAACCAGCGCCGCATCAAGTATCACTCTATTTACCCGTCAAATATTTGTGCTTTTACCGTGGAGCGCGTATCCGAGGCTCCTCTCCTGCTTCCTCTTAGCTATCTACTCTATCCTCTAGTGCCACTTTGTATACAGTGAACACCGCCGGCTGAATTTCCCTAACGAAAACTTGCCGAAAATTTGCAATTCATAAAGAGCCAAGGCCACCCCTCCTTGCTTGCCTCCCTTGCCGAGTTAGGGGAAAAGAGAACATTCCCTTCCGTTTCTGGAACAGTGCTATCAAAAATGTTCAACATTAAGAATACATTGTTGGTCAATATTATAAGCTTGTTTCATTTGTAGTTACATTGTTATGGCCAGGAAAGAATTAATTGCAGTTTCACTTTAACATGTTATGTTTCTCTCCTATGAACTATTTGGTATTTCAATTTCGCTAGGCAAGTGGTTGAATATACAACGCTTGTTAATATTATAAGCACATTCTATTTTTAGTTATAATGTTATGGGAGTGAAGAAAGGACACCGCAGTGTTTTATTCTAACACAACTGTTATTTATGTCTTCCACAACTTATCTTGTATTTAAATTTCGCGGGCTAGGCAAGTGGTTCAATATACAACGCTGGTCAATATTATAAGTTTATTCGATTTTTAGTTATAATATTGCAGTCGTGAGAAAAGGACAATATGATTGCAGTGTGGTTTATTCTAACACAACTATTATTTATGTCTTCCACAATTTATCTTGCATTTAAATTTCGCGGGCAAAGAGAGTATATGAACACTGATGGTCAATGCTATGAGTTCACTTAATTTTTAGATAGATTGTTATGGGCACGAGAAAAGAATAGTATGATCTGATTGTGTTTCACTCTAACGTAACTATCAGTTTTGTAACTGCCATTTTTCCACAACTTATTTGCATTTAAATTTCGCGCGCAAAGCGAGCAGTTGAATTTACACTGGTGAACATTACAAGTTCATTTCATTTTTAACTAATCTACTGTTAGGAGCGATACAATTACTTTTTCCGTCTGCAATACTATTATTTTTCCCTTCTATAATATTATTTTTTTTCTATGAAAAATATGACAGAAACGAAAATAAAATATATCGGTGATTTAATAATGAGAAAGAATTTATAAAATTGCAATCGAAGTCCCTGTTAAGAGCATGAAAACTCACTTATGATTTTGTCTAACCTACAAATAGAATTCTCCGTAAAACAAGCAATAATTCATTCTAAATATGCGAAATTTCTTTTTACAATATTGCTTTACTGCCATTTTTACGCGAAACCGCACAAAAAATGTAATATTATCCATAAGAGTAGCCTAGCTAAGTATTATTCATGAAAGTAAACTAGCTAATATTATTTCTAAAAATAGATTAACTATTATTCATGAAAGTAGTCTAGCTAATATTATTCATAAGAATAGACTAGCTAAGTATTATTCCTGAGAGTAAACTAGCTAAGTATTATTCCTGAGAGTAAACTCGCTAAATATTATTCCTAAAAAACTTGCTAAAAACGTAGTAGTAGTAAATAATTTTGACACCAGCGACACGAAGTGACAGTAATGTGAAAGGATTCGAGAACGAAACGTAAATAAAGTCGATGGAAAGGTGACATAAGCGGGTTGTAACACGGGTTGGCAAAAAGTAAAGGTTCCTTTTCACGGAAGAAGGTGGATGATGGCGAAAACCTGTATGCTCGTAGGCTGGTCACGGATGTGACGCACGAACGGGTACCACATAGCCGTTCCTTTTTTTTCTTCTTCTTCTTTGGCCCCTTTGGCCATCTACCCCTGGGAATCCTAATATCCACCGTTTGACGTCATGCCAAATACGTACCCTTACTCGTCTGGAATAAGTCACGAGCCGCAATAGAGGATCGAAGTAAACGTCGAAGAAGAAAATGGTGGCCTCGGTAATACGCGTGTCCTAAATCTTTCTTGACGAGCTATTGTATGCCCCGGCTGACGGGACAGTTATCATTAAACAATCAAACAAAATAACTGCGATTCTGTCCTGCCTACGTGAGTGGAATTTACGATGACCGTAAATTTCCTGCTTTCAAGAAATTTCGAAAAAAAAAGAGGAGGTACTCGGTTCATTTTACGGTCGAGTCGTTCTCATATGTGATTGGATTAAAAAAAAAAATGTGCAAATGAAATCAACGAATTGACGCTTTCGAAATTCGAGGCTGTTGGGTGATTTTGATAGAAATCGAGAAAATTATCGAGACTGTGCGTTAGGTAGACAGAAACGTACAGCAGGCTCGTGCGCTGGATACTAGTCCGATTTGAATACATAACTGGCTGGATATAAACGAGCCTATGAATAAAATTTAAATTCCAATCAGCGGCCGAACAATGCGACAATACCTGCGATCATCCGGTAGAAATCAAGTCGTATATAGAACGCGTTCGGTGAATCTGAACGACAATGCGTGGCGTTTATAATCGGCCAAATGAAATTTTTATTTCGAAATTACACCGTTTATAGAGAAACTCCTGCGATTGCGATATTGAACAGTTTTAGTAATATGGTTATGTAGTAATTATTAGTGATATTAATGTAATTATCACATGGATGTGATTTAGGGTTCTTTTTAGAGGTTAGTTCAGAGGGAGCAGCATTTTAGAAGATTAAATGTGCAAACGTGAAAATAAAATATTTTTAATATTTTTAAATTTTATATATTTTATAACTTTCCATGACTTCAAATCTGTACGTTTTTCAATTTTCAATTTTTTCTGAATTTTCAAAACTTTCTACATTTCCTAAAGTTTCTAAATTTCATAAAATTCCTACATTTTTAATTTTTCTGAATTTTCTAAATTTCCTAAACATCCTAATTTTTATGAATTTCTCAAATTTCTTAAATTGCCTAAAACTCTAGTTTCCTATATTTTCTATGTAACCTTAACTTTCTAACTTTCTTAAATTTCCCATTTCTTTTTCTCAAATTTCTTAAATTCCTAAACTTCTTAAATTTTCTAAATTTCTCTAATTTCTCAAATTTCTCACATTCCTAAACTTCTACACTTCAAATTTCTCCTAATTCTCAATCCGTCAAATTCCAAACTCCCACCCTCTCCATTCGCACCTCCCACAACGATCAACCCCAAAAATTCCCAAGTAACAAAAGCAAAAAATTCTCAAACCCTAAAATTTCCAAAATTCAAAATTCCACCCCGTAGAATACAATAGTTGATGTTCCATCGAGCGCATCGGTCACGCGTAATATTTCTCGATCATTCGTACTCAAAAGGATTTCGATAGATTTGAATTGGGACGTTGATGTTCGCGAATCGGAAGAGCCGAACCGACAGGAACGATCCGACGTGTCTATTCGTCACGGGAGAACCCTAACGTCTACCAGCCACGATAAACCAGAGCTTCGATTCCCTTCCGTAGACTACCCTGGCCATTAAACACAATGCCGCTGCTATTACTCTTCACGGTGTTATTGAACGGGTCCCATTATCATCGTATAATATCGCGATATCTTTTCACCCCGATGGGAGTGCCCGCAGAAAGGAAGAACTGCCAAATCGTAGCGGGCTCGTTTCGAGCCTCATATGCTTGGAACATCGCCTAGAAACCATTGGCAAGCCGGTGGATTCGGGTACTAATAGTTTTTAAAAATATACTTCAAATCCGTGTCAATTATACCCATTTCTGGTAATTAATATCATTCGTGTCATCGGATAATATAAGGAGTTTCGTGGTACAGAAGTGGAACAAAGTTTAAATGACTCTACATGAATCTTGTTCTTGTGGTTTGACGTTAGTGTGTTATTTTATTATTATTTTGTTACTTTGTTATTACATATTACTGGCATTTTATTGCTGCATCGTTAAAGTGTTATTACATATTATTGTTATTTTATTGCTGTCTTATTACTGTTATATTATTACTATGTTATTACTGTGTTATCACTGTATTATTTTATTGCTGTATTATTACTGTGTAGTTACATGTTACTGTGTTATTTTATTTGTATGTTATTACTGTATGATTACATGTTACTATGTTATTTTATTACTGTGTAATTACATATTGCCATGTAATTTTATTCCTGTGTTGTTACTATGTTCTTATATATAACTGTGTTATTTTCTTACTGTGCTATCATATTATTTAACCACATCATTACCCATTATCATATTTAATACCATAATATAATTGTATAAAATCCCCAAGTTCTCATATTTCCACATTACAATATTGCTATTATATATTATTACATTTTGTCATTTTTACATTATCACATAATATTTTCACATTTCAATCTAATTAATAACTGTACTACAAATTATAATATCACTGTATCATGATTGCTATACATACATTGATACATCATTGTCATGTTACATATGCACACACTCCCATATTATCATATTATTCTATTATCTGTTGTACTACAAATTCTCATATCCTATATTACTGTATTTCCATATTACTGATTACCGTACTGCACATATCTCATATTTCCGCATTATCACACTGCTATGTTACTGTATTATCACATCCATTATCACACCGCTATATTAGAGTATTACCATATTACACATCATTATATTACCATATAAGTCTATTCTCCCCTATTCTACTCTGATACGCCCATATTGCTGTATCGCTATATTACTGTCTTATAGTACGCAATATTATGTTAATATATTCTTAGGTTACCATATTATTCACTGTCATACTATTATATTATTATATTCATTCCTAGACCTTACATTTCTATTATTAGACATAAATTAATTAGAATCACATTTCTCATATTAATGTAATGCTATATTCATCGTTATATTATATATTATATATGTGAGAATAAAATTACTGTATCACTATATCTTTATATTATCATATTATTCATTATTATAATAATATATTTTCATAGTGCCACATTATCATATATCCACGTTGTTATATTATTAAATTATCCTTTACCATATCACTGTATCCCTACATTATCGTATTATATACTATATTAGTATATTTTTATATCATATTATATATTATTATATTCCCATGTTTCCATTCTTATATTATTATACTAACATATTATACATGTTACTACACATTATACTAATATATTATATGTATATGTTAGTATAATGTGTAACATACGATATTACTTTCTCATAACATTACCTACTACCATGTCACATTATCATATTCAGAAATGATTTATTAACATACCACAATACGTTCATACTCTGAAATGACTAATGTTACTGAAATCATCATATAAACTAACATCAACCTTTTTTAAAGACGTCCTATATAAAACAATTCAATGTTTCCATCACATCACATCACATCACATTACTATATTATCATACTACTCGTTACAATACATATCTCGTTAGAATATCATAAAACTCGTTACATCAGATTACACATCTCCATATTACACAGAATAATCCGAAGCTTTTCCAAAGTAATACCAAAATGAGATTCAAAAACCCTCAACCACTTGCAGTGTTCCGGTCTCGTTAGTCCAAACAACGTGCTCCCACTTCCGTTGTTAAGATCGTTCCCTCCGTTCGGTACACGAGATTCTTCCAAGGTTCCGTTTCGATTCCACGTGAGCAATTCACGCAAAGAGCTAACGAAGGCTGGCTCGGTCCTCCGCTAAAGTGGCTAAGATAAACAGTGGCCAATTATAAATTCCTCGTATGCAAATCTCCAGAGCCCAGCGACTGTGAAGCGGGCTACGAGTTGCGCTTACTTCCGTGCGGCCGCTCAACAGCCGGAAGAGACAGCGCTCTCGCGAACGACACTGCCGAACAGGAGGATACTACAATCGTCGATCGACGAGAGTGCAGAGGAGAAAGAAGGACGAGAACCGGGATGAAGAAATAGAGAGGAATACAGAGAGGATGAAAGGGGTTTGGGAGGACCTGATTGGCGGCGGCGTTAACTGGGAAAGCTAAGCCAGGAGTCAGCTCAGCTGCTGCGTCGTCATCCGTGTGACAACTTATAATTTGATAGAAACCCGCTTCGTACTGGGCTTATACCGGTTGGATACCCATCCTCGTTCCGCTCGCTACCCACCCTGCGCCCCATCCACCCCCGTCCACCAAACTACCTAAAATACCTACACACGCACAGTGCCGCTTAATCTGTGCCTATCTAAAGGTGTCTATGTTCCTCGTCGGTTTAACCAGTCGGTAGGGGTTTTTGGCGAGCGAAACTGGTTCAACGTCGCAGCCAGCACACGGATAGTTTAATTCTGCTGATTATATCGCGATGTTTGCACTAACCCTTGCGCAGCGTTCGTAGTTAACTGCCTCTAGCAGCTCTTCTGCGATTCTGTTGATTCATTATGCGTAAGTCGATCGGAGATGAAATAGTTTTCATTTCGAGATTTTTTTAGTTTCAGCTGAAAACACGGGAGACCTTCAGGAAAGGGCAAACAACTGTTGACTTGTTTGCAGACTGTGGCTTATTTTGCGTGAAGTACGGTCTCTGGAGGTCTATCTAGTTTTGTTATGCGATTCTAACAATTCATCCGACGCGGCAAGATTTTAACGGCGGTAAGCGTTGATAGATTGAAAAGAAATTTGGAGAGGCCACAGTAATAGATACTTCGTGGGATCCACACGACCCATATACGTTTCAATACTTGACTATTGTAAGCTTAGGTACCTTGGTCTTAAAAGAAGCTAGTAAAAGGCAGCTTGGTTTTAAGCGTCAGTCTCGTCATTTAATAGCCACACCTTGTATACCTAATCGACAAGATAATAGACAAGAGCCTTGTCCCCTTAACAGGTAATAAGATATTGAAAATCGAAAAGATTGACGAGCCGTTTGACCCAGAGCTGCATCGCGACAATCCGTTCGGATCAATCGGTGAGCAAACGTGTAAATTCAAGGGCCGATACAGTGGCCACGATAGCAGAGGGTCAGTGATACGTTCTCAAACGAATGCCGTTGTAGAAAGAGACGGTCTATATCGAGATGGAAATGCGACGGTAGAACGAAGGGAAAACGTTGTGCACGCTACCGTAACTTCGCGTCACGGCCGGTGAGCTTCATCGATCACCGGCCAACTCAATTTGTCTCCATTGATACCAATCTGCTGAGCAAGCTCCTCCCCATCCCCGACACCTTCTATCCCTGTTTCGCTCTATCCGCCTCTATCCCGGAGCCCGGTTCTTCTCCTTCTCTTTCGTCGACGAAATTCCTCCTGGTGGAACAACGTAACACGCGCTAGACTGCGTGAATCTCGTCGTTGTCGTCGTCGTCTAGCGTTTTCATTTAACTACGCGAGTCTCATCACGTGTATCCCTGACTTGTTTATCTGCTCGCAATTTATGTCGGTATTGACTGAGATTGACGGGAAATGAATCCCTCCTCTGCGTGCATCCTTGAAACATAGATAATGTTAATCAGCTGCGAATTGCAAACGCGTTCGCTGCTTAGACCTCCTGGAGCAATTCTGCTGCAGAATGAGATCTCTCTGGAGGTCTTGTTTTAACTTGGATTTCGAATAGTTAACTGCTACATATATCAACAAATTTTGCATAGTAGAAGTATCCTCGATATACAGGCTGATACAATTTCGTAAATCGTCCAACGATTAAATGTAACAAGGTATTACATGTACAATGGTTTTTCGGCACAGTGGTAATCAGTTAATGTCGCGTGATTACAGTGGCAATTTGATGGTGCACCTTTGGGTATCTGCATCTTGCCGGCAAACGTTCAAGGGAAACCATGGTATCGATATGAGAGGCAGACGATAGCGACTATTGAGACGCGGTGTGTAAACTCAGACTACCAGCTTTTAGTTGATTAACGCACGTCGACCGTGACTCGCTACGGATCTCTCGAGTACAATGAAAATAGCTTCTGCCTGAAAGACGGATTACTCCAGATTATTGACTTTCGACTTGCTCCTTCGTTTCGCCGCGAAGTCAGACCGGATAAAGAAAAGAAGGGATAAGACGATGAATTCCGTTCCGGTCCCTCTGGCTCAGTCTGACCTGCCAAGGGACACTGCTACTGTCTACGAAATTCTAACGGACGTTCTGTCCTCGAACATCTCCAATTACCTCTAATACATCCTGGTAATTAACCAGTGAAGATCTTCGTTCTATTTTTATAGATTCAATAGTGTAGTGCTTATAACTTCTGTGTTTGGAGATTCGATAGTGTCATTACTGTGAGCTGTTATGGTCGTCTATCGAGAAACTAGGTTAGTCAAAGTCGCCATCTTGTGTTATACTGGTTTCATCGGGAGATTAAGTTGGTCAAAGTCGCCATCTTGTAGTGCTATGAAGGTTTTAAGATGGTTTAAAATTAATTATATTGGGGTAGCTTAATTTGGGATTAAATTAATAATTCATTTTATACTTCTAAATTTCTGAATACACAAATCTTCAATTAACAGCATACGAATAATTTTAGTTCCAATATGTCCGATACCTGCACACACAATTTCTTTTATTTCCCGCCGTTTCACTTCTCATTTTCTTATTTCTGTAAGTCACAAGGAATAGAAGCTCGATAAATATGCATTTTTAATGCGTTATTACCGATACTCGAGGAAAAACGTAAGACCTGCAGAAGTAGCTAAGTTTCCAGCGAGAGATCCTACTTAAGTTGCCTAAAGTATTATCGTCGTAAGAACGAAACGGTGAAGGAGTTCTCGGAATCTTGTAGAGATGTTCTGCCATTTTAGAATCTATAAAAACTTCTTCCTTAAGAACCGAGTCGGCCTGTAATGGAAGTCGTAAAATCCTTACCTCCTTCGCGAAGCTAGTCCACCTAGATCGCGTGCACCGATAAAAAAAAATAATAATAATACATGCAAATATAACGTAAACGATTGTGCAACATTTGAAGGAGCCGTAAACGATTTCGAAACGCATTCAACGTCATTTTCGGTGTTTCAAAGGGAACAAAAAAAAAGTGGGTAATCGAACAGCCGGTACATTTGATCGGCGAATAACGGCACGGCCAATATTTTTGATCCTGTTATTTCGCATTTGTTCGGTCGCCGGCCGAAAATATTCGCAATTTCGTCCATCGGAAACGTTCTTTTGTGCCCGAACGTTTTTACTTAAGCGATATGTAAAACGTAAATAAATCCATTTTAGCCTATTTGTCAAATCCGCGAGAAAGGACTCGACTATCCGGGATCTGGCCGTCAATAGCGATTTCGTATTTACGAGGCATGAATTTTGCAACTCGTTCCCTGTAACGTGATTATCCGAATTCCGAGCTTCGACTGTGAAGTCCCGGACACACTCGAGCGACGACACGCGTCCTACTACGTGTGTGGAACCGTTCTACTCGCTTTATCTGTCGACATGCATAATGCACAGCTGAGGCGAGTTTACATTGCCAATGGCGGATCGAAAAAGTTCCAACAGGTCTGCAGATATTTTTTGAGCCACGCCATTTGTCGCCATTTCGATATTGAGCGGAATTACAAATCGTGCGTCGTTACATTTTATTCTCGGTTTTATGTACTGTTTAGGGAATTTACATTGCTGGATGTAGTATTTTAAATTATTTATTTTTGTTAGGATGACGGTATTGTGTAAGGTAATGTATGGATTTGACTGTAGGTAAGCGTTAGAAGAAGGGTAGTCGAAGACTGGAGTTTTTGACACTGTGATATACTAGTATGTGGAACAGGTATTGATAACAAATTTTGGAATTTTTTGGAATTTTTGAGTTCTTACATTTTCACATTTCTGAATATTAAAGTTCCCAGAGTTCTACATCTTTGAATTCTCAAACTTTCAAATTTCAGTTATACCATTATAAATTCATAAATGTTAGATTTAAAAATTTCTGAAGTGACACAACTTGTGGAATTACGGTGCGTGGAGTTATGGCGCGCGGAGTTATACCGCGTGAAGTTATGGCGCATGAAGGTATGGCGCATGAAGGTATGGCGCGTGGAGTTATAACACGTGGAAATATCAATGCGTTGCGATACAACCCGTGGAATTACAATACGTGTCGATACAACCCCTAGAATAGTAACGCATGGAACTGAAGTTATGACACGTGGAATTATGGTGCGTGGAGTTATCACGCGTGGAAATTACAATGCGTTGCGACACAACTCGTGGAATTATAATGTGTTACGATAAAATCCGTAGAATAATAACGCGTGAAAATTACAGCACATAGCGATACAAGAGGAAGAATTACAACGCGTGACGATACAACTGATGGAATTATAACACGTTTTGTTACAACCCATGGAATAATAATGCATAGTGATACAACCCGTGAAATTATAACACGTAGAGATACAACCTATGGAAGCTTAACGCGTATTAATTCAACGTGTGAAATTATTGCGCGCGAAAATTACAACAGGCAACAATACAAGAGACGAAATTATCACGCATGACGATACCACACGTGGAATTACAACGTGTCCCGTGAAATAACACATCATCATACAAATCGTGGAATAACAACGCATACCGATGCAACCCGTAGAATAACGCGTGGAATTATTGCGTGTGAAACGCGATACAAAGGGCGGAATTATACCGCGTGGCAATATAACGAGTAGAATTACAAGACATTGAACCCAAGGAATAATAACGCATAGCAACCCGTAGAATAATAACGCGTTGGGTTACAATCCGTAGAACAATAACGCGTAGCGATACAACGCGTAAAATTACGACGCGTGGAATTACAGAGCGTGGGTATACAACGCATGGCGATAAGATACGATTAAGGAAAAAGAACAGTAGTATTTTAAAAGGAATAAAACGTCTGGTTATCGTTTAGCAGGGATGTAAAACGTAGCACGGAGAACACCGCAGCACCGATTCCGCGTCGACAAAATACCTGTTAACCGGTGTCTACGCGTGTAGTCGCTTGTTTTAATTTCATCATAAAGAACCGACTCGTTTAAACGATGTACGCTAACACCTGCAACGGCAACCATCGGCCGAGTATCCCCACCAGCTCGATCTCGCCGTGCGTTTTAACCCCCGTAACGCTTACGAATACGAACAGACGGGATTACTGTATTACGAATGGCGCGACGAAGAAGGAGAAACAAAGAAGGGAGGGCCGGCATATACGAATGGAAACGTATTGCTGGTAGGAAATGAATTTTTACGATATTTACTTTAAAACTTTTTTCCACGACGGTCGTTACCGACTTCCGCGCCGCGTTTTTCCATCAACGAACCAAGATTCCGGCGCGCCTTTACGAATATCCGAATTCTCGAACGGCCTCGGGGACAAATCGTTTCCGACCGATTGAGCCCACCGTCTAGACGAAATCATTCGTATCGTGACTATATCGACCAGGGACCACAGAATCGTCACCGTCGCCGACTGTTTCAAACAAATGGTGAAAAGTTGTACACGGTTCCACATCGCGATCGACTCTTGGCTGGATTTTGAAACAGTTTAATTACATGATATATACCGACTCCTTAATTTACAAAATAGATCAAGAAAGGGTTCTCAATAAAATGTATCGCAACAGGAGTATGTGACAAATACATTTTTCTTTTATTACAAGTAGTAAATAAATGATAATATTCAACCAATTTATTTAACTGAATTATTTATGAGATCCAAAGGAAATGTGATGTTGAGCCACACTTGACATAGGGGTGCAAAGGGTTAACCTTGACAAATTCAAGGTCCCTAACATCAATGATCTATTTTATTATACATTATTATCGATTACATCACTGATCTGATTTTTCACGTATAATTAATATAAGTAGTCTATAGTTTAATACTTATATATTAATATAAGTATAACTAATAAAGGTTCTGTTTCTGTGAATAAATGTACCGAATATTCGATTAAATTAAATTCTCGATATTCAGCTCGAGTACAGGATAATTCACGAGCTAATCGATGATCGACTCCATATCGATCACCAGTATCGCATCGACGTACACACGAGTATTATTGACGATACGAATTATCCGTTGCATCACGATGAGATATCTAGAGTAGCCAATAGCGTAATATCGTAGTACACCCCGTCTAATTATCGTACGTGCCTAATTTCAAGGTACCACGTTGAAACGTACTAACCGTAACTAACGTTGATGGGCAAACGCTATTAATCCACAGTTTGACTTCTACACCAATCGAGGCTCCACAAAACGCGGATCTATCGATACAAACTTAATAAATATTTTGAAAAATTGTCCGGTTCACTGCGCGGAGCATCCCTTTTCGCTGTCGCATGAAATATGCATCCATCTTGCTCGCGCAAAATGATTGAAGTGTCGAAACAACGGGAAATTGCTATACGCACGAATCGAATGAATTTCCTAGTTACGGAGTAAATTGTTCTTACTCGATCGATGGTTACTCATTCAATTCGGCTCGTTGATGAAAATTTATCAATAGTGCTTACGATCTCACGGCTACTATGTTACGTTCCCTTCCCTCTATTGATACTGTTTCACGGGTGATCAGAGATTGGCGGCAATCGATTAGCAATTACGAGCAGATAATTACCGTGCTGGTCTATACGGGATCGTGTTTGTGACGAGGCCCTCCTAGGTGTGTTTCGAATCTCGGCATACAACGTCCTGATAATGCTCCTAACTAATCGATATCGCGCATTTTCTCGATGTCAATAATCGACCTGCCATCGGCTCCATAGGTCGGCTGAATCTTATTCGGGTAATAGCTGCGAATCAGGATATTCGAATTATACTTGTGCAACATCTTCAGAATCTAACACAATCCAACAGAATCTTAATTTTCTTTCTTAAGAAAATTAAGTGGAAAGAAATTTTGCAATTATTCGAATAAATTACTTGAATCGATTATTAAAAAAAATTATCTGGATAAATTATTCTGATAAGTTATTTAAATAAATTGTTGAAAATAAATGCTGAGAATAAAATTGTTTAAATATATGCTGGGAATAAAATTATTCAAATCACTTATTTGGATAAATTATTCAAATATACTGTTTGAATAAAACGTTCAAATAAATGATGAAAATCAATCATTTAAATAAATTATTTGAATAAATGGTGAGAATAAATTCTTCAGACAAATTATTTGGATAAATTATTCAAAGACATTGTGTGAATAAATTGTTCAAATAAGTGGTGAAAATAAACTGTTCAAATAAATTATTCAAATAAATTGTTCGGTATAATAGATAAATTATTCAGATATATCATTGAAATAAATTACTTGAATAAATTACTCAAATCAACTAAACGCATATTCAGATAATTACAAAACATAAATTATGCGTATAATTATCAATTACATATAAATATTAATTCGAAACAATTCCAATAATGCCCATCTCCGATTGCAAATACGTAACACAATTATTCGAACTACAAAGCAGAAAATAGCAAGGGATATTAGTTCGAAATTAATTCGTAACTGAATCATAATTAAATGAGTTTGAATGGTTGCAAAAAAAAAAAAAATTCGGTGCAGGTTCACATCCTGACCCAATCATTAGATTCCCAATAAGTGAATATAAGTCTGTATCTAAGAAATAAATTTCACTTCGAACGACTAGAGTTTATTTTGCTACGTACTTGATGACTCGAGAATGTCTCTTCGAAGATGTTTTACGTTTTACAAAAGCTCGGAGTGAGCGTACAATTTTTGTGACATTGCTGAGGGAAAACAGTTTCTAATTTTCTATTGGTTTAGCTAAAATTCGAGTGGAGATGGAAATACAAATAACGTATGAAGTGGGTCTGGGTTTTCTCCAAAGTGACCTAAGCAAGTAGTAAAACCTAGCAATACCTCGACATGTATAGAAAACTGCAAACAAAACTACTGCTGAGGTTAAGGGTTAACCAGATGTGACAAACAATAAAAAATACTCGCTAGAATGTAATGACTCCTTGGGTCTTATTGCTGCTACAGGTAAAGACTGATTTGAAACTATAAATGAAGGAACGAAAAACCGTTAAACTATCGCTAAAAACTTGTACTGTGTCTAATACTCTCGCTGTAATATGCATTCTACGACCTAATGCTACAGCAAGTTGCAGAAATATGCCATCCCTTTAGTTCTTATTAATCTGAGATTTGGGTGAATATTATGCTACTATAGTGCGCTGCATAAATATATCATTCCTTTAGTTTTTATTAATCTGCTTTTGGATGAATATTATATTACTACGCGTTGCATAAATATACCACCTCTTTAGTATTTATTAATCTGAGTTTTCAGACGAACATTATGCTACTACAGCACGTTGCATAACCTTAAACCTTATGCAATACTCCTTTCTCGTTTCCATTCATCGCCACATTTCGTTTCAGAACAAAAACTCCGACTAGCGAAAAAATGTCCGCCACCTCGAATTACCATGATAGTACAGGGGGCATTTAACACCTTAGGTGACTTACGCTCCGTTGTCGGCGGACAGGAAGCAATAGCGGATATGGGAGTCTATGGACTCTATGGGGAGTATTTCTATCTGGTCGAGTTCGATGGTGTCGACTCGTTGCCCGTTGGCGATGCATTGCTCGTGAAAATCCCCTAACGAACCACATTTACATCTGAAAGGTGCGCCAATTACTTTGGGTGCGTTTTACTTCATCGACGCTGCACAGAACCCACACACATTCGTGGCTGCTATTTCAACTCGAACCACGATACCTGGCTATTTTCATCAGGTCGCGTTGATACCCGTTTTGCTTTCGTTTCAATTATTTCTTTTTCTTTCGGCGTTCAGCTATGCACGTGCCGCTTTTTTGTCTTTGGGTATCGGGATTCTTGCTCTCTCAGATGCGATCATTAGTAATACAAGAACAAGTATGGTATTCATAAGGGAAATGTGGTGACTACGGAGTCTGCTTTTGGTGATTTTTTAGAGATTTATTAAGATTTGGAGTGGTTGAAGTATTTGGGAATTTGTGCATTTAGGAATGTAGGAATTTGAGAGTTTAGAAATTTGAGTTATTTGTAAATTATCAAATTTGTGAATCTTAGAATTAAATTCTAAAAACTTGCAAATTTTATAATGTCTAATATAAAATATACGAGATGATCTACGTTCTACGTAAATCTAGAAGCACGTCCACATATAGGACCATGCATGATTAATATTTTTAAGTATCCAGCTACCTCATATATTACATTAGGACCCATCAGAAAGTTACTCAAACAGTAGATTCAATTAAAATTATTACTTGAATTTCTAATTAAAAATTACTACTCGAATATCTGTTGAAGAAGTACTACTTGAATATTTAATTAAAAATTATTATTTGACCATCGAGTTCAAATTAATACTTGAATATCTAGTTAAAATTTACTGCTTCACTATCCAGTTAAAATTAGTACTTCAATATTTAATTAAAATTTACTACTTGACTATCTAGTTAAAATTGTTACTTGAATATTTAATTAAAAATTACTACTTCTCTATCGAGTTCAAATTAACACTTGAATATCTAATTAAAATTTACTGCATGAATAACTAATTAAAAATATCTACTCAAAAATGACTGTCTGATTATTTAAAATTACTACCTGAATATAATAGATATAAATGATATATCGTTGTATATCAGTCCACACATGGTTATAGTGCATTCACCTTTAACTTTCACCGCGTTTCACGATCATCCCCCGTTTTCTTCTCAGGAATCCTGATGGCGGTTGCAGAAAGGTCGTTACGCAATAGCAACGTCGGTATATCGCAACCGAGGGTTCCACGTTCAGGTTAATTCCGGTCGTTCTAGCCGGGTTTTCTCTCCACCCTCCCGTTTTCAACCACCTAACCCACCGCAGCCAGCGTGTACGCATACAGGGACAACCCACTTTCGCCTTCGCGGCCTTTTTCGGGCTGGCATGTAATTAAATTCTCTCGCGTCGCCAAATCGTTCGACCGTACCCGTCTAAACGTCGTAATTAAGATCGTGTATAATGATCACAGTCAGACGGGACCGGTCGTTCTTTTTTTCTTTCGTCTCTCTTTTTTTCAACCCACGAACCCCGGGAAAAAAGCGTCGGCTCGAACGAATCACATAGCAGGAATCATCGGTGATCGTTTGAACTTTGTCCGCCTCTGTGGATGGAACCAGACAGCCTCGAATCAGACGAATTTTTTAAACGAGTTGACTTTTCGTTAGCCACGAGATAGCCGGATGTTGAGCGAACCAATTTACTTGTAATGAACGTGATTTTATTTTATCGGACAATGATAAAACATCAAACTTTTTATTTCAATGATATTCCATTTAATTTATTCAAGATTACTCTTGACCTCCTTTTGGACGCGTTCGAAATCTGTTACTAGCAGCCATTTTTTATTCAGCTTGCATCGACTGTTTGACCCTTTCTTGGTGCATATTTTGCTGTCCAGCATGGACTGTAAATTTATATTTTTGTATGAAGCAGTGAAAATCCGATGAATGAAATAGTATTTCGATAAATCATTCAGAGTTTTGACACTTAAGGCGCCACGTAAATTTACGTTCTTCTAATCTGACTTCCTAAGGGCCACGTAGATTTATGTTTTTGCTGGAATTTTTATTAAGCTGCCTCAGATTTTCATTTTAACGCATTGGATATTTTCTTGTTACTGTTGTACTATCTGAATCTACAGTTCTGCTTTGTAGATAGTATTTTTTAGTAATTTCGTAACCGTGAAAATAGCAAGCACGAAAGAGTTTACTAGATATGTGTCAAGTCTGTCAGGTTCGTAGAAGGGTGAATGTTTCACAAAATATCGCATTCTTAAGAAATACTAGACTCGTAAATAACTGTAAAATTTGTACAGAAATAGTGTTGATTTAATAAAACTACAACGCTTTAAAATCATGCATATGTGTTTATTTAATTATCTTAAAAAATGTCCGGAAATTGAGGAAGACAGAGAAAGAACATGTGTAAGTGTTATGATGCGACACCGGCGGTCAGCGAGTAAACTAATTAAAATGGCCGACACGTGTGTAGAGCACTTAACGTTGAAACATGATACTTTTAATTTATGATTAGAATTATCAAAGCTGATAGATGAATGTAAACTCTGGATAATTGTTAAAGTATGATTGAAAATTTTAGATAATTGTCAAAGAATAAATGGAAACTAGATAATTGTTCCAGAATAAATGGAAACTAGATAACTGTTCAAGAATAAATGAAAACTAGATAATTGTTCAAGAATGCAAGCTTCAGACAATTGTTAGAGAATAAATAAAAACTTTAGACAATTGTTGAAGAAGGAATGAAAGCTTCAAATAATTGTCAAAGAATAACTCGGTAGTAATTATAAATAATTACTATAATAATTATAAAATATATCAATTATATCCAGAATTGCATGACTGTGTATACTCCACGCAACTGTTAAAAAATTGTATTCCACAGTGATCGATTTGCATCCTTTAATGTGCAATAGCAGCAGATTCAGAACGGGTTTAATTACAGATGTTATCAAACGTTTCGTTTATTTACATTTGAGATAAATTTTTAATTAAATTAAGATACGTTCCACGTTCCAGTTTTCGTAAATCACCAAAATTGTAATTAAAATCTGAAATTATTCTTTCCGTAAGTAATAACGGAACGCAAGCGTATGCCGAGCAACGAAACGTTCATAAAAGGGTGGTAAACTAGGTATCTGTCTTTTTAATAGGGAAAAATATGTGGTGTAAAAAGCAGGCTTGACCTAGTGACACCCGCAACACACAACGAGCGACGAAGCCAGATGTGTCGCGAGGAACGAATCCATTTTTTCGCTCACTCTTTTTTTTAGCGGTACTTAATGAAGGCGTGAAACGCGAGCGATAAAAATTCAAATAGCAAAGCCTAATGAGTTTCGTGAGCTTTCTCGCGCGTAAGACAAACAGCCGGATTCGAGACAATCACGTGTCTCCGTGACAGGAAGCTATACTCGCAGATTTGAAAAGATCCTTTCAGAAAACCGAGCCAACGCCTGGCAAATGTCAATGAATCGTTCCCAAATGACGTCAGCCCTTAATGTTTCTGGCACACGACTAACCTTAAAAAAAAAAGAGAGAAAAAAGAAAGAAAGGAAAATTATTCGAGAAATAAGGAGCATCGTACACGCGATCCAATTGGTCGTACCATTGTATAAACTTTCTTTTGTTGAATCAACGTTGAATATTGTTCGTTAAATTCGAAGGCAGGCAGATTATTTTACTGCAAATTGAAGATCTGAAGATAGGGGATATAGGGAAGATAGGGAATAGGTTCGTTTGGACGATGAAAATTTGCGGTAGTTAGTAATGGGTCGAGTAGATCAGTGGTTCCCAAGCGTTTTACTGTTACGGAATACTTTTAACTGGGAAACATTTGTAAAACGACGAAATAAGGTCAGAAGGTCACACCAAGAATACTAAGAATCAAAACTGCGAAACACCGGAATGAGGTCGTGGGGTCGCGATAAGAATGATAAGAATCGAAATTGTGAAACATCGGAATGAGGTCATGAGGTCATGCTAGTGACAATAAGAATGGTATAAACGTATCTCGACTAAATATTTTGGATTACGAGTTATATAGGGTGTTTCAAAAATGGTAAAACCTGTTAGACTTTATTTTTGGTGACTTTACATTCAAGCATTACAACAAATTACAGGACCTTATAGCTTCAAAGTTTCAACATTCAAAAATATGAAAATCTCAAGGTTTTATAATTATGAAATTTTAAAGCTCAAATATTCTGTAATCGCAATGAGTTACAATTTCTAAATTCTAATGTTTCAATGTTTTAAGAGCATCAAGGACACAAAGTTTCAAGCATTTAAAGTACAAAAGTTCCAGTGATTCTAAAGATCCTAAGTCCCAAAATATTTCAGCAATATCAAGGAATAATCTACAATTTAAAAAGTTTGAAGTACAAAATTCAAAAATGTTAATGACACGTGGTCCAAAAGTCTGGAAGTCCCAAAATTCATAATTGTAAGTTTCAAAGTTTAAAAGTCCAAATACCAAAGTCTAAGTTCCAAAATAACCAAAGTCTATAGTATAAAATATCCTGGAACCTTAACAATCACAGCCATAATGTAAAATTTCCTAGTTTCAAATCTAAAATTCCTAGGTCCCAAAATCTCCAAGTCCCAATATCTTAAAATTTGAAATTTCAAAGTTATATTCTAAAGTCTCAAAGTCCCAAAACTTCAAACATTAAACTCTCAGTCCCAAAAAAACAAAATCCTAAAATTCAAAGTGTCTTGAAACCCCAAAGTTGCAGCCATAATCTAAAATCCCCTAGCTCAGCACCTAACATCCCTACGATCTAAACACCTTAAGTCCCAAAATCTTCAAGTCCCAAATCCTAAAGTTTAAGTCCTAAAGTCCCCAAGTCCCAAAATTCCAAACTCGAAAGTGGAAATTTCGAAGTAACAAATTCGTAAAGTCCAAAAATCTCGAAATCGCAAAGAGAACTTGTTAAACCAGCAAGGTGGCAATATAACGAGAGTCTACTGTACGTGTGTAATAAATGAAACCAAATATTCAGTGACGTGTTCACTATTTATCATGACTGTTGCACGTTCGAGTGGCGAGGGGCCGGCAATTTAGCTATTTTTGTGCGACAACAGCCCGAAGGGAACGCTTTGAACTTTGGCGCGTTCATAATTTTCGCGGTCGCGCGTTAACCGAGTGAAGAGCAACGCGTCGACCGGAAATGTGTTAGATCTACGAGATAATCGTTCAGAGCGTCGGCCGAATTCTCGGAAATAAAAGCAACCGTTTTATCCGCGGCACGGATCGTTTCAGCCCAAAACGGTCGCGTTTTATTTCGCAAGATATTTTATTTTTTAGATTTAGACGGTACGTTACAAAAATCGAGTTGACGAAAAGAACGGTCGAAACTTTTGCCAGCAACGAGCCACGTATCCACACTTTTAACGCGTTACACACGCTTCCTTTTTTTCCTTTTCGCTTCTTCTTTTTTTTTTTTTTTTAGTTGCAGGAAGTGGTGCGCGTGCTCGCGTAACAAGCGTCGCTCGCGAAAAGGGTGGAAATTAATTTTTGTCAGAACCGGCGTGTTTCTCGGTGTCCCTTTTGCGCCACATTTCGACGGCTGCTCTTTTGTCGTTCGTTCATTAAATAGGGTCCGGGGCATTTTTAATTTACGTTTGCACGTTGAAAGAGAAGAAAATCGGCAAACGATTCCCTTTGTGACACCGACCAGACCCCGTTGTCTTTCTGCCTTAGCAACGCTTCAAGTTCCGCCGGAAAAATGTATGTTTCTTTCAAATTGTCTAATCGAACAGAAACTTTATTTATAACGTTACAATGTATATTATTTTAATATAATATTAGCACATGTTTCTGTGCATGAAATTATCAAATGATGAAATTATCAAATTTTCAAGTTACAAAATTTATAATATATTAAATTTACAAATTTTGAAATTATCAAATGTCGAAATGATCAGATGACCAAATTATCAAGTAAGCAAATTATCAAATTATCAAATATCTAAATATTCAACTTAACAAATGATCAAACTTCCAAATTGCAAATTTATCAAGCTTCCAAATGATCAAATTAAACAACCGCAAATTCCCTGAAATCAGCAAAACATCAAAAAATGAGTCGTGCATTTTCCAGCACCGCATACAATTCCAAAGCAGCAACATTTTCTTGAATAACCTTGTTCCATCAAGAGATAAATAATAATAGTAGCAGCTAAGAGTCGCACATTATATACAGACTTATATTTTAGATACGAAGCAAGGAGCATCTCCTCAGGGACAGTAAGGAGAACGCATTTAACGCTTAGGTCGTCGATAAGAAAAATCTCGTCTGGTCTCGGGTACTGTTGCTGGTAGAACCCTCTTGACGGTACTTTCAATGGCGAGGTGCTTCGTTAATTCGCCTTCAAGCTTGGAAATAATTTCCAGCCGGAGAATTTCATCAGGACGAGGGTAAAGTAGCCCTTGTAACGTCTGCCAGCCGGCTTAACACTCGTTTAAGTGTGCATATATATGGACGGGATAACGGTTTTAGTCGTCGCTCACGAAATATTACTTTCGTTATTGTTTGTCCCCGAAACCGTATTCTTCTTCTTCCCAGCTGTTTTAATTAATCCACCATTGGATTAATGGTCCGGGCATTTCGAACTGTTTCACGCTTGGACGCCATTTTTATATTTCGCGATGGGAGGTTAGGTTAGGTTGACTCTATATGTGACTTTATTTAATCTCTAATATTAGGTGATAGAAAAATACTATCAATAGTAACATTACTGTTGTATATAGTGATTCATAACATTGTATAATGATTTATAATAATCAATAATATCATAGAAATTGTAAGTTGTTATTAATAATATTGCAATTTTGGCATGTCTGATTCATCTTGTATTTACCTACTATATTGAATAACACATTTAATGATGAGGTCATCTTTGATGCCCATTATGTTTCATTGAATGCAATATTTATTTGTAATATACTGTATTATGAAGTTGGGTCATTTAGACCCAATGTATGATTCTGTTCGACCTCTGACATCAAGTACTGGAATATTAAAGACAGATAATTATTAACACTAAAATGTCTAAATTCGCCTCCACCTACTTCGCCACCTAACCTATAAATTCTTCATCTCCAACACTCATAAAACACTTTCTTTTTTATCTAACAAGATACCTTTCCAAATCTTTATACTTGAGACACATAAAAAACACTCATCAATTAAACGAAAACAAAATGGCGACCTTTTTAAGACGATATTAACAAAATTATTAAAGATGTTAATAATCTCCCATAACTTCACGTAATTGAAGACGAAGAAAATTTGAATCCTCAGAGGTAGCTTAATCCCCGAAGAGAACAACGTTGCCAAGAAATCATCAGTCAAGTAACTTTGTTAAATTAGTAAAGTTCGATTGGACGTAGGTGGAGTCGATTAATCAACGATCATTATCGTGATCGTAAACGAAAGCAGGTTAGAGTGGAAACTGTTTAACAAGCGACATCGAGTTTAATTTCTGTCCCCGGTAATCCTGCATTCACGTTAATCCGAGCATCGGGCTGCTGTCCGAACTACGCCGTAATGGGGACGCAAGACTAATGTGCCGTTAATTCGGAGATAATTAGCGACCAGTCTTCGCCGGCTGCTTCACCTGTCTCACACTAGACTCCCCTTTAACTTGGCCTAATTTCAATGAAACGCGACACAGTCCTCATGATCGACCGATTAAGAGTTTGCACTTTGAATTACTACAGCGTCGAGACTACACTTGAACGGCAACTAATTTTCTATTTGCTTCGATGCAAGTTTCGATTAATTAATTGGTCGATGGATGCGTCGGACTTGAGTCACGATCTGAACGTTTTAATGGTACTGAGCTTCAATAGACTTGCTAATTTTACTGTGCAATTTGCAATTTGTAAATAATCATGTTTCCAAATTTTTAAATGTGGATGTTTGCAATTTTGAACATTTTTTAGTAGATTTCTTGTATTCTCAAATCATATAAATTAACAGATTTCTGTTTTACAAATTTTCAAGTTTTAAAAAAAATTTTTAATTTTCAAATCCACAAATCCCTTAAAACTCTGAAACTTTCAAATTTTGAAATTCTTTAAAACTTGCAAATTTTTACATCTTCAAATCGTTTAAAACTCTTAAACTTTCAAATTTCCAAATTCTTTATGTCTCCAAATTTGCAAGCTCTAAATTTCTCAAATGTTCAAATTACTAAATTCCATAGAATTCTCAAGTTTCCAAATCTCCAAAACCTTTAACTTTCAAACTTTCAAACTTTCAAATCTCCAAATTCTCTATATCTTCATACTTTCAAATCTCTAAATCCTTTAAAACTCTCAAACTTTCAAATACCCAAATTTTCATATCTCCAAATTTCCAAATCTTTAAACTCCTTAATTTTTTAAATTACTAAATCCTTTAAGACTCTCAAACTTTCAAATTTCCAAATTCATAAAACTCTCAAATTTCTAAATCACCAAATTTTCAAACCTCTCAATTTCCAAATCCTTTAAAACTTTAAAACTTTCAAATCTCCAAGTCCCTTAAAATTCCCAAATTCTTAAACCTCTAAATTTCCAAATCCCTTAAAACTCCTAAACTTTCAAATCTCCAAATTCTTAAAACTTTCAAATGTCCAAATCCCTTAAAACTCCCAAACTGTCAAGTCCCCAAATTCCCAAATTCTTAAAGCTCTCAAATTTTCAAATCTCCAAATTCCGAAATTCTCAAACCTACAAATCCCCAAAATTGATCCTCAGAATGAATACAAAACATCCACTTCCCCCACCCTAGCTCTCACTCACGCAATTTCCGATCTCCCCGAATGTTGAATAATCTAAAAGTTCCGTGTCTCCCGCGGAAATTAATGGGTCACGGATTTGGCCCATTTTTCAACGCGATTAAATTACTCCGACCCAGTATATTTACGTTCGCTGCTTCGTAAAAGATGTCGGTGTATTAACAAAAGTTATTCATGAAGGTAGAGCGGGCACGCGTTTCAAGGAGAACCCAAAGAGTCTTTGCAGAAGGATTATTCGAAGTGAGAGGAAGATTCTTTGAGCAACATTTTCTCGCGTTTCCAGCAATTAGCAGTCTTGACGCCAACTCATTAGCGACTTATAAGGAAGTGAGCACACATAAAAGTTGCTTACGGTTTACTTTGAACCCCTCGTCCTCCCCACTCTCGGCTTTCACGGGGAAAAGCACGGGCCAGCAGTCGTACAAAGAATTTAAGTGAAGCTAATTTTCAAGAAAGCTGTTACACTTCCAACTTATTTCAAGCTGCATTATTAGCTTAAGCACGAGCGCTGTTTTCTCGCTGCGTTCCCCGAGTGCATCTCCTCCATTTATTCGCTTTTTTATCACCGCCCTCTTTCCCGTTTCAGTTCGATGGCTCTTCAGATTCTTTACAATCTCAAATTGCGCCCTTCCTTTCATTTCACTATTCAAACGGAGATACCTTGGAACGAGAGCGCTGCTCCGAAAAGGGAACGGATAATAACTTTGTGTAACGTTATGGTTAATCTCTTGCTGCAGTTTGTCAGATGTTTTTCTAGGACAGCTATTTAATATTTCAGTTGCGACAACCTGGTGGCCGCGTGACGTATGTGTGGAATGTGATTAGCTTTGCGACGAATTCGAAGAAAATTTTTATTTGGGAGTTTGTGTAGTTTGAGTTGCTGTAGGTGCGAAATTTTTTAATTTACAAAGTAGGTTAGTAGGTTTGAGATCTTTTCATTTTGGAATTTTTCAAGTCTTGAAATTTCAACTTTTGAAACCTCAAATTTACAAATTACCAAATTTAAATATCAAATTCTTAAATTCCCAAATTTCCAAATCACAGATTCTTAAATTCCAAAATTTTCAAATTTTAAAGTTTCAAAATTTTAAAGTCTCAAATTTCCAAATTCTGAAATTCCAAAATTCCAAAATTTCTAGGACCACAAATACTCAAATTTGTAACTCTAAAAATGATGAAATTCCCAAGTTTTCAAATTTCAAAATCACAGTTTTCAAATTCTTAAGATTTCAAAGGTTAAATTTCTAGACTAAGAAATTCCTAAATTCCAAAATACTAAAATTTTCAAATTCCCAAATTCGTAAATTCCCCAACTCCCAAATTTCCAAATTCTATATACCAATATCCTTAAATTCCCGATTTTCCAAATTCCACATATTTAAATTTCCATAGCTCGAAATATTCAAATTTCAAAATTCCAAGTTCTCAAATCCCAAATTCATAAATTCCCCAACTAAAAATTTCCAAATTTTAAATACTAAAATCCTTAAATTTCCAAATTCCCAAATTCGTAAATTCACCAACTCCCAAATTTCCAAATTCCACATATTTAAATTTCCAAAACTCGAAATGTTCAAATTTCAAAATCCCAAGTTACTAAATTCGGAAATTTTCAAATGTCCAAATCTCCAAATATTCTAATTTCCAAATTTCAAAGTTCCAAAATATCCAAGTTCCCAAATCCCAAATTTCCAAATTCCCAAAGTCTCTAAATTGTTAAATTCCAAAATGCCCAAATCTTCAAACCCTCCAATTTCCACCTTCATTAACTCGTAAATCTCCAAATCCTCAACTCCACAAACGTCCAAATTAAAAAATTCCCAAACTCCCAAATTTCCAAAATAAAAAATTTCAAATTTCACAAATTCTCAAATTTCAAGCTGTCAATCCTAAATTGAATCTCCACCAGTCCTTTCGAAGTCGTAACAGAAATCGAAGGATATCGCTTCAGGATATCATTACCACTCCTGTTTCTTTTCCATAGGGGTTTTTAGGGTTATCTCTTGAAACTGTTGGACCAGCGATACTAATATCACCGCAAAGTGTTTCTCGAAATGCACCTCTATTAACAACATTGCAACATTCGAGGGTTATTGGCCAGAATTGCAACGTGTACACACTTAAGCGAACAGCATCAAGGATTTTATAGCCTTGTGTTATTTGTGAATTGCGGGAAGACGCCATGATGGAACAATTCTAGATAACAATTCTGTTTTCTGGTAATAGGATAGTGGATATTGTGATAAGCGCAATTTTAGCAAATATTCTTTTAAGAGGAATTATTTCTAATAATTCGATTATAAAATTATAATGGAATTTCTGAAGTAGAAAATGAAAGAATTTATTTGGAAAAATGGCGACGTGGATAGAGATGTTTGAAATGTGTGTAATTTTAAAGGTTAGTTTGGGATATGGTGATTTTGAAGTTTGGAAGTTTGGATATTTGGGGATTTTGGAATTTGGGAATTTGAGAATTTTATGATTTTAATGCCTAAGAATTTAATAACTTGTGAATTTGAAAATTTGCTTACATAAGAATTTGAAAGTTTGAAAAACTGAAATTTTATAAATGCAGATATTATCACAATCAAAACCCTAGAAATTTGTAAATTGCCAAGTTTGAAAATTCAAAATAGAAAATTTTCGAGTTTATCTATTTGACCTCGTAAAAATTCCGCACATGGTTTCTTCTGCAATTTCCACATTTACTATAACGCTATTGTCGTCCGTCCGTGTATAAGTCACGAAATCCTTTAGGTCGATGTACGGTATTCAGCTCGCGCCAATTTTGCCATTTTGAGAAAATATAGCAAATCAACCCCGGCGAAAAGCGTGATAACGTTGAAATTTTTATCTGGAGTTGTCGAGCACCAGGACCAGGCTTAGGAACGTAAAAACTAGTTTATTTATACTCAATTTCCATAGCTTTATTACCTAATATATTCATAACAAAATCAATTACTATTTCCAGAACATCTTATGTCACTATTTGCGTCGATTGGCCTAAGCCAGGGGTCGGCAACCTTTCTGGAGTTAAGAGCCACTTTTTTCCCAATGTGATAAATTATTTTCTTAAAGAGCCAAATATAAGTACATACATCGGTATGTATTAGAAAAAATAATATAATATCTGCTGTGAAACATGTATTGATTGTGAAATCAAAACATTCTATTTTGCGTAGTAATAGAATATATAGGTCAACGTATTAAAGAAAACGGAAACACTTTTTGGTTTTGAGTGTGGCGTCGGTGAGTGTGGAGAGCAAGGTTATCTAAAGCTAGGTTTACATGCATGCGATCTACCGCGCATTTTGATGTGTGCGCAGGATTATTATATTTGTTTGGCAATTGCAATATTGCAGTTAATTTTTCTGTATGTACTATTAAACTACTTGAGAGCCACAAGTATGATTCTACTGAGCCGCAGGTTGCCGACCCCTGGTATATGTATTTCATTAATAATTCAAAAACGAAGCTTCAAACTTCATTTTTGCAAACGACAACATTGTTCAGAATCTCAGCAACCCCTTTCTTACAACCCCTTTCCGGGAATTACACTAGTTGTGAGACACCCTGTATAATGATCATGTATTGTAAACTGTGAAGGCTTATAATCTGCAGAACTTACTAAACATTTATAATTTGGGAGCGTTGAAAATTACAACCGGCTCGAACGGTTAATATTTTATTTAAAGAAGAAGAAAACAGTAGGCGTTGTTCATCTTGAATAAAAAACTAAATGAGTTCTAAAAATGTTTTCCAAAAATTCCTCTATTTTCAGTAACAAAAAGGAACCCTAACAATACCATGTTACCATAACCTGAAGTAGTCTAATTACGATACTACATCAATTTCCAATAAGGAACCTAACCTACTAAAACCAACCCCCACTCATAAACCTAACCTAAATCCGTCCTTCGCTAAATAAAAAGTTCTCCAATTTCAGTAACAAAAAGCCATCCGTACAATACAATATTACCACAATCCGCAGTACTCTAATCACAATACAACATCAGTCCAATAATAACCTACTAAAAGCAACCCCCATAAACCTAACCTAAACCTTAGCAAAATAAAAAGTTCTCCAATTTCAGTAACAAAAAGCCATCCGTACAATACAATATTACCACAATCCGCAGTACTCTAATCACGATACCGCATCAGTCCAATAATAAACATAACCTACCAAAAGCAACCCTCATAAACGTAACCTAAACCTTCGCAAAATACATATCCTCCGTTCAGCATATAAAGTGTACTCTTTCCATACACCCTGGCATAAGTATTATAAAATAGTTACTGTATTCGAAGTCTTCGATTTTAATGGAATCCTTTGTGGCGGGATACCGGGCGCGTTTAAACGGAACCATTCCTCTTGATCCTCTTATTTTGCCGGCGGTTATTGTTCCTCGTTAAAAACACCGTAACCGCTGAAGCAGCCGGCATAAAAGCGTACGCTCATAATAGTAGCCTACTCCATCGTTGGTCCGTATCAGACGATGAAGGGTGATAAAGTGAAACGAGACTCATCACGCGAATGGAAGAGACAGGCTGCACCACCTGTCAGGGGAATCAAAATCAGGCTCGGATCAAAGAGGACGAAACGCGGTGCGTGCATCACGGTAGATGAACCGTGTTTTCTGCTCGCGAATCAGCAGCCTCATCGAACGCGCAAATGATGGATGCGGACGGTGAAAGCAAAATGGAGAGCAGAGGGAAAAGTCTGTAAGTCGATTTTAATTTAAACGGAGGACAAATTAAAAGGCATCAATCTGGAGGGTTAAGTGCCGCAGGGGATTAACGGTTCTCAAGGACCTCGAAATACGAGGGGAACCCTTCCGTTCAAACTTGTGCTCGAAATTTTTATGGAAATCTTGATAATAGTGGTACTTGAGAAAACATTGTAAGTACATGTAAGCTGGTACTTGACATTTTTGAATTATTGTGACGGGGTTTTTGGAAGGTTTTATGGACTTTGATGAGAGTGATGGAATTTGGGAGAGATTTTGAGAAAAGGTAAGATATGTGACTTTGGGGATTGGAGATTCTGTTATTGTAAGAATAAATGTTCATTTTCTGGAAAATAGTAATTCTAACATTATGGGTATCTCCATTTAGGTACTCTATATTTTGCAAATCTTCACATCGCAAACATATTAATTCAGGTACTCGAAATTTTGCAAATCTTCACATTACAAGATTTCAAATCTTGGTATTTTAAATCTAGAAAGTTTTCATATTTTAAGCATACTGATTTAGGTACTAGAAATCTTGCAAATCCTTACATTTGAAGCATCCAACCTCAAGCATTCAAAATTCTGCAAGTCCTCATACCTCAAGCATCCAAATTGAGAAACTAGAAATTCTGCAGATCCTCATATCTCAATCATCCAAATTCTGGTACTAAAAATTTTGCAAGTCCTCATATCTCAAACATCCAAACCCAAGATACCAAAAAGGTACTAAGGGTACCAAAATCTTACAAATCCCCACGTCACATGTATCCTACTTCACACACCATAAATCCCACAAATCCTCACATCACATCCACATTTTCTTTTCAATAATCTCCTCAAATCCCCCACCCATCCAGATCCCACAGAATAATTCTGAACATCCTCATGTTCTTTCACAGGGCCACCGATATTAATAATAATTAACCGTGACCGAAAGTTCCGCGATAAAAGAACGCATTTGAAGGTGAATTATTCAAGCGTTGATGGGTGAATAAGAACGATTGTATAAGCGTGAGGTCGTTGGTGACTCGTTTGAATACGTCTCTGGCCAGTGTCCGTCGAAAGCGCAATAGTTCTGCCGGTCTGGCAGCGACAATGGCATGCATTAACCTTTGTGCAGTTGTAACTGCAGTTGCGAGATAGTCGGTTGCCCTTGCAAGGGTGTGAGGAAAGGGTCGCCCCAACAGACCGTAGTTCTCTTGGCATTTACAACCATTTCGCGTAATCTCAACGAATACATTCATCGGACCGAGGGCCGGTGTTAAGTGGACGAACCAATTATTGCGCTGTTTGATCTTCGTCCTTCGCATGTCGAATGGACCGTTTATATTTCACAATCGGATTAAAATTATTTCACGTTGCGTTCGGAAATTCTAATACCATTTCTAGTATCATTTCAATTATAGTGTAGTTACTACTTCACTATGTGTGATAGGACACATTTTGTTGATATGACCTGGAAATGTATATGGACATTTTCGGGGTTTGTAAGTTTCACTTACATGTCATATACATAAGTTAAAAAAATTTTTAAGCTGCAAATTCTACAAATCAATAAATTTCTAGGTTACTAAACTTTTGTATTTGCTAATTTTGGTGTTTTATAATTTTGAAATTTTGAAATTTTGAAATTTGGATTTCTTAAAATTCTTAGATTTTCAAGTTTGCCAATTTCACAAATTTGCTAATTGACAATTTAAAAATTTACGAATTCACAAATTCACAAATTCACAAATTTTAAATATCCAAAATCATAGATTTTTAAATATCCAAATTCACAAATTTCAAAGTCTCCAAATTTTTAGACCTTCAAATAGTTCTATTTCTAAATTTCTATTCCCAAAATCCCTAGATTCCCAAATCCCTAGATATCCATATTAATATACCCTCAACTCTCAAATCGTTAGGAATCCAGAAATTTGACAATTACAAAAATTTATGAATTTAATAATTTGCAAAAAGAATTCAAGAATTTAAAAATTCTGAAACTTCAAAATTCTGGGTTTTATGAATTTGAAAACTGCAGAATTTAGGAATGCAAGAATTTACGAATTCCAAAACTTTGAAAGTGAACAAAGTTCACCTGAGCCTGAAAATGACAAAACTCAAAAATTTGTAAAATTAGCGATTTTAAAACTTGAACACGCAAAAACTGCAGAATATGCTAATTTCAAAATTTACTATTAAAAAATAAATATTAAAAATTGTTGTATTTGAAACAGTAACTCTTCTGTTGCTAACAGAGATATATCTTTGACGCTGAAAGGTTTAAACAAGAAAAGCAACCGTATACTATGATCTCAAGAATAGTGAGATCTGTTTCCATGAATTACGACATCATTTTAACCCCCGGTACATCAAAAGCTTTCGCGTTACAAGGGAGAGGTGGTTCCACCCCCCTGCAACCCCCTGGTGGCAGTTGCCGACGTCACCTAAGGACGGAACGCAATTACCGACGATAATCTTCGAGGTTTCCCCTTGAACACGCGGGTACCGAGATTCTCGATTCCCATTTTTACTGATCCCGAGACGATGTCAAAGCGCACCCCTATTTGCCCTGTTCGATCCCGTGATATTCCGGTTCGTCGATCTCATTGGTTAGCGGATAAGACGCGTCGCTTCTCTTAGACGCAACCCGCAGCCGTCGCCAATCAAAGGCAAAATTACCTGTTCTCCTTTTAGGATTATTAATAGTGTCAGCTGGATTATTTCACGGCAAGCTGGCTCTCTTTCGCTGCATCGGAAACGGAATTTATTAACAGGGGACCGAAGTGTCGATCACAGACTTTTATGAAACTTAGCAATTTTCTTTTTCTCAGTTTATTTGACACGGATTTTTTTAGTATTGGGGTAATAAATTTTCAGTGGCAACTAATATTCATGTTGGAGGGTTGAAATCAGACCTCAAACTTAGGGGTGCAGAACATATTTTGTTCGTCACATTTATCTTGGAAGCTGTTAGAAATAGAGGTGTGTCAATTAACAAAATTTATGTTCTCAAACGAATTTGATAGGGTAAAAAGATTTGCGGTAGTTCCATTTATTTACAAAATGCATTAAAAAATAATATATTCCCATATTTCCACGTTTTCTCATAAATTTATTCGACATATATTCTTTGGTGATAATATAATAAATTTTTAGTAACAGCTAATATTCATGTTGGGAGGTTGAAATCAGTCCTCAAATTGAAGGATGCAAAATATGTTTTATTATCTCGGAAACTTTTAGAAATAGAGGGATACAAATTCATAAAATTTATGTTTTCCAACAAAAAATTTGATAGTGCAAAAAGATTTATGATAGCTTGTTTACGAAATATATCACGCTGCCAAATCTTCCTGCCCCGACAAGTACACAAATTTTATATTTAACATCTATGCAAACTGTATGTGTGCTACAGTGTCAGCAATATAAACGATTAAATGACACGTGAAATCATTAGGATTTGCAATAAGTGAATATAAATCTGTATCTAAGAAATGAATTTTACTTCAAACGACTAGAGTTTATTTTGCTACGTACTTGATGCCTCGAGAGTGTCTCTCCGAAGATGTTTTACATTATACAAAAGCTCGGAGTAGGCGTACAATTTTTGTGACATTGCTGAGGGAAAACAGTTTCTAATTTTCTATTGGTTTAGCTAAAATTCGAGTGGAGATCGAAATACAAATAACGTATGAAGTGGGTCTGGGTTTTCTCCAAAGTGACCTAAGCAAGTAGTAAAACCAAGCAATACCTCGACATGTATAGAAAACTGCAAACAAAACTACTGCTGAGGTTAAGGGTTAACCAGATGTGACTAACAATAAAAAATACTCGCTAGAATGTAATGACTCCTTGGGTCTTATTGCTGCTACGGGTAAAGACTGATTTGAAACTATAAATGAAGGAACGAAAAACCGTTAAACTATCGCTAAAAACTTGTACTGTGTTTAATCCTCTCGCTGTAATATGCATTCTACGACCTAATGCTACAGCAAGTTGCAGAAATATGCCATCCCTTTAGTTCTTATTAATCTGAGATTTGGGTGAATATTATGCTACTATAGTGCGTTGCATAAATATATCATCCCTTTAGTTTTTATTAATCTGCTTTTGGATGAATATTATATTACTACGCGTTGCATAAATATACCACCCCTTCAGTTTTTGTTAATCCAAGTTTTCAGATGAACATTATGCTACTACCGCGCGTTGCATAACCTTAAACCTTTTCACCTAACAGACCCGCATTCATCCTTAATATCAAATGTTATTAAATTATTTCACAAACGAAGAAATACTTGAAACGAACCACGTAAAACATGAATTGATTAAACCAAATTTAACAGTTAACCGTAGTCTGACAGGTATTCGCAAGTGGGTATGAAATTCAGTTTTACGATCGTTAATTTCCCAACTCTGAAACTTGAAAATAACCTAATCGAAGCGGGAAGCTTAAGTTCCTGACGTACTTATTAATTAACGTTGAACAGCTCCTATGTAAGTTAATTGCGAATCATCCGTTGAAGGAGGCCCTCCAAAAACGTTTCCGCGTCGCTCGTGAACAGATTAAATTCTCGTTCGCTATACTTACCGAGTTTACCGGATAATGATAGTATGGATGAAACTTCAAAGCGAAAGAAAACAAACGATTTCCTGATTTAAGGGCTTAAGGATATAGCTGGATAAAGCGATCAAAAATATATTATACTTACTGTCATTTTCGTTATAATGCATAATTCGATAGTTTATCGCAACAAAAAGAAACAAATTTCAACCCCTAACGTGTAGAATTGTTACAGATCAACTTACTCCGTTCCTTTCTCTATTTAATAAATATACCATTTTTTTACCTTTTTTTCTGTATTTAGTAAAATATTTCATAAAAATTTTGGTGATTAAGAGAATTCAGGATGTAGAAGTTTGGGGATGTAGGGATTTGGAGATGTAAGGATTTCAGGTTTTAGGAATTTGGGGGTATAAAGATTTGGAGATGTAGCGATTTAGGGATTTAGGGATTTAGGGATTTAAGGATGTAGGGATTTCAGAATTTAGAAATTTGGGAATTTAGCTATTTGGGGGTTTAGAAATTTGGGGATGTAGAGATTTAGGGATTTAGGGATTTCAGAATTTAGAAATTTGGGAATTTAGCTAGTTGGGGGTCTAGAAATTTGGGGATGTAGGTATTTCAGGATTTAGGAATTTGGGAATTTAGATATTGGAAGGTCAAGAGATTTGGGGATGTAGGAATTTGAGGATGATGGAATTTGGGGATGTAGGGATTTGGGGATGTAGGAATTTGAAGATGTAAGGATTTGGAAACTTTTGAAAGAAAATTGTATCTTTCCTCCCTTGCCCCCTTATTTTAATTGCAGTCCTCATGCAAGCAAAGAGACGCAAAAATTCTACTTCCTACTGCCTAGGCTTCTAGCACTAGTTACTAACATAATGTAAACACGTCCTCACACAGACCACCCAAAAATACATTGCCACTAACAAGTTATTAACATACATAATTACACAATAATTGAGCTCCAAACCTAAGTCTCAAGAACAGCATCAAATGCCTAGGGTTGTTGTCCGCAAAAAGATTGTTGTTCATGATGATCCTCGGCCTACCTAACTTTAACCCCTACCATATAGTATTAAGAACAAGTACTTTAAGTGGCAATAATTACATCCAGATAAAAAGTACCATATAAAATGTCCTGAATTGTTATAATTGTCTAACTTTGTCGAAAAATGCCCCACTTTGAAAATCAGCTCTATTGCGGTTTGCATAGAGCTATCAGAATCTGGAAATCGAGAAGGCTCTCCACGGAAGGGGGTTCCGCTGGTGAAATCTGGAAAGCGAACGAGCAACCAGGTAAGGATAGAAATAGCTCTTCTGGATTCTCAGACAGCCCGAATCAATGCAAACAACTGGATATTGCCGGCAATATCAGTTTCCTTAGAGCGGCGCGCCGCTCAACTGCGAAACGCGCCCAGACGACGAGTACGGCGTCGAAGGTGGATCGGTTCTGGGCGAACAAAGCGAAAAGGAGGAAGCGTGCACCCCATCCGAGGGGAAAGTTTGTCTTACCTTCTCTCCGACGTTCCTCTGCCCTTCGATTCACGACCACCCCATCACCCCCGACGACTGCGTGATTTATTCAACCTATTCTACGCGACGACCCCCCTCGACATATGAGATTTCTACGAACACCTTATTTCGTATCCGGCCACGCGGACTACCGGAAACGGACAAGCTACTCCATCCGTTCTATCATCTCCATTTTTTCCTGGATTTCGAACGCCGACGTCGAACGACGGATCGATTATTAATCTTCAAGGGGAATATGCTTCAATAACGAACGCTCGATTTGTTAGAATCGGTATTGGATCACGACTCAGTATTGGCAAACGGATGTTAATCCGAACTCAGTTCTGAGATTTATTAAAATAATATTATAATACAATAAATCGATATGAACGATGGTTATTACATGATCAACAACTTCATCTACAATTCACTAATGCATAAGTACAAATTAATTATAAATTTTACATGAATTTTGAATGACTTTATGAAAGCAAAATTTTATTCATGCAAGTAAAAATCAAAGTACATTTTATTCATGTAAGTAAAAGATCACAACTATTATATTATAACAACTATTATAGAAAACAACTATTTTTATTACATTATCTTCATATAACTTCTACATATGTAATTTCTATTAGTGCTTCAGACTTATGTTATTAAAAAATGACTCATAACAAATTTTATTTTATCCCAGATAAACAGTCACAAGGATAAACAGCATTTTGAAACGTGTAATTTTACACAGTCGGGTCCGAAAGCGTGAAACGTCAGAAAACGTATGGCGATTAAGTAAAACTAATTTGTATAAAACAGTGTTCGAATGAGATAATCATTCGTGAAAGGTTAATCGAGTAATACGGTAAGATTTGAGCATAGTATTTACAAAACCGCAAATCGATTTGGAATAAACCTCTAAACGAGGAATTGCCATTACCATGGAAGAGATTGAACGTGGAGTGGCCGAACAACTCGTATAATGGAATACTTTTATCAACGTGGCCAGCCTGATTAATTATTCAAGGATGGATCGCGTGCGTTAACCGTCGCATCGATTGTGCGACGTACCATATGTAGCCGCTCTAAAATTCCCTATAAATTCGGCGGTTTGGTATATTGCAGATTCAGTGGTTTAGGGCAGGGAATAAAAAGCTGCTGGCGAAAGTAACTATAATATTTTATGTTCATGCTTTTAACGGGGACATCGTGGCATTAACGTTATTGTCGATACTTCGGGGTTCTAATTATTTATTGACGGTGGTTGAATGTTGGTGGAGTATGTGTGTTGTAACTTTGAGAATTTGGGAATTTGGCGGGTTGTGTAATTTGAAATTAGGAATTTTGGTATTTAGAAATTTGGGAATTTCGGGAATTTCGGGATATTAGTGTTTGGTTATTTGGGGATTTTGGGGTTTTTGTACTTGGATATTTAGGGATTTTAGGATATTGGTATTTGGACATTTGGAAATTGAAGCATTTGGAATTTCAAGATTTCAGTATTTAAATATTTGGGGATTTTAGTTTTTGGAAATTTGTAACATTAAGGACTTGTTAACTATGAAATTTGGGAACTTTGGTAATAGGAAATTTTAAAATTTGGGGATTTTCCTATTTGAACAAGTAGTTAGATATTTTGAAATTATAGTATTTGGGCATTTTGGAATTTGGGAGTTTTGATACTTGCAAATTTGGGAATTTTACTATTTTGATATCTAGGAATTTTAGTATTTAGATGTTCGGGAATTTCACTATTTTGATGTCTGGGGAATTTAGTATTTGAATATTAAGGGACTTTTATTAAGGGTCTTTAGATATTTAGGGATTTTTCGATTTTGGTATTTGGACATTTAAAAATTTGAGGATTCCTGAATTTGTAATTTAAGGATTTAAAAAACTAGAAATTTGAAAATTTTTACATTTTTAAATTTGAAAATTTGGGGATTTTGGTATTTGTCCATTGAAAAATTTGCGAATTTTTGAACTTCTAATTCGAACACATAAATAACTCTAAATTTGAAACTTTATGTGTTAAAATTTATTAATTTCACAAATTTCAATAATAGTCCATTTGGAAATTTAGGAATAGAATTAAAAATTTTGAAACTTGAAGATATGGAAATTGAGAAATTTTTTAATTTGAATACCTGAAAATTTCAGTCTTAGCAAATTAAAAAATTAAAAAATTTTAATGTACGAAAATAACAAAAATTTGAAACCTGAAAAGTTTACAAAACTGAACTCGAATTCTTATATCGATAATCGGATAAATAATACGACAACTTTCTTCAATTTCTAATTATTCGATATCGCCATAAATTAATAAACGATATTTCATTTTCCCACCGACGATTTAATAAATCTTTCACCGTAAATTTCAACACTTTGCGGATCGGACGGAGTGGATTTATGTTTCTACGCAACACTGTGCGGTATAGTTTCTCGTGTGGCCGAGTTATTTATAGATGTAATTTATTGTATTTTACGTTGAATGGAAACATACGCCTCGACAAGGCCATTATTATTTATATAACAGAATTTTAACGAACTAATTTATTTCTCGGCAAGTGTCCTCAAACGAGTGTCAAAAATTCTGTATCTCCGTTCGCGAAATTACAACTTTCCTACACGTTTAAACTCTTGTTATACTCCTTTATTATACATTCACTTGGACACTTTTTATTATTTTTACATTTCTACATTTTCAAGGTTTCGAGTTTTTTAATAATTCGTTTTTAATTTTTAAATTTTCAAATCATTTAATTTACAAATTTTCAAATTTTGCAAGTCATTAAATTTACAAATTTTGTAATTTATTATTTATTAAATTTCAATCTTTTCAAATTTCAAAAATATTAAAGAATTTAAAAATTTCCAAATCGTCACGTTTCTAAATTTTAAAAATAAAAATATTCGTGAATGCCCAAGTTCCTAAATTTTTAAATGTTGGAGTCATCAGTTTTCCAAATTTTCGAAATTAACTAATTTATACATGTCTAAGTTCTTAAATTTTACAAATTCTCAAACTTTATTTCAAGGTCATTGAACTCATTTACCTTTCTAGTCCCTATCTATCTAATTTTCAAAAACGTCAAAGGTCAGTCAAACGTCGTCAGGGCCCGGCAATATTTTTGAAGAATTTATTTAAAAAAATTGTAAATTCACGAAAGAATTCAACGTGTGCGAACATACTCATAAAACAAACGAAAACAACTACGACAAATTAAATATTTTCCTTTCTGTGATAATTATATTAAAGCAACCACCTACGTTCATCAATCGTCACACATATGTTGTGTGAGCGGCCATTAAAGTGTTAAAATATTCTTTTTATTCTTTCACTTATACACTGATTTATTTCCCTAAAAACCACAATAGGCATATTTGCCATTCACGCTTTTCTGAATAAGCAAAAGCTTGTTCGCCATATTTTTCCTAGAGAAGACATATTTGCCATCAAGCAGTGCACGCTTCTGCAAACGAATAAGCAATATCGCGTGCAGGTGATTCCGAAAATCAGTTCCCATCGAAGTCCACTCGGATCTTTATGCAAATGAGATTGCGAGGCACCAACGGAACGATAAATTTAACGGACGTTAGGGGTTAAAAGTGTCCACCGGCGATGTCTTGAAAGTCAGGAAACACGGTTGTTTATGGAGCCGTGTTACAACCCTGGCAGACACTGTATCGTTGTCTTGCCTCAATTGGGTTAAGCCTAAAACTCGGTTCGCATGATAGTCAGGTTCAGGCTTCCCGTGTTTCCAGTACATCATGGGGTTACGTTTCCTTTGACTATGTATCAGAACCTGGTTGCACTTCCGTTTCGACGATGCACGAGTTACAACTACGGTTTTCGTTAGGAAACCTGTTATACGTTGTTCCTACAATTCTACAACCGTCTGCTCTGAGAAACTGTGGGTAACGTCAATTTAATCATGGCCTGATGTACATGGGTTAACGTTTGAGTCATGCAAATATGTTGTCACAATTAACAGCTACGTAATAAGTGATACTGTAGTATTATATTTTAGTGATATGCTTAAAGGGTATTGTTTTAGTACTTTATTTTTTAATTGCATTTTGGGATCTTCAAATTTCTACGTTCTTTTTTAGATCGCTGGATTTCTAGATCATTAGGTCTCCAGATCAGCAGAACTTTAGATCTCTATATCACTAAATGTTTACATCACTAAATCTCGAGGTCGTCAGATCACTAGATCACTAGGTCTTTGCACATCCTAGATTCACAATTTCATATTTGACCAAACTATATCCTCAAATTCCAGGATCTTCCAATTTCTAGGTCCACAAACTCTGAGGCTAGGTACAAAAATCTCCAAATCTCAGAGTTTCTAAATTATTATATTCATAGATTCCTAAGTTTTCAAATTCCTAGGTCCCCAAATGCCTAGATTACCCATTACAATATCGATTATTGTAAATCTTTGAATCTCAACATCCACAAATTTGAAAATCTTGAGTCAACTTCCTACGTCCATAAATCCTTAGCTTTTACAATTTCTAGATTTTCGAATTCTCAGATTGACGTGTCTCTATATCTTCAAGTTTCTGCATCCTCAAATTCCTACATCCCTAATCTAGGTTCTCATTTCATAATTTCTAGGTTCCTAAGTCCATAATCCACCAAATCTCCAGATTTCTGTATCTTCACATTCCTATTTCTCTACATTTTCAGCTACCCAAATTCTTACTCCCCAAATTCCCAGATTTTTCAATTTTCAAGGTTTACACATTCTTAAACCACCAGATCCCCAGATTTATGTATCTCCAGATCCCTATATTTTTAAATCTCCGAATTCCTATGTCCCAAAATGCATTCTTTTATCTCTAAATCTTACAATTTTGAAGGTTCCTAAATTCCGAGTCTCCCAAATCCCACATTCCCATATTTCTAGATCCCCAATTTAAAGTGTCCTCAAATTTCCTAGAATTCCAATTCAGGATCCAATACCTTGAAAAACAAGAACGTATACTTACATTCTTTTATTCACTGTTCAACCCCTTGCCATACTTTTACGAGTCTGACACGTGACGCACTCGTGCTTCAACCGTGATAAATCTTACTCGAATTTTGAATACCCTTCGATTTGGTGTTCAAGTCCAATTATAATTTGCATAGTCGAAGATTACCGAATACAAAGCTGACATAACATTTCAACTTTCTTTACCCGTTTTAATATTACAGCAATGATTAGTTAGTTCCGACTGACGCACAAATAAATCATAAGGGTATTTTTGTTGCCTGAACAAGACTATTCTTTGAAGAAAACAGTAACTGTATTTGTTGTGACGCGTCTGAACGAAGTTAGCTCGGATGATCCCACATATCGAAGGTGTAAAATTAACGATTCCCAGTTTTCAATTCCAGCAGACTGTAGTGCAATGTTCGTAAATCGACCATTTCAACTTTCTTTGTCGGTTTTAATATTATAGCTATGATTAGTTGCGACTTATGCTCAAATAAGTCATAAGACAAGGGTTTAATACCGAATGCATATAACGATCACATAATCGCGTGACATCCCGTATAATGTTAATTTTTGGACGGAACAATCGATGATAGCCAGCACGGTGGTCCCGTAGGATCCCAAGCATGACATTGGAGAGAGAGAAGCCTTAAGTTTCCAGCGAACGGCACTCGATAATTCATGGCAAGAAGGCTTAAGTCGTGCATCCACGCGAGAGTACGAGAGTGGCGTCGGGACGCGTTCTGACGCTGTCGTCTAACAGGTGCCGATGGATATATCATCCGAATGGCGGGGTAGTTTGCATTGGGACACCCCTTGTCGTTCCTATAGGATGGTGACGTCAGCCGGTGATAGATCGCTTGAATTTTAGACACGACGATGGGTTCCCAGCTACGCAAACAGTTTCCATGAATATCTTTCGGCCTTCTATTATCTACACCTGAATCAGTGAAAATCAACTGATCATGAGAATATTCGTTACATCGGTAAGTTAACCCTTTCTCAGAGTCTTCTGTGCTTCGGCAAATCAACAACTGAACAACTTTCTTTAATACTTAAAGACTTTTTAAGAACTTAATTTCAAATTAAACGTATATACACTTGATGGACGTCTTATATCTAACAAATTAGCTAACTATTATATTTTAATACTCTATGTGTTCCTACAGCGGAAAGAATAATATTCGTTAAATATTAAAGAGAACAAACATTGCAATTTTTCCTAACGCTGCATAATTTACACATTAATTATTGTTATCAAGCTAATTACTGCATAACATGTAGCATTTGATCGAATTTCATCGAAACTCCAGATCAAAAAGCTCTGACAAAAATCTTCTCTCAGTTGATCAACCAAAGTTTTTACATACTGTTACAGCTTAATAGCCATTAAAGTAAGAAATAATTAAAGTGTTATATGTAGTGTCGCAATTTAAAGTTTCAAGTGTTATTGAGACGATTTTTATTTCTTTTAAATTTGTAAGTTGGATCACTGTGTAGAGCGTCGAAACGTCGGCCATTTTTATTAGTTCACATGCTGACCATTAGTGTCGCATGTTAAATTTCTACTTCGAGAGTTGGTCGCGTAAAATACTGTACTACTATACATATAGAGCAGTGTGTATAATACTGGTCGAAGTTTCCGACATTTTGACATAGAATCGCAGAACTTTGAGCTGCTTTTTAACATAGAATTCTAAATACGATGAAATTTGCAGTTGTTAAGTAGCATATATTACATGTAACATTTATGGGACAAATTAATGTATAAAGTTGTATTATAGACTATTTAGGAACGAGTAAATGTAGAGGACTAAAATACAAATTACGTGGAGAGTATCTATTTCGTTTTATTTTATAAAATACAATTGGTCAATTTATATATGTAGATCAATTTAATCGAGTTGGTTAATTTTTAATATTGGTAAATTTTATTAAGTTGGCCAATTGGTAACCTCAGTAATCGTTTTATAATACCTTACAAATTTTTTATAATTTATATTAATTTTATCGAATTGTCCAATTTCCAATATCTATCAATTTTATTAAGTTGGTCAATTTAAGGTACCAATCAATTTGATCGATTTCTCTAATTTACAATTTCGATCAGTTTTATCGAGTTGGCCAATTTATAATATCGATGAATTTGATCAAATTTACAATATCGGATTTCGTAAGACGTTTCCGGTGTCTACAAAACAAAACACTAAACAACATTCTAAAGTCAAAACTAAAAAAAAAAAAAGAGAAAGAAAATAGTTTCTCCGAGTGCGCAACACGCAGGCTATTAAAATACATCATCCTCCGTTAAAACTTGGGCAATAACCTCGCAGCAGAATCGATTGGAGATTCTGCAGGGATTTCCTGTAACCCGAATTAGTTTCGGTGGGAATTCGAGGGAAGTTTTGAATTTTGACGGTTAGCCGAGAAACCGGCTTAAACGGAAGATCCGAACGTTCGCTAATTTTTCAGGGAGAAAAGGAAGGAGAAGGTATATGTTTAAAAACAAAGTTCCAAACTACGTTCGTTGAAGTACCATTGTTTTCCCGGCCGGTTGTTCCCGGTCCGTATTAAAATACCGAGGAAGAAAAGAAAAGGAGAGAGAGTTAGGAATTGGCCATTGATAAAGTTCTCGAAGGTAAAACTCCACTCGGAGCGTCGAGATCAGAATCGATAGAGGAAAGGTTAGGGGGTGCGAGGGGGGCTGTGCCTTATTCGCAAGCCCCTTCTTGACCCTTTGCCAACGTCCGCGCAGTTGCAGGAGGATTTTTATCGGGAAGGCAGCGTTTAATCTCGCGGTAATCATCAAGTTAGGCCATTCGATGCTAAAATTTCTCATAAAGATCGTTTAGTTCTAAATCACAGTCTCCTTTAACGCTCGAGTGTCACTCGGGGGGGAAATAAGGTAATCCCATCGTAATAAAACCGTTCATAATGTTCGACTAAATACTCCCGACCACGGTAATAACTTCCGGCATTAAAATTCAACGTTACTGGGTTAAGCTTGATAGTAAAAATCTCGTGATTATTCATTACGAAGATACGAACTTCCGAAGAGACAATGAGAACCACCGCGAGCCTTCTATTATCTCTCGCGACTCTCTGCACTGAAATTCGGCCGGTTTCGTGATGAACAGCTTTTATTGTGTGGGAATTCAGATAAGTGGGGAATTCGGGATTTTCGAAATTTTGGAATTTGGGAATATGAATTTGAGAATTTTGGGATTTTGAGAATTGAGGAATTTGGGAATTTTTGAATTTTAGGATTTGCAAATATAGGAATTTAGGGATTTGATGGTTTTGGGATTCGAAAATTAGTTAATTGGTAGTTTTGGAAATTCGGAATTTTGGAATTTAGGGATTTGGGAGTCTGGGAATTTGAGAATTTGCGGATTCGAGGATTTTAGAAGTTTTGGAAGTTCAGAATCTAGGGATTTTGGGAATGTGAATTTGAGATTTTGAGAATTGAGGAATTAGGGTATTATGGAATTTTGGGAATTTAGGAATTTGGTAATTTGAGAATGTGGGTATTTAGGAATTGGGGAATTTGAGAATTTGGGAATTTGGAAATTTTGGGATTTAGGAATTTGGTAGTCTGGGAATTTGGGAATTTAGAAACTTGAGAATTTTGGAATTTAAAGATTTGTAAATATGGGAATTCAGGGATTAGATGATTTTGGAATTTGGAAATTAAGATAAATTGAGAATTTGGTAGTTTTGGAATTTAGGGATTTTAGAAATTTGGGGATTCGAGGTTTTAGAAGTTTTGGAAGTTTGGAATAAACACTAAAATCCTCAAATATCCAAATAGTAAAATCTCGAAATTTTCAAATTTTCTGGTAAAAAAATTTCCAAATTTTGTAATTTCCAAATGTCTAAATGCCAAAATACCATAATCCCCAAATATCGAAATACTAATATCTCCAAATATCGAAATACTAATATCCCCAAATATCTAAATACAAAAACCCCAAAATCTCCAAACATCCAAACACTAAAATCCCTAAATACCCAAATAGTGAAATTCCCAAATATCCAAATACCAAAATCCCCAAACATCCAAACACAAAAGTCCCCAAATACCCAAATAGTAAAATCTCGAAATTTTCAAACGTAACTAATAACGAAAACAAGCATTGTAGAACCAAGTGCCGCCAGATGACTTCGAAAAATTGCGCCAGGTGTTAAATAAAGAATTGTTATTCCAAGAGAAGGTGCCTGTGGTTTCATAGTCCAGTTAAGGGTTATAATAAGAAACTTTAAAAGTCGGTTCGATAGTTTTAGTGCTGAAATAAATTCCATAGTTAACCGGTTAACGAAGACTGCGTGAACCGAGATGACATTCTCGGTAGGATAGCGAAGCGACGAGGGTAAGAAGGGGATGTTTCTGGCACTCGTTAGCACCCTCCGGTGCTCCCGTTTACGAGTTGTCCTCCTTTCCGACACATCCACTTCGCTTGCCAGAGTCAACGGGCCGAACAATCGTCTCGTAATTCTTCCCAATCAACCGATTGTCGAAGCTCAAACTATTGTATCCTTCTGCGGCTCTGAAAGAATAATGGGAGGGAGGCTTTGGAAACGGGATGCATCCCCTTAATCGGCACCTATCTCTCACACCAGACATTTCGTTTCACCTCGCATTGACAATGGCGATGCTAGAAGTCGGTAAAACGTTCCTGGCTTCTCTAAGTGCGGTCAATCGACCGGCAACGATGGCCATTGTGTTTTTATCGCGCCGAGTTAAGGGATGCGTTTACGTTTCTTCTCCGTACAGATTTGCCCAGTTAAGAAAATTGCTGCCGAAGAAACTTGGCCGCACGGTTGCTTTCGTTGTTGGTTTTTGGTATCTGTTCAGTGGGAAATTTTGTCATTTCGGAACTTGCAATTTGAGGATTTGAAGATCTTGGTATTTGGAATTTTTGCTATTTGAATATTTAAGAATTTGTAGATTATTGTAGTAGGTCGTTTAAATATTTCAGCATTTCAATATTTTCAGTTGGAGGATTTGAAGACTTGGAATTTGGAATTCTGGAAGATTTGAGGATTTTAGTATTTGTCCGTTGGAAAGTTTGGGGATTTGAAAATTTGGAATTTGCCAATTTTGATATTTGAGAATTTGCGGATTTTAGTATTTGAATGTTTAAAAATTTGGGGATTTGAGAATTTGGAATTTGCCAATTTCGGTGTTCGAGAATTTGGGGATTTTAGTATTTGAATGTTTAAAAATTTTGGTGTTTGAGAACTTGGGGATTTTAGTATTTGAACATTTGAAAATTTGAAGATTGTATTATTTGTACATTGGAAACTTTGGGGATTTGAGAATTTAGAAATTGACAAATTTGGTATTTGAAGTTTTAGGGATTTTAGTTATTTGAACATTGGAAAATCTGGGGATTCGAGTATTCATTCATTAGGAAATTTAGAAATTCTAGTATTCGTCCATTGCAAATCTCTCGAATTTCCGAATTTCTAATTTATGAATTAGGAGGCCTCAAAACTTCAAAACTACAAAATTCTTCAAACGACCCCAGACAATTAAGCTTCAATCTTATCCAGTCCTGAAAATCCTCTTATGAAACTCAGTTACTTCAATTTTTTTCTTTAAACTTAAAAGTGTCCAACTGAAATTTTTGCTCTTTACATCAAAATCGAAAAAAATTTCGAATTTCTCTATGAAAACCGTCACTTTTTCAATTCATTTGCGTTATTTCTAGGCCTTTGATTTAAGGGATAAAAATTAGGAAATTGTCAAAGTATCGTGTCAATAACAAGATAAAATAAATGAACAATAAAAGGTTTTCTACATTGAATAGGGTGATAAATGACGTTTCTGGTAGAAAGAACAATGGCGTCGGTGGGAGACGGTGGTTGATATCCTTTTATCAAGTACGATGGCTCGTTTAGGAACGACGAGAACCGCACGGATGAACGACGAGGGAGCACGCAATAAAGGGGTAGTGTCGCGAGATAATTGGAAGCTACGGTTGTCCTGGACGAACGTAAAGACGAACAGGATATTCTAATGCAACTTCCGACATGTCTGGCTGAATCGCACGTTCTCGGTACAGATCGTTATTGCCTGGCCGATTTACGAACTTTGCACGACAGTCTGCTGGAATTGAAAACTGGGAATCGTTAATTTTACACCTTCGATATATGGGATCATCCGAGCTAACTTCGTTCAAACGGGTCACAACAAATACAGTTTCTGTTTTCTTCAAAGAATAGTCTTGTTTCAGACAACAAAAATATCCTTATGATTTATTTGTGCGTCAGTCGGAACTAACTAATCATTGCTGTAATATTAAAACGGGTAAAGAAAGTTGAAATGTTATGTCAGCTTTGTATTCGGTAATCTTCGACTATGCAAATTATAATTGGACTTGAACACCAAATCGAAGGGTATTCAAAATTCGAGTAAGATTTATCACGGTTGAAGCACGAGTGCGTCACGTGTCAGACTCGTAAAAGTATGGCAAGGGGTTGAACAGTGAATAAAAGAATGTAAGTATACGTTCTTGTTTTTCAAGGTATTGGATCCTGAATTGGAATTCTAGGAAATTTGTGGACACTTTAAATTGGGGATCTGGAAATATGGGAGTGTGGGATTTGGTAGACTCGGAATTTAGGAACCTTCAAAATTGTAAGATTTAGAGATAAAAGAATGGATTTTGGGACCTAGGAAGTTAGGGACAGAGGAATTTGGAGATTTAAAAATATAGGGGTCTGGAGATACAGAAATTTGGGGATCTGGTGGTTTAAGAATGTGTAAACCTTGAAAATTGAAAAATCTGAGAATTTGGGGACGTAGAAATGTGAAGATATAGAAAAATACCGCTTGTACTGAATCTTTGTGAAATTATTTGTAGAAGTATGAGAAGTAATTTGAGTGAGTTTGTGTTATACTAGTTCGTACTTTTTGAAGATAACACGCGTTAAATATTTACATACGTGTTACGCTTAGTCGGATCAGAAGCTTACACTGTAATATTCCTAAGGTTCGTTAAATTGGGACCATATCACATTATTTTTGGATTAAATTGATAAAAAATCTATTAAATAAGAGGACCTATATCTTCTGAATATGTAAATGAATGTAAAAATTTGCAAGAATATAAATATTATTCTAATATATACATGTGTCATTATGGTTATGACCATTCTTTCGTAATAACAGAATATTACTAAACTATAATTATATGTTTTGTAAATAATTAGCAAGTCGATAAATCGGATTAATTCGGTATCTAAGCAATACCGATTAATAATTATTAAACTTGATCAGCTTCGCTGATTAAACCAGTGAAGCTTTCATAGATCAATATCACTGATGCTTTGGCAGATCAAATCAGTGAAGCTTTCACAAATCAAATCAGTGATTAATTTATTTCACCGATTCCATCGATAACTATTCACTGCTTTGCAGTGGGTACACTTGTATGTCACTCAAACAGTATTCACTGATGATTAGTTGATTTTCGCTAATTCGAGTTTATAGAGTGACAAAGATAAATTTTGAATGTCTATGAATACCCACGAACGGCCTTCAAAGAAATTTCATGGATCAAAAATTCTTTCAGTAAGCTACACCTAAAAGTACAGACAAAAATTCAAAATACAAGTCATCTCGAAAACGAACCCAGGCTCCATCTAAACAAATCTGACGGTCAGATGTTTCACTTGAAACAAGAGAATCTATAAATAAAAAAATTGTTTTCCACAGACAAGAACGTACAGATACATATTATTGAATGTACAGTTACAAGATAATGATGGTACCAAGAAATGAAGCTCCAGTCCATAAAAAAATCTCTAATATCCAAATTTCAATATCGCAAACCTTATTAATAAAATCATGCATGCGTCTTCAGGCTCGCCGCTAAAGCAGCGCACCTGTGTCTTTTAATTAAATTTAATTAAAAATTTCTATTTAGTACCGATACGTGGCCAGGGTGTAACGCCATTCCCCATGGGTCACGTAGTAAGGATAACATTCATTGCGAGGTAATTAGGAAGCAACAAAGAAATCATACTCTTTGGTGCGTCATTAATATTCGTTTTAATTGTGCGTCGAGTCGGAAACGTAGGATTCGGATAGTCCTTAAGGATATTTGTCGGATCGTAAGCAACCGAGGAATCCGGGGGGATGGGTGGCGGTTGCAGCAAGCGTCAGTCTATAAAGCAACGGGAGGATGTAGGTTCGCGTAATTGCGAGGAAACATCCCTTACCTAACCTTAACTTGGTCCGCCTTACCGCTCCTTAAACCAACCCTCCACTATCTCGCGTTTCTGTACAGTCTTTTTCAGTAACGATGCGCTCAAACTATAATATTATGCTACTACAGTGAGTTACATGAATATATCACCCTTTTAGATTTTGTTAATCCGAATTTTCGGATGAATATTATATTCCTACGCGTTGCATAAATATACCACTCCTTCAGTTTTTGTTAATTTGAGTTTCTGGACGAATAATATGCTACCACAGTGCGTTGCATAAATATACCAACCTTTAGTTTTTATTAAACTTTCGGATAAATATTGTGCTACACACTGCATAACTTTAAACCTTTTCTCTTATTATCGCAAGTACATTTCACCTAACCTAAAATAACCTTACTATTCGTTCACCAAAAGATTCGTATACCTTTTCTTTTCTTCTTATCGTAAGTACGTTTCGCGTATGACTAATCTATTAAAAATTAATAATATCACCAGAGAAGGTTGATAAGGTAGCATGGCGTGGTTAAATAATACGTTTATGCCCCGATGATTTACAAACCGCAAATATCAGCAGCGAATCGTAGCCACGGATAGAATTATCAAGTTACTCGTTGCATTTTCCACGAACGGTCATTTACCAGCGTCGAGGAAAGGTTACACCATGGGCGCAGAAATAGCGAAACATTTTTCCAACCCCGTTATCTGACCGCTTTACCATCCAACGACTGACATGTGACGGGTTAATTCTACTGACTGACTGCCGCGATTATCCGACTTTGTTCTTGCTAAGAAATTAAACTGATAACCATTCGTTGGCGCGGCACGCGAGAAACCGAGGTCAGGAATTTTCTTTCAGGCCAAGAAGAATCCCATTTAATTTTATGAATATTCAACCGCGACTTCGGGGAAGCATTTACACTCTTCTGAAACCTTTATTTAGATACGGACGTATACGTAAGTTTGTCGATCTTTATATCGATAAACTTTTATGGGTTCGAGATTGCGAATTTTTGATGTTCTAATTTTGGAACTTGTTAACTTTGTTGGAAGTCGTTTTTATATATTTCCAAGGTCCCAAGTCACTGAAATTTATAAATTACTAAATTCACAAGTACTTCGAATTATTAAATTTTCAGATCCTTAAATTTATAAATTTCCAAAATTCCAAGATACTGAAATTTATAAATTTCCAAAATTCCAAGTCACTGAAATTTTAAAATTTCTAAATATGCAAGTACCTCGAATTCTTAAATTTTCAGATCGTTAAATTTATCAATTTTCCAAGTCCTACATTTTCAAATTTTTACATTTCCAAGTTCTATAAATTTTCAGGTTTCCAAGTTTCAAAATCTATGCATTCCGAAATTTTGAAATTTTCAAATTCTCAAACTGGTCCTAGATAAAACTTTAGTATCTCTTCAAACTTTCTTCAGAATTGTTGAACTTATTTTGAGCAAGAAATGCGAAAGCAAGGCTGACTTTTTTTTGATGTATTGGTTCTGATATGTTTATATGTTTATCTATATGTTTATTGTTGAATTACTAAGTTGGTCATTCAACAGTTTAAATATGAAGTAAAAGGGTTTCTACATATTTCTAGGAACACAAAGGTATGTTCTGTCTTCTACAGTAGTCCCTGCCATGGAAACAGTACGTGCAAATATATTATCCATTGATGGATCCTCGATTTGGAGGCAATGCGGGTCTCAAAGTGCAGTCAATAATAATGTCAAATAGAACTGTAGACTGGTTCTGCAAGGTTAATGTTGACTCACGGGAACTTCAATCCGTTACATGGTAAGGTTATACAAGAAATATTCACATTGATCTCGAATTAAAATCTCGACAGCCAAAATCCGGATAGCTAAAATCCCAACAATCTAAAATCTCGACGGTCCAAAATACCGACATGTGAAAATCCAAGTGAACCCCACTAGGTCCTAACAATTCTTAACTTCAACTTTTCTGATTAGAAAATTTCATGATTTAACCACCAGATCATCCACCATTTTGCATAAAGAGATTCATTCTCCGTTAAATAAGACTAACAATTACCGAGGAAAATTACCGTTTAATTTCGGCAGTCGAAAAAGGGGAAAAATGAAAAACGCGTAACTCATCTGGCAAAATAAGCAGACTGGTGAAATTCTGGATGGGAGTAGTACTAATCTAGCTGACTGTACATAAGCGATGTACACACCACGGTCTACGTGGCGGTACGTAATATTCAAGCCAAGTGCTCGTGACTACGTTCCGCTTTTATGTACGAGCTAGGGCAGAAGGGTTGGGGGGTGGTAAGCTTGTCCACCGCCACCCTCTACAGTCGCCGCAACCACTTGAATTAATCGCGGCGCGTTGCGAAAATAATTATTGCTCGTCGCTTGCCTCTCGCGTGTTAGCCACGATAATTAACGTTTATACGTCGCGCTCTTAAGCGTTTAAGCCGTATTTCTTTCCTCGTGTTGCGACTCTGACGGTTTACCTCATCGAAGCGTGATTTCTTTCTTTCTTTCGTCGACCGACGTTTATTCCGTTCTTCTTTTTGTCTTTCGTGGCTTGCGGTGCCGTTGATTGTCGCGCGTGCACTGAATCTCTATGCAGACGGCTTCAACGCAGCACCTCTACACCCTCGGTCATTCACCAACAAAAATAACTGGCGGGAAAAACGCAACATCGTTATCCTTCAAAAATTAATTACGTCCTTTATTCCGTTTTTTTTCAAGCAGTTTGTTGATGGACTCTATCGGACTTAGATTAGCAAAAAAAAGTAGAATTAAATTAAGGTTAAAATATTGAAATTTTTGGATTTCTACATTTTTTGAGTGGTATTTAAATTTTTCAGTTTGTGAAAATTTATAATTTATCACTAAATTTTTAAATATCCGAAGAATACATTTTTCGGGTCTTCGAATATACGAATTACACAATTTTCGAATTCTAGAAGATGCAAGTTTTGTGTCACATTTGCAAGCTTCACATTTTCTGAATGTTCAAATATGTTGATTCCATAAACTTTTGTTCATATCTTCTGAACGCTTAAATTTGCAAATTGTACATTTTCTGAATGTTCAAATATGCTAATTCTACAACATATAAATCCTCATATGTACAACATACAAATCCCGAAATAGCACAATATCCAAAGCAAGTATTTAAATAACACATCATCTAAATCGTCAAATATCCAAATTCACTGATTCTTCAATTTTCTAAATTTGAAACCTCTGGAGTTTTTATCCACATCTTCCGAATGTTCAAATTGACAAATTTCACATCTTCTGACTGTTCAAATATGCAAATTCCTTTCAATCCAAATAATTAGCAAATCATCCAAATCGTTAAAAATTCAAATTGCATGAATCTCCAATTTCCTAAATTGTAAACCTCTGAAATTTGTGCATATAATTTCCAAATACGCAAATTTCACATCTCCTGAATGTTCAAATATGCTAACTCTACAATATCCAAATCCTCAAATACCCCAGTAGCACATCATCCGAATCCTCAAACACCCAAATTCCCTGAATCCTCAGCCCCTAAATTTGAAACCTCAGAAACTCCTGTTTAAATCTTCCAAATACTTAAATATTCAAATTTCACATCTTCTGAACGTTAAAATATTCTAACTCCACAATATCCAAATTCTGAAATACTCAAGTAGCATATCATCCAAATGGTCAAATACCCAAATTCCATGAATCCCCAATTCCCTAAATTTGACACCTCTGAAACTTCTGTTCAAATCATCCAAACACTCAAATTTCCAGATATCACATCTTCTGAATGTTAAAATATTCTACCTCCACAATATCCAAATCCTGAAATACCCAAATAGCATATCACCCAAATTGTCAAATACCCAAATTCCTTAAATTTGAAACCTCTGAAACTTCTGTTCAAATCATCCAAACACTCAAATTTCCAAATTTCACATCTGAATGTTAAAATATTCTAACGCTACAAGATCCAAATCCTCAAATACCCAAATATCATATCATTCAAATCGTCAAATACCCAAATAGCACATCATCCAAATTCCCTAAATTCTCTCCCCTAAACAAAGAACCTGTGAAACTTCATCGCACAACAAACTCGCACCTAACCCTTGTAGCCGTACAATTCCATTCCGAATATCCTAAATCCCCCGTTAATTGCGGAGGAGCATCCTTAAGCGTCGAAAGTACGATATTAGATTCCAGGGTGCTTCTGGTAATGACTTTAAAAATTCGCGGGTCATCCTAACGAAGTACCACGTAAGTGCAATTCGCTTCAGGTGACCGATCGTGCCCAGAATCCGAACATCCTCCTGGTTACCAGACTCTGGATTTTTAGCCTCCGCCACATACACCTTGCTCTCCCAGTTCGATGAACGCTCATCTTTTTCGATCTCACTCTACCATGACTAATCTAGGTTTCCGTAACGCTCGGCATAAAACGGCCGGTAACTGTCGCAGCTTCTTTCGACTGCTGATCACGTCCCGACCGCACCTCGTGTCTCATCGAACCCGCCTCTTCAGGTTCTCGGGGACCTTCTATCCAACGTACCGTGAAGCAGCTTGATTGTCCATATTGTCCAGTCGCGCTAAGTTATGGAGATTCCTAATGCTAACCGGGTCGGTCTTAACCCGTTGCTGCCCCGCCAGCCGGAAGATTCGGCTTTTCTTCAGGAACAAGTCGACCCTGAACCGAGAACAAAACGTTCTCTCGATTCGCTGCGTTGTACTGCTTCGAATAATTGGGTAATCTGCTACTGCGGTATGTTATATGCGTTATACTTCGTTTCTTTGTACTAGTTTATGAACTACGAGGTGTGGATATTAAATAACGAGACGCTGTCAAACATTTTATTTTGATTTCATTGATAGCGAATGTTGGTGTGTAAATTCGATCACTTTAATAACTTGGAGTTGAATTGTAGTTTACTGCATGATAAACATTAATGATAAAACTTCAGATGAATTCATCAAACATTTCAGATAAAATGTTTTAGAAGCGACAAAAATTTCTTCGAGCAAATATCATTTAATGTATAAAATCGTAAAAATTGTATTGTTCTTGATTAAATTGTTAAATTTTATTTTGCAGACACGCAAAAAGATTGAGAACCACTGAATTTCTGGATCACGGTAACAGAAGATTATTGACAGAAACAATATCTGTTATTTTTCACAATTTCAGGATCCGTCTGCAACGAAAATCGCAAGCCTTCGACGGGCCAATCTATGGAAATAAAGTTTCCCCGGTACTGTTTGGCGAGTCCTGTACCCGGAAACGGCAATAAGACTGTTCTTCTTGTTTTTGCATCCGCCACGCACCAAGTTCCTCCGAATTCCTGTAAAAAAAGGAGAAAGAAAAGAAACGAACGATCCCCTTTTCGACGTATCTCCCTTAAGCTGGAAATCCGCTTGTTTATACAAACTAAGGTACGCCAGAGGTGGAAGAGGAAAGCTGTAGCAGACGAGGAAAATTCTTGCACGGACGCATGGTCCATACAATTTCACCCCTAACCGGTAAACTTTTCTTTTTAGCCCGACAAGTCTCTTATTGTGAGAGACAATTCTAAGAATTGCTGCTCTTTCCTAGCCCTCTCGTTCCTCCATCTTTGCCTCCTACCACCGGGTTGAAGTCCTCTTGCGTGTGACTCGCGTTTCAGACTTTCCCATCTCGTTTCGTTTTCGGTAGGCTCGAACTCATCTTCTTCAGGGGGGTCGACCTCATCTCCTTACCCTGTTAGTCTCTCCTTTTAACCCCGGCAAACTTTTTTTCTACATCTTCAACGTAATATGAAAATTCAATTTGCAGTTCTCTGTGTTTGTGTTGGATTTTTTTTTCTTTACAGAGATATGCGAATACACGCTAATTGTGGAGTGGGTGAAAGCAATCCATGCTTCTTCGGATATTTGGATAATTTATGGGGAGAGCTTGAATTTATGGATTCGTGTTTAGACTAGAGAGTGGATTAAAAGTGAGATTTTCTTTGCTAGCTTTGGCTACCTTCAATTTTTTATTAAATTTTCTGATGGATTTTTATTCAATAAATTTATTATTTAAATTTTTAAGTAAATAATTGAAGTAAATAATTACTTAAATTTTTTATTTAATTTTCTGATGGATTTTTATTCAATAAATTTATTATTTAAATTTTTAAGTAAATAATTGAAGTAAATAATTACTTAAATTTTTTATTTAATTTTCTGATGGATAATTGGATTTGTATAATTCAATACCGATATTTTAATTTATGTAATTTATATGTTAATTATAAACACTTAACGTGCACAAGTAAAATTGAACTCTTATTCAAAATATTTGTTCACGTTGTTTATGTTTTTCGACGTATTTGTTCTAAATATACGAGTCTCGTTGATAATATATTTATTTACGAATTAAGTCCCAGTTACAGGCTCTGTCAAAAAATATTTTTGTAAGAAAAACTATGATCTTGTGTAGTGAAATTATTTTTTATGTAACATAATTATAAAAATAAACTGCAGATATTCTGTATTCTAGTTTTAAAAGGACTTTAATTATTTCGTGCAATTTTATTAATTCTTCATTCTTTATTTTTTCTTAATTCTTCGTTCTTTACTCTTTCTTAATTCTTCATAAAATTCAGTACTTTTTTACTTTTTCATTTTTTCAACAATCTTTCTGAAATACGTCAATGAAATTGACCTGTTAATATTCCATCAAGTAATTATATATTTAATTCAATAATTAGCAATAATTAATATCTTAATGTAAGTAATTTTAAAAAAAGTTCCAAAATCAGTACCAAAATTTTGAGCCAATATTCGTGTTAAATTTGCAACGAAAAATAATATGAAAACTTGCTCTTTGGTCTGATCGCAAAATAACGATGTTTCCGTTAAAAGAATAACAGCGTTCGCTTTGAGAAACTCCGGTTTAACGAATAAATCTGGTATCGATTTCTCGTTGAGTAGCAATTAGCAGCAGAGAAAGAACACGGTGCATTTAAACAATACTCGTGCAGAGTAATGCTAATTTTCAATGACCATTTTATCGTAACACGGCACCATCAGTGCTCGGCAAACACTACCCTTGAATGGACTGTCAGGACCACGTTGACGAAACCGATCATTAATCCTGTCCGTCTCCCTCACCCTTCCAGTCCTCGAACTCGAAGTGACCTCCGCGTGTCCAGTTTGTTTTACAAGACATTCAGAAACGCGTAACGGTCGATTTGCATTTATATTAGCGTTTCGACGAACCGTAAGTCTTGGAACCACCCCGTCGATTTGATCGTAACCCGTTACGGTACGACCCCGTTACTAAACTACCCCTCTACCCGTTCGAAAACTTGAAACTCTCTGGGGCTTGTGTTTAATCGCATGGAATGATAGTCGATGAGATATGAGAGCAGAAACGGTGTAACAAAAGCAGTCATCGTTCGTCCACAGGGACTAAAAATCGATCAAAGGGGTATGCGTTAATTCGCCGAGCAGACTTTGACCCAGTAAGAACCAACAAATGAGAAATGCAAACGATCCGTGAAATGCAATAAATTGTAATAATAAATCATCGTGTGCTTTGGGGAGATGTCATAGTTAAGCACTTGTACCATTGCTCCGAAGGGACGATAAAAATTCTATTCTTTGCAGATACTATTATTAAAGTTTAGAAATTTTGATTAATTATTCTATTACTATATTATCGTGTTATTGTCATGTTAAATTTTTATATTTGCATATTATTGCATTGTCAAACTGAAAATTTTTAAATTACGATATTATCAATTGGTATACTCCCATATTACTGTATTGTAATTACTATATTGCCATACTTGTACAGTTCTGTTTATTTATTATATTATAGTATCATTGAATTGTAATATTACAAGTTTACAACGTTACAAAATTATATTTCCAAGTTACTATGCTTCTATATTAACAGAATGCAATATAACCAAATTCTCCAATTCAATACTTCTATATTGCCATATAGTCAGTATATGACCATATTACTTGCACAGCTGTATTTGTTTATTATAACAAAGTATCACTGAACATTACACATTTACAAGTTATTTGCAAGTTATTATATTACTGTGTAATTAAATTACAATTTTACCAAAATTCTATATTAAACTTGAATCATAATATTATCAATGTTCATTGAATAGTAATATTGTCAATGTTCATTGAATAGTAATATTATCAATGTTCATCGAATTATTTATAAAATTACAAAATTATATGTCCAAGTAATTACATTACCATATTATCAAATTATAAATTTCCAAACTACAGTACAACTAAATTACGATGTTTCGGAGTTACAATATCACCAAATTGCTTCGTCACGAAATTACCATATTACCATATTTCTATATTATTGTATTACCATATTATTACACGCGAATAATAATTTATCCCAAACACGGTACTCCATTAACCCCTGAACGTCCAGTGGATTACCGGGGGAAATTCTTGAAAAGAATTAATTCGGTCGAAGGGGTTAAACCGTCATTCTGTCCAATCGCGAGAGACACAAACGTGAAAACCCCCGACACGCGAGTAATATAATTCGCGAACGAGCGACGTCACGCCCGAGTTTCGTAAACCGGTTAGAATTATCAATTAATCGCATATTCTACGCCATGAATATCAGGTTACGTGACACGAATTCGCAACGATCCGATAATACGCTACCTAACTGGGAACCTCTGTTTCCCCATCGTTGAAACTGAAGGGCTGTTCTCACGTGAACGTATGTGATCCCTTCCCATAAAACGTATCTTAATAACAGTTTTATGCTATGTATGTGTTTCACCATAATTCACCTGGAACATAGAGATGTTCTACATAAAAAAAAATTAATCTTCTTAAGAAGATTGTAAATACAGTTATAGGTTAATAAACTCGTACTCGCTCGCTGGGGGGCTCTGCACCCCCTAGATACCCCGTTAGCCATCTTTCAGCACTTTTGACAATTTTTCTAGAGGTTTTGATCCATTTCAAAAAAGTTTAATTTTTTGACAAAAAGTCTAGCACGGTTTGGTCTGTACATTTGTATACATGAGTGGTCGGGATGCTCGGCTAATAATTCTTAAAAAAAATTAAGAATTATTAACCGGTACACCTGGTAGATTAAATCTTGTTTAAATTGTTTCTATATAAGCAAAAAGTGGTTAGAATGAATTTGTGTTATAGTAACTATCATAGTTCTAATATATTGCATGCTAATTATCAAGATAAGTGTTCTGCCTAGTCGGTTCAGAAGTTTGCATGGATCCAATTACATCTGAATTCTTGTTTCATTTTCTTAGCATCAAGAATAAAAGTTTGTACAAATTGTTTTACTGTATATTGTATCTTCGTATTTATCAGCTTCTTACAAGCAGTTGAGAATCGCTGCTCAGTTAAATAACAAAGATCCCAGAAACTTGAAATTCAGAGTGTCAAATAAATATCCATTTTTTTTTTCCACGACTGTTCTATATACAGAGATAAGAAGAAGCCTCGAGTTCTTCTCTATAATTGGTCGGATAAAGATTATTCGTTCAGGAGGGGTCATATAACTTGATGGTATCATTTTAATGAAACAAAACTGCAAGTTGGAGAAAAAGACGCCACTATTGTCGGTAGTTTCGGAGCAGGGATTACAAAAGTCTGGCGAGGAAATCGTTAGCGGGCAACTTAGAAAAGAAACTTAAAAGACATGTTGGTCAAATAAAGCGAAACTTTTGCGAACCGTTAAGTCTGTTACTCGGTGTCTGCTTTCTAACGATGTTCCTCGATTCCTTAGGAAGCAATAACGATATATATAGTTCCTCCTTTAAATCTTTTCTACGGAACGTATGTTCTTCTAGAACGGAGAAAATAAACACATATCGACTTCCGTTATATCGCCACGGTCGTAACGTCTTCAAGCTCTAAGGCTACAAAGTTTCAAGGATTAAGTACACTTCTCAAAATTTCAAAGCAATGTTTGAAAATTGAAAAATTAAAAGGTGTCAAAATTTGAAAGCAGCAAAATTTGCAAATTTCATAATTAAAAAATATCAAAACTTCATGTTGAATTTTCATTCCAATTAAATTAACAAAAATAAATGTATGTATTGAAAAGTCGATAATCGTGCATCAATCAATTACTTGTAAGATACAGACCGATTTTGATCGGACCTTCGTGTGTTAAAAAAAATAAAATCTTTATACTTCTCCGTTATTGTTTTCCTGTTAATAATTTTTCATACGTATAAAAATATATTGCTTTATTTAGAATTGTTTTTTTTAATGTTCATAAATCAAGTTTAATTAACATATTTTAAAGACATCCTTCCAAGTCGTTTTTCTTAAATAATAAATTCATTTAGTCTTTTTAAAAAGGTATTGAGTTTTTGTTTTATTTTAAATATTATGACCTCTCCATATTCCACCACTTCAAAATCTCATAATCTGAAAATGTCAAAATGTAAAAATTGAAAAATCTCAAAGTCTGCAAATGGCAAAATGTAAAAATGTAAAATTGTAAACATTGAAAATTCTGTCTGAAAATGTCAAAAATTAAAAATCTCAAAATCTCAAAGCAACAAAGCCAGCAAATTCCAGAAGTCAAAAATGCCAAATCTTCAAAATCTCAAAATCTGACAATGTCAAAATGCAAAAATATAAAAATTAAAAATCTCAGTCAGAAAATTTCAAAATCTCAAAATCTCAAAATCTTAAAATCTTAAAATCTTAAAATCTTAAAATCTTAAAATCTTAAAATCTCAAATTCTCAAAATCTCAGAATCTCAAAATCTTCAAACCTCGAAATCTTAAAATCTTAAAATGTCCAAATCTTCAAATCTCCAAGTCTCCAAATTTTCAAATCTTCAAATCTCTAAACCTCAAAATCTCAAAATCTCAAAATATCCAAATTTCAAAATCTCAAAATCTCCAAATCCCCAACTCTCCAAATCTCCATCTCTCCAACTCTCCAACTCTCCAACTCTCCAACTCTCCAACTCTCCAACTCTCCAAATCTACAAATCTACAAATCTACAAACGCCAAAATCCCCAAAACTTGAAATCTTGAAATCTCCAAATTTCCAAATATCCAAATCTCCAAATCTCCATCTCTCCATCTCTCCATCTCTCCATCTCTCCATCTCTCCATCTCTCCAACTCTCCAACTCTCCAAATCTACAAATCTACAAACGCCAAAATCTCCAAATCCCCAAATCTTGAAATCTCCAAATCTCCAAAGCTCCATCTCTCCAAATCTACAAACGTCAAAATCTCCAAATCCCCAAATCTTGAAATCTCCAAATTTCCAAATTTCCAAATCTCCAAATCTCCATTTCTCCAACTCTCCAACTCTCCAACTCTCCAACTCTCCAACTCTCCAACTCTCCAACTCTCCAACTCTCCAACTCTCCAACTCTCCAACTCTCCAACTCTCCAACTCTCCAAATCTCCAAATCTCCATCTCTCCAACTCTCCAACTCTCCAACTCTCCAACTCTCCAAATCTCCAAATCTCCATCTCTCCAACTCTCCAACTCTCCAAATCTCCAAAACTACAAACGCCAAAATCTCCAAATCCCCAAATCTCCAAATCTCCAAATCTCCAAATCTCCAAATCTCCAAATCTCCAAATCTCCAAATCTCCAAATCTCCAAATCCCCAAATCTAAAACTGTCCTAAAGCTTCAAAGCTTAAACTTCGAATCCTAGAACTAATTAAAAAAATTCATAAATATGAAATTAAGTTCCAGACATACATATTGTGACTAAACAGCAATTCTGCGTAAATGAAGAGTATAGAATGTAGAATGTTCATTAAATTCTACGCGCAAACAAATTATTTAGCATAAAATGAACAGGAACGACTCATTTAAGCAGAGTAGATAGTTTGGTAGCGTCATTAGTGGTCAGGAGAGTTGTTGGCGCTCGCATTATCTTAAACAGTTGGACGTTAAGTTCCCCTTGAGAAGCACTCACCGTTGAACTCGTTGGTTCTGCAGAAGATGATGGGACCGGAGAATGCGAGCATGGTCCAATAATATACGCAAACGTATGCCAGGAAGGTTAGTTGGATCTCGGTGGCGAGATAGTAAACAGTAACGCCTTCTCGGTTCACACTTGGCAACAGCGAGGACTTGCAAGTCCTCAAGGGTGCAGTGCCTTCAGCTTCCCTTGCGGTTGACCGAGCCCCGTAAACCCCATAAATAATGACGCGGTGGTCTCCGACGTTCTATGTACCAGCTGTGCCGTCTCGTTCCTTTTCAGTTTCGCTCTTACGCCTTCGTTTTCTCTGGTTTTCTTCGGTAACGAGCGTCGAGAATGTAGAGTATGTTTCTTTTTATTTTGCACTTATGGGATATGTGGATAGTGCTTTGTATATGGCGTTTGCGTCGTTTTCAGCGTTTTATGAATTATGGGACTTGTAGGATTAGAGGACTTGTTTCAGTAGTTTAGGGTGTTTGGTGTAGTTTGTGGATAGGAGATGTGGGTATGGAATTTATAGTATTTGTAACTATTTATGGTGTTCCATGACAGAGGACACAACCAATTATATGCCCAAGTCAAATGAATCGGGGGTGCGCATGTGCATAATGTACAAGTATGGCGGTCGAAAAAGAATAGTTTAAACCTGCACATTCACCAGTAATTTATTTGTAATAAATATTTTGTCATATCTCTGTAACAAATACATCTATAATTTCTTGTGATATATAGTTTTTCATTTTCTTATAAATTATTTGTAATAATCATTTCCGTAATACATATTCGTCAAATATATTTTGTAGAGCAATCATTTTCGTATATTCTTTCCTTTTTCAACTTTTCAACGTCGTAAAATTAATGCAAATACCTCGAAAGACAATATTAGTAATATCCATAAAATTTATTACAAATATATTTCAAATTATTAGAAGTTGACATTTTGGGACAGCGTTTTCGTGAGATCAAAGGTGCCGACAGAGAGTGTCGCCTCTGGACTACTCTGTGGCTTTGAAACATTGAGTCCACTAATCTGCCATAATTTTTCGCAATTATTTCAGCGACATAAATCGAAACGCGAGGTGAACTATTTGTTTAAGCGCAGCAGTTAGGAAAGTGAATGATGCGGAAACAAGTGAGAAATATACATAGGTTGTCGGTAGACGATTAGTTTCTCGTTCATTTTCGAAAAGGCATTCGCTCACCGGTTACACGGAACATTTTTCGCCGCATATGGCGGCGCGGTTTCGCGCAACACCTGCGCGGGCAATACGTTAATGTGTCAAATTGATGGACCCCTTCGTAATTAATAGAAGAGACTCGAGGCAGGGTAGTGGGGAAAGGAGCGAGAAGAAGCGAGAGATTTGCAACGTGGCGTGGACCGATTTAAAACTGGCAACCGGCACATAGTAGGCCGCCCGCTAATTGATACGTGACCATTAATTACTGTGTCATTTTCGTCGAGCTGCGTTGCGGCACGCGCACGTGTTACTGACAAGAGTCCACGCTCGATTTTCCATGCGGAAATACGAGAGAGAGAGAGAGAGAGAGAGACGGAGATCGATCAAGAAAAATAAATACATTTTTGTACGGAGTGAGGAGGAAGGAAAATTAGGCCAACAAAATATAGACACACGTTTTTACGGTTTCCGTGTTTAATTATTAACGAGGAGGAATATTATAGGGCACTTGCACCGATTAGGAAGCCTTTCAATTAAAATTATCGATGAAAAATGTGTATATGTGAAGAGGCACGAACAAAATTTTGTTTTTTCTTTCAAATTTTATATTCTCCATTTCTAAATTTCTGCATTTCTTAATTTCTTAATTTCCCAACTTTGCAATTTCATAACTTTTTAACTTCGTAATTTCTGATTTCCTAATTTCCTAATTTCCTAGTTTTCTAATTTCCTAGTTTCCTAATTTCCTAATTTCCTAATTTCCTAATTTCCTAATTTCCTAATTTCCTAATTTCCTAATTTCATAGTTTTCTAATTTCCGAATTTATTAATTTCCTAGTTTTCTAATATCCCAGTTTTCTAATTTCCTAATTTCCTAATTTCTAAATTTTCCACATTCTCAAATTCTTAAATTTCCAATTTCCCAAATTCTCAAATACTCAAATTCCCAAATTCTCAAATAATTTAAATATTCAGATTTTGAAATCTCTAAATTCCCAAGTTTTGAAATCCCAAAATTCCCAAAATTCCTAAATTCAGAAATTGTGAAATCCCTAAGTCCCCAAATTTTCAAAACTCTAAATTCCCTAATTCTCAAGTCCCTAAATCTGTAAATTTCCAAATTCCAAATTTATAAATTCTGTAATGTCTAAATTCAAAAATTCTAAAATTTCTAAATTCCCCAATTCTAACATCCCAAAATTCCCAAATTTTTATATCCCTAAATTCTAAAATCCCTAAATCTCCAAATTACCAAATCCCTCAAATCCCTAGGTTTCTAATATCTAAAATCCCTAAATCCCTAAATTCCAAAATCCCCAAATTATCAAAATATTAAAATCCATAAATTACCAAATCCCTCAAATCCCTAGGTTTCTAAATTGTAAAATCCCTAAATCCCCAAATTGTCCAAATATTAAAATCCATAAATTCCCAAATTCTGGAATCCCTAACTCCCCAAATTACCAAATTCACGAACAGTACTACAAATAAAAGAATACATACAGACACAAACTGAATTCGAGGTAAATTAGCTTTGAAACTAAGCCAAAACCGGAAGACGAACGGTGTGCTGATGCGTATTATTCTATCACGAAGTAAGGAGAAGGGGTAGTTAATTCTCTAATCAAGCAACCATCCATCTGCATATCAATGCGGAGAGCAGTTGCTCGACACTTTGTTACCGATGAACGTGTTCCTATGAGTTATGCCTCTTTGTACGTGCGAATCGCTTACACTTGTTGAATACCATCGACAAATGCAAAATTAATGTTAAACGTTTCGATTGTTCCAAACGCCCAAATGGAACACGTCTCTACCGAGTATGATTCAATGCTAAAATACAATAATACGAGAATTGCTTCCGGGTGACGTTAGATATTATGCAAATATCCTCGCGTTACGATCGTTTGATGTTCCATCTGGCTAACAAATGCGGACATTTTGTGAAATCAACAGAGTTTTCCGAATATTCGATGGTTTTTACTGAAATTTCTCGCTTTACCGAATCTCCGTGAGATAAGGTGGTAAATTTCTTTAGAAACCAATCTCGACGTCGTTTAACGGCTAATTTTTCTCTTTAAAATTGCTGTATTTACGCTTTGATGACGAAAGAAATGGGTTATCTTTGTCCCTGAAATTTCTCGTTGACGATAGGATGTTAAGAAAGGCGAAATAATCGGATAAACTAGAGCGATCTGACAGTCAAAGCATGATCAAAAATTTAAGTAAAATTTGTGAAATTAAAATTGATCAAAAATTGCATGATCAAAAAGGTAGTATGTCGTATAAACTAACCATAAACTAACCTCAACTGAGTCTTAATATTAATCGAATGTATGGGTTTAAATATTCATGTCATATACAAAAATGTTAACCTTGAGAAAATATTTAAAAAATTTAAATAAATTAATTTGATCTAATTGTAACTTAACCTAAACTGATTTCACCTAACTGTAACATAACGTAAATTAATCTAACCTAACTTTAACTTTATTTAAACTAATTTGACCTAACTCTAATTTAACTTAAACTACATATGGCCTAACTCTAACTCAACCTAATTTTACCAAACTCTAACTTAACATAAATTAATTTTACCTAACTCTAATTTAGCCTAAATTAACATAACCTAACTTAAACTAATTTGACTACGTCGAACTTAACATAAACTGATTTTAATCAACACGTTGTCGTAATGTAAGCACTCCAACATTAAACGAATCACGCTATAAAGCAATCATTTCACAATTTGTTAACTAAATTGCAAATTTATGTGAAAAATACGGCAGAATAGTAATACATTTGTTCTTCCAATAGGACATTCTTGCGTGCACATCATTGTAATGAATTTTCTGAGCAACATTCCGCATATAAAGTGTTATTACTGTCTGCAGTTTATTATCGTCCTCACGAGCCCAGAAGTCGTTGCTTAAAACTGCATTATACGGTACTTCATGGCGGTCATAAAGCGTTCCTGTTGTCCCATAGAAGCATGGAATATTAAGCTTGCAATAATCACGTCCTACGGTTAAGCGGGTAATGAAACGGCAATACGGCGAAGATAGCTTGAAAATTCATTAACATTTGTATTATTTTCGGTTGTCCCTTGGCAACATACGTTAAATCGATAACAACTAGAAATTATTCGAATACTTCTTGATGTTGTGATAATTTTCATGCTTTATTTCCAACAGAGTAATTTAGTAAAATATTAGAATTGCAAAATAGCAATATAGTGAGAAAGTGATGGAATAGTAGAGCAATGAAATGCAATTTTTATATTAAAGCAACAGGATAATAATTTAATACGATCCTGACACAATGGTACTATATGTAGTACTATTAAGCTCTCTATTACAGTCTGTTATCCCTCGAATACATCACTACTTTGTCTCAAGGTCTGTTGCAAATTTTTAAGTCACATTGACAATTGTTTTCTGATATATCAAAACTCAATAACATCATACCGCAAAGAAGTCATCGAAGAATTTTTATAGCAGTTTAACAAAAAAGAGATCTTAATAGGAAGAGCCATTTCACAGAAAATCAACAGACTTTATAGGTTGAACACAAACTTATTTGTCATTGTACGTGCAATGTCAGCAATATTAAGTGTAACCCAACCAAATGTAACCTAATAGACCTTATACAGTCTGTTCCACAAGAGCGTGGACGCGATATCTATGAAATTTGTATGTTACGTATACTGATGTCAACCCACGAGTTGGCGCGTGAACCGGCTGACGTGTTCAGAAGCGCTACTCCAATTGGTTAGAATAGAAAAATGGACTCACACGTATCTTAGGCGGTATTAGCTCGAGTACACCAATTAGGTTAAAAACAATGACAGTCAAACGTCTCGAGAGTGACATAGTGCTACTTGCGTTCAGCAATTATTGTCATTATTATTCTTATTTGCCGAAATGCAACGCAGGAAATGTTCACAATGGGACTTCTTTAACGATCGATCACGCGCCAACTCGTTGGTTAACATTTGTATGTATATTCATTTTACAATATTTTATTTCCTATAACATTTACAATTATAAAAGATGTTCGATCAGTAAATTCCCTCCCACACCATCGTCGAAAATATCGTGTTATCTGAGATTGACAGTGTCGTGCAAGGATTTCAATTACAGCTGTCAAATCAGACAGTCTAAGATCTGGGAGGCGTATAATTATGGGTATCAGATTCGGAGCTAATAGTTCCGCGTCACCCGTAGAACATGGGGTGTATTGTTGCCACCTCCCGCGTTGCCTCCAGGCTCTCTATGTAATTACCATTACCCACAAGCTGATACCCACCATGCTTATCATATTCTGCGGCAATAATGCCGTTGATACAGCAACTACGCTGTGATTGCCTTCGATTCGAGAAGCTGCATCTTGATCGGAAAGTTACCGGCTGTTCGACGAACTTCAAATCGAATTCAGATCGCGGATATTTCTGATGCGATAACATTATGCGGATACAAATTAGTACAATTTAACACTATCACATGATCACTTTGTACTTTCTAAGAATTTTTGTTCGTATTGAAATGTAAATAGTCTGGAACGATTTTGTGATATATTAATTTTAAACCTGAAATTTTCAGAAAATTATAGATGACTGTACATAAATGAATAGTTGACACAAAAAAGACACCACACGTTTAAAAAAAAAATTCTAAGTCGACAAAGTAAATTTGCTTTTTTATCGGCGATTTGCTCTGTTTTCGTCAACGTCAGCCATTTTGTGTTAGAAACATTAATGAAATTGTCAGGTAGACATTTTCGACAAGTTTTTAGCTTTAAATTCATGCGCCACAAGTGTCACTTTGTTATAACTTTCTGTTCTCAAATTATATTTAACGTTACCCAAGCCAATTACTCATAGTAGTGTCAATTGTTCGGTGAGGCCGAGAATCAGCCATGTTGTATGAAAAATTTTAACTGGGTCTTTAAATAGTCCTTTTTATTAAGCTTCAAGGTTTACATTGATATGCTACAAGTGTCATTTTGAGGTACTTTTATGTCAAAAAATTGTTAGACTACGTCTATTCTATATTTGGTTACTGTTCGTTATAAATAATCATCAGCCATTTTGTATAAGGAATATGAAGAAACAAGCAGATCTTTTCGTCTCACCTTAAGCTTTAATCTTGCATATTATACGTGCCAGATTATAATACAATTGTATTATATTAAACTGTTAGTGCATGTCTCACAATTTATACCAACCGATACACTGCTCCTTGAGGCCGATGGTTTGCCACATTATGTCAAAAATATTACTAAAACGCTTACACAATCTTTTTCAGCACGTTTCAAGCTTCCCATTGATATATCACAAGTGTTGTTTCGCGATAATTTTATGTCATGAAATCGTGACACACTTTTAACGTTTCAAAATCGGTTATTCGATACGCAACAAAAGGAGGATAAAGAAGAAAAGAAAAATGAAAGAAGGTCCGTTGAATATATCAGACGGATCTAATTTCGTTCAATGATGGTACGATTGGAAAAGAAAGGGAAATGAATTAAACGAAGTCAGTTGGCGAACAGATGGAAGCGAAAAGCAGAACGAAGCTGCGGTGTCAGTGACAGAGTTACGTTGTCGCGTGTAACGAAGTAGATTAGTCAGTGTGACAGAAGACCGTAATTTCCTAGGCAAATGACACCGATCGAGCGACCGGTTCACTGCTGCGCTTTCACTATACCTTCACGCTTGTAAAACATTCGCTGTCGGGTCACGTTTCTGGCCTATCAGGCCAAAGGGAAAATCTGATTAACTTTACACTCCATTGTATCTCGTTTTATGAATTTCAAACAGAATTCTCGGCGTATTTACTTTCAACCGAGAATACTCATGATTTACACTTCATTTTTCCCCTACCACCGTATCGAAATTATAGCAACACCGACGCGAATCAGATTTATTCCCGGCAAGAACATGAACGAGCTAAAAGTTGCGAAGGGTGTTTCGGTTCGGTGACCACTGCGCTGAATCAGCTTTACACCCTTGCGAACCCGAACGGTACTTTATCATCTGTTATAGATCATGTAGTACGAGAGGACTCTAGGGTTTCCCCTAGAGAAAATGGCGATATAGGAGACACACCTTGCAATGGTGCACACACCTAGCGATAGTGCATACTTTGAATACAGCATTTTTTCCCAAAAAATTTTCTTAACAAAAATTAAAAATTATTAACCGGTACACCTGGTAAATTAAATCTTGTTTAAATTGTTTCTATACAAGCGAAAAGTGGTTACGACGAATTTGTGTTATAGTAAGTAGCATATTTTTAATGTATTGCATACTAATTATCAATATACGTGATCTGCCTAGTCGGTTCAGAAGTTTGCATCAAAAATTGGTACCACACATATCAATATAGGTATCTGCGTTAAAATATTGAACCAGCATTGTGGTGCGTTGTTAAAAAGTTGATAGCAGAATTCTTAAATCAGCAATGGCTTGACAGAAACATTCATCCCGATGATTTGGCTCTTTAACGTTTGCATCAGCGTAATGGATTCGGCCGCAATCCCATCACGCTGGAGATATCAGAGCAGTAGCTTAAAATAAGCAGAAAGTTGGATCGGCCAGACGGAAGTATTGTAATTATGCTAATAGCTTCGGCGTTTCGAGCCCTTCTGTGATGTGGTGTAGTGCCGGACTCGGCTGGGTTAGCTGATCAAACCAACTTTTCCTTCTACTTATTAATATTACCTTGATCTTCCCTTTCCTTTTTTTTTTCAACCCCTAATTCCCGCTGCCAAAGTCTCTCTCTTCTCCGTTCCGTCAAAGTACAGTTTCCGCGGCGGAAGTCTTCAAGATTTCTTGTGCTTACGTTCGCGAAGTTGCCGGGGTGCTTGACCAAACAGAACTTTCAGGAATGTGATTCAGACAAACTTGAACAGCGGTATTTTCTGTTGCTAGTTTATTTGAAACGAAACCATGAATAATATTTAACATTTCAGTCCTTTGACACGTTTGTAACAGTCGCTTTGACGGTTTCTCTTGATAAATCGCCGTGGACGTTGAAAATATACGAAACATCTTGATGCCTTTGTTCTTCTTTGCTTCTTCTGACTTCTTAATTTTCTTCTCACGGATCATATTTCGTATTCCTTTATGTACAACATGGCTTTTAAGGTACATGGTTCTTCTGGTTTTAGTGGTTCTTGTGATGTGTGTAAAGGCTATAGCCGAATAAGGTAGTAAAATGTGCCCTTGAGTCAAATGAAAAACCCAATACGTCAGTCGGTAGCATATCAAAAAAAAACATCTCACACCAAGTTTCAACCCCCTATCTCATCCGTGGGGGTAGTAAAAGGGAAAAAACGAAATTCCGGTTTTTGGCCTATTTTGCCTATTTAATTTCGTACAAAAATTCTGAAAAAATTCTTAAACATTGAGGTCCACATAGCGCATATTATAGAATTTTTTCAGATTTTTTGATCCCAAATTGTAGTTGTGAAAAATCAAAAACCGAAAAAAAATCGAAAAAAATGCGATTTTTTATGGAAGATGTCGGAGCACTACTTTTATATTAATGTGGTAGTTAGGTATTGGTACAACTATTATCCCCTAATTTTTTCAGATTTTTCGGTGAGGTGCGCCGTAGTTAAAAAAATCAAAAACCGCTATAATCCTTTAAAAAAGTACTTTCCGCTTCGAATTTATATGCCTTCTTTTCCCAGTATATTTATTAAGTAAACTTAAATAGATTCACATTCATAATTAAGAGAAATGATATATTAGTTAAAGAAATAAAATTCATTTATTAATTAATTTTACGTCGTAGTTGGTTATATTCCCGAACATAAGATTTTTCGTCAACGGATGAATTGGCTAAGTGGTTGGGGGTCCTGCCTCGTAATCTATGCATGTTTTTTGGTCGCAGGTTCGAGCCCGCTGGACTTGGTTTTTTCCATGATACGTTTTTCATTTTTTTTTTTCGTTTTTAATAATATTAATACAGTTTCAAAGGGTTTTTGAATAATTGTTATACATTTCTGCATTCACATGGTATAAAATAATAATAAAATACATATATATTATTATATGTATTAAATACTATTGTAAATGTACTATTATATGCAGGTTCTTTGCACCCTGTGGATATAGAAATGTATAACAATTATTCAAAAACCCTTTGAAACTGTATTAATATTATTAAAAACGAAAAAAAAAAATGAAAAACGTATCATGGAAAAAACCAAGTCCAGCGGGCTCGAACCTGCGACCAAAAAACATGCATAGATTACGAGGCAGGACCCCTAACCACTTAGCCAATTCATCCGTTGACGAAAAATCTTATGTTCGGGAATATAACCAACTACGACGTAAAATTAATTAATAAATGAATTTTATTTCTTTAACTAATATATCATTTCTCTTAATTATGAATGTGAATCTATTTAAGTTTACTTAATAAATATACTGGGAAAAGAAGGCATATAAATTCGAAGCGGAAAGTACTTTTTTAAAGGATTATAGCGGTTTTTGATTTTTTTAACTACGGCGCACCTCACCGAAAAATCTGAAAAAATTAGGGGATAATAGTTGTACCAATACCTAACTACCACATTAATATAAAAGTAGTGCTCCGACATCTTCCATAAAAAATCGCATTTTTTTCGATTTTTTTTCGGTTTTTGATTTTTCACAACTACAATTTGGGATCAAAAAATCTGAAAAAATTCTATAATATGCGCTATGTGGACCTCAATGTTTAAGAATTTTTTCAGAATTTTTGTACGAAATTAAATAGGCAAAATAGGCCAAAAACCGGAATTTCGTTTTTTCCCTTTTACTACCCCCACGGATGAGATAGGGGGTTGAAACTTGGTGTGAGATGTTTTTTTTTGATATGCTACCGACTGACGTATTGGGTTTTTCATTTGACTCAAGGGCACATTTTACTACCTTATTCGGCTATAGCCTTTACGTGGGCACGAACGTGTAAAGACGTGAAAAAGGAATGTTCAAGAGAACTAAGCAATATATTTATAATTATAATTGTATAATGCAACGTGACTTGTTACCTCTATTATTCAGTACTGTTGAATATTTAGTCGACGTCTTGACACGTTCGAGCCCATTGAGGTAAATGTACACATGTCAGAAAGCAGTATACAGGTTCTTCTAATGTGTGTAAAGTACCCAAGCGGGCACGAACGTGTCAAGACGTGTGAAACGAATGTCCAATGTGATTAAACGATATAAGTATGACTACAATAATACAGAGTAATATGATTAGCAACCTTTATTATTTAGTACTGTTGAATATTTAATTCATATACATCTTGACACGTTCCAGCCCATAGGGGTAAATGTACACATATCCGAAAGGTGTGCAAAAGAGCATGAAGGAAAAAATTCGTTCATCAATGAGGAGCATTAGGAAGTCCAAAGATAAAACAAAAATATTATATACATACGCTATATATAATTTCGATGTGTTCTACCAGGTATGTGTAATTTTACCCAAGCAGGCACGAACGATGACGTGCAAAACGAGAGTTCAAGATAACTAAACGATATAAATATGAATATAATTATAAAACGAGGGTGCGAAAGAAAGGGAGAAGGAATGGAGGGTGTACCTGTTGCCCGCGGGCAGTAAGAGCGTTTTTTTGCCAAAACGTCTCGTGGCATCTCAGAGAGATAAAAGATGGAAGGCGGCACGCGATACCGCGTAAGTAAACCTCATAAGTAATCTCGCCGGCGGCGTGTCTTCGATTTGAATTACCCTTCTGTTATTTCTTGGGCCGTCGTCGGGCGTTATCAGAAATCCGCTCGCTCGTCGGATTAGCATGTCTGAGGTAGCGACCATCAATTTCAATATCCACTCGATAAATATTCCTTTGGAAGCCGACTTCTTTTCCTCTGCTCCGATCACCCACCCCGTTCATCCCCTTTGGCCATCCCTGCCTGGAGATCCGTAAGATTCGACGGAGCAACGAGACGTACGACCCGATAGACGGCTCGCAGACTGGCTTTAGATAATATCCTCCACCAATCTCTATACGCTGAAACTCTGCAACTATATTTTGCCGGGAAAGTTCCGACGGTGTAGCCGTATAATGTCGGGGCGAGGAAGATTGTTCTGGAAACGTTGCTACTAAAAGGATTTTGTTATGTGAGAATGTCGATTGTACCGTCGAGAGCGTTCAGGGTTTTCCGTAGGGAAAACGCTGCTGTAGGAGAAAAAGGAACAGGGAATTATGGAGTATGTTTTCTTTAAGGTGGCGATGTAACGAGAGGATCATGCAATATGGATAGTAGTCAGTGGCAGGGATTTAGATAGGAATAATTAATTTTCAAATTACTGTGAGATTTTCAAGGTTTTAAATCTGTAGGAAAATTTGCAAATTTGAAATTTTCTTTAAGAAAGGTGGCGATGTAAGGAGAGGATCATGCAATATGGATAGTAGTGGTAAGGATTTAGATAGAGGTAATTAATTTTCAAATTACTGTGAGATTTTCAAGATTTTAAGTCTGCAGGGCAAATTTGGAAATTTGATCATTTTCAGAACTTGAACTTATATTTTCAGTTTTCAATTCTTAATTTTTTAAGTTTTTGAAATATCGAAATTATAAGTTTCTAGATTCTCGGATTTTTTATATTCCCTACTTTGTAAATTTCTAAATTAGGTAATTTGAAAATTCGCAAACTTTATAATTGTTAAATTTGAATTTCCGTCTGCACTATTATATTCTGGAGCCGAATATTTGCAAATTCTCGTAGTTTTCAAATTTTTATATTTTACAGGGATTGACGAAACTCGAAATCTGACGAAAACTGACGAAAGCCGACAGAAACCGGTGGGAACCAACAGAAACCACTAAAAATGTACAAAAAGCAATGTAAACCGACGAAAATTGACAAACATCAACGAAATCCGACATCACCAATAAATTATAGAAAATATATCCACTATACAAGCACACACAACCATTAAAATAATCACAATCACCAAGCCCACAACTCCTTCTGCACATTCCTTTACATATTCTCGACCACATCTCCCGCGTAAACCCCAGAAAAATGCAAGCAAGTACTAAAAAACCATCGAAAAACTGACGAATGAAACATTGAACTTCCGACATGATCGCGTTGCTCGCATGCAAAAAAAAGTCGAATCGATGTCGCATAAAACGTAGCGATAAGTTAAAAAAAAAACTGGTGTAACAGCGATAATGATAGTCGCAGCGTGCGCAGAGCGGCAACCCCCTCTGCCACGAAGCCGACTCGCAACCCTCTCGTTCGGAGCAGCGTGGCGCGGCTCGGTTACCTCGTTAAAAGTACACAACGGCCGTTTATTCGCGAGCAGATTGTGCATCGTCGTCGTAAATACCTCCGGGCGATTTTATCAAGGGGGAGAGGAGCACTGGGTGGGTGTTCAGTGGAGCAGAGAGGAGAGGGTGGCTCGACTGGTACCTCTCTCTCTCCACAAAAGGGGTAATATTTCCGTGACGCTATTACACTTACCGGAATAGGGGTGGTGTCGAGGCTCGGTAACTACCCAGTTAACGCAGTGCGGCTACGGTGGTGCTGCCGGTGGTGGTGGTGGTGGTCGCGACGTCGGACGACTACCAACCTCCCTAACAAAAGGTTATAAAAATTCAATTAACTCTGCAGTTTTAATTAATTCCGTATTTATATGATGCGATAAACAGAAACTGCCCTCTGCGCGCCAGTTTCGCTTAATCTTGCGCCATTCTGCACGGGGACACGTTTCTCCTGCTGTCTCTTTTACCCACCACTTTGCTCCACTTCTCTTATTTTTTCCTTCTTTCGTTTTTTGGGGTTTCTACAAATTTTATGTTCTACGGGGACATGCAGATGGACGTGAAACGCAAGTTTTCTCTTGATGTCTATGAAATACGTTTACAGTGCTGTATTTTGGACGTTCATACAAAGATTTTGGTTGATAAAGATCAAGTTCGGTCGATACTATTATTTTCTGGATTTCCATTTAAATGTTTCATAGAACATCTAGCATGGGACACATTTTTCTATTTTGAATTTTAACTCAAATTTTAATGTTATTTTGAAATTATAAAATGGGGGATGGGGGCTTGACACTTTAACAGTTTTGAATTTTTGAATTTTTGTGTTGGTAGAAGTTTGAGACTTTTAGGATCTTAAATTTCATAGTTTTGGGGCTTTGATAATTCTGTAAATTTTGAGTTTCAATGCATTGGAGCTTAAAAACTTGGATATCCTGGAACCTTTGTATTTTTCAACTTGTGTTCTGCGAAGTTTAAAGTTTTTGAGACTTGGGAGTAAAGACTTCGAACTTTGGGATTTTAAGACTACGGAATTTCAAAACATAGTCTTACAATTTTACGAATATTATAATATACTTCTGAACCAACTATGCAGACGACTGAATTGACTATGTGAACGACTGAACCGATTATACAAAACTCTTACGCAGAAAACTAATCCATAATATTTGTTATACAAATTCATCTACAAATATTTTGACAAATTATGCAGTTCTCAAGCCTTATACATAAATAATTTTATTTCATATATTTGCCTAATAATTTTACATAGAATCTTATCCACTTATATCACATCGTATATCGTCATATAATGCAATCAAATACTACGTAAAATCATGAATGTAAAACCGAACTTGATTTCCCTATAAAATCTAGGTACAATAATACTCGATTGAATGTCCCCAATCTATCACATATCCCTTGAAAAGCCAGATATGAAGAGGTTAAAATAATAAGACCATTCGTTTTGATTGACCAAATTCCACAATCAAGCGTCACAAAGGATTGGAAACGTTTTTTCTCGCGAATATGCACCGACCAAGCGATGCATCGGAGTTGCAATGTTTGCTGATCTAACAGACTTTATAACGAGATGAACGCGTGCAGTTTGTTGACGGGAAATATTGAACGATCGTAAGGCCGGACATTGTGCTCGACAAAAGAGAGACTGGTATATTCCCATTCGAGGGGGAAAATCATTCTTCCTCGACTTTCTGCTTCTACGTTAAATAAATGGTATTCAAACGGTATCGGATGCTTCTGACACCGATTCACGTTATGTCAATTTAATGGTCACTGTCGATTGCAACATCCAATTTCTTTTCATGTAGGAAACCGTGGGGTCCCTACGCACGAGAAATTATTATACTCAACCATAAAGGATATATTGATCATTCTTTCAGATTTTGTCGTCCAAATATTTGTAGTAGTTATTCTTATATTTTATTCTAGGTTCCTCTAGACTCTTCTATTTAGTTTGAGTACTGTTCGGTAATTTTAACGTCACTTTGTCCTCATCTGGTCCGGTAACTGTATTAATTTAAATACTTGGTTCTCGTCCAATAGTTACCCCAGTCAAAGTTACCCTAACGGTACACTGAATGTGAGATATTCACGGTCTACCAACGAGAACGACAATCGTTACGTGTACAGATGTCAACCCAGGAGTTGGCGCGTGATCGGCCTAAAGCAAAAGAAGCTCCAGCCTACCATGAACACATTCGGCCATTTCGGTGCATAAGAATAATAATGACAATAACAACTGCCTTCGTGCAAGTAGCAGTATCTCACTCTCGAGACGTTTGCCGACTGTCCTTATTTTTCGCCTAATTGGTGTATGACCGTTCGAGTCAATACCGCCGAAAATACATGTGAAGTCCATTTTTCTATTCTGACCAGTTGGAGTAGCTTTAAATATGTGAGCCTCTTCACGCGCCAACTCGTGGTTTGACATCGGTACAGAGTTCTTAAATGATGTCGTCGGAAGACAACAGAGGGCAAAGTCATCTATTAGCAAATGCCGCCATGTCAAAATCACTCGACGAACTGATGAACCAGACACAGAAGCTGGTCGTGTGCTTCTATCGAGGTAGGTTTGAAGCAGGTTGCAAGCTCTCGAGACAAGTGGCACCATCCATATGGTAACAGCCTGGTAAGCTATCTAACGGAGCACCAGCGACTCTAGCGGCCGATTTTCGCATACAGAGATCCCGTAGACCAGGTTCGATGACCTCTTCATCAAGGATCACACGTCTAAATCCTTGTAGGCGGACCATGGATTGTCCACTCGATCGAGCTTTGTGGAAATTCACAAGGACTGTACAGCATGTGTGCACTCGCGTGCAAGAGGACTTGCGGTTTCCATCGTATAATCTCGAACGAAGATCGATTCTAAAGGGTTAGCCTTGTTTGGTTAAGTTGCGACGAGGCTCTGTTCGAGTCTCATTTTTTTCACGGAGGATTGGTACGATCGTTTGTACCGATTCTTTCGCGTGATTGGCCCGTCCTTAGATTAATCGACGCGATCGCGGTTACGGTTGTTGCTTTTGACGATGATGGCGATACAACGTTCGGTAACGATTGATTGGTCGAAATCGCCTGTACGTTTCCCTCGGTAATGCTATTCTCTTGTTTCTGTTCCGGTTGGATGAAGGGTGTATTGTGGCTGAAGCTATCTCATTACGAGGCCACTGTTTGGTCTCGGTTAGAGAAGCATGCCCGTCCCCACCCCTAAATGGATCATTCGCGACTCCGTTGATGATTAATTTGCATTTCTAACGCTTAATCTATATCGTTCTGCGTGCCTACTCTCCTTCATCATCGTGCTAATTCTTATTGCAATTGTGGCCACCTGGGGACTACAGGTGCTTTGATGGAAAAAGTGTGATGGGTTTTTGAGAGGTTGGGAACTTTGGGAGATCAGGATTTTGGAGTGTTCAATTTAGGATTTGGACTTTGGGAGGTTTTGTGGTTTGGTACTTTGGGAATTTTGGAGGTTTATGAAGTTGGGAACTTTGGGAGCTCTGGATTTTCGGGTTTGGCATTTAGGATTTGGACTTTGAGAGTTTGGAGGTTTCGAAGTTTGGTACTTTGGGATTTTAGAGGTTTATGAAGTTGGGAACTTTGGGAACTCAGGATTTTGGGGATTGGTATTTAGGATTTAGACTTTGGGAGCTGCAGAAATTTGTAGTTTGTTACTTTGGGAATTTTAAACTTAGGGTTTGGACGTTGGAAGCTTAGAATCTTGAGATTTCAAGATTTCGTTATTTTGGAATTTAGATTTTAATTTTAGTAACTTTGAGATTGCAAGATTTTTGTGACATCACAATTTTGGAACTGAGATCTCAAGATTTTGGTGATTTGAGACTTTGGGAGTTTGAGATTATGGAACTTATAGAATTTCGAAACTTAGGGTTTGAAATTTGGAATTTTGAGACTTTGTGACTTTAAATTTTGTGGACCTCGAAATGTTTGAATTTTGACACCTAGAAACCTTGAGATTTTTAACTTGTGACCTAGAAACCTTGGTATTTTTACTTTGTGACCTAGATACCTTGATATTTTTAACTTGCGAGCTTGAGACCTTGATACTCTAACTTGTATCTTGAGTCTGCGATGGTTTAGAATTTGAGACCTAACTATCTACACCAGAGGTCGGCAACCTGCGGCTCAGTAGAATCATACTTGTGACTCTCAAGTAGTTTAATAGTACATATTGAAAAATTAACTACAATATTGCAATTGCCAAACAAATATAATAATCCTGCGCACACATCAAAATGCGCGGCAGATCGCACGCATGTAAACCTAGCTTTAGCTAACCTTGCTCTCCACACTCACCGACGCCACACTCAAAACCAAAAAGTGTTTCCGTTTTCTTTAATACGTCGACTTATATGTTCTGTTACTACGCAAAATAGAATGTTTTGATTTCACAATCAATACATGTTTCACAGCAGATGTTATATTATTTTTTCTAATACATACCGATGTATGTACTTGTATTTGGCTCTTTAAAAAAATAATTTATCACATCGGGAAAAAAATGGCTCTTAACTCCAGAAAGGTTGCCAACTGATCTACACTAAACAACCTTATTATAAAGTATATTTTTATTATAATGTATATTTTCACCCTTTTCATCCCTTTCAGTAAATCTGCAGGTAACCTATATAACTAATAACATCATGAATATTAGTCAAACGTAATTACCGAGCGTAAATAATTTCGTTTGAGCATAGTTCACGTCGAAATTAACAGGCAATATTACTTTATGAGCACGGGTGAACGATTCAAATCGACTTGAATTTGATATATAATCACGGCAAAGGTTAAAAACGTTCGAAAATCGTGTTCGATCTGATGTCGCGTGTGTGTTTTATACGTTCCGATGCAAGAAAGTAATCGAAGGTACAGTGTGCAAGGAACGGGAGCTAAGAGGCGTATAAGTGGAGACGATTGCTGCACTCGGTAGATAAAACAGACTGGAGTCTAGGGTCTAGACACCTCTGGAGCGAGCTAGACACCTCTAGAGCAAGCTAGACACAGTGGTTCGAAGAACCTGGTGGTCCGACACTAGAGAGCTCCTTAAATCACATGTAATCGTTTCCGACCACTCGCTGTCCAGACTCCTAGGATCAGACAGCACCAGTTTAGACCCACGTGAAAGTAACCTTGTCCACCCTGTTGGTCCTTTTCCTTAAACGTTAACGGAGAGCCGTTCACACCTTGGTCGCTAACAGGTACTGTCACCATCTTAACGATAACGATTTAAATGATCTCTTGTGCAGGGTGGGAAATCGTGGTAATGTCCACAATTTACAAACACGATATTTCAAGCATTGGTCATTTGAAACTAAAGATTATCGAGGAATTCGATTCATTAAAAAGCGTTCACAGTTTAGAGAAATTTGAAGATTTTTTAATTTGGGGATGTGGATATCTGGAACTTTGGGGATGAAGAAATTTGGAAATTTGAAGATTTTTTAATTTGGAGATGTGGATATGTAAGAATTTGGGGATGAAGAAATTTAGGAATATGTGGATGAGATAATTTGTGAGTTTTTTAAATTTAGGGATTTGGAAATTTTGAAAACTAGAAAATTTGCAAAGACAGATGTATAGTAATCTAGAAGTTTGAAGATTCGCAAGTATGAAAAGTAAAAAATTTAGAAATACACATTATACTAATTAAAAAATTCATGGACTTGAAGCATTAGAAGTTTGAGAATTTGCGAATTTAAGAGATTTGAATATATCAAAATTAAAAAATTTGTGAACTTAAAAAACTTGAAAATTTAAAAAATAGAAAACTGAATTAAAAATGTGAAGACTGACAAGTTCGAAAAAGTAGTAATATGAAAAATTAAAAATTACGAAAATGTAGAAATATGAAAATTCAAAAATTCTGAAACATACATTTGTAAATAAAATTTGAAAATCTCAAAATTCATTGCTTATAAAATTTGAAAACACTGATGTTCCGAAATGAAAGTAATAGTTCACATGGACCACTTCTTCTATCTAAAACCTCGTTTAACGTTTGAAACAAAGGTCGCCCACTCTCGTTTTAGTATTATCTGAAGCTCGTTTTTCCGGAAAGTTAAATATTGCTACGTTTGTTACAACGAATCTCAGATTCCTCTTTCGATAAAGCATCATCGCGATTGTGCTCTTAATGGAAGACTAACGACACCGCGATGGAACGAACGATCAGAGCTGCGGGTCTGACAACGTTATCAATGGATTCACCGGAAGCAGAGGCTGCTATATAATAGAAATCGTAACCCCCTCTCGCGGAAGATTAATCGTTCGTTCGATCGGATCAAATTGTCGATGAGACGTGAAATTCAACGCAGGGATTTCTCGATTTAGCCGACGGATGGCTACAAATAAAGTTTCGTCTTTCCATTTTATCTCGGGGCCGAAGAAACGAAGAAGGTGCAGCTTGGAAACTCGTTGCCGAGGAATATTATATTTTCGAGGATAAATACGCGGATGGTGGATTTACGCTCCGAGATCGGTAATCTTGGGTTACACTGCTGAAAATGGACACATTTTGCAATTATCGGCTGGGTGAAATATGATAGAGTTCGTAGGGATGAAATTTTATATGAAAATAAGGAGTTAACGTTTTTATCATTTACATTTTTATTTTATTTATGCATTTATATTCTTTGACAACATCTTTACATTCTCTTATAATGTTTGACATTTTTTCAAGCATTGCTAACTTTACAATTTTTCTAAGCATTCTAACCTTAAAATTTTTCCAGGCATTTCTAACCTTAAAATTTTTTCAAGCATTTCAAACCTTGACATTTGTCCAAGCATTTCAAACCTTAAAATTTTTCCAAACATACCTAACCTCAAAATTTTGTCAAGTATTTCAAACCTTGATATTTTTCCAAGCATTCCTAACCTTGAAATTTTTTTAAGCATTTCAAACCTTGACATTTTTCCAACCATTTAAAATGGAATTATTCATATTTCAAAAATAAAATTGTTAAAATTCCAGTCTCCATTTCTAAATTTCATAAAATCCAAAACTAATCAACTTCATAAACTTCCAAACTCTCAAATGCCTGACACAAAAACCCAAAATTCTCATTCCAATTAAAAAAATTAAAAGTAAAACTTTGGAGCACCAATGAATCTTCGACAGGTCACTGCTCACGCAGTACGAAACGTCGAAAAAAGATCCTAGTCGCTAAATTAACGGAACAACCGAATGCGAGCACCCTTTGAATTCAGAGAATTTGATAAAGTGATCAAACGTACCGTGTCACCTGTAATTTGTCCTCGCATAGTCGTCGCGCTTCAATGCCCTCACTCCTTGATATCGAATAAAATCTCCACATTCCTATCAAACTTTTATTAAAGAATTTTGCGAAAAAGATTGACGTCGAAGACTATAACGTTAAACCTTGTTAGGTTAAGCAGTTAGGGAATTTTCACCTGTATCGCCGCTAAATCGAGCTGCGTCCGCGAACTTACCGCTTCATTCGGGTTCATCGGTTCTTTTGCCCTCGATAGGACACTAGCAACGGCACACAAAGGGTGGCTATTACAATTAGTGGACATTATGGTGGGGTGGGCAGTGGCAGTACCAACACGAATGAAGTGACCGACAGATCGGTATAGTCTATCATTGCGAGGCAGGGTCTACCGAAACCGTTCTTCCCATCCCTGACTCTAACCCGTTTTGCAACCGAAATACTATCCCCACCTAACCGAGCAGTTTCACCGGTTCACCAGCCCACCATCACCCCCTATGGAAAGCCCTGTGCTGGTTGGCGTTCCTCTGCATCCACCGTCCCTCTACCAGCGTCGTAATTACAAGCATTCATTTCACACTAAAAGCCGCTGCTGGCGCTGTCCTGGTCAGTTCAAAACGAGCCCCGCGCGAGTCGCATTTTCTCTACCGGCTTGTCCGACTCGTACCTCTGACCCCTGCCCTCGACCATCGTTGCAGCCCTTTTCCAAATTTGCGCGATTACAGGCTAACGCTGATAGTTCTGACGCGTGCCGATTCGGATCACTCTTTTTTGTTTTCGTTCGTCGTTGCTATGTCTTGTTTTTCGTTACGGCCTCGTTTTATCGATTATTAACGCGATGCGATATTAACCCTTTGCACTCGAAACTCACTCTTTGATTTAATACAATTTTAAATAGGTATGTCTTAATGTATGATTTGTAAAAGAAAGCATGTACGTCGTGATCAATGAAAAAAGATATGTATGTATACATCATCAAACCATCATATGTGGTCGTATGTGTATGTACATGAACTTTCATATACTTGTATAATTCGTTAAAATAAGCATGTGTATCGATATATAATTAATGACAAAGAAATATGTATCTGATATAATGACAAAGAAATAGACATGTAGTCAATGAAGATAAGCATATGACACATATTATTAAAAAACTCCATGTATGACACATGTGATCAATAAAGAAGGGCATTATTACATGATCAACGACATATGTACACATATGTTTACTAATAAATAAAAAAATATCTAAACATACATATAATCAACGAAGAAAAGTACATATGTATAACATGTATGATCACTAAAGAAGGGTATGTGCATATACACACATGATCAACGAATAAATATGCACATATACAATAATTATAGATAAAAAGAACATATCTAAATATATAATCAACGATGTAACACACATGATTAACCAAGAAAGACACGTATAACATCTTTGACCAATAAAGTAATGCATGTGCACATACAGTTAATAAGTGCAGTAAAGAAAAATGGAAGGTGTGAAGCTGCTATAAATTCCATAACACACTGTAATATTACTTTGAAAGGTTGCGAGATGACTTGGAAGACGTTGAGAAGAAGTTAATCACTAAGAAGATAATGAGACCGTGAGCAATCTGGAAAGTTTGCATCTGTGCCCAATATTCTAACCATGGAGTCGGCCCAACCCCATAGCCTTATGTCTGCGCCCCGACGACGGCTCACTTTACGGGAAACCACGATGACAAACGCTGCCATCTAAACAAAGGGTCTCAGGATATACGTACGGCAGACACGCAATTTCCGTGGTATGTAAATCGCGCGAAATGAATTTCTGCCAATCACGCACGTGCGTCACCGACTGTTCGTATTGCCAAAAAAAAGATGCAAACCCCCCAGGGGTAGTTCGGTCGCTACGAAAACGCACGGGGACAAATAATGAATGAGGTCGAGAAAATGAAGTATTTCTTATTTCGACGTATAATGAAATAATGTATTTTTGTGTACATGTCTGGAATATGGATAACGTATAAAGAAGTTACGTGTAATAAATAATTTTAGTCAAGTTTGTGAATTTTTGTATTAGTTTGTACCGTTTAAGTCTTGTTCTGATAGATTAATCAATAGTTAATTTTTATATTATTTTATTTAATACAAAAGTCAAAGCTAGCTCCAAACATGATCTGAGAAATAATTAAATTTAATATAAATATTAAGCTTTGCTTAGCTAATATTATAACGAAAAATACAATTTGATATCACATTATTTATTATACATAAATATTAGAGATTGTTCAGTTAATATTACAAAAAATGTATGACATTAATTTTAAAATAAAAACAAGTCCAGCAATTTTAATTAAAATGCAAGTGAATATAAACTCGTTCAGAAACTATCTATATTTGTTGTTAATGAACGATAGATGAATATTCATTAATTTACGCGGAGCAATTAATACTAATGCTGTTGGACGACGTGCAAAATACAGCAATCGAAAATTAGTTCATTAAACTAAAATTGAACAATTACTTTTAAATAAATGAGACGCACATTATAATTCCATGTTAATTAATTTTACAACGTTAAACGTACCATTTAGGAAATTGGAACAACAGCATAGTATCCATTAATTATCGATACAAGCCAATTACAAAATAAAATTAACAGAGTTAAACATTGCATTTACCTTGATGTATGTACGTAACCAGCGAAATTGGAACAAATAGCACAAACTCTATATCAAAATATGTTCAACAATCAGGAATCATTAATTTAATATCGATTCGAGTTAAAAAGAAAAGGTTGTGTATAGTTTATGTTAAGTTAAGTTTTTGCAAATTTGGGGACTTTGAGACTTAAGGTTTTAAGGATTTAGGGCTCTGAAGACTTAGGGATTTGAGGATGTAGAGACTTGAGGATTTAGGGATTTAGGGATTTAGGGACTTAAGGATTTAGGGATTTAAGGATGTAAAGATTTGAGGATTTAGGAATTTGAGAATTTATGGATTTGAGGATTTTGGAGTTTGAGGATGTAAGGATTTGAGGATTTTGGAGTTTGAGGATGTAGGGATTTGAGGATTTGAGGATTTGTAGATTTTGGGATTTGAAGATTTTGGGATTTGATGATTTAGAGATTTTGAAATTTGGAAACTGAAGAAATTTTAATTTTGAGGGTTTGAGTATTCAGGAATTTGGGATCATGGGAATTTGAGAATTTGAGAATTTGGTAATTTAGTAATTTAGTAATTTAGTAATTTAGTAATTTAGTAATTTAGTAATTTTGTAATTTGGTAATATGGTAATTTAATAATATGGAAATTTAGGAATTCCATAATTTGGAATTTTGGGACATTGAGGACATTAACACCCAGGAAATTTATAATTAGAAGATTTTAGAGTTAGAAATTCTAGTGTTTTAGAAATTTGAGAATTTGAGAATTTGAAAATTTACATAAAAAAATTCGAGAATTGTGTCCCTCGGAAATCCATAAATCTAAAAATTTGCAGCTTTTACAAATTGATAAACATGCCAAAAATTAGAAAACTAACCTTCAAATAATGATCTATCTTGTCCCATGGCAACGATCTAACAATCAACCGTATCCATCGTACCAAGAAATAATAAAATACTGAAGCATCACCGAAAAAAGATGGCATAAAAATGAAGTTATCAAGAGGGTGTTTTCTCGAAGGTGTCGATTCAAGTTTCCCCGCGTGCTTGCCACGATGACCCACGCCATTCGATTCTTCCATGCACGGTGATTGATATTCACTGTCGTTTCGCAGACGCGACTACATAAATCAAAAGGCACCCTTACGTTCGCGAACCCTTTTCTTGTCGTTCTTCTTCCTTCGTATATATATATATTTTTTTTTTGTATTTCCCCTCCACGTAAGGCGCCACGACGCGTTATCAAATCCATCGATGACAGACGAGAAGGTATTAAATACCGAACAGGCAGGACATCGATTGTCGTGCACTGTCGAGACGAGGCTGCCGGTGTGAAGAGGGTGCGAAGTAAACGAACGAGCACGTGCATCATCCCCAACGATTCAGATATGTTTTTCGCGTTCTCTTTCTTCAACGTTTCAACCCCTCCCTCCCTCCGCCCGATTATATGTGTCCCAGGGCGCTTGTTCTCCGCGTATTATTCAGCGTCGTTGGGGTACGAGCGAGGGTGCTTCTGACAGTTTCGTCGCGGAAGCTGTAATTTTTAAAGGTAACACGTGGCCCGAACACATTTTCCTCTTGCAAAATTCTCGGCGGCGCTAGTTTTCCCTTTTCCGCTTAGAATATTTATAGGACCTGTCCTCCTTGGACGCTATTTTGACGGTACAAAGTAGAACATCTGAATATCTTCTTCGGTGATCATACAAATAAGCATTGACCTAGATCAGAGATCGCAACCTGCGGCTCAGTGGAATCATACTTGTGGCTCTTGAGTAGTTTAATAGTACATATTGAAAAATTAACTGCAATATTGCAATTGCCAGACAAATTTAATAATCCTGCGCACACATCAAAATGCGCGGCAGATCGCATGCATGTAAACCTAGCTTTAGCTAACCTTGCTCTCCACACTCACCGACGCCACACTCAAAACCAAAAAGTGTTTCCGTCTTCTTTAATACGTGGACTTATATGTTCTGTTACTACGCAAAATAGAATGTTTTGATTTCACAATCAATACATGTTTCACAGCAGATATTATATTATTTTTTCTAATACATACCGATGTATGTACTTATATTTGGCTCTTTATAAAAATAATTAATCACATCGGGGAAAAAGTGGCTCTTAACTCCAGAAAGGTTGCTGACCCTTGGCCTAGATAAAGGTTGATCTGTTAGCGTAATCACCGTACCACATTAAATATATTTTAACACTAGATTTACGGAACCTGTATGATGCATCATTGATCTCTTATTTTAAATGACAAAACTTATTAAGAAATTTTTGTAAAAATATATGTCAACTTTCGTGAAGCTAAAGAATGAATGTCTTAGGCAGTTCACATATCCCTAATTTATTTTTTTTTTTACTTTAGGTCAAATTTAGATATAAGTGAGCATCAAACGTCCGTAAATCTAGTGTTAGTATTATAATTATAATTTGAATAGCGCGTGTAAGATGGTAGCGAAAGAAAAATTCATATATGCTAATCATGCCATCTGCGCGTAACACATATAATTACAATAGCTGCTATTGTGTCTTTGTCTCCTTCCGCCTTCTTTTCTATTCTTGGTTCGCTCTCTCGTTGTAATGCATTGAAGGCGAAGTACCTCTTTGCGAGAAGTTGAAATATATTTTTGTGGTTTTCAAATATAATATTTCTTTATCCTAAGAATTACCCTAATCGCAATAAAGAACTTTTGACTTTTAGGGATTTTTGAGGAGTTGAGAATTTTTGAACAAGTTCAGTATTTGGACATATAGGAAAAGGATCTTAGGGTTTGAGATATCAGTAGATAACATATGTTCAATTAATGTATCGACATGTTAAAAAAATAAAGTAATAAAGTAGCAAAGAAGTAAAATAGTGAAATAGCAGGATAACAAATTTGCAAAATAACAATGTGACAAAGTAAAAATGTAACAAAGTAACAATGTAGTAAAGCAGGAAAGTAGCAATATACTAAAGTACCAAAGTAGAAAGGTAGCAAGGCAACAAAGTAGCAAAATAGCAAAGTAGTGATGTAACAATGTAGCAAAATAGCAAAGTAGTGATGTAACAATGTAGCAAAATAGCAAAGTAGTAAAGTACTAATATGGCAATGTAGCAAAATAGCAAAATAGTGCAGTAGTAATGTAGCAATGTAGCAAAATAGCAAAATAGTGAAGTAGTAATGTAGCAATGTAGCAAAATAGCAAAGTACCAAAGTAGTAACGTGGTAAAGTGACAAATTAGCAAAGGAGTAACGTAACAAAGTAGCAACGTAGCAACATAGCAAATTTACCAAAGTACCAAAGTAGTAAAGTGGCAATGTAGCAAAATAACGAAGTAGTGAAGTAGTAATGTAGCAATGTACCAATGTAGCAAAATAGTAAAGTACCAATGTAGTAAAATGGCAAAGTAGCAATGTACCAAAATAACACAGTAGTAAAGTAGTAAAGTAGCAAATTTAGCAAAGTACCAAAGTTACAAAGTGGCAAATTTAGCAAAGTACCAAAGTTGCAAAGTGGCAAATTTAGTAAAGTACCAAAGTTGCAAATTGGCTTTACCAAAGTAGCAATGTGGCAAAACAGCAGTATACCAAAATAGCAAAGCAGCAAAATAACAATATAATAAAACAGCAAAATAGCAGATCAGCACTGACAGCTATAATATCACTAAAATAATAAACCACTAAAATAGTCAAACGATAAAATGATTAAAACAGCACAAGAACGCGAAAGGCAAAGGAATCAAGTGAAAACGACCGGTTGTTTTTCACAGTATTTTCCATTGTTCGTCACGTACATGGAAAAAAACCTGTTTGAGAAACATTGTGCAAGATGGATTTTCCTAAATGGATCACGATAGAGAACAAGAATTAATCACCCGCCATTGTAATAGACGTTGTATCCACGATAAGTGACGCAGCTGTTAGAACCACTTTTCACTGGTGTTCCATACGGGGGATGCTAACGTGTAAAAGGGAGGATTCATTCGCCTCTCGCAAACTCTTACTGCTTCCCACCCCTTCTCTTTGCCTGTACACGGTATTTCTTGTCAAAAATGATGTATCGATAGAAACGGAGTCGACGAATTTACGCGTAATCGTATGGCTGACGCAAGTAGGTTGCTGGAGTATCGAATTTTATGCTTTACGAGAATTTACTATTATCGTCGATATTAATTTTAACTATTAACGCTATTTAATTATTGTTATCGTTATTATATTACTGTCACTGTCAGTGCATTATAGTGGAATGTTACATTACTTGCTATATTATTTTTAGTTTGGTCATATTACTGTATTAGGTAATATTAACGCTATTTAATTATTGTTATCGCATTACTATCTCATACTGTACTATACTAGGGTGGTATATTACTTGTTATATTATTTTTAGTGTGGTCATACTAACGTTGCTTTATTGCTATCATGAATGCTCATTTTTCTGATCAGTATATTACTATTAGCATTACAAAAAATTATTCTGTTTATTATTCAGTTATTATTCAGTCTAATTATTATTCAGTTTAAAAAATTATTCTGTGTGAAGTTTCCCAATAAACTCAGTAAGGCTATACTACACAAGGTTATATTAGAAAATGAGCTATTTTTGGAGAAAAAAGTTCTATTTTCTACACATTTCAAAGTGTTACATACTAAAAAATATATCAAAAATTTCCCGAAGGTCGAAATTTTGTATTTCCTCTTCAAAAACACGTTTCATTGTAAACAGTTTAAACGACATCGAAAGCAGAGGCGAAGAAGATGAATTGAGTAAAAAATCATTACTATTATCTTCAGTTAGGAAGAGTTTTTTGCAAATGAAGCCTTTAAAGGATCGAGGATAAAGGATCCTCAGATGTCATCGATTCTAAGGACAAGATAGGAACAGCGGAGCAGAGCACAGGACGAGACTCGAGTAACGCTCGGATAAATAGTTCGCTAACGGGAAAGCAGAAGAGCTCTTATACGAATTGGCTGAATTCCAAGGACGAAGTCGGTAGAAGGAAGCTCTTCTTTCTTTGTCCTTGGCTCGTTCCTTTCATCTCTTAGGCGGACTTTCTTTTAGCCAGGCCCAACATCTGAGGAATAGTTGAAAGTTTGACCGATAGTCGGGACGCATTTCATTCCGCTCGAAATTCCGGCAAACATGTGCTAGACTGAATCTCTGCTAAGGAATCACCGCGGAATTCTTACCGCGGGACACGCACTGCAACCTTTAAAACTTTGCGCCGATGCGCAAAACAGCATCCTCGTTTACGATCCGGCAGGTCCGCGGAAAAGGAAAGTTTCGCCGCGGGATGCCACGTGTTCAGTTTCGCGCGAAAATTTCGTACAAAGATGCCGACGTATCGATCTACCGAAAATTCCTACTCAACTTCCGGAGGAATTTATTAAATTGAAAGTCGTGTTGCAAAATCTGTTGGTTGTTTTCAGTCATTTTTATGTTTTTCCTTAATTGGTTGGAAAAAAAATACTTTCTGATATTTCTAGTTTTGAATACAATGATATTTTTATCCCTGAAAACTCATATTTCCAGTTTTAAAGGCTGTGATATTTCCATTTTCGAAGACTCATATTTCCATCTTCAAAGACTGATATTTCTAATTTTGAAGATTCTGATATTTCTAGTTTTGAAAACATTGATACTTTTATTTTTGAAGACTCATATTTCTAGTTTTGAAGACAGTAATTTTTTCATTTTTGAAGACTGTAATTTCCATTTTTGAGGACATTATTTTAAATCCTCAGAGAAACGTGCACTCTTAGAAAACTGAAGTAGAATGTAAAAATTAAAAAATTTTGAATATAGAAGTATAATGTAGAGAATTAAAAATTTTTTAATTAAAAAAATATTGCAAAAGTCTGAAACTTTGAAAATTCGAAAACTTGTATACTCGAGAACTTTGAGGCTATGGTAATAATTTTCTGATGATCGACGTGCAAATTAATGCTAATAAGAATCATTTGTACAATACATATCAAAATAATGAATGTACATTAAGAGAACAATTTAAACGTCATACAAAATGATGTTCATTTTGCTCTTTATCTACGTCTCACTACAAGTAAATTAAAAGATTACCATAATTCATGAGCATTACAAATGTATAAATTATCCATAATGTAATTAAAATTCACGTTTTCGATGCAGCATTGAAGAATGAGTCAAATTTCTAATTCTAAGGAAAGTGATCAAGATGCAGCCTTTTGTTGGTTCGACGATAGTATACATCGGTTTAATATAAATACTCGGCTAACCGAGAACGAAGGCATCAGTACCAGTACGAAGCGTACCAAATTCTGAAGCAATCATGGTGACCAAATTCATCTGTGTTCTCGCCTTCGCTGGCGTTGCCTTCGCTCACGTCCCAGTGGTAAGTTAAAACTTTTTATTAAAAACTATTTTGCAAAATTTACAACTGTTACTCGACAGAATTTTTCTTCGAGAGACTCCACATCTCATAACTTCAAAAGAATATTGTTTGCATCGAATATTTTGACTTTGAGAAGATTATGAGCTGACAAATGTTTCTGCTATACTCTACATTTGCCACAAGAGTTCTAATAATTTAACTAAGTTAAAATGTAGGTGGAAAATACCTAAGAGCATAAGTTTCATTTCTTACTGCTATACATTTTTTGTGAAATCTTTAACTTGAACTTTAGGAAAATATCGAACTTGAAGAAAAGTGAGGTATCTTCATAAAATCAATGTAGTTATTAAAATTGAAATAAACCGATAAATTAACAAGTCTGTAGTGTATGAGGCCACATGACCTCAGTATAATATACTATAGGTTATAGTGGCCTAACGGCGGCGGGAAAATGCAAATTTATTTGTGTGAAGAATTTTTCTAGTAAAATAACTAAATAATTAATAGTAAATGGAAATATTTTGATTTAATATGAAATGATAAAATTTATTTTCATGTAGTACCAATTTCTTTCATCCATTTAAATACATAACAAAATTATTACCTAACTTACATTTGATATTAAACGTCGGGATATTCAAGGGGATTTAAAATATTTGGAAATAATATTTACATTTTTAACACAAAAGTAATTTTGTATCAGATAACAGACTAAATTTTAGTACTTCAGATAAAATAGACAATCCTATTACGAAATTTGTTATTTCCTTTTAATATTTTGCTACGTAATTTCATCTTCGTATATTTGAATTTTGCCGACATCCTTCACAAGTCACGTTACAATATGGCGGAATATCTTTACTCCCTTGAGAATCGCGAATAAAGCGCAAAGAAAACAAAGCCACAAGGAGTCTGGATAAGTAACCCTATCGACAATTTGTTCAGTTACCAAGACATTCTCTGACTTCTCTTTTACTGCAATTATACCACATAATTTTTATATGATTTGTACTTGTGTTCTCCAGAAGAGGGCAGCTAACGCTACGGAAGCTGCGTCGGCCTCCGCCAGCGCATGGGTGGACATCCAGGCCCAAGTATCAGCTGCTCTGGGCTCCAGTGATCACAGTTCCTGCTTGGGTTTGCTTGGAATGAGCAACGCCAAGGAACAATTGGAAAAGATCGACTACAAGAAAATCACCGTCGTTGCAGAAATACCTGACCTCACTAGCGTCAACGCGTTGGCTCCTCTTCTTGACTTGAAAGAAAGTGCCACACTTGCCAGAAAGCGTCTTGTGGCCACTATCTCTTCTCTGGCCGATGTCACGGTCGATGCCTCGCTTAGCCTTGATGCCCAAGTGAAAGCTGTCCTTCACGCAGCAATCCTCGCGGCCATCAAAGTAGCCAACCCTGTCGCTCAGTTGATTGAGATTGTCTTCAACATCATCAAGATCTACTTTGAAATTGCTCTTACCTGCCCTCTGTTCATCGCTTCGTATTCCGTAATTAGTGAAGGTCTGTCAATAGCCACCAGCTGCGTGTCTGTTGTTATCTCTGCTTCGGTTTCTGTTTCCGCCTAAGAAAGATTCAATTATGAATTAGTTTCACCGATAACGACCCGGCTATTGGCTATTCCTAGTTACAACTGTATAAAACAAGATCTTATGTACTGTTGTAGCCTTCATGTTACTGATCATATTTTATCTTCAATTTAAATAAAGTCTTTAAGTACATTTCATGTGGTATTCTTTCTATCCCAACTCTTATCTGTAGTTGTTCATAAGTACACATACATTCCTATACATGTCATATCATTAATCTAATTTCCTATTTTATTGTCCATCTATCTAAATATTTGTCCGTCTACTTGTCCACATTTAGATGGATCTTTTGCCTCAGATTCAGATAATATTCGAATACTATTTCTTGATACCTAACCTAACTTTCTATCAATTCACTCGCTTATTTATATATTTACACATTCACAAATTTGCATAATTCCTCTTTTTAAACTGAACAAACCTTCTAGTACAATTTTTCATACGTAACCTTCCTTTCTGACTACTTAACTCTTCATGTATCTGTTCCCGGTCCCCATATTTGTACATCTACACCGTAACCTCCCCTTTCACATACTTATCCGAAGTTCAAATACAATTCCTTAATATTATAAGTACTTTGTTATATCATGGATTGGTTGTGCTAATAAATACAAAATAATAAACGAAGAACGTATTTTCGTTGACTGATCCCTAACGCTTTCAGCAACCTATTCCCAGTTCATAAGCTTGCTAATGTCCTTTCTCCGTATTTGTACACCTACACCGTAACCTCCCCTTTTACATACTTAACGAAGTTCAAATACAATTTCTTTGTTATTATATATACTTTGTAAATATCAAAGACTCGTAAACCTGTGTTAATAAATAATAAACGAAGAACGTATCTTCGCTGACCGATCCCAACGCTCCCAACAATCAGTTGCTTCCCGAGCTTGTCAAGGTGTATAGAATCTTCTGACGAGGGATGCCAGCCCCGAGGAGTACACCTATGTACCGCAAATCTATACGCAGAAATATGAAAGAAGCTTCTGACTATGTAGTTCGATGCCTGTAGGGTTGTCGAGGCTGCAAAGGTTCGGGTGGTTCGACGAGAGGTTCGGAACCGGTACGAAGGAGGCAACCCGAAGAAAACGAATGGTGCGGGAAAGGAAAGGGTCGCTCGAGTGCATATTTCCAGCTTGCCGCCTCCATCGTGAACGCTAAAATATATTTTCCTAGGAAGTGTCGTCACGGGAGGGCCTCCAGCTGCTGGTCGTGATATTCTACATGCGTAATGCTCACGCGGATATTTCCATACATAAATTTCATCCGGGTGAAAGTAGGTGGCGGCGGTGGTGTTGCACGTCGCCGCTGATGATGCCGTATTCGCGACGTGCTCGAGAATCGCTGATCGCGTCTCCCCGACGGTTATTCTTTATTTTCTACAACGGTCTGACATCCGTGGACGACTTTATTTCTGAAGTGACGCAAATTAGAAACTAATTTCTTAAGGTACATATTTATGCCTCGCGTGAAATGTCGTTGACTAAGTCTTTTCTTCTTTCTGCCCGTCGCAAACCTGGTTGTACCGGAAGCCCATATCGAGACGTATGTTTTCGCCGTTTATCAACGGATTTTCGATACACGTTTGGATCAAGTGAGCCACTTCCTCGCAAGTCCCAAAACGTTTCGGTGTCAGTTTCATGCTGATCCAACGCTTTCTGTCGTCTGGTTTCAGTATACCTGGTTAAATACCGGATTGTTAGGCAGATACAATTGTTACTGTAAGAGTAATTTGATCAGTTCATTTTTATGTTCCATCCTTTGCAAAGGTTTAACTTTGTAGTCGAGAGGTGACTCTCACCACTTCAACGCGGCAACTCGAAAGGTGATCGAGGGTCATATCTCAAATGAACACGAGTTGGAATCAATAATACAATTTGAATCAAATATTTTTAACTTCTAGTGTTGTGAGCTTATAAACACAGTGAAACAATTAATAATAAAGAAATAACTACCCAAAGAATTCATCAAACTTTAGAACTGTCATCTGCTGACAGCAAAAATATCTAATGCAAAGAATGAAGTTATCGATTATTTATGCATATATTACTCGTCATGGGACTGTCGATGAAACCAGGGCAAATGCCGATGACCCTAATTCCTTTCTCAGCGAATTCCCTAGCTAGAGGCATTGTCATGCCAGCAACTGCTGCCTTGGTACCGCCATAGACGACCAGATTAGGTGGCGCCTCGTATGCAACCATACTCGAAAGGTTGATGATGACGCCTCTCTGGTGGTGTATATCCGGTGTGTTGTCCGCCATCATACCGACTACCAGACGAGTGACGTTGAACAAACCCCATACGTTCGTGTCGTACAGACATTTGTATATACTTATCGAATGGGATTTTTTAGTTTTGAAATCGTACGTTCGCTCGTAACCCAGCACTCCAGCTGAGTTAACGAGCACGTTCACACCTCCAAATTTCTTCTTTACCTTCTCCATGCTTTCTAGAACGTCCTTTTCGAGTCTAACCTGTAAAGTTATGAGGATATGGATATTTATCTTTTGGTGTTGATGAATGTGAATTCTTTTACATTGATGAATGTGATACTCATTATTTGTCGATTTTTAGGTTGATGAATGTAACGTTAATATGTAACACATCACTTTCTGAAGATGTTTATGATCGCAAGGACTTAACGTAGATAGGACATGATCTAACCTACTCAAACTAATCTGGTCATATGCATTCGGTGGATAATGTACTTTTGCTATTAATAAGATTCTGTTCACTGATTATCAATAATTTATATATCAAATATTTAGAACACAAAACAAAGAGTTTATGTTATTTCTAAACTTACGTCGGTACATGTGAATAAAGCTCTTTCCCCCATAGCGTCCGCCAGTTTTGCTCCATTCGCGGATATATCGGCTATCACTACTTTACCACCTTGGCAAAGAATATTCTCGGCAACAGCTTTACCGATACCGTTCGCACCGCCTGTTATGTAAGCGACAATATGCTAAAAACGATAATTAGTACACATCCGTACTTGTCACAAACGTTTCGAAAGTATCTTTCATTTACTTGCATTATCCCCATTTCACTGTTTAATAAATATGCACTACGTTAAAATTAGTTTAAGGAATTACAAACTGACAGATGTCAAAACATTTTCGGCTTCTTGAGTAATTATCATTCGTCTGCAATCTCTTCTACGTTCTCATTGAACGCTCAATCGATTATTTTACTTGTAACGACAAGTTCAAGATAGAAATAAATGGTAGATAGAAAGATTCAATTGTTATTGGAGCAAGATCTTTTGAGTGAAAGCGGAAATTTACGCTGGAAGCGTCGATCCGTTAAGGCGGCAACGTCAACCGGGCGATATAACCTAATTCTCGACGATTAAATGCAACAGTTGCGATAAGGCTTGTAAATTGAGCGAATTATGCCGCTGTTAGCTGAACACGACGTAGCCTCGACCGATTAACATGCGCATTACGCCAGGTCGAAACGCTCAACCTGGCATTTGCATCGAAACGCGTCGAACAATCTCAGACTTCCACACCTGCTGCCTTCTACTACTTGCAATTCATTCATTTATAGATCCCTAATCTGCATTTCATTCGTAGCGAGCAAAAAATATTTTCTTCGTTCTACATAATGACACACCGGGTGCGTCACTGAGTACACATGTAACATAAGAAATGACGCACTTCGAAATAAAATTTTGAAAATGCATATACAGTACTGTGTTACAACTGCATTCTATTTGAAACTTTCACAAAAATGTGGAACATTCCGTTAGTTATGCGTTCTGACACACCGGGTGCGTCACTGAGTAGCGTAATGACGCACTTCGTGACGCACTTCGAAACAAAGTTTTGAAAATGTATATAAAGTACTGTGTTGCAAGTGCATTCTATTGCAAACTTTCACAAAAATGCGGAACATGCTGTGAGTTATGTGTTCTGACACACCGGGTGCGTCAATGACCACCCATATAAAATAAGAAATGACATACCTCGCGTGTTTAAAAACAAAATTTTGGGAATGTATATACAACATCGTATTTCAACTGCATTTTATTTCGAACACAAGTAACAATGTGGAACATTTAGTTGGTTATACGTGTTGACACACCAGATGCGTCATACGCTGTGTATACATATACAGGAGAGGATGACGCACCAAGTGTGTTTTCGAGTAAAATTTTGAAACTGTGCATACAACACCGTGTTCTAACATTTTAAAGAAACTATATGTAGATTGCAATATTTGAAACATATTTTCTCTCCTTGAAAAAAATAACGAGGACGAATATTCTTTCAAACTGTTGAAATTAACTGGAACGATGGGAAGACTTTTGTGACATCTTATTAATTGTAGATCAATGAACTGCACTCTATTTCATACAGAAAGATTGTGGAACATTCTGTTATGCGTTTTGACACACCTGGTGCGTCATACGGTCTGAAGTAGAAAATGTACTAGATGCATTCAAAGTTAAAGCGTTTGTACAGTATCGTGATGTAAAGAATTTTTAATAAAACTATATAGAAATTGCAGTATTTGAAACATTATTTATAGATGCAAAAGATGTATTTCATTTTCAAGGCGTAAAAAATATCAAATATTTTGTTATTTGATGTTTTTGACATACCAGGTGCGTCATCCAGTTCCTATCTAAAATAAGGAGGGACGCACAAGGTGCGTCTGAGATACAAATTTCGGAGGTGCATGCACAGTATCGTGTTGTAAGTATATTTTAAGAAAATAGTAATATTTAAAACACTATTTATAACTCCATAACATCCATCAATTTTCCACGACGTGAAAAATATTAAATATTTCATTAGTTGATCATTTCGAAGGACGCATCGGATGCGTCTAAAACAGAAAATTCGAAAACGTACTGCACCGTTGCGCAGCTACACTCGAATAAAACCATACATAAATTACAGTATTTGAAATACGTTTCCTCAAGTCGAAGGAAATGACAAGAACAGAAATGTTCTCCGAAACCGTCCGAGTTAACCGACACGATGGGAATACTTCAGGTTGATCTTCGACAAATTGTTAGTCCGTACGCCCGACCAATTTCAATCCTCCGCTAGTTCCAATTTCCTGCGCGTCATTACTGGTGTTCGTAAGCCGTCGACCACGAGAAAATCTTACGGCGTTCCCGTTACCGAAGAAAGCAGTCGTACCCTAACTGCCGTCGAAGCTTCTGCTCGCGACAGCCATCGGTTTTCCTTCTTCCGCCATATTCACGGCGTTCCCGCTTCCCGACCGATCGGCCGCCAAACGCACCGGCGATATTCAAGGTTGCTGCACAAGCGACGGCTTTGCACTGTTGCGTATCGAGCAGGGGGAGCAACCCGTGAACACACGGAGCCCCATACCTGGATCGTTCGTTTTGCACACGGGTGCGAATCGTGGAGAAACGTTCGGGGCAGTGGTTGGGGGCAACTAGGAGGGACGCTGAAGCCGGGACGTGAGGCTGGCGGAATAAAGGGGTTGGGAGGGGTGGCAGAGGTCGCAGAGGTCGGACACCACGTAAATTGCATACCCGATTGCGGTCTACTGAAGAGTGGTGCCCTCCAGTGGGCAACCCCCTCTTCAGACCGTACCAACCCCAAACTGGATCTAACAAGCCAGCAACCACAGACTAGGTTCGGCTTGCAACGGGGCTGCCACCTCTAGGGACTGCCGCCGGGTAAAGCCGGTGAACTGTCCCTCATGTCCTGACTGGAAACCCCTGCTTCCTTTCTGTTTCTCTTCCTACCTCCTTCCACACCCGTGAAAACCTTCGAGCCCATCCAGCCGTCCTAACAAGCCCGCTTACCTTCGGCTTGTAAACCTACTGACGTTACTGTCCAGACGATGCTTCTCTGATCGCGACGTTCCTGGAGAAAAAAATATCGCGTGACTGGGTGTTGCGTAATTTTTTATGTGAAACTTATTTATTCTTGGATGGACTCTAATTTGGGAGTTTGAGAATTTGGAAACTTGGAATGTTTGAATCATGAGGATTTTGGAAGTTCGACAATTTTTGGTCATTTTAGAATTGTTAGATTTGGAGATTTGGGTTGCAGATGTATTACTGGGAAATTTGCATTACATATGTGTAAATTATACATAAAGTAATTAAAAGTCACGTTTTCGATGCGGAAATGAACAATAAGTGAAATTTCAAATTCTAAGGAAATTGATGAAGATGTTACATTTTACAATGCAACAATGAACGCAGCTGCGCTGCATTGTTGCAGCCTTTTGTTCGTTCGCGGATAGCATTCATCGGTTTAGTATAAAAACTCGGCTAATCGAGAATGAAGACATCAGTACCAAGTACGAAGCGTACAAAGTTCTGAAGCAATCATGGTGACCAAATTCATCTTAGTTCTCGCCCTCGCTGGCTTTGCCTTCGCTCACGTCGCAGTGGTAAGTTAAAACTTTTTATTAAAAACTATTTTGCAAAATTTACAACTGTTTCTCGACAGAATTTTTCTTCGAGAGACTCCACATCTCATAACTTCAAAAGAATATTGTTTGCATCGAATATTTTGACTTTGAGAAGATTACGAACTGACAAATGTTTCCGCTATACTCTACATTTGCCACAAGAGTTCTAATAATTTAACTAAGTTAAAATGTAGGTGAAAAATATCTAAGAGCATAAGTTTGATTTCTTACTGCTATTAATTTTTTGTGAAATCTTTAACTTGAACTTTAGGAAAATATCGAACTTGAAGAAAAGTGAGGTATTTTCATAAAATCAATATAGTTATTAAAATTGAAATAAACCGATAAATTAACAAGTCTGTGGTGTATGAGGCCATATGACCTCAGTATAATATACTCATCTGATGTACTTATCTAAATCACAAGAAAGATAAACCGATTGAAAGACGAGGGTTACAGTAGCCTAACGGCGGCGGGAAAATTGAAATCTATTTATGTGAAGAATTTTTGTAGAAAAAGAACTAAATAATTAATAGTAAATGGAAATGTTTTGATTTAATATGAAATGATAAAATTTATTTTCATGTAGTACCAATTTCTTTCATCCATTTAAATACATAATAAAATTATTACCTAACTTACATTTGATATTAAACGTGGGTTCAAGGGGATTTAAAATATTTGGAAATAATATTTACATTTTTAACACAAAAGTAATTTTGTATCAGATAACAGACTAAATAGTACTTCAGATAAAATAGACAATCCTATTACGAAATTTGTTACTTTCTTTTAATATTTTGCTACGTAATTTCATCTTCGTATATTTGAATTTTGCCGACATCCGGTTACAAGTCACGTTACAATATGGCGGAATATCTTTACTCTCTTGAGGACCGCGAATAAAGCGCAAAGAAAATAAAGCCACAAGGAGTCTGGATAAGTAACCCTATCGACAATTTGTTCAGTTATCAAGACATTCTCTGACTTCTCTTTTACTGCAATTATACCACATAATTTTTACATGATCTGTATTTGTGTTCTCCAGAAGAGGGGAGCAGATGATTCTTCGTTATTAGGAGTATCGGCGTCAGTAGGACTATCAGCGGGGGCAGATGAATCGGCGTCAGAATCATCGTCATCAAAAACATCGACGTCAGAATCTGCGTCGACAGGATCTGCGTCGTCAGGATCTGCGTCGGCAGGATCTTCGTCGTCAGGATCTTCGTCGGCAGGATCTTCGTCGTCAGGATCTGAGTCGTCAGGATCTGGGTTGGCAGTAAATGTGACGACAGGATCTGCGTCGTCAGGATCTGAGTCGGCAGGATCTGGGTCGTCAGCATCTGGGTCGGCAGGATCTTCGTCGTCAGGATCTGGGTCGGCAGGAACTTCGTCGTCAGGATCTGGGTCGGCGGGAACTTCGTCGTCAGGATCTGGGTCGTCAGGATCTGGGTTGTCAGGATCTGGGTCGTCAGGATCTGGGTTGTCAGTAAATGTGACGACAGGATCTGCGTCGTCAGGATCTGAGTCGGCAGGATCTGGGTCGTCAGGATCTGGGTCGTCAGGATCTGGGTCGTCAGGATCTGGGTCGGCAGGATCTTCGTCGTCAGGATCTGGGTCGGCAGGAACTTCGTCGTCAGGATCTGGGTCGTCAGGATCTGGGTTGTCAGTAAATGTGACGACAGGATCTGCGTCGTCAGGATCTGAGTCGTCAGGATCTGGGTCGGCAGGATCTGGGTCGGCAGGATCTTCGTCGTCAGGATCTGGGTCGTCAGGATCTGGGTTGTCAGTAAATGTGACGACAGGAACTGCGTCGTCAGGATCTGAGTCGTCAGGATCTGGGTCGGCAGGATCTGGGTCGGCAGGATCTTCGTCGTCAGGATCTGGGTCGGCAGGATCTTCGTCGTCAGGAGCTTCGTCGTCAGGAACTTCGTCGTCAGGATCTGTGTCGACAGGAACTTCGTCGTCAGGATCTGTGTCGACAGGATCTACGTCGTCACAATCTTCGTCAATCTCCTCCAGTGCATGGTTGGACATCCAGGCCAAAATATCAGCTGCTCTGGGCTCCCATGATCACAGTTCCTGCTTGGATTTGCTTGGAGTGAGCAACGCCAAGGAACGATTGCAGAAGATCGACTACAAGAAAATCACCGTCATTAAAGAAATACCTGACCTCACTAGCGTCGAGAAGTTGCCTCTTCTTCTTGACTTGAAAGAAAGTGCCACACTTGCCAGAAAGCGTCTTGTGCACACTCTGGCTGCTCTGGTCGATGTCACGGTCGATGCCTCGCTTAGCCTTGATGCCCAAGTGAAAGCTGTCATTCACGCAGCAATCCTCGCGGCCATCAAAGTAGCCAACCCTGTCGCCCTGTTGATTGAGATTATCGCCAGCATCGTGAAGGTCTACTTTGAAATTGCTCTCAGCTGCCCTCTGCTCATCGCTTCGTCCTCCGTAATTGCTGAAGGTCTGTCAATAGCCACCAGCTGCGCGTCTGTTGTTATCTCTGCTTCGGTTTCTGTTGCCGCCTAAGAAAAATTCAATTATGGATTGGTTTCACCGATAACGACCCGGCTAATGGCTATTCCTAGTTACAACTGTATAAAACAAGATCTTATGCACAGTTGTAGCCTTCATGTTACTGATCATATTTTATCTTCAATTTAAATAAAGTCTTTCAGTGCATTTCATGTGGTATTCTTTCTGTCCCAACTCTTATCTGTAGTTGTTTATAAGTACACTTACATTCCTATACACGTTATATCATTAATCTAATTTCCTATTTTATTGCCCATCTATCTAAATATTTGTCCATCTACTTGTCCACATTTAGATGGATCTTTTGCCTCAGATTCAGATAATATTCGAATACTATTTCTTGATACCTAACCTAACTTTCTATCAATTCACTCGCTTATTTATATATTTACACATTTACAAATTTGCATAAATCTTTAAACTGAACAAATCTTCAAGTACAATTTTCCATACGTAACCTTCCTTTCTGTCTACTTAACTCTTCATGTATCTGTTCCCGATTCCCATATTTGTACATCTACACCTCCCCTTTTACATACTTATCCGAAGTTCAAATACAATTTCTTAATATTATAAGTACTTTCTTATATCACGGAGTCGTTGTGCTAATAAATACATAATAATAAACGGAAAATTTTTGAAAATTTTTGGTAATTTTACCATTGTTAGATTTGGAGATTTGGGGAACTCAGGATTTAAAAATTTTTATTTTTTTTTTATATTGGAATTTAACGATTTCGGAACTTAATGATTTGAAGATTTAGAACGTATGGAATTCGAGAACTTGAGTATTTGTAAATTTAGAGAATTCGAATATAAATTAGAAATTTGGGTATCTGGAAATTTGGAAATTTGTGAATAAAGAACTGTAATTTGGAAAATGATGAAATTTGGAAATTCGAAAACTTGAAAATTTGAAGATTTGAGGATTTCGAAATTTTTGAATAATTAAATTAAGAAATTTGGGAATTTGATGTTATAGATATTTGAAAATTTGATATTTGTACATTTGATTATTCAAATATTTGAAAATTGAAAATTCTGAAAATTTTTTGTCGAAATAGGAAGTGATATTCGTATAGTAGAAGTACGTTCATTAAAGTTAAGCTAGTAAGTTCACAGCAGTTAAGTTAAGTTATTAAATTCATTGAAGTTAGTTTAGTAAATTCATTATAAACTTGTACATTTATCTTAAAGATCAAGTGGGTTTGTTAAATAATAGTCGATTTACTAGTTATATACCTAAAAATGATTATATACTTAAAAGCCTGAATTTCAAAAGAGGTTAGAGCGCAGCCATCTTAAACATAGTAACTAAAGCGAAATAAGGTGCGAAATGAAAATGTGAGCGTATGTTAACATTGCATATAATTTGTTAAAAATGATTTCGGAAAAGAACATACAAGAAGTCATAAACGGTAGTTGAAAAGAGCGGCCATTTGAAAAGACTCGAACGTCGCTCTAATCTCGGTACATTTGCAAGACCAGCTCCTATTGTAACCGGATTTCAGGGAACTACAATTACGACAATAGAGCGAGAACTTTAATGAGTCGCAACACGGTATAAAGTCAGGCATCACCTCGTTGCTGTTGGAGACAGAAAATCCCTGTCTGCCATTTTCCTGTGCGAGCACCCTGGCAGCGTTCTAAATACCGGACACTCTAATTACCGCTTCTGGATGTTGCGGTATAAAAGAAACCGTCCCATAATAAGTGTCACTGGCAGATCCGAGTATATTTGAGCTGTGGACTCGAATAAACTGTCGTAATAGTCAAGAGCTTTCTTCTTTCTCTTCGTCGTTCGCAATTTGTCACCTTATTAATACGTAACAACCGCGTATCAAAGGCAATACGAATGTAAATGCGGGGGCCATAACAGAAGTCTGTTCGCGAAACAGTCATCTCCGGGACGAGGGAAGTTTTAAGTAAATCAATACGTTAATGTATGCTAACTGTGGCCACGGGTTCATGAGGAAAGAATACTCAAGTGGCATTGTAAACTTTTCAAATCCTATTAATGTAAAATACCAGAATTCCCCGAATGATCCCGCGGATGGGCCGTTCAGCGTTGAGCCTGCCGGTTTGGCCAGGTTAGAATTCCTAAGAATTTGAATAAAACGTGCCGTCTCGAGTCTTTCTCCGAGTTTAAAATCAAAACTGCTATCAGAGAGAACGGCCCGGATCTCGGCTCGATCAATCAGCCCCCTCCGTCGTCGGTAAAACGGCACTTTTATGCGGTATTAAGCCAAGCTCTGTTTGACGCCGGGAAATCGACCAAATCTATCCTGCTTCTTTTCGGCCTTATTTCTGGTACGTTTCAATTTGATCACAGGCTGTTCGCGGCATCCATGCAGAACGAGTCAGCGGCCACGATACTCGTTCGCGCAGGAGGCACTTTACGAAAGAGGGTTGTGTTTCAGGTGTCGACGAAGAAAAAGATGCCCGGAGATGGAAACACAGAGCGAACGACGAGAAGGATAGAGGCAAGGTAAGAGGCTGAAGAGCCCATCTGGCTTCCAATCAGAGTGTTGCCACCAGCACATGTGTTCACGGCACGTTGAAGGTGGCGGTTCAATCAACGGGGGTGCATCTCTCTTTGGCCCTCTCCCTTCCTTATCCCTTCGCTCTGGCAACTTTATATCACATAATCGAGCTTCGAAGCCGCGCTCCTCCCGTTTTCGTACTCCATCTTTTCCTTAACGTTTTCCCTTCTCTCCCGAGCCTTTATTCGGCCACCCTCATCTGACGCCTTCCAAAACCCTTTTCAATCCTGCTAAACTTTAAGGTACCTAATGGTGTTAGTATACAGGTTATCTGTACATGGGTATCAATAGTCCGGTGCTTTAGACAGTAGTTTAGCACTCTTTATAATGGTGGTGCAATTAAGCGATTAGCTCACTGTTTTATGGGATTAAAGTTATTTTGTTATGGGGGAATAGGTTTACCTAGTCCACCGCCTCAGGCAAAGGATAATTAACCCTACTTTGCAGGTTTATGGGGTAAACTTAAGGCCACCTACTGGCCCACTGCCTTAGGCCAGTGATAGTTAAGCCTAGTTCACATTGGTTCACTCAGTGGACTGCTGCCTGGGGCAGGTTGTAAGTCAGGCTACTTTAATAGTGGTACTAATCCAATGCCTTAGGCAAGGGGTAAATCACCCTAGTTAGTAGATATTGATTGTACTTGATCTTAGGCAAGTTGTAAATCAGTCTATTTTAGTAGTGGTGATTGGTACTAGTGCCTTAGACAAGAGATAAATAAGATGACACATTAATGGTACCTGATCCCATGTCGTAAAATGTAACTCAGCTATTTAACACTAGTACATAAATTTCTTAAGTAATGATAGATTAACCTAATTTACAGTAGAAGAGATTAAAATTAAATATCAAAGTATACTAAAACATCTTGCAGCCTTAAGTCATGAATTAAGTTCACATTGCTGCAGGCATTATAAATATCGTCAAAAATCTCCCACTTCTATTTTCGAAAATAAAATTGAGAGAACGTTATTAACTTTTTTTATACAGGGACATCTTGTATTATTTAATACAGCCCCATTATCAGGAAAAATACAATCTAAGATTTCAATCTGATTCACAGGCTGAAGAATCTCACTCAATTCGCACCAAATTCTTCGTCTATGTTTGCCTCTGACGTTTCCGCGAAACTAACATACAATTTATTTCCACGGCCGGTTGGAAAGCTGTTACCTTCATTTAATGTTCGCTGCAGTTGTTTTACACGATTCAAACTTCTCGAAGACTTTCGAAACGCAATTTTCCTCGGTCCGCCACTAAATTTGTTTTTCGAACACTTTGATCGAAGTTGGAGCGCGGATAACGGGGAGGCAAAGATTGAACATCGCCGTGATTTGTCGCGGGATTATTTCGACGAATCGAGATAACACCCAGACACGTTACTCCATATAGATATAGGCGCAGTGGCTCGTTGATTAGCATGCCACCGTACGGAGATAAGCGGCCTAACCGTGACGATATAGTTGGTCCTGACAGGTCTATAGCCGGTTTCATCCACGATAATCCCGGCTATTGTCACAATTTCGAACTCTAACGAACTTTAATGAAACCAAAAATGAATACGTGCCCATATTCGCCGTGTATGGGTCGGTAAAACAGTCGGACTATCGGTAATCGCCGACGACAAAAACGTTTGCGGGCAAACTCTTGACGATTTTCACACCACCGCCGTGCCAACAACGATTACGATAGAAACGGACAACTCGTCCGAGTGCCAGCAGCTCACGATAATCGTTATCTCTAGAGGAGTCCGATATTAGCTTGAAAACGCGCTGGCGTAAACATCATAACCTGAGAGTTTCTAGAACGCGAGATAGCTTACTTCCTAATAACAGCAGGAAGTGCAGCAAGCGAGTGCAACTCGACCGGTCTCGTTGTTGCACCGATGCTCCAGGCCGGCGTGACGTAGATAGGAAGCGAACAATAATTGATCGAACTCTCTAAGCTCCGGCTATAAGCCCGTGATCCTGTTATTGTAGATACGCATGGGCATGAGCCGTCCATGACCCTACCAACCTAACTAAACGCGTCCGTTCAACTCCAAACTCATATGCAGCTTTCCAACAAAAATCTACCAATCGTTCGTTTAACGTATCTGATCAAAGAAATATATTTCCTTATAATTATTTTCAAGGATCAAGTCACCTTTTAGCATTGAATCTTTTTTGGAAGAATAACATGAGAATGAAATATTTTCCATCTGACGAAAAACAGTTTAGAACAATAGTTTCAGGGTATGGAGCATAAAATAGGGGTCAGTAAAAGAAATTTCAAAAATTGTTTGTTTTTTTTCACGAAATCAACTAAGGTTTTACAAATATTAACACAAATAATATAATAGGAAAAAAAATATGTTAATTATGTACAATATAGAGTAGTATGGAATATATAGTGTTTAAATATTAATAAGAGTTATTGTATGTATAAACTTTAAATTTTAATTGCAAAGAGGGTTGTATTGCTGGCACAGAACAGATTGCCTATTTCGAGACTCGCGATATTGCACCCTTGAATTAAATCACGGATCATAAACACCCTTTTGACAGTAACATCGTCATAAAAACCCCACGACGACAAGACACCATCGGTCACATCTGTTCGTTCGTCGTAATTGACTTCCGTAGCCCTTGATTGCGTAGCAGTGATTGCCGAGCATCAATTTTATGCGATAGAAAAATTCGAACGGGCATCGGGAACTGTTCGCATAATCGGGAATTAAGAAGTAAAGTTCGAAGGTTTGGCAAATTGACGATTTACGGTCACCAAACAGGACGATAAGCGAATGCCAGCGGGCTTAATGGGGCCCGGGGCCATAAGCGGCGGGGTTCCGACAAGATTTGCATGACAATGCCCTGTCATTACGAGCTCGGCCCAATCAAACGTCGAGCACACACCGTTTGCTCAGCAAGTGTTTATTACCGATGCGACATGCAAATGCTACGGCTTCTGTACATGAGTATACACATACAACCCGCGGTTCCATTAGTAATTCCTCCTTTCCTCGACTTAGATAGGATTCGACTACTCCTGCTAGTCTTCGTCCGAGAACCTGTCAGCCTGTAAATCGTATCGTTCGATTCTATCCTATATTACCGGCAAATCGGTCTACCGTCGAATCATCGAATATTCCGCCAGTTGGTGCTTGCTAAGAGATCGATACAATCCGTTTAACACCTTCGTCAGCACGTTCACTTTCACTACTTGTCTCCAAAGGCAGGGACATTAAAGTTTCCTGTTATCAATATTGCCATAACATTTTTGATTTTTCACATTTTTCTCCTTCCTATTCAATTCGACAGTTTATTTTATGTTCTTGGATCATAAAATAGGAAACTCGTAAAATCACTGTAAAAACTAAGATTTGCTACTTTTAGCGTACATAAAAATGAGCAATTTATCACTGAACAGAAATGAGTAATTTTTCGGTGAATAGAAATAAGCAATTTATCAGTGAAACGTTATAAAAGAGAAAGAAGTGTTATATTATGGACGATGTTCCTTTCTATTCACGCTGGTACACGTAAGCTATTATCTATTTAAATCGCGCTCGCCCTCGCCAGAGTAAGGATCGACCGCGACGGCTTCGATTTATCAGACGCAACATTCTGAGGCAAGACGTTATCCTCGAGAAATCAGAGAGGGTCAGTCGACTGCTGATCGAAAGGAATATTAAGCGGTCGAGTTAGGGTTATCTACGAGCTGGTTCCAGCTCTTCCGAGAACGTTCAAGGAATTCGATTTCAATCGCGATGCAGGTAGCCAGATAGCAGCAGATAACGGCAACCTCCGAACTTTTCAAATTATTTTCTCCTTTCCCATAATTCTATTGTTTCTGCAAAGTATAATAAAAGTAAAACAAGAATTATAGTTTAATTTGTGCAGGATTTTATAAACTGATCTGGACAGAGACGTTTATAAAATTGAAGATGATAAGAAAACCAATATGGCGTTTCGGGAAGGCGCATGCGCAATGCGTATATGATTAAGATGATACGAAAACCAATATGGCGCCTCGGGAAGGCGCATGCGCAATGCGTATATGAATCACCAACTAGTACGATGTATTAGTGTGTTTTGGATATGAATATTTATTAATATTTGGCAGGAATATGTGGAAGAAACAAATAATGTGTTCAAAGTACATAACGTAATTAATTAATGTAATAAATGCGATGCACTTTTCATTCTTTGATGCCACATTGATGCGAAAAGGTTATAAAGTACACTTAGAGCGTACATTAGAACTCCCAATCTCAAAATTCCAAAATATCCAAGTTTCAAAATCCTCGAATCATTCAATTCTTAAACTTCTAAATTTCGAAATCTCTAAATTTGCGAAATTCCCAAATTTCCAGATCTCCGGATTCTAAATTATAAAAGTATAAAAATTTTAAAATCCTCAAATTTCTAAATTTCTAAATTCACAAATTTCGAGATCTCTCAATCCCAAAATTCCGAAATGCCAAAATTTAAAAACTCCAAATTCACAAATTCCTAAATCTCCAAACTACCACCTTCAAAAAAGTCCTAAAATCCCGAAATTTCCTTCAATTTCCCAATTTTCGAAATTCACCGAAAACGAACAGGAAAGTTTCGCTTTTAATGGTGGTTGCGCACAAATTTTTTCCTCCCATGGGATGTCCCAGCGTAATCGGGCGATTATCGATAAACAGTTAGCCCGTAGGAGAGCACCGAGGGCGGTTGCACGACTGAATCAGGTTCACCGTCGACTTTAAATTGTTACTCCCCTTTCTCTCTTTCTCTGTTCTCCGTAGCTGTTAGCCAGATTCCGGCAGCGCGTCGACGCCATTGAGGAACAATAAATGATTATTGTCGAGACTATTACCGCCGTAGTGGCGAGCAGGCCCCATTGGAACTGTTCGGTGGTCAGTTCCTCTCGGTGCATGTGGTCTTGTGTGTACAAGCGGCACTCGCGTATACGTGCCACCATTATTTCTCGTATCTCGCGAGTCCATGCACAACCCCAACCACCCTCTCACCCTTCCGCCATCGCACCACCATCGCCTACCGTTTCTCTTCGCTCTTTCGGCTATCCTCTCTCTTATAACCTCTTTCTCTTTATCCCCGACCACTCTTCTTTACCTCAAAAATACCCTCGATACTATAAACTGGCCACTCGCTTAATTCGACGATAGGCCTTTTCTGTATTCGATATTTCCAGCAATCTTTATTGGGAAGATGGGAACTTTTTGTGAACAGTGTTAGGTACAATGCATATTATAGTGAGATCAGACCTCATTGTCAGTACAAGTTTCTAGTTTAACGGTTTTTCGTTCCTTCACATTTATTCCAACAAAGAAACTACCCTCTGCAAATTATTTACTTGGGTCTGTAGGTAAATAATATTAAATTAAGTAGTATTAAGTAGTAATTTGATATTATTTTAAGAATATATTACTCCATATTTTACAATTTTTCTCCTCTCTCGAACAAAACACTGTCCAGTTCAACTCGGATATCAAGCATTGAATGTTTAATTTTTTCTCGCTAAATTAAACGAATTTAAGAAACAAACGCGAACGCACGTTTCTAGATTAAAAAAAGAGGAGAGGGATAGAAGAAAAGCTGTTTGCTTGATCACTCAGGAAAATCAAACGTACGTAGCTATTCGGTATACCGATGGCTTCAACTTCAATAACGAGCTGCTACATTTTCCAATCATAGGTCGCTTTGTAGCTTTCCCTGCTTTTGTGTACCGGACGAAAAAGCATTAGGGCTCTTTAATCGAGTACCTGGCGTCCAATTGTATTTGAACGTACGTAACAAGTTTTTTGTCTGTCGTATAACGTATTTGTTTTACGCATGGTAGACCGGCAGGATCAATCGGTGCCTCGGAACCCTTTCAAACGCGTCCACCAGGGGGATGAAGTGACTGTTTCATTCGATGCGTGTGACGTGGGATTGCGATCATAAATAAACAAATTTAATCAAAGATATTCTTCAATTTCTCTGTTGCTAATTATCCGTGTTTACTGCAACCTTGTAATATTATTTAATCATTAACTGGTTCATTAAATATTACGTTCGATGCATTCATTATGTCGATTAAATATTAAGGTTATTGTATTTATTGTATTCGTTGAATATTAGTTTGCATATTTATTATTTTGGTTAAACATTACATTCACTGGAATCATCATATCGATTTAATATTGACCATGTTAATATTTTTAATATTTTAAATATTTCCCATGTTCATTGTATTGATTAAATTTTATCGCGTTCGTCATATTTATTAAATACTAATTTCACCGTATTCATCATATTCATTGAATATTATGTTCGCTATACTCATCACATTAATATTAAGTCCATTTAACATTTTTTTCTTACGATTATTGGTTTGTAGGATTATTTTCTTTATTATACTATTACACCATAATATTAATAGAAAATAAATCAGTTTAAAATATATTTAGTTATGAATCTAACCACAATAATAACAATAAATGTCTATATAGGTTTCATAAATTAGAGTAATAATAATTATTACCGCTAACTTCATGTTACTATTATCACTTTATTCGTTTATCTATTTTCTACATTCAAACCTGTAAAGATCTTTAATTACAAAATATTAAAAAACAGAATTGCTTTAAAATGAATACTTTCACATCTTATAATACATATTCACCCTATCTTATAACATATATTTCATCCTACCACAGTATCACTTACAAAGTCGATAAAAAAGAAATTTTACTTCCATTTTATTGCACCCATTCTCTACCTGCACTCTGTACCTTCACAAACGCTATATTAAAATTACATTAACATACTTTTTATTATCTGCGGTTAGCCATTCAATATATCGTTACGTTAACAATCGCGATTCAGATTTTGTTCAGTATAACAAATCGACTATAAAACTACATACCGGTTGCATCCATTGTCCCGGTTGGATTTAAGTATTCTAAAGTTCCATACCCGAGGGAGAATCGGTAAATTAGCATACGATGAGTGGAGCTCGTTTAAATTTGAACTAGCAGCAGGAGTTTCGTATTTGCATAAGAAAGAGAGAAAAGTGGAATTTGCCTAAAAGACGATTCAAAATCTTCTCGTGAACTGATTCGACCAGAAAAAAAAAATGATTCTAGCAATCCCTGTACTAGCCCTTCGTAGCACAGATGTTTCCCTTTCGTACGAATCATTTAACAAACTAAATCAGCCACTCGTTTCTCGCACATCTGATACGTTTATGCAAACCATGATCGATTAAAGGTTTCTACCAGTATTCATCTTTGGAATAATATTTTTGAAACATCTTTCATATAATAAAACACGGAATGTACTATATATATACATGACTGCGCATGTGTTTAGCGTCTAAGGTCGCAGTTGTGGATAAATTTATTTCATTAATTTATTTCATTAAATAATAGAATAATATCTTTAGCCACAATATTTATGATCATAATATAGGTGATTGTAGTGAAACAATGAAATGAATTATAATGTTAATACAATTCTTGAATAAATCTTACAATATAATATGGAGGTTAGGATGATCGATGAACAAGTTCAACAACTTTCAATTTAAACGTTTATTTTATTCAAACATTGTGTTATATATAATTCTTTAGTTTTAGTAAATATAAATGACCTGTTCATTTCACTATTATTTAACATCACACATTTCTTTCCTTACTACAATTTTAGGTGCATGTTTGCAATTATATACGATGTATCATATTACGTTTATAAATTTAGATTCAAACAAATATGAACCTTCCTTTAAACAAATTTATTAAATAATAAAGATGTTCGATTACTATTTTTTAGTGTTGTAATATAGTTTCTTTGTAGAATCGATAAAGCGATATAACGAAGAGTTAACTGTTCTATCCCATGCACAGGTACTTAATAACTCGGCAATTGAAAATCAAAGGATATCCGTGTGTACGTCTTAGGCAGAGTATCGAGAAAGCCTTTTACGAGGGTTTTACACCGGGATAGCGAGAAGACCGGAAGGGAGAGACGAAATAATATCGTCCCGTGACGAAATCTTTCCGGTGAACTCCCCGGTGGCGTATCCCTACCGGTGTTCTCCTCGAAACGAAGAGAAAATTGGAAGAGACTGGTTAAGAGAAAGAGTCGTCGAAGAAGAGAGAGCACGATGGAAAAAGGAGATCCGTGTGCCCCTTCTCTCCTTGAAACGCGGTTCCTCAGGGACTCGCGAATGAAATTTCATTTCGGGAGCGCCGTAATCTCAGAATTGTTACTTGACTTCGTTCGTGAAAGGAGAGCATGAAAGGAATCCTCCGGATTCGTTCTGTAATCGACCAAATCACCTTACACTTCGCCCTCCGACCCCCTACTACCATCTTAACCCCCTATTCTAAACACCTTACAGTCGACTTTGACCCTCCTCGTTTTAAGCAACAGCCTTTATTGTCTCGTACACCTGTGTTTTCAATTGGCGCCGGCGTTCCAGGTGAAGATGCTGGGCAAACGAAGCTTGATAACGCTCTAAAGGAGCTCTAACTACCTCGGAATCGATGCAATCTGCGAGCCGCCTCGATAAATCGAGTCATAACGAAGGGGAATCAAGGGGGAGACCGTGAATATATTGGAACGCTGAGGAACAGGGGCTTTTGGAAGTTTGAAGGGCGAGTTTTAGATAGGTAGATAGCTTGTAATAATTTTCCCCGGTGTTATCTTGAAAGTGGGAGTAAAAATACGATCGCCCTGGTAAATATATTAAGGGTTCCTCCGTGTCAGGGTCTATCAACTCGTCGAATGCTCGTACGTTTCTTATTTTATGTTAAATTAAATTTATTATCTATTTCCCTTAAATTCTTATTTTATTTTAAAATTACATTTTAAACTACTTATTTTATAAATCACCTTAAATTTTGTTATTTATATTAGAGTGCTTTTTATTTTATAAAAATAAATATCACCTCTGAAGTTTCAGAATGTCTATTCTCTAAAGAACAGTAAAATTTAATTTATTAAAACGACTATTCTCTGACAATCAACCGATGTTCAGTTCTTGAAAGCAACAGAGTAGAACACGTAATTCTGAAACAATAATTTAACCAAACGAAAGATCCTATAAATTACTTAGTTTTCTTCTGCAACGATATCTCTGGCAAGTTCGAATAACTATTGGAGCATGCAACGATTTAAAAATGACAGTTGAATGGGAACGATATCTCCGAAAACTTGAACAATACGTCGTCGTTTAAGTTACGATCGTATCCAATCAATATTTCCAACGGAAGTAGAATACGCGTCTTTCGAACGTACAATACGGTGATTCATCAAACAGTTCGCCGTTCCGACTTATTGTTCGAGCATTCCTGAACTTCGTTCTCCACAGTCCCATTCTTGCTGAAAATTTCACCGCCATCCATTACTATCGTATCCCGGTAACCTAATTTTCGCCTCGGAGATTAATCGTATAATTCACGTTCGATCGAAGACCAGTCGATAACGCGTATGCGGGATAAACGAGCATCAAAGCAGATCATTTCAGGAATTAGAGCGGATCTCTAACACAAAAATAGTGGGATAATACTCTACAGCGATATTGAGTAATATTAAAGCAATATAAAGTGTGGACATGTAGAGATATAACGAAAAACGCGTTAATATAAAGGTATTATAATATAGAGGTCTATAATATAGAGGTATAGATGATATGGAGTACGACGCAGGGGTTATATCGAGCACGACGATATGAAGATGTGACAATATAGAACACGACGATATAAAGACGTGACAATACAACCAGCATAGAGATATAATTAGTCCAACAATATAATCAATGCAAACTTTACACATAGTTATGGAAGTGCCGCAATTTGATGTGCCGACACTCGTCCTGCGCCATCATCTCCCAAATTAAGCATATGTATGCTAAAGCTATTTAATAGATCCTATAAACTATACGTACATCTGAAACATTCGATATACACTAAATTATATTCAATATATCCTACATGACAGAATGTAAAAGAGAGAGTCACAAACGACTTACAAATCTCGAAGTCCCAAATTTGTCAGTATTTCTCGCGCAAACAGTGACGTACATACTTTTTTTTCCCAAAGAAACGCGGGAACGCTTCGGTGTTCTGGCACAGTGATCGTTTTCGGAATTCTTGTCTGGCAGTCGTCGTCGTCGGAACACAAAAGAAAGATGGAACCGGTGATATACGGGAAAGCGACATACGCGAGATGGAAAGAAAGAAAAATGGCGGGGCTGGAGGGGTGGCGGAGGTGGAAGTAGACACGGTGTCCCAACGTGCGATTAGATGACTTGTCAACCTACGAGAAAATTGCGTTTTACAAACTTGTTTCGAGAAAAGAATTGGAGGGAATTGCGGATGAGGGCGGTCGGAAGGGGTGGTAGGGGGGTGGGCTGGTAAAGCAAAAGGGTGTAGGAAGAGCGAGGCAGAGAGGATCAAGATGAGAAAGGAAGAGGAACTCCTCCTTATATTAGGGCGAAGCAGTCTGAAGCGAGCTTCGAACGATGCAAAGTCGCCGCCTCTGTAGCACCCTGTCCTATCTTTCTCTCTTTTCCTTATTCCTCTTCGTACCCGCCTACTCCTTACAAAGAGAGACACAAATTGCCCCGGAACTTAGTTTCGTCGGATATAAAGGACTTTCCGATTACGTTAGCCCTACTCCGTGATTGATCCAAGATGACGATTGCGACGTCCAACTCGGCCTGACCTTCTTTTTACCTTTCTCATTCTTATTTCTTACTTCGACGTTTACCATTTTACTACAGGCTCACTCCACCCCAAAATACAAATTCTTACCAACAAAAACACTAATCGATTGGAATACAGCTAATTAGAAATATTTTATCGCAGTATTTTTGTCGTATTATAACTTAATTATAAGTATTTCAGTTAGCTGTATTCTCTCACGTGTTCGATTTACATCGCTTGAACATTTTGGAATAATTACTATATTTCTTACAGTAATCATTACTTTAAACGATTCAAACTGTCAGAAACTTGCTATAAAGTTCTAAGAGTTGCACATATTATTAAAGTTAAAGCATTTATTGAAAAGAAGTAAGAAAAGGTTTTCTTGAGTAATGTTTGCATATACGTTAATGCGCATGCGCTATACTCTACTTATACATTAAAATAAAAATTGTCTGCCACATTTATCAACAAAGATATTCCGAACAAATTTTTTTTTTACCAAATAAATTTTTTACGTTTGAACAAAATCTTGATAAATATTACCGAATAAATTCTTGTCCATGTACCGAATTTTTCGTTTCTGACTAGTGTCTCTCTAAATATTACGGAATAAATTGGCACGTGTGTACAGAAAGGTTCGCAACTGACCTAATGCAATTTTGCCGATAAATAGAAGTCAGGTCAAAGGAGACACAACAGACTTATTTATGGTGGAGCGGGTCACATATGTCCATCGGACAGTTATTCAAACAAGAGAAGCAAACGTAAGGTGGATGGTCAGTGACAGAGGCAAAAAAAGAAAGTAGGAAGTTGTTCAAACAGGGTTAATTCGATTGAAACGAACAGGCGAATTGCAGGGGCGGTTCCTGTAAAAAGAAATTTCGGTCCGACAGCCGGCCAAGCTCGTTTGGCCGGTCCACGGAAGACCCCTCGAGCTACCAAGGTGATGTTTATGAAGTTTACATACACGGGATCGAAAAAGGCTTTGCCGAGTATGGGAGATAAGCTCCGGTCCCTCGGACCTTTCATTTTTGTCCCCTTCTCTATCGCATTTTTTTTTCCTTTCGACCAATATAACGATAAACTAAGGAAAAGGCCGCGACACGGGGCTAAAAATGATTCGTGCTGTGATTCTTTCGGATTTTACGGTTCAGAGGCGTTCGAGCTGACGACTTTCCACGTCGATTCACTTTCACGCGAGGGGTGGCTTCCATGGAACAATGAATGCAAGAAATATTTGAACTTTTACTCGGTTTTTTCACCGCGTATTTGCAGGAAATTCTTTTTGACACGCTCCGACGAAACGCGTTAAACATTCTTCACGTTACGGCGCTATGTTCACACGATTCCATGTTTTGTATCATGTCAAATGTTGATCTTGAGCTGCTTGGAGGATACATGTTATTATGTGGGTTTTTAATTTGCTTGCACGATAGAGTGTAACGTATACTTCTTTTGGATAAGGTCGTAGATGTAAACGGACTGTTTTTTAATTCTCAAATTTTTATAATTTCAAAATTGCAAATTTTTTATATTTCAGAATCTTGAAACTGAATGTTACAACTTTACTCTTATTCCTTTCTTAAAGAAGTTCTGTAGAACATACATTTTCGTTTTGATTTTTCATATAAAATTGATATTTTATTTTCGGCTTCAATGTCCAACAGGTAGACAAAAGATATGAAGTATTGATTAATATTAATTATAATGCATCGACAATGCAGTAAGCAAATATTTAATCTAATATTAATTATTAATTTTGTTCGTTATAACAAATTATGGAGAACCTATAATGATTTATCAATCAATTTAAATTGCGCGCGCTTTAATCTCATTGTATGTCACATGTGGTATGGCCACCTCTCGAGTGATGCTTCATCTTTCTGTTAAATACTCTATTTTTACATTCAAAGACATTCGACTATTTCTCACTACAGTATATTTTCCTAAAAAATTTATTGTATATTTCAAAAATTTCCAACAGATTATTGTCAAACACTTATAATACATGAATGATGACGAAAGTGCGATTTTTCGTGAGACTCTATGTTAAATATGTTAAAATGAGAATATTATCTTGCTTCTCCCAAAAATTCAACAAACCAATTTCACGAACTATTAATTATTAAATATCATTAAAATCTGTTTGTCAATTTTCTTACCCATAGAGCATCCTTACCTCCCGCAAAATAGTAGAGGATGAAAACGCAAAGGGAAGTAAAGTTCACTCAATCGAAACGTCTTCGCTTAAAGCAAACTGCACGTTATCCTAATGCAATAGGAATCTGCTTACGCGAGAATGTAACGAGCTTGCGATTCGCGTGCTTATCGATGCAAAAAGAGCACATGGAAGCGGTTGCATGCGCTCGGCTAACGACCAGAGGGGTTGCAAAGGCCTGGACAAACGAGTTTTCGAATTTTCCGGCCGACCGATCCGATGCAAGGGTCAACCAGGTTAATGTTTCCCTTCTATTCGTCCCATAGTTGTCTTTCTCTTTCGTTTTCTCTCTCCCTGCATATGCAACCCCTACCACATTTCTCTTCTTCAATAAGAGCCACGAGAATTCTGTCACAATTCGTGTATCAATTAATTAATATCTTTATTATTTGCTGGGACAAGAGTACATAGAGTACTCTATATTCCAGAGTACATAGTGTATTCTATATTCCAGAATACGTAGGATGTACATAATTATTACAGTTACTTAATTATAAGTATGACATTGATGATAAAGGAGTAGTATGGATGTCTCATCAGAGGATGGATTTGATAGGTCATTTTTGAAATCTCACTTTTACAGTGAGATCTATGACGCACTAATTCATTCTAAAACCTTTATTACACTCGTTCGTTATGGGATGTACTGGGTGGGATAGGTTACTACTCTAAAAACAGAAAAAAATCGTGTCCTATAATACGTTCTAATTGCATATAATTTTATTTTTTGGATACAACGCACATTGTAATTGCACTGAATTGTTCTGTTAAATTCATCGATTCTTTTTATTGTAAACTTTATAATAACCCCTTTTATATTAACTCAGGGTCAATGAAATTTTAATACTCCAGGAAATATTTTATAATTTTATTTTAAGCAGAATATATTATATGTTCAAAATGCTTATCGGTTGACGATTTAAAGAAGTTCGAAAATGTATGGTCCAAATTTCAATAAAATGTAATATAGTATAAATATCTTTTGTATACATTTTTAAGATGAATATAAAAACAATCCAAATTTCTCCTCTTCTGTTTTATAATTTGTATTAAATATTTACATGCGTACATATAAATATAAATATGCAATACTTATATCACAAATTTAATTTATATATCGCACTTAATTTATACAATAAAATTTATAAAATACATGGGTCATCAATTTTATCCATGTACAAGTTCATCATATTCGTATCTGAAAAATATTCACGAAATCCAGACCACGTTGCCAGGAAATTGACAATTGTTACGTTAGGGTGAATTGTAACTTCTTATGACCTGTATTTTGCAAGTATTTTGATACGCGGAGGAAAATAGTGTCGCAGAAGCGTGGTCGCAATGAAATTCGAGAGAAAAATTTCTAGCGAATGAAATATTTTCCCCCTGGGCCGATTGTGAGTTTGGACGTTTTCCGGCTGATCGGACGTTGCACCGTGATCGCCGACGCGGAAACCTCCATCCCGTTTCCGGTGGACCGCGCCGCAGCCGTCACTTCGTAATCTCTGACACCTACTTTCGCTCGTACGAAAAATTGATCGGCCACGTTTTTTCGAATCCGCCGATTTTTTCTACTCGTACAAATGAAAATCCCCTCCACGCGCGCAAAAATTGAGGCAACGCGCAGTAAACTAGTTAACCCTTGCAATTTGTCAGTTGGGTCAAATCACTCATCTGTAATATTAAAATAAATAAAGTCAATATGTCAATCTTGTATTTAGTACTCCTTGAGAAAATTAAATTTTCAATTTTTATCCCAAATTCAAAAAATTAAAGAATCAGCAAATGCTAAAGCCTAAAAATATCAAAATTACGAAATGTTAAAGTTTGAAAGAAATCTAAAAGTCCCTAAAATTCGATACAATAAAAGTGACTTAAAAATTTAATATAAACGAATCAGAATACGATTTAATTAATACGAATATAAATCCTCCCCATCAATTTAAAAATGACAGGTTTTTATCGCGAATTTCGCGAGTGATTTTTGACACGGTCGCCTGACAAATTAGGTTGAAAATACATTATCACGTACTCCGCAAGTTAGGTGTAGTTTAAATCACAATTTCATCGATGCGCATTTATTTAAAAAAAAAAATATGAAACTTCGAATGTTGCAATTGTTATCTGGAAATATCGGGAGCAGAGATATATCCGGTGAATTTTCAAAGCCCGAACGAGATTCGCAATATCCTCTTGAAATACACGTTCGGGAATATTATAAATGTGGTCGGACGATTAAAACCGATTGCGTCGCGGATGGTCTCGGGTTTAGGTCTTATTTTAGCCCGTAGCGGTATCTTGTTTATTGCCGATCGAACGGGCCAAGCTTTCAGATTATTATGGTGGGCTGGGCTGGATGGTTTCTAAATTTACTTCGAAATCGTCTGGACCGTTTTTGTCGATATATCTGCAGGGAAAAGTTGCAGAGGAACAGGGAAACGATTGACCGGCCACGGAGTTTAACCGTACAATGCCTCCGTCGTTACAATAAGGCTTCGGAAACATGGCGCATTGCCGTGGACACAGTAAATTCCTCGTATTTCGACGTAGATGCTACCTTTGTGCCCTCGATGCTCGGATATTTCCACCAATACAACCAAGTACAATTCAAACATATTCGAATAATCCAATCTGATCATCCAGATGTTTTATTTCCTTTTTTTATTCTCCTGCCCGATACGTACAGAAACTTTTATTAGGTCTTTTAACTGAAGGTATAAAAGGGAACTTTATAAACGAAATCAAATTTCAGAAATTGCTACCTATTCTTTTTATTTTTTCCCTTTACCGTCGATGATTCTTGGTGCATTGCATACATCTCCTTTGTTTCTGTGATAGAATTTATATCTTGTAAACTCTTATCTGCCATTTTCACGGTTACGAAATTACTAAAATATACTACGTAAAATTCAACTGAAAATTCCACTGACAATGGTAACAAGATACCGATCATAAAAATGAGAAACTAAGATAAAAGTTCAAGCAGAAAATTAACCTGTCTTAGGAAAAATAGAAACGTTTCACATGACTGAAGCGTTAACATTTAATACGTCAATTTTCTTTCATAAAATTCATTCTCAGAAGCAGAATTTAAGGAATTTGTCAAAAGATCTCGAAAATAGTCCGTACATTTATGTAAGGGATTAATTTACAAGACACTTGGGAAGGAAATAACCATAAATCAGAATACAAGATCTATCAAACAACAAGTTGACAACTAATGAGCAACGTTCCATCCCGAGTCAGTTTCACTCCCATTCCCCTCGGTAATCATATTTCCTCTTTCACTTTGATTTACCATAAAGAACATTAGCTCCATTATTCGCTAACAATTCAACTTTCCACCAAAGTATCTCTGGTAAGGGAAGAACGCGTTTATATCCGACGATCTTTATCCGCGTTTCCATTACGAGGCTCTTCCACTTCGCGCTTACAATTTGTATTAAAAACTGTATTTACCTGGGACGTTGCCCCTTTTGTCTAGCAAAGAAACGCCCTGTCGAATTATTTCCATTTATTTGCAGCTTATCGTTTGCCAGACGTTTCTCGTTATTTCACGATTCTCTTGTTAGCACGGAAAAGGTCGGCCCTGGCCGGCCCGCTTTCCCCGTTTCTTTTTGACATCTGGGATTCTCAGCGCGGATACGCTCCGTTCTGATCGAAGGTTTCGAGCGGGAGACCGAGAGGACAATCAGACGAGAGTATTGAGGCCAGAGACAATTGTCGTCCGACCGGATAGACTTTGTCGCTTCCACCTCCGATTATCCTTTGACCGACCTACAGATGAAACAATAATACGAGAGGGCCACTCGTAAGAGAGATAAGAGGAGACCCGGCTGGATGGTAAGCGGAACGCCGGAACCGTTATTTCTCGTTATCGGTTGTTACGTGTGCGAAACAAACGAATCCAACGACGGTGAACCCTTTGTGTTCTTGACGAGCACCGAATCCAACCCCGCCGCTACAATACTTTCGTTTCGCCACTCTCTTCCTCCACCCCCGTGCTAAAACTTTCAAAAAGATTTCATCGATCCGAAAGGAACCGGTTTGTGCCTTCGTACAATAGTCCCCGATTCTGATCCGACTGCTTGGTTCGTTTGATATCCTATCAACTGATGGGATATGCTGAACTGTGCGATTAAAAACCATTCATGGTATACTCATGAAACTGGGTGACGTACTAAGGCATGGTACTTGTGAACTTTCCATGCGATTTAACTTGATGATAACTGGTTTGACAAGATTTAAATAGCCATTAGTCGCTGCTATTCAAGTTGACGATAATTAGGCGCGATTCTAATGGGTATGATGCAATTTGATGTGATCTTGATATGTGGGACATCTTGACATCAGCGGTGTAACTTCAGTTGATACGATTGAGTACGATGTCATTTATGTTAATACTTAATTTGGTAAAATTCAGTGCGGTGGGGTTGATTTGGATGCGATTTGAATTGGTATAATTTCAGTTGGTACGATTCAATTAACATACGATCCAAATTGGTAAGATTCAATATGGCGTAATCCAAATTGGAGAGATCCTTCTCGGTGTGATGAAACTCGACGCGATTGGACTCGATATAATTTAAACCCATGCGATTCAACTCGAAACGACCGAATTCGACATAATCCAACTCGACGTGACCCAACTTGGTGCGATTCAACTCGACACGGTCCAACTCGGTGCGACTCAATTCGATGTGATCCAACTCTACATAACCCAAATCGACTTGATCCAACTCTACATAATCCAACTCGACTTGACCCAACTCGGCATAACCCAAATCGATACGATCCAACTCGACGTGACCCAACGCTATCCAACTTTACTTATTTCACCCCGAAATGAACCATCTCAACATAACATAAATCGGTATCAATCAATTCGATATAATATAAACCCTAACAAAATAATTCTATAAAATAACACCTATAATACCACACCTGTAATAAAACCACTTTCTGCCCTACCACCAACATATGTCAATAGTACATCACCTCTCAAGAGTACAAAAATTGCAAATTTGCAATTGAACTATTTGCACCAATAAACGATAAAAAATGCAGGGAAATAAACTTGAGAGCATTGCATGCATAGTCTCACAGAAAGTTAACGCGAACTCGTATATAGTTATCTGTCCAGAGAATATAACCGGATCGCATTGAAGTGTGATCAAACGAAGGGCATCGACGTAGCCCGCGACATTCTCCTTTCGTGAATCGTAATGCCAGGAAATAAGGGTGTGCTCGACAGAGAGTTGATCTCGAAGAGGAAGCGAACGCAAAGCAACCGGGTCCTGGAACAACAGCAACAATTTCATTCGAGAACTGTTCCGACTAATCCTCTTCTCGGCCCTTCGGTACGAACACGCTTACTTTTCACCCTTACCCTCCTCTCTGTTCCTCATTGTTCCTCTAAGTCCATATAACAGAATAGCCTTCCAGTTTCATCCGAGACACAAATACACGCGCGTATTTCATAGTCACGCACCTATGTAGATTGAACAAGCTTTGCCGGACTGCGAATCCGTACGAATGTTCGTAGAAAACCTTTTGGTCCTTTGATAGAATTCCATGATTTTGGAATAATTAATTCGGCATTGTTCGGCGCTGTCGTTGTTGCAGCTTACCGCTTTGGTGGCATTGAAACAGATGTGCAGATGGAATTATTGGAATATTAGAATATCGTGCGGGCTGTAAAATTTGTTGAATTTTTCGAAAACGTTCCACGGAAGTAAATAGAGCTGTCGATAACATCGAAGTATCTCGGAAGTTGTATTAATAATCCGACGACAAGATTGGTTACCGGTGGTTCTCGAAATAGCACGTATTTTCGTGAAGACCGATCGTTTCACGTGGTTAGGGCGTGTACGACCTTATGAATACGTCTGAAAAGTATATCGGGCAATTGCCATCTCTTTCACGTAGCGATATCTGCCTCATGCTATAATCGAGGTGCTGCCAGTAGCAGCGGCAGTAGCGGCAATTGGACCGATAGGAATGGCTACCATTAGAGTATCTTGGACACGGACCAGAAACTGCTTCTGCAGTAAATGGATTTTCTTTGAAAGACATCGTGTAGCCCCGGGTAGCCAGCAACCGACAGGGTTTTCATAACTCTGCCCGATTCATCCGCGAAATCAGCGTTCCCGATTCGATCCGTGCTTGTCGCGTTTTCCGCTCGAAGCTTTCTATCCGTTCGTAATCCTTCTTCGATAAGAAACGTCATAGTAACGTAACACGTAATCAAAATCTTCCATTATCCGGTTAAATTGTACTGGAAAATGTGTAACGTTACAGATTTTTTAATTTATATAATCAGGTCCGGATATTTTCATTTGTGGAGAACGTGTTGGCGAGGGAAAAGCAATATGGCGGCACTTAACGCTCTGCGCATGCGCGAATTAGTACGTATACAAGGTTCTATTATCGGATATATGAGAATTACAAATAGTTTTAAAATAGTTTTACATTAAATTATGGAGACTTTATAATAAAAATTACTATATTTTCGTCTTTGTAACGTTATAAGTTAATTTTCATATGCAATATCGAGAATTATTTAAATATAATATGGAAGCTTTATTATGGTATAAAAACTGTATGAACATAGTATACGAACTTTTTAAGTATGGTGTAACTGTTTAGATATGGTACAAAAGCTGTCCTCAAGTGTTTGAAGACTTTTATTCGTTAACATGCTTCATAGTTTATTAATAGTGCTATAAATAGTTTTTATGCCAAATAGAGCCGACTAAGGAAGCAATTATTTAATAAAGACTTTGAATATGGTATGGAAAATATTTAAGATATAAAAACTGTTAGTTTAAGTATGGTATAGAAATTGAAGTAAATGCTCGCTGTCGGAATAGTGAGCGTGTAACATCCCCTGGACGATTGTTCTTTATTCGCCGTCCGCTTCAGGATAGCTCCTCGTCGATCCGTTTAACGAAACTTACGAACGTGAGGCACGAATAAAGTGTCGATTTTTCCAAAGGACAGAATTAGGAGGTTCTTGGGCTGGCCAGAAGCCAGCCAGCCAAGTTTCCGATATGCAATTCCGCTTTATTTCCGGATCGTTTGACGCGGCCGTCCCGGGCTCGTGCGAAGGCTAATGTAATGGAAACGCTGTATAAGCCCTCCTATGCATATTATTGTGCCACTTCCATGCCGCGTCGCAATGCTAATAATTGTTATGGCCCGATAGAGTGCAATTCCATGCCACTCGACCGACGGTCGTTCCACTTTGGCATTGAATAAATTGCAACAGTTTTCAACTAGAGAGGATCATCGTTTTCGGCTCCGCCATTCTGCTCCGCTCGTTCCCGTCGCGTTATCAATTCGATTTCGTTCGATTCGAATCGTTCGAATTGATTTGACCTTTGTCCACGCGCGATTCGTCGCCGTTTTCGATTCCAACAAGAATCAAACGGATTCGGAACGAATAACGTTACACGGAACGGTAGCACTTGATTTTTCCACGCCGCACGAACATTTTTGTTGTATTCGATCAACCGTACTATTTTTTTATGGATCGTATCACCTGGTTACCACGCCCGCTTCCAGCCACCTTTGTAGGGAACAATTTCACCGTGGGATGTTTCACGTGCGGGAAATTAGATGAACGGCGAAAGTTCCAATTTCATGGTATTAAGTTCTGTAGATGTGTGAATGGTATAAATTGTTGTGGAGGAAATAATTGCCATGGAGGAAATTTAAGTATTTGTTCATTTCTGATTGGGACATTTTAGAATTTGGGAAGATTTTAAGGAATTGCGAATTTAGAGAGTACAATTTGGGAATAACACAATTCGGATGTTTGAAGAACTTGGAGATTTAGGGATTTAGGAATTTGCGGATTCGGGGGTTTCAGGATTTGGGGATTTGGGGATTTGAGGATTTGGACATTTGGGGATTTGGTGAATTTGAGGATTTGGGGATTTGGTGAATTTCAGGATTTCGGGATTTGGGGATTTGGTGAATTTGAGGATTTGGGTATTTGTGGATTTGGGGATTTGGGGATTTGGGGATTTGGGAATTTGAGGATTTGGAGATTTGGGGATTTCAAGATTTGGTGAACTTGAGAATTGGGGGGTTAGGGGATTTGCTGAATTTGAGGATTTCGGGATTCGGGGATTTGGTGAATTTGACGATTTGCTGAATTTGAGGATTTGGGTATTTGGGAATTTGGTGAATTTGAGGATTTTGGGATTTGAGGATTTGGGGATTTGGGGATTTGGGGATTTGGATTTTGAGGATTTGGACATTTGGGGATTTGGTGAATTTGTGGATCTGGGAAATTGAGGATGTGCGGATTTGAGAATTTGGTAATTTAAAAATTAGGTAAGTCAAGAATCTGGTTACTTATGAATTTAAGGATTTGAGAACTTGACAATTTACCAATTTGAGGCTTTGAAAATTTGGATATTTGAGAATTTGGTAGTTTGAGAAGTTGCCAATACAGGAATTTGAGAATGTGGTAATTTGACGATTCGGAAATTTAGGTAATTGAAAATTCAGAAATTTGACAACTTCAACATTGAGCTGTATGTGAATCTCAGAATTTGTATATTTTACAATTTTACAATTTTACAATTTTACAATTTTACAATTTTACGATTTTACAATTTTTTAATTTTTTAATTTTACAATTTTACAATTTTACAATTTTACAATCGTTCCAACATGAAAGTTAGAATTTCAAAAATGTGCTAATTCGAAAATTTAAAAATTTGATAATACCAATAAAAAATAGTACAAATAAAAACATAATACCCGAATTTCCTAGAAATTGAGAAATAGAAAGAGAAATGATATAACGGACAGTATTAGTCAATCAAACACGGACAAATGAGAACGAAAATTGTCAAAGCTGTTTACGACAATAATCCATTGTATCCGGCAACGTGTAGGTGTAACGAATCGTTGCAATACGCAGTGTAATGCAAAATTGCAAGCTGGTAACGAACGTCGATGCGAGCAATTAGAAGGGAGCCGACAAATCGCCTGCATCTAACGTGCCATTGGTTCCCCGTAAACTGGTAATTAGTCGCGTGTGTTCGGTGAAAGCACAAATACGCTCTGTCACCGATTTAATTAGTCTATAACTCTTGCGTCTGGATCAAGCCTCGCTCGTGTAAGCGTTCCTGTAATAACATAAATTATTGCTCTACACTGAAACCCTATTTCGCTTCATCCTCCCTTTTATACACTGTACAGTCATTTCTCTCGATACCATAATATCGCTTAACATATCACTACTATATTGGACAATGAGTTTTCATTCGTTTGATTCGATAGTTCAGACTTTGACGTGTTCTATGAGCTACATGTATAGTCACGCGATATATGGCCCTGGTGTAGGTTCTACGAAACTTTGAACTATACGCTTTTGAACTTGAAGTTAGTTCATATTGAGCGCATTTAAATTGGGCGCTTGAACTGGCGGGAAATTCAAATCGGTTTAATGACATTTAGTGGTACTCTACAGTAATTAGAATTTTAGATATGATGTAAATTTTCTGTGTATTACTAGTATTGATTTCTTGAAGTCTTCGCATTAATTTTATAAGGCTGTAAAGTTGGAGAACGAGAAATATATTGAAGTGGTAGATATAGAAGTTGTTTTTTAAGAATATTATAGATATATTATACAGCTGATTATAAGGTTTATGAAGTTGTCAAGAATCGGTAAATTATTTGTTACAGATAAATTACAGACGTATGTTACAAATAAATTGTAAATATACACGTTACATATAAATTACAAATAAACATTTATGTTGCATATAAATTACAAATAAATGTGCTATAAATATATTACAAATATATCTGCTGCGAATAAATTATAAACATATGACTTGCAAATGTATTACAAACATACGTATCACAAATAAAATACAAACAAATATTTTACAAAATAAATTACGAACATGTCTGTTGCAAATAAATTACAAATATGTCTGTTGTACGTAAATTACAGACAAATATGTTACAGATAAATTATAAACTTATACATATATTCCAAATAAACGTGCTGCCCGACGCATCTGACAAATAAATCATGTTTGAAGGTTAAAGGATTAATAAATTTGTACTATTTCATATAAGAATTTGAGAGATTACTGACGTTAGAAGATATACAAAAATTGACTAGTATCATTATATCCGAAGTGGTGTATAGGTTATAGTTAGTGCTACGTGACGCACCTGATAAGTCATACAGCAAGGTTAAACAAGAATTAACAAATTTATACTATTTTATGTAAGAATTTGAAAGATTACACCCTTAGTAGTATAACAAAATTGACTAATATGATTTTAACCAAAATGGTGCATAGGTTATAGTTAGCTCTCTGTGATGCACCAGGTAAATCATACAGCAAGGTTAAACAAGAATTAACAAATTTACTGTTTCTCAGATATAAATTTGACAATTTACTCGCTTTAGAAGATGTAACAATACTGATTACATATAATAGTATTATTGTATCCAAAGTGGTGTATAGGTTATAGTTAGTGCATGACGCACCTGATCAATGAATCATACAGCAAGGGTAAGCAGAGGTTAACAAATTTACAGTAATTTATGATAATACTAATTAATTTGGGAAGATTCAGTGCGGTGGAGTTGATATGGATGCGATTTGAATTGACGTGATTTAAGTTGGAACGATTTTAATAACACACGATGCAAATTGGTACGATTCAATATGGCGTAATCGAAATTGGAGAGATACTTCTCGATGTGATGAAACTCGACGCGACCAAACTTGACATAATAGAAATCCAGGCGATCCAATTCGATGTAATCAAACTCGAAGTAACCCAACTCAGCGCGATCCAGTTCGACATAGTTAAACTCAACACAACCCAATTCAACGCGATCCAATTTGACATAATCCAACTCGACGCGACTCAACTCGGTGCGACTCAATTCGATGTGATCCGATTCTACATAATCCAAATCGACTTGATCCAACTCTACATAATCCAACTCGGCGCGATCCAATTCAACAATGTCAAACTCAACGTAACCCAACTCAATGCGATCCAACTTGAAACGACCGAACTTGACATAATCCAAATCGACGCGATCCAACTCGACATAATCCAACTCAACGCAACCCAACTCAACGCGATTCAATTCGACATAATTCAACTCGACGCGACTCAACTCGGTGCGACTCAATTCGATGTGATCCAATTCTACATAATCCAAATCGACGCGATCCAACTCGACATAATCCAACTCGGCGCGATCCAATTCAACAATGTCAAACTCAACGTAACCCAACTCAATGCGATCCAACTTGAAACGACCGAACTTGACATAATCCAAATCGACGCGATCCAACTCGACATAATCCAACTCAACGCAACCCAACTCAACGCGATTCAATTCGACATAATTCAACTCGGCGCGATCCAACTCGACGCGACCCAACTCGGTGCGACTCAATTCGATGTGATCCAACTCTACATAACCCAAATCGACGCGATCCAACTCGACATAATCCAACTCGAAGTAACCCAACTCAGCGCGATCCAGTTCGACATAGTTAAACTCAACACAACCCAATTCAACGCGATCCAATTTGACATAATCCAACTCGACGCGACTCAACTCGGTGCGACTCAATTCGATGTGATCCAATTCTACATAATCCAAATCGACGCGATCCAACTCGACATAATCCAACTCGGCGCGATCCAATTCAACAATGTCAAACTCAACGTAACCCAACTCAATGCGATCCAACTTGAAACGACCGAACTTGACATAATCCAAATCGACGCGATCCAACTCGACATAATCCAACTCAACGCAACCCAACTCAACGCGATTCAATTCGACATAATTCAACTCGACGCGACCCAACTCGACGCGACCCAACTCGGTGCGACTCAATTCGATGTGATCCAACTCTACATAACCCAAATCGACGCGATCCAACTCGACATAATCCAACTCGATGGGACCCAACTCGGCGCGATCAAACTCAACGCAACCCAACTCAGCGCGATCCAATTCGACATAATCCCACTCGGCGCGATCCAACTCGGTGCGATCCAGCTCGATGTGATCCAACTCTACATAATCCAAATCGACCATAACCCTATTCGGCGTGATGCAACTCGAAGCGACCCAATTCACCTAACCAGTGAATCATACAGCAGGAGTAAGCAAAGGTTAACAAATTTATAGTACATTATATTGTTCCATACTGTATTATACCGTCTCACACTGTACACAACTCGCGTTATATATAAGAAAATTGACCAGCATCGCTTTATCGAAGTCGGGGTGTAAACCACGAAGGTGCGTTGCGTATAAAAGCGCATCGAAGGAGTTCCGTTAAAGGGTGCTTACTGTTTTAACTTTTACGCTGTCGTTAAACCAATGGCACCGGCATTGGGTCTTACGCGTTTAGTTGCCGCTTGTTACAGCTCGGAAGTTGCTCGTTTACATGGCAGTAGAAGCCGAAATAACCGTGGCGACCGCGTGTAGCCTCTCGGTCGGGAAGGAAAATAAAATCGTAGCATCTGGTGTATAAAAGGGAAACTGCAGCAACTGGCAAGTGATTTTTCCTGGAATTTCGACGTTATCGAACCGAGGCCGCTCCTCTCATTTACATTTCAGATTTTAACGATTCCATCGGCCTAACTTGAAAAGCGTTTTGCATGAAACGTAACCGGTTACGTCTGGGGAGCTCAATAAAAGGAAGACAAGCCCGTTTGTACGTCCCGGGGAAAAGTCCGGCGTGAAAATCCCTTCGACGCGTTTCCTCGCCCGCTTTCTATCGCTGTAGACGCGTTCGATATGACGATCAAGTTGCCGGAATTGGTATTTCAGCCGTTTCATTTTATTAAGCCGCTCCTCGAGAAGCTGCTGAACTTTCGCGTACTTTCGCGGTACTTAGCGATAAGTAATGTCGTTGGAAACCGGAAGATACGTGGGGTTCGTTAACCGTTCGTTTTCGATGAATTTCGCGGAAAAACTTTACCGAGCGTTAAGTACTTATACAATGGAAACAGTTTTACTGCGGGATATCAATCTTGGGAAGTGTAGATATACAGGGGACAATTTATTATTTTTGTCGAATTTATTATGGGGGCACATTTTTGGCGAATATATAGATCCTAGTTTTTTATTATCAAAATTTATTAACACATTGAAGTGATGAAAAGCATATACTCTAAATTCCCGCATATTTAGCTGAAATTATATAAATAAAAAGTGATAATTTTAAAAACACAGTGTAATATTTATTAAGTATAATACGTTATTAAAAGTTTATATAATGCTACTTAAAAATTCTTCGTTGTAATGTTTTATTTACTTTTGCAGTTTTTTATACGAATTTTAGAATTCAGTAATTTGGGAATTTTAGAAGTTTGGAAAATTGGAAGCTCTTCAAATTTCAAACTTGAAGATTTGGAAATTTGGAAATTTGAGAAATTTGAGGAATTTGAGTTTGAGAAATTCGAGAATGTGCAAACTTGGAAATTTGTTGATGTAAAAATATAAAAATCAAGAAAGACAGAAATTTGAAAATTTAGAAGTTTGAGAAGTTGCAAATTTGGAAACTGGAAAATTTGCAATCTCAGGAAATTAGAAATCCAGAAATTTGGATGTTAGGAAATGTAGAAATGTAAAAATTTGGAAATTTGGAAATTCGGAAAATTGAAAATTAGGGAATTCTGAAATTTGGAAATTTGGTAATTTGGAAATTTGGAAATTTGGTAATTTGGAAATTTGGTAATTTGGTAATTTGATAATTTGGTAATTTGGAAATTTGGTAATTTGGTAATTTGGAAATTTGGAAAATTGGAAATTCTGAAATTTGGAAATTTGGAAATTTAGAAATTTAGAAGTTTGGTAATATGGAAATTTGGAAATTTAGAAATTTAGAAATTTAGTAATTTAGATATTTGGATATTTGGAAATTTAGAAATTTAGAAATTTGGTAATTTGGATATTTGGAAATTTATAAATTTAGAAATTAAAAAATTTGGATGTTTAGAAAATTGGAAATTTGAGAGTTTAGAAATTAAAAAATTTGGAAGTTTAGAAAATTGGAAATTTGAGAGTTTAGAAATTAAAAAATTTGGAAGTTTAGAAATTTGGAAATTTGCAAATATGAAAATGTGAAAATATGAAACCGTTCCCCATAGCCGCCCTTAACCAAATAAACCCATCTCAAATGCGTAAACTTGTACTAAATTCTCCGCCATTATACCAAATACCTCGAAACATTCCATTACGACTTTCTCCAAACACACTTAACTGTACTTAAAATTTCTGGATAATTACACGTGGTAATTGTACGTCCTCTTTTTTATTGTCGAAAGAAATGTATCTCCACCGTCTGCTTGCAGACGATTGCCGTCAGAGGAGAACGAATTGGCCCCGTAGCACGTCGTAACCGGCGTTTATAGTCTCCGGTGGTGCAATAATATAAATCCTGCCGGTTATCGGACTGAATTTATTGGAGGATATTATCGAATGTCGATTATCACGATACCATCGTGACCGTACGAACATGACCGCTGATCTGGTGCCCGTGGACTATGTCCACCGTGGGCAGAACGCCCCACGTGGCTACGTAATACGATTATTTATTGCAAAAGCATTATTTATTGCTTACCGATCCTTCCAGCGACCGATTCATTATTGTTTCGAGAATCGAAATTTAATGGTTTAGTCGTTCAATTTTCCTCCCCATGGATTTGATATCCAACATAACCTCTTCGTGCTCCTGTTCCAATTTTTCTAATTTATCTCTGATTTATTCGAACATTATATTTTAATTTCAATATTTAGCATACTCAAATATTCAGTATACATTGAATGTTTAATATTGAAAATACTGAAAGTAAAATTTCATGTATATCCAGAATGTTACTGTATTTAGTTGAATTTCATTTTTAATACCTTCAGATTTTTAGCTTTTATTTTTATTATGCGAATATTTATTTGTTTATCCAAATTTAAAAACAGAAATGCAATTTATTAATTTAAGTGGACTGTTTGAGTCCTTATGTTAATTTTACGGTTGGGTTCTCCTTTCCCGTTACTGCAACTGCTAACTCAAACAAATAAATTTGATTAATCGGAAAATAGTATAACGGTACGATCGAACTTCCCCCGTCAATAACCACGGACATGGAAGAGAAAGGAAAAGTTTTCGATGTCATTCTTAGACAGTAAATTTTGAAAAATTGGTGTAAAGGTCGTCCGAGCAAAGGGGCGAAGAAATGTTGCGACAATGGCGGGAAAAGTAAGGCTTTGGCGATGCGCCACAACGATTTATTTATTTTTCTCTGTGCAAACTTCCCCTAGGGGGAACACGGCTAGACAAACAAGGGAACAAAAACGTTTTATTACGCGATTAAGCTCGATGATGACGATATTTTAGGAGGCGATAAAAGAACTAGCCAGACACGGCTACCAGAGAAAAGGAAAGGGAGTGTCTGACGTTCCCGAAGCAACTCTCTTCCAAACAATTACAAAATAAATAAATAATTTCAATTAAATTTCAACCGTAATAGTGTCCGTTTGTGAGAAATATTTTGCTAAAAAATTACTGTTAAATATTGAAAAACTTTTGCAGGTGATATTGAATGAGATAATAATTTTTAGTAAAAAATGAAAATTTGTAAACGATTGTTTTGACATGTCTGATAATGTGATCACTAATTGCACGACTATAATTAGTATCTTTTTTTTTACAATTTTCAAATGATCTCGGTATATTGTTAGGTAGTATACTTAACCTAACATAACCTACATATGACGTATACCTATCATATTGAACTGCTTTGCATTTCTTTTTAAAACACTGTTTTCAATATAAATTTGTAGTTTTACATCTATGAAAGCTGGAGTCTACAAAAATTTAAACCTAAAGAATAGGTGAACCCAGATTGAGCATAGTGTTATCTCAAAGGTAGATCCAAATCAAAAATAAACTTAACTCAAACTTAAATTAATAATAGACCCAGATCAAACGTGAACCAAAAGAAATATAAATGTGGGAAATCCTAAACCTAGAAAAGGCCAGAGTACATCACAAAAAAAGCTAATTGGACCCAGATCAAACATAGTCTTACCTCAAATGTAGACCCAAGTCAAAAATAAACTTAACTCAAACTTAAATTAATAATATACCCAGATCAAACGTAAACCTAAAGAAATATAAATGTAGGAAATCCTAAACCTAGAAAAAGCCAGAGTACATCCCAGAAAGAGCTAATAAGCTTCAGAAGTAGCAAAATGAAGGTAGACTCAGAGACAGCGTAACCTCACATGCGCAGGGAGTCAGATCTACGTTTTCCCTAGGTGCTCCTTACAAGTCGAAAGAATTACACCATCACACTCGTGATCCTTGGGGATAAATAATTCGTGAGCGACGTAGTCTTAATCGCGTCTTAACGAAACCGTCTGTACACGAATCGATTGGTGGAGGTCTGTGAAGGTCCCTTCTCATCGCGCAGATTCCAATTTGCCGAGCAACTCGAGACACGTACGCCCGAGGGGCCGTTATTTCTAATAGGAGATTTTCAAAAGTTGCATCCACAACCCTCCTCGTTAAGGGGTCAGTAATTGCAGGCTAGCAACGTGCTAAGATGCTGTCCTAGGATGACGATCCTCCTCTCTTTCTCGTTTGGGCAGTCTTTTTTCTTGTCACACTTTACGGGAAAGTCGTGACACGTCTGGCGAGGGAAACGTCGGTAGAACCGGTAGCAGTTCCAGGATGAGGAAGGAAACGTTATCATTGGAGATCACGCTAATCTAACGCCTACATCCCCCTTTTCACGAGTGTGCAAGACCCTCGACTCTCTTGATCCGACTTGACTTTTTGTAACGACTTTCTCTTTCCCTTTCTTCCTCCACGCCTTCGATTTTCCTTCGAAGCCAACGTGTTTCCAGGAACGAGCCGATTCCTCGTTCCAATCCGCACAGAGGGGGGCCCAGGGAGGCTCGGACTCATCCCCGTAATTATCCGATAAGCGGAAGAGAACGTCCCGTTATCCGAAGGCTGTTGATACATACTACGATCTTAGGGACGGTTTCCAATTACAACGCAGGACAAGGGAATAGCCCAATTCCATCGTTTTCACCTTCGTCTTCATTTATCCCGTTTGTCTCGATAGTTCTACCGTTACCGATGGACATTCGGGAGAAACGATTTTAATTATTGAGGGATTTACACGAATACACTGCTGACCAGCGATAGTATCTGTTATTGTTGTTTTCATCATTTTTTTATGTTTCGAACCTTTTGGATATTCGAAAATTTAATTCGATTTTATATTCAATTATTTTAATATAATTTGATATTTAATTTGATAATTTCATTTTTATATGAATTTAATTTAATTTGATTTTCATACGAATTTAATATAAGTCGATTTTTATATGAATTTAATTTAAGTTGATTCTGTTATGAATTTAATTTAATTTGATTTTCATACGAATTTAATATAAGTCGATTTTTATATGAATTTAATTTAAGTTGATTCTGTTATGAACTCAATTTAATTTGATATTAATTGGGAAAATATTGGAAATAAATTGGGTAAATGAATTACCTTTGTAAATGCTCAGATTTCTAAATATCCTCAAATATAAATATAAATTCCCAAATTTCTAATTTTTCAAACATCCAAAGCAGTGAAAATGTTAAAACTTTACATGTATTACATGTCTCTGTACATAAAGTTTTTCAACAGAAAATTTTATTATTTACTATTGTTTATTTACTGTATAATTTAAAATTTATTTACTAGTATTTATTTATTATTTAGTCTTACGATGTAACTATTGTTTACTCTTTTGTTACTGAGGATTTATGATATACTGTTATTTATATTTTTCATGTATTTTTTACTATTATATACATTTTTACATTATTTGCTATTATTTACATTATTATTTACATTATTGCGTATACACTATTATGTATTTCTTACTATTATTTACAAATCTTATATATTTCTGATTGTTACTTAAAATTATATTTTCTACTGTTACTTAATGCCAGTAGCAATATTTCAAAAACACATTACTTCTCAATCTTGCAAACCGCCCACACCGAACGGTTAAATCTGCATAAAATTGTAATGGCCGGCACAGTAACGGTCCGCATTGTATTCCGGCAGCATATCGAAACGGGGTGGTACAATTTCCCGTGTTATCCTAGCAACAGAAATAACTCGCCTATTTGAATGTCCGTTAATTCGTTCTGATCCCCTTTCCCAGTCCATTGGCGCGTTAAAAAAGAAAATTGCTTCAGCGATGGGATCCCGTAGATGGTAGCCAGCAATTTCCGAAGGTGAGTCTTTGACAATTGTCACGAGCACGTGGAAACGCGTTCGAGGGAGTCCGGGGGGGGAGGTAAATGAAGAACATAGGAAATCCGGGAAGAAGGAGGCAGCGAGGAAAAGATCTTGGGTAATGGTCGTCGACCGAGGGTCAATTTAGACTTCAAAGGGTTTCCCTGCTATAAAAGGATATATAAAAAGGAGTCTGGGCCCTGTACATCCCGAAGAGAATTCCATCTCGACGAGTTATCGGTGCCTACGACCTACGAACAAACTCGCTCCATTCTTTCCCAATAAATTCTCAACACTTAAAAGACAGTCCATCCCCCCCTTGCTGTTCATCCCCTTCTACCCTCCATCTTCGAACGAGTCCCTTTTCTCCTCGTTCCTGGTCCTCTTTCTCGATGTTGCTACTCTTTCTCGATGTTGGTCCTCTTCCTCGTTCACGTGCAAGTCCAGCACGAACTTTCGAGTGGTTTTAAAGTGTCATCGCACACTCGTCCAAGTAGACGATACTATCGACTCGACTCTTTTTCGTTCCTCGTATCGATAAACTATAACGAGACAAATGGATATGGGAGCGGTGCAAGCCTCCTACACTTTCTCCACGCGAACAAGATAGACCATCTCTTCATCGTTCCTCTCTTGGACTTTTCTTGGACCGTCCTACTCCAACGCTTTTGTCTTCCCTCGTCTCTCTTCTTCTTACTACACGTCTCGTTTCTTTCGAGCAACAGCAGATAAAAGAGGGAATCAAAGTTGTAACTGCATGGCCAGACCATCCCATTTTCTCTTCATCCCTTATCCCGAGGTTCATTCCTCACGAACACGTACTCTGGACGAACTTACCTTGACTCTTACCGATAGATATAAATGAACTTGTTCTTCGATCATCTTGCTCTGAACACGATTTTTACGGAGAAATTACTTTCTTGCAATGGTTACTGATTATTTTACAGTAGTCAGTAAGTGCTGTAGTCACTAATTAACGTACCTGTAGTTTTCGTTTATGTTACGTAATTTGGTTAATCATTTTTTTAATAATACTTCTTGTTTATCTGTCAGATTTAGTATGCTGGTTAGTACAATTGTCTGTTGATATTTATACATTGCAATCTGATTGTCTGTTCATATGAATAGTTCATCTAGGTTAGGATTAATAAGTTGACTGTCATGGTAGCATCACTTATGCAGTCAAATTAATATTTTAAGAGGTTTATCTTATACAAATCACTCCTGCAGTTTTATCTGTATAGTCTGTTCGAAATTATTAGTTTCGTTTAATGTACACAACTAGATTTAATGTTCGGTTTAAGTAAGGTTAAAAATGTTATATGAAAAATTGAACACCGTAATCACAAATGGGATCAAAAATAGACATACTTGAATTAAAAAATAAAATAATTTTAAATCTTTTAATATAAATGAAGGTGAACTATGTCGATGATTTAATGAATAATGTTTGTATGAATTATGTCGATGAATTAGTAATGAATTACGTTTGTATAAATTATATTGATGAATTAATGAATTATGTTTGTATGAATAAATCAACGGTGACTTATGTTTGTACAAATTATATCAATGAATTATAACCATGAATTATGTTCGTAATCATTAAATTAGTGAATTAACAATGAATTATATCGATGAATCAACGATGAATTATATTTATACGAAATATACAAATAAAATTTAGTACACAAACAAAACTATGTGAATGCAATAAAATTAGAAGATTCTGCGGTACAATAACCATAATTTAACATAGTAATTATAATAAATTTCTTTGTATAGAAGTGGTAGATGCACCATCGTGCATTTCAAGTAAAATAGTAATAAAAACGATGGAACTGTTGCATATAAAGATTTTATACGATAATGTGTCTACATAAATGATCAACAGGAGTAGGAACGAAGATTTAGAAATAGGGAGTTACTCTAAGTGTATTTGATGTCCAAGAGATGGCGGCACTAGTACCGTTCTGAAGAAAGCAATCCAATTTCGTGCTGCGTAAAAGGAAAAGCGACCCTCTTAAAAGAACCTTTTATGTTAAATCTGATACACTTCGAGCTACCAGCACTTGATGAAAAAATATTCAATGTTTGAATCTACACCGAAAGACCTAATACACTTCGAACTTTTCTAGATGAAGTCCGTTTGAGAAGATGAAAAAGCTGAGGAGTTGATTTTTTGCTGCCATTTTCAATAGGAATTTGTAGTTCGAGGACACTGATGAGTGCGAAATGTTCAATTTAAAAATATGATAGTTTGATGAGTTTTGTGCTTCTGAATTTCTACATTTTCAAATTTATTTTGTAGATTTATAGATTTTCGAATAATTAAATTCCCAAATTCTCAAATACTCAATTTCTTAAATTATTATACTGCCAAATCCTCGAATTCTCAAATCATTATATTGCCAAATCTCGAAATTTCTAAATCTATTATAAATTCCCGCATTTTTAAATTTTCAAATTTCAAACTTTCTACATTTTATAAATTAAAAAATTCGAAAGCGTTGCAACATGAAAATTAAAAAATTGATAAGTCTACAAAATTGTAAAATTTCCAAAATTTGTATAAATCCAAAATTTGCCATCTTAGGAATTTCGATGTTGAATTTTCAGATACCTATGGATTTTAACCAGTAATTTATATATATTTATGATAAAATTCTTATAATAATTACTAATAAATTTTATTTAATAAACTATTCCACCCTTAATTTAATCACAAAAATAATATTTATAAAATTTATTTGTACCAATAAATTGCTTAACTTATTGACAATAATTTTCATAGTAGCTTGTTTAATTTAATCATTCCAAATTTTTACATTTAAATGTTTGGAAATTAAAAATTTAATGAAAATGTACAAAATCGAATATTAAATAACTTATAATTCACTGGCTGTATTCACTTCTATGAATATGAAACAACATTTACAATTATTCATATTTTTATTAAAAATCACATCAAACCTGCTACTCCTTCATTACCGAGTAATCACGTGCTTTTGTTACACCAAAATGCACTCGACAGTTATAAAAGCACGAATACCGTACAATAAAATCCCACGTATCAAATTAATTATCCATATTCGTAATACGATTGCGATGTACCGAAAAATTTGCGGAAGCGTCAACAAACATTATTCGACAATCGCGAAACGTTGAATCGATACCGATATCGATGTTCATAAAACGGTAAACGCGGTCCATCGACGGTAGGGGGTTGAAAACAGTATCAAAATTCATTTGAGCGTCGAGTAAACGGGATTAATGGCGTTAAAAAGTCAGGAATTAATGCGTTAATGAAGCAATGGCCGTAGGTCGATTTCGTGTACGTGTTTGCACGGTTATTTCATTATCTTGGTGAAATTTGCCGCGCTCGGAAACATTTTATCAATGACCATGTGCCACGTGTGCGGACGTTCACGGTCGTCGTTGTCCGCGCATATGTTGGCCAATAAATAGCGATAATGTCGTGGCATTATAGCAATAAACGGAAAATATAAATACAAATTTAGCGAGAGGCCGAAAGTGAAGCGGGCAGCAAACGATACCGTGGCAAGTGGCGCGATGCGGCGTCGAGGGGTGGATTCAGGGGGTAACACGAAACCGGCTTATTATAAATTGATCTAATCTATATGCATTAAAAGCGTGTTTCGATACGCACACCGAGCCACTTGGCTGCCACCGATATCGCATTTTGATAATGCGCCGGGATATTCAAATTAGGCGAGTTTATCAGATTTACCGGAGTGTCGCCACGGGATCGCCGATCGACATCGTATTTTCCTCTCTCACTTATCGTATCTTATATCCACATTTTTTTATCGTTTTTCACTTATCCGTTTACGTGTTAATTAGGCAGCAGACACCTGTACGCTTCTGTGCGGTTCTGGGACGTTGCCACTGTGGGATTAAGGCTTTTATGGGACTTTGGGACCTTGGTGTTTGTGGTAGTTTGGGCTTTTTGCTGTTTTAGGAGTTTGAGATTTTAAGATTTTGAGATTTAGGTAGTTTGGGAATTTGGAGATTTTGAGGTTTGGAGATTTAGCTAGTTTGGGAATTTGGAGATTTTGAGGTTTGGAGATTTGGAGATTTGGAGATTTGGAGATTTGCAGATTTGGAGATTTGCAGATTTAGAGATTTGGAGATTTGGAGATTTGGAGATTTGGACTTTGAAATTAAGGATATTATAGGACTTTCGGACCTTGGTGTTTATGGTACTATGAGTTTTTTTGCAGTTCCAGGAATTTTGGGAATTTAAGGTTTCGAGATTTAGGTAATTTGGGAGTTTAGAGATTTGTAGATTTGTAGATTTGGAAATTTGGGACGTTGGGATTATGAAATTAAGACGTTTATGGGACTTTGTGACTTTGGTATTTGTGGTACTTTGGGAATTTTTGAGTTTTAGGAGTTTTGGGATTTCAAGGTTTCGAGATTTAGGTAATTTGCGAGCTTAGAGATTTGTAGATTTGAAGATTTGGAAATTTGGGACGTTGGGATTATGAAATTAAGACTTTTATGGGACTTTGTGACTTTGGTATTTATGGTACTTTGGGTTTGTGGCAGTTGTAAGTGTTTTGAAATTTTGAAATTTGAAAATTTGGAAATGTGGTATGTTAGGAATTTGGAATTTCGGAAATTTACGATTTTGGAACATTTGAGTTACAAAGTTCCAATATTCTAAAATTCTAAATCTCTAAATCCTCAATTTCTAAATCCGAAATTTAAAATCTCCAAAAGCTCAAACTACAAATACTCTAAAACCCCAAACTTCCATGACTCCAAAATCTCAAATGCTGAAATCTTGTATTTCCAAATTTCCACATCTCCAAACTTACAGTCCCCCAAATTTCGAAACTTGGAATCTCTAAAATTCCAATCCGTAAAAATACTAAAATCCCAAAATCTGAAGACTCAAAAATTTCAAATGTTGAAATATTGTACTTGCAAAGTTCCAAACTCCCAAACCTAGAATTCCTTAAAATTCAGAAATTTAAAATCTCCATAACCTTAGACTACAAAAACTCTAAAATCCAAATTCTCACGACGCCAAAATTCCAAATTTTGAAATCTTGTACTCCAAAATTCCTACATTTCTAAATCTTCAATTCCCCAAAATTTCGGCAATTCAAAAATTAGAAAATTAGAAAATTCCAAAATTCCAAATAGTCACAATTCCAAACTTCCAAAATTCCAAAATACCACAATTCCAAAATTCCAAAATTTCAAAATTCCAAAATTCCAAAATTCTAAAATTTAAAAATTGGTAAATTAAAAAGTTCGAGAATTACAAAACTCGAAATTTGAAAAATTCCCATTTACCAAATTCCCAAAACCCTAAAACCGCAAATTATATGAAATGAAATAACCAAAACCTTGCAAACGTATGTCATCAAGTCCTTAATCCTCTCCTAATTCTAGTGTCAATACTATTAACCATCGCCTATCGCAATCGGTAACCGCGAATCGTAATTAACGATTAAATTTAATTGCCGCGAAGAATCGAGGTACTTAATCGTCGATCGAATTAGTTTTAATCGCGAGGGCGAGAATTTTGTGGATGTCGGTTGTGCGCGATACGCGTGCGCGTCACACCATCCCCTTTGTATGGTGTTGGCGAAGTAGAAAACAAGAGGGGGTTGCGACCGGCACGGGGGATTATCCGACAAGTCGTGGCCGGATAGGGCCATAAATTATGACGGGGAATTTGTTCGTTCGCTCTATAATTCGCCCGGGAGCGAAGTGCATGAAGAGAAAGGAAAAAAAGAGATGAAGAAGGGGAAGAACGATCAGGCACGAAGTAATCGAGTGATCGACCTTTCAACGAATCAAGAGTTTCTTTCCGTTTTGATGGATAACCCCTTTGTTTTGCTGTGTTGAGACGCTGTCAGAAATCGAACAAATTGATACAAAATGCTGTCAATTTTCAGCTACTGATATATTATTTTATTTAACACTTTGCACTCGAAATTGATAGAGAATGCTGTCACTTCTGAATTACTGATATATTATTTTATTAACACTTTGCACTCAAAATGTGACTCACTCGTCATTCAGTTTGATACAATTTGAAATAAATATTTTTTAACAGAATTTATAGTATTATACATATTGTAGCAGACAATAATGCAATTAATAAAAGGAAAATAATAAGCTTAACGAAATTCAGCAAAATTTTAATTAACAAGTTTTGAGGTTGACATCTGACAGCAAAAGTACCTTCGAGTACTTAGGTATTTTGTTGTATTTTTTTTATTTATTTCTGTGTTTAGTTGCAGTGTGAATATATTAGGTACTGTGAATTTACAATGATATATTATTTCTTCTTTGAGTAAATATTTCCAATTTCTTCTTTGAATAATATTTTTAACGTGTTTGTTCGCTGTTATTTCCTTTCATTTATTTTTCTTTGAACAAAAACTGTTGTAGAACATGTTCCTATTATTTTCTTCATAATATTCTTTTATGTATTTTAGCTTGTAAATATACCGTATTACATATTGTGAATTTGATATATTATTTTGCTTGAAATAAATATTTATGATAGAACTTGTTTGATTCCCTTCTTATTGGTATTAACTTATTGACATACCAACACATGAAGCTTTTTCTTTATTATATTTATTCATACTTCCCAGCAGAAAGCAACTGTAGCTCTAAACACGTCAGCCTCTCCACGCGCCAACTCGTGAATCGGTACGCGTCGCGCAGTATTTAAATTTTCGCGCAATTTGAAGCAGACACAGCAGCAACAATTTATTAGAATTTACGGGAGATTAAAATCTTTCGTTCGTCCCTGAGAAGACTACACGATCGATCGATCTCGTCTCAAAGGCTGGCTACGCAGATTGCAGCCTCGCCAACTCTCTAAAAGTAGACATTGTGTGGAAACGAATGAATCACCAGGGATTATCGCATTCAAAATTCGTTTACGCCACCTTTTTCTCGAACGCGAGACGCCTCGTAGGTAATTTTATAAAGGGATTCAATTGGCTTTACATCCGAGTGAAATATAAGTCTGTGCCGCGTGAAATAAGACCCGATTGGATTGAAAGAGTATCTTGCGGCCACTTGCCATCTACTTATACATGCCTCTTCCTCCCTTCTGTTCGCTAATACGATAGCGAAATCTCTTTTTCGGTGAGAAATTTATCAGCAAGAAATTTATCTACCAACTGATCGACGTGAATAATGTACTCACTTTTAACGCTATACGGAATATAACTTTAAAATTAAAATTGATGTTGAAAAATAAACAAACATAAAATTGTACACGCATTAATTTACTATCTTGATGAAATTCAATGCAGGTGAATTGTTTATTATCTTCAGAATATAATTTATTTTCAATTTACTTCACTTTTTCAACCGTTTGTATAAGCGTAATAAGTCATCAGAGTGAGTTTGTGATTTGATAATACATATTTTTTATGTATTTTGTTAAACCAGGGGTCGGCAACCTGCGGCTCAGTAGAATCATACTTGTGGCACTTGAGTAGTTTAATAGTACATATTGAAAAATTAACTGCAATATTGCAATTGCCATACAAATATAATAACCCTGCGCACACATCAAAATGCGCGGCAAGTCGCATGCATGTAAACCTAGCTTTAGCTAACCTTGCTCTCCACACTCACCGACGCCACACTCAAAACCAAAAAGTGTTTCCGTTTTTTTAATACGTTCACTTATATGTTCTGTTACTACGCAAAATAGAATGTTTTGATTTCACAATCAATACATGTTTCACAGCAGATATTATATTATTTTTTCTAATACACACCGATGTATGTACTTATATTTGGCTCTTTAAAAAAATAATTTATCACATCGGGGAAAAAATGGCTCTTAACTCCAGGAAGGTTGCCGACCCCTGGCATAGTCGGTTCAGAAGTTCGCGCTGTAATGTTCGTAAGTTTAATTAAATTAGAAATAGTTCAGGTTAGTTTTTGAATGAATTTAAATCCAATAGAGTCGAATATCAATTATTTTATTTACAGATAAAGCTAATACCTTTTAAATGCGAGATATTATAAAATTTCAATTTTATGCATTGTTTACAATATTACTTCTTCTGACATCCATTAAATTTCGCCTCGAAAGGTAGTTACAGCAAATTTTACCTTTAATACTATGGTTTTGAAATATTACGTGCTAATTACTTACACAAATAATTCAACGTGTCGGCTTAACGCTCTGATATGTGCGCAAAACATTCGCAAGGTACTCGTCCATTCTGTTCAGAAGTTTGTATTGTAATGGTATTTGGTTACATTTGGGTTTAATAGCGTTGGAAATCCATATTTTCTGGATGCATAAATCCCAAAACTTAGGTTATATATTATATTCTCATAGTTTCCAGTAATTTGGAAGAACCTTTCCAAAAATAAATAGTATTAGTAGTGGCATGCTATCGAAATCTGAATTAGTACAATTATTTAGGAAAATCGATATCGAAAAAAAAAGTTGTCAAACTTAATTTAAGGGGAATGTTATGGACAGAAATGTTAAGTTGAATCATTTCAGTGATTTTTTGACATTTGTTTTTTTTTAAAAATGCAAATATTTATTTGTGTTTCGCTATATGTATAAAAAGTACAGCTTGAGATGAATTTAGTAATTGACAAAATTTTCAGATATCTAAATTTTTATTTCCCAAATTTCCAAATTCCCGATTCCCCAAATATGCAAGTTTCTAAATTCTCGAATTCTCAAGTTTTCGAATTTCTAAATTTTCAAATTCCCAAATTTCTGAATTCCTATATTCCAAGTTCTCCAATTTCCAAATTTTCAAATTTAAAAATTTCCATATTCCCAAATTCCTAAATTCCCAGGTTCTCCAATTCTTAAATTTTCAAGTTTCCAAATTCCTACATTGTCGAATTTCCAAATACCCAAACTCTCAAATCCCGAAATTTCTAAATTCCCAAATTTCCAAATCCCCAAATTCTCAAATCCCGATAATTCTACATTCTCAAATGCCAAAATTTCCAAATTCCCAAGTTTTCAAATCCTTCAATTCCCAAAGTCCCAAACACCCAATATCCCAAATTGAAAAATTCCCAAATTTGCAAATTCCTTCCATAACTTATTGAACCAGTTGACTTGACTATTCGTAAGTTTATGACGATGTACCTCATTTATTGAAACAGTAACTCCCCAATAATGTACAATTCCCTAACACAGTAATTATTCATTATTATTCCTTTGTAAAAAGAAAACCGTCGCTCGTTATGATAGTGACTATTGTCTAATAATAAACAAACTACCATTTAAACTTGCAGTAACCACAGGCTCCCACCGTTCCGTACACCAACACAGCGACCTCCACCCTCCGCGTTTTCCTTAAATCCGCGTAAAATGGCATCGGGCGGCGTCGGAGCCTGTCCGTTAATTGCACGGGAATCGAGAAAGTCTATTTAAATTCACGATTGCTCAGCCCATCCCACGGTATCCGAATCTCATCGGCACGACCCATAAATAACGGGTCTTTTCTCATTGTTCCCGTAACGAACAGCCCGTCGTTGAATTCAGTTCGAGGCAAGCAATAGCCGGCCTCTTCTTCGGCAGGTGTTTCTTCCTCGACAAAAAAAAAAACGAGGAAAAGAGAAACTGACTCGTGTGGGTGCTAGGTGGTGCCACCTCGTGTCTGCAGGGTGCTCACGGCCCTGAAACAATGGGCCTATATATTGTGCGGCACATGCGTGCGAAATCGTATTAATTTATCGCGGGGCAATTACAAGGAGCCATATATTAGGCAGCCGGCTACAGGAGCGTAGCCGTGGCAGAGCTACGAGCAGAGAAGCTCAACTATCCGACGATGAGAACGAGAAAGGAAGAGGAAATATCGGGGGTGAGAAACGAGGGAGGGAGAAGGAAACGGAGGCACACGTGTCGGAAGAAGAGGACGGTCAGATGTAAGGGGTGGGTTAGAAAGAGACTCAGAGTTCATTTCGATTCGCGGGGTGCCTGCAGCGATAACGCATCTGTCGCCTTCTACCCCTGCTTCGAGAATCTTGGAACCCTGATTTCTACGCTACGTAATGCTGAATTTCTACCCTTCAATACATTTTTACACATTTTCCTACGCAATTACACCGCGGCTGCATTCCTGATTGTGCATCCCTTCAGAATTTTTCCTTGCATGATTTTTGAGTTAAGGCATATTACAGCGAGAGGATTACTTGGTACACGATTTTAACGATAGTCTACTGGTTTTTTGTTCTGTTGTAGTTTCAAATCAATTCTTTACCCGTAGCATAAGACCATCCAGTATTTTTTGTCTATTATTATTAGCAGAACCCTTAATCTTTGTAAGAGTCCTTTATTTGCAGTTTCCTATTCGTATCGCTTTTGCAGTCCCTGGCCATCGGACCACTATAAATTTTCAGAATTTTTCACGTTTTCCGTAAAATTAAAAGGCCTGTTCAAATTGTAAGTATATAATTTATTAGGTACTATGATACACTACTGTACATAACATTATTAACACATGTTAATATTTCCACCCTTAGCTTTGGTCACAGTTTTTATCTAGCATGCTCCACATACATTGATCATATGCTTTATATCTTCATTATTTTCCCAAATATCTGTAATTCTTTTCAACTCAGATGATGTGGTTGGAGAGTAAACTAGTCTTTTGAGTAGGCAGACATTTTCTATGGCATTCTTTCACCTGTAGGTCTATCGATACTCCTAACGTAAATACTCGGCTCTTAACCCCTCGCACTATGACTTATTTGTCAGGTGCGTCAGTCAGAACTAACTAAACACAGCTACAATATTAAAACAGACAAAGAATGTAGAAATGTTATGTCAATTTGTTATTATGCAATCGTTGACTATGCAAATTATAATTGGACTTGTAGTCCAAATTGAAGCATATTCAAAATTCGAGTAAAATTGATCCCAACTGAAGTACCAGTGCGTCACGAGTCAGACTCGTCAAATTAGTGCAAGGGGTTAATCATCACCTACAATTGATTTGACCTTATAAAAAATGTCCGAAGAAACTAAAAGGTATGTATCGATTCGGATCTAATCTTGTAATCTAAGACCAAACAGAAAGTGTAACGATTAAGAAGGATGAAATAGAAACAAGGAAGATGTAGCCGCGAGAGTTATCGTTACAGCATGATGCTTCTCGAAAGTTTCCCCAGCTTCGATGGAGGATATTCGCAAATTCTGTTTGCGGCAGTTAGCGCAGGAAACGGTGTACAGAGCCAAATATCGTCACAAACGATTTCGCCGGTCGGAGGCACACTGTACGTTCGCAGTGGCACGATAAAAGTAACGGATACGGTAATTTAGTTCGTTAATGAACTTCCAGTTGGCAAGCCGACGGTCTTGCTTGCGAGAGGTTGCAGCCAACTGGGAAGATACATCGTTCCTGGAAATTGGAATACCACCGGATCCAGCAACATCCTACAGATTCTACGCGAAAAGAGATAAATAGACAGGGAATAAAATTATACGGCGTGGATAGATTCTGTGAGGTGCATTCTGTCGTAGAAGAAACACAACTACATACTGCTTGCCGTGGTAGAATTGCATTTAACCCGTTACTCATTTAATACGGTAAATGCAACTCTGATTATCTGCTTATCTGTGTTGCAGATTAAATGTAGTTGACAGTCGTTATATTGCTGAGGAGCTTCTAGTGATTGTCTATACAAATTTCTGAAAGTAACAAATTTTCAAGAATTCGATGTTTCAAAATCCCTAGTTTATCAAGTCTCAAAGATAGAAGATTGTAGAAGTTTCAGACCTTCAAAGCCTCAAACCTTCAAAGCTACAGGTTCTCACAGCTTTTAAAGTTTCAATGCTTCAAAGCCTCACTAGCCTTAAAGTCTCAAGATATCAAGGCCTCAAGGCCTCAAAGATTTAAAGATTCAAGGCCTCAAAGACTCAAAGTGACAAAGCATATAAGCTTTAAAGCCTCAAAGCATATAAACTTGAAAGCCTCACAGCCTAGAAGATACAACGCCTCTTAGCTTTTAGGCCTCACAGCTTCACAGCCGCAAGGCATCAAGTCCTTCATCCCGCAAAGCCTCAAAGACTCTGGGCCTCAAAGCCTCAAGGCCTCAAAGCTTCAGAGTTCCAAGATATCAACTTCAAAGCCTCAAAATCTTAAAAGACTTGAAAGTCTGAAAAATCCTAAAATCTGAAAATATTAATGTTTCGGAATCCCAAACTCCAAAATTACAAAACCCCGAAATCCTCAAACTTCAACATCCCAAAATTTCAATATATCAAAATTACAAAATTACAAAATCTCAACATCTCAAAATTCCAGAATCCTAAAATCCCAAAATCCCAAAATTTCAAAATCCTAAAATTCAGAAATTTAAAAATCGCAAAATCGAAGCATCGTACAATTTTGAAATCCTAAAATCGCAAAATTTCACGAATCCAAAATTCAAACGTCTCAAGTTCCAAATTCCGTAGGAAAAATGCCAAAGCTCCAATAACTAAAAATCGCAAACTGCAAAAATCTTAAGGCAGAGTTCAAAAATTACAACAACTAAAAATCCCAAATTTCCACGCCCTTAAAATTGAAACCGAAAATCCCTTAATCCCTAGTTCCCAATTTTAAAACGAAAGTACATCGATCGCTGTAAATTAATATTGAAACATGCCGTATAAAGTTGCACATATAAACGTTACGTTCAGAATTCAATAGAGACACATATCGACAGCGTAAACAAATAAAATAGAATGCAAGAGTTACAATAACGGAAATGGTATCGTTTTGATCCGTTATTATTTCATTTGTAAAGTTCCACAGAGATTAAAGGTGAAAATTTTTGTTATTAATGGAGGAAATCGACGTTAACATTTATGAAGAGCATAAATTCGCGTATGAGTCTGATAATAGACACTACGTATATACGTTCATACGATACGTCCACATGGGCGTGTCACATATGGTAGCTACAACTAAACTGTTATTTTTAATTTATGTTCTCAATTTACCGACTAACGAAGCTTAACACGGCTGCCAGAATAATTAATGCTAAACCGCTGCTACCCGTAAAATTATCTGGCCGATAATTTTTGTTGAAACTCCCCCATTAAAGCGTGTGTACGCGGATAATCACCCCCTGTTTACGCACACGCCTCCCTCTCATTTTCTTTATCAAGCTTAATGATGCTAATTTCTCGGCAATTTTTCCAAAATTTTTGTTTCGAAATCGGCTACCGTGTAATACCGATGTTTCATCGCTTTATATATAATAGAAGTTTATTTACTTTTACATAGTAACAATATAGCAACATATACATAGTATGTACATGTAAATGTATTAGTGGTTAGGTGTGGAAGGTTTAGAATTTATTGTGGACAGAATTGTGGACATTTGAGAATTTGCGGAAATTTGGGAATTCGAGAATAGGAGATTAGGTAACTAGGAAATTTGGGGAAATTTGGAGATGGGGAAATAGGAGATTAGGTAACTAGGAAATTCGGATATTTGGGAATTTGGGGAAATTTGGGGATGGGGAAATAGCAGATTAGGGAACTAGGAAATTTCGATATTTGGGAATTTGGGAACTAGGGGATTTAGGGAAATTTGGAGATGGGGGAATTGGAGATTACGTAACTAGGAAATTTGGATATTTGGAAATTTGGAGATGGGGAAATAGGAGATTAGGTAACTAGGAAATTTTGATATTTGGGGATTTGGGGATTTCAACGTTTTTGAATTAAAATATTAGGAAATTTAAGTACCTGCAAAATTCAGGATTAAGAAATTTACAAATTTGGAACTTTGAGGATTTGGGGAAATTTGGAATTTTGGGATTAGGGAATTAGATAATTTCGGAATTAGAGGATTTTAATGTTTTTGAGTAAAAAAATGAGGAAATTTGGAATTTTGAGAATTTAAATGCTTGCTTATTTGAGGATTTGCTAATTTACAAATTTGAGAATTTGGAATTTTTAAAATTTGATCGCAAGATATTCCCCAATTAGGAAATTCGGGAATAAAGGGATCATGAAATATGAAAATTTGAGAATAAGAAAATTAAATAATTAGGTAAGCAGGTAATAAAGTGATTAGAAGGTTTGGGGATTTAACAATTTGCAAACTCGAAAAATCAGAAATACATAAATTTGGAAATTCTGAAATTTTGTAGTTCAAAAAAAAGATTTGTCAATTCTGTGATTTGTATTTATTCTTATAGAATTCTTAGAATTTTAAAACTTTTCAATTCAATCATCTAAAAATAATGTATTAATTTATAAATTCCTGGATTTCTAAAACTGTGAAAATTTTGAAATGAACCTTAACTAAACTTTCAAATATCTAACCTTAAACTACTACCCTAATCTACCATGTATTCTGTCAGTCAGAATTTCCATAGATTCAAGATGTGACTAAAAGACTAACTTAAAATTTCTATAGATCCTATACAATCATATAATCAAAAGAGTTAACACAATGAACCACCACTGACCCAGATCGCAGCACACACATTAATCCTTGAATTTTCTCTGATGTACCGAACTCAAATTTGACGAGAAAGCGCTGAGGGGACTTTCCAGGGTACTGATGCTCGAGTAACAGGAATTATTCGTCGGAAGGTTGGCCATTCGTCTTCGTTGTGAAAACGAACACGCGGAAACTGCAACACGCAGCTACTATTTTTCAACGGATAAACAGGTACAAATTTTGCGTGGACGGTCTGACCGGTTTAAAAATTCATAAGGGAGTTCGCGCGGAGATACGAAACAATGGGGCATCGTATGAATTTTAGAGGAGCGGCGAATTTGAGACACACTGTTGGAACATTTTATCCAGTAGGAAAGCGCAATCCGGTAACCGTGCTTTATCTCTCGAGGCTCGGTAAATTTCAAGGATTATCTTTCGAAATAAAAGTTGGAAAACTCAAGATTCTCGGCTGTTGACGTAAAAAGTTTCGACGGATTGAAACCACTTTATCATTTGCATTGAAACTTTTCTTTTACACGAACCGAATGTTGATCGAACATTTTGCGTTTATGACTTATTAACACTTTAATCCTTAATTTCTTTTACCTACCTTAATTTACAAAATAGATCAATAAAGAGGTTCTCAGTATAATGTATTGCAACAGGCCGGAGTATGTAGCAAATACATTTTTCTTTAATTACATATAGTTAATAAATGAAAATATATACTATATTCAACCAATCTGAATTATAAGATCCAACAGAAATGTGATGTCTAATTTTAAACAGTGCCTAATTTTAAACCATTTTACATATAAATATCAACACCATTTTGCATCATTTTGAGGGATTGTTATTTAGGAATTTCAGAATTTTGGGATTTGAGAAATTTGCAAATTTAGTAATTTGGAAACTTTGGTATTTAGAAGTAAAAAGTTTGGAAATTTGAAAATTTTGGGGCATTGGGGTTTAGAAACATGAGAATTTTGGGATTTGAGAAATTTGCAAATTTAGTCATTTGGAAACTTTGCATTTACAAGCGAAAAAATTTGGAAAATTGAGAATTTTGGGGAAATAAAATTGAGAAATTTCAGAATTTTGCGAGATTGAGATTTAGGAATATTAAAATTTAGGAATTTCAGGCATTAAAAATTCCAAAATTCAAGGATCTGAGAAATTTGAGATTTTACTAATCCGAGAAATTCAAGAATTCAAATATTTGAGAAGTTTGATAATCTAGAAATTTTGGACTTCGATATTTAGAAATAAACAAACTAAAAAATTTTAGACCTTTCAGATTTAAAAATTCATAACCTTGCAAATTCGAGATGTTCCACAATTCAGATATCTATAAGTTTAATATTTTTTTGATATTAAAATATTAAAGAATCCTCAAACTTCAAGATTTGCAATATTTCGAGATTGCGTGAACTTAACCTCATAAATTTAAAATCTTGTAAAATTTGATGAGTAATAACTGCCTAAGCAATAAAATTAAAAAACTGTAGAATTATATAATTGACAAAAATTGAACCAAAGTAAAGAAGCTTTTATATCGCATACTAGGAAACTCCATTAATTTCGTTTTATACCTCGGCATGGAACATGAAATGACGTAGGCACAGTGTGGCGCGTTACACGAAGTGTATCACCCACGTGTGCCACTAAAAGAGTAACTAGAGAAATTGTTCAAATAATTCGTACGAAAAACAAATCTCTTTTAAAGAATTTTTTTTTCAAGTCTCTTGAGGTAAAATTATTTGCACAATTTTTAAATTATTTTATTGTTATGTACATACTTTTAGTTGTGTATAATTTGCTTCTAATGTATTTGTATTCATATTTTTATTTCTGTAATATATTTATACATATACAGTTTTTGTTTTTGCATTATTTTTGCATACATATTTTCATTTCTAAAATTTATTTTAATTTTTCAATTATATTTTTATATATTTGGGGACGTGGACATTTGGAAAATTGAATATTTGGGTATATAAAAACTTTTTGTTAATTTTTCAAATATATTTGTATACACATTTTTGTTTCTAAATTTTCGAGGGCGTGTAATAAACCGCAGACGCTTATTTTATCGGGAACATTAATATAATATAATATAATATAATATATAATATAATATAATATATAATATAATATAATATATAATATAATATAATATATAATATAATATAATATAACATTAATAAAATATAATCGAGTACCGATAAGTATTGTACGAAGGATATCCTTATAATGAAGTACCAAGACTGGGGCGTCGGTGGCTCGGTCGGTAGGGGCTCGGATCGACGATCGAGCGGTCCCGGGATCGAATCCCCGGCGCGCGAGTCGAAAAAAAAAAAATTCCTTCCCGCATCGAATTGTTGTTATGACGTTGGATCACGGAAGGGGGGAGGGGGTAGTGGAAACGGCAATATTCCGAGCTTCGAAACAGGTGTCGGGGAGTGGGGGGAAAAGGGGGACCAGAGCGAGGAAGAGAGGGGAGGGATAGGAGGGAGTGGGGGAAAGGGGACAGAGCGAGGTAGAGGGGGGGGGGGGGGATAGGAGGGAGTGGGGGAAAGGGGACAGAGCGAGGAAGGGGGGGGGGATAGATAGAGAGAGAGAGAGTGGGGGAACGGGCCCATAGAGTGAGGAAGGGGGGGATAGGAGGGAGGGGGGGGGGGATAGGAGGGAGGGGGGGGGGGGGGGTAAGGAAACTACACAAGAGACACGACGACTGACTGACTGGGAGATGGGAAATTAAGAGACTAACAATACCAGGGACAAATGAGATAGATGGGTACGACCAGGAGAAGAAAGGGGAGAGAAGAAAAAACCCTATATAATAATATTTTGCAGTTACAAAGTATAATAATACTTTTGTATTTGCACAGTATTATAATATTTTTGTAGTTACAAAGTATAATAATAATTTTGTACTCACAAAGTAGGGAAAATATAACTAGTAATCACATGTAACCTGTAATCACATGCTCCCTTCTCTCCTTCTTTTACATAATCTCATTATCGATAAACTCAAGGTTTACGCAGCATCCACACGTGGGTTAAATGCATACTTTCTCTACCGATACGTTTAAAAACGTTGCGATGCTTTGTACACTAAAACGAAAAACCATTGCACGCGATGTTTTGATGTACCAGCTTTAACTTTGCACCTAGTAAAAAGTGAATCGATGAGGAAGAAACTGATTACTTTTTTCGGCCATCGAGACCCTTTACAAAACTATCCTGCACCTCGAATGTGCGGTTCGGTCGTTGGATGCATATGGATCGTTGGTGCTTCCATCGGGTACACAAGTCGCGAATAAATATGTATGAGGCTGTGTGCATCGAGATTATTCGTTACTACCTCGTTTCCTTCTATACACGAGTTTCTTTTCGTACAAGTTAACCTTCTATGTAAATCTCGGCGCCTATCATAGTCGATTATTAACGATCTATTACCTCACCGCTGCTCAGATACTGATATAATTAACACCATTTCTACTGCGATTTTGTTCTTTTCTTCACTTCTAATTTTGGTTTAGATTTTCGTTTATAATGGTTTAAAATTATTCTAAATACCAAAGTTTGCAAATCACTAAATTTCCAAATTTCTCAAATACCAAAATTCTCAAATTCATACATCTCAATCCCCCAAAATTCTCAAATTTCCAAATCCCAAATTCCCAAAAATTCTCAAATGTCCAAACTCCACTTCTAAATACCAAAGTTTCTAAATCACTAAATTTCCAAATTTCCAAAACCCAAATTCCCCAAAATTCTCAAATTTCCAAATCCCAGACTCCCCAAAATTCTCAAATGTTCAAATCCCAAACTCCCCAAATTTCTCAAATTTTCAAACTCTTCACTTCTAAATGCCAAAGTTTCCAAATCACTAAATATCCAAATTTCTCACATCTCAAAATTCTTAAATATCCAAATCCCAAACTCCCCAACTTCCAGAAATCTAAATATCTCACATAATCTCCCACACATTTGAAATTTGTATCTTCCAATATTTCTACCTCATTTCCCACATTTTTATACCTCCCCTCCTTTTCCTTCGAAGTGTGAAAATCATTCGATGATTGCACAACGAACGTATCATAAATAATCGCTATATACCTCAGAATATTAACGGCTGAAAAAAGGGGACCTCGACTTATTTGTTTCGAGAGTGATACTTTGCGGCGGCGTAATTTAGTTCGTACCTACATTCGGGATTGGAAAACTCTGTGATTTCAAAGGAACGGGAGCATTTCGGTGTTTTCGAATCGAGCTTTCATCGGCGTTGATGTTTCTCGCTTTTACTCCGCGATTCGGGCGATATGTAGATACCTTTTATGCAAATGAAAACTGCATATACACACGGCGCAGTTCGTACCAGCGGAGTGTATCTACAGGCGTGTATAAAATTAATGGACCAACATTATAAGCCTCATTTTTTATTATTCAATGAAGATTTTAAACAATTTAATTCGTTCTTCGATTGGGACTGAAAAATTATATGTGGTTTTGGTGAAACATTTTTCGATTGATTTTTGGTATTGTTATTTACATTTGTGGCGGTTTCCGTATTCGTCATGTTTGTATCATGTTTGTTTCACATTCATGGTATATCGTGTTGCATATGTTCAAACTCGTGTTATATCGTGTCGCATATATTCAAATTGGTAACATATCATGTATATTTTTAACATGACAATCGTGTCATGTGTTACATATTTTCACATTTGTAATATGCTACGCATTTTCATATTCGTTGTATACTATACTGCATAGGTTACAGTGCGTGTTATATCATATGTTATGTAATATCTAGTGATTTCGTGACATATCATGTGTTATATTTTCTAATTTTTATCATATTATGTCGTATATTTTCAAACACGTGTCATATATTACGTCATCATATTCGTATTAAATGTTATATATTTAATCATTCATATCATATGTTACACATTGTTAGATTCGTGTCATATGTAACATATTTAATCGTCCATATTATATGTTACATAGTTTTACATTCGTGTGATATGTTACATACTTTCATATTTGTGTCATATGTTATATATTTAATTGTTCATATCATATGTTACATATGTTTACATTCGTCTAATATGTTGCATACTTCCACATTCGTGTCATATTTTATAAATTTTTATATTCGTCTATGTTGCAAATTTTCACATTCGTATCATATGTAACATATTTTCAAATGTGTCATATTGTGTTGCATATATCCAAATTCGTACCATATCGTGTTGTATATTTCGCACACTCGTGCCACATGTCACACATTTTCACATTCGTGTCATATCATGTGTTATACATTTAAATTCGTGTCATATGACGCTGCATATTTTCGCATTCACGTCATGTTCGTGTCATGAACATTTTCACATTTATATCTTGTCAACCCCCATTCATAAAACAAGCATGAACACCGCGCTCATTCGCGCGCTTCTTTTGCACACCGCTGTACACGAAACGCAAGAGGCTCGCGAAGGACGAAAGTTTCGCGGCTAATATGGAAAATTAAAAAGGAACTTTCGGTGACTGATTCGTCGAATTACTGAATTTTCCATTCCAGAGAAGATAGCCTGCGCGAAAACTGGAACTACGTTTGCAATTTCACTTGCAAATTGTATTTCTGTCTCCTGGTAATATTACAAATGAAATACAAAGGACGTATAATTCTTAACAAAACTACTCAATGAGTTTAGCTTTTCCTACTCTACATTCTCGCGATATATCGCATAAACCATAACGATAATATACAGCGATCTAACATGGTAGCCGTACAAGGCACGTTGATATAACGCGATCAGTATTTAACACTAAAACTACCAAACCAGTCAAATGACCGTTTCACAAGTTTTTATATATGTTACACAATTTGTTAAAGTGCTTTTCTTGAAATCTGTAATGGTTTTCATCGAGGTAAAGAATTAATGTGTGTACTAATTTATATTTCGTTATTTGTTTATTTATTTTTTAACTTCATTCTTCATTTCAAATTAAGTACATTTACAACGATAGGTTTATCTATTCTATTTTTCATTCTAATGGATGTTCTATTTTCGTCGCATAAAAAATCCTAGTTACATTCATAAAAGCTCCGCGTTAAATCAATGGCGGACGCATTTCACCCTGTTCCTTTGCAGCCACTTCACCGAATTTCGCAGCGTCACAATGTTATATAGAAGGTAACGACCTGGAGGTCCGCTATTAACATGAAAATGCTTGTCATACACGGTGATAAATAATGCATCGGCGTCAAAGACCCAGCTACTTTCCTCCCCTTGGCTTCACCCTCCTTCTTTCCATTGCAGGCTACGCTCTGAATGCAGTTCAGACGCGATAACTTGTCCTGGCCTTCGGTGGCTGCATACAATGCGCAGGAACCTAGTGGAAGGGTCACGATTGTCGTTTAATGAATAAAATTCTCGATACCAAAATGCATATCGTGGATACGCTATGAAAACAAAACTTGCGTGTGTATGCATATCGACATGCATACTTTAATTGTTCCGTAGTTTACATTAGGTTCGTAGATTCTCTGATCTCTAGATATTTTTATTTCTAGATCCTCGTGTATACTGAGCTCTAGATTTTTGGAACTCTAGATGTATAGTTCCCCAGATTTTTTATTTGCTGGACTTCTAGATTCCTAGATTTATAGATTTATACATAGATTTCTTCACATAGACAGATCTCTAGATTTCTAGATCTCCAGATCCTCGGATCTCTACATTTTCTAATTTGTGGATGCCCATATCCCTATGTTCCCAGAGTCCAACATCTCCAAATTCCTACATATCCAAATTTATATTATATTACATGTAAATCTGCACCAGAACACTATATTTCCACATCCCTATATCCCCAGTCCCATGTATGTCCAGATCCCTATATTCCCAAATTCCTTTATGTCCACATCTCTATATCCCCAGATCTCTGTACATTCGGATCCCTATACGTCCAAATCCTTATATCTCAGAAACCTATCATGAGATACCTATGTCGCCAGATCCACATTTTCCCAGATCACTATGTAGTCAGATTTCTATAATCCTAGATCCCTGTATCTCCACAACCCAGCGTCCCTACACCCATACATCCGCAGATCTCAGAATCTCTATATCCCAAAACCTTGAAATTCCTATATCACAAGCTTCCATCTCCAGACATTTTCAGATCGTTAAATCATCAAATCCATACATGTACGTGTTCCTATCTCGACAATTGTAACCACTGAAGTTCCGTAAGGAATTACAGCGATTTCTCGATCGAAAGCGCAGAGGCAGCAAGGTTGCTCAACTTTCTCGGCAAATTTGCGCCACGCTTGTCGCGAGTTCGGTGGAAATTGCGAGAGCAGCAACCCAGGCCAATCGGTGGAACATTCTTGCATAACGAGGCCGGTGTCGGTGGAAGCTCGCGCGTTATCGGCCGAAATTGAAGGATTTATTATATAATTAAAGTTATAACTCATGCGTGCGGCGAAACTCGTCGCGCAATATATTCGGCGGACGAGGCGCGATCGAAATCCGATCGAAGCCCGGCTAACGTCACCGGCACCTGGGACCTCGATAATCGCTAATTAAAAATCGCAATGAACTCGGTTGACGGGCGAACGCGAAGAACGAAGACAGAGACAGCGACGTGTCCAGGATTTTTTTTTTTTCATAAGTGGGCCGACCCGCGCACTATCCTCTTCCTCGTTTTTTTTTTTTTTTCATTGCCCAAATGCAGTTGTCGGCCAGTGCGAGTGTTCTGGCAGGTGACATCCGCGAGGTTATCGTGTTATTTTTACTGGCGTTGTCACGCGTGCACACCCGGTGGCCTCGTAAATACGCGGACTCTGGAAAATGCATGTCCCTTTGAAATATACGCGGTGAAAGAAAAATGATTCGGACGAAACATCCTGATCCTACGGGCCGCTCCGGCGACACTCTGGATCACTTAAAAGTAAACAAAAACCTGTACACGCGGACGTGACCCCCCGGGGTATATCGTTGTTTTATGGCCGCGAAGAGAGGAGTTCATAAATTTTTACCGTGGAATGAATTTTGATTAAATTGTATCGCTGAATACGCATCGCCGGAAATTTGGTCATCAGTGAATGCCTACTGGTTTATGTTAGAAGTGTATGTGCAGCATAGTGGATAATTGACTGTACAATGCAATAAATTTATTACAGATTCGATGTGGAGAAGATTCACTAATTATGGTATCGGTGGCATAAGTTTATTACGTTTTCGTTGTGAAAGATTCATTATAGTGGAGTAAATTTATTATTGATTTGGTTTGTAAAGGATTCAGTGATTATGGTAGCTATCGAATAAATTATTCATTCGACGCGTAAAAGATTCAGTGATTTGATCAGTGAAACCGATCTAGTTTAATAGTTAAATATTTCGGTACAAAATTAGCTCGTTTCGTTGAATTTCTTTACAATTTGTTTATTGTATATATTATTCGTATTTATTTATTTTTTATAAAGTGATACATACATACATTTTACAATAATACAATGATATCCTTACAATTTTTTATTGTTATATATGACTGAAATAATGAATAGTATTTTATTACGATTCGTATTTATTTTCTTTATATTTACATTATTACAATTTATCGAATTTTTCAATTTTTTCCACTCAGATGACATTGTCCCTTATAGACAACAGGTTTTATGCTCAAACTTAAGTTTTATTTAAAAATCTAATCGAACTCATTATGTGAATATTAAATTAAAAATATTCCACATATCTATCGATACACTTACATAAGTATGTTACGAAACATACTACTGGTAAATTCACTCCGGTCACCGGGTATAATTTTACGAAAACTGATTTCAAGCAAATCACGATCGAAAGCGATCAACAGATTCGACAGAAGAGAAATCAGAGTCTCGGCAGACGTGCCACGTTCCCTTCATGTCCCTCCTGATTATACCAGATTGAAACAGGTACCTTTCGAATCTCGAAATTGTTGGTAAAAAGAAGAAGCAGAAGAAACGACGGGAGAGAGACGGAGCAGACGTTTGTCGCGATTTCCCAAGCGATGGGTGCACACCTGCTCTGGGCGCCGCTCCATTTCTCGCTTATAAACGTGATGCAGATCGCCCCGAGAGATTCCACGGCTTTAAAACACGCTACTCGTGTTCCCGCATACACGGGGCTTCTTATGAACACCTGATTGTCCGCACATGTGTCGCGAGTGTATCGGTGAAGGCGGTGAGTACTCAACAAGCCTCTGTGTACCGCAATCGTGACCGGCAGTGATTGTAAAACCTTCGATGACCAGGTGGTCCGCAGATGTTGACAATTTTATAAAGAGGGACATAAACGTGAATTACCATTGCGAAAATTTGGAATTCGTCAGCTGGAGACTGGAACATGCTTAATAAGTGCTCGTATAATTAAGTCAATTGAATACGAGTTCTGTTTCAGGAGATTGGAATACATATGTAGAAGGATGAAAGCATAATAAGTTATGTTGTGAAGGATGGGATTGATGAGTTTATTAAGTACATGATTGAGTTAATTGCTGAACATAAGTATTGCTTCAGAAGATGTGAATGCAACTCAAGAATATAAAAAGAGTAATCTTTTATGAAAAATAGAAATTCTGATAAGCTGAGTGAGTTGCAAGTGTGGATGAGATTGACAGTGAACTTATTAAGTACTCACATGAGTGAGTCATTTGCTGTACATTAGTTATGCTTCAGAAAATTTCAGTGCTATTTAGGAAAGTAAAAGGAGTAGTAAATTATGAAACATGGATATTCTGATGAGTTGAGTGTGTTGCTAGTGGGGATGGGACTAACAGTGAGTTCATTAAGTACTCACACAATTGAGTCATGTGCTGAATATGAGTCCTGTTTCAGAAGAATTTAGTTGAGTTTAGAAAAATAAAAAATGCAGTATATTATGAAATATAGAAATTCTGATGAGTTGGGTGAATTGTAAGTGGGAGTGGACTAAGGGTGAGTTTATTAAGTACTCATGTAATTGAGTCATCTGTTAAATTTGAGTTCAGACAACCAAAAGTTATATTTTGATTGAGTACAAACAAAAATTTGCACAAATTATAAAAAGTGGAGATTCTGATGAGTTGTGAGTGGACTTATATGAGTTTAATAAGTACTCACGTGTTTAAATAAACTAAATGTCATAAACTTTAGTCCCAATTTCTGGAATGCTATTCAAGAAACTTATTACTGAATAGTGGTACTAAATAAATAATCAAAATTCTGGTAAGTTAAGTAAGTCATGAGCATGAGATTAAACATGTGAAAATATAAAAATTAAACTTAAATATAAGTAATAAAACCAAATGAACAATGATAATTTTTATGATTCAAGTAAGTCATAAATATGAGTTTGAACAAGTGAGGAAATAAAAATCATACATAAATAAAAATAATAAAATCAAATAAACGGTGTCAATTTTAATGAGTTAAGGGGTAAAACCACTCTAGAACCAGAAAAAAAGACCTAAATTTCACAATTTATTTTGGAAGTACGACAAGCGGAAAAGAATTTCTTTTCAGAGGGTTTATTTAACACATATTGAAGTACGAAAAATAATTTTTGTTTTGTCATTTTCGTACAAAATGGGGGCGACAGAGCCCATCGGTGGAAACAGATTTTGTAGAAACACCGCCACGGGAGGACGGATTTCTCGCCATGTGTGAGACTTGGAATAAAAAATGACAACAATTTATAATCTATATACAATTGGCTTCCGTAGTACGTAGGATTTTTTTGATTAATCAATTTTTGTAGAAGTTATGCATGTTTTAAGAAATGAATCGACTTTTTGCGTGAAAAATGTGCATTGAATTGTTTATAAAAAAAAAAGTTTACATTCAATCAAAAAAATCCTACGTACTACGATAGAGGATATTGTTGTGAAGCTACTGTACAAATTTCAATTCGATCCATGCAATAGTCACCGAGAAATCCGTCCTCCCAGTATGACAAAAGTGGTTTCGAGAAAAACGCGTTTAAAGTTTTATGAACATTTTAATCCTTGAATTTCTTGTTTACCTCTAATCTGCGATTCCTGCACCATATTTTTGGCCATCCAGGTCGATGTTCGCTTCTTCCTCTACAACCGCTTGTTTTGTAGGTAACAGGTGTATTTATTATTTTAAATGGTAAAAGTAATACAAAAGCCATGAATCGCAGCACACCGCGTAAGTACTCAGTGCGCGCTCTGAGAAGCTGCGGCAAAATTGATAATTGACTCTTTTAAAATTTGTTTTCCACTATAAATCAAACGTCATTCTGTTGGTATGACCCTAAAGTATCGTTTAAGCCAAAAAAAAAAAATTGATTGTTTTGAAAATCCTAGAGTGGTTTTACCCCTTAAGTAACTCATGAGTATGAGATTGAGCAAGTGAAAATATAAAAATTAATTTTAAGTATAAATAATAAAACCAAATGAACAATAATAATTTTTATGATTGAAGTGTGTCATAAATATGAATTTCAACGAGTAAAAAAATAAAAATGATATTTAAATATAAATAATAAAAATATTTCTATTCGACAAAAGACGAAACTAGCATACCACATAATTTTACGTACGATATTTGCAGCATGGTACGGTAAATGTCTAAAACGACCTACTTTCGTAAGAAAACGCAAGTACTTATAAAATTTGACGACCACTTGAAATATAAATACGCGTTCGTTAGCCTATCGAGTACACTTATGCAATATGCATAGTAATATCAGCTCTCTGACAAAAGTTCGAAATTTATAGCGTGTTGAAAGTTCGTAGAAATTATCGGTTGAAAGTTCGGCTTTGCAGTAAAAAATTCAAAACGGGGACACGATAAAAATAATAGACCCTTGTCACTAGCACAAATTGGAAATTCGAGAATCTAGGTCGAAGTAACAACTTTCCTTGGTCGGAATGATGAAAGTTATTAGCTTTGACTTTTCACCGGGAAATGTCAAAGGCAATGAGTGTACTTCAGGTGATTCGCGTTTAAAAGAGAAAAAGGCATCAAACGAATGAAAATCAACGATTGAGATTCGCTTAACTTTTTCTAGGAACTTAAATATTGTACGAAAAATCAAAAACCACCCAGTTATTGCTACACCGTCAAACAATCACATACTATTCTACTCAATTTAATACTACTTTTAATTAATTTCATTACAAGGAAAAAATGTTATAAGAAGCATTATACTATTTTCAAAGTTGATAGTATTCAAAATATTTTAAATCATGGTGTTAAAAAATGAAGCATATTTGACATTAAGTGAGTTAGTGACAAATGAAGGTAACAGTAACAGTTAGTATTAAATCATAATTGAATAAAACTGTACTGTGAAATTAATAGTTAAAATTATAGGTTAGGATGACTAGTAATTTAAGTTGCTGGATTAGTAACCTTACAAGCAAAGTTTGTAAACAAGATTAGTTAATAATTAATAATAATTAGTGACAAATTAAGAAAGTAAAATAAGTTAATATTAAATCATAATTGAATAGACTTTTAGTGTTAAATTAATAGTTAGAATTATAGGTTATAATACTAGTAATTTAACTTGCAAACTGTGTCAATAACCTAACAAGGTAAGTTAGAAAAAATTGTTATAGGTGAGTTAAATTAACAGTAAAGAAAGTTTGTAAATAAAGTTAGTTAATAAAACTTAACTTTACCATGTTAAGTCAATAATAAATCAACTTAAGAAGAATTAGTAATTTACGTGACTTAATACACGATAAATAAAATTTATATATTATATTTATATAAGTCCAATTTATTTTACCTGATCAATTCATAAATTCGCTATATTTAAACTACATCTATAAAATAATATATAATGATGATATAAAAGTATAAATTATAAAGTGATGAGTTACGAACCTAACCTCAAATTTACAAACTTACATATGAACTAAAAATTCCATGTTATGTCTTAAAGTGCATATTCCAACAAGAGGATTAGACCTCGGTCGGGTTTCTGGCAACACAATAGTGTTTGGACTTGTATATTTTAGAAAAACCGTTGCATTGTAAACCTTGTACGTGCAACACAAAAAATAGGTCTCTTAACGTTAATTTATGGCAGTTTGGCGAAAACAGCGTTAAAAGCTAAATCGCTTTAGTGGTGCCATAAATTTAAGCATCTGAAATTTGTCAAGATGGTTCCTGGGGTGCTGTCTCAGGGTTAAGAGGTCTTGGGACTTTCCAGCCGCGTCACTCGTAATCTAGCTAACGGTGACCAGGACTTTGGAGGCGTGGATTGTCAAACGAATGACAGGGAAGATGACCGCCTTCTTCCTGATGAACCACGCAAAAATCAGCCAATGAGGAAGTCACCCCCATCGACAGCCCTCAGGCAGAAGTTTTAAAACCAGTGTTTTTTCGGAAAAACGTTAGATTATATTCAACCTCTCGAACCAAAAAGCAAATAGCAAGCATCAAAATAAAGTCCAATTCTCCCGAAGTCACATCAAGTTACTAGTTACAGTCCACTTAGTCGTTAGTCTACGCGGTGTTCAATCGTCACTAATAGAGTTGACGCTGCATCGCACATACATTTTGGTCCTTCGAGCCGGATAGTGGTTCCGGTTTTGGAAGAATCATCAAGGCAGATAATTGTTCTGACCTTTATTGGTGACTTCGAGACTGATTTCGAATAGCGAATCAGTAGTGATTTGGACTCAAGAGACATTTGTAGTGTTAATTTGTGACACACAAAAAGAAATCATCGTGCTCCATTGGGGAAGCAGCTGACGAGATTCACTGGTGGACGCTGATCTGGAAGCTGGTCCAGAGAGCAGCGCTTCAAGGATAGAAAGAAGATTGTTGCAGCCAGGCGGGTTTTTGAAGACCTCTGACCGACGGTGATCGACCATCAATCCAGGGAAGCTGAGGATTCATCTCAGCAGCTTAAGGAAGGTGTTGCAGAGACGGCAACATCCAAACATCAACCAGAGACAGCAATATCGAAACTTCGTTCGGTAAGTGCTAACGAATCACTTTCCTTTTGTTTATTCCTTGTGACTTGATTCAATCTCAACAATTATGGCTACTTCGGCAGAATCTAACGATGTAAAATTGTTGAAAAGACAGCGAGCTAACGCCAAAGCTCAGATAACGCGAATAGTGTCGTATTTACAAGAGCACACAGAATTTGTCATCACTGCATTAGAGACGCGACAATCAAAACTAGAACAAATGCATACTACGTTTTGTGATATTCAAACCGCGATAGAGATTAGAGAAGAAGACGCGAACCACGCGGCGGAATGGGAAACTTTTGAAGAACAATACTACAAAGCCGCGGAATTGATTAGTGATAAGTTAAAAAATTTGCGTGGTATAGGTAGACCTGCGTCTACAAGTAGATTATTAGAATCACCGACCACTGTAAAAGCAACTAGTTCACTTCTTTCGAAGATTGAGATTAAGCCATTTGACGGCAATCCAATTGAGTGGCATAGTTTCCATGACACGTTCAAATCATTAGTACATGAAAACGAAGAATTAATTGGTGTTCAGAAATTCCATTTGTTAAAAAATGCACTCCGTGGGGAGGCTTCCGCAGTAATCGAATCCTTGAACGCGACGGAAGGCAATTATTTGGTAGCTTGGGATTTGCTACGCAAGCGATGCAACAAACCCAGAAAGATTATTAACGCTCATTTAAAGATTTTGTTTGATTTGCCAGAAATAACTCGCGACACGCCTGCAAGCCTTAGAAATTTAGCGGAACAGGCTCAGGTACATGTCAACGCTTTGCAAGCGATTAATCAGCCCATCGAGCATTGGGATACTATTTTAATACACATTATATCGAATAAATTAGATAGAAACACTCGTCGCGCGTGGGAGCGTACGTTAGAGGACGAGGAAATTCCAAAATTTAAACATTTGTTGGACTTCATTAATAAGCATGCACGTGGGGATGATTTAGCTTTAGACAATTTAAATTCATCAAGGTCACCTGGAATCCAGGATAGATTACGTTCGAAAACACAAATTAGAAGCCAATCATACATAGCGACGGATGATCGGAAACAACTTTGTGTTCTTTGTAAGGGAGAACATCCGATTTATTTGTGCAATAGATTTTTACAATTACCCATTAGAGAGCGTTTGAATACAGTTAGGAGGACAAAATTATGTTTAAATTGTTTACGTCCAAGCCACACGGTAGCCAATTGCCGTTTAGGAAATTGCCGCAAATGCGACAAAAAACATCACACATTACTACATTTTCCGACGGAAACACAAGACGTGACGAACAAGACGCCACTTACATCTACACCTTCGACGTCCGCGGAAATAGTTAAAACAACATTGACAGTATCATGTGAATCAGAAATATTACTTGGGACAGCTCAAATAACGATTTTAGACAAATGCAATAGGGAACATACGTGCCGTGTATTACTTGACAGCGGTTCACAAACACATTTTATTACACATAAATTCGCGGAATTACTGCAATTAGACAAGCGTAACATTGACTTATCATTTTCCGGTTTAGGACAGCTTAATGTTAATGCAAATTATATAGTAGAAGCAAACATTAAATCGAAAATTGGTCCATACAAAGCACAGGTAACTTTTATTGCACTACCATCAATAACGGGTAGATTACCATTAAAACACATTGATATTAGAAAATTAGATTTACCCAGGCATATTCATTTAGCAGACCCAGAATTTCATATACCGGGAGAAATAGATGCGCTTATTGGGAATGCACTATTTTATAAATTACTAGAATCAGGTCAACTCAATGTAGGTAATTCCTCGGTAATATTGCAAAATACACAACTAGGATGGATTGTAACCGGGGAAGTAGACAGCAAAGCCCATAGTAAGCAAAGGGTAACTAGAGTTTGTCATCTGGCAACGTCGTTAGATGCACAAATCTCGCGTTTCCGGGCAATAGAAGAAATGCCAGTGCAGAGATCCTTTTCATTAGAAGAAAGGAATTGTGAAAGCTATTTTACAAAAACAATAACACGCAATGAAGAGGGACGTAATGTTGTACGGTTACCTTTCAATGATAGACGTGAGTCATTAGGAGACTCAAGAGCAATAGCTTTGAGGAGATTTTATAGTTTAGAGCGTAAGCTACAATTAGACATAGATTTAAAGACACCGCAATATATAATGGGAAATTTGCCCAAGGATAGAGTCACCCAAATGCGTCCTTTTGAAACAGTAGGTATCGATTACTGTGGACCCTTTCTCATCAAGGAGAAAAAATTTAGAAATCAAAAGAAGTTGAAATGCTATGTTGTGGTCTTTGTTTGTTTTGCGGTAAAGGCTACACATTTGGAATTGGCAACTGATTTAACTACAGAGTCATGTATAGGAGCGCTCAAAAGATTCCTCGCTAGAAGAGGTAAACCGCGTCATATTTATTCGGACAATGGCACTAATTTTGTAGGCGCCAGTAGAGAAATCGCGGAAGCTCAGGCGTTTTTACTTTCCAGTGATTATAGAGACAAGTTTCGGCAGTTCCTGACCCAAGAGGGCATAGAATGGCATTTTTCTCCTCCCCGTTCTCCACATTTTGGTGGGCTCTGGGAGGCTGCTGTCAAATCGTTCAAAAGACATTTACACAAAACAATAGGCGATGCTGTATTCACGTACGAGCAGTTTTATACATTAATTGTTGAGATTGAGGCCATCCTCAATTCACGCCCTTTGACACCCCTATCCTCTGATCCTAATGATTTCCTAGCCCTATCACCTAGTCATTTCCTTATAGGTGATTCGTTGGTATCTTTACCTGAGCATGATTTAATCGATATAGCATCCAATAAGCTGTCACTCTGGCAACACATACAGAAAATTAAGCAGCACTTTTGGAAAAGGTGGCACATAGAATATTTACAGGAGCTGCACACTAGGAGCAAATGGCACAATGGCAACCACACAAACATCAAGGAGGGCATTCTGGTAACAATCAAAGATGTCAACTCTCCTCCACTCCAATGGCAACTTGGACGGATTGTTGCTGTTCACCCCGGAGAAGATGGTGTAATACGAGTAGTTACCGTCAGGACTCCGCAGGGAATTTATAAACGGGCATTGAAAAATTTAGTACCGTTACCTATCGATACAAGTTAATTGCCAATAGAACTTTGATACATTTAGATTTAGAATAGACACAAACATATATACTTGCATACATACCCTTGTATATAATACACATAAGCTATTGTATAGTTACACATATTACTGCGTATAGTTACTCATATTTTTTAGATTATGATACATTACACTTGCGTTTTGTGATTTATACAGTTACACATATTTTAGTCATAAGAGTGTAGCAATGTACATACATAGTTTTAGTCTTTGTTTATTTTGAACGTAGCCGTTCAAGGCGGGCGGCATGTTATGTCTTAAAGTGCATATTCCAACAAGAGGATTAGACCTCGGTCGGGTTTCTGGCAACACAATAGTGTTTGGACTTGTATATTTTAGAAAAACCGTTGCATTGTAAACCTTGTACGTGCAACACAAAAAATAGGTCTCTTAACGTTAATTTATGGCAGTTTGGCGAAAACAGCGTTAAAAGCTAAATCGCTTTAGTGGTGCCATAAATTTAAGCATCTGAAATTTGTCAAGATGGTTCCTGGGGTGCTGTCTCAGGGTTAAGAGGTCTTGGGACTTTCCAGCCGCGTCACTCGTAATCTAGCTAACGGTGACCAGGACTTTGGAGGCGTGGATTGTCAAACGAATGACAGGGAAGATGACCGCCTTCTTCCTGATGAACCACGCAAAAATCAGCCAATGAGGAAGTCACCCCCATCGACAGCCCTCAGGCAGAAGTTTTAAAACCAGTGTTTTTTCGGAAAAACGTTAGATTATATTCAACCTCTCGAACCAAAAAGCAAATAGCAAGCATCAAAATAAAGTCCAATTCTCCCGAAGTCACATCAAGTTACTAGTTACAGTCCACTTAGTCGTTAGTCTACGCGGTGTTCAATCGTCACTAATAGAGTTGACGCTGCATCGCACATACATTCCATAAGCCCGTAATAATAATTTAATACGTCGAATAAAAGCCACGTAACTAATACGTCAAGCATTCAACAAGTAAAAAGACAGCGATAATTACGGTTGCAATGGATGAAAATTAAAGGCAATTTCCCAACTTCCGGCTGGTTGAACAGATACGTTGACGATAGCGGGTAGGAAGATTAATCGAACGGAAGGATGGTTGCTCGTGAAACTTGGCCGAAGTAGATCAGGAAGCTTCATACTTCCGTCGAAAATTATGACTCCTCTTTTGGATGGTGTGTAACACCATACCGTAGCGGCTCTATGTCAGAAGTTATTACATCACGTTGTGAACAGCAAAGAAAGCTACGAGGAGGACGGATCTGGTAAACTATCTTGATTTACGACCGAGGACTGTTATAAACGTCGACGTATAACGCCATTGCATGAATTGGTCACGTACGTTTCAACCGATCGCGCTCTGCTGCTTTCATCAGGCAAACGTGACCGGTGATTATCGATTAGACGCATCTTCGATCTTGCATAGTAATGCGATCGTACATCGTGAAATCACGTAATACCTGTCGTGAATGCGCCAAGAGATTTGCATGTGTCAATCCCCCATCGTCACGAAATTCCAGGCACGACCCTGTTTACGATGATACACCATTATTCGGGCCGCCTTACATTCTTGTAATTAATATTTAACGCGTTTACCGTCCTATCGTGCTATTCATTAAAATGTGGAAGTAGCGGAATGATAATAGCTTCATAATGCAAGATAACGCAATTTGGAGATTTTCATTAATGCGGTGAGTTATGGATACGATAAAATCTTATCATGTGCTACCTTTTTTCATGAAAGTGAAATGTGTTTGTATTATGAAATGTATATTTCTACATTATTTCACTGTATTCAGAAATTCCTAGGTTGTTACTTATATCCCTAGATCCTTCAACCCTTACTCATATTCATTTATTTGTAGATTACTAAATTCCTAGATTTATGGATGTACGTTTCAATACACTTATGTTGTTATATTCTTGTGGACTAAAATCCCTAGATGGTGTATCCTCATGTCCAAAATCCCTTTATTCCCTATGTCAAATAAATTCCTATACTCTAAGTTCCTATATGATCAAGTCCCTACGTCTCTCAAATCTATATCTCCAATTCCCTATAACCTCAAATCCCTATATCCCAAATCCCAATATTCTCAAATTTCCATATTCTCAAATCTCAAAATTACCAAATCCCTATACTTCAAGTCCCTATATCCCCAAATTCCAGTAGCCTCAAATTTCTATATTACCAATTTTCTATATCACTAAATCCCTATGTCCCCAAATCCCAATATTCTCAAATCCTAATATCTCCAAATTCCTATATTCTCAAATCCCTATACTCCAAATCACTATACCCCCAAATACTATATCCCTAATACTATAACCTAACCATAATTCTCAAATTTCTGTATTCTCAAATCCCTATATCTCCAAATCCCAATATTCCCAAATTCCAATATTCTCAAATCCCTAATCCTCAAATTTCCATATCCCAAACCCTCCCATCCCCAAATTACCATATTCCCAAATTCTTACATCTCAAAAATCCAAATTCCCTATATTTTGAAATCCTTATCTAATAAATCCCTATATCCCTAAATCCCCACATCCTCACACCCATACGCCATATCCTTAAACCTCCACATTCAAATGTCCCTCGACTCCTTAAATCTCCAGATCCATAAATTTTCTATCCCCAAATCCGCATATCTCGAATTCGCAATGAAATAACCGAAACAGCAATAAACGTCGTACGACAGCAAACAGCATAGAAAGTTGTAGGATTTGTAAAATAAACATGAAAGTGTTGCATTATGCTAGTTCAGTAGATATTCCGAGAAGGAATCTTCGGAGTGAAGGCACAATACAACACAATCGACTGTTCCACGTGCACGTGTGTACCGCTTGTTTTTCACGATCGTACCTGGTGAATCGTTATTGCCGGTTACACCTGTAAATCAGCCCGTGAGGCAGTTACCACCCACGGGATTCGTGGGCAGAACACGCGCGGTCAGATCTACAGATTATACGGACGACTGGTATCTTGTTGCTTTCCTTCCCTCTCCACGGTGTTTCACCTACGCCGTCCCTTCGCCTCCGCCATTCCTGTCCGCTTATGTACATACATACATAGAGCTGTTTACCAGGGCAACCGGTAACATCGGCTATCCTGGCCAATCTGAAACAACCCCTCTCTGTCTCGCTTGCAATAAGCCAGCCAGAATAGGTAATTTAAGATTTGCTTTCTGACCGATGCGATTAATTTTACGCTCGGCGTCGTGTACGCCATCGCGTGTTAACACGGTCACTGCCATTTTGAATAGCGTTATTATTGATTCCGGCCAACAAATTGAGAGTTTACGTACAGAAACGGTATTTGTGTAATGTGTTGATTTGTGACGAAGATTAGTACGGATTCTCGAATGTCATCCAGTTAGATTTTGATATGTCTCAAAGTTTAACTAGCAATATGTTGGATTTAACTTTCAAATAATCTGTGGTTACGTTTGTAATAATGTTTGTTATATTTAACTTGGATCAGGATTGCTTTCAGGTGGATTAAACGCTGATTTCTGTTCATCTTAATGGCTTGAAGTTGCATTTTAGATGGCCTCAAACTTTTAGTGTATAGTAGTAGATTTTGAAATATCATCAAATTAGGTTTGTGCTACCTTTCACGTGGATTACTCTCAGGTGGATTAAACACTGACTTCTATTGAATTTAATGGCTTCAAGCCAGATCTTGAACTGCCTCAAAGTACCATATAGTAAATTTTTCAGAACTTCAAGTTTAAATTTGTACCACCTTTAACAATATTTAGAATTACTCACAGGTTAATTCAGTACTGATTTCAGTTCATTCTAATGGCTTCAAGTTAGATTTTGGACTGCCTCAAACAATATACTGTATTAGGTTTTGACGTGCCTCAAAATTAGGTGTGTATTATTTTTAACTCGGAGTAATATTACTCAGTGAATTAGGCACTGATTTCTGTTAATCTTAGTGGCTTCACGTTGGAATTAGGAATGCCTCAAAGTTATACCTGCATTATACAAAATGAGATATTGAAATATGTTGGTGTTACATTTAATTTGTACCCAAATTGCTCTTAGGTCAATTTAAAATTAATTTTGATCGATTCCAATTGCTATAAGTCAGATTCTGGTGTGCCTCAAGGCTCAGCTTACAAAATATGGGACTACCTTTTGAAATGAGTCAAGGATTGAATTACCTTCAGTTTACGTTTGAATTATTCTCAGGTACATTTTGTACCAATTTTCAATGATCCAAATGGCTTCACCACAGATTTGTAACAGCCTCAAAGATAGTTTTAGTGTCAGTAATACATAGGGGCAGTTCATAAAATACGTGAAAATTAAAATTATACATTTTGAGTAGGCTTCATCTGACCTTACCAGTCTCAAGGTACATGTCGAAGTGCCTCAAAGTGACAATGCATTCAGTTAAATTTGAATTTCAGTTATATGAACAGCATCAGAGTTAAATCTGATAATACTTCAGTTATGTTTATATCGTCCTTTATGTTTAATTTGCTCTCATAGATATTATGGGCCCATTTGTACCGATGTCAAGATTTTAATCATCCACAGTTAAGTTATATCGAATATAAAATCTGAGGATGCCTTAAAGTTAGATGTTTACCGTCCTCAATTTTGTATAACTAACAAGAATGTACGTGTAATTATTATTTCATACGTAATTGTTGATATTATTTTATACAAATTTCAGACATTTTTCTTCGAATTATTTACTATTTTATTTGAAAAAATTCGCGAATTTGAGTTAAGCAAGAAGTTAAAAGCACAATGTCCTCCGGTTATTGCGGCATCCTTCGTTATATTCGGCTCGGTGCCGGTTATTATTGCGCTATTTTCGACCAAGTAATTACACAGACCACGAAATCTCTACTTTCTTTCCTGCCTCACCGGTTTAGGACAGGTCTGCATAAAATTGCAGATTACGCAATAGCCGACGGCGCCATCGCTTACCGTTGCAACAGGGCTTAATGCAGTGACGTTCGTTATGCGCGATAAAGCGGACTTCGGCTCCGCTACGAAGAATCCTCTCGGGAATTCGCAGCAGTCGCGATTCCTTTTGCTCCTGCCACGATTTTACTCTCCGCGCGAAAAAGAAAGTATTATTTATGCGGTGCGAATTCTGTCCGCTAGGGGCGTCTCCGAAAACCCGACCGCTTAGCACAGCTCGTCAAAATTAAAAAAACCTGATCATAAATTCCGAACGTCGACCGATAAAGTTATAAAATCACCGGGATCAAATTTTACGGAGTAACATGCGATAGTCGCGTGTAGTTTCGTGAACGGCATCATAAGTTCGTTTGGACAATTTTTCAGATGGCTGTCTCGTTCCGGACGTTTGAGCGGCCCGAGCGTTTCGTTTCCGCGGGCAACAAAGTTGAACGGAACTTATAGACAAAAATATCCGCGGGCTTGGCTGGTCGTGCGGCATCAAAAGGGGAGCGAAGGGAAATGGAAGGGAAACGACCGGACGTGAAATAGCATAGAATTCCGAAACAGGGTTTAGTCCGTGGCGAGTAGCAGGGTGGTCGGCTCTATCGATGCAACGACGAATGGTCGGTAGGAGGAGTTCATTACGCATGGAAAAATAAACTAAAGGGAACTGCTCGACTGCGGGACCGGTAGAGAAAGGCCGGTGCAGCATTCAATGCCACGGACCTCTCCTCTATCCCCGTCCAACCTCTTTCTCTTTGTACCCCACGGCAGGATCCCTCATCGAGAGTACCTCCATGGCCCTTATCCTCCTTTGCCTCTTCCTCCTTCGTATTGTGTCCCGCCCGTTTCCACCCCTGCCCTTTCGACGTCTCATTGCTTCTCTCTACCTTGTGCCCACACGAGCCGCGTAATGATTTAACCTCTCTTGCTATTAATCATCGAAATTAACTTGCACGATGTACCGCCGTGGAAGAATCGCTCTAACCGAACTTGTTCTCCCATGAATTTACCTATCAGACGTTAGAAAGAGAGTACTAATTATACCCTCAAACTTTCATCGAAGCGTGGCAGCGGCTTAAGGCTGTTGGGACACCGATATTGCATTAAACCGTCATACGCGTTCTGATTGCCCTCATTTGACTTTAGGCTCCGACGGTCAAACTGTGTCAAGCAAACTTAACATCTTCGCGGTACTAAATTTCCTCGGTTCTTGGTCCTTGCAAGAGCTTTAAGCTTGCACATGAATCAACCGTTTCTTGGTTTAAATCCGCTGAGGCTGACCAAAGTGACTAGTCGGCTTAAGACGGTGTGTATCGACCGACTACTCTAATATATCTCTCTCTGAATAATATACGAGAGCGATATAATTGATTTTGACCCATAGAAGTCAATATACTGACCAAACCGCCTCAAACCGCTGCCACGCTTCTACCAATGTCTAAACTTACATGTACATTTTAAGTTTACCTAAGGATAGTACTGAAAGAAGCTTTTAGTCTCCGCTTTTTCCTTCATTTTTAAGGTATTAAGCTTATACTGTATGTACAAAGTACTGTTTGCGTTTAAAATAATATGACCGATGAAAACACTTGTGGCTGTCTTATGATGGCACGTGTCGTTCCAGTGTCCTAATATTATCTCAATCAGTAGTATACGCGAGTAATTGACCACTGACCTGAACAAACGGAAATGACGACCAGACATGCGACCTTAATCCGCTGCCACGCTTCTGCGAACGTTTAACCCTACATATCCCGATCCCGCGCCCAGCGGCAAATGAAAAGGTAGCCCGTAGGGGGTTGGAAACTTTTGTTAACCCTGTATGAACACAATTGGGAGCCCGGTTTGTCCGCCATCCCCCGATGTCATCGATTATTGACGCTCGACGTTATCAACGATTGATCGTGCGCAATTAACACGACATTACAGTCGTATACAGATACCAAAAACACAACGGGCCAGAGTGTACCGGCGTTGTAAAACATGATAAACACGTTTCGTATCGGCGTTATCGATCGACGTGTCAATTTAACATGGCGCTTCCTGGCGGACGGAAGTGCGTCCCCAGAGGTTAGAAATCGGTTATCGCGGCACAGTTCAACGAACTTCCCGATCGATTCGTTCTGCTCTGACCAGAGTATGTAGATCTTCGATGCCGCGTTTTCAGACACGTAGCAGTGGACAGAGAGGTTCGGAGAAGTAAAGGGGGGACCATGAAGAACGAGACCAGGGAGAAGAGTCGGACAATAATGATGCATTTCATTGGATCCATTGTGGACGAAATTCAAGTTCACAGACACAACTGATGTGTATCTATTGCTGGCAATGTTCGCCGACGCCATTCAATCGACTTCCAATCTGTGGATGGTGTCGGCTCACGGGCTTGGACGAAAGGACCCTCCTATTTCGGGCCAACATTAGGCGTATTGTATCTGTATCGACGATTTAGGGTGCTCGAAACTTTTATCTCTCGGACACTTTTTGAAGCTCGTGGAAAAATTAATGCGTTGGGAACTGTATTTGTGGGGGCTCGAAGAGGGTAAGTTAGGGGGATTATATTAATTTTGAAGAAAATTGAAGATTGCGATAATTCTGTTTTGGAATTATGGGATTTTGGAAATTTAGGAATTGGGAATGTTGCGATGTTAGGATCACAAGGTTTTATATTTCAGGGTTTTTAATTTTGGGAATTTTGGGATTTGAGATTTTCCGTGGGCCATTGGGATCTTGAGATGTAATTTTGGAATGTTAGGATATTGGTACGCTGGGATATTGGGACGTAGGACATTGGGACGCTGGGATAATGGGACGTAGGATATTGGGATGCTAGGATATCGAGATGTGGAGGAATATTGGGACGTTGGAATATTGGGACGTAGGATATTGGGACGTAGGATATTGGGACGTAGAATATTGGGACGTGGAGATATTGGGACGTAGGGATATTGAGACGTGGGGATATTGGGACGTAGGATAATATTGGGGGACGTTGGGATATTGGGACATTGAGATATTGGGACGTTGGGATACTGTGGCTCTGGGATATGGGGATATTGGGACGTAGGATATTGGGATACTGAGATATTGGGACATTGAGATATTGGGATGTATGGTAGGATATTGGGACGTTGGGATACTGGGGGCGCTGGGATATTGGGACGTGGGGATATTGGGATACTGAGAGATATTGGGACGTTGGGATACTGGGGCGCTGGGATATTGGGACGTGGGGATATTTGGACGTGAGGATATATTGGGACGTGGGGATATTGTGACGTAGGGATATTGAGACGCTGGAATATACTGGAACGCTGGGATATTGGGATTCTGGGACATTGGGACGCTGGGATATTGGGACACTGAGACATTGAGACGCTAGAATATCGAGATGTGGAATATTGGGGACGTAGGATATTGGGGCACTGAGAGGTATTGGAACGCTGAAATACTGGGTCGCTGGGATATTGGGACCTTCTGATAGTGGAACATTGGAAATTCGTGACATAAATGTTTTTGAACTTTCAGGTTTAGCGGCTTAGCTAGCTAATGGGAGAGCCAGGAAAAATGAAGGAGAGGAAGAGAGAGCGTTTCGCCCGAGACCTGCTAGTGGACTCCTCAGTAAGTCATCTTAGCAGGCCCTTGCCTTAGACGCGGGGATGTATGGAAAGGACAGGAACTACATGTATTTGTATGAATAGGAAGGCTCATTGAGTACTAGCGAGAAAGTCAAGTCTCGGTCTTATGCGTCGTCTAGTGGCAATAAGCGTAGGAGTGAAACCGCCACACAGGTTTTGGAATTTTGCAAGCTTGGAACCTTAGTACATTGAAATCTTGGAATTTTGGAACTTTGAAACGTTTCAATCTTGGAATCTCGGAGTCTTTGAACTTCAAGACTTCCGAACCTTCAGTTTTAAAATATTGAAGTTTTAGAACTGCGGAGCGTTTGAAAATGTTCGACTTTTAAAATGTCGAAGTTTTAGAAAACATTGAGATGTTGGAATCTTGTAACTTTGTTACTCTGCAATTTCTGAAGTTTGGAAGTTTATAACATTGAGAAGTTGAACCTCTAATTTTCTTTAGGATTGTTACTAATATTTTACTAATGTTATGTAAAAAATTGTCACACTTGCTTTTGACTGGTATAACCTTAACACTATAACCTTAAAACGTACTAGACGGGTTTGATCAAATTTTCAGCGCTCTTCTTTATTATTCCTGGAATGTTACTGACTACATATGATTCAATTGTATTTAGATAAGAAATGAATTATTAAAGCGAAATATGCGTTGACACGTGAAAACTAAACGAGCGATTGCAGCGCCGAAGTGTCCACAAGTAACATAATCTAACCTAAAATTACGTTCTTCTTTAACACTAGACTTACGGATCCTGTAAAAATGACGTATTATAGATCTCTCAATTTTATAGATCTCTCTCTTCAATTTTAAATGACAAAACTTATTAAGAAATTTTTGTAAAAATGTCAACTTTCGTCAAGCTAAATCAATGTCTTAGGCAGTTCACATATCCCCAATTTATTTATTTTTCTACTTTAGTTCAAATTTAAATAAAAGACCATCAAACGTCCAAAAACCTAGTGTTAAATATGTAAAAATATTTCAGACAAAAGTTGTAGAATGTCGAGAAAGACATAAGATGGCAACAATTTGACCTTGGATGAAGTTTACATATCTTCAGTTTCTAAAATAGAACCCCATTTTTGTTGCATATTGTAGCCTTCAACGGGACGTTTTCAAAATACTACCTTATTTTTTGAGCAAATCATTCCTAAGATATGAAGTTTTAAACTTGACACATAAGTAATGTAAATCTGATCAAGCTTCACGCGGTACTTTAGTTAATGCTGCCGATATGTCAACGTTGAAGCTTGACCATCCAAGGTCAAATTGTTGCCGCCATCTTATGTGTCCCTTGATACCCTACAATTTTTATCCGAAACATTTTTATTTAAAGCCACTTTTGAAATATAAGGCTGGGGTTCGACTTTAGAGATAACTTGTGAATTACAAATACATATGTTCATTGTAAATTGAATTATCAAACCGTAAACCTAGTGTTAAAGATAAAGCCTCTTGCAGCAAAAAGTACAACAATCGTTTACATAAATAATGTACAGTCAATAAAATTAAAAAAGGGGATTGTAAAAATGGAACAAGGGGAGAAAACATCTAAATACCTGATTACTAAGAGAAATCTGTCCCAGTTACTGAAGACACCACACACAATGTCCTCTTATTTCTAACCTTCTCTCCAGTGATACTCTTCCTTTCTATAATGACTACAAAGAAAAGGTGGAAAGGTCGAGCCCAATAAGCGGTGTTCCCTCCCACGCGTCTAAAATGGTCGCATCTGCATAGAATGCAATCGGGAATAATTCCACACGCAAGTTCGTCTGATTATATGATGACAGGGCATTATGTAAAACGTAATCGTTCCATTGAGAGGCAACCTTATATTCGGTCATGTAACGATCGGGAATAATCGGTTGTGAAACTGTGACTCAGATAACATCCAATCGGTGCAAAGAATGCTGATGAGTTTCAAAGATTCACCGGGTGAAAGCATCTTCAGAGTGTGAAACTTGTTATGTCTGAATTAATTACACATCGGTCGGTAAATGAAAACAAAATGCGTAACGAGAAAGTATGATACCCGAACGCGGAAAGATATAAAGTCGAAATAGCTGGCACAATACATCGTTTGCTTCATCTTTTGATATTTTAGCCTCTTTTGACAGGGAGCACAATCGCGGGGCGTTTTTTATTTGGCACAGGAGGCTTTTAAGAAAATGCGTGGCAGCACGCATTGGAAAGCCGGCACACCGGCGTCGAGTCGAAATTACGAGCGATCCGTGCTTTTTTGATGTAAAAAGCGAGGGGTCGGGACACAGGGATCCCGTAGCATTCACGAACCCATTGTCACGAGGAGATCGCGTGTGTGATGCGTGAGAGTGGGATTCAGCCGGTCTCGGGACACCGAATAATAGATATTACCACAAAAGCGGCGTGTGCCGTCACGTTGAAAATTGATTGGACATGGTACCGGTTGGTTGATAAGGCAGCCTCTTGTTACACGTGCTGGGATATATATGCACTTGTCCGACCAGAGCAAAGGTAAATCGCAAATACTTTTGCTATTCTATCCTCGTCAATAGAGCCGGTTCCAATGGATTCGAGAATGAAAAGTTTTATTATATTGTACGTGTGTGGGTTTGTTAACGAACTGGACTCGTTAACCTTGCCATACTTTGACGAATGTAACCTGTGACGTTCTTGGTTATATATGATAAATCTGTCGTGTAAAAGAATTCGATAAATCCTAATACATAGATTTATTAATGGAATTTTGTAAAATTATGGTGGAGTTTAGTTGATACCACTTTTGAAATATTAGGAATTTAATGCATTTGGAAATTTGCATAGTTGACTGCTTTGCAATTTGGGCAATTTGAACAGGTACAAAAGGAAGTTGGAAATACCTGGACGATCAAATCCCTACATTCAAAAATTCCTATATTCATAAATCACCACATTCCTACATCCACAAAATCCTTATATTCTCAAATTGACCCACACATCCCCAGGTCTCCAAATTCATAAATCTTGAAATTCCTATATTCCTAAACCCAAATATTTGTAATTCTTTGTATTCCCAAATTCCAACATACTCACATTCCTACATCCACAAATCTCTACTTTCTCAAACATTTACATCCTCAAATTTGTACATCCTCAAATTCGTATATCCCCAAATTCGTACGTTCCCAAATCCATAGATGCCTAAATTCCTACATCCTCAAATTTCTAGACCATCATATAGCTAAACTCTGAAATCCTTACATCCTTAAATCTCTAAATTCCTAAATCACTAAAATTCTACGTTCCCAAATTATTACATGACCAAATACCTAGATCTCCAAATCTTCAAACTTCCAAATTCCCAGTTTCCCAAATTCCCACAATCCCAAATTCCTACATCCCCAAATTCCAACATTCCGAAATCTCCACATTCCCAAATCCCTACATTTCCAAATTCCCACATTCCCAATTCCCTACATTCCCAAATTCCTACATTCCCAAATTCCCACATTTCCAAATCTCTATATTCTCACACCCTTACATCCCTATATCCCTACATCCCCAAATCCCTACATCACAAAACCTCTAAACCCCAAAATAACTAACTTCCCAAATTCCTAAATCCCGAAATCCCCAAATCACCAACTCTTCAAAACCCTAGCCTCCAAATTTGCCACTTTCCTAATTCCCCGAATCCCCAGATGTACACATCTCCGTATTCCGAAATTCTTAAAATCTAAAAGAAAATTTTAACTCTGAACTGACAAAGCAATAAACGTAAAAATTCTACCATCCACTTGCAAGGTTACTGACCGTAATTACAGACATATCGTGAACGCTAAATTCTGAAGTACGGTAGCACATTTTTTCCGTGAATTATGAAGCACGCGTCTCGTCACAGTGATCGTCTCTGCGGTATGGATGCTTCGTTTTCTCGTCTGCGTGTCTACGCGAATTCAGCCCCACTCTCCTTCCGTCCAGAGTGTGGATAATCTAATTATCCTGGACGACAAATCTCGTTAGCCGCGCTATGCCCATAGCCGACGAGGCGGCACGACGACGAGAACAATGTCGTTCTTGACGATGTAAACACAACGGCGTAACGCGGTAGCTGCTGAAACGAAAGAAAGAAAGAGAAGCCCGTATCCGAAGGAGGATAGCCGTGGACGGAAGCGAACGAAGACAGAGGGTTTTAAGCGGGACGGAGAAGAAGATATCGTTAACGTAATCACGAATTTCTCGGTGAAAATTATTCGTCCGCCTCTCCCCTGCCGACGGTTGCTCGGCCAGGGGAGGCAGGATAGAAAAGAAAAACGTTTACGGGGGCTTATGCAAATGCAGGTAATTAATTTCGCGAATCCTATTAGCCCTGCCCAACGGTCGTAGATGCAGGAAAGCGGAAATTCTACCGGTTGCCTTTTTCCAACCCCCCCCATATACCCTTCCGCCACCGCGATACTCGACTTTTCGAGATCCTCGACTTTCGAACGTAGCCACTGTCCTGGACCATGGGGTTCATTCCGATGCGAACGATTGTACGTTCACCAAGTATTCGGTTAATTGGATCGCTCTCTAAATTCGCAGCTAGACTTTGATTATCGAATAAACGATCTACGCGAGAATCGAATTCTCCTACCGATTGCTCCTTCCACTTCTTGCACGCTCTTTCCACTGGATCGGGATGCAACGGTATCAATTTCAATGTATCCGTATTTTTAGGTTAACTTATGCTCATCAATGTTTCAATTTTTAGTGTATATTTACTATAAATCACTTTGACAAAAGTAATTTTCTTTTACCAAATAGTTATATTAAAATAATATCGTTATAAGGGGTTAGACACCCTTTTGATTTTTAACAAATCTTACGTGTTACCTGTAACGCTGCTCACGATTTTTCTCCCACTTGCTCCTTACAAAAAAAAGTTTAGTATAATATTTGCAGAGTATGAAGTGCACAATAGATATTAGTAAAGCAAATTTCGAAAACAGTTTGTTTTCTTGGCAAAGTCAAGGTCACCTTGGGTTTTTTAAATAGGAACATATATCTTTTTTTATTCATAGCTTTAGAGGACATCGAGACGAATTCAAAACACATATTGCATGATATTCTTATTAACAGATAATTACTTTGGGTTGATCCTTAGGCCGTCAATTCGTTGATGTAGCCAGCTGTGAATAACACAGCTAGAAAATTATAGGTTGAGTATCATTTTAGTTACGTTTGTGAAGCCTGATGGCAATATACCGAGTGTTGCTAAATTTTCGATGGCGAAGGTTGAATTTTGATGCCTAAATCAGGCTCACCCTCTGTTTCCCTTCGTCCTTCCGTGGTTCCTCTTTTAACACCCCAACGGAGCTTTCCTCCACTCCCAGCACGATTCCGCGAGAGAATCTAATGAATTTAAGCCGTCAATAATACGTGACGTCGGAAGGGCGGTGGAAACCCTCCCGGTGGGAACCCGAAAAGCTGGTACGAGAGTGGTGTCGTCCTGGTTTGCCTGGTTCGATACAGATCCACTTGCACGTACACGCGTGTTAAACGTGTACGAACAAAAGGGCCGCGTGTACACAGCGACGCGGGACAACCACTCGGGTTCAGTCACTGTGAAATTAACGAATTTTTCACGATAGGCACATTAACTGCTGCCGGTTGGGTCAGCAGAAGCGTCGAACCGTTTATGACAATGATGCGACTGATTCCAACGGATGACAGAAATACAATCGAACTCCGCGGAAATAAAAAAAAAAAGCGCGGAAACAAATTTGACGGGCCGAGCAAATTTCAAAGGGTGTCGTGTAACGGACAAGATTGTGATTTACGGTACAACGGTAATTCGAACGATCCGTGTATCGTTTTTGGATATAAATTTCGTTTGTAACCTCACGCGTATTTGTACGGTGAATTTCGAAATATGGGAAGTTTAATTTCGCGATAAAAATGTAATGCAAAGTGACAGTCGTGGTGTAGTAATTTGAAGTTCAAAGCCTGACGAAAATTATCATATGAATGCGATACTCTACATTTGAATCAGCGACAATTTCGTTCAATTTTATTTATTGAAAGGAAGATTATCATGGTTCAATACTGTACGTTTGATCGATATAATCGACGTATTCGTTCTTCGAAAATATTGAAAACTCATTATCTGATAATAAAATGTTTTTACTTGTTTTTATGCAAATCATCGATTGATGCTTTCATGAATCATGCAATTAAATTAGACAAAAATTTGACAAAATTGTTATTATTATAAATTATTAGACAATGTAAATTACTATAAATTATACAAGAAATAGTTAGACAAGAATTTGATAAAAATTATTATTACGCATTAGACAACGTAAATTATTATAAATTATATCAATTATGAGGCAGTAATGTATTAATTCTAACACAAAATCATGACAGAAAAGTTTTTCAAAATGATACTTATAATACACCAATTTACAGCTTGAAGTGTGAGGAAAATAACAATATTAACGCTTCGAAAAAATTCTTAAAATAAAATGGCGGATTACCAGTTGCAGCAACCAAGTACATCCTTAAAAACCAACTGGCAGATTTCAAAACGTATTGGTTCTAACACAAAATCATGACAGAAAAGTTTTTCAAAATGATACTTATAATACACCAATTTACAGCTTGAAGTATGAGGAAAATAACAATATTAACGCTTCGAAAAAATTCTTAAAATAAAATGGCGGATTACCAGTTGCAGCAACCAAGTACATTCTTAAAAACCAACTGGCAGATTTCAAAACGTATTGATTCTAACACAAAATCATGACAGAAAAGTATTTCAAAATCGTACTTATGATACTTCAATTTACAGCCTAAAACCTGCTAAAAGTTTCTATATAAATGTTTACTGAATTATGTATACGATTTATTATTATTTGTATTGAATTATATATACAGTTTATCATTTTAACGATATTGAGTTATACAGAAGTTTATTATTTTCTTATTATTTTAAGAACAAAATTTTTCAGTAATCACTTTTACTGTTGATTGCAGAAGAATTGTTTAAAGCTTGCAGCAACAAAATTTCCTACAATCCACCATAAGAGTAGTGATTTAAGATTCCGTCGGTGTTCTTAGAATTATATCTCCATCATCCATTTCGTACCCTCCGATCGTGGGTCTGATGCAAACGCATTTTTCTTCTGATACCAAGGACAGGGAAGCAGTGTAAGTTATTTCTTCGGTTCGATGCTATGAAACTGTTGGAGAAGTAACATCGCCGACGATACCATTTCATCTTCAGTTTTGTTAGATTTGCGAGAAACTTTACGGGGACAAACCTTTTTCCCGAATTAATACCTATATTACAGGTATTTCGTAAACTTTACCTTTCGAAGTAAATATCAATCCATTAAAATTTTCGTATTTGTATATTTGGCACTGTAAAACATTGATGTAATTCGAAATTTGTTGCAATATTAATTTTAAATTTAATTATAAGTAATAGATTTGACACATTATAAATTATAAACTTATTTCGTAATAATTTATAAATTTGTTATTTTGTACATTGCAAATTTGTTTCCTTATAAGTTACAAATTCACTTCGTGATAAGTTATTTTGTTTCGTTATAAGTGATAGATTTGACCCATTATAAATTACAAATTTGTTGCAATTGAAGTTACTAATTTGTTTCGTTATAAGTGACAAGTTTGCTCCATTATAAATTACAAACTTGTGTCGTTGCAAATTACAAATTTGTTTCGTAATAAGTTATAAATTTGTTTCATTATGAATTATAAATTTTTTCCATTACAAATTGTAAATTTGTTCCATAATAAAATTTTACTTTAGAAACATCAGTAAAAGATATTGATTTATGTGCTCTCAAGAAATTTACAGGAAAATCATCAATTATCTCCACTTTTCAATCAATTCACAATGATCAGTAAATTCTTCAAAATATCAATAAAAAGTTATCAGTAAATAAATCAATAAAAATTTCCAGTAAATAAATTCTTCAAAATATTAAGCAAAAGTTATCAGCAAATAAATCAGTGAAAATGTCACATATAAGTAATCAGTAAATAAATCAGTAAAAATATCAATAAAGAGCTATCACTAAATAAATCAGTAAAATTGGCAGAAATAAATTCTCCAAAATAATAAGCAAAAGTTATCAGCCAATGAGTAAGTGAAAATGCAAAAAAGTTATCAATAAGTAAATCAGTAAAAACATCACTAAAAAATAATCAATAAATAAACGAGTAAAATTTGGCAGTAAAATTTGAAGCAGCTTTACGGCCGTAAAACAGTAGGAAGTACTCGAGTAGACAAGGCAATAAAACGAGAGGAACAATCGCCATTCGGGAAGTCCAATTTGGTTAAAAATAGGTTGAAATTTGTTCCATCAGAAGGTAGAATTATTTAACGATTCGAAATAGCTGTACCGTTTTAAAGGGCTTTAAACCCTGAAGCGGAAAACGCGTCTTCCACTATCGCGCCACCGTCTTTATCGTCTGGTCGGAGTGATTAACTTCCCTTTCATTAACGCAGTATTCGTGACCTTCGTCTTATCCAACGTGGTTCCTCTTCCTCGTCTCGTCGAGCGTTCCCGTGCATTCCTGTCGCATTTTAAACCGTCTCATCCTACCCTTATATCTCACCTTACCCTTTCTATGAAAGTCTGTCGAGGCTCGAGTTAATAATGTCCCCACAATTAATAATCGTGAAATTAATACCAAGGCACCGGGAAATAAAGATGAATGGAGCAATGTTCGGTCTCTTCTCTTTCTAATCGTCGATGCTTTCGATCATTTTCTTCGGCGTCCTCTTCCAAACGGAAAAATTACTCGCCGAAGGATTTGCCGTTCAAACGTTAATTAAACGTTCGTAAATAAAATAAAGATGTTGCGCTCGCTGTTAATTAAATTTTATCGTGTGGGTAATTCGTTTTCGCAACGATACGGTTTCACGAAAGGTTTTTAATTAATTCGTTTCCGCGAACTGATTTTTTTTTCGCAAAAATCGTATTCGATGTTTTTTTCCTTTTTCGGACAATCAACGGTCGCGTGCGTTCGAAGCGAAACGTGAATTTCAAAGAAGTTGAAGGGCTTCGTATACCACCGGAATTAGTTCGACGAACAAAAGGAGACTCTATAGCTTATTTTGTTATTTAATTATGAACCGTGCGTTTTCGTTTCAATTTCGCATGTTGCAGTTGAATGTAATTCGTGATATCGACGAATTTCGGATTTAGATATTTTTTCTGTTTCGAGGAATTGCTTCGAATAGGCACTCGTATAGTAAACGGGGATTCGTCCGGAAAGTCGGCGACGTACGGCACATAGGATGTAAAATTTAGGATTATGGGTTTGTCAGACTTAGGGACATTGGCAATCACTTTATGATTATAAAATTTTGGAAAAATGAGATTTATAGTACTTTGGGGTAATAGCACTTTTGGGGTTAATAACCTTGGAACGATACTGAAGTATAGAATGTTGGGAATATGAAACTTAGAGATCTGGATAGAGAGCTTTGTCATTTTGGGACTTTGGTACTTCACGGTTTCAGGATTTTGGAATCATTGAAAATTATAAAATTATAAACATAAACCATTTTTTCAGATTATGCGATTTATGGGATTTTTTTAGGTTATAACATTTCACAATTACATCAAAGTCCAAGAATGTGAAATTTCTGTAATTTAAATTAGAAATATTCTGGAGTTCTAAAAGTCCAAGTTTCCAGAGACCCAAATTTCCAAGTCTCTAAGTCTTGGAAAGTTCTATTCTCTCTCGATTCCAAAAGGTTTTATAGTCTTAAAATTCGAAAATTTCAAGCTTCTATCACACTACATTTCCAAAATTCCAAAGATTCTAAAGTCCCAGCCTTCCATATTTCCAATTCCCAAAGTCTCACAGTTATAAATTGTCAATGTCCCAAAATTGCACTCTGTCAAAGTTCTATATTCTCAAATTTCAAAAATTTGAAACTGTCAAAAATTCCCAAAATTCTACCCTATCATAGTCCTAACCTCTCAAAGTCCAAATACTTGAAAATTCCATAATTTCGAAATCTAATTTCTGAGCACCAACTCGTCAAAGTCCAAAACTTCTAAAGCTGAAAAACTTGATAATTCGAGAATTTCAAAGTTTCCAAATTCCAAAATTCCACCCCCTCACAGTCCTAATCTCCCAAGGTCCAAAAAACTTGAAATTTCAGTAATTTCAAAGTCACCAAACCCCAGAATTTCAACCAGTCAAAGTCCTAAACTCTCAAAGTTGAAAACCTTGAAAATTCTCTAACCCAAAGTTCCCAAGTCCCAAAATTCCACCCTATCACAGTTCTAACCTCCCAAAGCCCAAATTGAAAATTCCATAATTTGAGTCTCCAAACTCCATAAAAATCCTAAGTTCCCCAATATCCAAAAACTTGAAAAGTCCGTAATTTCAAAGTCACCAAACCCCAGAACTTTAACCAGTCAAGGCTTTAAATTCCCAAAGTCCAAAAACTTGAAAATTCCGTAATTTCGAAATCTCCAAATCTTCGAATACAAACTCGTCAAAGTCCTAAACTCCCAAAGTTGAAAACCTTGAAAATTCTCTAACTCCAAAATTTCCAAATTCCAAAATTCCCCCCTATTACAGTCCTAACCTCCCAAAGCCCAAATTGAAAATTCCATAATTTGTTAATCTCCAAACTCCATAAAAATCCTAAACTCCCAATATCCAAAAACATGAAAATTCTCCGATTGTCAGATCCCTGTGAAAGATCGAAAACTCAAGAATTCCGCAGGGATGACGAAATGACTTAGCAAGTTGGTCGCAACCGATTCGTTGGACGCGAGAAGTTTGCCGGCGAGCTGGTTAGCGTGGCAATAACGTAAAATCAGAGTAAGACGTCGGAAATCGTGACAGGAGGTTTCTGGCTGGTTAAAATGGGCCACGGGCTCCCGGTGCACGGGTTGCCCTCTCGATTGGCCGATCGAGCATGAATCCACGCGACATCCGGATAACAACCGAGATTGAGACAATATGCGTCGGCTGGCGTCGCAGTTGCAGAAGGAATGCAGCACGTAGAGGGAACGCGGGCCAGGCCGGTTAGCACGAGAAACCCAGTTAACTCGGCAGGTTGATTACGCGCGGCAGGTGTCACGCGCCAAAGTTACCAAGTTTCGTCTAACCGCACGAAATACCTTACGAATTACGACCGAGAGTTCTCGCGTCCTGTGCTCGGAACTCGCTTGTCCGTGCTGCAGTTAATTGCACTCGCGACCAACCAGCCACTTTCCATTTGCTCGGGAAACGGAAAACGCGGATACGTTGTTGATGCCGGCCTCAAGATACCGTTCGTCGCGGAAACAAAGCGCATCACAGCGAAAAAATTACCGTACTTTGTTGCCTTTTTAATTTCTTCCAAATAGAATTTTGATTATTCTCACACTGGAAGAGTTGTCTATGAGAATTTTTGTATCTTTTAATAGTTTTATGTGTGTTTAAACCACTTTACATTCGCTGAGAGACGGAAAACGCGAATACGTTGTTGATGCCGGCCTCAAGATACCGTTCGTCAAAGAAGCAAATCGCAATCATGGTGAAAAAATAACCTTACTTTGTTGCCTTTTTAATTTCTTCCAACTGGTCTTTTGATTATTCCCACATTGGAAGAGCTCTACATGAGAATTTTAGTATCTTTGAATAGTTTTATGTGTTTAAGCTACTCTACATTCGCTGGGAGAGAGACGGACACGCTGTTGATGCCGGCCTCAAGTTACCGTTCGTCAAAGAAGCAAATCGCAATCACAGCGAAAAAATAACCTTAATTTGTTGCCTTTTTAATTTCTTCCAAATAGAATTTTGATTATTCTCACACTGGAAGAGTTGTCTATGAGAATTTTTGTATTTTCGGATAGTTTTATGTTGTGTTTAAGCCACTTTTCATTCGCTATGGAACGGAAGACGCGGACAAGCTGTTGATGCCGGCCTCAAGCAACTGTATTCCCACACTAGAACAACTGTCTATGCGAACAGTCTATGCTGTCTATTTTCAGATAATTTTATGTGTGTTTAAGCAAGTTTCCATTCAATAGGGAAGAGGTGGATACTCTGTTGATGCCGGCCTCAAGAAATTATTTATCGACGAAACATAGGGATAAAGATGAAAATATCCACTGCAAATGCAATTTATGATGAATCACGAAATTTTGCAACTTTGCTATTTTTCTAATTTCTGCCAACTCAATTTTTGATAATCTATATGAGCTAATAAATTCAGTTTAAATTTTATTGTAAGATTTCCGAATTTCGAAATTATTTAATTATCAAATTACTAATTTTGAAGCCAGTAAATTAATGAGAAATTTAATTGTAATTTTTGAAACTTTGAATTTCTAAACTTGAAAATTGATTGCAAAACTGACTGTAAAATTTGTATATTCCTCAGTTACGAAATAACTAAATTTGCAAATTTCCAGGTAATCTAATGATCATACAATTCTCAGATGTTTATTTACAAGTTCATCACTCTTCAAATCTTCCAAATTCTTAATCGAATACAAAATTAGTGAAATGCGGAATCGAAAGTTTAGCTCAAATCCTTCTCTATTTCAAAAACTAGTACGCTATAATTTTGCAAACACAGTAGAATCATCCACAATTTTCCCAAAAAGTTCAGAGATTATTTAATCTTCTCAGACGCGTTTCACCAGGTTCAATCCTCCAACAACTGCTTCTCTCAATATTGCCCCTAAGATTATGTGTACATTTACTGAACTGAGCGCGAACGCATTGATTAATCATCCAATCGCTCAAACAAGTATTCCGCGACAGGACTTTCATTCTTGACGCACCGAACGAATACTCCGTACCGTATTCCTACACGTCTGTGAATTATTTCTAGAATTATTCGAGTATTGTCAACAATCCGAATGTCTCGCAATCCCTGCGCAGAAGATAAAAATCGTCGAGCGGGTGCAGGGATTTTTTCCGGGTTATTGGAACGACGCGTAACGCGAAGCCGCAAGCAAGCTTTTGTGGTATAAAATATTTCTACTCAGCGGAATCGTTGATCGAAAGAATTAATTCATTCGGCCGCGATCGTTCAATCCCTTCGAAATTCCATCTTTCTCCATGGTATCTGCACGATGAACAGGCCGCACGAGTGCTCTCTGAAACGAATTTGGTGAGCTTAAGGTTTGATTTCATCGAACAGGTCTATGGATACGAACTGGCTGGCTTTTCATCCGAACCGCGTTCCCACGTAGGCGAGCAATTGATTTAAAAGTAGGATAGGTCATCGATTCACCCTGATCTCTCAATCGAGATGGATAAATGAATCGATGGGTAAAACGAAGTTCTGACGTCAAATTTTTCTGTGTTGCTGTCATCGAATTATCGACTCGAGGATTAAATTTTCAACTGTGTGTGATCATTTTATATGACAGGTAATTATAATTTATATACATTTAATAGTATAGTTGCAGAACGTGTGCTGAGATGCCTAAGTTCTAGAGTGAAATGTGGTTACTGTTCGTTGTCGACTTTGTGGATGAAGATTCAGTTGATGTGAGGATGCACAGCCATGTGGAGTTAACTGATGAAATAATTTTTTACCTTGACTATTGTAACGATAATAGGACTGACAGTCTCAAAATCACAAACTTCGTACAGTTCTAAGTACCCAAGTGCATAGGTTCCTAGAGACATAGGTAGGGGAGTCCACAGGTTTGTACGTTCGTAGGTTCCTAGGCTCCTTATAGTCTTCTATGTTCATAGGTTCCTAGGTTCATATGTTCATAAGTTCATAGGTTCCTAAGTTTCTAGATTCATAAACTCCTCATACGCTTCTATATTCATAGGTTCCTATGTTCATAAGTTCATAGGTTCATAGGTTCCTAGGTTTAAAAGGTGAAAGTCTATAGGTTCCTTGGTTTCTAGGTTCATGGACTGCTGATAACCTTCCAGGTTTATAGGTTTCCTAGGCTGGTATGTTCATAGGTTTTTAATACTCCTGGTCTAAGAATAAAGTTTACTAACATTCAATGAAACTTTTTCTTGTTCCTCCTGTTACATTTTAGTCTCTTATTAAGACAATAAGAAATACTTCCAAAATATTGTAAACGCGATCATACTTCATCCCTAACTGGTTTAACGACATGTCGACAATTTTACGACTCTGCCTGCAATGTCACGAAGACACTCGTTCGTTCAATCATCAAATCGTCCCCATTCCTCATTCAGAAGGCAGGATTAGGAGACGGGAATTTAACGAGTTTCTTCGATGCAAATCTCCCCGTGGAAGTTTGACGATTTATTATTGCTGTTTCTGCAGGACGCAAATTTGTTGGCCAGGTTAACGGTCTCTGAAGCGATGTCGAGGGGTAATTACGTCTTGAGCACTTGTTGCTCTTGCTCTTGTTACATTTCTGCTCGTATTCTCTGCGGATGTGTTACACGTTTGAAGGTGTTGCGTGTCTCGAGGCAATCGGTTATCGGGGATATTAATTTAGCCCTGATGATTGACTGAACATTTTCTGGAACGAGAGGTCGATCTCCGTAAAGCTTGAAGATCCTCCAAGTATGATTTTATTGATATTTGGGCAAAACTGTTGTTAGAATCTGGGTATGAGTCGGTTGAAAATTTTGGACGAAACAGGAAATAATCATCTAAGTTATATTTATTGGTATTTCGCTGGATTTATTGCGTTTTATCGATATACGTTTTTTGTATGGTAGTTCTTGTTTTACGATTTGATCAGCGATTCAATTTTTATTGCACGGACGAGCTTCCCTCCCACCTCCTGTCGTTTCACTTTTGCCTGGGTCCGATAAAAAGGAAATAACCGACGGGTAATCAGCATCAAGATATCAGAACAAAATAAAATAAAATTCGCCCTCGACCATTCCAATCAGTACGGGTATTCGCTTAGACTAAGCTTTATTCAGTGGACGATTTATTTCCCCAGTACGGATATCGAATCTGAAGCGCGAGTCTAATTTCGCCATTCAAACGAAAATTGTCCTTCGATATACTATACATTTAATAGCAATTGATTTCTGTAATTTTATGAACGCATTTTCTTCCGTGGCGAATTTTCAAGTATCTCAGACGATTTAGTGACACCGTGGCATCTATGGTGTATCAATTTAAAGCTCAAAGTTCGCTGAAGATAACCGCATAAAAGTTTCATCGGTAGTTTTAATACAAAATGGCGGAATCTATGTTGAAGCATATAGTGAATCGATCAATTTATAGTTTAGTGGATATACTTCATACTTTTTCGAAGGATCGATCATTTTATATTAAGAATATTGTCAAACTCTGTAGGTAGTTGCTTTTGTCAATCTTTAGGCATTAATTTGATGCATTGTAAGTGTCATTTTGCTTTTATGTCAAGAAATCAGTTTAGACGTTGTTACTAAATGCAGAATATTCTGTTTGTACACATTGATATATTGCCTTGAGGCCGGGAAATAACCAGTTTCCATTTCGAATATCAATGGGGTATTTATATGGTCATTTCTAGTAAGCTTTAAGCTTTAAATTGATGTGCCATAAGTGTTATTTCGTGAAATTTGTATGTCATGAAATTGCGTTAGATTTTGAATATTAAATGCAGGATATTCTGTTTGTACAAATTGATATATTGCCTTGAGGCCGGGAACTAACCAGTTTCTATTTGGAATATCAATGGGGCATTCATATGGTCATTTCTAGTTAGCTTTAAGCTTTAAATTGATGTGTCATAAGTGTAATTTCATGACACTTTTATGTCATGAAATTGCGTTAGATTTTATCTATTCAATAGTACACAATTTGTTGTTAAGACTTATAATATACATTGTCTTAAGATAACTATTCATTCTACATGAAGAATATCGACGAGGCATTTATATGACAATTTTGGCAATTCTTTAAGCTTTAAATTGATGTGTCATAAGTGTAATTTTGTAACACTTTTATGTCATGAAATTAGGCTAGATTTGAGCTACTTAATACAGTACAATTTACTGTCTACATTAATGAATACGTTTTGAGACCAACAAACTTATATCAAGATCATCAACGAGTCATGTATACAGCAACTTTCACTGAATGTTGAGCTTCAAATTGATATGCTAAAGATCTAACTATGAAATAGTTTTATGTCATGAAATCCTGTTAGATGTTAGCTACCGAATACAGCACAATTCCACGTTGCTTTGAGATCAACAACTATCTACTTTATACTACGATTATTGATAACGCATCCATACAGTAACTTTCACGAAACATTAAGCCTCAAAAAGTGTAACTTTGAAGCAGTTTTCTGTGATGAAATCTCATCAGAATTACCTCCGGTGATCGACATGCAACCTGTCACTCAAACACCGTTTCACGTGCAGCGGCTAAATAACTAACACATGATAAATAAAATTCGAAAAGATATCAAGTGCCTGATGACTCACCCTGTACATAACGAGTAGTCGTTCAGAGAGGAAGACGAAGCGAGACAAAAGTTGTGAAAAGACGAGAAAAAGGAACCCCCTGGCAACCACCCTCCGGTGGATGCACCTCCGCGAGTATCAAGGAACACCAGCAGCGGCACCACCACTATCCTCCCTCCAAAGCGTGGAACGTGGCGCATGCTCATCCGGGAATCGAACCCTGAGGAGGCACAACGTCACCGGCGAACCGACCGCCGGGATCGTCAGTGAGTTTGGCGAACAGTTCGCGAACGGACGTGTTCCTCCTCGTCTCTTGGAGAACGTCGTCTCTTGTCCCAAGTATAAACACACGAGACGTGGTCGACGAATTTTAAAAAACAAAAAAAAAAAAAACCAAAAAAAAAAAAAAAATCTCAGTGACCGCCTCTGCTGGCGAGTCAGCGCCAACGGAGGCGAGTGATGCCAAAGGCTGCGACATTCGCCGTGGTCGAATTTGCCTGTCCTAGAACGTTTCCTTTCGTAGGTGGTTCACCTTCCCCGATTACCGACAGCGGCCAGACTTGACCCATGCACGCGTCGTTGACCTTCCCGAAGAAGCGTGCACCGGGACACCAAGGTCGTCAGCGATCAATGAGCCTCGAGTCTGCCGCCACGTGACGGTGCAGCAGCTGCTCACGAGCGTTTTATCGAGGAGCGATTAAAGCGGAGACTTCCGTTCGTCGTTTTCCGTTCTCGGGACTTAACGATCGTTTTCGACGATGAACGACCGTACCGGAGGTGAACCCTGGACGAAGCGTTCGTGAGATCCTCGATCTTGTTGCGTGGTCGTGGTGGTGTGTTTTGGTTCGAAAACAGAGAGTGGGAGACTACGTTTACGTGCAGTGAGATCTGTGGAAAGGGGACTCTGGGGACTAAGAGGACCGGAAACGTGGTGACGTCACGTGGTTGAACCGGGGAAAAAGGGAGAGAAAAAAACGAGTGGTTGAAGCTTCGCTGATACGAGGATTTTCGTCAACGGGACTGGTGAGTAGCGCGCATTTATTATTAAACGGTTATCTTATCGTTTCATGAGGCCGGAGATGGGTAGAGAAGTCGGGTACGACGCGGGGCAATTTCGTCGGCGATTCATGAATGAAAATGACCCGTGCTGAATAGGAAATGGAAAACATCAATCTTTTGTAAGGAGTTCGGCGAAAGAGCAACAAGTGTTGCTGATATCGCCGGAGACAATCTTTTGCTATGAATTTGTAAACATCACGCGACAACAACGCGGGATACACGCGTCTCGTTCTCTAGGGACAAAAATCCGGGGATTTACCGTTGATCTCGTAATCGCGATGTAACGGTAAACAATGCCGATGAAATCCGTGGAAAAAGCCGCTTTGAAGCGCCGATGAAAACGTGTTTAACGCGACATTGTTAAATGTTAAAGGCCGATGTTTTTTGCGCGGGACGTGTATTTCGTTTGAATGCTTTATCAAGGGAAATGATCGCGGAAAGAGAAACCGTGCGTGTACAATTACCGAATTCGTTTAAAAAATAACGACGCCGGTGCTTTATGTTTATAGGATTATAAATTAAGCTGTGAAATATAAAATAATTCACAGTGATTCTCGTGTTTCGTATGACAATAAAAATTCGTATAAATACCATTTAGAATTCTGGACAATTTTTGCTGTTTGCGAATTGTTCGGAATTTTCTGCAAATTTTGTTACAAAGGGACTTTACTTTTGAATCAACGATTTTGTTTAAACTTTACACAATTATTGGACGTACTGAAAGAAGTCATTTTGTAAAATCATAGTGTGCAACTTTTTAAAATGGAAGAAAACGACTGAAATTTTTGTACTCTATTTCACTATTTACAAATCGTATTCAAGAATGTATTTTATTAAAACACTAAATTTATTAAACAAAGCCAGTAACCTGTGCATATTATGTTTTTTACTGGGGATAATCACTAAATATTTTATTTAAATATTTACGGTGTCGCTTTGTTTCGGATATTCTTATAGTAGGTGTTCATTAATCTAATTGTTGTGTCACGATAAAAAAGTGAAGTTTAATAAATGTATACTCTTATTAAACAGTCAATGTTAACTTATTGAACATCCACTTAATAGTCAGTGCATATATTTAATAAATAGTCAGTACTGAATAGGCAATACAGTCACGAACAATTTTAGCAAAAAAGCTTAATATAAAAGTGTATGCTATTCCCAATAAATGTATTTGTCAAATAATTCATACATCAGTAAAATCAAAGTACAATTTTTTAATGTACAGACATACTTCAAAACTGTACATTTATTACTCAGGAATATTCAATTAAAATAAAGACATATTTTAAACAAATATTTTCTAAAAGAAAATTTGAACAAATAATAAATATTTAACCCCTTGCACTACGATTTATTTGTCAGATGCGTTACAGCTACAATATTAAAACCGACTAAGAAAGTTGAAATTTTATGTCAATTTGGTATCAATCGTTGATTATGGAAATAATAGGACAACTCCAAATTGAAGAGTATTAAAAATTCGAGTAAAATTGATCGCGAAGTACGAGTGCGTCACGAGTGCGTCACGAGACTCGTCAAAATAATGCAAAATTTTCAAATATTTGTCGCCGGTTTATTTTTAAATTAATAAAAAGTTAGTATGAAAAAAAAAATTGTATATGCGTATGTCTTGAACGACCTCAGCTTTTCATCAGGCTATTTTCTTTCACATAAAAAGTATATACGTGAGGTTAAACATAAACTGCTCAATTTTACAAAATTAACAGTTTGTACAATTTTGTAAAATTTTGCGACTTCTCTCTAATTGCGCAAAGTATGAAATCAGTGCTTGAAACGTTGCATCCTCCGTCAACGTCGACCCTTATGACGAACCGCCTTCGAAAACGTAATTAAAATTGACGTCCCAAGGGTTAATTACAATTAATCGATCAGATTCCGTGATAGCAGCTTCTCACGTGCATTTACGATGCTAAACGCGTCGCGTAACACGTATCATGACGCGTCGTTATCGTCGTGTATCCCGTTCATTTAAATTATAATCAAAAATGAACGACCAGCGAACTCGGAGGTCATGTTAGGTCGTCTAGGGTTAGATCGATGTGGTGGCATCACGCGAGGAGCCCCGTTCGCAATATCGTTGGCTTATCGTTCGTTGGAATGAAGCCGAAAGAATTCAGAGTCTGCTCGAAAAGGCCCGAGGACATATTTGCACGAATTTCTGTCGGCGACATCTTTCGTTTTTTCGCGATGCAACACTTGCCACACTGGCATGTGGTTAGACATTACAAGTCCCATTACACAGGAATTTTCGCCGATAACGAAACTTTCTTCTACGGCAACGGGGACGATTCAACCCCCTCGAGGTGCATTACGTTTTCAAAGTAGCGGCAACGGTTGTCATGCGACCGCGGCTAAAAACCGTGTACACGCTTCTTGCGGAAAGAGCAAAAACGGATAATACAGTCCGAAACATTGGTTGACAGCCGGTAAACCCTCCATCCGAATGGGGCTTATACTCCATTGGACAAATTGCCGCCAATCATAAATAATTGACAGACAATCACGAGGGATTTAGATTTTACAGCTGGGGATATGTCCATAAATTTGATACCGATTTCGCGACTATTCTGCCACTCTAATTTGCAATACGTTCCTTGAATTTCTGACATCTTCTTCTGGATTTGTCGGATTAAATTGCGACGCTTTTTACGGCCACGCGGACTAATTATTGTTTCAGCGCTGGGGAAATTATTGCGGGCTGATTTTGTGATGTGTGGACAGTGCGGTGAGATACTGAAAAGTTCGTGATATAGATTTTTTTACTCGTGGTGCTCGGTGTGTACATACGTGGACTTGAAAATTTGGAATTTTGGAAATTGGAAGTTTGGAACTTGGAAATTTGAGGACATGAATATTTGAAAATTAAAAAATTTTTAAATATAACTGTAGATCTGAAAATTTCAGAATTTGGAAATTTAAAATTGTCCGAGTTGGGAACTTGAAAATTTGGAAGTTTGAAAATGTCGAAGTTTGGAGATTTGAAAATTTGGATGATTAAAAATATGAAAATATAGGAATTTGTGTATTGAGAAATTTGGAAATGTAAAAATTTTGGGACTTTAAATTGGAGAGTTTAAAAATTTGAAAACATAGGAAGTTGGGTCTTGTGAAATTTGGAAATGCAAGAATTTAGAAATATAAAAATTTGAAAATGTAGGATTATGTGGATCAAAATTTAAAAGTACAGAAAATTAAACATGACAAAATTTGGGAATTTAGAAACTTGCATATATGAAGATTTAACAATTCAGAAATTGAAAATTTGAAGATCTGAAAACGTGGGAACTTGAATGTTCCAAAATCTATAAATTTGTTTTCATACAATTTCGTGTATTTAAATACTACGAAATATGTAAATATCAGTATCTAAAAATTTAATAACTAGATAATTAAAAAATTCTTAAAATACATGATTTAAAAAATGTTAGAAGTACCTAAACTTGAAACTTTCGAATTTTGAAACCTAATTTCAGAATTCGTGAAGTAAAAAATATGAAAGCCCACAAATTTAAAAAATTAAATCACAACAGCATTTTCGATTGTCGCCATAATTTGTTTGAAATTCAACGTCTATCACAAAGAAACAATAAAATCGTCAAGTACGCAAATTACGACGACACACACACAGGTAAATATCGTCACGAGCGTACGGCATTTTGTCAAGTGTACAAACGTAAAAATAGCCTCACGTTATTTCGTTTGCAATGCTAGCTTATCTGATTTCCAGAGGCATGCTATTCCTAGGTATTCGCGATCTTGATCTATGCGTGTGTCCGCTCCGCGAATCACGCGCATTCCCTACAAATTCCCTAGACACACGCGAGCCAGCCACCGACGATTTTTCTCAAAAAGCTAAACCTTTGAACACACGAATGGCTTTGTCTTTTCTTTTGCACGGCGACAATTTGTATTTGCATGGGAAACTTCGTGCTTCCCGTCACGATACTGTATTAAACACTTCAAGCATTATAATACCATTTAATAATACTACTTAATTGGTATTAATAGTTGTTATTATTGCAATTTAGATAGTTGTTGATAATTATTACTATTGAATGAAACCAGTAAATAATATTATTCAAATACTTGTTAACAGTTCATGTTGAATACCAGTGAATAATTTAAGTAGTATAATTGTTGCAATATTATAAAAAATTGTCATTCTTTTATTTGGTTATTTGAAACAGTGTTAAAAACTGATTAATTTTCAATTTGCCTATCAATGGATATTTTATGCAGGATTTGTTGATCATAAAGAATTATAACATAGTAGAAATGTATAATTACTCTGTAAACATGAATTATTGAAAATCATATATTATTTATACTTTAGAATCATTATTATCTAATGATAAATAATTTTATTATGAGTAGCGTTATTAGTTTACTGACAAATAATTTTATAGTGAGGAACATTACTATTTTGTCTAATGATAAACAATTTTATTATGAGAAACATTATTACTTTACCTAATGATTAATTTTATGAGTACCGTTATTACTTTACTGACAAATAATTTTATAATGAGGAACATTACTATTTTGTCTAATAATAAACAATTTTATTATGAGGAACATTATTACTTTACCTAATGATAAATTTTATGAGTAGCGTTATTACTTTACTGACAAATAATTTTATAATGAGGAACATTACTATTTTGTCTAATAATAAACAATTTTATTGTGAGGAACATTATATTACAGTACCTAATGGTAAATAATTGTATTACGAGTATCATTATTTTACCTAATTTTATTATTTTAGCTAAAGATAAACAATTTTATGAAATACTTCAAAGTACAAAACACTATTCAAAAACTATAACAATCGATCAAATGAAAAATAAGAACGCTATTAGAATGTCTAACAAATCCAACAAGAACAGTATATAAAAACCCGCAAAACTTGAATCACCTAAACAATCGCCGTCCCAGTTTCAGAAGCTTAAAAAAAATCCCTATAACGTTGTAAGAACAAAAGCCCCGGGCGAAAAGTTATCAAACAAACGCGTCTATTTTATGAAGCAACACGAGGGCAGGGAGCACAAGAAGGAGAGTAAGAAGAATATAATCCTGCGGAGCGTATAAGAAGAGCCATTCGTCGTGGCACGGATAAACAAAAGCATCGAAGAAAACAAGGAATGCTAAAGGCAATGCAAAGAGAAGGCAACAAAACGAGAAATAAATTGAGAGACAGAAGGAGATAGGATAAGGTATAGTGAATACAATGCAAAGGGAGACGAAGCTGTCCTGAAATGAGGTCGACATAATTGCACCCCTAGTCATAGTCGAAGCAAGCCGAGGGTAAGGGGGAAGAAGCCAAGGATGGCAATGGACGGAGGGGTAGGCAGAAAGGGGTAGGGGGTGGTTGATCGCCATCTATTGTCTCTCGTAGACTCGACTCGGCCCTGATTAAATACTTGACACATCCCCGCCCGATCCAGGCCGGCATAACTTTGTTCGAATTGTAATTACGGCCCGGATCGGACTCCAGTTACGAACGAGTTCCAGGCGCTCCGAAACCTCCCCTACCCGATGAAACTTCGTCCTGCCCCTTTCTGAACGTCGTGGTCTCCTGTCTCACGATCCTGGATCCTCGACTTTTCATCTGGATGAATAGAGACCGACAGTCGAAACAGAAATTCAACTACCTCTTTCGTGATTATACTGCGAACACGTGTACAAATGTCAAACCAGTTGGCGCCTGATCGAGTAAGATGCCACCACACTTCTTGAGTTACATACCGGCAAGTAAGAATAATGACAATAACTACTTTCTCGTAACTATCTTTCTCAGTTACTACAGTTTGTCGACTGTCATTGTATTTCCCCTAACTGATAATTGTCAATTGTTCCTTATTGTCCATTTTCCTTTTCTGACCTATTGGAGCCCTGGCTCTTCCAAACTCTTGGGTCAACCTCATAAACTGGTAGATTGACGGTATTGGTTTGCTACGAAGGCCATTTTGAACTACGTGCGACCATCTTGTTAACCGTAAACCGTCGGTTTAAATATTTGAAATACTTACGGCTGGTATTAACCCCTGCACTCGACCGATTTTCTGCATACTTGGTGAATTTCTCGTAGTTAATTTAACGTGTTGAACCGAAGCAGTTGAGATTAGGTATTTTTGTTTCTCACAAATCTTACCAAATATTTGTACATCTAATTATTCGTAGTTCCGAGTAGTTGATTGGAGTATTTTCAGTTAGACAAATTTTTAATAATATAGATTATAAGTTAGTGTGAAAATGGATCTACTAAAACGATTAAATGCTCCACGAGTTTCAAACTACGTTACACAATTTGTTAAGATGCTTTTCGTGAAATCTACGTTGATTTTTATCAAGATAAAAGATTAATAATTATACGATTTTATGTTTAGTCTATTTATTTATCAACTTCGTTTTTAATTTTGAATTAAGTCCTCATTGTACGCCGATAGGTTTAGTGTTAAATGTTACCCATATGTCAATATATGCAGTTAAAATCAAACTTAAAAAATAAATTTGAAACAGTGCAATATTTGAGATGTGTTTGTGCGTTAATTTATATAACGTAAAAATAATATTCACGCAACCATTCTGTTAAACGTAATAACAAAGTTCGCGGCAACAATTAACGAATATCTCTTGTTCATGATTAATGTGGACATTTATGTCCCTTCTCGCCATTTTGAATTAAACAGCTGAAACAGAATGTGTTTTTGTTGTTGCCCGAAGGATTGCTACGACCCCATAAAGATAACAAATGCATTACGTCTTTTTCCCTCATGAATTGCAAATGTTTGTCCTCGTGTTTCTTCTGCTTTCTTCATCAGTTCTGCCACATGTGTACTTCTGAAACTTTAAATCCGCTTTGGTTATGTACTCCCTTGTATAAATTCGCACGGTTTTTCGCACCTAATCATTCTTGCACCTTTATACGAAAATGTGCTCTTCAGTTTCTTACATCGCTTTTTAAATACTAATTTATTTTATATAATTTTTCTATATTTATAAACGTAGATTTTCTATATTCATAAAACATAAATTTATTTATTTTGTATAATATGTAATTTTACTCTAATATCTAAGTAAATGTTAATACAAAATATTGATATGTGAATGTTCTATATTGACACTTAGATTTTTAACTAAAGTGCACATGTTATTTTTAGGTTAGAGCACGGAAGATTGAGTTTCAAGATCGAATTCTAAAATATATAACATTTATACAAATTGCTGTAAAAATATAATATAGTCAGTCGCTATTGAATAACTAATATTCTTACAACAAGCACATAATTGTATTTAAATTTTCTGGTAAAATATATATCACAATAAATACCTAGTGTATGTTGTTATAACGTATCTAGTATTCATATGTGTTACTACAGAAATACATTGTCATAACCCTATAAAATATCTAATACCTTTACAAGAATATACGAGCACATAATTTTATTTCAATTTTCTGGTAAAATATTCAATATCGTCATGCATCGCTATAAATCTAGTATCAGCATATGGCTATGAAAATACACAGTACATAAGTCAATCGCTATAAAAGAATCTACTATTGCTATAAATTACTATAAAGTACCTATCAAATCTATTACCGCTATAAATTGCTATAAAATACTTAGTATCGATATCCAATGTTATCAAAATTTTTAGTACAAGTCTATCGCTAAAACACCAACAACTACAATAAATTGTTCTAAAATGCCTGCAGCTATAAAACGTGCAGCTCTAATACCTGTAATACTAAAAATGTCCTACAGCACTAAAAATGCATCCACCAAAAATCTAATACCGCTATGTATCACTACAAATTGCCCACTGTTGCTATAAAATTCCCACAGCCATAAAATACCTGACGCCGTTATAAAAGTACCTATATCGTATATTACCAGATTCGAAAATTATTCAAACGTTAACAATGCAAAAATGTTCGTTACCAACGAAAACAGTCGAGCAGCGTCGATTGGTTTACAGGAACGAATGTTTACGGGCGCGAAAATCATCGATCGAGGAATCGACATTGAGGAAAAACAAGGGCGCGGCCAGTTTAAGGTTTATTACCGAACGAATTTTCATCCCGGTGGCTGCGTCGCCGGATTATGCAATTTAAAACGAGTTAATTGAAGTGCAATAAGTCGTTAAAACTCTTGAGCAAATTAATTAATATAAAAGCCGGTTAGAATAGCGCGCAGCCAAAGCTTTGCCCCTCGGTCCCTGTCGTCCCTTCTCTGTCGCCCTTAGCGTCAGAAGAGGCTGCTCGCAGTAACGACGATGGCGGAAGGTAACGATAAGGTCAGAGAGAGGACGACGGAGGAAAAGTACGGTTAATGAAATAATGTACGCCCGACGTGGTCCTCGAGCACGCAACTAGCGCGCGGGATTTAACTTTTCCACGAAAATACTTGCGCCGGCTAAAAGAGGCTACCCCCGGGTCTTTCCCGCCCTCTTTGAACCGCGATCGCGACGAGGGTGACTCGATCGTTGAAATCAAAGGGAACGATACGTAACCTGTTTAATTAAGATTCCGACGAGAGTGCAGTGAAAAAAATGACGGAGAGAAGTATCAAAAATTAATTTTCAACGAGCGGACCGTTCAAGAGTTTTTGTATCCCTCGGTATATGAAATTCGTCGGGGTGAACATTATTCGAAAGAAAAATACAGCTTTCGTTTCGCGTTACATCCGCCGGCTAAGCGTGTTACCTCGATCGCGCGAAAATATTTACAACTCGATTTTCGCGTCTGGTCCGCGTGAATGTCAGGGATTTAGAATTTTTCGCCACGTGCCGGATAATTAAATGCACCGAACACGGTGTGCGCGACAAGCGAGATAATCAGTAATATTATGTACGGTCGCGATCGAATTATATTTCCGGCGTTTCGATGTAATTAAGGGTGGCATGATGCCGCTTTCTGCGAAATTGCAAAAATCCAACGGGGGAACCGACGAACGGAATAATCAGCTGCGAGGCGAACGGGAAGAAAAGCAAAACGACGAATGATTTGCAAATTACTTTTTTACGCTGACGTCTCTTCCACCCCCGTTTAAGATAATTAGCACTCGTAAAGCAACGAAACAGCATCGCGTTACACCTGTCGTGCCGGGCAAGGAGATACAGCCACGTTTCCCAACAGTCTCAATTAGCTCGGCTTCACAGTTCGTTAGAGCTTTTAAAATTGGTTTGCAGCGCTGAAATTGCCGGGAAAGTCAACGAACGCGACCGAACCGGTGCTGTCTTTCGATATCGATTTCGTATAAACACCCCCAAGATTTTGAAGATTTTAATATTTTCAGGGTAGTACTCATAGACGAAGAAAAAAGAGTTAAAAAATTCAAAAATATTTTTTCTGCAATTGAAGAAACACATCAAACTGCGTAACAAATTAATAATAATAAAGGGATAGCTGGGGTACATCAACGTCCTTTACTATACCAAAGTTGGGTTTTAGCATACATATTATTTTTTATGCTAAATATTTTGTTCCTAAAATAAGTTTTATTACGTGTTGTTTTTGACACAAAATAATTGTCATGTATATTGAAAAAGGAAAGGGTAAAACTACAGTTCTTGATTTACTTTTTTTCTTCTTTTTTAATAATTATTTGAAAATAACCAATATTAAGCTACTTATACTGTTATTTATTTGGAGAGAAAACTATATTAGAGGCTAGAGGGCGCTAGTGCACAAAGCAAATATGGCGCATACGAGTGCTCTCAACATTAATTAATACCGCAAGAACCCTCAAGTTGATACTGCAAAATGAGGAAGATGGTAATGAAAAATTAAGCTGGTATCATTAGCACACTTTATTGCAAGGTTTCATTAAAATTCAATTACATGCACTAGTTAAATTACAGAAAAATTAGATACACCAAAATGAAGATAATTTAAAATCATGGTACTCAACAACGTCATACTTTTAAATTAAAAATTAAACAGAAAAATAAATAAGTAAATGTTGAATCATCAACGAACATATACTACTCTACCTCAACGAAATTTTCGGCAAAAGCACAACAAAAATTTTGTGATATAAAATGTGAAATATGAAACCATTTTGCTTGATAGTTCTGCTAAATTTACATTCCCAATAATTAATCCTTATGTTGATAACATTTATCATGTTGGTAATATTTCAACTACAATACGAGTCACAAAAGTGATAAGGTTAAGAGTCAACCCTTTCCTTTAACATCCCGTGTTTGCACAATTTGTCTCTCCAAATATGTAAACGTGCTCGTAAAGGTACTCGTAATTCGAAGTAAGAGTTAAAAGCATAAAGACAGGATGACGGTAGATTCGGGACGTCGGAGTCAGCTTGTCGAGTTTGTTCCCCGTGTTTGCCGAATGCAGTCAAAGTGCATGTGAATTACCCCATTAACCTGGACTCAACCTGTACGCTCAGCGTGCCGTGTAATTAAAACATTCTTGTCACTGTAAACAGAAACGTCACCGCAAACAGAAGTACCGATCATTTCGATTTGAATTCATTTGCCGGCCAAATAAATTAACGCCGCCAGGGAAGAGCCGGACATCGACGTGGAAACAGCTGTTGAACGCCGTATCTGAAAAGCGTCGTTGCAAAGCATGTTTGTGAAACAGTTATTTCGTGAGTCGAGCTCGGAACATCTAGAATTGTATTATTAACCTGGTCATCCTTTCCAAAACTGGAGCTACAAATTGAATTCTCGGGGACATTGTATTCGCGGAGTTCCATTTTTTAAGCTTCTCCTTTGTGTGTATGCAGTTCGCGTTAGGTCGCGTTATTTATGCCACACTTAGGGATTTGGAGATTTGGGAATTTAGGGACTTGGAAATTTGGAGAGTTCAGGATATTGGATTTGGAAATTCGGGAAGGGAGTTTGGGAATATTTAGAGTGCAGGGTATTAGGGGATTTGATATTTGCGAAATTTCGGAATTTAGAAATTTACAAATATGGAAATTTGAGAATTGGAGGTCTTAAATTCCTAAATTCCCAGATTATAAAATTGAGTCAACTAGCTAATAAAGAACTTATTCCACATCTTCCTTCAACCAGAGGTCAACAATTACACACGACCTGCAAGGTAGGCAAGAAATCAGGTTGCGATAGACAAAGGAATTTATTGACCAGGTCAGTTTCCCTAACATCACGAGGTCCGGGTGCAAGTCGACGATGTGCGAGTCCCGTGGGTAGCACGAAGTTAAAAAAGCAAAAAGAGAAATAATGGAAAGGGAATACATTTTTTAGCGTCAGCAGCCGAGTCCGGTTGGCGGATTAACGGGGAAAGTGGATAAGCCGGGCGTCAAGGGTTGGCATAGGTGAGGCTAGCTGAAAAGGGAGAGAGGGTGGACTACGGTACTGCCAATAAAACCCGGGGTGTCAGTATATCACGTGGTTCTGGCTGGTCGTGTCCAACGATACAGTCCAATATATTACCCAGATAGCCATGCTAATTCAGCTCTAGCTACCCGCCGATTCCCCGCTTGGTTGCCTTTGCCTCGCATGCTCGTCCGTTTACGCTACACCCTCTCCCGTTTCAACCCCTATCCTCTTCTTCCTCCATCCTTGCTTCTTGCTCGTGGACCGAGTTACGCTCTGTGTATGTGTACACGATCGCGTGTGCGTGTGTGTGTCTACCTGTACCGTTATATACGGAGATGCGTCTCATCATTCCTGCGAATCCAACGATCCTCTGTAGAGCCCACCCTACGTGGCAGGGATTTCAGATGACATTGCATCCTCGTTACGAGGCATTATACGATCCATTCTGATAAGGGAAGATTACCAGAGTCGAATCTTTGCTCGACCAAAAGCCCGATTTACGAACGGCGAATCGGCCATGTCGTTTATTGTTTGTTTATTGCGACTAAGGGATGAACGAGAGCCGGCGCAAAAACGCTCGGAGCCTTCGGGATTACACGCGAACGTGGATCCTTTTCGAAAAACTATACTCTAAAACGTTTATAACGCGTCGTATTAATCTTCGTTTTTCATTTCGTTTAGGGTGATTAACCGGCCGGGTGCGTATCCGACCACATTTTAGACAGCGACAGTTGTCGGTGACGAGGAAAGAAACGGCGAAAGAAATAAAACTTGTTTCTCTCGTGACTTTTGCGACCGGTCCGATTTCTAATGTATCTGTCAACTTCAGGTGATGAGACCACTCTGACAGAAACGACTGTGAACGCTGAAATGTTGCAAGCGCGTTTTTTACGCGCAAGAATTGCTCAATTAAATGTTAAAGCTGCGAATTTAAGAGGTGTCCTGGCTATTCAGGAGAGGTGTGCTTTCTAGAATAGGCCGCTTACTTCAGTTTTCATAGTTTTGTCAAGGGTAAGAATGAGACGAAATTGCAGCATAAAAACATGTCAGAACATTCTTACAAGGGTACCCATATTTGAAACACTGATTTCATACTTTCCACGACTATCAAAAGTAATAGTTCTTCAAAATTGTAATTCTCCAAAAATGACTCGATTTCTCTCAAAATGTAAACAATTTTTTGGGGAGAACATCCTTCAAGAGTAGATGGGAGAAATGTATAGCTAGGGTGCATACTTTGAATTTTTTTACCAAATTTAAAGTTTTTTAAAATAAAAAATTAAGAATTAACATTTGGTGTGTATGAGCGCAAATATTAGGAATACAGTACGTTACACATATCAACGTAATTTGTGTAACCCAACCCAACTCCTCATATTTTCAATGAACTTATGGTCAGTAATACATAGCGTGTAAATTTTGTAAAAGAAAGTTTATGTATTAACAGAAAATTGAGGTGAGTTAAAATATTTATGAAACGTACCGAAGTATTTTTACATTTGATTCATGCGTCATAAGTCCGAGGTCATATATGTGGATCTTATTCGAAGTAAAAGTTCGAATAAAGAAAAAGATGGTACTGTCACTCGAACCTCTCTGTTAGATGTTAAACATCGGATTTCTCTACCTGACTCCATCAGTCGTTCTTCATCTTCGTCGCTCTACTCGAACACGCACAATCCCTACGTTCATTGTTTCACCCGTGCCAGGTTCCCACCCTTCTTCTCTTTAACTGTACACACTGATCCGAACGCTTTATAGACAATCTGTACTTACCCCGAGGCGGGACAGGGGTTAAATAAACATTCTTCGTAATCTTGCTCTTTAATACACTCTATCTTCGCCCCGTCCCCTTTCGTTCTCCACTTTCTTCGCTTGTTCTCGTTGCTTTTCTATCTATTTATGGGAGATTGATTTTCTGACTTTTGTACCTTGAAAATTTTCTACTCTTCGGATTATTTTACTGGTAAGTTGAAAGGAACAATTACGGACAAATATGAGAGAGAACTAGATCATTGTTTTACGATATGTACAGTAGATTTTCGTTATATTGCCGCAAATTGAAATTATTCACGTAGGTTGAACTGTATTAGACCATTGATTTTATGATGTGGTTAGTTATTTCTTATTATATTGCCACAAGTGAAATTTATGTCACGAGTAAAGTTATTAACACAAAAGGAGATGATTTGACCGTATGCTATGTATAGTTTGTTCGTGTTATGCAGCCGTGAATGGACCTGTAATTATTGATTAAAGTAGGGGAGGACTAGACTATTTACTATGCGAGGTATACATTAGATTCTCATTATAGAACCAGAAATTTCATTACTGAAATTTGATTAGAAACGTTATATTCGGTAATTATCGTGGATCTTCGATCGTTTCGATCATTGGTCTATGTGAAGTCACCTGACGATTTAAAGTGTGAGAATCTAATGCGTGGTAATGAAACATGTAACGATTTAACGTATCTCGATGTAGCACGCGATTATTTAACATATGATATTCTGTCGTATGGTGATAAAATGCGTGATCATTTAATGTGCCGTAATCTAACATGCAGATATCTAACGTGTAGTGATCCATGCGTAGTGCACCAATTCATAGTGATCCTACGCGTGGTAGTTCAACGTGTCTTTATCTACCGCGTGGAAATCTAACGTGTAAATATCTACCGTGTGGTGATGCAGTACGTAGAAATCTAACGCGTGGAAATCTAGCGCGTAGATATCTAACATATAGGTATCTATCGCGTAGAAATCTAACGTGCAGGTATCTAACGCATAGTGGACCAATTCATGATGATCCTATGCGTAGTAATTTAACGTGTCTTTATCTAACGCGTGGAAATCTAGCGTGTAGATATCCAACATGTGATAATGCAGCGAGTGGAAATCTAGCGCGTAGATATCTAACATACAGGTATCGCGTAGAGATCTAACGTGTAGATATCTATCGTGTAGTAATGTAGCGTGTGGAAATCTAACGTACAAATATGCAACGGGTGGTAGTCCAACGCATCTAACGCCTGAAGACCTAATACGTAAACATTTACCGAACGGTAATAGAACACGTAGATACCTAACGCGAAATAACCTGACACGCGGTAAACTAACGCATAAATATTTAACGCGTAGCAATTTAACGTCCGTCGATTTAACCCATAATAAAACAAAACCACTAGCACATGTAACGAGAGCGTTACTTATTAATCCCCCAAAATATCAACTTAAATTCGCCGACAGATTACAGCGCAAAATTTCGAGAATTAACGACGGGGTAGAACACAAATGAATTTAAATGACACGTATACATTATGAAACGAGTTATTAAAAAAACGCGAACGGACAGTTGGTCAACGAATACCGTGGTAAATTATTAAAGCACTCAGGGAGCTCGCGTGATGGCCGGTTAAAAATAGAGAGAACGGTGCCTCGGTGAAACAAATATTGGAATGCAAATCCAGCAGGTGAGACGAGGGCTAGTTCGTAGAGACTGACAAAGCGTTGCAATCACGATCCACGGCGGGTAATTAGTTAGCGGCGCGTACCGGAGCTTGATCGCTTTCGATTTTTCTCGAGTGTACCGCGCGTTAATTACCGTTCACGATCGATAGCTGCCCGCGAGCCTCGAGATCGCTGCAATGCGTGTGACCGATTAACTTTTTCACACCAGTCACGGACTTTGACAACTTTATGAAATAATTCAATTTTTATGGGACCCGTTTGCCTTCTCTTTTTTTTTTTAAATCTATACCTGCGTCTAGGGGAGCCTTCTGTTCTAAAAATAAATAAAACTCTTCACTGTTTGTTTTGAAATAATTATAAATTACCTAAAGGTAGACCATGCAATAAACCGTACTATTATTAAAATATTCATTAAAATACGAGGTAAATGCAAAGTTAGTAAAGTCTGAGCAAGCTACAATTAAATCCGTAATGAAAGTGAATATTTATGATTTTTCTCTAATACTCGTACATCATTTTTTATTACGTCGGTGGTAACTATTTTTAATGAATTTTTTCGATAAACAGTGTGTAATTTTTATTTATTGCGTGTCTTACAAAAGTTTTACACTCTATTTCTTAACGTTGTTCAGTTTTTACTCAGGGGAGTAGCGCCGGGTTCCGAAGAATCTTAATTCGAGCATGGATTCGCGAACTCGTAGAAGAGTAAAGAAAGAGCCATATTGGCGGGCAGAATAAATAACGTTGAATTCCGGTGGAAATTCGAAGCGGATGCTAAGGTTTGTTTATGCTAATTTATCGTACCGACGTCGCATCTTCGATCTTTGTATCCGAATGTTCCTTTTTATCCCCTTTATCTTCTTCTTTGTCGAAGCTGTACCCGTTCCTGACTGACGTTGTGCACACGAACGCCTCCCACGATGCCCGTCGACGTTTGCCTTATTAGAATATTTTATGTTCGAGCCAATGAAGGAAATGTTCGATGTCGAATCGCTTGAAATTAGCATAACCCTTCGATGAAACTGTCTACCGTTTCTGAGAAGTATTCTCGTCGTTAACCCTCTATCTTGCAACCCTCCATTTTTAATTTCGATCGATAGAAATATCTTCATCTTAGAAATCGTGGTTGTTCTTATAATAAAAGAAAATTATGAAATGGAATAGTAATGTTGTATGATATTAAGTTTTGGAGATGTAAGAAAAAGGGAAATTATGATGTTTTTAACCTTCATAGAGAATGTAATAAATAATACATGTACTGTTCATTTTTATAAGTAAGGAAAGTTTTTAGTCTGAATTTTTATTAATAGTAATGTCTATTAGTTTAAATTTGCTTGAACAGGAAAGTGTATTAGTTTGAGTTCTATTGAGTAGAGTAATTTCCTTGAACAAGAAAATTTGGAGTTTAAAAATTTTTTTTAATAGGTCTACTAGTTTAAATTTTCTATAACTGGAAAGTGTACTAGTTTGAGTTTTTTTCAAATAGGATAATAATTTTTATGTAGAAGACATTTTTACATTTCCCAAAGTAGGAAAATTTTTAATCTTGCAGTTTTATTAATAGAAAGTTTAAATTTTTAGAAATAAAACAATTTATATCCTTAGTTTTTATTAATGCGAAAGCTTTTCTTAAATTCCCCCAAGTAGGAAAATTTTGAATTTTGCAATTTTACTAACAAGAAAGCCTCTTACTTCTAAATTCTATTAATAGGATAATTGTTAAGTTTAAATTTTTATGAATAGAAAAGTCAATAACTTTTTGTTGCTATTAATAGAAAAATTTGCAACCTAGGATTTTGATCAAAGTTTGTCTTATTATTATACAAATACCAAATTTCATATCTTCAGAAATCTACAACACACTAGAATAGTGCAATTCTAATGTAAGTGATAAAAATAGTGCAAATGGTATGAACGTAAGAGTAATAAAATAATAAAATAATAAAGTAGTGAAATAGTAAAATAGTAAAATAACTCGAAAATGGTGAAATAATTAAATAGTAAAATAGTAGAATAGTAAATTGGTAAAATGGTAAAACAGTGAAATAGGAAAAAACCAAAATAGCAAAATTGAAAATTGAAAATACCAGGGTAACAAAATACCAAAATACCAAAATACCAAAATACCAAAATACCTAAAACAAAAATTCCAGAATACCAAAATACTAGAATACTAAGATATCAAAATGCGAAAATGCCAAAATACCAAAAAAAACAAACAGCTAAAAAACCAAAATACTAAATCAAAATACTACCAAAACAGTAATAAAAAATTAACAAATGTTCCTAATTTTTTGGCCAGAGGCAGCACTGCCTTCTAGAACAGAAAACAAAAAGCGAAAAAGGAATCTAAACGAAAAATACAAGAGAATAAACATCGAGAAGAGGCTGGAGGGCAACAGGCAAAAATCTCCGAACATTGAAATATACGTCTGCGTATGTTTGGATTTCTTTGCTAGACCCGAAGGAAGACTACGCCCTCGTATAGTTTGCAACAACGCTTTATGCTAACTCAAGCTTCAGCCGAGCGTGTGGACACAAGGAAAATCCGTCGTTTTCCGATTCCCGATGACATTCTTTATGGCCACCATTCGTTCTGACCACCCTTGTCCACCATCCTCGGCAAACAATCCGCTTTCCACCTGAAGATCTTCCCGGGCGACAAGAAGAAATCCCTTAAACCCGTATCGATTCGAATTTCTAATTTTCATCCGCCTCAAAGCGCTCCTAAAAGTATCAACAACAAACAACGAAATTATGCCACGATTTCAGAAATATCTCGCTACATTTTATCTCCGATATTCCGCATGCAGTTTCGCAAATTGCAGGTGCAAAGTTTAGAGGCTGATTTAATTAATACAGAACGTTGCGTTTAATAAGTATTATTTACACAGTTTCAGCTGCAACGGCGCGATAAACTTGAGAACCTTAGCAAGCTCCAAATACGCGGAATTATTCATCGCGTAAATATGGGGAATTACTGAAAGACTAGATAGAGACTTTAAACCGTATAGACTCCCAGAGAATTAGTAGCAATTGTTTTGCAGTGAATTTCAGGGTGTATCAATTTTTGAATGGGTCTTGAACCGAAGTCAACTATCCTATCAAAATTTCATAGTAAAGCTACCAGGATACAGTAAGAGCGTAATGAAGTTCCAAGATGTGCCCTGAAATAAATCGTTTCAGTCTCGTCCCATTTTCTGTGCTCCCCTCAAAAGCTTTCCTGAGCTGTTCAAATATTTCTAAACGCTTTAACCTCTTAGGCTGAATTTTGCTTCTATGTACAGAGTTCGAATTACGCGTAAACAGCACTACAATGTGTGACAATGTTGTTCTCTTAGCGAGTACATTGGAATGATGTTTTTTATGATTAAATTATTTTTACCAAAGATATGATATACTTTAACTTTGATAATTTACTTTTTTAGAAAATTTAGAAAATATGTAATTTCCAAATGTTTCCAATATCGTGTATTAGTGCAAAGAGGTGCTCCCATGGTGCCTAAACTTGGCGTTACCTTTTAATTACATGTAATGTACTTTTGTGGGATTTGTTAATACACTTATAAAACATGGTGAAGGCATTAAAGTGTGAATCAAAACATATGAAAAGGATCATTCAATTGAAACGGTGAGCGAGTGAGCCACTATAGTGGGGCTATGAATTTACTATTACATTCGCGAAAGCCACTATAGTGGACCATCGTGCAGAGATATGGTAAGAGGTTAAAAACTTTGTTCGTTTATCGAAAAATTACGATTATCAACGAACGAAGTGGGAAATTGTGGGAAAGCTAGATGCTATTTATGTTTGTTCGTTTGCCCCGTTAATTACGTTTCGTTTATTTCGCGATGCTCGGTGAAAACAGTTTAGTATTTATTTTGCAACTGAAATTACCCGTTTCCGCTTGCGCCGCGATTTTCCCGGTGTCCTGTGCAAAGATTAGCCCGCCGTTCGGAAGGGACTTCCGAAGATTTAAGTTCTCGAAGAGAAGGAACCGCGGAGGGTTCTTAAATATTGAAGTTAGGCATCGTAACTCAGTGTTAGACAGTTGTGGCGAGCTACCGAAGTCATAAACAACTCTGGAAACTTCGATTGTGAAACTTTTCTGGGAAATAAGGTGGTAAAATAGCAACGGAGTGTACCAATATGCGTTATGCCCGCTGCGTGCCCGTCAGAGAACAGCTGTTATCATACTATTAAAACTTTCGAATCCCTGGATAACTCGAACTGCAAATAATTTCAAAAATCATACCGGGAGCATACAGATATTTCGGCTAAAATGGCTCTTTTTTTTTAGCTGCTGAAAAATGGTTCGCAGCTGCGATTCGGCTATTGGTGTCATATTTGAACGAGAAAGTCACTTTGTTTAAAAAAATGTCGATAGCGTTTACGGACGACAAAAATAATTATTTACTATACTGAAGTTTAGTGACAATTTTTTACTCGTTTTTTTAAAGTGTATGATATGTGAAAACATGATATTTTAGAGAACACTCTGTTAAAATGAAATGTTCGTGTACTTTATATTACAGTATGGAGATGTTTGTATAAAAGGGAATATAAAAATATTCAATTAATAGCAAAAATATTTCATAAAAACATGATGCATCGTTCTCAAAGTGACTCAATTTAAAAGAGTACCTCCATTTTATGAAGATCGTCTCCAGATTAAAAAAATCATGCATCCACATAATAATTTTCTTTCCCCCATAATGATTATTCATTTACGGTGATTCGATGTCGCAAAACCGGAAACGTAATGAACATCAGCCACTCGTTTCTCCGCGGCCATATTGTATTTCTCTTCTGGCTGTGGTGCTCGTGCGTGGTTCCTCGTCATCCATCCTTGTCTTGGCCGGCTTTTACTCGAAAGTCGGAGAAGATTATTAATAGTTCTACTCCCGTGTGAATTATCGTGCACTCGACAAGATATGATCGGGAGCACGCGCGACATTCACCGACTTTCGAACACACCTACAAGAAATGATATTCCGTGTATCGCGGAAAATGTCAACCGCGTTTCGTGCGATCATGAAAATGTATTTTTCTTAATCTGAAGGAACGTTCGTGCTTCTGTACAGAAGTTGATTAACTTGCCTCGCTTTAAGTTGCTGTGGTTCATGTTGCCTCGCTTTATATCGCCTTACGTTTCATACTCATGCGTTAATTCGCTATATGTTCAATCTCTACGCGTTAAAGAAGCGTCCATAAGGTACGTGTTAGATTACTGTCCACTAGATTACTACACGTTGGATTTCTACGTGTTAGATTGCTATGCATTCAATTCCTACACGTTATATTGCAATACATCAAATATTTGTGCATTAGTTTTTCATATGTTGGATCCCACGAATTAGAGTGCGGCGTGTTGAATTACTACGCGTTAGATATCTTCACGTTAGATTACGATGCGTTGAATTGCTACGCGCTAGATTACTACACGTTAGATTACAATGTGTTGAATTACTATGTGTTGGATTACTACACGTTAGATATCTGGACGTCAGATTATGATGAGTTGAACTATTATTACGCTTTGGATTGGCACGTGTTAAATATCTAGACGTTCAATAACCACATGTTAGATATCTAGATATTAGATTATGACGTGTTAAATTGTTACGCGTTAGATTAGCACGCGTTGTATATCTAGAGGTTAGATTACCGCGCGTTAGATACCTAATCGTTGGATTACGATATGTTGAATCTCTACCCGTTAAATTACCATACGTTAGATATCTACACATTCGATTACCATTAGATACCTCAACGTTAGATTCCGATGCGTTGAATTGCTACTCGTTAGCTTACTACGAACTCACTAACGACACGTTAGATATCTAGACGTTCGATTACCATTCAATTATCACACACTGAATCATGGTACTTTAGTTCACTAAGATTCAATCATCACGAGTTAAATCACCGTATATTAGATTACCACGAGCTAGATATTTACAAGTTAGATTCTCGCGCGTTAGTTAACGCCTTAGATTGCCACTCGTTAAATTATCACGCGTTAAATCACTTCGGTTAATAAAGTCATGCATTACATCACGAGTAATATAACCAGTAATTATAAAACTATTCACTAGATCGCCACTTTTCATATCAGCACCCCAATCATATCTACTAGTATTATAATCCCCATCCATTGTTCGAAAGCATCGAAAAGAAAACGCGGAAAATTCGTATGAAAACCAAAGCTAAAAATTTCTGTATACAAAAATTGCTACCGAAAACCTGCAAACAATAGTCGTCGTACTAACAATGTAACAATGATTGAATAGTCGGAAGTTAAATTTGAAAAGATGTAACCGGTAACAAAAGGAGTTGAGAACAAAATGAAATACAAGTCAACAGGCGACAGTAGCACGAATTTGCGTAATCACTGGGCCGTCGGTTTCGCGAGAGCTCGTCGGAAATAGGAAGCCCTGCAAAATTCTGTCGAGGATGAAGTTTCTGGTCTATCGAGTGCGACATTCTGTGGCAGTGGTCATTTAAACGCCGCATACTCCTCGTCCGTCCCTTCATCGACAAAGCCTCGCAATCTCTCGTCCGCCGCAGACAGATATTTCGCCAGCTATGAATGGATTTTTCGGGGGTCTTTCCGGTACGGTCGGCCCTTTTAACCGAACAGAGAATCGGGAAACGAGCCTGCGCGTGGTTGATAAATCGCGTACGATCGACAAATTGCCGCGATGACGAGTCATTTTCCCTTCTTCCGTGACAATTACACCAATCTATGAAAATTATCACAATAAAAAATAGTAATGTAGTTTGCAAAACGTAATAATTCAACGTTTCGTAATCAGTCGCCACGATATCTAACTTATACAGGGTGTCCACGCCTAAGTGTGACAATGCGATATTTCATAAACTATTGGTGACACAAAAAATTGTTTATATGGAAATTGCAGGGTACAAGGGGCTCTATGTTTTGGCGCAAACGAAAATTTGATAATGTTATTAATGTAAAAGATATGATGGTGAAGTTTCGATTTTTAAATGGAACCATATATTTTTGTTTCGATCACGCGATAGTGCTTTTCAAGACGAAATTATTAAGCTTTCATGTATTTACCCGATTTTTATTAGTTTTCGAGATATAACGCTTAGAAATTTACTGATTTTCAGCAGAAACGTCACGATTTGAGTAGTAAGTCATAAAAACGGTCTTATTGTTGCGGTAAGGCCGAAACCGATAGCCAGGGGTCTACGGTCCGAACGGCAAGTCCGAAGAGTAAGAAACGTGGAAAGTATTGTCCATTACGGTCGAAGTTTGCCGCATCAAGAATGGACATTTCTTTCCACGTTTCTTACTCTTCGGACTTGCCGTTCGGACCGTAGACCCCTGGCTATCGGTTTCGGCCTTACCGCAACAATAAGACCGTTTTTATGACTTACTACTCAATTCGTGACGTTTCTGCTGAAAATCAGTAAATTTCTAAGCGTTATATCTCGAAAACTAATAAAAATCGGGTAAATACATGAAAGCTTAATAATTTCGTCTTGAAAAGCACTATCGTGTGATCGAAACAAAAATATATGGTTCCATTTAAAAATCGAAACTTCACCATCATATCTTTTACATTAATAACATTATCAAATTTTCGTTTGCGCCAAAACATAGAGCCCCTTGTACCCTGCAATTTCCATATAAACAATTTTTTGTGTCACCAATAGTTTATGAAATATCGCGTTGTCACACTTAGGCGTGGACACCCTGTAGTAATGTAGCATGTAGTAATTCAACGCATTGTTATCTAATGATCAGATATCTGACGCGTGGTAATCGAACGTCTAGATATCTAACGCGTAGTAATCTAACGTGTTGCAATTCGACGCGTCGTAATTTAACGTGTAGCTATCTAACGTGTGGTAACTCAATACGTAGTAAGCTAATATGTAGTAATTCAACTCATTGTAATCTAACGTTTAGATGTCTGACGCGTAATAATCGAACGTCTAAATATCTAACACGCAACAAACACATCGTAATCTAACGTGGATATATCTAACGCTTAATAATTCAACACCTTACAATCTAACTTGTAAAAATCTACATTTTTCTATTAGTTGTTTTCATTTGGTTTAAATTTCTTGAGAAAAAGGAATGAAATAGAAAACTTCCCTCACAGACATTGAAATCATATTTCTTAAACTGGCGGTTATTTCACATTATATAACAGTACGATGTGGTAAAATGTTGCTGTAAGTCCTGTTTTAATTGTTTGAGTTTCAAATATTGTGAAAATTGAAGTATTTATCGAGAAATAGTAAAAAAATGTTTATGCTGAATGGTACCTGCATATGTCCTTATTGCGCATGCGCGGTGTGTACTGTGCGCATGCGCATTGCGTATCTCGGTTGAGGAAACCATTTTATTTAGCTTTACTTTGATAAATACCTTAATTTCAGTAGCATTTGTAACTATTAATATGTCAGAGTTATTATTATTTATTACCAGTATCAAAATGATGAAAGTATTGTGCTGACAGTGTGTATTAATCGTGAAATTGATACTCTGACAAATTATATTAACATGTAACAGCTTTTATATGAAATATCTTTCTCTTTAAAGACCTTTCAAATTTTTTATAGTTTACATTTAATCAGAGATCACTGCGATTAAAAGCTTGTATTTTTCATCTCTATGAGATGCTATCGAATTAAAAATTATTTTCCATCCTCAAATTACCTGTAAATTACAATACTTTTGTATTAAAAGTTTAGGAACAATTACAATTTTTAAGAAATTGTCCATGTTTGTTTTAAATTCTGAATAGTATAAAACTAAATGAAGTTATTTGGAACGAATAATGAAACGAAATTTATCCGAGTACATTTTTTTTTATTCGAATATGATAGGAACGAGTTTTTCCCAAGCGTCGCGTTATAAATCACGAATCGGTTTCGATTCTTTCGTATCGACTTCTAGCGATACGTGAAAAGCGAGACAAAAATGATACAGAATCCAACGATTCGCTACAACCGCGATCGTGTATAATAAGCTGAAACCGATCGTGGCTGCAGCTGCAGATACGTCGGTGCATTTATAGAAGTACAATGGCCGATGTATCCGGCCGATTGTCGACTATAAATATCGAGATTTATCTCGATTAACGTGCGACCACGCGCGCCTATACGAGACCCGTGTCTGCACAAAAATCAGCCGTGTCTATGTTTCTTCCTGTGTTCCGTTATCAATACGAATAATTACATCGTACACGTGTCTCGCAATTCAATCGAGATATTCCAAACCTTCGTTATAATGTAACATTGCAATTTGTTTGATTAATCAATCGCATCTGTTGTTGCAACATATTCGTGCGTATCGCGATGGATCATTTAATTGGATATAACGCAACATTCGTTTAAAAAACAATAATTTCATAGAGACTTTAACAAATATTTTAGTAACTTATTTTTTATAAAGTACTTCAATTATTAATAAAAATTACTTTGTGCGATACGTGGATTGTTAGAAAAATATTTGATTAAATCAGTTTCATTAAAGAAAATTTTGAAATCTTTGATGCAACAATTATATGAATAGTAGAAACTTTAATTATTATTTTAGATTATTAAATTCAAGATTGTTTTACATGTTCAGAAAGAATTTTAAAAAGTTGCGAATAAACCAATTCAATTTTACAGTGCTTATTTCACTCGATGCAACACGATTCATATTCCAATTATTAATTAAATTTCTATATAAAATAAGGGCAAGGAACAATAAATCGGGGAACGTAGAATCGGAAATTATAATTATCTCGGGATTATTCATTCAGATGAATTAATGTGTTTAATAAATTAAATTCCATCGTGCCAACTTCCCTTTTAATTCGATGGATTCCGTATAATGCGAGAACAAAAGTTGTTTACAATATGAATTCGGTATTAAATCATAAAACAGGGGCGGTGGAAGTTACAAAATTTTTAATTGCCTCGCATTTACAGTCGTTGCGAAAACCGTGGAACGAACACTCGGACAGAAAATAAATCCGTCATGAAACGTTCACACGTTTTTCTTCCCGGCACGAATTGATTCAACCTGATCCATCGGCTGCAATTTTCAGTGTTAATATTGACAATTTAATCATCGTTACTTCGCGGCGAACATTTTTCTCCCGGTTTCCAGACCGAAGAAATATAAACGATCTTTCTCTCTTTTTTTTTTTTAATATTCAACGACGGGTATAATTTGTGCCGGCTGGAAGCATTTATTTCGCTCATCGGCACTTGCTATATATAACGTGCCGGTACATACGCGCCGAGGTATCGGAGAACGCAGTCGGGCTAATCCCATAAAGTCAATTATTCCACGGGGAATATTCCATTGTAGGAATATCGACGAATCATCGACAGAAAACGAGTGACTCGATTTAGGCTAGGGAGCGAGCGAAAAAGAAAATTAAATTTACCCAAAATTTCTCTGGTGATCGACGCTCGACCGACGTGCGCGGACTCTCGACATCCACGAAACCCGAAAACAGAGAAAAAGAAATGAAATAAAAGAAAATTCCAACACGCACGTACCCCTCGTTGCGAATGGGAATGTTCAATAACGAATGCTTTCGAACGTGATTTTGCACTTTGTTTTTTGTTGCTGATCCATTAGTACCGCGTTCTTAATAATTTCGTGATTTATCAATTAATACTTTGTTCCTCTGCGCGATTCGTATCGAGGAAAATTGATTCGACGTTCATCTATTTAATTTCAGTTACAATAACAACGCATTTGTCAAATCGGATTTCCTGTAACTCGTTTAATAATTCTAACCGGTTATTTTATAATAAAAATATAAACGAAGGGTTTATAGTCTTCTTCGAACTTTAATACCAAATCGAATTAACCGGTTCATAAGCTTCTTATCTTAAATTACAAAATTTGCTCTTCTTCAAATCTCTGATGATTTTCTTGGAGTATCGATTACTATATTTTTTATAACTCTTAAATTGACCCCTTCCCATTTATTATTCAGATGCGTTAGTCAAGACTCAGGGCTATAACATTAAAACGAACAAAGAAAATTAAAATGTTGTATTTTATATTCAAGGATCCATAATGCAATTTATAGTTGGACCTAAATTTCAAGTTGAAGAATATTCAAAGTTTGTTACATTTAAGCTGTAAGTGCTTCACGAGTGAGACATGTGAAAGCACAGGAAGGAGTTAAAATTAAATACGTTAGTTTTAACACTAACATTTAACGCGTACAAATAAATGATTAAAAACAGATTATTATTTGTGTCGAGAGTATATGGAAGATTTTTCGCGGCTATTTCGAGGGATAAGTGGAAACCGAGGAGTAAAAACTCGGGTGCGAGAAGTTAGAGAAACGAGCAGTAGAGGAGCACACACCTCGTAAGAAAAGTAATTGCCGGCAACAGATCATGGGGTCGGCTTCATCATGGCGGGCGCGAGGGCATTTGACCAAAGGCGGACGTAATAAAGTTTCGTTTCGACGCCGCAGACCCGGAGATCTAATATAAAATGAAAATAAATCAAAGCTTCTCTCATCAGGCCAAACCATTAACTTCCGTTTCTTTGTATCGTTCAGTTTCCAGGGAAATTATTAATAGCGGAAAAACAATTTGCCCTAGTTTAATGAAGGTACCGTCATCTCTCTCTACTATTATCGATTGCCTCCGCCAGACGGATACTTTATAAAATAAATTTAAAGAGTAGAGAAATCAGGTTGTTTACGCGTTAAAATCAAAATAATCATTCGATACATAAATTAGAGCCTAAATTCGTACGTTGTTGACTCTCCGAACAGATCACTTGTAGGAACACATAATGCGTGCAATTGATAATGAAAATAATTTACAAGTTATAATTTGCCGAATTTGACAAGTGGTTTTATTTCAAACTAATATATCTTTTGACGCAAAAATGAATTGAGTTGAGAAACACTGAATATTTCAAATAGAGTAATAGTAAAAGTAATAATGTAATAATGTTCGTTGGGCATTGAAGAAACCCTAATAGCGCTATATTCTAATCTAGTATAATTTATGCAAAATTACACAACCCAAATTGGAATAAAACATTCTTGTTAAAATTAAAGTTAATAAAAGCAATGGACACATTGGATATTAAACACCGAATTTTTTCAGCGAGTGTTCAGCTTCACTTCATGTATGCATCTCGCATATTAACATTCTTCCTTCCGAATCAATTTATTACTGATAAAATTTTTTTTAAAATCACATCAATGTTTCATTTAATTATAACTCATTTTCGATATAAGTATTGCAAATCCCACGGGACATATATCCATGCGTCGCCGACTCTACGGATGAATCCTTGATTTTCTATAGGGAAGTATAGTGAGTGGAATTAATTACAGAATAATTACCAAGCTATAATTTCACGAATTTGATGAAATACGTATTACAAGTCCCACATACGGAATGTATATCCATGCGTCGCCGACTCTCCGGACGAATCCTTGATATCTATAGAAATCCATAGTGCGTGAAATTGACGGATAAAATAATTTCCACGCTCCCATTTTACGAGTCTGACGAAATAAGTATTGCAAATGTAACGGGCGAAATATAAATTTATTCGTTGCCAACTCTACGGACCTTGATATCTATCAGACTTTCCTTAATATCTATCAGACTAATCAACCAGAATAATTTCCAAGCTAAAATTTGTCGAATTTGACGAAATAAGTATAGGAAGTCCAACGTATGGAACATAAATCCACGCGTCACCAACATTCAGTGGTGAAAAATGCGAGAGAGGTCGAGTTTATTTGTACGGACCTAACCGTGCACCGGTAATCGCAATTAATTCTGCAGGGGTGTAAAATATCGAGTAGTCCGGTTCGTGTGCAGGTAAACCAGGCGTTGGCGATGAATTCTTAAGGCACACCTGTTCTCCGTCCTGCTGGAAACGGACTCGTTGATGTCCATCCTGGCGGAAACTAAATTACCTTTCAGGGTGTACCACACCCGTGACTTAATTCTTTGCCCCCCTTTTTCCGTGTTCACGGTACAACGTTAATACGCGCTTTGACCGACTCGTCTCGCTTTCCCCGTTAACGAAGGAAACGAAATGAATGTCGGCATAATTGCAAGGGCAAGAAACGCACTTAAAATGTATAAATAAGAATGAAAAGCGTCGAGAACCGCGTTTGAACGTCGCGCCTCAGGTGCTTGCCTTTTTAATTCCTCGACACACACACACAGAGAAATGGACACAAACGACCTCTAGCCTGCTTTTCCATTTACTTAACCAACCGTGCTCCACATCTGTCATTAAAAACTTTTGCGAAATGTTCTTCAGCTACGTCATTCAAACAAAACATTGCCCCTGTAACGATCCTTTGTTTACAACCTGTACAATGAAGGACTTTGCCTCATTATTTTATTGCACAATACTTGTATTCCTTTTTCATTCGCTCGTTAGAATTTTGCGTTTACCATTCTTTTATAGCCCTGTGTTTACTTGAAATACCCTTTTTGTTACAAAAGGAAACTATTAATAGCGGTGGTGCATGAAACAAATATGGCGGATGTGGCAGCACTTTTAACATTCCGTTGAGCTGATTTCTTGAGAATGGTTGTAAAGAACAATTAAAATGTATAATGTTATCGAAAAGCACTTCTACTGAGTTTTATTTTTATAAATAAGTAATCATCATAAGTTTATAACGCTGTCGGCCATTTTTAGTTCATACGCTGACCGCCAGTCGCATGTAAAATTCCTATAGCAAATTCTATCGTTGAGCGTTTATTTTATTAGAATTATACGAAATAGTAAAGACTATAGGAATTATTTTCTTTTATAGAAAACAGAGCTTTGATACTTTGTTCGAAAATTGTTATTTATCGAATTTAAATAAATAACTCTGTTCGAAGAGGACAGAGTCCAATATCAGAGATAAGATATTTCATCTTTTGAGTCACAGACGGTGTCTCGAAATCGAACTTCTCGAGGAGGTTACTTTTAAGGATGGCAGAAGAGAAGGCAGATCATCTCGGTTTATGGGCTTGCGTACGTGTCCACCATAGGTTTGAAGTCGATATCACAGGATGTATCGCATTGTTCCGTGTTATTTATCACCTCCCACAAAATACAATTCCATAGTTCCTCCCCGGCTATACAAGAAATAGATAACGCGACATTTCTTTCGAGATTCCTTTCCCTCGGGCGTACTCTTTCGCGTATTTCTGCGAATTTTTCCGCGTTTATCCTCTAAATAAACGTGAAAATTATTACCATCGAAATAAATAAAATTCAGATTAAAGAAAGTAGTCCACCGACACGCCGGGGCGAAAGGAAATTCCTTTAAATTAAAGTTCAAAGTATATTTTCACGTCCTTAAACGAAAACGCAAACGATTACGAGTTCAGGCTTTAAACACACGGTTTATTCTGGAAACGTGGGAACGTAATTAATTTACGCAAACTTCTACCGCGCGAAAAATAATTTCCCTGCTTCTGTGAAGGAACGAAAGTATGTTTATGGAATTATGCTGTTTACTGCTTGATAAATTCATCGTACGAAAAAAAAAAAATATGTATAAACTCGGTTTGTACATTTCTTCTAACCGTGTTTATTAAATTTTTTGTTCCAGGTACGTACACGTTTACATGCTTACTCCAACAAGTTTTATAAAACAAGTGGTAAGTAGTTTCATTACTTTTATGTCCGAGCGGGTTGCAATTATTTTTTTAAGCAAAACTCTTCTCGATATATTTATTTTATACAGTCATTTAGGTGTATCATAATATCCACACTTAGGGAGGTCCCCTGTTTGTACTTAAAAATTTGTCAGTTCGAAAAAAATAACTTTTTACAATATAAAAATTTGAACATCTGAGAACTTGAGAGAATCTTTTCAGCTGTAGAAAGGAATCAAAGATGGCGAACAGGTGGAAATGATCTAGCTGACGATTCTTCGTACCGATTGCGGTTTCTTGGTTTGACGTGGTGGTCGTCGTAAACGGCCACCGACGACGAGTCTTGTAATCAAAAAGTCATTATCCCCGGTTATCCCGTGGCTCTCCAAGTTTCCGGTCCCTGGTCCCGACCACAATTCCTCGCAGTTTTCCCCGGCATTGGGGCGATGCGAAACCCAGAGACAATGACACTACTTCATATTAATTTCCCTGCCGATTCCTGGCCCCTTATTCTTTTTACCTCACTCGACGTCTCCTCTCGACGTGCTTCCCCACGTTGCGTCGCTTCAGGAAACCGCATTGTTACCGCCTGCTTTCATCTTCCGTTTGCCTGGCCAGTTTTACATCATCCACCCGCGTGCATCCCTGTTTCATATGGAAAACTCCAAGGAAGTAGCACCAGATTTTCATTAATCAAAGCGTGTTTGAAATTGCTATGAACGTAATTTCACGGCTGAGGGCTACTGATCAGACTGTGGATGTTCATACATTTATGACCACATTCTTTGTTCAAAACCGATCGAATACTTAAGATGACAAAGACTATGATTATTTTTCTATTAAAGTTTTATTAATTAAAGAACGTTTGTCACATTTTATGATTACATTACAGACTATTAAGAATAAAGGTATTTATCTTTTAATCTGTATCATTTACCAAACACCTTTCGAAGGTATAGAACATCAAATTCGTCTGTGAATATTCAATGTTGAAAACTGATTTACCTGAACGCGTCATGTGTGACGATACACGTCCCAATGCTCCGTGTACTACTACGTAAATTATAACCCGTAGAACTACTACGTGAATTACAACCCGTAGAACTACTACATGAGTTATATCCGTAGAATTACTACACGTAGAGTTACACCGCGTTGAATTACAATTCGTAGCTAAACACGTGGTCACAAAATTTGTTGCCATGTGTGGCTAATTTATTGCCATACACAATAATACGTACATGCAATCTATATACAACTAATTACCATAGAATACACTGTTGCTATTACTGTAGTGTCACACTGGATCGCATTACCATGTGAAATTACGTGAGGAACTATAGCGAAATTACAATAGGAGCAACTATAGCATGCTTAATGAATTGTGCCATATTCTAATATGTCAGTATGAAATAGATAATTTATTACGTGTCGATAAAAGTGGAATGCGTAGATCTTTTCAGACACCGTGAATCGAAGATGAGAGAATAGAGAGACTTCGCACCTCGGTCAGGACACTGTTTGGCGATACATTATTTAAATCAGCGCCACGTTTGTTTGCTGTCTCTGTGTGCAACATGTAAATACATGGCGGACCACCGTGTAGTCCTGGTTCGACAGGGGTAGAACGAGCACCGAAAACGGCCAGATCAAACTAGTCCTCTCCTGGTGGCAGGAGAGGATGCTGATGATGGCGTCCGGCGTTGCCCCGCAAACTCGATTCGCTCGCTTTCTACCGGACGCGAGGCGCTCGGAAAATTTGCAAATGCCCGGGCTCGTGGTCGATGATCGAGTAGTCGATGCCATTGTGTGATTGGTGTTACGATAAAAAATGTTGTCCGCGTTTGACGTGTTATTTATTCGCTAGGCGGTAGCCAACCCCTCCGGCGGACGTACCCTCGCCCATTTTCGTGTTTTACGCCTCTGTGGCGTGAATTCGAATTATCGGCCACGAGGAGCATTTGCATGATTGCGAGCACTGTGGATTGCACGCGATCTTACTCGATCGAGACCGGTGCTCTGTGAAATTAAATAACGTCAAACGGCTCGCGGTCGCTCGTTTTTGATCCGAACGAACCACGGGCTGTTTCGGTGGTTCGGCAAGGTTCTGGAAAATTCAGTTTCATCGGCTATCTTGGACGATTTTATTTACCTTCAAACTTTCCATTGGCGCGAGATTAGAACTCTTTTACGGTACTTTCATGTTTTGAAATTTTTACTTGAAAGTTATTTGGAAGAGTGCTCTTGGTATAGTTAAATATCCTTCATTTTGTGTTAAGAGTGACGATGGGGCATTTATACAGTGACTTTTGTTAAGGTTCAAGCTTTAAATTGGTGTATCATATGTGTCATTTTGTTATACTTTTCTGTCATGAAATTCTTACGAACGTTTTACATTTCTTGTTTTTAATGTAGAATGTCATAGCCTCATATAATTAAGTATCTCTCATTTTATATAAAGAATGTTAATGGGGAATTTACATCATACTTTTAACTGATTTCAAAGCTTTAAATTCATGTGACATATGTGTCATTTCATGATACTTTTCTGTCATGAAATTTTGACAAACTTCTCATGTTTGGAAATCTGCTATTTGGAATATAAAAGTGTTTTTACTCGACACAATTGGGGATCTTCTATTTTTTATTAAAGATATCGATAGGTGCATTTATATAGCACTTTTCGTGAAGCTTTAAGCTTTATATTGATGTAGTACATGCGTCATTTCATAATACTTTTCTGTCATGAAATCCTGATAAACTTCATCTGCTTCAGAACCTGCTACTTAAAATACAAAAATGTTACTACTCGAAACAATTAGTGGTCCTCCATTTTGTATTAAAAATATCGATAGGTGCATCCATACAGTAGCTTTCAGTAAGTTTTAAGCTTTATATTGGCGTAGTACATGCGTCATTTCATAATACTTTTCTGTCATGAAATCCTGATAAACTTCATCTGCTTTAGAACCTGCTACTTAAAATACAAAAATGTTATTACTCGAAACAATTAGTGGTCGTCCATTTTGTATTAAAAATATCGATAGGTGCATCCATACAGTAGCTTTCAGTAAGTTTTAAGCTTTATATTGGCGTAGTACATGCGTCATTTCATAATACTTTTCTGTCATGAAATCCTGATAAACTTCATCTGCTTTAGAACCTGCTACTTAAAATACAAAAATGTTACTACTGCAAACAATTAGTGGTCCTCCATTTTGTATTAAAAATATCGATAGGTGCATCCATACAGTGGCTTTCAGTAAGTTTCAAGCTTTATATTGGCGTAATACACGTGTCATTTGATAATACTTTTCTGTCATGAAATCAAATCCGACGTTTCATGTCCTGCAATTTACCATTCGATATACACGAATGTCATTACTCCGTACAATGGATGATTCTTCATTTCGTTTGAACAACATCGATGGGGCATTTACACAGTGATTTTGATCAAACTTCAAGCTTTAAATTGATGTGGTACATGTTTCATTTCGAGATACTTTTATGTCATGAAATTCTGGTGGATTTTTTACATTTCGAAATTCGTGATGGAAGCGTACAAGTTTCGTTTTTCTATCGAATCGGTGCGGTGACGACCCACGCATAGCGCACGTTCGACTGCAGCGTGAAAAGCTTGCTCGTTATACTCGCACCGATACTTTCCATGAAAACACACCACGGCGTAATCTTCGCGCTGGTACATCTGTGAAATTTCTATCTTGAAAACGCGACGACGCTTTCAGCATTCGGGAAAGTCGGCTTCGAAACCATGGAAAGAGGAATATTAATGACATGAACGGATTCGCGGAGGACGTTGACACTCGTATTTCGTTGATGAAGAGTTACGATACAAAGATATCCATAGAAATGAACTGCGTCGTCAATTTTTTTTTTTATCATAATTAATTGAACCTATAACTTCGAAATTACGATTATAAGCTTGTAACTTTAAAATTCTAATTATAAAATGATAACTTGACAAGTTATAATAAATACTTCAATATTAACTTTAATTACATCACACGTTTTGTAGATAAATAAAATTTATAAAAGAATCCGTCGTAAATCATATAATTTGATTAATTCAACGTACATATATTAATCACGGATATCGAATGTTAGTTCCGTAATTTTTATTTAAAAACGAACCCTTCTAATATGGTTCAACGTTGTAAAGTATCGACTTCTGGCTGAAACCGGATACCAAATGGTCTGAAAAATTTAAAATGCCAATCAATGATGTGTTTCAAATATATTTTCGATCGATCGTTGTCGTAAAAAGCAATGGACCGGTAGTAACAGCACTCTGCTCGCTATCGAAACCCCTCGCATAGAGAAATTTCGGTTTTGCTTCTTTTTTACACTGCTTCCTTTACCTACGGGTATTATTTTAATAAAGGGCAGGCCACGAAACATACACAAAATTGTTTAATTAATTTAATTCAGTAACAGGGAACGTTTTTTACACAGCTGCCAAAAATGTACAGATATTCAGTTGAGATATTCTAGGCTCAGAATTAATTATTAACGAATTTTATTCAGATAAGTTTACAAAAATGTAGAAAAATGTATTCATAATTTGTATGCATTCTTATTCCATATATAAATTAAAAATTTATAAAAATGATTATAAAAATGTATAATTTTCTTTATAAATTGTAATCATGAATAAAAATAATTATAAAAAGTCAAATTATAATTTATATGCACTGTTATCCCATATATAAATAAAAAATTGATAAAAATGATTATAAAAATGAATGATTATTATTATAAATTATAATCATTAATAAAAATGATTATAAAAAATCAAATCATAATTTGTATGAATTGTTACCCTATATATAAATTAATATCTGTAATTATTAATTAATAATTGTACAAATACAATTATCTGTTACTTTACTGTACATTGAATATCAAATACTTTGTGTCAGCTTTAATATATTTTATTTATAAATATTTAGACAAATTAAAAATACTTAAAAATTTGAATTTTATTTTCATGTTTTTATTCCAAAAAAATTATTAAAAATTATTAAAATTGAAATTAAATAATGGTATAAAATTGCAATAACTTACAAGAGTATAAATACGTCAGAAGCTTTTTATATCGCATGAAATTGTTTCGAGTTTGTCCAAACACATAAAAAAACAGTCGATTCGTGTTCAGTGAATTTTTACCGCATTCCTCGTCGAAGTAACAGCGATTCGTCGAAGAGGGAAGGGTTAAAGGGGAAGGTCTGCATGAATAATTGAATCGGTGTAACCAACGGAAGATAAAGCCGAAACAAGGAAGAAACCCAGGGACATCGAGCTGAAAGCTATCGTTCATTAATTTGCGGAAGCTCGGGTCGTTAGTTGAACAGATACAGATGGCAGATATGTTAAAGTAGGCATTGTCGAGCAGGCAAACGTTATTTGGCAGCGAACAAACGACAATGTTATCTATCGTCCGGTGCGCCGAGCAAACGGTCGGATCGAATATAAATAACGATACGAAACGGCAATCTGTTCCTAATTTATTGCCAGCCTTCATGCAGATTTCTTGCTTGACCCTTGCCTCGACGTGCGTTCGCTTTCGATTCACTTTTTCCGTCTTTGTTCTCCACGACGTAAATGGCGGTATTGTCCACCCGTAATCTCCGATTCGGACTGAAACTGGAATAAACATTTTATGGCCGTCATATAAACGTATATTTCCTCTTCCGCTTCGAGTGGAAATCTACTTTCTAATTCTCCATATTTTCCGTATCTGTATCATAATTATGTAATAAATCGTTGCTAATATTCGGTACTGTATTCTGCAGAGTTTAATTTAAAAAATATATTCAAAAAATATGAATGATAAAATTGTATCCAGGAACATACTATGTTTTATTTCATTTTTAAGCTTTCATACAAATTTTTAAACCGGATATTTTTACATAGATGAATTCTGTGGAACATGTGTGAAAAATAGGGGCAAAATCAGAAAAAATATTGTTAATAAGATATTAAGATATTTATTAAAATTAGGACTTATTTTGAACTTTCCTAGAAATCTTCTTCATTTTAAACTGAACTATTAATGTGAACTATTAATTCTTTGGACGATATGTGAGATATTTTTTGTGACACCCTATATATTCATTTTATAGGTCAGTAATTTATGATATGTACTAACGGTAATTTATGATAGATATGAATGACAATTTACAGCACATAATTTAAAAAACATACTAATCAGTCTACCATCATAAATGTTACATCTCAGCCAACAGTATTTAAAGGAAGGCACGATTAATCAGCGAAGAAAGTTCATAATACCACGAGAGGGCAAAGTATGTATCTATAGCGGTGACAATATCACGCAAGCAGTTTGCGGCACAATGAATCGTTCAGTTTGTACTAATTGCAAACACAGACTTGTTGAAGGCATTTGACAAAGCAGGAAGTAGCTCGAGTACGATACACACAGGGGTCGGTGGGTTGATATCGTCATAGACGTTACATAGAACTCTGACAGCGACTAATTTAATCGCTAAGTAATTGTATAATATCCAATTTGTAGAGTAGAGTGCGTACCGTTCTGTTCCATGCCAAACCACTTCGGTGTTCACCTAAGCGTTTGCAAGCTGTGCAAGTCCCAATTATTAGGGATGCGTACCGTGCTGGCTGGCCTCGCGAAATGCGAGTTTCGCGACATCAGCATAGTCGGCAGAAATGAACATTTGTGAGTGGAACGCCGGTAAGGTATTTTTAGCCGACCAACATAACCTCTGCGTCGGCCATTTCGAATCCGAAGTCCGAAAAATGCTCGTACTTCGAAGTATGGAAGATCGAATTATATTGCACTGATAACGTTACAGAAATTTAACTCTCGTATTTTCAAGTATTTATTTTAAGTTCAGTGTCATCAAGGATCTCTAACTTTTTAACCTATGATTAATTTGTCAGGTGCGTCAGTCAGAACTAACTAATACAGCCATGATATAAAAAGAAAGAAAGTTGAAATGTTATATCAATTTAGTATTATGCAATCGTTGACTATGCAAATTATAATTGGACTTGAACTCCAAACTGCATCGTATTGAAAATTCGAGTAAAATTGATCGCAACTGAAATTCGAGTAAGTCAGACTCGTGGAAATATTACAAAGGGTTAACTTTCTTTAACGTTGTTTTTAGTGACGTCTCGTAGCTAAAATTAGGGGTTTCTACAAATTTTTCGTTTTTGTTTTAAAATTGTGTAAACGAAAACAAATGGGTAAAAAGAAAATGTAGAAACTTGAAAAATTAAAAAGAAAAGGACTCGTTATATTAAATATTGATAATATTAAGTAAACACAGAGGGTGCTGCAGGGTGCTGATAATAATTTTCTATCAAAAGCTCTGATTATTGAAAATATAAGTTCGTTATGCAACTCTACTTTCGTAATAAATAGTTGACTGAGAGTGTTCTAATACTTTCCTGATAGTGTCCTACATAGTGTTCAGAAGTTACTAGAAGTCACTGTATCAAAGCAAATAAAATAGTCCTATTCATACATCGTGAATCAGTTTTGTCGAGCACAAATTTGTCAATAGCGATAATTTGGACGTCGAAGGACCACCCTGGCGGGCCTCGAACGGAAATGCCAGTATCTCTGAGGATTTCCAACTGTAGTAACCGCATAGGTAGTAAAGCCGCGTCTACCGAAATATCAGCATATATATCGCGAGTGCAACTATTTTCGGCTGTTAGGTACGTACGTAGGCGCAAAACAGCGACGAGAACGAAATGAAGATGACGATGGACGGTGAAAATCGGCCACCCAGCTGGCTCCGTTGTAATGGCCTCAATGACTGAATACGAGAGACGAATAAAATTAAAACGATAAAGGTTCTTTGAACGGGACTCCCGATCTCCCGACGAGACCGAAATATTTCGGGACACAAAAGAAACTCGATAAATCTGTACGGAAATACATCCGTGACGAATATAGGTTGTCTAAATGCGATGAAACTTCAAACGAGATTAAACAGCGCGACTGTTTCTTTGGGCGTTAAAAGGTGCTGATGTGTTACCGCACTTTATGGCGATGGGACAAGTATGTCTTCTTTGGAAAAGTATGTCTTCTTTGTGGGAGGCATTTTAATTCACTGATGTCGTGTACGTATCGCTGTTATACGGATTTGGAGGCTATAGTGGTATATTAATATTAATCTCTGTTGGATCGTCATTAGAAAAACAATGTAACGAAACAGTGTTTACTGCCTGCGTTAGAAAACTGAATTAGGTCGATATCGATCGTGATAAATTGAATTGAATCGAATTGAACAACGTCAAATTGAATTGAATCGAATTGAACAACGTCAAATTGAATTGAATCGAATTGAACAACGTCAAATTGAATTGAATCGAATTGAACAACGTCAAATTGAATTGAATCGAATTGAACAACGTCAAACTGAATTGAATCGAATTGAACAACGTCAAACTGAATTGAATCGAATTGAACAACGTCAAATTGAATTGAATCGAATTGAACAACGTCAAATTGAACTGCATCGAATTCGATTGAGTTGAATTGAATCGCGTCGAAGTCGACTGCGTCGAATTGATTCACATAGAATTGAATCGCGTTGAATTTGACTGAGAGGAGTTGAATCGCGTCAATTTGAGACGTGTCGAATTAAACAACGCCGATTTAGATTGTGTTGATTTCGATCACGTCTATGCAGATCGCATCGAATTCAATTGCGTTGAATTCGATTGCATCGAATTCGATTACGCTGAATTGAATCGCGTTGAAGTCGAGTGCGTCGACTTAAATCGCGTCGAATTTGATTGCATTGAATTGAATCGCGTCGAAGTCGATCGTGCCGAATTGCATCGCGTCGAAATCTACTGCGCCAAATTGATTTGCATAGAATTGAATCGCGTCGAATTTGACTGAGAGGAGTTGAATCGCGTCAATTTGAGACGTGTCGAATTAAACAACGCCGATTTAGATTGTGTTGATTTCGATCAGGTCTATGCAGGTCGCGTCGAATTCGATTGCGTAGAATTGAATTGCGTCGAATTCGAGTGCGCCGAATTGAATCCCATCGAAGTCGAGTGTGTTGAATTCAATTGCGTTGAAGTCGATTGCGTCGAATTGAATCGCATCGAAGTCGAGTGCGCCGAATTGAATCGCATCGAATTGAATCGCGTCGAGTCGATCGTGCCGAATTGAATCGCGTCGAAGTCGATCGCGCCAAATTGAATTGCATCGAATTGAATCGCCTCGGATTCTATCGCACCGAATTGAATCGCATCGAATTGAATCGCGTCGAAATCGATCTCTCCGAATTGAATCGCGTCGACATCGATCGCGTCGAATTAAATCACGTCGAATTCTATTACGTCGAGTTAAATCGCGTCAATTCGGGACTCATCAAAATTGACAGCGTCGATTTGGATCCCGCAGATTTCGATCGCATCGTATTGAACCGCATCGAACACGAACAGTCAAATAGAAATCGGATCGAATTGAACGTCGTCGGCCTGAACCCGCCAAAATGAAATCGTCCGAAATCCCCCTACACGGAATTAAACTACGTCAAATTAAATAGCATCGAATTAAATCCGCGCGAATTGAACCGCGTCGAATCGCGGTATATCAAATTAAACGGTATCGAATTGAATTACGACAAATCGAGTGGAATTCGAATTTCTGATTCGCGCGGCATCAAGCGACGCAGAAATCACGTTCTTTTGGAGAACACGGCAAGTTTCAATCTTGATCCTTGGCAAACACAGGCACCGTGTAAGCTTGTGTAAGCATCAAGTGACTGTCGTTGACGCTTCGGGTATATCAGTCGTCGAAGACGAGCAATGTTTGTACGAAGCTTTCTTTTCCAAACGTGACCGGCTTATAATCGAAAGCCGTGCACCGGCTTCTAGTGTTCGTCGACAATGCGTGACCGGATGCTCCGACGAGGGTGAAAACGATCCAGTTTATTATTCCAACAACTTCGCCATCGATCTGTCTCTCTTCAGGGACTGGCGGAGCGCAAAAACACTCGAGAACATGTGTCCGTTTGTTCGGAAGGGTTGATACTGCAGTTTCTACTTCGAAATCGTATCCTTCTCGTGTAACTTGCACGAATGATATCGTGTTTCAACGGATTTCATGAAATGGGGTGATCATTTTTCACGAATCGTAATAGCTATTGAAACAATTGTGCTCCTTTGAACGTACTTAGAATATGAATATTTTATTAGAGAAAATATTACGATTGCTTTTCAGGACGATATATTTTACTATATCATTCTTTATTTTTGTCAATATATTTCACAATTTCACTGCTATTCTGTAGAAGAGGATTTGTTACTAGAATATTTATTTTGTTATTATAGACTGGAGGTACTTTCAGTGCAGAATGATTCCATCATTTCGTTTCTATGAGAAAAAAGAGAGTATTTTAGCTTCTCAATTTGGAGACATTTTATAAATCTTTATGTAAAAAATTTGTTAATTTTGTTTAAATATAGAAAGTAATAATGAATAGAAAACTGTAGCGTCCGAATATTAATAAGAGTAGTCATTTAAATGGCAGCCATTTTTCCTCTATCTCTCGAATTTCCTATGGTGATTTCCCCGTGGCTTTTTACAATAACCGAACGGGGTATAAGCACTGATCCGTTTTCGTGGATATTTCTTTTTCGTTTTGTATTTTTGTGTTTTTCGGTATTTATAGTTCACCGCGCACCAGTTTCATTTCGGACACTAACTTGCGAAAACAATGTGTACGTAGTGGTTAATTCATTCCCATTGATCCTCTTATACTCCCCAGACCGTGCAGTGTACTTTATCAGAATTCCATTTGTTCTGTCAAAAATAAATCTTACCGGAGCTAGCTTTAATAAAAGAACCGTTCAACTATATATCCCTTTTCACGAGTGTAATTGTTTCTCTGTAAATCAACGAGAAACATTTAGGGATCTAGCTAACTGTATTTCTAGCAAAATTTTATGCCGTTCGCATGTTCGACGGTAAATATTCTTTGGAGAGAAACTGAAGCCGCGATGTCGCGTGGAGTGCATTATTGTGTGGGCAATCGGGAAATGTCGCATTGTAAAATATTAAGACTCATGAGTATTAGAAAAATATTGATCAAAATGTTGTTAATAGGTTAGAAAGTTAAGTTCGAAATTGAATTCTCTAATTCATTATAATACATCGTTTAGTTATTTAAATATTAAGTGAATATTAAATGGCTATGAGAATTTTGAGAATTTTAAGAATTTTAAGAATTTTAAGAATTTTGAGAATTATCAGTGCATTGTGAATTTCGAGAATTTTGAGAACTTGAAGAATTTGGAGAATTTGGAGAATTCAAAAAATTGTGAAAGTTTGAAAACATTGAGAACTTTCAGAAGCTGAAAACTTAAGAATTTTGAGAATTTCAAATTTTAAGAATTTGAGGATTTTGAGAATTTTGAGAATTTTTAGAGTTTGAGAACATTGAGAATTTTGAGAATTTTGAGAATTTTAGAACTTAAGGGTTTGGAGAATTTTAGAACTTAAGGATTTGGAGAATTTAAGAACTTCAGAATTTGAAAATTTAAGAATTTGAGTATTAGAGAATTTTGAGAATTTTGAGAATTTGGATAATTCTGACATTTTCTGAAAATCTCGAGACTTGAAAGTTTGAGAATCTGAGAACTTAAGAATTTGGAGAATTTCAAAATTTAAGAATTTGGGGATTTTTATAATTTTGAGAATTCTGAGAATTTTCTGAATTTTCAGAATATTGAGAATTTTCAGAATTTCGAAAACTGAGAATTTTAGAACTTAAAAATTTGGAGAACTTGAGAACTTCAGAACTTAAAAATTTAAGTATTTGAGAATAAGAGAATCTGAGAACTGAAGAAAGTTATTCTAACATCTTTATGAACCCCATTGTCTTCTTCCACGTTTACGACTGTATAAAAAATTTTTTAATAATTTTCCTGCAGTTTTTTCCTTGTCAGTGTTGAAAGTTTAGTAGCGTAATGCAGTCTGTTCAAGGCACACGAGGGATGAAATCGATCGTAGAAGCGGATTAAGCTCGGCGTGACATCGTAAAAATGTTCTTCTCCACTTTATACATACTTTAGTCTCGCACGCGACATCTCTCACGCATTTACTGTCCTTACGCCGCTTTCGGTAATGCAACCATAAATAACAAAACAGCCTTAAGCAACCCCTTAGAGCTCGCAACACTTTTCGAGCCACCCTGCTGTATCGCACCACGTGCCACCCTTTTCCCACCAGATGTTTCCTTCCGCAGCTTCCAACAGGGTCAATCGAACGATCTATCATCCTTCTTTCGATCTTCTTTTTCTTCATGCGCTCGATTTCAAATGCTCGATCAAGCTTTTTTTATTTGGTTACTCTCTATCACGCGATATCGCGTGGGGAGAGGATTTGGATCACTGCAGGTTTTATTGCCTATGTAGTAAATAGGTGATTACAATAAGAGGAAAAAAATTGTATACTGAAAAAAAGAAATGATGTTTTTTTAAATTATTTAAAAATTTTTTTTAATTATTAAATTATTTACATGCTTTTTGTAATTATACTTTATACAAGTTTATAAGTTTAGATAAGTTTATAAGGTATTGGATTATCAGATGTTTAATTCTTCAAAAATATGTAGTTTTTTTTAACACCTGGGTCAGACTCTTCACGCGCCAACTCGTGGGTTGACATTGGTAGGTATTGATGATTTTCTTAATTTGAAAGTATTGAAAATTGAACATCTGAACATTCGTAAAATTGAAAAGTTGAACCTCTGAAAATTTGTAAATTTGAAAAGCTGAATATTTGAAAATTTGTAAATTTGAAAATTGAACCTCTGAAAATTTGTGAGTTTGAAATATTGACCCTCTGAAAATGAGTAAATTTGAGAAATTGAACCTCCAATAATTTATTAATTAGAAAAGTTGGTCCTCTGAAAATTCTAAAATTTTAAAACTTGCTCCTCTGCAAATTTGTAAGTTTGAAAAGCTGAACCTCTGAAAACTTGAAATCTCCAAAACTCAATTTTGAAAGTTAAAAATGATTTCTTCAAATATAATCTTACTTAAGCAACTGTAAAATTAATTATAAAAATAATTTCTCCTCCTGAAAAGAAATCATATTATCCCAACATTAAAATATTACTAGCCCCAAGATATATATTGCACCCAGGCCCGCCTGAACATAAGGCCGGCCCTGCGAGTCAGACCAGCAATCTTCCTTCGTTTTGACTTCTTTTCGTGACTCGTGTGTTGTTTGCGCACGTCCTAGTCGCTCGAAGAGTTATAAGAATATTTGTCGATGGTCGCCACACGGAGATACGTGCCAGCACCTTTTTCTCGCGCGTGTTGTTACACGCTCGCGAGGACCTTTTTCTGAAAAAGAAAAAGAGACGGGGGAAAAAAGAGTGGTCGCGTTGCGACATTCTGGATGGAAAGTCTGTTTGCTTAGGATGCGCCCCAAAAACTGGGCGTTAAAAGCTGTGCCCGACTCCTCGAAACACTCGGAACGACTTACGTCGAGCCTGGGAAACACTGGATAATGCATCATGGCTGCCACGAATGTCAATATTTTCATTATTTCACGAGAAAACCGGCCGAAAAATTCGGCTGATTTTTTTACCACCCTTCCGCGAAACAAGGGAGAAAACTGTCAGTCTTGTTTTGACTTTTCGCTCGTGTTTTTCTTTCATTGAAACGTTACCGAGAAAATTCGGCACCTAACAAATTTCTGTTGTGTCAGCAGAAATTATTGTTTTTAGGCGATTTATCGTTTTTATGTTCGGAAATGGTACCCTATTTGGTTAGGTCTTATGTAGTCTGAGGACTACTGGACATTTTCCGGACTAGATTTTATAATTAAATTTTTACTAATTATTGTGTACTTATGTTAATAGCTGGTTGAGTAACAACTGTAGTAACTGCACAAAAGATCGAAGGTCTAACGCAACGAATCTAAGGGTTCTAAAAGGAACACGTCTGTGCGCGAAGAAGTCTTTATTGGAACTGATATTTTGACATCATTTGTTTTAACGTGTCGCGACTCACAAGGTCTCGCACCTCTCAATTAATACATGCATATATCCTTATGTCAGCGACTCCCAATATACTATACACCAAATACAAAAAGTGTTGACTGTGTAGAATTTTTATTAACACTGGGTTTACGGACGTTTGATGTTCATTTACATTTAAATTTGAAGTAAAGTAGAAAAATAAATAAATCGGGGATGATATGTGAACTGCCTAAGACATTGATTCTTTAGCTTGACGAAAGTTGACATTTTAGTTCCGTAAATCTAGTGTTAAGAATAGTTGGAGGATTCCCTAGATCCTTAGATTTTCTTATGTCTCCCTTAATACCGTACAATTTTTGTCTCAAACATTTTTCCATATTTTAAACCGTTTCCGAAATATAAGGTTAGGATGGGACTTCAGAGACGCCCTCTATAATCCAGTTAAATGAACACCTAATTTACGAACACCTAATGTATTTTGAGAAAGAAATTATTATTACACAAACATGAACGGTGCAAAAGGTTGAGCAATAATAGAGAATGAAATTAGTGGACTATTATCAGAATATCTGAATATGCGAATCACGTCGCCTGGATCGGATAAATGAAGATTCACGGCGCTCCAGAAACTGAATATTACGCGGAAGCTTTTCCTGAAAGCGTGTCTAGAAAAAGGGATATCTGTTATGTAAACGGTGAACAAAGTGGCGGGAACGATTCATGGTAATAGCCATGCAGGAGAGATGAATCGCTGTGGAATAAATAACGCGTGTAGCTTTGGACGCAGCAGCTGAAAGACATTCGTCCGTTTCGACAGGTGCGTAACGGGCCGCTTCCGTGGTTCCCAAGCGAACGAACACGTTCGTTCTTTAAATTCACGCTTCGCTCGTGCACACGCCGAACCAGAAAATAAAGGGTCTTAACGGTCACGTTTAAGAAAATTACTGTTCAACCGCCGAAAAGTGGGACATCGATTGCGAGCTTCGGAAATGAAGGTGCACGGACAAACTCGTCAAAAATCTGGCCATTCGTTCATTGTTCGGGGTTGAAGAAGAGAAAACCATATGTACAATGTTATTTTGTTATAGTATTCGCTACATAGGACAATTTTGACGAATTTTGTGTGCATCATTTATTCTCGTTATTGAAAATCGGAAACAGTATATCAAGGTTTCAAAACACATATTAAGCTTGCTGTGATAAAAAATAATGTACAAGGTTATGTTTGACTGCGATAAAACACCTTGTACTTTTATTCTGCATTTTTATACATTATTATAAATTTTGATAGTGCACAACTGCATACTTAAAAATATGAGGGTCACATAACCCAACACATTTTCCCTTAAATGTCCTTAAATTTCTGGACTTATTGTTAGTATAAAAGGTATTGTAACTTTACATTGCCAAATTGTTTAAATTCTAAAAGAAAATTAGTGGATGGTTTGAGAAAAACAATCTAACTATATTCACTGGAAAGCGTTTGAGACTTCTTTAAAAATATGACGTTGGTAGCATATGTAACGTATCAAAGTTACAGAGTTAGACAATTATTTAGTCTTCCTATTTATTAAATGAACGTTCTAAGTATAAAAGGTGTTATAACTTAACATTGTCAGATTTTTAAATAAATTATAACATTATAATGTTGGTAACCTAACCTAAATAAACATCTGTTTAAACTAAATATTAGTTTAACTAAAACTAAATATGAATTTAATTAAAATTAAATATTGATTTATTTGAAACTAAATATCAATTTACCTAAAACTAAATTCCAATTTAATTCAAATTAAATATCAATTTAAGTAAAATTAAATATCGATTTAAGTAAAATTAAATATCAATTTAATTAAAACTAAATATCGATTGAAATACCAAATTTTTAATAACCACCTTTTATTTCTATAAAGTATTTCGCAGCTTTGAAAGAATATTTATGGTTCTATTTGGCAAATAGTACACACATAGTTGCCATGAATCCGCCATTTTATTTTTCACCCTTTAGAAACGCCTGACAGAATTTGTTTTCGACCGACATTGATTGGCTACGAAAGAAAATAATTTGAAATAAAAACGGACGCTGTCGAATAGAAACTGTTTTTCATTCGATGGCAAACGAGCACGTAATATACGTACAATAAAACTTACTTTAGTCGCTAGAACGTGTATCATGAGATTATTTGCGTTACTATACTGTTTACGTGCGTTCCGGACAGAAACGAATGGAATCTTGATGGTTCGTTATCGTAACAGTGTCTCTCGTGTTCCTGTGTCTTGTTACCGAAGTATAATAAACATTGAGATCGTATAGTTGCGTTTGTTTTACCCTTAGTCTAGGGAGAATCGTTGTTGGCTGCGTCGCAGCTCTTGCAATTTTATTACCCTATTTACTGGAGGCATTATCTCTTGAAAATTGGTGGGATCTTTTTTACGGTAATGACGTTCTGTTTCAATCTGGTTTTCCATTTCAATTTAGTTTTGGGATTTTGGGGATTTAGGAAGAGGGGTTTGGAATTTTGAATATTGGGAAGATTGGACTTTGGGACTATAGAAGTATAATGTTTGAAATTGTTGGAATGAAATTTTTGGAAATTTAGAAGTTTTTTGTTTTGGAAATTTCAGAGTTGGGATCGTGGAAAATTTGAATTTCAGAATTTGGGATTTTAGGAAATTAAAATTTGGAGAAATTGGAATACGGAATTTGGGACTTTGGAACATTGGAGCTTTGAGATTTTGGAGTTTTGAGAAATTGGAATTTTAGGAATTGGGACGTTTTAAATTTTGACTTTGAGAATTTGAGATTATGTGACATTGGAACTTTAGGAATTTGGACTGAGGTATTTGAAATTTTTAAATTTGGGTTTTCAGAATTTGGTGTTTAAATGTTTGAGGTTTGAGAATTTGCATCTTTGAATATGTGGGATTTCAAGACATTGGACTTTAGCGAATTTGGGTTTTTGGGACACTGGAACTTAAAGAACATGGATTTTTTAATTTTGAACTTAGGGTATCTAAAATTGAAAAATTTAACTTCTGAGAATTAGGTGTCTAAAGTTTTTTATTTTGAGAATTCGTAACATTCGTCCATTGAAGCTGAGTATTTTGAATTTTTGTAACATTGAGACTGTGACAATTTGATACGTATAGATCATAGGATTTTGAGACTTAAATTTGGATTTTGAAAGATTTGTAAATAACCTTGACACATAGAGACTTTGAAATTAAACAATGTTGAGATCAACCTCAATTTACCTGCACAAAACTCCATTTTATGATCTGACCTTTTAAATCTCGCCAATCTTCACCTATTTAAATTTGACAAACAATACTTAAATCCGCCATATTTGATCTACCACTTGCATTTAATTTTAAAAATAAATTATCTAAATTCGACAAACAATACTTAAATCCGCCATATTTGTTCATAACCCACTGTCAGTAATACTTGCACCTAATAATTAAAATAAGTTGCCAAAAATACTGATTAAAATAAATTACCAACAATAAAGCGAAAGTAATTAAAAATGTGTAAAAATATTCTCCATTGTTCTAAAGATCAGCATCCATTATTCATGAACGTATTAATCGATTTTTCGCCGGTTCTTGGTTGGTTCGTATTTCCCGGAGTTAATAATAATACGACGAACTCCGATGTAATCACGAAACCGCGTTAATTCGACGATGCCCGGGATGCAGCTAAGAGTTTAACGAGGAAAAGAGTTTCGTGAACTTAAGACTCGTCGGCGATTCACGATGGCGGGAAAATGTGAAAAGTTTTTGGTCAGAACCGAGCCCCATCCTCGCGGTGTTCGTGCCCGGCTCTGATATTAATTAACATCACGGTCTCTCGCCCCAGCCGCTTTATCCTCCTCTTTTTGTTCCTTTCATTCTTTTCCCTTTATTCTCGCTTCTGCGATGCTCGTACCTATCATCAGCAATACTTGTCAAGTACCTGTGAAACTTTCTGATCGCTTCTTCCGGACCAAACTTCTGAAGCGAGGTAACTTGATGAGATGGTAAATAGATCCTCTGCAAGCGTGGAAATGTTTGATCGCTGAAAAACGTCGATCCGACGTTTTTTTCCTTCTTTTACAATTACTTGTTGCTATGGTAATTAAACTTGTGTCTAGTTATGAAACTGTATTTTATGTTGCCGCCGTTGGCATGACGCGGTGGATTTCAGGATTTTATAATTTCACGCCTTCAACTTCTATACGTTCAATTATCGCGCGTTGTAATGTGCTGTATTATAGTTTGACGCGTTGTAATCGGTTGTGTTATTATTTGATTAGTTATATTATGACGCTATAGACTATTACGCATTGCGATTTAACGCGTTATAATTCGAGATGCTGTAATTCAGCGCGTTCTGAGCGGTTGCGCTGTAATTAGGAGCGTTCGAATTCGACGCGTTGTAAGTCGTTACGCTGTAATTCGGTGCGTTGAGAGTCGTTGCGCTGTAACTCGGCACACTGTATTTTGCTGCGCTGGAATTCGATTGCGCTGTAATTCGACGCGCTGTAATTCAATTGCGCTGTGTTTCGGCACGCTGTAATTCGATTGCACTGTTATTCGGTGAGTCGTAATTTGATTGCGCTGTGATTCGGCGCGCTGTAATTCGACTGTGCTATGATTCGGTGCGTCGTAATTCAATTACGCTGTGATTTGGTGCGTCATAATTTGATTGCGCTGTGATTTGGCGCGCTGTAATTCGATTGCATTGTGATTCGGCGCGCTGTAATTCGACGCGGTGTAATTCGATGCATTGTAATTCTATTGCGCTGTGATTCAGCGCAGTGTAATTCGATTGCATTGTGATTCGGCGCGCTGTAATTCGATTGCGCTGTGGTCCGACGCGTTGGCACCCGTTACGCTGTAATTCGGTGTGTTGTAATTCTACGCGTTGTAATTTGTCGCGCTGTAATTCGATGCGTTGTGATTCGACGCGTTGTAATTCGATGCGTTATAATTCAGCACGCTGTAATTCAACGCGTAGTTATTCGACACGTTGTAATTTAACGCACTATAATACCATTGCACTGCGACTCCACGCGCTGTAATCGAACACGTTGTGAATCGTCGCGTGACAATTCGACGCGCTGTGATTTGACGTATTGTATTCCGTCGCGTTGTAATTTGATGCGTTATAATTCAACGCATTGTAATTCAACGCGTAATAATTCGACACGTTATAATTTAACGCGCTGTATTTCCGTACATCGCAATTCGTCGAATTAAATTTCGTCACGTTATGTTCTCACATGAGAAATTGTCATGCGTTATAATTCAGTACAATATGATTCGGCTACTCGTAATTCAATACGTTATAATTCTGCTCGTTGTATCATAACTCAACGCGTTATATTGCATCGTAAAAAATTGCCACGTTATAAATCACCCTATTGTCTTCTGATGCGTTGTAATTCGGTCCGTTGAAATTCAACTCGTCGATGTAATAATTTCACGCCTTGTAATTGAACGCGTCATTTAATACATCATACTTCGATGTACTGTACTTGAAGCGTTGTAATTGTACATACTGTATCCCAACACACATTGTTTTTCGACTACGAAAAACTTTCGAATTGTATGACTGTACGTTATATGTATAACAATGCATTATATTTCGTAACATATTTCCTCGCGTTATAAAAACATATATCAGACAGCCATGTAACATGACCTCGTTGTATCAGTGAAAATCACACATCAAACTATTTTAAACATAACAACACTATAAAATTTCCAAATTCTCTCATCGAAATCCCAATTTTTAGCTCCAACACCCACTTTCATACTTCATACATATAACAATGCATTATATGCCGTAAAATATTTCCTCGAGTTATAAAAACATATATCAGACAGCCACGTAACATAACCACGTTGTATCAGTGAAAATCACACAAAACCATTTTCAACCTAACCACACCATGAAATTTCACCATTTTATTCCCGAAATTCCAATTTCAGTTCCATCAACACTTTCTTCCGAAAAATTCTCCGCAAATTGAAATCTAAACCCGGACTTCCTCCCCTAGACTACCACCGAAGAGCCGTCGCATGAAATTCTTACCAAACGTTCTTCGTAACAACGGAATAGAAAATTTCTTGCTGAAGAAGATTACTCCGAGTACGAAATCATCCTCGAAGACACCGGTGCGCAAAAACTTGCCGTATCTTCAAAGTTGCTTCGTTCGATATTAATTAACATCGTAGGTACAGCCGTAGCTCGGCCGGTTAGATTGTCGAGGATATTATCGATCGTAGTCGAAAATTGGAGCAGAGAATGTCTTTCGGGGGTCTTTGATGCATCGAACGGTGACGGAATCCTCGCTCGGTCCGTCGTCCGTTTGTTCGATTACCGAAAGTTCGCTGGCACTTTTGGCGACGGGGGACCGGGCGGGGAAACAGCAGGATAATTAAAGCATCCTGCCGATAATTGTTATCGACGTGACGCGAAACTTTCAGGAATGCAGTTGTCAATTGGGAATCGAAACGGAATGGGGCAGGAAGTTGAATGCCGGACGAATTCAGCCCGGCATCGACATGCAAAAGTCCGGCCGGCGTTCCTGATCTTTGTTGTTTACGTCCACAGAAGCGCAAGATGGCGGGCCTCGAAGAAAGCGCCCGATCGGGAACTTTTAATTGAACGTTTTGAATCGTACGGAAGGAAAGAAGTTTCTTCGCTCGTCTCCTTCCTGTTCACCCGACTAATCTCCCTCTCACCCGAGTCCCTATTTATCGACTTTAATTGCTTCGATTGTCTCGATATAGCCTGCAGATCTCCTCGCTGTTGCGCCCCGGACACGCTACGCAATTATGTTACGAAAAATTTCGTATACTTATGATTTTTTTGTTAAGTCAGAATTAACTGATTAATATTACAATTTTTAGACAAGTGTTTATGAATTGGAGTACTTGAATGATCATTTTAAACAAATTATATTTTGATATTAATTTTGAAAATGATATTTTAATATTAGTGTTTGAAAATAATATTTGAATATTAGTCTTGAAAAATAACATGAGAATGTTAGTGATGAATAGAAATCTTTAAATATTAATGTTGAAGTGTAATGTTTGAACATAAATTTATGAAAATAATATTTTAATATTAGTGTTTAAAATTACCTTTGAATATTAATATTTCAATGTTAACGTTGATATGTAATAATTGAATATTAATTTAAGATAATAATATTTTAATATAAGTGTTTGAAACTAATATTTGGATATTAATGTTGACATGTAATATGTAAATATTAGCTTTAAAAAGTAGTATTTGAATATTAGTGTTTGAAAATAATATTTGAATATTAATATCGAAAAGTGATATTTGCAATTTAGTTCAAAAATAACATTTGAATATTTACCCCGAGACGTAAGCATAGAAGATTAATACGGAAAAGTGATATATGAATATCATATCAAACGAAGTAACCTGAGTGATCCAACTTGCTTCAAATGCTGAAGGTTATTACTTAATTTTTGGCACGATTCATTAAGCCAACGTTGAATTTAATGTTTGCCCCGCATATACATTTCTGAGAGACTCTCGGAGACCCGAAGATTGAAGAGGTTCCTCGAAATGAAATTATCTGCTGGCTTCTATCTGCTAGCTCGTTATTTTATTATTATTCGAACCGAAATTTCTTCGATGGGTCGACACGAACCATTTGTCAAGTCAGCTTGGAAATATCTGTAAGCTAAAAATGTCCACGCTCGTAGGCTTTCTCAAACAAAAACACTGCTCATCAATCACGGCTGCTAAGAATCGCGCCTCCTACGTGTCGAGGATTGAAAATACTTTTACGTTCGATTTCAGTCACACTCCGAAGTACGCTGCAACATCAGATTAAGGATAAGGCGCTATGAATATTAAATTGACGCAAGAGATTTATTGCTTCCCTCGGGACCTTTTTTAAATTGTATCGCTAATCCCTTTTCGATGAAGAGATTAATGAGTTCGTTTTCAATATTCGATACAAACCGAATTTGCAATTATTCGGAATTTGCGACGTCTTCTCGTACATCCGTTCGACGTAAACGTGTATTGACAATGTGTATCGTTGACCTCGAAACGCCATAGGCATTGATAAATGTACCCACCTAACTCCACTTGATATTTTAATATTCCCCTCGAATACTTCAACCCTTCGATATACCTTGCTAACCAGCATCCATCTTCCGGGGATTAAAATAAATCATTGCCTCGAAACATGGAGATAAACCGGAAGATCAATTAAACCGAATTGAATTAAATAATTGAAAGGTTACCTACTAAGATATTAACTAAGTCCATCAAATATTAGTTTGATACAAATGTAAGGACCTTAATCACTGTGCAATTATACAGGCTCTCTAAAGTCCAACCCTTATATTTCGGAAACGGTATTAATACTAGGTTTACGAAACCCGTAAAAATGACGGATCATAGATCTAATGACAAAACTTATTAAGAAATTTTTGTAAAAATGTATGTCAACTTTCGTCAAGCTAAAGAATGTCTTAGGCCAAGGATCGGCAACCTTTCTGGAGATAAGAGCCATTTTTTCCCCAATGTGATTAATTATTTTTTTGAAGAGCCAAATATAAGTACATACATCGGTATGTATTAGAAAAAATAATATAATATCTGCTGTGAAACATGTATTGATTGTGAAATCAAAACATTCTATTTTGCGTAGTAACAGAACATATAAGTCAACGTATTAAAGAAAACGGAAACACTTTTTGGTTTTGAGTGTGACGTCGGTGAGTGTGGAGAGCAAGGTTAGCTAAAGCTAGGTTTACATGCATGCGATCTGCCGCACATTTTGATGTGTGCGCAGGATTATTATATTTGTTTGGCAACTGCAATATTGCAGTTAATTTTTCAATATGTATTATTAAACTACTTAAGAGCCACAAGTATGATTCTACTGAGCCTAAGGTTGTCGACTTCTGCACTAGATATTTTAATAGAAGCACCTCTTAATTAGAGATTTGAAGGCGGCCATTTTGATTTGTTCTGATATTAAGGTATTTATTAATTTATAAATAAACGAACCTCATATTCACTTTAGAATAACATTTATTAATCTTCTAAAAACAATATTTATCAATTCAAATAAGTAGGTAGGAATGTTGTCGATAAGAAACAGTTATATTTAGTGTTCTTTCCTCAATTTATGTATTCTGTAATCAACTCATTGTTGAAGCTATCCGGTTATTAACTGAAATTTTACGACCCATTTTACAAGCGTGTACTCCACTCTTGTGTTTGCTGAGTTTAAGAAGGGAACAGATAAAAGAGACGACCATCGATTCCCAACACATATACCGCTCTTGTTAATGGACATAAGGTAGTCCCAAGCGTGCGTCCAATAAGCCGAGGATACATTTTACGATCTTTCACTATAATCGTGTCTGTGATGCATTTAAGAAGCAAGCAAATTGAAGGAGACAACGGATATCAAGTTTTTAAACACTATCTTTCTCGTGAATTGAAATAACCGTGTCTGTTAAGTGAAAAATAATGTATTTCAGTATTTTTAATTTGTACGTTTCTTAATTAACAAATTATCAGGTGGAATTTTCAGTTTTCAGATTTTTAAATTCACATTTTTAAGTCACTAAATGTAAAAAATTTACAAGTCTGTAAATTCTCTAAATTTTCAAACTCATAAATTTCCAAACTTACAAATTTTCTAAAATTTCTCTAGATTTTCAAATCTTTACATTTCCAAATTTTCAGGTTTCAAATTTCCCAGTTTTCAAATCCCTAGATCTTGGATTTCAGAATTTATCGATTTCTATATTCCTTGAAACCAAATCTCAAAATTCACAATTCTCAAGAAGAATGCTGTACTCTCAAAATTCTACATCCTCAAATCCCTAGATTTCTAAATTGCTAAATACCGAAATTTTAAAATCCCTAGATCTCCAAATTTCTAGATTCTCAAATCCCTATATCCTCGAATTCCTAAATCCTCAAATCTCTAAATCCCCAAATTTTAAGGTCCACAATTTCCAAGATCCACATATGTTGTAATTTCAAATTTCTGTGTCCCCAAATTCCTAGATTTCCAAGATTTTAAATCTCCAAATCTCTAGATTTCTAAATTGCCAAATATCTAAATTTCCAAATCCCTGGATCTCCAAATTTTAAGGCCCACAATTTCCAAGATCCACATATCCCTACAATTTCAAATTTCTGTGTCCCCAAATTCCTAGATTTCCAAGATTCTAAATCTCCAAATTTCTAGATTTCTAAATTGCCAAATATATAAATTTCCAAATCCCTGGATCTCCAAATTTCTAGATTCCAAAATCCCTAGATCCCCGAATTCCTAAATCCTCAAATCCCTAGATCCCCAAACTTCAAGGTCCACAATTCCCAAACTCCTCATATATCTATAATTTTTAATTTCTATGTCTCCAAATTTCTAAATTCGTAAATCCCTAGATCCCCGAATCCCTATATCCCCAAATCTGAAAATCCACAATTTATAAGGTCCTTGAATCCCTAAGTCCACATATACATCTGTCTTCAAATGTCTTGGTCTTAAAATACCTAGACCCACATTTTTTGTACATCCACACATTTCTATATCCCCAAATTCCTACATCTCCAAGTCCCTAGATCACTAAACATCTAAATCCTCAAATCCGTTGATCACTGACCCTCCAGTTACCCAAAAATCTCTAAAACCCAACTGTACATTACTCTCCGAATAAAGTTAATTCCAAACTCAACGTCGAAGTCTAAAATAACAAAGACTGCAATTATTTCCGCAGCGACCTAATATTTGATGAGCAACGCTCAGCCGTTCCAAGGTTGATCGGAAGCGAAAGAACGAAGAAGAGGATTCCGATTTAATAATGCAGCGAATCATCAATAAAATCCTTGACCCGTTCGATCGGACAAGATATTAATGTCCGTGAGCTCTGTTCGTTTTTATTCCGTTGGCGAATCAAAGAACGAGGGACGACAAGGGGCGCGCGGTAAGTTTGAAAAGGGACCTCGATTGACAAGTCCTCGAATTCTCGGGACGTTTTCCATGAACCGACAGCTCGACGAGGGACGAGTTAATAATAGCCTCCAGTGGACCGACTGTTCAGACACCGTTAATTAAAGTCGGAGGTCCGGGTGCGAGGTCTGACCTCTACCGGTGGCATTTCGTGGCCAGCGCCGGGCCCTTACCCTTCTGCCTAATTCGCACAACAATGTCTATTATTTAAGTTGTCCGTGTACGCGGTATATAGCCAGCCTTAACACGACTGTTGCCTTCTGTCGTAGGCCGATGCCAAGTTCGCCAGCCAACGTGTAACTTCGAAGGCTTACCAAGTTTCCTGCTGCGAAAGTACCAGAGACCGTGTAACAAGACGACACTGGTTGTTGTGTTCTCTCTTAACGAAACATCAAATTTTCTTGGGTAATTTTAATTAATTTGATGCACTTTGCTGCATCTTGCTTGTTAGGTTAGCGCTGATGGATTGGGGAGTTATTGATACTGGTACGTCGCTTATGAATAGGTTAATGAAGGGGTTGCTTTTTTGTCTCTTTTTATTATTATCGTTACATACTTCGGTGTCGGAAATCTAGTGTCGCTATAGATTCGTCCGGAGAGTCGGCGACGCATGGAAGTTAGCCTGTGGACTCACTTTGGAATTTGTGGATTTTCGGATATTACAGTTTTGAGATATTTACATGTGAGGACTTTGAAAATTTGGAGTGTCTGGACTTTAGGAATCTACGGAGTTTGGTACCTTGGAACGTTAAGACTTTTAGAATCTAGGGATTTTAATACCTTGAATCGGTAGGACTTTTGGAATCTAGGGATTTTGAGATTTAAGGTCTTTTGTACAAATCTCATCAGACATATTAAATCTCATAATTTTGGTACCTGGGGAATTTCAGTCATTATCTTAAAATCTTGTCCTATTGTGACCTTGAGATCTTGGTACCTAACAGTCTTACTACCTTGGTACCTTAGTTCCTAGGGTTTTTGGTGTCTTCAGAATTTCTGACTTGTGAGCTCTATGAATTTAAGTACCTTGAAAAATGAAAATTTTAACAGTTTTGTAATTGTGTGATGTTAGAATCTTTAGTGTGTTTGTAAATCCTAGACCTTAGAATCTTGAGGCCATCAGATCTCAGAATCTAGAAATTTTAGCATACTGAAACTTATAACCTATTTTAGAACTATGAGACTACATTACACCCAAATTTTTTCCAGTACTGAAAATGAAGACTTAGAAATTTCATCTACTCATTTAGCCATAAGAGTTCAAAATTCCTCGTATCATCTTGCTTTTCCAAACAAAACCACCGAAAATCCTATTATGAACCTAGCATTATCTACTACGAAACATTCGATGTTTCGCAACAAATGATCTCATTTTCCATCCAACCCGTTAAGTTCAAGAATGAGCATCGCACTGCAAAGACGTTACAATGTAATACCTCATTCCAGTTTCCATTTGCAAATCTAATTAATGCATTTCGAGATGGTTTTTGAAACAACGGGCAAGATTCATCGACGTTCATTTTCCGGCTGAAATTCAACTTCTTTGTTCCATTCTGCGGACGACCAACTTCCGTTGCTCGCAATCTACAAATATTATTCCAACCTTCCGTTCACGGAGAACGATGATACCTAACCTCTCCCGGTACCTGTTCCATCGACGGAAACTCGTCTTGTTGTTGCAGCGGAAACTCGGTCCAATCGCGAGGCTGACCGTGCAAAACTTCTGGCCGAGGAAGCTGAAGAGGAGGAGTCGTATTTCGCCTGTGTTCCTCGAAGGCGCGCGAAACACGGTCTTAAGAGGAGGAAAATTGCTACGGGACGAAGTTTGCCTCGCAATTACTGTACTGCACAATTAAAATCTTAATCTCGCCTAGGCAAAAACGGCCACGGTTCCGGCGATATTGCACCAGAGAATTCTGCATATGTGCATCGCGTTGTTTCCCCCCCTCGTCTGCCTTCTTTCCGCGCTGCAGACGCATTCCCGGCTCGGAAAAGAATCTTACGAATGTCCACAGCCAATAGCTTTCTTGAAATCATCTTTATAACTGTACGAACGTATGAAGAACTCCGAAATCCGAAATAGGACGTTTTCGACGGACAAAGAATCGCTACGGTGTTATGCACCCTTTGTACGAAACATTTCTTTATGCTGTTCGTAATTAGAAGTTACGTCTTGCACTGTGCTGTGTGTACAGCAGCCTTTGTTTTCGCGTAAACAAGAAAAGAGGAACGAAACTGAATGTGCCTTTGGCGATTCTGGGTTGCAGATTATAATTAAAGCCGAAATTGATTCATAATAAATAGAGTTGGAGAGGTGTTGGGTTATAATAGGGAGGTATGGTTATAATAGGTTATAGTAAAAGTGGGCTGGTTTTAGAAATGAAAATGTCATAGATATAATTTTTATGTCTGCAAAGTAGAATAATATCTGCAAACTAAAATAATGTTGTAACGAAAAGAATAACACTTTTACGCATAATATTCTTCTAGCAAATAACAGCATAATAAATCATATTTTTACTGCAAAAATAACACTCGTACAAATAATATTGCAACAATAATGGTCTTGCAAATAATATTCTATAAAATATATCGACAACAAACAGTTGGAGAGGTGTTGGGTTAGGTTATAATACAGAGGTAAGGTTATAATAGGTTATGTTAAAAACTGAATAAAAATGTCATAAATTGCTTTAAAGAATTACAACTCTTTCTCTAATTTTTATGTCGTTAAACTGGAATAATATTCTTGTAACAAAAAGAATAATACTTTTACGAATAATATTTCTACAGTAAATAACTGCCTAATAAATAATATTTTTACTGCAAAAATAACACTCTTCCAAATAATATTATTACAACAATACTCTTGCAAATAATATTCTTATAAATTAAGGAACACATGCATACGGGCCTCCCAGCGGTCCTCGCGTATCCAGTAACAAAGATGGCGGCGCTCATCTCCGTTCTAAAGCCAGAAGTGGTTAAACTCATGAAATTAGACACGATCGGGTAGCATGTCATCGTGGCGTCCGAGTAACGACGAATCGCGTTCGATCGTAAAATTTGCCAGCATAGCGTTGAACCGAGCGGCGAGGGTTAATAACATAAAGCTTGGCTGTAATTAACACGGGCGGGTAAGGTAGGAAAATAATATCTTGGCGAGTTCCGTGGGGTTCTCCGTTGGGGATATCGTTTCACGGACGAGCAGTGACCCGAGGCATTTCGGAAGGCTGGTTTTCGTGAAGCCTGGGAGTTTCTTAATCTGCTCGTAAGTCAGGAGGGTTCCGAGGCAACGAGCGAGGCGTTGCCCCAAGAGTGCGATTCAGCTTTTCAACTAAGCTCGTATTACGCTACCGTGGACTGCTCGTCCTCCAATCTTTGAGACCAACGCGATTTTTCATCCGTGATCCGTCGGGATAATTGACAACGTTTTAAACGTCTCGCGTTTGAAACACTCGCGAAGATTGTAATGTCAACGACATTCACTTTGTCAGCAAGAGTTGCCTCAACTTAGACTGACGCGTAGGAGGCTAATCCAGGTTTAAGCATATACTCTACAGTCCCAATGAGATGTTCTGACGTTTGAGGTGACTAACTTGTTCTTTCTATTCATTTTTCTATTCTGATCAACTGGGACCGTAGACCTTTCATAGCTCCATCCCTTGGGTCCTGCTACATGTCAGGAACAGTTGGTCAGCATAGAAAACATATTCTTCGATTCACACGAGCTTTTGACGTAGATTAGCGACGAACAATTGGATCGAGCGATCACATATACAAATTAGGTCAAAAGACGATGACAGTCAACAAACGACTAGAGAGTGAATAAAGTACAGTTACTGTCATCAACCCGAGAGTTGGCAATGTAGACAGGAAGTTGGTCAGAAATACCCTGTTTCACACGAATTTTCAGTGACAGGATCACACGCCAGTTAGGCCAAAGACAGTTACAGGTAGGAAACATCTCAAGAATGAGATAGTAAATTAGATATTCTTATTTACCTATTCGCCGATGCGTCAAGTGTTGATGTGGATAAAGCGATTGATCCTCTCTGGTACCTTCGACCAATTCTCGAATTGCTGACAGTACCCAGCCTCCACTTTTCGTGGAATATCAGGACTTGAACAGGGCGCGAAGTTTGAGAGGACGGCTTCGATGCAAATGGAACAGTGTGTGCCACGTCCGGCCAGCTCCTTTTAACCCTTTGTAAGCTAACGTTCAGGTAACTACAGAATATTGGACGAGCGGCTCTGTTGTTCTGGCGGCGGTTGTTGGCTTGCTAACTGCTCGGTCGACCACCTCTCTCGCAAATTACCTGCAATTTACCACTAAAGTTGCATCGGTACCTCGTTGTCCTCCTCTCTACTCTTGGATATCCATTGCTCAACTCCAACCCTCTCTTTACCAAATAATAGCACAGCTTTCCTCCGAATTCAACGTGTGTCCTGGCAAGTCTGAAGGATTCGTTTCCTGTTAATTAGTTTGCTGGATGCATTCATTATGGTTAATTAATGTTTCAAGAATTTGTTCCTGCGGCGTATTGTTCTTTGGAATATTCAATATGTTTGCGATGCAGTAATTTATGCAGTTTGTTCGTTTCGAGCATGGCAACGTGGGTGGGTGGTACAGGTGCATAATTCAAATTCGGACGAAGTGATTTTAGGTGTAACTAAGTTGAAGATGCATATTGACTGTTTTAAAATATTCGTAATATATTCCGTTTAGTTGGTTATAGAGGTAAAGTATTCTGCATAGTCGGTTTAGTCGTAATATCTTCATGCATCATGAGATTGTCACAAAATACAAAAGTAACCAAAGACTCAAATTTCCATCACAATAAGTATCAAAATTTATAAACAGCTTTAATCTTTACACTCTAATATCGCACATGTATTCATTGAATTACCATTACGATAAACATCTAAACTTGCAAAAAGTTTCAATGTATCGTACTTCATCATGAAACGTCCATTTTCTTGATTTCTATAGTAGCTGTTATAATAAAATAAATATATTATATAAAATGCGGTTATAATAAAATAAATGCACATGTATCCAAAAAATATTGAGATGCTTTGATAAACATCGAACCTTGCAAAAATTATGTGTCCATAATTTCGCACGAGGCACACATCTTTTTCTGCATAGTCGGTTCGGTCACACTGAACTCACTACATTAAAATGAATATAGAACTAACCAACTACTATTCTATTCCATTATTATTATGGCAAACGTTCTAATTTGCAAAGGAAATGAATGTTGTTTTCATAATTTAATATCAAATATCCATTTTCTTCCTCTAGTCGGTTCTTGTTGAACTCCCGACAAAGATTGAAATAAATATATCAAACATTCAATTAAATTATTGATAGAAACTGGTAGAAAGCTCGAATGTTTCCTTCGTGGTTTAATGTCAGATGCCCGTTTCCTTTATATACGCTTCTGAAAGTTGCTCGACCCCTGTTTTCGTCGTAACGTCCCGATTTCATTATCGAAAGATATATCTCTTAAAAAGTCACGAGACTCGTTCGATGACGAAGTCTTTGTTCGTGGCGAGAGCGCGACGAGAAATAGGAGAAGCGTGGAAGTCCTCGGCAGAAGTGGCGGTATGCAAATGTCCAGCCTCGGCAATCTGCTTAACTTCTCGTCTCGAAATTTCCTGACTTTCGCCTGGAGCTTATGTAAAGTCAGCCGTCTATTAATAATGTATTAAGTAATTACGAATACGGAAAAAGAGATGTCGGGACCCGCAGTTTCAAATACGATTTGCACACTTGCAGACAGTGGATAGAAACCTGCTGAAAATCGATGTAGCTCGTCGATTAATTTCCCTCTTTTAATCGTCGCTTAACATGTATACTCATTTCAGAAAATAATTACTGTATCTTTAACTAAGAATTTTTAATTATTACGTCAAAAGTTAGAATTGTATTCACTTTTTTTTTCAATTATACACACACTCGGATGACTTTTGTCATGCATTTTTCCTGCATAGTTCACGATGAATTTACTGACTGTAATACAGAAAATACAAAAGAAACCAAATAATGTTTCTTTAAGTTATCATCATGATAAACATTCAATTTTGCACGAAACTTGAATTGATTTTATTTAGCTTAATGTAAAACATTTATTTCCTTTTTCTGCATAGTCGGTTCAGTCACATTAAATTTACTGACTACACTTAAATGAATACAAAAGTAACTAAATATTGTTTCTTTGAACTATCGTCATGATAAACATTCACATTTGCAAGAAGCTTGAATTGTGTTTGCATAGTTTAATATTAAACATCCATTTTCTTTTTCTGCATAGTCGGTTCAGCACTAACTGACTGCATAAAAATACAGTAATTTAGTCTTACGGTAAATAATTGGATAATATATCAGCAGTATTGAATAACGAACAATTTACAATAGTTTGTAGATAAAATTGCTGAAAATAATTAAGGAATCGTGTTCTGGTGCGTGTAGAGAAGATTGGAGAAAAGTGTTCGAGTTGCTTTCAAGGCAAAACCGTCGTTTTCCATGGTTTACGTAAAACGAGAAACTTTTGTGATAAACTGGCTCCGAGGATATCCCAGAGCTACTCTTCTTTGCACCTGTTCGCTTCCAGTTCGGCAGGAATTTTGTAAAATTGCTAGCTTTGGGATTGCGGGATTTCATGCGAATTCTACGAACTACTTTCGAACCTTGCGACAGAAAACTCAACTTTTCGTTAACTTTCACCCATTCCGAACTTACCCTTTTTAATAATCCGGCTCGCGACGTTCGCCATTACGCGAACAACCTGCGAATTATTATTATTTTCTAGGAAGGGAGGATTGCGCGGAGTATAATCGTGATGATAAAAATTTTCGTCCCAACCTGTCGTAATCGCGTAACTGCAACGTTAAAATATCGTTTTTGATTCAACATTATACATTTATCAAAGGTAACCGATAAAATTTCACAAGAGGTCCAATTTCATTCCCGTTTATCGAATAAGTAAATCTGATGAAATATCGTTCAAGTTCCTCCAACAGTTTCGCTAAAAACTTTCTCGCGCTGAAAGCGATCGAATCAAAGTGCTCAAACAAAATTCACTGAAATATTTTATCAACTTCCCAAGTAGCAACGATCATCGATTGCACGTATAATCGTGTCGATGAGGTCAGAGTGCAAATAAGCCGAGCTTGTAATTAAATTAGTAGTAATGCTGCTTGAAAACTTTCGACCTAACGCAAACACTTGATTCTTAAGGATATTAATGAAGCGCCTATGCAGTCATTTCTACCGTAAACTTTAAATTGCTGTAGAATAAACACCATTTTACGATAATTTCGTGTCATGAAAGCGTACTACACTTTCAATATCAAACAGAGTACACATAACTGTTAATAGTAGTTGATAGATTGCTTTGAGGCCGACAGCTGACCATTGTTCTTTAGGAATATTGATGAACGATTACTGCCATCGTATTTGTGAAGATTCAAGCTTTAAAATGATATGCTACAAGTGCCATTATGTAATTCCTATAAATCATAAAATCATATGAAACGTTAGCTATTCGGTACACTGTTCACATTGACGGATACATTGCTTTGAGGCCGACAGTTAGCCATTTTGTATAAAAAATACTAATGATACATTTATACAGTCATTTTTGCGAGGCTTTAAGCTTTACATTGATGTATCATAAGTGCCATTTTGAAATACTTTTATGTCATGAAATTGCGGTAGACTTTTGATGTTTCGATATTCGTTACAGTGCGTTCTAAGTGGAATCATTGTTAGACGTAATTGGCAATCAATTATTTTCCACCGAAGATACTAATGAAGCATTTATATAATTACATTTATTGTGCTTTGAGCTTTCAATTGATGTAGGGCAAGTGGTATTTAACATCACTTTTATGTGATGAATAGCGAAAGGCTGTTTCGTAATCGAAGCACGCAGCAACTTAATAGTTTATTACCGTCAATAAACGTATGCTGTGTAAAGGAAGGTGGCACGGAACGATTTTCAAAACAAATCCACGACAAAGCTCGAAACTCCTTCCGGAATTACCGGCTCGGATTTACTCTGCAGAGCTTTCAACCAGGCTTTCTGCTCTTCCGTACGGAAAGTGCACCCGCGAACTTTCCAACGAACGAGTGATTCGATATTAATGTCGTTACGAGTTCACGCCTTACTAACTCCCATATGGGACGCCCGTTTACGGATCTCACCGGAAACACTGGAAACTTTGCCTTTGCTCGTTGGAAGTCTAACGCCGTAATTAATGGCCAACTATTCCCATCGCCTTTGTTTCAATATCGCGATCCCATGAATACTTTCGCCCGCATCATTTTCCATGCTTTCAATAATAAATCGTTCGAATGAGCCATCCACGTTTCAATATTTAACCGGCTGGGTGGTCCATACGTTGATAGCAGAGTTAAGCTAGAGTGGTCAGAATACTTGAATGATTCAACTGGTGTTAGAATGGCAGATTTGATTCGGTTAAGGGAATTAGAGACCTAGAGTGATTTAGAGTGGTTAGAGTGCTTGCTTGATGCAAATGATGTGGTTAGAGCAGGTTGATTCCGGTAAAGTTATTAGAGCACTAGATTAATTCAACTGGCATGGTTAGAGTAGTAGGTTTATTCATTTAAGATGATTAGAATGACAGTTATATAACTGGTATGGTTGAACCAGAAGGATGATTCAGCTGAAGTCATCAGACTGTCAGAATGATTCAACTGATGTGACCGATTGATAGATTTTTACAATTAAGGTATTTAGAATATTACAGTGATATGGATGTGGTTAGAGTGATTGATATAACTGAAATGATCAGAGACTAAGAATGATTCAATTCATATTGTTAGAGTAATAGATTGATTCATCTAAAGTGATTAGAATGCTAGAGTGACATAACTGTGGTTGGAGTAGTAGGTTAATTGAGCTCAAGTGTTCACAGTATCAGAATGATTCAACTGACATGGTTAGAGTACTAGATTGATTCAGTTAAGGTATTCAGAATGTTACAGTTATATAACCGATATAGCTGAAGTAGTACAACAGATTAATTCAACTGAAGTGACCAAGATTTCCCAATGTCGTAACTGATGTCGTATTCTGTTGATTCAGCTGAAGTGATCAGAGCGTCAGAATGATTTAACTGAATTTGTTGGAGTAATAGGTTGATTCAGCTGAGGTGACTATGGCATTAGAGCAAGTTCACCAAAGTGGTCAAATAGTAGAGTGATTCAACTAGTGTAGAGCACCACGTCCTTCTCTAGTATTAAATGGATCGAATGATCCATACCTCAGTGCTAACTCATATGTGACCTGCCTCAATAGATCTCCGAAGTGGCTCAACCATGTCTCAATAAGAAATCGTTTGAGTGACGTCTTAGTACTAAAGTTACCCAACTAGATTAGTTAGAGTACGAGAATGACTCTACCATAAAACTAAATGTTTCGAATATACCATACGTCAATGCCAACTCATATGTGATTCGTGCTTTAATATATTTTCCAAGTGACTCACCCATATCTCAATATTAAATTGCTTGAGTGATACACGTCCTAGCACTATAATTATCTAATTAGATTAGTTTTGAGTACCAACGTGATTCTGTCATAATGCTGAACGACTCATATGGTCCACACATCAATGTTAACTCACATATGACCATACCTCAGTAATGGATCTCGCAAGTGATCCACCTATGTCCTAATGCTAAATTGCATAAGTGATCAATGTTTTAGTACTGTAACTACCCACGTAGATTAATTAAAGTACTAGAGTGATTCTGTCATAATGCTGAACGACTCATATGGTCCATACCTGAATGTTAACTCACATATGACCCATACCTCAATAATATATCTTCCAAGTGATCCATCGATGTCCCAATACTAAATTGCATAAGTGATCAATGTTTTAGTACTATAACTATCCAATTAGATTACTGAGAGCACCACAATGACTCTGCCATAATGCTAAAAGACTCCTATGGTCCATACCTCAATGTTAACTCACATGTGACCCATACCTCAGTAACAGATCTCCCAAGTGACTGTCCATGTCCCAGTCCTAAATTGCATAACTGACCCACAGCTTAATGTCATAATTATCCAACTACCGTACTTAGAGTCATAAAGTGACTTAGCTCTAACTACATACCGCTTATGTGACTCTCGAACATGTCTCATACGCGAATATTAACGTGTAACCGTATATTAAATAAACTGCGAATGATGCAGCAGCGAAATTAAAATTCGTGGAAATTATTTATCGAATTGAACGGCAATTCCATTAATTTCACCTGCTATACCGCGGGACGTAAAAGTAGCGGGGAACGGCGCTTAGAATTTTACAGTTGGCACGGATCGATACCGTTAAAAGTCAAATTTAATTTAACACTTACGCGCAGTTACGCTCAACGTGTTTCACGAAACGTGTTCGCCAGGATTTTAGCTTTAGTTTTAGAGGCGTACACTCGGAGCCTACGATATCGAGTTATAGCCACACGTGACTGCGGTCCGGTACTTACGCAATTAGTAGAATAGCCTTTGCAAATTGAATCTCGACCGCGAGCACAGAATATCGGGACAGAAAAAAAGACAAAGTTAACGTTCACGGATATTACGAGCAGACAGATCGTTGACCAACCGTATTCCCTATAGTCTTAACCGTTTTCAGATATCCAAGAAATTAATTTCTGCCGGTAATTAAAGGATACGGGAACCTTCGCGGGCCTAAACGGATCACTGGATGTATAACGAACCGTGAAACTCTCTGTCGTTACACGGAACGATTGTAATTTGATAATCAGGAGATCGGGAACGAATATTAGTGTAATTGAAACGATTTTACTGTGGCGTTAACGAACAAGATCGTTTGCGGAACATTTGGAGATGAATATCGTAGAAATTATTAGGATGTTTGATAATGTAGAAATGGAAATTGAGTGAAGTTGCCTCTAATTATATTGCCATAGAGAAGACTTTCAGAGTGAAAAATCAATGCAAAATTTCAAAATTTGAAAGATTGTGGGTGATTGTTTTCAAGGGTGGAAAGTTTGAAGATTTTCAAGTTTCAAGGTCATAAGTTTCAAGGTTAGAAGGAAAATTAATGTAAAATTTCAAAATTTGAAAGAATGTGGGTGATAGTTTTCAAGGGTGGAAAGTTTGAAGATTTTCAAGTTTCAAGATCATAACTTTCAAGGTTAGAAGGAAAATTAATGTAAAATTTCAAAATTTGAAAGATTGTGGGTGATTGTTATCAAGGGTGGAAAGTTTGAAGATTTTCAAGTTTCAAGGTCATAAGTTTCAAGGTTAGAAGGAAAATTAATGTAAAATTTCAAAATTTGAAAGATTGTGGGTGATAGTTTTCAAGGGTGGAAAGTTTGAAGATTTTCAAGTTTCAAGGTCAGAAGGTTAGAAGGCTTCAAGATTAGAAGATCTCAAGGTCCTAAGGTTGCTAGGTTTCAAGGTTACAAAATTTCGAGTTTCCAAGATACCTAAATTTCGAGATCCAAAATTCTATAATTTTCAGACCTCAAAATTTAAAAATCTGTCTTAAAATCTGAAAATTTCAAAATCCTAAAGTTGTGAAGCTGCAAGGTTCATAGTTCTCAGAAACCTTAAAGTCTCAAAATTTTAGGGTCACAAAATTTCAAGGTTTTACTGCCTCTTTCCAAGGTCCCAAAACCTCAAATTTTCAATGTCCAGGAAGTCTTAAATTCCCTAGGTCTAAAAATCTAAAAATCCCAGAGTCTCAAATTTACAAGGACTCTAAATCCTCAGCATCCAACATCCCAAAGTCCGAAAGTCCCAAAACCTAAAAATTCCAACGTCTCCATTTTCCATTATCCAAAAATCCCCAATAACCAATATCCCAAATGTTCTAAATTTTCAAAAATTCCAAATTTTCATAGTCACAAATTCTCAAAACCCAAACTCTAAATGTCATAGTCCAAAAATTTCAAATACCCTGTATCCTCATATTTAACCTTGCTCTAAAACCTCCTATCGAACCTCGATATTTCCCCGCGCCAGGGGCTCCAGAAGGAAAATATCAAGATTTCACAATAACCCAATGCGGCAACCTAAAATTCTAAATATACAATTTTCACCCGTGACACAATTAAATAATTATTTCAACCGTGATGCGTATACAATTATAATGACTTCCAAAGGCAACAATTATACATATTTGAAATATCATATATCTATACATAAATCTGAGTTCAATTTTATGTATGTCGTGTCACGCAAATCTGCTGAATATTTCCTCATAAAATCTTGCACAGAGATAGGTCCGATACGGTAGATGATTTTAGGACAAGTTTCGCGGTGATCAAAATTGAAGAAGTACCACAAAAGTCACCTTAACCACAATTTCAGGACTGGTTGCGCATTCTCTGTGACGACAAACGCACAAAGAATATAGTCTATCAAAGAGCTCCGCCATAGTTACAAATTATAACGAGCCAGACTTCAAGAATTAATTGTCTGTGAAATTTCACCGCTTCTAATATTCTAATTTAGACAAAAGTTCTTTCAATATCCCAGTCATTACAAAAAGTAAATCTGATTATCGATATCTCTTCAATAATAAAACCCGCGAATTTGATGAATATCTTATTCCCTTATTGAATTTTGCAAACTTGTTTTGAACCCCGGGTAGTTTGAAATAAAAATTGCAGATGCAGTTAGAAAATAGAAGAGTCGTCGATCTGAAAATGTCGGGACATGAGCATTTGTTCGCGTAACATCGGCACGTACCTGCGGGACGTATATCCGGCCCCTTCTGGTTAACACGCTGTTCGTACGTCTCGTTCTAGATTGCTCTAGTTAACGACAGGTATTTCAGCGCTAACTACGCGACTGACTCGGCGTTGTTTGAAATGTTCCTGGAGAAATTACCTCCACCTATATAGGTCCGATTACTGCACGCGCATTATACGACGGCCATAATGCGATGCGTCTTTGCAGACGTTGATGCGAAAATTTCATGGGCCGCGGAATAATTGGGAAACATAGGAGACAATCCGGGCAGGTTAATTGATCACGACCGTATCGTGGTACCTCGAGCTGTCGCGTGAAATTATTATCTCATAACAGATTCGGTACAGAAACCGTATCAAAGTGTATCTTGATAAACTATAAATTGGTACGGTGGCTCCGTATTTTGCTGGTTGGTCAACATTAAATGTGATACAAAATGTAAATCAGAACGTAGGACCTGGTTATGGATAGATGTAAATGAGTTTTCTGGTTAATGATTAGTAAATTTTTTTATTTTGAATTTTGAGATTTTTATATTTGTGAGATTTTTAAATTTCACTTTCGTATTTGCTAATTTTAAATTTTTGCTAATTTTTAAATTTTAATATTTGATAATTAATCGAAATCCAAAGTCTTCAAACTCCGGTAACTCCGTATTCTAAACCACCTCTAAGTGTGCAAATTCTCAAATTCCAAGTTCTCTAAAACTAAAAGGCTCCCAATTGCTATATCCTCGTAGTCTAAACCGCCCCAAGTGTCCAAATGCTCAAATTCCAAATTCCCTAAAACCGAAGGTCTCCAAATTCCTGTATCCCCATATTCTAACCCATCTTCAAGTGTCCGAATCTCCAAATTCCCATAATACATTCTCGAAATCCTAAGGTCACCAAAACTCGAGGTCTCCAAATTCCTTTACTTCCATATTTTAAAGTTCTCCCAAGTGTCCAAATCCCCAAAAGTCTCAAAATTCCCACATACATCCTCGAAATCCTAAGGTCCCCAAAACCCAAGATCTCCAAATTCTTGTATCCCCATATTCTAAATCACCTACAAGTGTCCAAATCCCCAAATTCCAAGTTCCTCAAAACTGAAAGTCTCCCAATTCCTATATCCTCATATCGTAAACCACCACTAAGTGTCCAAATCCCCAAATTCCAAATTCTCCGAAACCGAAGATCTCCAAATTCTTGTATCCCCATATTCTAACCCACTCCCAACTGTCCAAATCCCAAAAAATCTTCAAATCCCCACATACATCCTCGAAATCCCAAGGTTCCCAAAACTGAAGGTCTCTAAATTCCTACATCCCCATATTCTAAACCACCCCAACTGTCCAAATCCCCAAAAGTCTCCAAATTCCCACATACATCCTCCAAATCTCAAGATTCCCAAAACCCAAATTCCTATATCCCCCTATTCTACACCACCCCCAGGTGTCCAAATCCCCAAAAATCCTGAAAATTCCACTTGAGAACCACTCGTCTCATCCTCGTTACCACATCTTCCCAATGAAGGCCAAGAAATACGTCAAAAGTGACCAATAGACCATTAAACCGACTTAGGGAACTGGAATTAGCGGCGGCTCGGGCGATAAATCTGTTGGCCACAGAGAAACGGTGAAAAATAAGAAGGTGTAGGGCAAGGGCAGGAGGAGGTCGTTGAGTCGTCGAATCACGACTCGGAGGAGGATGCGTTAAGGAGGATGGGCTGTCGCGGCGATGAGAATTTATGGGCTGTTCTCGAATCGCGAATACAATTTAAGCGCTGTTGATCCCGGCGTGACAAAGTGGCTCGCATGATGAATGCGAGCGGGCCTCGCGTTTGTTATCCTGTCGTTGAACAGAGACGCGAACGCCGGGGGTGGTGACAAACGACGGAAAGAGACGGAACAAGCATCGACGAGAGTAGAATGTACCGGACGAACTGTAAACAGAGGGAAGAGAAGCAAACATCGAGCGAAAAGAGAAGACGGCTACAAAAGAAGCAGAAGAGAAGAAGAGGGAAAACGTGTACGGTGACATGAAAGAGACGGGGAGTGGAAAATGGCGAGGGTGCTGTCGAGTGACATCCTATTTAGTCTGTAATTCGCGAGCCATTCATCTTGCTGTGTACGCTACGATCGATGCCGTTTCCTATTTTTCAACCGCGATCGATGGAACACGGCTTTGTAGCGGGTCGTACGGAAAATTCGCTGATTTTTCGGATATTTATTTAGTTGGATACGGAAGCGATTGGAGTCTAATTAATTAAAAGGTTGGGGTAAATTGTTGTGTAAGCACTAAGGTGTGCTTCATTTGTAATATGAAGATTTTGAGGGGGGTCAAGTTTGAGAATTTGGGATTTGGAAGTTTTAGTAATTATGATGTGGAGATTTAGAATATGGGAATTTTATGATGTTGGGAATTTGGGTATTTGAAAATTTTCTAACTTATAATTTTCAGGAAAATTTTGGCAATTTTGTAAATTATGCGTTTGGAGAGTTGGAAATTTTGTGAATTATGATTTTGGGAATTTGGAAATTTTGTCAATTATAATTTTGGGAATTTGGAAATCTTGTGTTATAATTTGAAATTTGGAAATTTTATGAGTCGTAATTTTGGAGATCTAGAAATTTTTTTAGTTAAGATTTTGAGATTTAGAAATTTTGAGTTACAATTTTGGGATTTGGAAATTTTTTGATGACTTGGGGATTTAGAAATTTTATGATCTATGATTTTGGAGAATTGGAAGTTGAAGAAGTTGGAAATTTGAGCTTTTGAAATTTTAGGATTTTTTAAAATTGTGGAATTTTTGAACCTTTTTGAATTTTTTGAATTTTAAAATTTAGGAGATGACTTCGATAATGTAATCTTTGGAATTTTATGATGTTCTGAAATTTTTGGAGATATCAATTTTGGATGTTATAGAGTTTGGGAAATTGTATTTTAAACAATTTTTGAATTTATAAGTAAGAAAATTTGAAAATGTTCAATTTGTTGATTTAAAAAATGGTGATTTTATAGATTTGAAATTTTTTAATTTGAGACTGAAAATACAAAGATTTTTTCTTTTTGAAAATACGAAATTTGGAAATTTTCGAATTTCGTGTTTTGAAATTTGAGAATTTCTAAGGGCATATGAATTCTCATAAATTTGTACAAAATTTAAATGCTTGGCCACATAAAAATCTTTCAATTTATCCATTTCAAAATTTCAAAATCTGTACTTTCCAATTCGTTAATTTCAAAATGCAATTTAGAAATTTGAGAAATTTTCACATAAATCCAAAATTTTTTGAAAATTTCTTCAAAAACATAGTTGAAACACAAAAGCAATAATTTCGAAAAACGTCAAATAACTCAAAACTAAGATATTAAGACAGATATGTTTCTCCTTCAATGTTCATATTTCATTAGTCCCGTTTTGTGTCATGATCCAGACAGACTATTTTCAACCTTGAGTGATCTACGCATGAAAGATTCAAAATGATTTCGTGCCGGGTGCATCAGCTTTGTTGTGATTTGTAGCTTGCAGTTCTCAGAATGCAATTAGTCCGAGAGTGCAGTGTAATCAGAAGCAAAATTCATAAACGAACTGCTCTTCTATGTATGACTTCCAAGCAACCGAGAGCATGAATTAAACCATAGTCCGTCCATTTTTAATCCCACGTCTTAAATTAATATATGCAGTAATTCATTATCCATGGTTTGAAGAATTCCAGTTTTCTATCTCTCGCTAAATTGTACATCTTTAATTACTATCTTGAATTTGTGGACTCCAAGAAGAGTTACCATCTCTGATACAACTATTGTACATTTCTTAAAACCAAACGATCGAATATTACTTTCCCGACTAAGGAATATTGACAACAGAATTCAAATATTCATCAGCTTATTTTTATTCCGGATACATGAAACAATCAAAATGGACGAAGCGTCTTGTCAGATTGGCAGGTACCCAGAGTTCCACTCGTGTTTCCGCTGGTTTTATAGCGTTATCGCCATTTTGTGATCTCCATATGGTAATAGTTCTCGGAGAGGTGTTTACCGGTTCTTTATCAGCGATATACTCCGTTCGATTCCTTGGAACAAGCATTTTTACCACGGTCTAACGCTCCACATAATGTCCATAGTATTTCTATTTATGCAGCACGGCGCGCATAAATTTGCCGACGGTAATCCATCTTATTTTTCCATTCACGATACCCGGCGTTCGCCGTAAAAGCTGTTAAATAATACGATAAAAGCGCACCGACGTAGGCGTAGCTTCGGGGTTGGAAGGAAATTTGTAAACGAAGTAACGCCCGATAATCTCGACGCAGGTACAGTTTTCGCGTGCACGAGGACGTTCTTCCGCCCGGGCCGAGAGACTAACGACGTCCTCGCCCTCTTATCTGCTTGGTCACGTAGACCCGGCCAGAGAATGTCCTTCTTTGGCATAGTCACCCTCGACTAGCTTGTCCTCCGTCCTCGTTTGCCCCCGGCGTGGTGCTCTCTCGGTCCTCCAGGACGAGGCAAAATGCGAGGACGTCGGGGGGATAAGAATCGCTGGGCGTTCTCGGTTAATTTAGCTGGCTAGGAAGTGCCGTAAATAGGAAACGTCCAGGTGACTTCCGGAATCTCTGTGAAGCTGGTAGCAGCCGTACTTGAAACGTGACTCCGGCCGTTGCATCGACTTTGTACCCAACCTCCATTTCACGAGTGTCCAGAACCGTTCGCACAGAGGGCAGTGACGTACGATATGGTGTAATCACCTGACCGAGTGATACCCGCATTGCGCAAGCGCCCATCCATGGAATATTCATGCACTGCAGTTTCTACCTTCCTGTCTTCCGTTCCTCCTACGACCTGTCTGTTGCACTCTGTCCACCGCATCGATAACTATTCTTCGAACAGTCCGGCCACTTTATCGTCGATATCAAACGCGGCTGGTGTTTGACCGACAACTCCCGAGGAAAAAGAAATAGCTTTTCTGACATTTGCGGCCCAGACTCGTCCCTTAATCTCTCGGACGTTATTACCCCGACCCGGCATTTGCGATTCTGACGTACGAGCCGTTTGCCCTTTACCGATCCTCTCTTGTTTTCTTTCTTCGTGTTTCTCCCTCGCTGCCGATTAATTACCATCTAGACTACGATAAGAGGCTTTCGAACGCAACGTTTAATCTACTTTAACCGAACGAGCAGGGCGGGAGGGAGCCACGGCGTATTATTAATGCCCTGGAACAACTGGTCGATGGAAAAGAGATTATCAGGGCGAACGTTGGAAAGAATCGGGCAAAGTTACGGATGACAGGGGGAAGGAGAAACGGAAGGTGCTAGGTTGAGAACCACTTGCACCACTGATTTAGGTTCCTCGTGCTGGTATAGGTGCACGGTAAATTCTACTAATGGAATTTATCGCGACGTTACGAGCCTAGATATAGAAACTCTCGCGTCGGAGGTACCTTTTTATTGGACTCCGTGCGCACGCCTTGCTACCTGTGGATGTCAATCTTGCCTTAAGGGAAGTATTCCGCCTGTCCTACGTGTTGAAAGAGATTTACGTACTTTTCGAAATTGCTTGGCCATCTCGTTGCTGGAAACGATGCGTTTTTCGAACGATTCTTAAACCTTCCATCTGGACGTCGACTTTGTTTATTGTACACGGTCATTGGATTACTACGTTACCAACTATAGTTATCTATTGTAGAACGTTATATATAAAATTCATATATAGAACTTTGCTATAGCTGAATTGGATATTATGTCTCATTTAGGAAATTATTTAGATTCTCTCTTCCCCAAGGTTAGGTCTTACATGCAAATTTCTGTAGATCGTTTTCTCAGATTTAGGTCACCAAGTAGGTCCAGCTTCCTCGATATTTTTATAACAAGTTTCTCTTAGGTCTACGTTTCACCAGGTCTTTCCCTAGGTTCAGATTTCCAAGGTCTACGTTTTCTTATATTTAGAATAGAAATCCTAAGTCTGGGTTTCCTCAGGTCTAGGTTCTCCAGATCCAAATGTTCTAGCTACAGATTTTCTTAGGTACAAGTTGTTATGGGTTTCGTACTTCTAAGTCAAGTTTTCTCTAGGTCTAGTTTCACTAATACTTTTTCCATTATTATTAGTCTTCCATCAATTTTAAAAGTTTTATAACTGATCGTTGGCTACAATACTTGGTCATTGATGTCATCGTGAAATCAACGATAATCGTTTTTGGTATCGTTTTTGATAGTTTCAGACAATTTTGATGGTTTGGAACGACTTTAAAATCTATACATCTCATTCTTATTCTACCTATATGTTTACAATGAATTAATCAACATATACATGTTGATCTACCTATACATCGACCTATACACATGAGTGTATGTTTACTCGGAATTTTAAATACATATTCCAATTCACATGAGGCACCTGGTAGACCCACTAATAAATATTAATAATTAAAAATGAAATAGTAAAAGTAATAATAAATGAGGAAAATTTATATATTGTAATGTGCAATATTTTTTGTTCGTGTCCTGTACTAATTCTTCGTTAATTTACGTATGAAATTTTCTACGGTTGAATAAATAGGTGATATCGAGAATAAATTGTTGATCATCTGATCGAATATGGAACGACAGAGAAGTGAGGTAGACACAAAATGTCGTTAATTACATATAGAAGCGCAATAGCGTGCGACACGGTGTTTGAACGAAACAATGCGGAACAAAAAACCGTGCTAGCCGGAATGATATTCTGAATAATTCTTCGGCACTTCCGCGCCTACGACTCCGAGCGAACCTACTGAATCCGTTCATAGAGTTTTATCCTGTCTGGCGTGCATTATTCACCAGGCTGAATATTTAAATCACAAACGGGGGGGAAAAGAGAGTTCCGACGAAACTCGGTTTAACATGAGTGGCGATACACAACGCTGCCTTCGGCCATTTACTTATTCAAAGAGTGCAACGACGGATACGTTACGAAACAGGACACTTTTCGAGCCTATCTACCGTAACAAAGTACCTACAAAGTATCACCCAACTATATTCAAGTGGGTATTACTATTTAATATTTATTATTCAATAATAAATATTAAATATCAAAGGTCATCTATTTGAATAATAATTATTATTGAATGATAAATATTAAATATTAAATAGAAATATCTGCTTGAATGTATTAACTCAAGGACTGTAGAAATTACAAATTTAAGGTTTCTTGATTTCAGGAATTCACAATTTGAATAATATAATGATTTCAAGAACTTAAGAATTTAGGTTTTCTGCATTTTAGGAAATCAGAACTACAAAAAGTTTTCAAAAAGTCAAAAGTTTTATTCTTGCATTCGGATTGCCTTATCGGTATTTTACTTTTTGTTTATGTTCGATCGTTTGAACATCTCCAAGCATCAATAAATGTAGGACCTACACGATATAAGCGAACAGTGGACGTGCTATGTCGCACACTGTTTTCTACATACCGTAAATCATCAATCAATGTAGGATCTATTCGATACAAGCAAAAGTTCAAACCAGACAGATTCTCTTATATCGAATCTTTATTGTAGAACATATTAATCAGTAATTGCAAAGAGATTCGTGGATGTGAATTCAGGTTTGCAAAATTCATAGATGACCCTTGATGGGATTTGCAAGAAAAATGTTGTTCACAAAAAGGTCCTCAGACTGCCTAAGTTTAAGGACCCTAAATGTAAGCGGAAGTTCAAAGCCAAGAAATTCGCTTATATCAAATCTCGTAGAACCTATCGATCAGTAATGGCAAAGAGATTCGTCGATGCAAATCTACGTTTATAAAATACATAAATAACCTTTGATGAAGTCCACAAAACAAAATATTCAAACGGAAGTCCTCAGACTACATAAGTTACAGAACACCCGATAGAAGCAAAAGTTCAGCACCGAGAGATTCGCTTATATCGAATCTCGTAGAACGTATCGATCAGTAAAGGCAAAGAGATTTGTCGATGCGAATCGAGGTTTGCAAAATACATAGATGACCTTTGTCGAAATACATAGATCCCTTTAACGCGGATCCAGTAGAGAGACTGCCTAAACGGCATAACGTGTCGCCCTTTAAGGGCGCCTCCGCAGGAATGCGACGTCGTGCCGACGAGAACGTGACACGCATCGACGAAACGTTGGTTCACGGCGCATGCTAATGCCCTGGCTGAAAATCTGAAATGTCAACTGGGGCAACGTTGAAACGCGAACACGGGACGCCTACCGGGATTTCCTGGAGATTCAATTCGTGACGATTCGCGCCGGACAAAAGGGTGCACCGGGTGGTCTGGGTTCAATTTGAACGTGTATTCTGCACGGGACCGTGTCGTCGAGGAAAAACGACAATGACGCTCGAAATCTGTTACGTTTCAACCAAACGTGCCAACTTTGCTTCGCTTTTCTTCTTTTAATTAGATTTCCTGCTTCTTTTCGATTTCAAAAATTTACAATGAAATTTTACGAGAAGTCTGAAGACGGACGTTGGTGAACGCGGTAGAATTCTGCAGGAAAAGTGACCGGGTACGGAAAAGTACTTGTTGGTTCGTTTTTGGTTGGTAAGTTCTTGCATTTTTGGAAAATTTTCGTTCAGAAATTTGAATAGGTGGGGAATTGGGGATTTGAGGATGGAAAGAATTCAGTTTTACTGGGGGTGAGATGCATTTAGGGATTTGGAAATTTAGGATATTGGATTTCGGAAATTGAGATTCGAGAATTTGGAAAATTAGGAACTTGTAAATTTGGAGATTTCTAATTTGGAAATTTGGGAAATATAGCAAGTTTGAATATTTGGGGATTTAAAAAATTAGGAATTCGGGGATATGGAAATTTGGAAATTTAAGAATTTAGGCATGTGGAAATTTTAAATTTAAAAATTTGGAAATTGCAGAGTATGAATTTGGAAATTTTTGAATTTAGCAATTTGGACAGTTGGAAATTTAGGAATTTAGAAACTTGTGAATTTAGAAATTTGGTATTATAGTTTGAAAAATTAGGAATTTGAGAATTCGGAACTTATAGAAATTTGAAAACATACCGATGTAGAAATGTATAAAACTTAAAATTTGAAAATTTGACGTATCAAAAATTTCGAAGTTTACAAATTATTAAATTTAAATATTTGTAAATTCACATACCTGATCTAAAATCAAAACAACCTTTGCTCTTACACCTATCCTTACCCAAATGAATTCTATGTTTAACCCAACCAAACTGCCCAACCTAACCTAGCTTTACCATACATCCTCGCGTTATATCGCCGTACATCGCACATCACAACGAAAAATATTTAATATTTCCTACAAATAACATAACTGTTATTTTTGAAGAGGAACCATTTGATAATCGGAATAACACTAAAATAAACTCAATAGTCCCATTTGTTGCAGCATGTTCGCACATTGTAAATCCGCTTTTACAAGCGTAGAGTACATAGCTTTCAAAAGCTTTTAGGTTTTTTGATGTCTGTGAAGCGTTGCTATCGCAAAAATATTGTCGAAAAATAACCGGCCTGTCTGAAGAGGGAACATCAGCATGATATTTCTGCAAACATGTACAAAGCAAACTAATAAATTGCCATGGAAAGTGGTTTTCGTTTATACATGAGAGTTAACCATGCTTTCGTCCTATTATTCCGTTAATTTATTTGGTAAATAAATGTTCATACCGTGTAATGAGAATTAAACATTACTCTATCTCCGTGGATTTTTATACGGTAACTTTACCGCAAAACCTCTGCCACACGAAATGTTTGCTTCGTTATAACGAAGCTAGTTTATTTCGAAAAACTTCATCTGCCTAAGGATTCAAGCAGAAAACCGCGGTAAAGTGATCTTTGCTTTGTCGCGAGATTATTGTGGCTTGGTCGTATTTTTCATTAGTTGGAATTCAAACTTCATCGTTCGCTTACGATAAGGGTTTTAATAGAAAAAAAGTCGCAATAAAAGTATTTTAGTTTAGTTGCAACCTTTCGACGATAACAACGTGCGTTTCATTTTAAAATCCTCAATCAAAGATTTCATGTTTTGGATTTGAGTTTCTTTGAATTTAAGTTAGGTTAGGTTTAGGTTTTTTTAGATATTTCCCTAGGTATGATAACGCAGGTGTAGATCTTTCTAGATTTATATTTTTCTAGGTTTAAGTTTTCTTAGATCTATATTTTCGTACAGAAAATTTAGTAATTTTTTATAAACAAAAAGTAGCACGAAATCGTTAAGAATATTTATTGGAAGGAGAAAGGGGTTGGTTCGAAAGAAGGGAATGGAAGAAGGATTCGTATAGAAAATCTAGTAACTTTTTAAAAACAAAAAGTAGTCAGAAATCGTTAAGAATGAGTGTTTACTGCAAAGGGGTTGATTCACCAAGAGTTGATGGAAGAATCATATGGAAATTCCAGTAATTTATTATAAACAAAACTGAATCGTTAGAAATAATTATTGGAAAGGGGTTGGTTTCGAAGAGATGTGATAAGAAGGCTTAACACGAAAAATCTCGTAATTTATTATAAACAAAACTGAATCGTTAGAAATAATTATTGGAAAGGGGTTGGTTCCGAAGAGATGTGATAAGAAGGCTTAACACGAAAAATCTCGTAATTTGTTACAAACAAAACATAGCACGAAATCATTAAGAATGAGTATTTATTGGAACGAGAAAGGGGTTGGTTCCGAAAGGAGGGGGTTGGTTGAGTAAAACCGTAGCACGACATCGTCGGCAATCGTCTCGCATCGCTTATAGCGGACTAATCGTTGAAATACGCGCAAATATTTATTTTCCAGCTGTCACGAACAAGCCACTCTGCCCGGTTTCCTAGCGAAGCCGAGGCGGATAGGTATGTAGTAGCTACGAGAGCGTCTGAGAAATACGACTGTTGGATGCATTCGGGGTTTGTACGCTTGCTCTCGTTCGCCTTGCCCCTGGGAACTTTTTATTTATGTTTCCTTGCACAGTTGCGCCGGCTCGCAGAAGCAAATCAAAATGTTTCCACCGTACCGGCTTCCTCTTTATTTCTCTTTCTCCTACACTAGTTAAGATCAGGATTCCACGGATTAAACGGTCATACTGTCATTCGATAGATTAAGTAAATACCTTGCGTAAATGTAACAATTCATACTTTCAATGATCCTTTTGCTAGGGATTTATGGTTTATTATTCACGTTTTTATATGGCGAATTAACGTAAATATTAAGTTTGGTAAAATCTGATTTTTGGGCGATTTAGAAATATGCAAGACTTGCAATTTATAAATGTATCAGTTTTGTATATTTGTTTCATGTCAATCAAACTTCATAAATAAACAAATTAATTATGTTACTGAATGTGTTCAATTTCATCACATCAAAAAGTGTTCACATACAGTTGAAACAGTCTCTGTCATACACGTATTAAGTAGTCAAAAATAAAAATTTAATTGTTACCATAAATGTAAACATATTGTTGTGTTCGCCCATCAACCCCAAAGGCTGCTTTATACTATAAAATATTTATTATAATTATTTTTAAGAATTTCACAGTATCTTATATTAATAACTTTGGCTCTCAAGATCATCGTTAAGATCATCTTCAATTATTACAAACATAGTTAAAGATGGCATATATGTTTTATACTCAAGGTCGTTTCATATTTTCTTTAAAAATGTAGGAAATTTTAAAGCATTTTTATTTAATTTTAATTACCTATCAATTTAATTTTAATAATCTATGCAGTAATTTAGTTCTAGTAATCTGAGCAGTAATTTAACTTTATACACTTGATAAAATTAATCTTAATGATGTCACAATATGGCGGCACTCGTGAAGTCGTGATGACAATACATCATGGTAGTTACCATGGCTTCATGTGTGCCGCCATATTGTAACACGAAGCGAATTCACTATTAATTATTATCGCAGAAAAATACTCTTGTTTTGCAATATGAAAGATTTGCAACGAAGAGCAATTATACGTCGCAATAAATTATACGAAATACATAAAGATGAAAATATTGTTAGGAAGGAAATTATTATAGCAGGAGGATGCAGATTAAAAATTGTGCAAGAACGGTGGATTTGCAACTTTGTCATCAGGCTGATGCACATCTCGTCTAACTGAATTCAGACGAAATCGCAAGCAGCCTGAATCACCAACGTCCGCGTTTTCACGAAATCGAATTATGAGGGACCGAGTGCCAGCATCACCACCCTCCCCGACCTGCGAAATTTCACTTCCGTCGCTGGAAAAGGTACTACAATAAAACGGACATTTGATGGACTGTGGAAGGGACGGAAAAAAGGGAAATATACATATATGAACGTACATGGGGAAAGGGAGAGGAAGAAACACGTTAGTGGCCTTCTCTATAGACTCACAGAACATCATGGAAGCACATTTCGAGTCGCATTTTCGAAATAATGACAATCCATAAGATTTATTTGCGTGATTAGAAAAAGCTTGCAATGAATATTCTAACACAAGTAGATGAAATTAGACATATTTGTTATTTATAACATATTTCATTTTATTACGTTTTTCAATTTTACTAAATTTCAAACGCAATTGACAGAAATTTTGTTATGTATACAGCAGTTTGTTGTTATATTCCAAGCATCTTTCTATAGAGGGTGGGGTTAACTATTAATTGAGGTCAATAGATGGAGTGTCATTAGTGAGGCCATAAGGGAGTGTCACTAGTAAGGTCATTAGGGGGGTGTCGCTATAGAAAGAGACAAGTGATATTAGTCCTCAATTAAAATTAGAAAAATTAAGAATGTCACAAATGGGACAATTCGATAGTGAAAAATACCACTAGTCAAAACATAAGATGGTGGGAAATGACATTAGTGTGGTTCATATTAGACAGGAGTGCAACTACAGTCCATATTAAATGGAGGATAGTGCCACTGGTGGGTGATGCTGAAGAAATGCTACTAGTAGCTTATCTCTAGATAGTGTAGAAGCGCTGTGACATCACTAGATTGTGTGGGATAATTAGTCAGGTCCCAAGGTAGTGGAAGGGTACACCAGTCAGGGTTTCAAAGGTTACAGTCCTATTTGCTATAGTCCTATTTCTCGCTACTAAATAGTCAGAAAGTACCTACAATGGGAGAATGTCACTAATAGGACCTATACGTAATTGGAAGTTACATCAGTATGACCTTAAATAGTAAAGTACGTTACAGTTAGGAAAACGTCCCTAATGGGACCTCTAGTACTTATCACACTAATAAAGTTACTAGGTGATGGATACCCCACTGTCAGTGCCACTAAATAGTAAATGTCGCTAGTATCCTTAATGTAAAAATCTACTGACTACAAGAGTCCCTCTAATGCACACAAGTCCACGTGGATCCAATCGACTGTGGCAATATAACAAGAGTTCGGTATAATAGAGTCCTGTACAATGGTTCAACACAATAATTGTGACCTGTGGTCATATAATTTGTTCCATAAATGTAAAGATAAAATGACTGGTAGGTAAATGAAACTATTTGGAGAGCCTCTGAACGGAGTCCAGGAGCGGCAGCAGGCCTGGGGTACATGGTACTTTTATTTTTATTTGGCCTTTCGCTTTAATTTCTCCCTTTTCGTCGCGGCGCTTTGCTAATGGGGATGCTAGCAGCCGGGAGAGGTTGCTGCACGGAAAAGATAGGAACTGCGAAGGCAACCGTCCGTGTCTTCCTCTTTCTTCCGGGTAGCCAGGGCTGCTACTAAATCCTCAACGAAACTGCGATTCTTCTTTCGATGCCGATAAAATTAATTATCCTGTCCACTCCGCTCTATTCCACTTACTTTTCTTTTCTCGCCCCGTTTCCAACCGGCTGAATCGTAAATTCTGGATATTAGGATTCGAAAATCCCCGGGGAGATCTCGCGTTTTAAGCGTCTTCAAACTTTGCGATCCGGTTACTTATCAAATATTTATCTCGATATTATGGAAAATTAGTAAAATACGAGTCTGCGACACGTTCGATATTTGACGAGGTCTGAATCGAAGTCTCGTGTCGCGGATATACGATTTAGCGCGAAATAGAAGGAGGTCTCGAGGAAAGAAATTTCGGCTATCGAATCGTAGCTACCCTCACCGATACGGCCGTATTTGTCCTCCAGGAACTTACAACGATTTCCACTTACTTCTTTTCGGGACTCTATATAGAGACACAATTGTCTTGTTTTTCCTTCCACCGGCTCTCTTTGTTTTTTTCCTTTGCATTCCACCTTCTTCCCGCGAGTATCCCGAAATTGTGGGACCTAGGTATCGCGGAAGCAGTCTTCAAGGCGGCGGCGCGTCCGGCTATTTCCGTCTCTCTCCTGCACCCTCAAGGGGTGGCATTCCCGCCCCACCTACTACCCCTTTTGCACTCTCCGTCTCGGTGGTGGCCCTTGCTCGTTCAGTCAGTCGAGTCCGGAGGACTTCGCGAATAGCACTTCGACCTTGCCGAGTTCGCTCGTCCACGAACGTGACACATGCTGATTCGCGTTGCTTCCTCTTTTCAAATCGCTCCTTGCAGAAATGTGTGACTTACATTAATCTGGGATATTGGGACACTGCCACCTTGTGGACATGCTATTTAGTAATCATTTATTCGTACAGCCTTGTTTCCTCGTCAACAGTTTCTGAGTCAACGTGGTCCTCTATCTTTGATTTTATGAATGTGACACTGGGGTTTAGGATTATTTTGTGGGGTTTATTTCTACACTAAGTTCGTTTATCTTTGGTTTCTTCGGGATCAACAGCTTCTAAGTCAACGTGGTCCTCTTTGATTAGATGAATGTGACACTTGGTTTAGGATTATTTTGTGGGGTTTATTTCTACACTAAGTTCGTTTATCTTTGGTTTCTTCAGGATCAACAGTTTCTAAGTCAACGTGGTCCTCTATCTTTGATTAGATGAATGTAACACTTGGTTTAGGATTGTTTTGTGCGGTTGCTTTGTATATTTTTAATTTCTTCGTTTAACTTTGGTTTCTTCAGTATCATCTTTCACTGAAAGTCAACGTGGTCTTCTAACTTTTTGATCAGATGAAATCGTTGGGGTGATAGTTGAACGATTATTTAGTGAGGATTTCTTTATGCGCCTTAACTTCTTTAGGGTCTACATCTTCCCTAACTATTTAGGGTCAACTGATATCTAACGTGATCTTCTGATCTTTGATCAAATAAGTATGACATAAAGATATTATTGATAGAGGATTATTTAGGGCTTCTTCATACACTTCTAATTTCTTCAAGATCATCTTTTGTTGAAAGTCAACGCGGTCCTCTGAATTTGATCAGATGAAACTTCTTACATTCGGATGATCATTGATGAATTATTATTTAACAAGGATTTTACATCGTTGACTTCTTCGAAATTATTTTTGACTGAAAGTCAACGTGGTCTTTTACATCTTTAATCAGATGATACTTGTGATATTAAATAGTTGATGAACAATTAGTAGGAATTTCATACACCCTTCATTTCTTCGTTATCAATATTTTACTGAACAGTAGTGTGATTTAAATCATTGATCAGAAATCTGTGACATTGAATATTCTTAAAAGAGATTATTTAGTAAGAACTTCTTCAGACACCTTTGATTTCTTAAAGGTCATCTTTCATTGAGATCAAACGTAGTCTTCTTAATCTTCAGATAAAACTTGCGACATTAAGATAATAGTTGAAGGATTTGCCTTATATCCCTAACTTTTCAAGAACATTTGAAAGCCATCATAATTCTCTGAATCTTGAACAAGTTTGATTTGTGTGATTGGAATATTATCGATCAAAGAGTATTTGGACTTCTTTGTCCACCCTTTCTTCAAGATCATTCCCTAAGTTTTCTCAATATTTGACTAAATGAGACTTATAACATTCAGATATCACTCACAAATTATTTAGTGGAGATGTCTTTATACTTCAACATCTTTAAGTCAGCATAGTTTCAATCTTTGATTAGATGAATTTCTTAAGATATTGCTGTCAAATTATCTAAAGCGTTTAAATCCCTGACGAAGTTCCTCCGTTCAATCTCAAGATTCACGACGAACATCTTCGTGACAGTCCTCTAAATTGTTAACCGTTTGTACAGTGAGATGAAGTATTAAAAGAGCGTTGCAATATCGATGAAGTATCTGAAACTTGCAGTTCCTCCACGTACATATCACGTTAATCGATAAGTGATGTATCCAAATGTAGGTAATTTATTTGTCGATACCGAGTGAAATTCGTTTGGGGCTGAAGAAAAATCCTTGTTGAGGAAGCGTATCCTCCCAAGGTCTTCGGTAACACGATACCGGGTAAACACTAAGCGTCAAGTGCATCGTCTCGCCGCCATATTGACAGGCGAACACGTGAGTTCTCTCTTCTTGCTTTTCCATCGTCCTTCACTTGGTTTTCCAACCACTTTGGCTGATGTTATCGAAGCACTTCCTATAGTCGGATCCCCGATAACTGGACGATCCCGAAATACACCGACTAAGCTTCAGATTCTACTGACGTCAACTCACCCCGAAGAATTTCACTAAAATAGAACTAGCGTAGCATGTGTCGCATCTTTAATTACCTGCATAAAATAGCTGATCTCTTATTTTATACGGATACAAATAGAAAAGTGAGATGCTGAGACAGAAAAATAGCTAGGAAAATAAATAAAGAACGCTACACCGCGCAGACAAGTTCGACATTTGGTGGCACGTGACTGCAACCTTGGCCTTGAAGGATTGTTCCTCGAGGAACTCGAACTTCTAATCGTACAAAAGTTTTGCGAAACTGTACGAACTTTATAAACTGTACATTTTGAATCGTGTGATAAATGACTCTTTAATCGTTGTTTTGGAACACGTAGACGTTTCAAACGTTGACTGAGATTTGTTACTGGGTTTGTGATAAAGTGACTGTGTGAATTTTCGTCCACGTCGTTTTTCTTCGAGGTGGAAACTTCTTTGTTCGGAGCTTGTGAGACTTTTTAGTTTCCTCATCAATGTCACGAGATATGGTGTCACTGTCTTCAGGTAAGCAATGTCTTAGTAATTATGAAAAATGAGTGACAACCAATTTTTTCATTTTTTGTAATTATTTTTTACTGTTTGTTACTGACATTTGTTGAAACTGTTGTTTAATATTGAATGAGTGGTATTATTGTTTGAAATTGAATATGGAGTACTGTTGTCTAAAATTGAATATGTAGTATTATTGTTTTTAATTGAATATGGAGTATTGTTGTCTAAAATTGAATATGTAGTATTATTGTTTTAAATTGAATATAGAGTACTGTTGTTTAAAATTGAGTATGCAGTATTACTGTTTAAAATTGAATATATGGTATTATAGTTGAAAATTGAATATTTAGTGATGTTATGTAAAATTGAATTTGTAGTATTAAAGTTTAAAATTGAATATGTAACATTATTATTCAAAATTGCAAATAAAATGTTATTGTTTAAAATTAAATATGAAGTATCATTTTTTGAAATTGAATATATGGTACTATAGTTGAAAATTGAATATGTACTATTGTTATTTAAAATTGACTATATAGTATTAAATTTTAAAATTGAATACGTAACATTATTATTTAAAATTGCATATAAAATGTTATTGTTTAAAATGAAATATGTAGTATTATTGTCTGAAATTGAATATATGGTGACATTATCGAAATTGAACATATAGTATTATTGTTTAAAGTTGAATATCTAATATTATTATTTAAAATTTAAGATATGATATTATTGTTTAAAACGCCCCATCATATTACAAACAACTTTGTCGATTCAGTATAAAATATACAAAAATAATCAGATCGTTTAATTCGAACGTGGTAATTAAACAAATCTGTAACAAACATTGTACAAATATTTGAACAGAAGTTTCTCTGTTGGTCGTGTTTTAATATCTATCTCGCGCGATTCATTTGAAAAGACAAAGAGTGAAAAAAATTTGTATTCCGTGTAGCAAAGTAATATGTGCGAAACAGATGGTTCTAGCGAGCGTGTAATGCAACACGTGAGAATAAGCTGTCGAATATACATGTATATACATATATTTCTCTCCTATATTTTGCTACCGTTATTTTAACTTTATTTTTTGCTACATTTTGTTGCTTCATTTAGATACAGCCGAAAGTTAAAGAACGAAAATATCGCGCATTCTGTTTTGTACCTTTTTCATATTTATTTTGTAAAGTGTACGAATAACGGTGAACATAGCATTGCGATAGAATCGAACGATTAGGTTTTTGCAAAAGTTGACAAATGCTTTGGACCATTATACTAATATAATTTTAACTTCGTATTTGCTTTCGCTTTGTTTTAATACCGGGAAGTAAGGAGAAGTTTACAGGTTAGGGGTCAAGGTTGACCGAATACTCGTATTATTTTTGGGGATTTTTAGGCTGTCTGGTGGAAAATAGATAGTATTCAGTCCTTAGACTTCACCCTCTTAGGCACAACGTGTCACTATTGTGGCTTTCACGGATACCATCTCCCTGTACGGTCCACTATAGTGGCTTACGCGAATGTCACCGTAGATTATATAGCGCCATAGTGGCTCACTCTACTTTCTCACTCGCTCACCGTTTCAATTGAATGACCCTTTTCATATGTTTTGATTCGCACTTTTTTTGCCTTCACCACGTTTTATAAGAGTATTAACAAATCCCACAAAAGTACATTACATGTAAATAAAAGGTAACGCCAAGTTTAGGCACCATGGAAGCAGCTCTTTGCACTAATACACGATATTGGAAACATTTGGAAATTACATATTTTGTGAATTTTCGAAAAAAGTAAATTATCAAAGTTAAAGTATATCATATCTTTGGGAAAAATAATTTAATCATAAAAAACTTCATTCCAGTGTACTCGCCAATCAGCATTGTCACACATTGTAGTGCTGTTTACGCGTAATTCAGCAGTGCCTAAGAGGTTAACAAATGAAAATAACTCTCTCTTTTTTGTTCCTTTTCCATATTTATTTTGCAAAGTGTACGAATAACGGTGAACAGAGGATCGAGCGATTAGGTTAGTTTTCGGGAAGGTACATTGACAAACGCGTTGGGCCGTTATGCGGAACATGCTTATGTCACAACGTTTAAACTGATTTGCAGAGAATGAGCGCGTGGTCAGCATACAAGTTATCATACCATAACGTATTTCTCTCATAGCAACGTATCATTCGTAACAACAGCCTGTGGCCATTTCAAGTGGGATAATAGTTCATGGGAAATTGGATGATCATAACAATTGCACGAGCACCGCAATATTCGACTGACGGTCAAAATTTACAAATCAATTAAGCCATTAGTCCTTCGTTTATAACCGATTGAATTATTCGACGAACGAGGATGTGTATTATTTTTGCAACGCGAATATTGAACTGTAACTCTTTGCGGTTTTCAACTTTAACAAGTATCGTATTAACGGTATTGTACGTGCTCCTCTGTGTCGTGTAACGTTTGTTTGAAACAGTGTTTTATATCGTTTTTATCTTCATATAGTCGCTTGTAGCGATTTATGTGGAACGCGACGGGTATTGATTATCGAGTTTGCATTTTGGGATTTGGAAGTATGAGGATATTGAATTTTATGGAAATAAAAATTGGGAAAGGGAATTTAGAAGCTTTTGTATTTGTTGGGTACGGATTTTGATATTGGGGATTTTGGAATTTTGGAACTGGGGAATTAAGAAATTTAGGAATTTTGGCATTTTGGAATTTGGGATTTTTGGAATTTGGGATATTTAGAATTTGAGATTTTTAGAATTTGGGATCTTTGGAATTTGGGATTTTTGTTATTTGGAATTTTTGGAATTTGGGAGTTTTGGAATTTGGGAATTTTAGTTTCGGAATTTTGGGAATTTGGGAGTTTTGGAATTTGGGAATTTTAGAGTTTCGGAATTTTGGAAATTTGGAAATTTGGAAATTATGAATTTTGGAATTTTGAATTTTTGGAATTTGGGAGTTTTGGAATTTGGGAATATAGGAATTTTAGTTTTGGAATTTTGGAAATTTAGAATTTTGGGAATTTGGAAATTTGGAATTTTGGAAATTTTTAATTTTTGAATTTTGGAACTGGTATTTTGGAAATTTCGAATTTTTTAATTTTGGAATTTTGGATTTGTAGATGAGGAAATTTGGGAATTGAAAAAATGTTGAATTTGAAATTGGGAAATTAGAAATATTTGAAAATTTGTGATTTGAAGAGTTAAAAATTTGAAAATTTGTGATTTCCAACTTATCAAATTTAAAAATTTAAGATTCTAAAATTAAAAAATTGTTAATTTTGATAACCTAATAATTTGAAAATGAATAAATTTTAACATTTGATTTTAAAATTCAGAAATTCATGAATGCAAAATTTCGAAGTTTAAGAACGCTCAATTTTGATTTGAAAAAATGCATATGCTGTATGAAGGTATCGCGAACATGCAGGTAGTCGGTGAATGGATGTAATTAACGAAAGCACCGGGCCAAGCGTCCAACACGAATGCAAATTCAAACACGTACGTTATCGCGTCGATCAGCATGTAACTTAGCCCAAACGGTAATGCAACGACGGCATTACAACGATGTGATTAGACATAATCAAGTACACACGTCGGTCTGTGCCAGGAAGAGGCCAGATACAACTGTTCAGCTACGCGACTACATCAAACGGTTACCGGAATGCTTATTAAACCTGCTGATGCGTCATCTAGTAATTACACCGCACCAATTTCTCCGTAATCATTCATTGCTCGATCTCTTAAAGGATCGTTACGACATTCCATTGATTAATCAATGTTTCCATACAATCATCTACTTTACCGACAAGGATAATACCTATAATGTTTTCGGATTCTGCCATTTTATATTTAATATGTGCACATAAGGAAATTATAAAGTAGGAAATTAAACAGATAAAAGGTGAAGATTTTGAGACATGGTATCTGATTCTGGACTGGGAATTTTGAACTTTGGAACATTCAAAGGGGAGTTGAGAGTATTGGAATTTTAGGATTCTGAGATTTTCGAGGTTTGGGATTTGTTGGATGTTTTGAACATTGGGATATTGGAATTTTGGATCTTCTGAATTTTTATACTTGGAGGCTTTGAATCGTTTGGACTTTGGGATCTTGAAATTTTGCATCTTCTGAATTGTTATTTTGGAACTTTGGATCAGTTGTATTGTTATTTGGGAGCTTCGTATCTTTTGAACTCTGTGACCTTGAAACTTTATATCTTTTGAATTATTTTGAAGCTTTAGATCTTTCGATCATTATATTCCCATCTATTCAGACATCTATAATTTTTGGATATTTTACAACATAAACCGAAACGAACCTATCAAATTAAAACCGCACCTCCACTGTAGCATCAAAAAAAAGTACCGTTATCGATCGACAGATGTTCCCAAAGTGTCCATAAAGTTGTCAATCGGTATATTCGAAACGAACAAGCGGCAACCGATCGTTTCTGGCACGCGTTAAGACTTTCATAACACGTTTGCCTTCTATTTTACACGTTGCGTGTATGCAGAGACACGCCATGTCATATAATATTGCCTCGATAACGCCGGCCAAGAGAGATGATCCGTGTGACGCCCTGAGGGTTTATTACATCCCAGTCCACCAATATTGGCCACTGGTCGATCGCACCAGCTTTGCACAGAGAAACAAGAACGAGACAGACGGAGAGAGAATGGCTGGTTGGCTCGGAAAGATTAAAAAGGAACAAACGTCGCTCGTATAGCAGATAACTATATCGTGATTTTTCGTTTGATACGCGGATAACACTCGTTCCCGGGTTATGGTCGCCGTATCTAGATATAAACAACTGTTTCGCTCGCCGATCAACTAACTTTCCCGTGAGTTACTTTTCACGACTTTTTACCGATATTGGCCCATTTTTTTCTATTTTTTTTTTTCGGAGATTGGCTCTCAATTTGACAATTCAGGGAACTGTATAGGGCGTTTCAAAAGTTCCGTTACGAGCAAATATGAGACAATTTATGTCACGCATATAATAACAGATACAATAAAAGAGAGAAAAAAATTGTATTTCTATTTTGTATTCAGACTGACTAGGCAAATTATAATTAGGCTTAAACTCCACGTTGAGGCCTGTTGAAAATTCCAATAAGATTTGTCGCAGTCGAGTGAGTGCGTCGTGAGTGCGTCACAAATGCCTCATGAGTACGTCACGAATGCGTCACGAGTGCATCACAAATGCCTCATGAGTGCGTTTGGAGTGCGTCACGAGTATGTCACGTGCCTCGTGAGTGCGTCACGGGTGCGTCACAAGGACGTCACGAGTGCGTCATGAATGCGTCACGAGCGCGTCACATGTGCATCACGTGTGCATCATGATATTATACGGCAAGGGAATATGAATTTATTAAACAGGACAGTGCGATCGTAAAGAGAGAATCTGTACAAGAAATTGACTTAACTATACGTATAGAGTATGTTATAATAAAAACATATGTGTCAGTACCATACAATCTGAATGATCTTGTATTATTGTTTTTCAATTATTATAATCATTGCTACACTTCAACCAACGACTCTATAATTTGAATCGAAGGAAAATCAGCGAAGCAACGATCAGATTATTAACAGATAATAATTTTCATCGTTGACGAGGCAAAGGCTTGATCTCGTAAATTCGATAAGTCAAGGTACACACGATGCCACGTAATTCAGCGGAAGGCAGCGCTACCAAAAATCAATCGAGACCCGTCGTCTGAGGAGTTTCGAAGCGTACTGCTGCGTTTCAGGGTTGCTCGAAGGTGGGTTCGTGACTCGTGGAATGAAGCAAAGGGGTCGAACAGAGAGAGGGTAGAGGGTGCAGCGAGGGAGGGATGGAAAGTCGAATACTCTCACGATACGCCTCGTCCCTTTCCAACTTGCTGGATTCCCGATAAAGCCGTCGAGCATTTGCTCGAAGCCTGCAGTGTACTCAGCTAGTCCGACTTCCGGAAGTTTCATCCCTGAAGTTTACCCTTTCGCTCTGAGGAAGCTCGGAACGTCGGAGGAATCTCGGAGAGGTCAAAGCTGCACGCAAGAGTTTGAGAAGCTGAATAGGCCCGGCTCGGATAAAAAGGAAACGAATGCAGATAACGGGTCAAAAAGTGGAACGTTATCGTGCCACCCGGGATAATCTCTCTTCGCTTCTTAATTGCGAACGATTATTCAGAGAAAATGTAGCGAGACGACTGCGATTTAATTTCCCCTATTCTTCCTTGATGCTCGCGGAAAAATATTTAAATATTTCTCAACGAACGACCGCTATTTAATTGCTATTTTTTAAATTTAATCCTTGCTTTTATATCTTTCATAAAATTAAAAATTCTTCATCTCGAATATTTAACCCTCCGTACTGGAGACCTTTTTCAAAGCGAAATAACAACTTCAGACGATTTTCCACATACTTGATCTCACGGCTAACTTAAATTTCACCTACAATTTAACATGTAAAACTTATATTTTAATATTTTATAAGAAGGAAATTTATTAAATATTAAGCTATTTTTTCTTTGCCGAGATTTTTTCGTTCTGAGTAAACTAATTCTCGTTGGAATAACATGTATCTTTCCATTCGATCGAATTTCATCGAAACTGGAAGTAAAAGCTCCAAACAACTCCGGTGAAAATCTTCTCTCGATTGGTCAAAGTCTTTACATACCGTCAAACATTTACAAAAACTTTGAAAGTAATATTCCTATTGCTACAACTTGTCAACTTCGCAATCACTAATTTGGAATAAAAATGGCCAATCGCTCAAGTTACCGCATTGGGCCAAGCCACTTGGAGTCTAGTGACTGCTAATATTATTTAATTAAAGTACTCTGAAGGGTGTTAGAAGGGTAATAAAATCTCTCAAGGGTTAATATTATTCAATCAATATGAATGTATTTTATCCTTACAGAAAAGATCGAAAATCGTAGGACGGAGTAGGGCGCGCGATAAGAAATGAATGATTATAAATTTTTTCCATGAGAACGACGGTGACGCGAAAAAATTGTAATAAAATGTAAATGGACGTTATGTAAAGCTAATTAAAGATCATCAATCAAGAGGTAACACGTCGTGTCCCAATTTCGTGTAAAGTTTATAACACGCTCGAGGAGATTCTTCATTCCTCGACAAGGTAATTAATTTACGCGAGACGTGCAATCATTATCCGTTTCCGATACAACAGTTTGCCGGCGTAAGATCTTCGACCTTAATCAATATACTGCGTCACGACAATATCATTTACGATAAATTGAAGATTATCCGTAACGGTTCGGTAGTTTGCAGGAAGTTTACGTCGTGCTAATAAACTTCTCCGTGTATCGAACAAACTCGCCGCGTTTACTGGGACACTAATCCGACGAGATTTATAGCTTAAAAGGTCGTTAAAAGTTCCCTTTCCAGGAAATTACAATGTGGCAAGGACTTAGCAATTACAACGTGATAATTAACCATAAATTTCTTCCGTTCAAATCTCAAATTCGTTGACATTTTGACAAATTTTAAAGATCGACTGGAATTCTGGTGTGAAGAAGCCGAGAAATTATTATAGGTACAGTAGATAGTGATATATTGCCATTTTCGCACGGACTCATGCTGTTAACGTATTCTACTGTTTGATGGCTCCATTAATAGTGCTTTCTACCACCTACTAGTCCCATTAGTGGTGTGTTTTATTATTTATGGTCCCATTATGATTCATACCATCTACTCGACTTATTGTTATTAATGGTTACTATTATATAATGGCTACTCCCACTATTTAAGGGTCTCATTACTGACTTCTTTTACTATTTAATGTCGTCACTAGCAATGATTTCTGGTACATAATGGTTTCACTAGTTACATTTTCTACTACATAATGGTTTCACTAGTTACATTTTCTACTACATAATGGTTCCACTAGTGGCATAATTCCAGTAATAGCATATCCCCATTATTTACTAGTCCCACTCGTGACAGATTTCTATTTGTATTTCCAGTAATGGCGCACCTCCACTATTTAACGATCCCACTGGTGACGTTTTCTAGTATTCAATTGTCCCACTAGCGATGCTTTCTACTACATAATGATCCCACCAGTGGCACAATTCCAGTAATGGCGTTTCCCCACCATTTACTAGTCCCAAAAGTGACGTATCAACCAATGGCGACCCCACTATTTAAGGAAGGTTATGATTTTAATATTCTTTACTGTTATAAATATACCTCTCAAATAATATATCTCATCAGATATTTTCTTCTAGTTCTACTTTTACCTTTTTAACCAATAAAAATAATTTAGATTTACACTGTGACTGCCACGTCACATATAAAATGATAAAATGATCAATTATCAGTTATTATGATTTCCTCATAATTTCACACTGATCTATCACTTGTATTAAGAACTTTTTCACTTACCTAATTGAACATACTCGTATTAACTATTTAATTACATTATATAAGTAACGTGAAATATTTGATAATACTTAAAGAAAACAAAAACAATCAAATTTTCAAGTGCATGAATTTTAATGGTGAACGTGTTAAATGAAACACCCTGTATATCTACCCTTTGCACATTCCAACGTGCTAAAAATGCATAAACATCGATAGTTCAACTATTACGAGTAAAATTTAAATGAAGAATCGTGCAACAGAATTATAAACGCGCGTTATTGAAAAAAGTCGATGGTTGAATATTGAAAGGTGACTGTATACATTTTCTGACTACAAATCAGAATGCAGATACGTCGATTTTTGACGAGAAATTTCCGTAGATCGTTCGATAAGGAACAAAAGAGACTGTCAGAATGGTACGTGTCCAATCACCCTCGCTTCCTGCTGGAATTGATTATTAATTGCCGGCACGTGTGCCGCGTGCATCCATTTAAATCCCAGACGATGTCGCGAGGACATCGCGTGCATTTCGGCTGCCGATAAAGTTATGCTTGTCCATCGGCTACTAATTTGTCCATCGACGATTGATTGAGCTTCACCCCTCTCTTTACTTCCGGCCAGCATCGTCGCCAAGCAAATTCGGAGAACGATTATCTGGCTCCTGGTTAACGAACGTCGACCGTACAGAATTTTAATCGCGTTCGAACGACGAAACAGCGGTAAAACGTGAAAATAATTCTCATGTGAAATGTTGTACGAGACAAATTATATTGCAATTTTGTAACTAGTGTAAAAACAATTAAAAATGTTATTTGTTTATTGCCATCAATTTTACTACTTCGTTTTTTCAACGATAGGATTTTATTTTTTATTAGAAGGTTCAGTTATTTATTTTTTTAAATAAAGTTAAAGAATTAATGTAATTTTTGGAAGTATAATTGGGAAATTTTTATTTTATTTTCTGTTGTGAAAGTTTTTACTGAAAATTATTTATTTTTGTAAATGTGATAAAATGAACAAATTAATTTGATTGTTAAAATTGCATTAAATCGAGGTAATTTTTATTATTTTATTTATTTAGAAGTTTTAGTTACAAACATAATTATTTATTTTTGCAAATCTAGTATTTTTACGTTACTCGTTTCTTGAAAGTCATAAAATCTAGAAATTAACGTAACTTTTTAAAGTATGTTAAATTGAGAAATTCTTATTATTTTATTTTCTAGAAATAAAGTTGTAGAAGCTTTGATTGAAAGCACAGTTATTTATTTTCGCAAATCTAGCGAAAACCAAAAATTACCATAATTGTTGAAAGTGTACCAAATCAGAAAAATTTTATTATTAATCTTAATTGAAAATACCAATAATTTTATTTTGCAAGTAATGAACTCCAAAAGTTAATGTAATTATTGAAAGCTTATTAAATTGTGAAATTTTTATTACATAATTTTTTCTTCTACAAATTTCAATTAATAGCAAAATAATTACTTCTTGCTATAAATGCAAAGTATAAAAAATGTAATACATTAGGTTACTTTTATATCGTGAATTTATAAGCGATGTTACAATTTTTTTTTATTACAACCGTTCGACGTGTCATTTTAAAATATTCTTTCATTATATTTTAAATGACTTTGATGTCGACGCGTGATACTGACGGCTAGCGATGTCTTTGATAGATCATCAGAAATATAATTATTTCGTTAATAGCTATCCGGGGAACATGAAAAATTTATGCATCTCGATGGACGCGTAACATGCCAATTTGTGATCGTTTAATGCACACGGAATATAATCATTATTTTTTACTTTCGTTCGCGAATGTGGTCCTCTGTTGAACGCCATTAAATCTTTATGACTTTTAGCGTGTCAAAAAGTTTGACTATGGTGCATAGCGAATGCCTCTAATCTAGTTTCTGGTAATTTTGTGCAGGGGATAACCGAGAATTAAATTGGAATATAGTAAATAGGATTTCCAACGGAAAATGGTAATATAACGGATGGACGTGCCGTCGTTTGTACTAGTCCAATATAATACATGGTAATTAGAGTTGGAAATTTCATATTTAATAATTTATGAATTTACAAATTTATGAATTTACGAATTTACAAATTTACAAATTTACAAATTTACAAATTTACGAATTGACGAATTTGTGAATTTGTGAATTTATGAATTGACGAATTGACGAATTGACGAATTGATGAATTGATAAATTGACTAATTGACGAATTGACGAATTGAGGGATTGACGAATTTACGAATTGACGAATTGACGAATTGACGAATTTACGAATTTGTGAATTTGTGAATTTGTGAATTTGTGAATTTATGAATTTATGAATTGACTAATTGACGAATTGTCGAATTGACGAATCAAGAAATTGACGAATTTACGAATTTAACAATATATAGATTTATAGATTTCCTAATTAACAAATTTACTGATATATAAATGTACAAATTTATAAATTTACATGCTCACATATTTACAAATTTGCAAATTAAAAGGACTGATAATTTAGAAATATCAAAATTTGAAAAGTTTCAAATATAGAAATTTATGACTCCGAAATTTTGATAGAATGTAAGAGTTTAAAAATCTAGAGATTTGAAAATGTAAAATGTAGAAGCTAATATCCAGTAAATCTCTAAATTTTTAGATTACTAAATCCCTAAATTTGCAAATCTCAAATACCACAAATCCCAAAATTTGCAACTACCCACCTGTCCAAATTTTTAAGGCCTCATATCCTTAAATACACGACTCACTATGTCCCTACATTTCTAGATTCGCCAATTCCGAGCCTATTAATTCCCTAAATTCCCAAATTTGTGAACTTCAAAATCCCTAGATTCCCAAATTTGTAGATCTCCAAATCCCCAGTCCATAGATTCTCAAATCCCTAGATTCACAAATTTGTAGCCTCCCAATCCCTAGATTCCCAAATTTGTAGATCTCCAAATCCCTAGATCCCCAAGTCCATAGATCTCCAAATCCTTATATTCCAAAATTCGTGAAGTTCCAAATCCCTAGATTCCCAAACCTGTAGATCTCAAAATCCGTAAATCCCCAAATCTCTAGATTCCCAATTCGGTAAATCCTCAAATCCCTAGATTTACAAATCCGTAAACCCCCAAATCTCTATATTCCCAAATCAATAGATCCCCAAATTCATAGATTCCCAAGACCATAGATCCCCAAATCCCTAGATTCCCAAGCTCATAGATCCAAAAATCCCTAGATTCCTAAATCCATAGATCCTCAAATCCCTAAATTCCCAAGTCCATAAATCTCCAAATCCGTAGATCCCCAAATCCTCAGATTCCCAAATCTGACACTCCTCTTTCAAGATCCCCAAATGCTTCATGTCCTCAAATTCTTAATTCATTCTAAAATTTTCAAATCGCAAAAGTCCCTAAAAATCACCAAGTATAGGATCTTTCTCCTCCTTCCTCATTTTTCCCTAAATAAACTCGACCTCACAATACAATGAAAGAGTTAAAAGAAGGATTGACCAAAAGACCCAGTCCAGATAGCGTAAACGAAAGGGTTCGAAGCCATAGAACGGCTGGCAAGAAAGAAACAGATTTCACATTCAGTTAACGCGTTCGAGTCTTTGGCAAGGTGGTTTATGCCAGTTTAACACGATTCACCGATAATTAAGGGGTCGTGGCCTCATACCCACTTGGTCAGCCCGGAGTCACGCGAACGGGACGTCACGCGATCCTCTGGAAGCAGTCCTCTGTGCAGACACCGATTGTCACGGCAGTCTGATGCTTAATTATTGTCTTCCAACGGGTGCGTGTCCCCTTCGTGCCACGGGACAGCCAGACCCAACGATATCGTGCGTGAAACGTGAAATAAAAATAAGGGACACAATGGGTATACGATCGTGGGAGCTGATAGAACTGCGCCCACGATTGCCCGCGAAGGATACACTGTCCCGGGGCAAGAAGGACCCGCCACGGAAACATCCGTAAGCTCGATGATAACCACGTCTGACGTGACGGGACAACTTTGCTTAGCACCGGAACTGTTAATCAGCGCTAATCTCCCGGGTCTTTCGTTCTGCGTGCCCGCTGTTTACCCTGGAACGAGTAGCACGTAGATTTTCTGGACAAACGAACGACTAATGTGCCCTGATGTACGGGAGCGGCTTGTTTACACGATTGTTTGAATAAACTGGGGTAAATATGGATTAAGTGGTAAACATTTTACTTTCACGATCGTTCTGGTAATATTAACCTAACCATCGCTTGTTACAATAGGGCGTTCCATTTAGGTATGCCTATGCAAACATCTGCTCGATGTGGTGACTTTTTGTGGAGTTGGAGAATATTATGTTATGACCTTTGCATTCTTTTGGGAGTTTTCAAGGTTAATTTATTAGTAAGTGACAGCACTTTTATTACGTGTAACTGGTCTGAAAGTCCATGTGAACATAGTAACCCAGAGTGAAAATTTAAGTTGTGTTTGAATACACACATATACACATTTGAATATACACATGACAAATGACATGATTGCAAGAAACAATGTCTACCATATTCTGTAATATTCAAACACAACTTAAATTTTTGTAGTCCAAGCTGATTTTCACTGTGCGTATAATCTTTAAGTTATGCATAAAGTCAGTGTGTCAATGTATGGTAAATCACTTAACATTATAACAGTACTGATGCTTAAGTTAGGCTTAAAGTCAGTGTGTCAACGTATCATTCACAATGAATGATCCTTAAGTTTAGATGAGGACTTTAAGTTGTTACTTGGCTATTAGGTTGTCTTTAGAATTACGTGTCCAGAGTGGATGAACCTAAGTACTTTAAGCTTGCAATAGATCCTTAAATTAAAATATCTCAACAAGCGAGAGGTTATTTACAAAAAAAGTCTCACATTGTCACGTTCTTGGAATTGAAACGTAAATCGTGATCCGGAGGAATAATCTGCCGGGTACAAAGATTTCTGGTTACATACGTAAACGCGAAGTCATCAAAGAGCCCATTACAATTCCATTGATCAATTTCGAACGGTTGAATAGGAGGGAAAAGAAGCTTGTGCGAGGTCACGAGTAGAATCCGTTTGATTTGCCTCGTTTCAAAGAAATCGTTTCACGATGTAAAACCGTGTCATTTCGACTCTCGACTAGTGATCAAGAAACGTTCTCGAAATGAATCACGGCAAAAGAACTGGAGAATCAGCCGAGTGAAGTGATTCGATGAGTGTAAAAGAAGAGAGGAAAAAGGTCGAGAGTTACTTTAGACACGTGCATGTGGACAGAATAAAGTGATTTCGTTCGTATTAGTTCGTCAAGCTCTTGTGTACCCTGCGAGCTAAAAATAACTCGATCTTTCCTTTATTTTCTTCGTCAAAATTTTCAAATTCCATCTTCATTTACTTTGTTTTAATCATTCGCTTACTTTCTTAATAAAAATGTTCAAATTCTCTTAAGAGGGATGTAGGGACTCTACAATTTTTTCGTAATTTTTACACCATCGGATCTTCAGATTTTGAAATAAAAAATTCGATGAGGAACCTGTTGTTTTAGGAAGGATAAAATGTCCACAAAATATGTTTATATACAAATTGTTCAATTAAAGCTAATTTCGAAATTGTGAAGAAATCCATGTTCCTACGCGGATTTTCGGATTAAAGTTAATATGAAGCACAAAAGACGAGCGTGTTAATAATCCAGTTTCACAAAGGCAAATGGTTTTTTAAAGCGCAAGAAACAGAAGGAAAAGCAGAATGTTTAAATATTGACTCGCACCTCGTTAAAATGTTTGAAAACTCAGCCTTTCGTAGAAACGAAAGCCTCGCCGGTTTATCCGAAGTGTATTTATTTTCATCCGTATTACCGTTGTTTCCAAATCACGCGGAGGATGTTAACAAAGCTGTTTTATTTCCTCGAGCATTAATCGGCGTGCCACTCGGAGATGGAACGAGCAAAGGCAAACCATTTTCCTAATTGGTCGACAAACAACTTCCGATAACTGCTGGAGCATTGCTCCAATTCTTCTTCTTCGTAGACGGAGAATGAATGTAATGGCTTCCAGAGTACACGAAACGGATGAGATAGAATGGAATTGTCAGAAATACAAGCTTCGTATGAGATTCGCGTTTCTGATGTGCTGAAATTGGAACATTCGAGTTTCAATTTTCTTCAGTTTATATTTCTATATTTTAACTCTTAAATACACATACTTCAATTCGTTTTTAATTTATATTTTTGTATTTCTATTTTAAAAAACTTGTATTTCTATATTGCTATAATTTTTCATTTTTTTTTATTTAAATTTCTGTTAATTTGTACTTTTAATTTAAAATTGGTTTAAGCTCTTGTGAGACACCAAATATTGTTTCACTCTTTGATGAGTGAGCAAAAAAATAGTTCAACATTTAGTGAAAAAATTTAAAGGAAAACTATAATTTTTCAAAATATTATTTAAACAAATAAAGTTTAGTAAAATTTTGTTATGCAGAAAAATCCTCTATTTAAAGACCCAAAATTCAAACAAAAAAAGCTTCCAATTATCTTCTTTAATTCTGGAGATATTCCCAAAAATATTTCAACCTTTAACTTTGAGGGCTGTCACCCCTTCAATGTAAACGATGCCCGGTATAAAAAAATACGTGTCAAATATTTTCTTGACAACTATCTTCCATTGAAATCGCTATGTCCCGGTTCGATATGTTCCCTTGTTTGTCTCGATTTGATTCAGAGAAATCGAGCTTCGAACGTTACAGAGTCTCGAAACTTTTGCAAACAAAAGTCCCCAAGTAATCAAAGCCAAATGCAAATTTTCAAATCTGAGCTTCCAATCGGCAAATAATCCAAAGTGTATGCCATGTCAATTGCGCGTTACATCCCCACCCCAGTTTCCATTAATACCGAAACGTTCTCCATGTTGCAGAAACAGTCTTTCGTATAATGGAAATTTCGGATAAGCTGCGATCCGATAATCAGCACTTTACCGTGCCGGCTATCTGGCAACACAACTTTTCTATTAAAATTATCGTAAGCCAAGTAAATCGAATTTCGCAGTTTCATCCGTGACAGCGTCACCGTTTTTCCTCGTTTTCGCGCGGAACAAAGAACCGTATATTTCGCGAATTGCAACGAAGACACATATCCATACGATTAAAAAAAAAGGAGAGAGAAAAAAAAATATGCGAGAAGATGTTCCGCGCGTTGAAAAAACTCCGGTTATGAAGTAGGTCAACGGTCTACGGGTACATTTTCGCAGATGAAGTTCCAGCATTTTTTTTTTTTTTTGTTTTGTTGCGTTCGCGTAGCACGGTTTAAAATTGCACGTCGGATGACACGAAAAGTGGGGGATTTATTTTTCGCAACCGCATCACTTCTGCAACTCACTCGAGCCCTATCAAACTGTACCGAACACGGTGTATCGTGTTATGCTAACGTTCACATTTTTCCCGTCTCCCGTTCGGATTCGCGTTTCAATAAAAACCTGCATTTCCCGCGAAATGAACGTCAAAAATAGTTACATCGACCCGCGAGAACGAGAATCGTGTTTGGTAGCATTTTTCCGAATGGCGATAACAGCGTTGATCGCAGCTGCCACCGAGTTGCTAGTTTAAATGAAATACGGTATTCGTTATTGCAACGGCACGGAGTAGCAGAATTACTGGAAATGGTAATATAAAAGAACCTTCGTTTCCACTTGACATATCAGAACTTTAGGTCTTCATTTCGTATACATTTAGTCTTCCATTTCTCACATTGCAACTTCCATTTTATGAAATTTTTTTCAAATTTGTATCGCAAGTTACTATTTTCGAATTGTGGCCTTCAAGTTTGTACACTGTCGAATTATTTTCAAGTTGAGGCCATCAAGTTTGTACATTGTCAAATTATTTTCAAATGTCAGCTGTTTTTTATAAATTTTGGAATTTTTATTTCGAAATCAAAATTTGTTTTACAGTGTCATGAATTTTACATTTCTAATCAAGGTTTGTTTTATAGTATCGCAAATTTTAAACTTCAGGTTAAAACTTTGTAAATTTTAAATTTCAATTTCAAATCGATGCTTTCAAAACTAAAAACATCACATTTGCAGGTATTTTGAACTTTCAAGCGACTGAATTTTTCAGATTTAAATATCCTAAAATCTGTGCTTTTGGCAACTTCATAATTCAAAATTTAAATTTTAAATTTAAATAATCCCAAGCTTTAATATTTAAATTTTTTCTATTTACCGTTCAAATAATGCAACCTTCCGAATGTAAAACTTCCTTAAATTTTATCGTTCAACTCAAGTCGCAAATTCTCAAAACCCAAACTCTAAATGTCATAGTCCAAAAATTTCAAATACCCTGCGTCCCAATATTTAACCTTGCTCTAAAACCTTACTCTCGAACCTCGATATTTCCCCGCGCCAGGGGCTCCAGAAGGAAAATATCAAGATTTTACAATAACTCAATGCGGCAACCTAAAATTCTAAATATATAATTTTCACCCGTGACACAATTAAATAATTATTTCAACCGTGATGCGTATACAATTATAATGACTTCCAAAGGCAACAATTATACATATTTGAAATATCATATATCTATACATAAATCTGAGTTCAATTTTATGTATGTCGTGTCACGCAAAAACTACTGAATATTTCCTCATAAAATCTTGCACAGAGATAGATCCGATACGGTAGATGATTTTAGGACAAGTTTCGCGGCGATCAAAATTGAAGAAGTACCACAAAAGTCACCTTAACCACAATTTCAGGACAGGTTGCGCATTCTCTGTTACGACAAACGCACAAAGAATATAGCCTATCAAAGAGCTCCGCCATAGTTACAAATTATTACGAGCCAGACCTCAAGAATTAATTGGCTGTGAAATTTCACCGCTTCTAATATTCTAATTTAGACAAAAGTTCTTTTAATATTCCAATCATTACAAAAAGTAAATCTGATTATTGATATCTCTTGAATAATAAAACCCGCGAATTTTATAAATATCTTATTTCCTTATTGAATCTTGCAAACGATATTATTTTTAATCCTGCGAAGCGGGTAGACCGGTTCTTCTAAATTCCACTATTCAAATAATTCACCATTCAAAATTTGAGTTTCAAACTTCTAAATTTCTAGCTTGAAAGTTTGATCTCACGACAGCTCCCAAATATAAATCCCAAAATCCAGCTTTTCCAATTCGTCATTTACGGCTCGCTTCCACGAAACCACTTGCTCATCGCTTATGATCGATCGATGAAGGGGGTTGACGTTTCTTCCATGAATCACCACCCAAAAACAGATCCAATTAATATTCCACGGCTGCGATAGGCATCGAATTTCATGGTGGTCAGAAGTGAATGCGTGTGGGCGAAGGTGCGTGGCCATAGGACTGCAACGGCTGTGGGACAACTTCCGCGATCAAAACCGGGCTCGTTTTCAGTCAACGCTCGTAGATGGAAGTAGTAAAGTGAAATTAAATTTCTCGCGACAAAATGACGCGTTTTATTCACGCGACTATACGAGCTAGCGTGCACGTGGGCGTGTACAGAAACACGTTTTCTCATTGAACGTTACGCACATGATAATGAAGGTGGGTGAGGCGTCTCGTTTCTGTGACCGGATGTCACGTGGTTCTCCGATGCTGCCCGCACACGTTGCCCTCTTGGCCACCATCGACATCGAATGACCATTGTGCATCCACGGCCGTTCATTCTTGCAACAGCCTTTGTATTTTCGCGTACGGATGCAATTGTTATCATCTTTCTTTTTCATTTATTATATTATTTCTATGATAATTTTTTGGGAACATTTTTATTTCGTTACTGTTTTTCTTAAGATGTTAGGTAAAGTTTCATTAGTCTATCATTATACTAAATAGATATTTGGTTAGTGCACTATTTTGTTAAATAGGTCAGTCTTTCATTAGTGTACGATTTTATTTATGTCACGTTTCATTATTTTGTTAATATTATTTTGTTAAATAGGCAATGTTTCCTTAATGTGTCATTTCGTCAAATATGTCAAACTTTATTTAGTATATGATTTTGTTAAATAGATCAAGCTTTCATTAGTGTATGATTTCATCAAATAGATCAAACTTTCATTACTACATGATTCTCTTGAGTAAGTCAAGGTTTCATGTATGATTTTGTTAAATTAAAAATTTATATAGTGTATGATTTTGTAGAATAGGTAAAATTTTCTAAGTGTGTCATTTTGTTAAATAGGCAAGATTTTAATTATGTTTCTATATGACATGCATGACACGTCTATACATTTACGTCACATGTAATAATAACATGCGTAACATGTCTATACATTTACATTACATGTACGACAACATGCATAACGTCTATACATTCACATCACATGTATAACAACATGTATAACATATTATTCAAAAAGTATTTATTTCAAATTGTATTAAATCGAATAGTAAATGTGATTCATCGTTTGAATTCAAACATTTAAGATTCTATTGCTGTTTTAATTTCTTTGCAAAATAATATTACATTGATCAGGGACGTCAAACATAAAATTAAGTTGTCAGTCACAAAACTGTTCCTTCTAACGAATAAAGTAGATTTTAGTTTCATCAATTATATCGTTTAATCATCGTCTGCTTCCTGTGGACCGTAACCTCAAGGTGCATGTAAGAGTCATCGCGGTTTTATGCTGTCACTCATCATTAGTAAGGAACCACGACCAATATTGCGACTCCATTGTTGTCTCGTTAAGGCAATTGTTTATTACATTAACCGAGTTGCTATAATTCGAGCTCGTCTCGTTCTCTGCACGTCTTACGTCGTAGACGTGCTATGTCATAAGACATTGATTATCGTTTATTAATAGTAGTCGTGTTAACTCGCCTTCTGAATATGAACCGGTGAAAATTTCAGTGGTTTGGTTAGATTGAGAACGGTTTAAATAAGTTTTGGGTTAAAGGATTCAGTTGAATTGAAGATTTATTTTATACGAGGACTTATATCTTCTAATTATAAGAAATTCTGAAATTGATATTATATGTAGCGAAGGTCATAAAATTTCAAGCAACCCACTGCTGTCTATTATGTTAGCTATATATTATCAATTATAGTCTGAGTGCATCACATTGAAATATATTTTACTGTCATATATTTCGTGCACCATCGTCCAGATTGAGATTTAGGCTAATTTATATGGCGATGTCATTGATATGTTGAAGTACATTACAATATTATATTAAAATTATTAAATAAAGAACAAACCGTTATAGCAAATGTATTTACAGCAGATTTCATACTAGAATATAATTCATGTTACGTTGTAACCTAAATTTACTCATTCGCCATAATTCTCTTTCAACAAAGGATTATTTATTTTACTATTGCGTGACTTAACTGTAACGACGATGAAAATCAGCATTTAATTTAAACCAGCAGTAATATTCATCACAACTGCTGTCAAATAAGGAAAGAAATATATTAGTTTAATCTGAAGGACTTATATCACAACCTAATATGTAATTTCGAATCTACATTTTACTACTTTTATTACTTTTACCTACATTTTCACCATAATGCAAGTTTATTTGAAGTTCCAAAGACTTCAAAAACTAAGACCAACCTAACCCAAGCAAAATTTCTCAAGAACTCAACCTTGATAACATATCTGAAGGTTCTTCAAACTGATAGGTGTACTTCGTTGTAATTAGATATTTAATCTTGAAAATACTGCGAAGCTCAAACCGAGTTATGGTCATACAGGATGATGCATTTATAGCAACCTGAATAACTCAATAATTAGGACCAAAAAACTATAACATATATAAACAAAATTACTCAGGACCTTAATTTTGGCAACATATTTGAAGGTCATTCACACAGATATTTAACTGTAATTTTATATTTAACCTTGCAAATATTTGCTGTATACTATCAATCCTAAAGCAAAATATTTTCCATCACAGGTCTTAAGCGATCTTCAATAACCTTGAATTTCAGGTATCTGTACTATTAGTACATACAAAAATATTTCACTATATGATTTCAAAAAGAGATATCTGCAAAAATATATCATCTCAAAAAAGAATATCTGTCACAATATAGGATATCTGTAACAATATATGTATAATGTCAAAAAATGATATCGACATAAATGCATATGAACTAACATAAGATCAGCCTAGAAACCAAGGAAATTTTTCCTGACAGATTACCAGTCTCTACAAAGATAAAAGAAGTTCAAAAAGATTTCCGATGCATCCAACGGTCATTAGAATCGTTGAGACTTTTCTGTATAATTACCGTTGTCGTCCATCTCGATGGTGCAGCATCCATTTCCTGGTTCGTGAAAAATTCATCGGACGGACGCATCAGCGTACCGAAAAAGAGGGAACATTAGGTGGAAGATAAACAGCGGGCTGAGGCATCGTTTGAACTTGACAAATCGGGGAGGAAAGGTCACGTGGAAAAAGGGTGAAGGAATCCGGTGGTCCTTGAACCTTCGCGTGTATTATAGCGGAGACGGCCGCGTCTCTGGTAATGGTTCCTTATGATTTAGCGAGAGTGTTTTCTTAGTTTTCGCGAAAGTGCGGCAGCGTAATCGTTTGTCAAGCGGCCGACGAAATAACAGCCTGGCGCCGCCTTCCTCTTGGCTCAACGCGCTTCCACCTCTCGTGAAATCCTGCCGCGATATTTTACCGTCTAAGCTATTAAAGACCATTCCGTAGATGAAGAGTAACGACGCGTCCTTCGCATGGTCGACGCCGCTGACCCTCTTTTCCGAACACTCTAACCCGTATACCGCAAGATCTGACGTTTGCTCGTAAAACGTACTCGCTGCCAGGAATCGTGTACTTTTACTTTCGTGAATGAGGTAGGTCGAGAATTCGGAGCTTTTGGGTCTTTCGAAGGTTCGGAACGTTGAGGAGGAGAGCTTTCGGGAGAGAGGAGGGAGGAGAGCTTTCGGGATTTGGAAATTTGGAGCATTTGTAATGTGAAACTTATGCAATTTATGAGATAGTGAATTTTTAGGAATTTGGGACTTTGGAAGCTTTTAGGATCTTAGAAAAGATGGGAGCTTTCGGTATTTGGAAATTTAGGAATATGGGACATTTGAAATATGGAACTAATGCAATTTATGTAATAGCGAATTTTTAGAAATTTGGGAATTTGGGACTTTGGAAGCTTTCAGGATCTTAGGAGAGATGGAAGCTTTCGATATTTGGAAATTTTTGAATTTGGGGCATTTGAAATATAGAACTTATACAATTTGGAGCGATAGCGAATTTTTAGAAATTTGGGAATTTGGGACTTTGGAAGCTTTCAGGATCTTAGAAGAGATGAGAGCTTTCGATATTTGGAAATTTGGGAATTTGGGGCATTTGAAATATGGAACTCATGCAATTTATGTGATAGTGAATTTTTAGGAATTCGAGAATTTGAGACTTTAGAAGCTTTTAGGAACTTAGAAGAAATATGAGATTGCAGAATTTGAAAATTTGAGAGTTTAAAACATTTGGTATTTGGGACTTCTGGAGTTTCAGACGTTGGAATCATAAATTTTTGAGAATTTGACACTTTTAAAGTTTTTTTGACATTGGGATAATGGGACATAGGAAATTTGGAACTTTGCAAGTTTTGAAATTTCAGAATTTGGGACTTTGGAAGTCTTGAAACTTCAGAATTTGAGTTGTTGAGAGAATACTACTTTACAAATTTAAAACTGTAGGAAATTTGATATTTGAGAATTTGGGACTTGGAGAAGTTGGGATAAAGAATTGGACTTTGAAAACTTCAAAAGGGACTAAGAGAGATTACAACTTTTCGAATTTGAGACTGGTGAGATATACTATTTGGGACTATTGAGTAATTTGTATGCTATATAGAGATATGTGTGAACGTGCGCACGCATCATGATGCGCAGTTGTTTGTAATATTTTAAGAAAGATGTATCGCTTGTGTAAGATTAATAGTTATTAAATATAGTTATATAGCCAAATGAGGTCCATCAGTTCTTACTCAAACGATCCCAGTACCCAATGAATATTTTGACAGGGACATATGGAATTTGCGACTTTATAAAATTGGGATATACAGATATGTATTTAGAACTCTCAGAGTTTGGGAATTAAAAATATTACAACTTCGCAAAGGGACCTTCGTAACTTGGGATTTTTGGAAGCAGGAAAATAAAGAATTTATGACTTTGGAAGTTATAAACATTCAAAATTTTGGACTAAGAGAACTTACAAACGAATTTGAGCTTTTTAGACATTTGGTTTTTTAGTCTCTTCCGAAGCTTTACAGGTAATATTATTACATCAAATCGTTATATCGCCCACTACATAGTTATATTGCCTTCTAATAAACAATACATGACAATGAATAATAATTGGAGGAACGAAATGTAAAATAAATCACTAGAATGTTATCAAATGCAATTCCCTTTGCTTACGTACGTACTCTCAGCAGCTGTGTCTACCTTACTATTGCATTCCTCTTGTATTTCATCGTTCGCATCCAGCAACGTGCAGTCCGCACATATTCGTGAACACCTTTGTCATGAATTTTCAACGTGCTCTCGAGCTATTCTGCAAGGTTTTACGACACCCCGTTCGTTCTTCTCGAAAGCTATGATCCTTCCGAACGACTATGTCCTACCTTAAATTCCAACGACGCGGCCCGCAATTTTCCATGGCCATTGATGACCCACTTCTACTCGTCCAATCGCACCTTCTGCTTTCGTGAAATATTTAGGCACCTTATTTTACCGGAAACACGTTTACTTTTAGTTTCTCGTTACTTCAAAAACTCCACTTCGTTTTCCTGTAATAAACCTGTCGAAATTTATTCATTGAAACATTTCGGACTCAACCGTGTAATATTACGCAGTCAAGAGACCATCTTTAAAACATCTTAAAATCTTGTAACTAAACGAAGGTTGTCTTCAGAAATAATATGAAACATTGAACTGTGTTATAATAGCAATTGTATGTGCGTCGCAGTGTGATTAAACGACTCATGGAATCATTTCCAATAAGTGAATATAAGTCTGTTTCTAACAAATGAATTTCACTTCGAACGACTAAAGTTTATTTTGCTACGTACTTGATGACTCGAGAGTATCTCTTCGATGTTTTACGTTTTACAAAAGCTCGGAGTGGGCGTACAATTTTTGTGACATTGCTGAGGGAATACAGTTTCTAATTTTCTATTGGTTTAGCTAAAATTCGAATGGAGATAGAAATACAAATAACGTATGAAGTGGGTCTGGGTTTTCTCCAAAGTGACCTAAGCAAGTAGTAAAACCAAGCAATACCTCGACATGTATAGAAAACTGCAAACAAAACTACTGCTAAGGTTAAGGGTTAACCAGATGTGACTAACAATAAAAAATACTCGCTAGAATGTAATGACTCCTTCCTTATTGCTGCTACGGGTAAAGACTGATTTGAAACTACAAATGAAGGAATGAAAAACTGTTATATCGCTAAAAACTTGTATTGAGATGTTTTTAATAATTCAAGGCCATGTTCTTGTGATCGAACTTAATAAGCGGCAAATCACGTTTTCTTTTTTCGAGGTAGGATAGCCCTTTTGACAGGTCCGGTGATTCAAAAGGAAGCAGTAAGTGGCTTCTCGCATAAAGACCGTACGTGACCCGGCTTGGTTTACTCTTCGTGGTGTGATGGCCAGAAATTCTTCGTACACGCACCACACGAAACGGACGTTACTCTTCACTAACAACGGTACACGTATAATAATGTACCTATCTGAGGTCATTCGTATGAAGAATTTATGTGGTGCCAGAAAATTCTTTTGGTCATGTTCTTTGGGAATGTCTTATTTTATTGACGAGCTCCAAAAGAAATATTAACATTCAGTAATACAAAACAGTGTAAAAGGGTTAGGTTAGGCTTTCTTAGGTCAAGTTAGTACAGTTTACGAAAGTTAGGCTAGGATTAACTGAGTGAAGCTTGATTAGGATTTGATCAAGAAAGATTATATTACTTAGGTTAATTAGGTTACTTTAGGCAGTAACTAAGTGTAGTTTGCTAAGTAAATTGAGTATAGTAAACTAAGTGAACTAAGTAGAGATTACTACGGAAACTAAATATTACTTAGGTCAGATTACTAGTCAAAGTAGGTTATGTCGTCAAACGCTAGCGAAACGTAAAATATATTAATCCTCACAATTTTGAATCGATTAAAAAACGATAATAGATTTGGAACGACAAGATATGCTTACATATTGAAAAAAATAATCCACATAAGCGTTTAGGTTGAGAAACGTTTCGCCCAAGGTTATCTCCACGTTTCTCTTCCCTCTTCTTCTTCTTCATCGTCTGACCCCTTCGTCTTTGCCTCATCCACCAGCAGAGCTAGGGGAATGAAATAAATTCCGCGTTTCTGAGAAATTGGAGAGCCCCAAGGGTAGAAGACATTTTCTCTGGACCACCCCCTCCGGAAAACTCCTTATTCCGCGTCATCTGCTTTTCAATCAAGGTCGAGTATCGGTTCGACTGAGATGAGAAGGTGAACTCGTCTCGAAGCCCATAGAAGGTTCGACGGCCACCTTCCAACTTTCAGATAAAGTTGATATCATCCTCGCAACATTCTCGTTTCAACGACCTTGCGCCTTAGAAACTCTTCTTTTTTAATCTTCCAATCGGAGGGATGAATTACACGAGGGATAAAACCCTTGTGTCTACTTCTGCACATTTTATACCTCAAGGTGCAAACGTGCGTTCTCGGGACTTGATGAAGAATATAAGTCTTATTTTGATAATTGTGATTTTTCTTTTTATGAATTTTTACATTTAATTTAGGGCTTCAGTTCATTTCTCTATGGTTGATTTTGTGGAGTTTTGAGAAAGGGATAATCTATCTTTATAATAATGTTATGTTTATTGGAATTTGAAGAGAATTTTTATTTTGGTAATTACGATTAACCTTGTCATGAATTTAGGCATTTAATTTAGTTCACATCTTGAGGGTTGATTTTGTGAAGTTTGAAGAAGAGGATAGTCTTTTTGTGTAATTATGTTATGTTTATTCTAAATTGAAGAGAATTTTTGTATTGATAATTACGATTAATCTTGTCATGAATATAGACATTTAATTTATTTCACATCTTGAGGGTTGATTTTGTGAATTTTGAAGAAGGGGATACTGTATCTGTGTAATAATGTTATGATTATTTTAATTTGAAGACAATTTTTCTTTTGATAATTACAATTAACCTTGTCATCAATATATAGACATTTAATTTATTTCACATGTTGAGGGTTGATTTTTGGAGTCTAAAGAAGATCTAACCTTTTAGATAATTACGTTATGTTCATTTTAAATTGATGGTAATTTAATGAAGCAAATTAAATTAAGTTACTTGAGTTACAAGTACTTAAGCGTAACTCGTTATTCATAGTACAAGATGTTCTTTCCCAAATTGTCAAAACCCCAAAAGTCCCTAAAAATAAGCAAATTATCTGTTCCCTGTTGATTATCGTATTGTTTCAAAGGGAAATTTGTTTTCGACTGTGCTCGAACAATTTCCGATTCTAAAAATCTGAGATCATTGCACGCCAAGTTCGGAAAAATGGCGTCTATCCCTCTCGCAGACTTCTACGAAATTTCCCTCGCGCGATTGAATACAGATCCTTATCGAGAAAGACCCTTGGAAATTCTGCTGGGCAAAGAAGGGACGAGCTGATCCATTTTCAGGTCGCGTTGCAAGAAGAATCCGAGCCTCTTGTCAGGCCAATAATTCCTGCCGGTTCGATTCAGACAGAATTATCGTGGCCGACATTCCCCTCGATAAAGTAATTCCCTGGATTTAACGAACGAACCACCAGTATTATTGCTACTAGATAGACGATCCAGAATCAAAGAACCATCAATGGTTTCAGGAACGAGAGATGATACTCTACAGGCGATTCCATTTAAATTAATCGGTTGTGGGATACAGGCGGTGCCAAATAAAGTGTTTAGGGGTGGTTTAGGAAAATTGTTGCTGATTTTGTTCTTTTTTTGTGGGTGGACTGATGGTTATTTTAAGATCATTTTAAGAATATTTTCGGATCATTTTGCGATTATTATGACATTATTTTAAGATATTTTTAAGATTATTTTTAAAATATTTTACAATTATTTTGAGGTTATTTTAAGATCGTTTAAAGATTGTTTCAAGATTTCTTTAAGATCATTATAAGATCATTTTAAGAATATTTTAAGATCACTCTAAAATTTTAAGACTGTTTTAAGAATGGTTCTTTGAAATATTCTGCAGTAAAAGAGTATAATAATAAAGTATTTAGGAAATCAACAACTTTTGAAATATTTTGAATTCGAATGTCAGTAACTTTAATCAAATTTCAGGAACGAAATTCTCAATTTTTTCGAATCCCCTAATTATTAAATTCCCAGACGTTTTTCCAAATTTCTATACTCTCCTAACGAACCCAGATTTTTCGTTGACTGTACCATTTTGCACCGAAATTTGTGAGGGAAGTTTCCAAAAATTTCGTTACCCTTTGTTCGCAACGTAATCGAAGAAAGGGCGCAGGAAAGTTTCGCCTCCTCTGAGGGGGTGGTAGAAAAAGGAGAATCATTTGTTATGCGTGACTGGCGATCAACCGAACTAAAATTGTGGTAGAAACAAGGGCTTGTCTCGGGGAAAGTATAAACTTGGAAAGAAACTCGGACCTGGAAGGAATAAAAAGGAGAAACTTGAACTTATCGCGCCTCGGGCGAAATCGCGGAACTTGTATCTACGGACTCGGCGACAAAACGTTATTGTGCTCGAATAATGTTTTATCCCACCCCCGTTTCCATTCTTTTGCCGAAGACCTAACTTCATTTTGATTGAAATATCGAACTCGTCGGGTACGGTGAAACGGAATTAACCCTTACTGGAGGAATTTACTTTTCAAATTGCAGGGGAGCCAAAATAAGACTTTATTGACAAATCTGTGTCGGCTTTTTATCGAAATGGGTATTTGGTATGATAGTTTCTGATATATGATATAATTTATAATATAGGGTGTAATATATGATAGATTCTGTGATATAATATATGGTACACTTTATTATATAATATATGATATATTTTACTACATGATATAATTTATAATATATCTGATGGCATTTTAAAATAACAAGTGGCAATGTTGAAATTTTATTTTGTATGAATTTCAATTTTGATTTGTTCAGCTTTATTAATAATAAAAAACAGTGCTTCTTAACTTTAATCTTTGATGACATTTTAAAACAACAAGAGGAAATGTTGAAATTTTATTTTGGATTAATTTGTATTTTAATTTGTTTAGCTTTATTAACTTAATTATTTTTTACATGATATTTTTAGTAATAAAAGGCAACTTTCATATTTGGTGGAATTTTACAGAAAAAATAGTGATATTGATAAAATTTTATTTTGCTCGTACTTCAATTATTATTTGTTCAACTTTATTACTTTCATTATTCGTTGCACACTTTTATCGATTTTGGAGAAAATATTATTTTAGAACGTTCGTGTGTAACAGCAATAAGAGAATAAAAATAGATTAATATCTTTTTACTGAAGAAATTTGATCGGAGGAAAATTATACGTTTCAGGTTTGAACAGTTTTTAAAATGAATAAAACAAATTGTAATTACGAGTGATGTGAAATATTTTTAACAACGCTATTAATTGTGAAATCTATTATATATTTATATTTAACAATGTATAAATTTTATGTTGTATTATTTTATACTGAATATTTCTAATACCCAAATTGCCCAAATTAGTTAATTTCCGATTTTGTAAAAATTTCTAAGTTCATCAATTACCAAATGACATCTACAAGTTCTCAAATCGTGAACATATCAAATATGAACTTCAAAATTCCAAGATTTTCAAATCACCCACATTCCTAAATCCCCAAACAAATCGTATCAAAACATCACCAATACCTCGACATCCTCAATAAATCATAAAATTCCCGAGACCCTCACAACATACATTGATCGTCTGCGTTCTCCATAAAAGCCTATTCAGCTGTTCATTCAAACAGATCCAATCCTTTCAACGTAATCTCCGCAGCATATTCACACACGCTCGCATCAAAATCTTCCTAACAATACCCTTACCTCCACAGTAATCCGCAATAATTGTTACCTATTACTCCCCTTTTCCTAATCCCGAAGTTATCAACACATCTGACGTAAAATAAATATTCCTGACGCAAGAAGCGATCCACGAACGCGAAGAAAATGGCGGTGCAACTGAGAGTCGTGCGAAAGATTAAGCCGGCATTGATAAAAAAAGCAGGTGGTAGGTCCCGGAAACGTTGGAATAAGGGTGAAACGAAAAAAAAACCGGGTAGCAAGAGTGTAGGCGTCAAGAAGAGGGTGGCAGGGGCGAAGAAAAGGAATAAGAAAGAGAAAGCGTTTCCCCTACGGGTCTAAAATCCGGAATAAGAAGTTCCGGGCTGTTGGTAGGTGATAGCAGGCTGAACGTGAAAAGGGGAGGCAAAGAGAGAGAGAAGTGAGCGAAAAGCTGCGAAGGAACAGGGGAGAGAAAAGCGAGATAAATCGAGCACCCGGGGCGACCAGATAAAAGTCACTAACAAGTAACAAAGGTTTCGCCTCTGGCTGCTGGAAGAGGAAGAGAGCGGAAGTGAGCCAGCAAGGGACGAAAGATTGGGCTACATATTGGTTCCAAGCATCTTCTTTTCGTCCGTTGGTCCTTCGAGGCTTTTGTTCTCTTCGGATCGTTCCTTCTTCGACCTCGGACTCTGGCCGGTTTCTCTTCCTTTCATAGAAACTGACGTCCACCAGCCCCGGAGCACGATGAACCTTCAATTGTTTCTTCGACACTGACTCACCTTCGACGTTCACCGCGCGAAAATCTCTGACCAAGGTCCCTCGTGTTCCCCAAACGATGTTAGAACAATCTCGTCCTCTTCAGGATCTGACGCTTGTGAACTGAGGTTTATTGCGGCCTCTTCGAGTAATTCCCTTGATGCCTAGCTTTAGTTCCAGTGACATATTGAGATATTTTAATACTATACATAGATTCGTATTCTATCGATGTTACAATCTCTTCAGGACCTGATTATTTAGGTTTATGCCATCTTCAATGTTCATCTTTTTAATGTTTAATGCCACAATTTAGTTTAACTCGAACTTATTTTAAAGTATTCCAAGCGCATTTCTAGATACTACAAAGTATCTTGTTAGGTTCAATTGCTTTTATTGGACTCTAAGTTGTATTCAGACTTAAGGTTCTGGAATCTCAGATCTGGAGTATTGGATCCTAGAATCTAGGATATAGTCAAAGTTCTTGAGATTGTGACTAGATTTGAGGACTTAGGACCTTGAACTTTTCTCCAAATTCGGGAATCTGGGACGTAGGACCTTGAGATTTCATCCAGATTCTGGGATCTAGGGTCTAAATATTCTCAGATTCTAGGATTTCCGACCTAGGACAATTTTATGGGACAAAATTATGGGACTTAGGAGCTTGAACATTGAAGATTTTCTCAGGTTCTAGGATTTAGGACCAAGGACATTGATGATCCTCTTAGATCATGGGACTCAGGATCTACAACCTTGAGGTTTTTCTCACTTTCTAGGATTTAGAACCTAGGACCTTGATGTTCCTCTTAGATCATGGAACTCAGGACCTAGAACTTTGAGGTATTTCTCAGGTTCTAGGATTTAGGACCTAGGACCTTGATGTTCCTCTTAGATCATAGGACTCAGAACTTAGAATCTTGAGGTTTTTCTTAGGTTCTGAGATTTGAGACCTAGGACCTCGATGTTCCCCTTATAATTATAGGATTTAAATCTTAGATCTTGAGATACTTTCCAGATTTTAGGATTGAAGTCTTAGGACCTAAAGATTCTTTTGAGATTCAAGTATTTCGGACCTAGGATTTTGACGTTCATCCCAGATTCTAAAATTTCAGTCCCCAGGCTTTGAACTTCTACTTAAATTATAGGCTTCAAGACCTAGAACCTTGATGTTCTCTCCAGATTATAAGACTTGAGTCCAGATTTCGAGCTTCTTCTTACATTATAAAATTTAAGACCTAGAACCCTACGTTTAAGACTTAACCTAAATCCTCAACTAAGTTTAGAACCAAAGATCTTGAGGTTCTCCGTAGATTTCAAAGTCTACCAACAGCACATCGAGATTCTCCTTAGATTCAAGGATCTACCACATCAGGATTCTACCTAGACTCTATTCAGAGTCCGAACAGGATCCCCTCGTAAAATCTCCAAGCTCTCCTTAGAATCTCCATAAGATCTCCCTGAGTTCTCCATAAGTTCCTCTTGAGTTCTTCAGCAGATGTACTAGAATCCCCAAATTGTAAAATACTTCCTTCAGGATGTCTTCCACACTGTGTAACTTTCAATGAAATTAAATCGACATAATGATTCTCAATCTCTTATTCGCACAAAATACATTCAGTACTTAAGAACCTGGTGTCAACCGCTTGCTGAGGGATTCAGGAGGAACATCTCTTTTTGTTAAGAAGCGAAGAAAAAGAGATTAGCTTCAGCACTTCTTCGTCGTCAGATTCAATCAAACCAAAAAAGCAATCTCTTTCTACCATTGAATGGAACACAGGGATTTATTCGTCTTCGTCGTTTCTGTGTCACCTTTTTAGCCGGGACAGTGATTTATCATCTGTCGTTGAAGGTCAAAACTCAAAAGGTTTTATACCTAAATTCTCAATCGGAAATTAGTCATGGGATTAATTAGACTATCCGTGTTATTAATGCTGGCTGCATTAGTTAGTTCGACGTTTGATATGATTCATTTGAATTTACCAACTTTATTTTTACAATTAGCTTAATGTGATTAGTTCCGTGCATCAGAGATCCACTTGCAAAAGTTTCAACAGGATTACCAATTTTCATCCTGAGCTATCCTTCGGTGCAGATTTCACATGCTTTCGCATTGGCCTAGTTTCAGTTCAACTTTCCGGTTGATGAGATCTCTAAACACGCCTACCATATCTACCTTTGATGTATGGCTAACTATATTTCAGAGTATTAGGTGATTAACAGCAAAGCTACAATTAAACTATTACCTCAATCAGTTAAAAGAATCGCATTTAATTAGCTTAATAGATCATATTGGTACAAGGATATAATGCATCAATCTTTTACCAGCCTTTTATTCATAATTAGTCCATAAAAAGCTGATCGAGATTGAAATTAATCTTGACTTTTTTTGTTTCAGGTAAGTCCAGAATATTTTATCCTGTCATCATTCTATTTCTGGTGAAGTAAGTACGTGTTGGTATAAATTATTTTTTTTTTAAGTTATAATATATTGTAAATATAGAGTAAAAGTAACTCTGGGTGTATAAAAATTGAAAAGCAAACACAAAATGTGTTATAAACCATATACATACGTAAATTGATAGCAAAAATGGTAGGAAATTTTAATTTAATGATGATGATTCTGAATGTCTGTAACTGAAAACCTAACATAAAATCAATTTGATTTTTGTTTACTTTATTTATTGAATCATGTATATAATAAAGTATGTATACAATTTTATTGGTATTCTGGATATTTAAAATTACAATATTATTTAAAGAAACAATGAAATGATGTTGAATGTGAAACACATGTGCAATCATTATTTGTATATATTACATTATTAGTGTATTTACAGTGTATTTATGATCTGAACTTTATTGCCCATTTTGATTCTTTTCCATCATCGACTACGCATAGGTTGAAGGTCACAGTGAAGGTCATAAGTTGTTGCATTTGTAGTGATTGAACGGGATTAATAAGTACAAACTAGGTCATCGTGGTGGAATCTTTGAATAGATTATAATATCTGAAATTCTTGATTAAATTATTTGAATGAAATCTTTGATTAAATTACAGTCTCAATGAAATTCTTGATTAAATTATAATTTCAATGAAGTCGTTGATTACATTACTGTTTCAATGAATTCTTTAGTAGTATTCATAATTATATTACCTGACAATAGAATTACATACATAATTAATTTAAATGCAGTTTAATGTTCCAATTAATTTATGATAAAGCTGGAAGTGTTTGACGGGATTATATAAAAGTAGTAACGGGTTGAATTACACAAGTATATACTTTGTGCAGAATTTAGGTTATGAGACAGTAATTCACTTTTTAAATTGACATACTATTTTCTTAAAAATGGTAGAGATGTTTAATATCAACCCTTATGTCTTTAAAGTTAAATGAACATTTACGTCTTCAAAGCCAATATCAACCCTTGTTTTCAAGGTTAACATAAACACTTATGTTTTCAAAGTTAATATCAACCCTTATGTCTTGGATGTTAATATGATCACTTATGTGTTTATGATTAATATTCAACCCTCATGTCTTCAAAGTTAATGTGAACCATTATGTCTTCAACGTTAAAATCAACCCCTATGTCTTCAAGATTAATACCAACCCTCATGTCTCCAGAGATAATGTGAACTATTATGTCTCGTAAGTTAATATCAACCCTTATGTCTTCAAGATTAATATCATCCGTCGTGCATTCTTTCATTCGACTGTACACTTATGGCCTTTAAAAAAACCACGAGTGTAACAATTTTGATTAAAAATAGGATTTGTAAACAAAATTAAACTAAAGTAAAGAAATGGAAATTATCGAATTTGGAAATATGAGAAATAGGAAATTTGGTGAATTGGAAATGAGGTAATTTTGATTAATAGAAATTTCTGAACTTCGAAATATGGAAATTAGAAAATTTGAAGAATTCGAAACTAGCTTTTGAGAAATACAAATTACCTAATTTTAGAATATGAAAATTAAGAAATTTCGAGAGATGAAAATTAAGGGATTCCAACAACTGGAAATCATGAATTTAATTTCTAAACGTAAGAAATAAAAATTTCTGTCCAAAGTCGGTCCACTCCGTGTCTTACCAATTATCCACGCACAGAATAGTTGTCGGACGTTTCCAATGAGCGTGACGCTCGTGGAAGCCGGGGATCTGGAATTTTTGGCGCGATTTCCGGGTTACGTGGATCGAATTCCAGAGAAGGTCACGGGAAGCCGAGAATTCTCGCAATATCCGGCTAACGCTCGCGATTACCGAATTCAGAGGAGGATTTCTCACGTGCGCATCTGAAAAGGAGAAGAAGATGACGAAGAGAAAAATGGAAATGGGAAAGAAGCCAGAGACGTAGGGGGGGGAGACGCACAAAAGGATGAATCGGCTCTCGCTTTCTCGAATGACAAATGGAGACCACAAGATTGCGCCTGCGACATCCAATTAGCCCGACCTTCACCCTCTCCTCATCTTCTTTTTTCCTACACCTACAACCTTCGTTTCGTCCAACCCTTGCTACGTCAGGTGCAGGACACAACGGTTTGCGGATTCATCCTGCGAAACGCTTCGAAAGCACCGAGTAGTCTGCCTTCTTCTGTTGACATTTAATCAACAAAAGTCCAAACTATTGTTCCAGTCGGATTCACGCATCGACTGTTATCACGATCTTTGCCTTTGTTCTTATTCTTCTCGTCGGGTGTTTATCGATTTACCCCTGGGTGCTAACTGAGCCGGCAAAGGACGTGCGTGAAATTCCTGTGGAACTGCCTTCTTTCCGGGTAGTCTTTTTTAATTTTCTTCCCCGGGAAAAGGGTCAGACCTTTATGTAGGAACCTGGCCAGTTACGCTGACTACGTTAATTATTTTAGCAAATTTTGCTGGCTTTGAGAATATTATTTTTCGTCGTTTTAGTAAGTCATGATTTTAGTTATTTTCTTGTCGTCGCTGGTGTTTGTATGTCACAAAGTGTTATTTGTGCCGAGATGTTTATAGTTAATTACGGAGAGTGTATAAGCAATTTATTTTACGTATAGTAAGTTTGCATGAGGGTCAATAGGATTCTTATTGTTTACAACTGTCAACTTGGCAGCTATATATAAAATTCTGTATATCTCAGTCACTTAAGCACAACGCGCCATTATAGTGGCTTTCGCGGGTGCCATCTCTCTGTACGGTCCACTATAGTGGCTTACGCGAATATCGTAGATTACATAGCGCCATAGTGGTTCACTTTACTCGCTCACTCGCTCACCGTTTCAATTGAATGATCCTTTTCATATGTTTTTATTCACACTTTTTTGCCTTCACCGCGTTTTATAAGAGTATTAACAAATCCCACAAAAGTACATTACATGTAAATAAAAGGTAACGCCAAGTTTAGGCACCATGGGAGCACCTCTTTGCACTAATACACGATATTGGAAACATTTGGAAATTACATATTTTGTGAATTTCCGAAAAAAGTAAATTATCAAAGTTAAAGTATATCATATCTTTGGGAAAAATAATTTAATCATAAAAAACTTCATTCTAATGTACTCGCTAGGATTGTCACACATTGTAGTGCTGTTTACGTATAATTCAAACTCTGCCGTATACAGAAGCCACGTAAAGTTCCGCCTATGAGTATAATAAAAACATAAGTAAAGGTTAGTAAAAAAATGAAAGAAGATAGAAAAACAGTAAAGAATAATAACTAAATAGGAATAGAAGAAGAATAAAAAAGAATAACTATAGAAACAGTAGATATCTAACAAAGAACAATTATAATTAATAAAGAACACTGAAGAAATATTTGTGTAGATTAATAGAAAATGGAGATCTTGTTTCTAAGAAAATGGCGTCGAGATCGTAGTACCATTATATCCCCTCGTCCAAATGTTTATTCTCCCCCGCGTTTCCACTCTCAGCCATTTCTCTAGATTCCAGTGATTAATCATGGTGAATTAATATCTCGTTGCTTCGAGACACCGCGCAGACAAAGAGAGAGATTATTTCCTGCCAGCGGTTTAGTAATTGTGACGAGAGACGAGGCTTTTTGGGGGGCATCGTTGTGTTGAATGCGAGCTGAGAATTCGCCTTTAGAAAACGTCGTTCGCGATCATCGAGAAACACCCGAAGAAATATTTCAGACCTCGGACAAAGATGAATTCAAACGTTTCTTCGAAATGTTGACGCGAATGTTAATCACATTTCTTCTCTGAATCTCTTAATTAATCATGCGACATCTTGAGGGTACAATCGTTCGCTGTTTAGTATTAATTCAATTTTAGTAATAATTTTATTATATTTAATTGATAATTTGATTAGATTATGTGACACCTTGCAGATATTCTTCATTCTTCGCTATTTAATATTAATTCAATTTTATAAACTTTATTAATATATTTAATTGATAATTTGATTCAATCACGTGACACCTTGCAGACTCTTTCAATTGTTCGCTATTTAATATTAATTCAATTTTATTAACTTTATTATTTGATTGATAAATCGATACAATCGGTTGAATTAACATTTATTGCTTATAAATATAATTTGTCCTAATATTAATGTTTTTAGTGTTGAACGACGATATGTCGTTACATATGCTATTGCTTTGTGTTTTGATATCAATAATTTTGCAATAAATAATTAGAAATGCAGTCTTCATACTGTGTATTATACAGATGATTCTTATTTGCAAATACTGTTTATAAAATTAATTTTGTCATTGTTTCTACTTTCGCTAAAAATTAAGAAAATCAAAAGTAATTATTTAATATTTTTTTATAATTATTTAGTATTTGTTACGAAGTCAACGTTGAAAAATATGTGAAAACAGAAATAATAAGATACTGTTATTTATAAATTAAAAATCAATATAAAATTGTATTAAATTTATGGAGTATGGTGATTAAGGTTTAAGATAAATTTCGTTTCTCGAAGATAGACATTTTTGGGTCAAATTTGATGGAATTTATGTTACGATATGGAGGAAGAAAGTTCGGTACCACGATGAAACTAAAAAATATTGTCTGAAGCAGCGGCACTGGCCTGGCTCCGCTGCAGTTTGCATAATTATCCAATAAAGAAGAACCTATGACGCTATAAAATAAATAGAGCGATTCTAGCGTAACCTCGAGAACGTTGTATAACAAACGCACACCCATAAAGGTAATGAATTTTTTAATCCCCGATGTTTCAGGCGATCAAATAAATTTGATAAACAAGCGAAAATTTACTTTAACCCGTGGCACTTTCTCTCGCCATAAAAATCCTCCTTTAAAGGAAAATGTTCTCCATGAGATTCGCGTAGGAATCTGCGAAGATTTTATATGAATAATAAAATGAGGAAGGAGCAAGTAATAAATAATTGTGAATAATAGGACGTCCAGACTATAGTTCTTTGAGGAAATGAGATAGTAAGTACCAATTAATACTTAATTGAATTTTTTAAATATTTAATTAAAGTCAAAATAGAGGCGAAATTGTTATGGTATATAAATTTCAAATCAGTTAACAAATAACAATGGGATTTATTTAACATTATTTCATAAATGACATCAAATAAAATAAAGTATAGAAGCGAATTAAGATCATTTAAAATAATTCGGAAACTTAAAATAAAATAATTGATAAATAATTTAAAAATTTTATTTGAATAATTATTGGAACAAGAGGTTATTTAGTTTCATTCAGTACAGACATGGAATTATCACGTTTAGAATTACAATGCTTGAAATTTCAATGCGTGAAATTATAACGCGTAGAATTGCATAACGAGGAATTACAACACGTGGAATTAAAGTACAAGGAATTACAGCGCGTGAACTCATGACGTATGAAATTACAATTGCAAAATGTGGAATTTAAACACGAGGAATTACGGTTTGTAGAAGCACGAAGCATAGGACCACAACTCATAGCAATGCAACGCGTGCAATTAAAAGGTGCAGAATTTCGACGGATGAAATTACAATACGTAGAGTTATGATAGATGGAATTACAACGCGTAGAATTATAACGCATTAAATAACAACACATGGAATAACAATGCGTAGAATTACGACGCATGGAATTTTTACACGTACCATTACAATTCGTAGAATTATGACGAGTGAAATTACAAGGCATGGAATTACAACGCGTGGAATTACAACGCGTCGAATTATAACGTGTGGAGTTATAACACATGGGATTACGATGCGTAGAATTACAACGTGTAGAATTATAACAAGTACCATTACAATTCGTAGAATTATGATGAGTGAAATTACAACGCATGGAATTACACCGCGTGAAATTACAACGCATGGAATTACAACACGTGAAATAACAGCGCATGGAATTACACCGCGTGAAATTACAATGCGATATAACGAACAGCGATACAAAGCGTAAAATAAGAATTTTCGAAAATCGAAAAATTGTTAAAAACCGACAAGACTGTTTTATCGATTAAGACAATAAATTTGTTCTAAGTACGATAAAGTGAATCGTCACTTACTCTAAACTGTCCTTTAAATATTTTTCACGTTAGCAGCTTATGCTACCCTCGCCAGAATCCTTGTTAGTTGTTTCAACGAGTTTAGTATGCAAATTGGCATAAAGGGTATATGCGCGTGGGATGTAACTCAAGTGCGGACACGCGAATAATGAGGGGTACGTTTTACCCTCGGGGGTAGTATGTTTTACACTCAAGCCGCTTATGCATCCCACTCGATCCAAAAAATCGTCGGTACATGCGAAAGGTATTAGCAGTTAAATTTACGAATGCTTTGTCCGTCTCTTTCCCGTATAAATGATATTCCGGACCAACACATATGCACATTGTTTAATCAAATTACTTGTTTAATAATGAAGTTACTGATATAAATGCGTTTCTCCTATTATAAATTAGGTGAATTTACATTTGTTTATTTAAGCTACTTACGTGCAGCGCTGGGAAAACCGGTTGCAGTATGCAACGGTTAACAATTTGTAATATTACGTATGATGCCAATGAAATGTGTACACATTGAATGATTTTTAGACAAAAAAATGGGAGCTTTTGAAATTCATGATTATTGGGTTCGATCCGTCAGCTGGCGCCGCGGTTGACGAATTTCTGTACTAAAATTCATATAAGGACCTCGAATTTTTCTATAATAGAGTTAATTAAAGCCACTTTCAATTAAACATCAAAAAGAAGTTTCTATGTTTTATTTTAATCTAGAGATTATTTCGTCAGGGATCGATTATCTCAGCTCCAAGATGCAATAACCAAGCAGAAACATTTATAGATCTGAAAACTTGAAAATTTAGAAATTCACAAATTTGGAAATTTAGAGATCTAAAGACTTGAAAGTTTATAAATTTATAAATTTCAAAATTTATAGATCTGAAAACTTGAATATTTAAAAATTCACAAATTTGGAAATTTAGATATACATATACAAGCTTGAAAATTTAAAAACTTACAAATTAAAAAATTTAGAAACCAAAGATTTGAAAATTTAGAAACCTACAAAATTTGAAGATTGCGAAATCTAGAAACTTGCAAATTTAGAAATCCACAAATATCGAAATTTAGAAATGTAAAATCTTAAAAATTTAAAAACTTACAAATTTCCTCCTAACCTAACTTCTAAATTGCATCGCACAGAAAAATCCAATAAAATCGTAAGAAATCATTCGAAAGCGGTAATCGATTTATTTCATTTTCGGTGCTTTGCCAGAAACGGCGATGTTCTTTATCACGGGACTCAGGGATCGATTATCTCAGCTCCAGGATGCAATAACCAAGCAGCGACCCTTGCTGTAGATAATCGTCTCATAATTCACGTATCCAGAGTCATTATTATTCATATTTCGAATGAGACCACGGTATGCGGAGGCAAATTGCCAAGCCAAGCCTGGCAAATACCACGTTTGTGCTCTCGTACGTACATTACGTAGAAGTTTAGCTTTTCATCGGGCATTATGTAACGTTCTGTAGCTTATGTACAGTGGCACAGTGAAAAGTATGTTTACTTTAGAAGTTAATAACGCGTTAAGCAACCGAAACCGAGAACGTGTTTCCTTGTTAAAACGGACGGACCGCTGTGAAACGGTCTTCAGCGTTCGAATAAATGCTTTGAGTCAAATATTTGGGTCAAATATTTCCAAGGTTCCAATATTTCAAAGATTCCAATTATTTATTAACGAAAAAATTTAATTATCTGATCATACAGAGAAATGTCGAACGCATATGTACTTTTCAACGATTTTCCTTTGTTATGTCGTTTTATTGGTGATTTTTTAATTTTGTTCTTGTGAGGTATTCGCTTTTCAAACGATGCAATTAATTTATTTAGTACCTATGCTATTATAAATTTATTAAATTATATTATTACTTGTACAATTATTTTATGTTATTATTTGTACAATTATAAATTTATATTTCGAATACAACCATAAATTTATATCATTACTTATACAATTATAAATTTATATTTTTACGTAAACAATTATGAATGTATATTAATTTATGAAATATGGAATTGTGAACTAATCTGATATTGTTTAGAGAAACTGTTCAAGTTTACTCAACAGACAGTAGCAATCAGCTAATTATCAGAGAATTATTATTGTTTCACCATGTTATGAGCATACAAAACAGTATATCTTGTTGCTGCAGAACATCATTACTCATTAAATTAGTGAAATATAATCGCTGATCTGACCTACAAAAGCCTCCCTAATATGAAAAGTATAATATAACATAACAGTATTAATTAAGTTTAATAATTATCAATTGGAACTATTTAACTATCAAATTATTCTCCTACATTTTTTACTATATTTACTACTTTCGTATTCACACAATATATGCTTCTTTTTTAATTAATTAATAGCAAAGTCATTAGTGACCATAGACCATAAACAATAATAAAATTTTTACGTTCAAAGTTACAGAAACAATTTACGATTAAAAAAGAAAATTACTTCCAAAAAAGAAAGAATTTTTTGCACGATTTTATCGAGCCTCATATAACAATTATCGCCCGCATAAAATAATGGAAAACAAACAAATTGATTCATAAAAACACGAGCTCCATAAAACAGATAATAAAACGAATAACGACTAATAATGAACGTAATCGAGCGTATTCGCAAGTATTTTATCGCGTCAATTAATCCCCAATTATGCAATGGAATGCGTTCACGGGCAGTCGATCATTCTTTTATCACGCACCCCATACGTAACGGGGTGGTCGATGGCCAGAAAAAGAACAGAAGGGATTTCAACGATCACGCGAGGCCCGTAAACGGTTATCGCATCACTCAACCGGAAGTTCATTCCTGGTGGCCGGAAAAAATAGCCGGATACGCGTGTCCCTGTAATTATGCTTCGTAAAATTCAGCAGTTTTCTTGCGTGTCAGCCGGCCAGATTCGATCGTTCGTTCGTGAGATGAGACCGAACGTGAAATTTAAAGCCCTTTCGAACGGCTACCTGACTTTTTATGGGGATACAAATAATTTCTGTTCTTTACTAATTCACCGTTCAAGGTGTTCGTTTGTTCATCAAAAATTTATGTTCGACCCCTTGCTGTACGATTTATCTGGCAGGTACGTCAGTCAGAACTAGCTATTTACAACTGTAATTTTAAAGATCGCTTTCGCTTGTTGGAGGGCTGTACCTCCTATTGGCCCCTTTTCGTCACTTTTGACAATTTTTCTGGGGGTTTTGACACATTTTAAGGGAGTTTGATTCATAGTTCGATTTATATGTTATATTACAGCTGTAACATAATGGGTTTCAAAATACTTGAAATTATAATACAATTGGTTAGTGTATATTCGAAGTTATAATACAGTAATTGAATTATTGGAAAATTTGTAAATTTCGGAATTTGCAAATTTAGAAACTCTCAAATTTAAGAACAGGAATCTAAAAAGTTACAAATTTACAAACTTACAATTTTGAAAATCCGGAAATGCAGTAACTTCAAAATTACATCGTGCTTGGTCTCATTTTACTCAGAAAAGTACAAAAAATCTCTCAGTAAATAACAGAAAAATGAAAAACAGAAACTTTTATTCTTGTGTCTTGAATCCCATTACAATTTTCATCCCGACGAATCTTCCCCTATTAATAAGATTAATATTTTCGTTCATACCATATACATGATTTGATCTGATATCGCTTATACCGAGACCATTCTTGTTCATATCCTGATATTTACCGTAATCAGGCTCCTCCAATTCAACGATCTTCAAAACCTGATGCCATCAGCCCCACAATGGCGCAAAAGTTGGACAGGTTCGTAGCCACTAAGTACACGAAATCGTTATAGGATTCTCGTTTTATTGTTATTTCAACTGCGTTGAACGGAAGCACCCCTTCAATAGCATCGTCTCATCCCGTCTCACCCCTTGACCACCCGTTCGAACTCCCACTCCCGGCACCCTTGAAAACCGTCAGCATATTGCGCATGCATAATTGAACGTGTTCAAACAAATAACAAAGTTTTCGCATGCTGATGAGCAAGCTACCGCATCCGGATTTCGGTTGCCACCGAGTGGCAGTGACATATTTTCATTTGACACGCAGGGACAGCCATCCTGTTTCTCGGCGTTCCGGAAACGCTGCCGATCGATCTTCTCGCCAGCGGTTCCCGAGGAACCGAAACGTCCAACAAGACGTTTCGACACCTGGGGATATCAACGAAAAAGACATTCGTAGTCAACCCACGAGTTGGCGCGAAGAGGCTGACCCAGGTGTTTAGAAGAGCTACGGCTCCAATTGGTTGGAATATAAAAATGGACGCACTCGCACGTATTTTAGGCGGTATTGGCTCGAGTGGTCGCACAATTAGACGAAAAACAATGACAGTCAAACGTCTTTCAAGTGAGTGAGATAGTGCTACTTGCGTTCAGCAGTTGTAATTGTCATTATTTTTATTTGCCGAAATGTGGAAGTGTTCACGGTGGGGAGCTTCTTTTACTTTGGGACGATCACGCGCCAACTCGTGGGTTGACATCGATAAGCATATCAGAACGGTATATACAAAATAAGTTAGTCAGCCTTGTTTTTGCATTTCTCTAAGTTCAAAAATCCTAGAGAAAGTTTGCAGAGACGCTAATGTCTCATCAAGGACTAGGTCATCAAGTACCAAGGGTCACAGATAACCCTCCTAACCTAAGAGGTCTAATAAGAACTAAAATCTTCAGAAGTAGAAATCTTGAGAGTGGCTTCTTTTGGGTCGACCTCACGCGTCAATTCCTGGGTTGGCTACAGTACCCACCTAAAAAACCGACGTTGATAACACGACAATCTGATTCATCGAAATGACACTAGTTTAAGAGTCGTTGTACGACAAAACTTTTTAAATTCATAGGTGTCCTTATGAGGCGAATTTTATTCTAACCGACGCAGACTGCATGTTTCTCTATCGAGGTGCAAATTTGCTCCTGTCGATAACTTAGATTATACCATGAATAAATCGTATGCTACGCGCGGTGACAGAAACAAAATTCCGGTCGGAAAATGTCGAGATGTGTTAGGTCAGGGTTCTGGTAATTCAATTGTTGAATAAGATTGATGGGAAATAATAGTGGACAATGTTTAGGTTTGGTTAGTTATAAGATTTTGGATATTTGGGTTTGTCATATTTTTAAGTAATTTTCATTACATGAAATGGGTGGTTGAACTTTGGTTAAGGTACATGCAAATTTTGAAAATTTTAATTGGAGAAATTTAAAGATTCATGTATATTGAGGTTTGGAACTTTGAGTTTGGAAATTTAGAGATTTAAAATATTTAAGGATTAGCTTGTGAGTGTGGCAATTTTGAGATTCAGAAATAGGGTATTTGGGAATTTTTAATTTTCGGGGCTTCAAAATTTGGAAAATTTTATCTTGGAACTTGGAAATTTGAAAATTTGAGAATTTGGCGATTTCCACTTGATAATTTGAGTATTTGGCGGTTGAAATATTTGGAAGTTTTGAAATTCGTGTATCTCAAAATTTTCAACTAATTTCGGAATTTGGGAACTTAAGAATTTAGGAATTTAAGAAGTTAGTAATGTAGGTATTCAGAAATTTAAGAATTTCAATAATTGAAACAAATTTATATTTTTGTTAGATGTCCATGAATTACTTCGATTCCAATCAATCGCGTCAATCACACTGACGGGAATATTCAACCTGCCATTCCGAAAGCCACAAGAACTAAAAAATTGATCTTTCTATAAATTCCTCATAAATAAACCATGCTTCGAATTGTTAAAAAATTTAACTACGAATAGCTCAAACAAATTTATATTTTTGTCGGATGTTCCTTGCATGTAATCCAGTCGATCACATAACTCATATCGATATTTCACCTATAGCTCATAAAGATACAAAAACCCGTCAGAAAATTTATCTTGCTACGAATTATTCAAACAGATGTGTATCTTTGTCCTCCTAAATTGCCTCGTTTCTAATCCGATGGATCGCACCAGAATCGAACATGCATCGTGTTTGCAGTAAATCTGCAAACAGTAGTTGCGGACCGTTCCCGTCCGGGCGGAGTTCGGAATCAGCTGGCAAAATATTAAACTTGACGACAACTAATCCGCAGGAAGTTCGCATAATGCGACGTCGGTTTTGCCGGGGAATCGAGAGGGTGGTGCTAGCCGGTCAATCGGAAACCAGGTGACCGAGTTTCGAGATTCCTAGCCTCGCTTTTACCCGGACCTCGGTCGTCATCCCCGGCATATCGAATTCTTCACCGGACTCCGTGGAATGCCGAGGCAACCTTTCTTATTCTCTCTCTATCTCCATCTTCCATCCTTCTTTTCACCGTGGCGGAACAGTAAGGAAATAATCTGGAATACTTTGGTGATCCGCGAACAACCCTGCCGCCACCCACATCGGATGACCCAGTTTACGCTTTCCGGTGAACACTCGGTTAACAAGGCGGCAAGTTTGCCGAGCAGCCAACGGCGCATAATAATTCTGCACTGATACGGTTTTTGAACTTTATACGTTACTTGATACAAGTTCGGGATCAACTTTCGCCAGATCGGATGGATTACCGGCAGAAAACTCTTGTACGTATGGGATCTCGTATAATGTTCAAGGTATTCGAAATCTCGTGAATTTTAACGCCATGGGCTGGAACGCTACTGGATAACCGCTCAACGCATCAACGAATCAGTGTCAAATTCGCAGGTTTTTGTTATGGTGGGAGAGGATTAACTATGGGATGTGAGGAAGAAAGGATGAGGTATCACATGCGGTAGAATGGGAACCTGGGTACTTATTATGAATGGGACGTTCGAAATTTGGATATTTGGGTTGTGGAGACTCTGGGATTTGAGGGTCTGAAGATGTGAGAGTCTGGGGACTTGGTTATTTGGGAATTTGGAGATTCTGTGATTTGAGGATCTGAAGATTTGAGGATGTGGGGACTGGGGTATTTAGGGATGTGGAGATTCTGTGATTTGAGGATTTGGGAACATGGATATATTGCAATTTGGGAATTCAGAAATTCTGTGATTTGATGATCTGGGGATTTGGCTATTTTGAAAGTTGAGGATGTGGAGATTATGTGATTTGTGGGTTTGAAGATTTGATAACCTAGGACTTGGACATTTGGAAATACGTATTTTGGAATATGAAAATTTGAGAGATTCTATGATTTGAGGATCTGAGGACTAAGGATCTGGGGACTTGATCATTTTAGAATTTGTGGATTTGAAGTTTCTGTGATTTGAGGGTCAGAAAATCTGAAGACTTAGAATTTGAAAACTGCATACTTAGGAAATTTCGAAACTTAGAGACACGATGTTGATATTTTAGAACTTGAAGTATGAAGCTATCAAAATTTAAATATTTAAATATTCTGAAATTCTACAGCTTTTAAAAATATGAGTATGGAAATTTAGAAAATGTATATTTCAAAATCTGGAAACTAAACTACAGAAATATCTCTCCCATAGCTCTCTATATCCTCACATATGAATTACATTTCACGACAATAGAACATACATCACCTCGTACAATATGACGTACATTATTAATACTAATATGTTACTGTCGAACGTCGCGTACGTTCGCTAACATTTATGATGCATCATGCAGTCGAATGTTTTGAAATTCCAGATATTAGGACGATTTAATTGCATAGAAACGGGTTATCGATTGCGTTCCGCGCAGGAATCTGGGTCAGTGTTATGAAAGGGTGAATTAGAAGCGTGGAACAACGGAAAATGCAGCTGCTAATAGTCGAACCAACTCCACATTTCAAGCTTTTCTACCGTGGATCCCTTTTAGTCGTGAGACTGAACTATTAAGGTCTCGACATGCCATGTGTCTGCACTTGAATGCTTCATTCACCTTCACAACGCACGTTTTCGAGCTGACTTCTATTCAGCTGTAAGTACTAGATGTACCTGCATTAATTTCAACAGCTTTACTTTTCTCCGCAACTATTTACCGGCTTAATTCGTAATATGTTTTATACGAATTTTAGCGCTTTCAGACGTTTGCATTTTGGGGGAATTTGGAATATCGGGGTTTTGGGACGTTTGAAATTTCGAGGTTTTGAGACTCTCGAACTATGAAATTTTTGCATTTTTTAAGTATAGGATTTTGGAAGATTATTAGATGTTTTAGATGTTGTGACATTTGAGGACTTTGGAATTTTGGAGTTTCGAATTTTTTAATTTTGATGCTTTAGGACATTCATTGTTTGGGATATTGAGGTACTAAGGGATTGTGATTTTAGGATTTTAGAATTTTTGGATTTGAGAATTTGAGAATTTGAGAATTTTAGAATTTTAGAATTTTAGAATTTTAGAATTTTAGAATTTTAGAATTTTAGAATTTTAGAATTTTAGAATTTTAGAATTTTAGAATTTTAGAATTTGAGAATTTGAGAATTTGAGAATTTTAGAATTTTAGAATGAAGAATGAGTTAAGATAATGAGGTTCACTTAAAATGTGAAGGATGAGTTAAAATGTGGAGGATCACTTAGGATGTGAAGGATGAGTTAAAATGTGGAGAATCACTTAGGTTATGAAGAATGAGTTAAGATAATGAGTTTCACTTGAGATGTGCAAAATGAATGAAGATAATGAGGTTCACTTAGAATGTGAAGGATGAGCTAGAATGTTGAGGATGGCAAACCGTTGCATATGAATTAGTATGTGGAGGATGACTTAAGGTATTGTAGGTAAGTTAAGATGAATTTGCAAATGAATTTTGAGGATCTGTTCGACTTTGTGGATCACATAGGATATGGAGGTTGAGTTAATATAATAAACATGATATTGAAAGTTGATGAATCGAATGAGATATCAATGATGAGTCAATGTGTTACAGACAAGTTAGGACGATAAAGATGCTACTGATATTGTAAATGAATTAAGAGTCTTCTAAAATGTTGATCACTTAGGATGTGAAGGATGACTTAGGATGTTGCAACTGATTTAATACGTCCATTCCCAATTCATTGACAGTATTCTAACTCATTCTGAACATCTTAAATCGCCTTCATTACTCTGACTCATGTGCAATATCTTAAATCCTCAATATAATAACTGGTTTGCAACATCTGAAGCATCCACAGAATCTTAAATGAGCAACATCTAAAATGTTGATGACCACTTAGGATGTGAAGGATGAGTTAGGATGTTGCAAGCAAGTTTGAGACTTTGTTTAGAATCTTAACAGGTTGCAGCACTAGAATCTTTGGACCCAGGAAATGTTAGGTACATGGAACATGTGAAGGGTCTGTATGTTCAGAATCTTAAGAGTTTGCAACGCTGGCAGCTTAGAATCTTTAACCTCTGGATCTAGAAAATGTTAGATACATGATTGGAACTTGAAATCTTCAAATATCCTAAACTTCCCATACCAGAAAACCTTAGAACACTACAACAGTCCTTACACCTTGAAGAACATTGTGACCTTGGAACCTCGAAAGCTTTGAATTTTTCAGTATTAAAACTTCAAAACAATTCTGAACCCCGAGTAGACAATCCTCAACAAGCTCTCCGTCCTTCCGGCAATGTAACAAGAGTAAATTCTCCGAAAATTCACACTCATCATCCTGCAATGAACATTCCCCTAAAATCAAGCAACGAGCGAAATATTGAAATAACCAGAGATTTATCGCGGTGTCAGTCCGAATATGGCAAGTTTTTTCGCTGTCTACGCTAGCTGCGACGCCTGGCGTCTCCGGCTTCCGTCTGGAACGTCATGCGAGCTCTCTTATTAAAGGTGGCGATTTATCGCTAGTAATAACGGGTGTGCGGTCTGGTGGTGCACGGCCAGCGAATGTCTCCCAGAGAGAGCATTGCAGAGGCACGAACGCCATTCTTGGGAAGGTTCAAGGTGGCGAAAAGTAAAGGGGGTTTATTCATGGCCGACCTTTGCGTCTCACGAATACATGCATACATCTGTGCGCGCATACACGTGGCGAAACGGCCCGTGAAACGTGCTAGCTTCGCTGAATTAACAATATTCCCAGACATTTTCGGATACGTTGACGTCGCTTCAAACATAGCGGAGAGGCTCGACTGTAACGAGCACCAGGATTGATTAACCATGGCGTGGAACAAGTCTACTTCTGCTTGGGCTGAGCAAACGAGTCAACGTCTCGATCCCTCGACGGAGGATCAGACCAGCCTTAATTACCGTTGATTAATAGCTTCTTCGATGGATTGTCGGCTAACTCGACGTACGTCCAACAGGATTTTTCCTCTGGGCTGTTTTACAGAATCGTTTTACGGATAGTGGTTAACGATTGGAATGTGTTGACGGAGAAATTTGGATTTTTACTGTGACGTTTGTGGATATTTGTGGGTGCGCCAGTTCTTTATTTGGGAATTATAGATTTGGAGATTTGCGAAAATTGAATTATTTTATGTCTTCAAATTTTTGGAATTTTTGAATTGAATGATTTTTAAGCTTTGAATTTTTTAGTTTTCGCATACATAAGTTCTTAAATTTTCAAGTTCGCAAGTTTTCAAATAACAAACTTCTCAAATTTGTAAGAGGTTAATGTTTCAAAATCCTGTATGTTTATATTTTCTTTTAAGGAGGACGTATTTTAGAATTTCAGAAATTTCTAAATTTGCAAATTATCAAATTTTCATGCAATCAGACCCTTCATTTTTGAAATTTACGAATTTTTGAAATTCTAGAATCACAAACTTCCGAATTTCTAAATCTTTTAAATTTTCAAAATTATAAATCTCTAAATCTCTAAATCTCCAAATCTTTAAATCTCCAAATCTCAAAATGTTCGTATCTCCAAATCTCCAAAACTCCTAATGTTCAAATCTCCAAATCTTAAAATCTTTAAATCTCCAAATCTCAAAATGTTCTAATGTTCGAATGTTCGAATGTTCGAATGTTCGAATCTCCAAATCCTCAAATTTCCAAATCTCCAAAATTTCAAATCTCTAAATCTCCAAATCACCAAATCTCCAAATCCTCAAATTCCCAAATTTCCAAAATTTCAAATCTGTAAAAAACCGAATGTCAAACATTCCAAATCTCAAAAACCCCAAATTCCTAATTTCCCATATTTCCAATCTGTCCATATTTCAAGCTTCCAAAAATGTCTCCTCTCCTAACTCTGACAACAGAGATCCTATATCTTCTTAAAAAAGTTGTTGCACCTACACTTCGAATTTCACGTCAAATTATGATTTAAACTCACCGCGTTATTTACATAGTCCGTGTTTTTATTCGTCCATTACTTTTATCAGTAGTACATCTTTATTCGCGAAAAATAATGGTTCATTTATTTTCATCGTGTCACTCGTCACCGCCGTGCTTCAACCCACCAACCTGGTATTAAAGAACATCTTTCGGATGGATGCTGGTAGTAAATGAGATTTTAAAGGACGTTTAATTGAAGAGCATCACCGGAAACGTGTCATTCATCCCGACAGCGATGAGTCGAGGACACTGATCGAAGATCTGACACCGATTCGACTCGTACAGGATAATGACAGGGCAATGAGAAAAAAAAAGTAGCCCTCGAAAGGAAAAACGGGGCTATTGGAGTAATTCCAAATGCGAAAAACAAATTCGATGCTTTTCAATCACGATTACGATTGTTCAAGTATTGGAAGCTGTTGACGAGTTCTGTCAAAGGATTCTTATTGCGAATAAAGAATTCAAAAAAGGAAATCCATTAAAATCAATAACACGTGGTGTCTGTTGACATAATCGGGCACTTTGTGATTCTGGATTAAAGAACAGGAAACATATATAATACAGTTTTTTCATACGTTGATTAGTTTTCGACAAAAAGTTTGAAAATTTTTCGAAGTATTTGCTAAAATTTGATTACATTCTACCTGTGAACGGGTTTTAATAAAATTTCGTATACTGTTAAATATACTTTTTAATATTACTTGATTAAAATTTTGTGAGAAGGTGCTTGAGAAGCAGAATATTTTTACTGTAACATATTTGATATGGAGTCTTATAGGAAACCTTCCATTGTTTTCTTTCATGTAATATAAAGTTTAACCATACATTTTTATTACAAATTTTTGTAATACATTATAAAGTTTTAAAGGGAATTTATTTCACTTCAAAATTGTTAATGGGTGCCTCGGAATATGAAAATAAATTAGTGAATAGGAATTAACCACGCCAGGTCCTAGCGCGCGCAATTTGAAATATGTTACGTGAACTTCGCGTTAAATCTGTAATAAATACTCCACTACTCACAACATAATAAATAACTTTAGAATTATTATTAGTTTATCTATTTATCTCCTGTATAATCCATATAATTAATATTCATCAAATTTTCATATGTTTAATTTCTTCGAACATAGAGAAACAAAAATAAAATATTGAAGTTCAATTTTCTCCAAATCAAAGCCATGTATGAGAAAACTTTATTGCACATTCCTCTCTTATTTTTTTACATAGAATCACCTCCTACATTGTCCATATAACTGACACCCTGTATAATAATCCAATACTGCCAAATATGAAATTGAACATACAAAATTTTCAAACGCAACATAAAAATAAAAATTTCTACAATTTTGACTCAAAAACGATTTGAAATCTCTCAAAAAGTATGAAGTACTTTTTTTCAAGCCAGCTCTTTGATATATCATCTACAGGAAACGTAAGAAACGTACAAGAGAGGAAATGACTTAGCTGTAATCGTTCGTTTTTCAGTCGTCGAAACGGGCCGCCGTAGCACCGAAATAGATTATAAACGTAACGTTTCAGCCGCCATAAATATTCACGGTTAACGTTGCCAGTCGGCTCTTTTGGTCCAAAAGGTTTATTCCTTCTTTTAAGAGGGTCTTTCGCGAACAGCTTGGTCGTCCAACGCCGTCATTTAATTGGGATAAGACGGATTTTTGTACCAGGTGGCCTTTAATTGGTCCAACATCATTACGGGTGGTCTTGCGGTTCTAATTATCCTGATTGTACGAGATTATGAGGTATTGAAGCTTTCGAACTTCTTGGGTCTATGGGAATTCTCGGGATTGCGGGAGCATGGGATTTTACGAGCTTAGGTTTTTGTAGACGTTTGAAACTTCACTTTTGAAATTATGAATTGTGGGACTGTGGGATTTTAGGAGCTTAGGTTTTTCAGACGTTTGAAACTTCACTTTTGAAATTATGAATTGTGGGACTGTGGGATTTTCAGACGTTTGGAAGTTCACATTTTTGAAGTTATGGATTGTACGACTATGGGAGTTTAGGAGTTTGGGATTTTCAGACGTTGGAAAATTGAGACTTTACGAATTTTTGAAGAGTTGAGGTCTGGAAGGTTGAAATTATGGTCGTTAAATTTTTGGGAGTTTGAAACCTTGAAAATTTGGGGTTTTGACAGCTTGGAACTTTGCAAGGTTGAAATTTTCGAAGTTTGCAATTTTTGGATGATTGAAGTCTGGAAGATGAAAATGTTGAGAGTTTGACATTTTAAAAGTGTGAAATTATGGTCGTTGAATTTTTGAGAGTTTGAAACCTTGAAAATTTGGGGTTTTGACAGCTTGGAACTTTGCAAGGTTAAAATTACGGAAATTTGGAATTTTGGAAGCTTGCAATTTTCGAAGCTTTGAACTCCAAAAAATGGAAACGTTTGAGAGTTTAGAATTTTATAAATAGGAGACGCTGAAAGGTTTGAACTTTGAAAGCTAGAAACACCGACGATTTCAAATTTTGAAACCCGAATTCAGAGTTTGGAATCTTATAACTTTGAATCTACCAAAGCCAAATGTTAAAAGATACTTAAAAAATGTATAACAAGAAAAATATAACATAGAGAGTGTCAAATTTTATAAAATCAAATTAACAATATACATCAACAATGACATAACATAAATAAATACAAGTACAAAGAAATATTGTTAGTAATAATATTTGGTGTTGCGTTTAGGTTCTCGCCCTTTCAGCTCTTTCTCGTTCCGCGTCATCCTCATAATTCCAGTCTTGAATTTGTGCAGTTCCGAACAAGACAAATACAACGAACGCGGACGCTTGAGCAACAATTACGATCCACATAACGTACCTCCATCGCTGCATAGTGTGCTGCATCGTAAAGACACAAGATTAATTGATAACAGAAAATTCGCCTTAATTAGCGTTCTGATTTAATACGTGTAAACTGAATTGTCTTATATGGTCGTAAAAACGGTGAACACAGGAAATATAAATTCTCAGGAATGCATCTTTAAGAACGCATTAGAGACAGTGAGGAGGTGAAATACTGTTTTATCTGCGACTTGAGTTAAATGAAGTTTAATTTACGACTTCTTGCGCTGGGAATTTATAGCGTTGCATTTGAAACTTATTTATGGACGAATTAACGTTAAAACTTTTTAAAAAGTTGCGGTGAATTTTTTCAAATATTTTAAATTCTAATTTTAATATTTTGATAAATAAGACTTATCAAGGACATTTCAATTTTAGATTAAAAAATTCGTCTCTTTTGGACATCTTGATTTTAAAACAGTTTTTCGTGCTAAAAATAATGTTTTAGTCAATTTAATAATTCCTGAGACTAGTGGCTAAGGCGATTAATTTAAAATGCATGTAAAAAAGTAATTAGGAAGAACGATTAGTGAAATTGCGGAGAATCTGAGATAAAAATGTCTATAAAATTACACGAACATCGATAATATTTAACGACGTGAGCAAACTTTTCAGATAAAAATTCTATGGTATTTGCGAACGTTTAGAATGTTTGCAATGACCACTGAAGATTAAAATATCGTCCTTATGAATTTTGAAAATCCTCGTTTACATTAGTTTTTAGAAACTGAAGAAATTTGAAAACAGTTTTTGAGGTAATTAGAATGTTCTAAATATTATATAGAAGTTAATAAATGAGATAGTAAAGTTACTTAATATGATATGAAACGAAATATGCAGTCCAGTGTCATTTTGTATTTCTGTTACAACTTTTTACTAGTGTTTGAAACCCTATGGTGATATAATTTTTATTTTTGCGAACAGAATATGTCAATAAAGTTTGTACAAAATTGAAACACCCTGTATAAGAATATCAGGATAAGCACTCAGAACTATGCAATTATACAAAATTGTATAAAATGTAATACAGTCTTACTTAATCACTTAACCTACAAATTTCTCACTAGATGCTTCGGCCTAGTTATTGCTACAGTATTAAGATAAAAATTACTATCTGATATTTCATATTTAACAATCCCGAATTGCACAGATTATAATTAGAACCAGAAACTCAGTCGCAAATATGATTTAGTTTATTTGAACTGTAACGTCACGATTGGACGTTGCAAGCGAAGGGTTTAAGCGAGAAAAGTATTCGTTGTTTTTTCACTCACCCCATCTTCCATAAGGGAGCCCACCAATGCCGGCAAGACAAATGCTGAGATCGTTCCGGGAGTGTTTGTGATTCCCATTAGAATGCCTGCGAAATTCGGAGCTAGGTCGTTGTGATTAGTGAGATGCCCGACGAAGACCACTCCGCAGAGTACTATGCTCAGTATCAACAGTACTGTTGACCCTACGCGCTCACAACCGATGTATGCGATTATAATGAGACAGATACTCGGCGGAATGCAACCTGCAAAACAAACACAAGTAATTACGTAACTGTCGGGTCAAATCTTGCAGATTTTGATAGAATTTATAAAGCATATGTGAGCAAGGTACTATTGGAAGTTTCAAAAGTCTACTTGCCTGATCAAAAGATGAAAACTATATTTGATATAAATAATCCCAACAAATTTAAACTAACCTAACCTTACCACTATTCGAATTCTTAACAAACTATGCACTTTCGTTTCTAATTTATGTTAAAGCAAATGGTACATCTTGTTTAGATTTTATAACTATTGAACTATTGTCCTAGGCTTTAAACTGTACGTTACCCTCCTGTCAATTGTAGTTGAGACTCTTATTTACGTCTGTTTATTATCCAGCCATCAACCTTTGAGTAACAGCTGAAACTCACTTATGAACACGGCAGTTTTTCGCCCAACAGTCTGCGACCAATGTCCGTTCTGCCTCCCCCAATCCAACAGTTTCCCCAAGAACGGATTCACGATAGCGTTCAGAAGATATGGACTGCAACTTATGGCAGCGTTCTGTGCAATCAAATGATGGGCTCATAAAACGGTCGGCGGTCCCGCAACGACAGTATCAAACGAGCTTACCGATTTAATATCGAATCGCAGTATCTTGTTCATGTACAATGGCAACTGCGTGAGCAGGAAGTACCAACAAAAGTTCCCGAACGTGTTCGCGTAAAGCAGCGCCCAAAATGGCACTGACGTGAATATACTCTTCCAGGGCACCTTCGTATCCGCAGAGCCGGGCATTCTGTGCCCGTAAGACGTCACGATTAGCTCTCGTTCCTTTTCCGAGATGTATTTTTGCGTTTCCGGATTGTCAGCGAAGAACCAGTAGAACACCCCGCACCAGATTAACGGCAGTACACCGTGTATGTAGAACACAGCCTCCCATCCAAGGGAGCCGACGATCATACCGGAAGTGAAGATGGATATCACAGTTCCGAGGGATGTCCCGGCGTAAATGATAGCGAAACACATTGATTTCTCTTCGTAAACCACCCATTTTCCGACCAGTACGTTCACCACGGGAAGGTTGGCAGCACTCACGAGACCCGTTAAAAATCTTACCATGTACAGCACGGGTAAAATGGGAGCCGTTAATGGCACCAACAGGGTCAAAAGCGCGTTTCCGATGACGCATATCAGCAGGACTGCCTTTGTGTTGAAGCTGCGGAGAAGTGGCGGTTGAGTCGGAGTGATGCAGATATGTTGGCATGTGGAGGATTGCTTAGGATATGTAGGATGAGTTACGATGTTAAGGTTCACTTAGGATGTGGAGTATGAGTTAGGATGTTAAGGTTCACTTAGGATGTGAAGGATGAGTTATAATGTAGAGGATCACTTATGGGGTGGAGGATCAGTTAGGATGTTGAGGTTCACTTAGGATGTGGAGTATGAGTTAGGATGTTGATGTTCACTTAGGATGCGAAGAATGAGTTAAAATGTAGAGGATCACTTATGGGGTGGAGCATCAGTTAGGATGTTGAGGTTCACTTAGAATGTGAAGGATGAGTTAAAATGTGGAGCATCACTTAGGATGTGATGGATGATTTAGAATGTAGCAAATGATTTAATACGTCCATTCCCAATTCATTGACAATATTCTAACTCATTCTCAACACCTTAAACCGCCTTCATTACTCTGACTCATTCGCAATATCTTAAATCCTCAATATAATAACTCATTTGCAACATGCTAAGCATCCACAGAATCATAAATGAGCTACAACATCCGAATTCATTTGAATGTGTCACATAGCAAAAATTGCCAGATAAATTTAAGTACGTAATTATTACACCATTAACTTTTAATTGTGACGTAATGATTGTTTATAGACTTTAAACATTTCTATTCACGTTACCTCACACAATACAACCAGTCGAACAACACATGTACTATCCATTCAAGACACCTTCCGCAGCGATATTCATAGGGTCTAAACGTTGCGTGTCAAACGAACACTTATCACATACCCACACTTTACACGACAGTACACCTCATAAACGATTATTACTGCTACCCACCTTCATTATCTCATTAAATAACGCTCTGTCAACATCACTGATAACATGCAGACCCGTTTCATTATTGAACAAAAAACACTCCGTCACCAAATCTCTCTTAGACGTATTATTTAGAAGCCTGTACAGTAGACTCTCGTTATATTGCCCTTGAAGGAAAAGTTTCTTCAAACGATACGGAAAGATGATCCGTTTTGTAACGATACGATTCGTACTTTGATGAATGACAATATAACGAGAGTGTATTTGGACGTCTACTTACCGATCGGCGAAGTATCCCGCAGGAGCCATGCCCACAAGGTACCCAGCGAAGTAAATGCTGATGACTAAACCTTGCTCCGTAGCTGACCACTCGAACGGTCCATCGATATCAACCGCTGCAACCTGTTCTTGGCCAAAATCGCATTCGTGGGACGCGTCTCCAATTTCATGCCCATTTTGCTTGGCTTTGACCATGCCGACAATGGCGGTCGCGATGTTGACTTTCAATCCGTAGATGATCATATTCGCGACGCAGAGCATTATGGCGAACAGGAACCTCACGATATCCGCTGTGATCGGAAGAAACACAATTACGACGGGGTTAAGTTATGTCGTTCGAACGCTCAAAATGGCAATTACACGCGGAACAACGGGGAAACTGCGAACTATTAAAACGTTATCGAGGGAAAGTTAACTGTCGCGCTATATTGACACTTGGAACTCGAGCTCGTGAATATTTAACGGGACAAATTTGCATGAATAACGGCGGAAGGATAAAAAATTATTGCCAGCTCACCCATCTTTCGTCTCTCGTGGTCGAACGTACGCGTTTTGATCTCAGATTTGTTGTTCTCCGTTCGCGGCGTTGATAATCATTGCACGCTTACAATTCGCGGCCTGATATGGCCTCATCCGCTCGCGAGCTCCACCGACGACTATCGAATTATCGTTAAAAAGTGACGTAGACGATAGCTAGGATTCCTGCCCCGGCGGATATCTTCTCCTCGAATTCAGATTTATTGGGTTAGAAAAAATGGATCGCACGTGGCGGTAGCGTTTGTTTCGTGAACAGTCATGGTTTTCGTTGCGCGACGGGTAATCGTGTTTGCTTTGCTTCCGTCTGGTCGGAGAAATTATTTATTCGTTATTTTATTGAGGTGTGATTAATTGGGTCATTGACGATATTATTTACTGGTTATTTTATTGAGGTGTGTTTAATTGGGTTATTGGCGAATTTGGAAAATTTGAAGATTTTGGTATTTTATGGATGGGTATTGATAGTGACATGAATTTTGAATGGTACTTTTATTTAATATTATATTTAATGTACATTGTAGTTCTGTGTTTGTTGCATAAAATGGTATGGTTATTATTGCCTAATAATTATAGTATATTAGTGTGGGGGTTTTGAAGTGCAGTAATTTGGTCATTTTTAATAAGAAATTTAAGAAAATTTGTAGTTTTAAGTAGTAGTTACAAAGTTTTGACAGTAATACTTACATTTTATGTCACTATTTTACTGTTTTTAATTATTCTTTATAAGTATTCAAATTCCTGTTACTGTATTTCAGATCTGGAAGTTACAACATTTCATTATTTTTTATATAAAGTTTCTGTAATTTTTTCATTTAATAATTTAGTAATTTAGTAATTTGGTAATTTGGTAATTTGGTAATTTGATCATTTGAAAATTCACCTAGCATTAAAGAAATTATAAATTTATGTATTTGATAATTTTGCAATTTGAAAGTTTAAATATCTATAAATTTATAAAGTCCGAAATTTAGTAATTTTTTAAGGTAGTAATTTAGGAATTGACGAATTTAGCAATTCATGAATTTGGAAATTTTTACAATTGGAAATTTTCAATTTCGAAACACAGAAATTTAGAAATTTGATAACATTGAAATTTATTTAATCTCGAAATTTGATAATTTGATACTTTGATAATTTGATACTTTGCTACTCTGATACTTTGATAATTTGGTAATTTCGAAATGTAGAAACTGAGAAAATTTATAACTTCATAAATTGGAACTTTAAAAATTTACAAATCTAAGAATTCAGGAATTTATTACAGAAATTTATAAAATTATCAATTTAAGGATTTGCAAATTTCGATACTTAGAGATTTAATACTTCAGAAGTATAAAAATTCTAAAACTCACAAATTTCATAATTCAATACAATCTCTCTACGATTTCAATCCCAAAAACTAAAAAAGTAATAATCCTATATAAAACTTGAAAATTTGCAATATCACCTCTATACAAGATTTCAAAAAACCTAACACAAAATGGCTAGAAAAATAAAACCTACATAAACATTAATTAAAATTCTAACAACATTATGTCAAAACTACTAACAAACATTATAATATCACCATTACTAACAAACACAGATACTTAAAAGCATAAAAAACAGTAATAATGTTTTTTCTTAGAGCAACTTTGTCACTGCAGTTAAATGAAGTGTTCAAGTACTGTTCTTCTTTTAATTAATGGCAGTATTGTTCTTATCTAACGTCCGCAGCAGTGTTTGAAGAAGTATCGACCGCTTAAAAGTTTTTACTGTGCGACATCAACCTGTTGAACGTTTCCGCTATATATATATATATATATGTATGTTACATTTTCACCGAGTTCTATATGGATCTAACATCAACGATTCCTATCGGCGATTAAATCGCTGTAAATATCGAATTACCATATATGTATGTATTACGTATGTAAACATTTAACTTTCTTAACGGGTGTGTCGCTACTTTGAATACCAATTTATCGTACACGATAACAAGCAAGCGTGTTTCGTCGTATTTGCAGTATCTCGTTGAATTCTTGAACGAAGGGGCATTGACACTATGGCACTAATTAATTATTGATATAACCGCGTCACTTTTATCGCCGATTTTACATAATTCACAGACAACGCGAAAATTATGAGCATTCCATTCTGTTTTTAAGACGTGCACTGAATAAAACAAGTATTTACACGCCGTTGTTTCTTGCCATTATTTTATGTATTTATTCATTCGTGTGATTCATTCGATCTGTTTGATTCATGCTTCTGATTCATTCTTTTGGTTTGCTTTTTCGATTCACCTTTCTTTTTATTTGTTCTTTCGATTTGTACTTTTAGTTTGTTTGTTTTTTTGGATTTGTTACTACGATTTATTTTCTTTGTCTGTTCTTTCGATTCGTACTTCTGATTCACTCTTTTCATTTATTTGTCGATGCAAATTTGGGAATTTTTTTATTTGGGGATTTCGATAGATTGAATTCTTGCCATTATGTAAAATGAAAATATATGCTAGTTTTTTAACAGAGCAATAAATGTGCTATAATTTTACCAAACCTTTTATAATTTTCTAAAACTCCAGTAACTCGTTTATAAGTTCTATAATTTTGCAATAAATGCTATAACATTGTAGTAACATCTATTATATTCTAAAAATGTTATATTGTCTATAAATACTATAATTTTACCATAAATGCTACCTTATCTATAAATGCCACAATTTTGCTTAAGGGGTAAAACCACTCTAGGATTTTCAAAACAATCAATTTTTTTTTTTTGGCTTAAACGATACTTTAGGGTCATACCAACAGAATGACATTTGATTTATAGTGGAAAACAAATTTTAAAAGAGTCAATTATCAATTTTGCCGCAGCTTCTCAGAGCGCGCACTGAGTACTTACGCGGTGTGCTGCGATTCATGGCTTTTGTATTACTTTTACCATTTAAAATAATAAATACACCTGTTACCTACAAAACAAGCGGTTGTAGAGGAAGAAGCGAACATCGACCTGGATGGCCAAAAATATGGTGCAGGAATCGCAGATTAGAGGTAAACAAGAAATTCAAGGATTAAAATGTTCATAAAACTTTAAACGCGTTTTTCTCGAAACCACTTTTGTCATACTGGGAGGACGGATTTCTCGGTGACTATTGCATGGATCGAATTGAAATTTGTACAGTAGCTTCACAACAATATCCTCTATCGTAGTACGTAGGATTTTTTTGATTGAATGTAAACTTTTTTTTTTATAAACAATTCAATACACATTTTTCACGCAAAAAGTCGATTCATTTCTTAAAACATGCATAACTTCTACAAAAATTGATTAATCAAAAAAATCCTACGTACTACGGAAGCCAATTGTATATAGATTATAAATTGTTGTCATTTTTTATTCCAAGTCTCACACATGGCGAGAAATCCGTCCTCCCGTGGCGGTGTTTCTACAAAATCTGTTTCCACCGATGGGCTCTGTCGCCCCCATTTTGTACGAAAATGACAAAACAAAAATTATTTTTTGTACTTCAATATGTGTTAAATAAACCCTCTGAAAATAAATTCTTTTCCGCTTGTCGTACTTCCAAAATAAATTGTGAAATTTAGGTCTTTTTTTCTGGTTCTAGAGTGGTTTTACCCCTTAATGCTATAAATACAGCTGCTATAATTTCTCTACAAGTGTTACAATTTCCATTAAAATAAAAAATCATAACAGCCGTTATGACATTTTTCTTATGTATACAATAAGAAGCAAACCAGTTCGAAGTTGAAGAAATACGAGGAAGCTTCACAAAGGCGTCAGCACAAACGATGCTGTGACCGATCGTACCATTATGCGTCCGTAAAAAATGTTAGGACAAAACCGGTCCAAGGCTTCAGTAGTCATTGTTCAGTAACGTTGGTCAGCCACTTTTCTAACTGACAATTTCTCCAGGTCAGAATGTAAACACGCAGCACTTCAAAAGACCTACTCGAAATAGAATCAGTCAAAGGATGACACTTCTCGACGGTGGAATACCAATTAGCTGCTGGAAGCTCGTGCTGCTAACAAGCGTGATGCTCTCTTAACGTTTCTGGACCACCTACCGCGAAAGTAAAGTGATACAAAGAGAAATTTTCGTTTTTTTTTTCGTTTGTCATATGGTTGCTCTATATACGAATGTGACTAATTATAGCAGCCGCTGGCTCAGTTCTTTTTGCGTCGCGTTATAACACATAGTTCTGTAACTAACTACGTCTGTACCTAGTTCTGGAACTAATGGTACCAGGTGCCTCACTCGAATTCGAATGTGTATTTCAAATTTTGAGTACCTACTGTGAACATATACGTAGAACAAGAATGAGATGCAGAGATTTAAAAATCGTTCGAAACGATTAAACGTGTTCGAAACTATCGAAAACGATACCAAACACGATTATTGTTGATTTCACGACGACTGACGTCGATGACGTGCAAATATTGTCGTCAACGATGAGTTATAGAGCTTTTAACGTGCTTCCAGTCGATTCTATGTGTCAAAAATGATCGAAAACGATACCAAACGGTTTTTTATCGATTCGAAGATCGACGTCGACAACGACAGGTTTCTGTCTTCAGCCGCCAGAATCTGTACAGCATATTTAGGGTGTCTCACGAGGCTACCCTCAAAATTTCAAGTCAAAGGACCCAAAATTGTGGCCTGCAGCGTGGTACAGACAAACAAATAGACAAACGAACAAATGTAGGTCAAGTTGTCCCAGGAGCCCAACAACATTTGGCAATTAGTTCTATAACGTTGTTGTATACATTGAATTTCTGTGTGTTATATCGTCATGTACTGGATTAGTTTAGGTTAGGCTTGGTTAAAGGCCCATGTGTTATACAGTTATGTCTTCGGATACCATGTGTAATGTGTTAAGTGTTAGGATACCATGTGTTATAAGATCAAGTGTTACGACATCATATGTTCTTTAGTAGAATATTAGATCATCATATTCTATAGTAAGTTATTGTATTGTGAAGCGTTGTATTCCCAGTGACTCGAGTTCTCGATGCATTGAGTGCCCAGAACGTTGTATTTTTTACGCATTGAGTTCACAACGCGTTATGTTCACAGTGCGTTGAGTTCTTGACGTATTCGGTTTTCACCGCTTTAAGCTATTGACGCGTTGAATTATTCTTGTACGGAATTATTGGTGCGTTGAATTCTTGTCGCGTTGAGTTCCTGGTGCGTTGAGTTCTTGACGCGTTGAGTTCTTGGCGCATTATACTCTCAATATTTTGAATTTTCAACGCGTTGAGTTGTCGATGAATTGTATTCTGAACATGTTGAGATCTTCGCTCATTATATTTTCGATAGGTTCTTATATTTTTATATTTTTTTATTCTTACATACTTATGTTCTTATTTTCTTACATTCTTATATTCTCATATTCTTATGTTCTTATATCTTTATATCCTTATATTCTTATATTCTTATGTTCTTATATTCTTATATTCTTATATGCTTAGATCCTTATACCTTTTGTCTTTATGTTCTTATATACTTATATCTTTTTTATTACAGCACATATTTTGTACGTATTCCACTTTCAATATATTTGGTACCTCTTCTTAATCACTTAATAAAAAATTGTTGCATAACCATCAAATCCTCGCTCATATCACATCGCAAAAATTGTCACCTTCTACCATAGCATACAATTTCAAACACGCAAGTACTCTTCAAGTCTAAGCGAAGATGATGCCATTGAAGTATGTTAAAGCGTTCCTCAGTTCGCCCAGTTTACACAGCTCTCAAAGTCAACGGCAACTTCCGTTTGGCCGAAGAACATTCAATGTAATGCTAACGATGATGGATGGCCAACGACCTCCTCTTCTTCTTCTTCTTCTTGTGTAAACTAACGCTGAAAAAACGAATAGAAGCCGACGAATTCCCGGTTAGACACGAGCGACGTTCAAAACTGTTTCACAACCGTTTCAGCTTGTAATTAAGCATACAGTACACTCGTTTCCATATTCAAATTAGCCGTGGGGAACAAATTCGAGCACCGAATGGAAATATTTATGATTCCGATGATCCAGTTTCTTAGGACGAGACGTAATTCATGCATGGCACCCGTACCGATCCCTTTTTTGGTCGAATTCTTTCGCCAGACCCTCGTTCGTGCCTTCTATTGGGACTATGAATCATGCTATATGACAAGTACGAGAAATTAGCTCGAATAAGTAATTAGACCCTTCTATTAGTATCACTTAAATGGTCATTAGCATTGTAATTTAGTTAAGAATTCAAGGATTATCAATCTTGTTATAGGTAATGGAAATTTGGTAATTTTTAATGAAATTTGAAGGGATACTTCTCATGTTTGTGGGTTGTAATTTAGTGTGATGTGGGGTCATTTGTGTGTGGTCTAACAACTTTTCAAAATCACTAATTGTTAATATTAAAAATTTCAACTCCAAAATTTTCAAGAACTTACAGATTTTTTAAATTTCCAAGAACTTCCAAATTTTCAACCCTTCCGACAGTGCACGTCGTTACCTCTCTCTATATAGCCAACTGCAAATAAATGAAACTGCATCCGCATCGCTGTTAACTATTCATAGCAACACAATGTCCTATTTTCCGCGATATGAGAATTAAATAAAATAGTCCATGACTACACGGTGTTAAGGGTTAATGGAATCACCCTTAACCGAAGGAGATAGAACAGACACCCTTTATCGCATTAAAGGCGTCGAGACGTCAGCTGGACGCTGACTGTCAAGGTTCCTGGTCACTCGCAACCTTCTCGCCTTTCGGATCAAACTGAAGCTTCTTACGGATTTTAGAAGCGAACGATATGATCCTCTTAATATGTCCCATGGCTTATGGGTATTATGATATTCCCTCCGTTCGTTCTTATTTCTTATCGCGGGTAGAACCTAACCCTTGGGCTAAGCCGGACGACGAAGCCTCGACGAACGTCGGCTTACATGCATATTGATGATCTGCTCGTAGATACTCCATATATTTACATGCCAACAGGAATTGAGATGCCTTTTTGTCTATCACCTGTGACAATTATTCGATAGTGTTACTAGATTTAGTGAACTTTGAGTCACTTCGTAGACAACGTTGGTAACACATTTATTTACCCAATTTCGTATATTTAAATTAGGTATGAAGCTTTGTTTCGATACAAAATTGTTACATGTTGCATGAACAATTATATGGCCACGCGGTGTATTGTTTATGCGCTTTTGCTGAGATGTATTCTTGATGCACTATTCATTCTGCACGCGTAATAATATTAACTCGTATTCTCAATGTGCAGTCTTAATAAAGCGTTATATTTTCAGTGAGCTGTGTTCTCCATGCGTTGTGCTCTCAATGCGTTGTGTTCTTGATGCGTTGTGTTATAGACGCGTTGTGTTTTCAGCACGCTACTATCTCCACGCCTTATACCATTAATGCACCGAATTCTCGAAGCGTTGTGTACTAAGTGCGTTGTGCTCTCGATGCGTTGTGTGCTTGGTGTACTGTGTTCTTTGTACATTGTGTCCTTGACGCGCTACTTTTTTCACGTGTTATACTATTAAAGCGTGGGATTCTAGGAGCGTTGTATTTTTAAAACGTTGTGTTCTCGTCGCGTTATGTTCTGTCTACTCTATTCTCTCTATATCTTAACTTTTAACACGTTATACTCCCGTCATACTAAGTGTCTCACGCATTAAATTTCCAGGGTGTTTTATTCCTCGCTACATTATCCTCACCACGTGTTGTTATAAAATATTATCGTTCCAAATAACTATTATTTATGTACTCCCATTAGTTATGCAAAAGTTTAAGTGCAACCGTGACAATGTTGTGAAACTCCTATTAGTGCAAGTAAAAGTTCTCTGTGAAGTTAACAGATCTCGCTACGTGCCAGCGTCACAATTTCCGTAAACGAACGATGTATATGCCAAATGTCTACAAGTTGTTACGGCGGTGAAACGGTTGATTCCCGTCGCCGTTTCTGTACGTAATCCCGGCAGTGTTTTCCAGAAATCGTGGATCGCAGTTTCGTCGACTAAGCGCATTTGCAAGTCGACCGCATTATAATATTCCTGGGCGAGACAAGCCGTTGGAAGACACACGGGGATCCCTATGCTACAAGGAGATATGACACTCGTCTTGTTAGCGGTACAAGATGTCCTCATTATAGCAACTGACGGTGATGACGATGCAAGCGAGGCTGAAAGCTTGCCGTGAATTCCAAACTGCTCGGAGATGCAGCGGCACGAAGAGGTGCGAACGTCGCTGATGAGACGTAAGAAAGAAAAGCGGAGCGGGAGAGATCAAACAACCGGCGGGAAAAGAGTCGCGGGCTCGTTAAAACAACCTCTTCAGACCCGCGTCTCCGTACGAAAAACTCGATTCTTCGTTTTCGCAATTTTTGCGCTTCTTAATTGTAGAAATAATGACGTGCCCGGCTGATGTAACTGGGTCAAGTGTGAAAGAACGATTGAAAGAAAGTCGTTCTTGCTTCCTTTCAAAATTTTGCATTTTGTTTGTTTTCGTTCGCGCGGCAATTTATAGAAACATTTTTCTCGCAGTTTAAACTTTAAATTGATGTGTCACCAGCGTTATTTCGATGCGGTTTTATGTTACGAAACCGTGTCAAACTGTATACCTCTTCAAATTGCTTGTTGTAACTGACGATCAGTCATTTTATGTTAGAAATATTGAAAGAGGGTATATTAATTTTCGATAGAGTTTAAGCTTCAAAGTAATATATCTCGTGGTCTGTTTTGAGATTACGTCATGAAATCGTTTTTGAAGTTATCTATGTACAGTACATTTTACTGTTAATCGTAACTGATACCTCGCTTTGAGGCCGATAGCTAGCCTTGCTATATTAAGAAAATCAATGAAGCGTTTATACCGTCAGTTTCCTTGAACTTTAAGCTTTACATTGGTGTATCATAAGTACCACCTAGAGATACTTTTATATCATGAAATCGCTGTGGAAGATAATTTTCTACTAACATACATCCCTGTCCATATTAATTGATATGTGCCTTTGAGGTAAACATCCAACGATATTATATTACGAATATAATCGAAACGTTTCTATAGTCTCTTTCTTCGAGCTTCTAGCTCTACATTAATATATTATAAGCGCTATTTTTAAATACTTTTCTGTCATGAAATCGTATTGGAATATCACCAACCTGTGAATCGAAATAATTCCTTCCAACCATTACCTTCACATTTCCTTAATATTTAACCCAAAACGAATTGTTAATGTAACTATCAATGTAATTAACGATAAATAAGATATAACATCGAGAAATTAATTGTATAAAGAGGAAATATGTCAGAATACATGGTCTCGACTTCCTGCTTCTTATCTTTCTCTGTCTGCACGAGCGCGAGCCGAGAGTCAGTTGCAAAATCGAAGTTATCGCTAGGACGAGGAAAATGTCGCTTTTAATATCCCGTATCTGTTAGATCTTGAACTGTTCGGCGTCCCGCAGGGAGACACACACAGGTCCGCCTGTTTCCTTAGCCGAATGAACTATGCTTTCCAGAGGAACTTTGTTTCCCTGCGATAACATTCCGAAGTTAAAGGGTTCTCTGTCTCTTTGCCGTGATAACGATCGCCCTTTTCACCCCTCTTTGCTCCTTATCTTAGCCGGCGATTCACGAGCCCGATTGAAGAATATAAGCGCGAGTATCGCGTGAGCCTTTGATTTCGTTACGCTGCCCATCAGATTGCGCCACGTTTCTGACTTACAGAAGCTGTGAAATACCTTTGACCGATTATTTTTTTTTTTTTATTTAATGCTTTTATAAAGAACGAGACTTTAAAAGGAGCTACTTTCAGTAACTGTACTTATTTTATTTTTTGGTTACTCGAGCGTCGCGTTATATCGCCACGCATCGTATTACCACACTAGGTATATACACGTGCTATAAGTTCATACATTATTATGTTGATATGTTGAATGAACAAATAGATTGTTACACGTAGTTTTGCCAGAGATTATATTACCACGGATTATATTGCATGTTATGTGATTAAATGGTATAGTAGCACTCGAAATATTGTCTACACATTGACGCGTTGAGTTCTTGCCGCGCTGTGTTCTTCATGCGTTGTATTTTGAATTTGTCAAATTTGAGATGCGTATCTTAACTAGTCCTCATTTCAACGCGTTGTATTTCGACAGATTCTACTTTTGACGCGCTGTGTTCTCCACAGGTTTCAATGTTAACAATTTGTAGCGACAGCAATTTTTTAATTTAACGCGTTGTGTTCTCGACAATTTCTTGTTTCGATGCGTTGTGTTCTTGACCAGTTATCATTTCGATGTGTTGTGTTCTCGGCAAGTTTTAACTTCGACGCGTTGTGTTGATAAATTCTACTTTCGACGAATTTTAAGTTCGATGCGTTGTGTTCTCAACAATTTTTAATTTCAACGCATTGCGTCCTCGACAAATTCTACTATCGAATATTAAATTCGATGCGTTGTGTTCTTAAAAAATTTTTCTTTCGACACGTTGTGCTCTCAAGAAATTTTACTTTCGACGCGTTGTGTTCCGAATTAATCCTAACTTTGATGCGTTGTATTTTCATAAAATTTCAGTTTCAACGTGTTTTATCCTCAATGAGTTGTATTCCTAACGATTTATATTCTCGATGCGTTGAACTCGTTGACGCGTTGTAGTCTCAGCGCGTTGTGTTCCCAACGAGTTCCATTTTTCGACGCGTTGTGTTCTCTACGCTTTTAAGTCTCAGTGCATTGAACTCTGAATATATCGTACTCCCTTCGTAATATATTTTCGATGAGTTCCAGTACCGTTTTGTGTTCTTGCGTAGTGTTCTCAATGAACTCTATTTTCGAACCGTCATACACTCAGTGTGCTGTGTTTTCAACGCGTTATATTCTTGTCACGTTGAACTCTCGATGCGTTGTGTTCTTATATATCCTTTTCCCATCACGTTGTATTTTCAACGAATTCTAAAGGCTTTTGTTAAACTATGCTCTTAACAATTTCTGATTTGCACACGTTACACTCTCGATGCGTTGTGTTCTAATATTTCTCTTCACGTTATGTTTTCAGAATATTATCAACGTGTTGTGTAATCATCGCGTCACATTCTTGAAGCGTTGTGTTCCCAGCCTTGCATCGCCTCGCATTCCATGTCCAGCGAACCAAACGCTCATTAATCATTCGAATATTAAGAGCGCAAAATCGTCTGAACAATCGTGCAGCCAGAAGTAACCCAGTTTTTCCATCGTTCAACCGAGTAATCATTTATGAAGCCGATTCGGAGCAAGATTACCCCGATATATCATTATTTACAGATCAATGGCTATTTCTTAAATGAACCGTAGAAAGGTTCCTTTTATATCGATTCCTCGTTCAATTCAATTCTCGATTCGTTCCTTTCTCGGGCTGTACATAAATGAAAAGATAAGACACGGAACGGGGGCAGCGAATTAAAAAATAATAACAATAAGAGAGAGAGAACAGTGGGCGATATTATCGCTCGACGACGTATAACTGTTGGAAACGATTCATAAGGAAGAATAACCGTGTTCGTCGACGGGGTAAATATCCGGCTTTAACGAAGCAACGGATAGTATCGATCGTCCGCGGTATCTCCTTCCCGCGTCACTAATCCTAAATAAGGTTTATAAAATAAAGTAGAACGAGTCTGTGGAGATCGATAACCTAGGGGGAATAGTAAAGGTTATTCTGGGCTCACCTGAGATTCCCCGATATGGTCGGAGGTAATACTTTCTTGCCATCGCGAGACCTCTCCGTTCTTCCCACTCGAGACCGCTTCATACTTTCTTCATCTTTAATAGAATCTTCTCATAATTTATTCAAAATTCTTTGTGCCTCGTCCAAACCATAATTGTTCACCTACTAGAAAATTCTTATCGATTTCTCTCTTACGATCCGTTTCGTCCTCGAGGCTACAAATAAAACCTCGTATGCAAGCATCGAATAACCTTTTGCTTATCGTAATTATACTTCTTATTTACATAAAGTCTACTGAAACTCCTAAAAATTATAAATAACCGCAATAATAGTTTTAGTGCTGTTTACTTATGATATGATATGAACATCTTTTATAAAAGAATATTTTTTTTTTAATATTTACAGCAATTTAATTAAATTCATTCATGTAATTTAATTTTGTTTAATTTAATTTAATCTAATTTTAATTTAATTTAATTCGTACTTGAAATCTACATATTATCTAACATCTACATACTTGTTCTGTTGGTACCAGTACGATATTATTAAAATTAACAATATACCAACATGCTAGGTACGATGCAACAATACAAACGAAGTATAAATATGCAATTCTGTTTCCAGCATACCGAAAGTAAACTTCAGGTTCTTCAAGAAATTTACTTACCCGTTTAACCGGTCCATTCATATTTTAGTCGCCGGCCATTTTCGTAAACGCGTCTACTATACGTAATTGAGCGTACGTAAGAGGAATAATGTTGTTCTTGCTGGTGAAGTCTGGCTGCCCCCGTGTTCAGCGTTTCGCACGTGCTCATATTTTATTCGATACAGTTCCACAATATCCTAGTTGTTTTCAGCAATTTCCCGTTTCCCGCCAACTAGAGCGGAAGAAAAAACAATCCGTTCCAACCACGTTGAAATTACCAACTATTTGATTCATTTCACGCTACACCGAATCACTGACGTGCGAACCTTTTACACGAATATTATTTTTATGAAAGTCTGAATATTCATCGGCATTTTCAACGCACTTGTTTTTCCGCCATTCATAATAATTCGAATGTTCATTTTGCGAGCCTCACGAATCTCTCTAACGAAATTAAGAGTTAATCCTGAAGAGTACTCTCTTCGATAAGTCATCGAGAGTTCAAAGAAAGCCGCACCCTCACCTCCCGCATTACTCACACCAAGTAGAGGAATTAAAAAAAGCGACGCATCTTTCACTCTCCACCGTCTAATCCCTCATGTTAGATCACCTCTATAAATCTTATCCGAGATACCACTTGGTCGTAGTTAAATCTCATCGATCAGAACCACGCACCGGTTCAGAATACTGTCCCGGCAGATGGTACGGGTTCCGTTCGAGACCCGGTTCCATCTTGAGGCCTGCACGCGCACAGTTTTCACGAACCGAGTGTGATTTAGTGTATGTACCGGGCGATATCGCAAAGCACACCGGTTGCCGAGATTTTCTCATCGTTGGATCCCTCGGGCCAGCTTCTCATTACCCCTTGCCGATCCCGCGTATCATGGGTCTCGTGATGCCGAGGATGTGCTCGTAATCGTAGCTCCGGTCCGCAACAAAGGAATTGTTATTAAACGACGCGGAAGGTGGAGGATGACCCTCGTGGACAGTTCCCGAGAGGAGAAACGGATACGTTCAATTATATGGAGCCATTTTGTGTAGAGAATATTTATTAAACGTTTACATAGTATTTTCTAGGCTTCAAGCTATAAAATGATGTACTACATACATTTTCAAGTATTTTAACATGTTAGTATCGTTTTGGATATTAACTATCTAATAGAGTGCTTTTTAATGTTCGCAAAAATTGATACATTGCTTTGAGGCCGACGGATAGATACTTTATATGAGGCATATTGATGGAAAGTTTATACAGTCATTTTCTGTACACTTTAAGCTTTAAATTGATGTATCACAAGTGTTGCTACGAGTCACTTTTATGTCATGAAATTTTATTTGAAGTTAGATAATATGACAGATATCGTTGTCTGTAGTATATGATGCATCATTTACTGTAACTTCTAATCTAGCTATTTTCGATTAAAGGTGTGGATGAAAGGGTTGAGTAGTCATCTTCTTTAGACTTCAAACTTTAAATTGATATATCATATGTGCAATTTGGGGGTACTTTTATGTTACGAAATGCTGTGAGACTCTAAATGCCTTGAAATCGCTGATTGTTCGCTAACAGATATACTAAATATTGATAAAGCATTTACGTATGTATTCCATGAATAGTTTAAGCTTAATAATGATATACCACATGTTCGATTTTGAGATACTTTGACGTCCCACAATCATGTTATGTATTAACTATGTAATACAGTACTTTTCGTTGTTTATAGTAATTGATATGTAGCTTTATAACCTATAACCAGTCATTTTCTGTCGAGAATATTTATTACCTATTTACACAGTCATTTTTAGCCAATTTTCATCTTTAAATTTATATGCTACAACTACTATTTCGCAGTAATTTTATATCATGAAATATAAAATGCCAGTAATTGATACCTTAGCTTGAGGCCGATAGTTATCCATTTTCTGCTAGGAATATCGATTAAATGTTCATATGCACCTTTTCAGCAAGCTTCAAGCTTAAAACTGACATACCACAAGTGATATTCCGAGTTGCTTTAATCATGCAATCTCGTTAGAAGCAAACCGTTGTATCAATACACCAAAAGTTCACATTCTCGTGGCAGCTGTAACTATTCGGCCTCGTTATGAAGTAATAACAGCGAACCTTTTCTTTTCCACTATATTTTCGAGCAGACCATAATCACCGTGAAGTTCTGAGCAGCTCAGCCCAAACAAGCAATTTCAACTCTGTTCCCCAATAATAAAATCGATTTTAACTCCACCCTCCTCGCTCCCGATCTCGTTAAGCAACGGTCATTAAAAAAAAAATAACAGACACAAATAAGAAAGGAAATATAGAAGCTTCCGAATCTTCGATAATTCCCGGGACCGAATTCGATGGAGTCGATAATCATGGCTGAAATACGAGTCTCTAAAGGAGGTTAGGTGTTTTTAAGAGTCCTTAATGAGAGAGCGCTGCTGACTGGTTTTAACATAAAATATCTATCTTAACGAGAATCCAAGGATAATTGCTGGTGCTTTGACGTTTGAAAGACGTGCGCGTCTTTCTTTTCTATTATTGCATTCTTTCGCTCGTTCTTCCGTTTCCTTTTCCACGTCAATTTGCAGAAACATACGTCCGAGTACTTAGATAAACGATCATTAAGGAGAACGGTCTTACGTACCAGTTCTACGGAGAGAGAGAGAGAGAGGGTGGAAGAGAGAACTCATTAGTACCGGAAAGTGTCAGGATTCGTATGGTCGAAAGACAGTTACGGTTCGACAAACTTCACTTCCTGTCGTTGAACGTTTCTTCCAAAGGATTAATCGTGAAACTGTATCGAAATGGTTAATCGTTTGTGTATCTTTACTTTTATCGGGGAAAGTTAGATGAGCTTTTTATTATCGCGAGCAAATTGAATATTTATTATTTCGCGGGTAGCGGTGGGAAATTGAGCTTGTGAGGCCACGTCCCGGGCAATTACGCGCATTGGTGGTTAGTCATTTTCTACGTTTGGATGTTTAAAATTACTGACTTTCGGAGATTTGTGTTATTGACTTTCTGCATTTTAGATACGAAAATTTGAAAACTCAGGAGCTGGGGAACTTGAAATTTCTATATTCTTGAACCTTTCATGTGTGCAATTTTCTAAACTTCCTTTGCATTTTTTTTATTTCTAATATTCTAAATTTCTAAATCTCTAAATTTCCAAATATGTAAATTCCCAAATTTCCAAATTTCCAAATGAACAAACTTTCAAATCTTCAAATTTCCAAATATAAAAACTTTCAAATCTTCAAATTTCCAAATGTAAAAACTTTCAAATCTTCAAATTTCCAAATTTTTAAATCCCCTAATTCCCAAATTCCTAAATCTCTAAATCCCCTAATTCCCCAATTCCTAAATCTCTAAATCCCCTAATTTTCTAATCCCCAAATACCCAAATTCCCAAATTCCCAACTCTCCAAATTTTCAAATACCCAAATTCCCAAATTCCCAAATTCCCGAATTTCCAAATTTCCAAATTTCCAAATCTCTAAATCCCCTAATTCCCAAATTCCTAAATCTCTAAATAACATAATTCCTTAATTCCCAAATACCCAAATACCCAAATCTCCAAATCCCCAAATTCCAAAATTCCCAACTCTCCAAATCCCCAAATTCCCAACTCTCCAAATTCTCAAATCCCCAAATCCCCAAATTCCCAAATTTCCAAATATCCAAATATCCAAATATCCAAAATTCCCAAATTAAAAATTTGAAACCCTCCAAATAAGAAAAAAGATTCCAATACCCCTTCGTCGACGTAAGCTCCTCATTCGTTCAAACAAAAAGCTGAATTATTAAAACTATTCATACGGTTGAATTATTCATGTAAAATTACTAACACGATAAAAACTCGTCGAAACGTTTATCGAATTTATAAGAAAAATTGTTATGGGGTGTTCATTCTTGATGCCGTTTCCAACTGGAATTTCCGGAAGCGTCATCTTTAATCCACGAAATCGTTTACGTCCACGTAAGTACGTGGAAGAGAAGAGATACCCGGTCGCATTTCTCTTCGGGTCTTATCTGGAATCTTGGCGCCAGTAGCTGGCTACGAGCGGAAGGTGAAGCACAAGCAAGTAAGAAAAAGGTTTCTACTCGTCGGAGACGAAAGAGGAAGGGACGCTGGAAGAAATTACTCGCTTGAAAGACGCGAAGGGTACACACGGCTGGAAATTAAGCTTCTATTAACTTTTACGGTATCGTTGCATTTATTACAATGTTACTAGTGGTACCAGGTGCCTCACACGAATTCGAATGTGTATTTCAAAGTTTGAGTACCTACTGTGAACATATAGATAGAACAAAAATGAGATGCAGAGATTTCAAAGTCGTTCGAAACGATTAAACGTGTTTGAAACTATCAAAAACGATACCAAACACGATTATTGTTCATTTCACGACGACTGACGTCGATGACGTGCAAATATTGTCGTCAACGATGAGTTATAGAGCTTTTAACGTGTTTCCAGTCGATTCTATGTGTCAAAAATGATCGAAAACGATACCAAACGGTTTTTTATCGATTCGAAGATCGACGTCGACAACGACAGGTTTCTGTCTTCAGCCGCCAAAATCTGTACAGCAAATTTAGGGTGTCTCACGAGGCTACCCTCAAAATTTCAAGTCAAAGGACCCAAAATTGTGGCCTGCAGCGTGGTACAGACAAACAAATAGACAAACGAACAAATGTAGGTCAAGTTGTCCCAGGAGCCCAACCACATTTGGCAATTAGTTCTATAACGTTGTTGTATACATTGAATTTCTGTGTGTTATATCGTCATGTACTGGGTTAGTTTAGGTTAGGCTTGGTTAAAGGCCCATGTGTTATACAGTTATGTCTTCGGATACCATGTGTAATGTGTTAAGTGTTAGGATACCATGTGTTATAAGATCAAGTGTTACGACATCATATGTTCTTTAGTAGAATATTAGATCATCATATTCTATAGTAAGTTGTATTGTTAAGCGTTGTATTCCCAGTGACTCGAGTTCTCGATGCATTGAGTGCCCAGAGCGTTGTACTTTTTACTCATTGAGTTCACAACGCGTTATGTTCACAGTGCGTTGAGTTCTTGACGTATTCGGTTTTCACCGCTTTAAGCTATTGAATTATTCTTGTGCGGAGTTATTGGTGCGTTGAGTTCCTGATGCGTTGAGTTCCTGACGCGTTGAATTCTTGGCGAGTTGAGTTCTTAGCATGTTGAGTTCCTGACGCGTTGAATTTTAAGCGCCTTGAGATCTGGACGTGTTGAGTTCTTGATTTGTTGAGTTTTTGATCCTCAAATTTCCAAATATCCAACGTTCTAAATTTGCAAATCTATCAGCAAAAAATGACTCGTACCCATGTTCACATTTAATTATTCTGATGAAATTATGTCTGATTTTAATTGATTTAGTCGGCGCAGTCTATTCACTGATGTTTAATTTTTCAATTTAATTTTTAATTTTTCCAAATAAATTTGATTATTATTGATCACGATGAAATGTATAATTTGAGTATTATTAAAAATAGTAATCGAAACCTATGAGGGCGTCAATCCATAAAATATCCCTAATACGATTGCATCAAGCTGCTGCGATACCGGTTACGTCAACAAATGTATAAAAGACTTCAACGATCGATACACGTCAAGTTGTTAACAATTATCGTTGAAAAGTGAATAATCAAAAAGTTTCGAAATGCAAACGGTGTAGTTTTTGTTATCGAAACGATATGTAAACTTTTTATTATTGAAAATATTAAATCATTTAAACCTGCACGTAGCGTGGAGGAACGTGAATTTTACGCATACGTCAATTAACGGTTTTCAGTGCCGTTAACTCGTCATTCCGGCTTCGCGAATCCTGTATTATTCCCGTGTCAATTAAAATGTTTTGTTTCAACAATGGGAACAAAAGACAAAGTGGTAAATGAATTGGATGTCGGTGAAATTTCAAACGAAGCAGCACGCTGTGGGATATTCTATCCGAAAATCGATGCTTCACCGTGCAAAAGGATATATAAAAGGTCAATTGATAGGCCATCATCAGAGTTCATTAACCTACACTGTGTTATTCGTAAATAATGTAATGTTGCATAATAAGTGATTGATCTTTCCCTCGAAAATTTCATCGTTCCATCATTTATATTTTGATTAGACGGGAAACATGTTCGCCAATATGGACCACGGTGTTTCATTAAAATATATGGTCGTAATTGTTAACGAATATTTTCGTAAAAGGATAATTTTATCTGAATATTTGACTTATTTTAATGTTTATGTTAATATTTTATATAGATTAGTTATTGTGAGTTGCATACATTTTAGTTTTATAAAGTATTTTGCTATGAATGGTAATTGACATTTTGCTTTGAGGCCGATAGTTAACTGATTTATATTCAGAATATTAACGAAGCGTTTATATGGTCTTTTTATGCACTCTTTAAGCTTTACATCCGTGTACCATAAGTGCTTTTTTGATACACTATTATGTCGTAAATTAGCATCACAAGTTAGGTCTGATAGATCTCATTGTTTCTAGAACTGCTACATCATTTATTCTAATTAGTCACTTTGTGCTACGAATAGCGATGAAGCCTTCATGTAGTCTTTTTTATTAAAGCTTAACCTTTAAATTGATGTGCTACAAGTGTCATTTCGATGTACTTTTATGTTATGAAATTATATCTTATTGTTGACGAATATTTTGGTAAAAAAGCAATCTATGAATTAATGAATAAAGTACGTTTAATCTGAATATTTGTTTTATCTTAATGTCTGCATTATTCATTTTATTCATTTTTTTCAGACTATTCAAAAATACTATAATCTTGTAACCATACAACTTTTATTTAAAACATTTTGTTATATAGTAAATAGTTTTTATGTTATTCGAGGTTATGAATGCAAATAACCTGTGTAACTTCTAATATGTTACATAAAAGCAAATCTATCGTAATCTGATCAAATCAACCTAATCTAAGGAAAACTGATCTAATTTAAGTTAACCCATTCTTACCTGAGCTAATACGACCTAACATTATAACTCATCCATAGAAGATATCTCATATGTGAACAAAATGTCCAACTTAATTTAAACTAACCTAAGCTAATGTCACATTGTAACAATTAAATGTATCACACGTACAAACAGAGACAGTTCTAAATTAATGTAACCTAGCTTAAATTAATTCAACTTGACCCAATTTAGCTTAGTTTAACATTACTATTACGTCTCGTCAACAAACTATGTCCCGTATGCCAATAAACACAAATGGAAGCTAACCAAAACAAATTAACCTAATGTATCATTATCTGATGTAATCTATTCTAAATTTGCTAAACCCGACTTAATATCTCTTCCTTAAAATACTCCGTATATATAAACAAAAATGAATAAGCCTACTGTAATCAAATTTAGTCTAATTTAATTTATTTCAAAAATTTTACGAAATCTAACCTAATATATCTGAAAGTTATTCAAATTATTTTCAATTCGCTTATTGATTTATATTTGCACTTTATTTCTGTCCTACCTTCATTTAGCTTAATTTAACCTGTCCAAACTTGACATCGTACAAATTATTTTCATCTCACTAATTTTGTACTGTAACTTAGTTCAACGTACTTTGTTTTAATATTGTCGAAATTATTTTCATCTTACTGATCGTTTTAAATACCACTTTCATTTTATTTCCGATTTCAACATTATTTTCTTTTCGTTTGTGTCGTACCTTCACCTAACTTTTTTTTTTTTTTTTTTTTTTAACGTGGGGGAAATCTTCATAGATACCCCGCGCCCCTGGGGGAGGGCGCGGGGTTATGTCGGATTCTTACCGACTAAAACCCCCACGGTGGTCCTACCTCGGCGCATTGAAGGGGGCCCCGGGAACTCTGGAAGAACACAACCGGGACCCCCGCGCCTTGGCTCTTTAGAGCCCTTCCCGGGGGAGGTCGGAAGGACCTCCCCCTGCTCATAACACTAATTTACGACGGCGCCCGGACCACCGAGGCGCCGCCGTCCCCCCCGGGGCAGCGTGCAAGGCGTCCTGGGCCCCCACCCAGGACGCCGACTGCCCCTGCGGCGGCTCTGCAAGGGGTGACGTAAGGCCACCCCGGAGCCGCCGCGAAAAAGACGGATCCGGGGATCCGAAAGGCCGGTGGTCGCCGACTAATGTCGGGAATGACCACCGGCCTGCCCCCCTCAGCTGGGGGAGACATGCCGGAGTCCGCGCGGACCCCGGCTGCTCCCCCTCCCCCTAATAGGAGCGGCCCCCGCGGCAACAGTGTTACCGCGGGGAGCCGCAACCCCCCTTCTGGGCCGTGCCGCCGCACCCCGGCGGCCGCGACCCCTACCTCTTCTTCGCGGGTCCACTTGTTCGCGGACCCGCTCCGCGGCTTCCTTCTGCAACATTACTTCCTCGCAGAAGGAAGCCACGGCCTTCCACGACCTCTCGCTTGCCAGCATTGCCCCAACTACTGCTGGCAGCGAGAGGTCAAACCCTACCTCTCTATACAGGACACGACGCGGCGCTGCAAAGGCAGGGCACTCCTCCAGCGTGTGCCGCGCCGTGTCCTCCAACTCGCCACAGTGGTGGCAGACCGCCGTCGTCTCCTTCCCAATGCGACGCAGGTACTCCCCGAAACAACCATGTCCGGTGAGCACCTGCGTCATTCGGTAGGTGAGTCTACCATGCCGCCGCTCCCGCCACTCACGGAATTGTGGCAGGAGGGCCCCGACAACTGGCTTTGAGCTGTAAACACGAAGCTCGGCACTCCAACGTGCAATAGCCAGCTGCCGGGACTGACGCCTGATCGATTCGATCGCCTGTGGCTCCGGCGGGACACCGTCGATCCGCAGCAGGGCACGGACGCGCACATAAACAAGCGCGTCCGCCCCCGCCAGGAACTCGAACGGTATGAGCCCCGCCAGAGCCATCGCCGCCGCGTAGGAAATGGTGCGGTATCCTCTCACGACCCTGATGGCCAGCCTACGCTGTAGCCGGCGCACCAAAACGAGGCTGCGCCGGCTAACCATCAGGGCCCCCGCCCAAACTGGGCTTCCATACAACACCATGGACCGCACCACCCCCACGTAGAGGCGGCGAACCTTCACTTCCGGCCCCCCGAGGTTGGGCATCAGGCGGCCTAACGCGGCCGCCGCCCTCTCCACTCGGGGGACCAGGCAATCGAAATGCCGATCGAAGCGCCAGTGGCTGTCGAGGACTAGGCCCAGATACTTCATACTGGACCCCACCTCGACCCAGACCTCACCTACCCGGATCCACGACGGGGGAGGACCCTTTGACCGAGGCTTGTCGTGAAAGAACATAGCCTCGGTCTTATGCGGGTCGATCCTCAACCCCAAGTCGTGGATCCTACCGACGACGGCGGCAACTGCCACCTCCACCAGACGGATGGCCCCCTCGAAGGTCTCCCCAACGGCTAGAATGTACGTGTCGTCTGCATAGCAGACGACATACGTGCCGTCGGGGAGAGGGGCCCGCAGGACGCGGTCGTACCCGAGATTCCACAAATCGGGGCCCAATCTGGACCCCTGGGGTACGCCGCGATTCACCTCCCTCCGCACATGACCATCCCGGCCATCGTACTCGATGTACCTGTCACTTAGGTAGGACCCAATCACCGCCCGTAGATAGGGAGGCACCTCGTGATAAACGAGGGCCTCCCTGATGGCGGCCCAGGGCAGGGTGTTGAATGCGTTGACGATGTCTAATGAGACCGCAACGCACACCCCGCCCCGGGAAACAGCCGCCTCCGCGAGGGACTTGACGCGCATAATCGCGTCGATCGTCGATCGCCCCTCGCGGAAGCCGAACTGGCTGCCTGCCAGATCGGGTCCCACCGTCGACAGGTGCCTATGGAGGCGGGTAGCTATGATTCTCTCCAAGAGCTTCCCCGCCTCATCGAGTAGGCATATTGGCCGGTACGCGGAGGGAGAATCCGCGGGCCTACCTTCCTTCTTTATAAGGACCATCCGTCCGGTCTTCCACTCCTTCGGGAACACGCCCGACTTCAGGCACTCTGTAAAGAGTGCCTGCAACTCCGGCCCAAGGACGCCCGAGGCCAAGACCAAGGCCTTTCCAGGCACGCCGTCAGGGCCCGGGGCAGTATTCTTAGCCCCGAGCCTCTTTAGCGCGGCGAGGAGCTCCTCATCCGTGACCCCCAGCTCGTCGGACCAATTAACTTGGTCCGACACCTCAGCCGCGTGGCCCTCGGCCCCGGAAAGGGGAAAGAGGGTTTCAACCACGCAGCTAAGGAACTGGGGGTCCAGGGTTTCCGTTACGGGAGGCGCCCAAGGTCGCAAACGACCGAGTACGATCTTGTACGGGCGCCCCCACGGATCTTCCTCTAATCTTTTGAGGAGCTCCTGCCATGCCTCGGCCTTGGCCAGTTTGATGGCCCGCTGCAGCGCTTTGACAGCTTCCCTGTACAGCGCATACAGCTCTGCCGCCCACGCCGCGTCAACTCTACGACGTCGACGGGCACGCGTGTACCGGCGGCGCGCCCTAACGCAGCTGCAACGCAGCTCCGCTATCTCGGGCGACCACCAGTACACGGACTTCCTCCACGAGGGACCCGCTCTTGGCATCGCCGCATTGCAAATGAGTGTCATTGCGCGGCGAAGCCAGCGGGCCCCTTCGTGCCCGTCGACAGGCCTGTCCAAATTCCAGGCCACGACGTGGGCGGCGGCCATCAGGGCGTCCTTGTCCAACTTCTTCAAAGACCACCGCGGTGGTGGGGTTGCTCCCTCCTGAGGGCGGCCTCGGGGCGGCGCACCTGCGGGGGCGGCGGAGAGGACCATCGTAATGTAACGATGGTCCGAGAGGGTTTCAACCTCCTCCGCCACCCTCCACCCCGAGATACGGCGCGCAGCAGCGGGGGTCGCGAACGAAAGGTCCACAATTGACCCCCCATGCTGCCGCACGCACGTATGGACGGAGCCCGTATTTAACAAACGGAGCTCCAGTCCTGCCGCCCAATCGAGTAATGTCTCGCCCCTCGGGTCAGTCCTGGGGGATCCCCAGGCCGTAGCCTTGGAGTTAAAGTCCCCCAGGACAATGACTGGACGAGGCAGGCAACGCGAGACGCAACGCCTGACCTCGTCCAGAAAAACCTCAAATGACGCGAGGGGCCAGCTCGGGGGAGCATAGATACCCACCACCGCGGTACCACCCCAGTCGACCGCAACATATCCCCGCCCACTCTCAATGAGGGAACAGGGCGGGGAATGCGGCCGACCGGTCCACACGACCGCGACGGAGCCGGCAGAGTCCCCGGACCAATGGGGGTGGTCCGGGACTCTATATGGCTCCGCCACAACACTCAGGCAAACCTCCCGCTCAGCCAGGGCCTGCGCAAGGAGATCTTGCGCCCTGGCCGAGCGGTTGAGGTTGCACTGGAGTAAGGGGCCCGCGGGCCCCATCACTCCAAGTCCATGGGGGCCGACGGGCCCCCTACCTCGGGGCTGGTGCAAGGCACCGGCCCCGGACTCATCTCCAATTCCGGCGTAGAGGCCGCCGCGGTAACAACCGGGATTTCCGCCGCGGCGGCCGAAGCTGCCAGAGCCGATGTAGCTTGCGCTCCCATTGGCGCCACCGGGTTGTCTGCTGCCGCCCTATACACTACCACTGGCACGGGGGCCAGTGGGGTGGCGGCGGCTGCAGCTAAGGCCGCGGCCTTTTTGCCCCGGCGGCGCTTGCCTGAGCGCCCTTTACCTTCACCTAACTTAACTTAAGCCACCCTAACCTAACATTATACAAATTATTTTCACTGACTAATTCTAAAACCTAACGTAATTTAACAGACTCTCAACTTTATAGAAATTATTTCCATTGATTGACTTAGAAGCTTCATTTTTCTGAATTATAGACATTTTACCTAGTAGTCCTGTTAAATATTTTCGATACCTCGAACAACCTAACCTAATCTAGCAGAATATAATCTAATTTAAACTATTAATTTAAAACTTATGTAATCTCTCATCCAAGAACACAATACACAAAAAATATGACTACATACAGATCGCTTCAAAACGCGCGGCCATATAACGGGACTACAGTTAACAAAATGACGGAAAACACCGCTAATCAATTAACCGTCGCAAAACACGTGTCACAGGTGTAACACCACACCTGGTGTAGCATTAAAGACGCAAACCACCGTCGGAAATATGTTGTTTCGTGTAAGGAGCACGTAAACGTTGTAAGAACAGGGGTACGACGCAGGGAACCGGATTAAAGCCGCATCAAAAGCGGAATGGGATATATAATTACATTAGTCCCGTACTATCGGTTGAAAATAATAGGTTAGACACGCTGTAGCGCTCGCCTATGCGATAATTAGGTTGTATCGGGTTCGTAAGCTGCGTTCTAAGCGGATGCGCAAACGTATTAGGCGCCTTGAAACACGTTACGTTCTAATGGCGCCCTATTATCTTTCGTTATAGCTGGAAAGTGTTTGCTGCATTTTTTCTCGAGGTTACTTCAACTGCCAGCTATTCTTCTCACCCTTTTTCCCTCTCTTTTATAAAGAGAAATTCATGTTACGCGTGGCTATCGCTGTGTAATCAATTTTTACCGATAATTTGATGTTTGTGTTGAAAACCGTGTTAACGCGTTCCTAGGGACTTTACCTAACTTGAACTGACATCGTTTATACGTAATGTTATACATAATAAATACCAATTTATTTATTAGTTATGTACTTCGTAATTAACATCAGTTTATTTATTTACTACGAAGTTTGTAACTGATATCAGTTTATGATTTATTATGTATTTCATAATTGATATCGGTTATTTATTTATTATGTATTTCATAATTGATATCGCTGTATTTATTTATTATGTATACTACATGATTAATATCAGTTTATTTATTTATCACGTACTTCATAATTAATATCAATTTATTTGCTTCAACGCCTATATACAATAACAAATATTAATCAACGGCTTATACCTTTCACCTATTTACTGAACATGCAAATAAGAAGAAAATGAAGTGTTTGCACCTATTGACAAAGAACGCATCTAAGCAGCTACCAATAGAATCTTAATATAAATTTTATCGATAATAAATGTCACCTTCACGCGTTCGTCCGTGAACATATTTTTCGAAGTAGGGAAAGTTTCTTGGTCGTCGAGTTATGATCAATTTGGGGGAATAAAGGAAGAGGAGAGTATATAGAGGGAAAAGTACTTACGTCTTTCAATGAAATCTCGCGTTGCACCGGACGAAATTATTTAAAGAAGACTGCTCTTTGAAAGCGTTCCCTCGCGGGAAGCCACGAAGGGGAACGAAGGGAGCATCACCCTTAGAGTCGTAAGAAAAGAGGTCCCCGTCCCAGTCCTATAGGCAATTTGACTTTTCTGCCCTTTGAGTCAATGATCCCGGTTGTAAAGGAAGAATCAGTCCCGGGTAAATCTCTCTATCGCGGGTGCCTGCCGAATAAGGCGATGCTACGAAAGGAATTTTTTCCACCCCTCGTGTAAAAAACCTCTAATCTGTCAAAATAAAAAAAAAGGAGGAAAATGCTTAGCCATTCAGGAGCGTACGTACGCCGGAAGTACGTTAAGAAATATCCACGTTTCGAGGGGAATAAGATTGTTCAGTTGGTCGGGGAATTTTCGACAAACTTTCTTTCACGCAAGTTTCGCCGCTTCCCGGTATCTTATATTTCCGTCGATCCTATAAGCTAACTTCTGAAACTGTGCTCAAAACGTGATTCCCGTTGCCGTTGTGTTTTTCGACGGTGTAATCAAAAGTACGCAACTTGTAAACTAGGTTACCGAACCCGTATACTTTCCGCGTTAACTTTACTGTCGTTATTGGTCGGCCAGAAATCATACTTCTTGTTTAAGTGCTGAATTCATTTTATCCTTTACAACTGCGTTTGGATTGCATCGTATTATCTATGCGATACATCACAGGGTAAAATGTGATAAGGACATGCTATGATAATCGTTCGTGACGTAAATGTTTCAATTCCATCATTATAAAATACATTTTGTTGCATGTAGTAATTCGTCTCTTCTTTTGAGGCCGACGGCTGGTCATTTTGCTTCAAGAATATGATCGAATGGTTTACATGCTTGTTTTCTACACTCTTTAAGCTTTACATCCGTGTACTATAAATGTTTTTCTGACATACTTTTATGTCATGAAATTATTTGGAAAGTTAGGCAAGCTGATCTCATTATTTTACTAACTGGCTACATTACTGTAACTGCCAATTAGATATTTTGTAGAATAATAATTCTTTCTGTAGTTTCATTTAATGAGATTCAAGCTTTAAATTTATATGTCGTAAGTGTTATTTTGATGTACATTTTTGTTATAAAATTATATCTTGTAAGTGTCCTCAAATTGGTTGTTGCTCGCTTTAATTAACGATCAATTTTGTATTAAGAATATTGATAAAATAGCTACTTATCTGCTTTTAGTATGCTTTAAGCTTCAAATTGTATCACAAGTGTGTTAACTTTTATACCATGAAATTATGTTAGACGTTAGTTACCTAACAGACTATTCCAATTGGTATACTTTGAGGCCAATAACTAATTATTTTCTATACAGAGTATTCATGAAACTTTTACATGGTCACTTTCTACACACTTTAAGCTTTAAATTGGTATACTACAAGTGTCGTTTCGAGAAACTTTTATGTCATGAAAATTAAAAAATTTAATTGATCAATTTGAAAATAATTGTAAACGTAGTTTTGCACACAGCCATTTTTGCTGCACCAACCGATGTTTTAGTAATTTATAAATATAAAAGTAAGTGAATTACAAAGCACAGTAATGATTGTCAGTATATAAAATGAATTATATGTGAATTAGCAATGTTTACAAGTGAATTAACAATGCCTTTTTATCGACATCTGTTATTCTACGAAGATAATTTGAGCCATTTGAAACTACAAGTTTCCTGAAAGGGGTTGAAATTGGCATTCTCACCGACATCTGAACGTAGAGATTCGACGTTAGATTTTGGACACAGGATATTAGCAAAGCGGTAGACGCGATGAGAAACGCGCAGGAATTTCAGCTTGGAAACAATCTCCCCGGGTTGTATTATCTGTTTCTCTGTTGCACGAATTCTCCCTTGCAATCTTGTTGGCTCGAGATAAGACTAATTACCATTGTATCCAATGGAGAATGGCTCGTGTACACCATCGCCCTTGGAAATCTTAACCCTTAATAATATCGCCGCCACTCGACAAGCTATGCACAACAAATCGGTTAATCGCGTTTAACCAACAACGTCGCGGAATTTCATGTAAACTATTTTGATAACCTGCATTCGATACACGCGATGCTTCGAACGCTTGCATTTCACATTTGAGGCCTTCGCAATTCGATAATGCACGATATTTACAAAGAATCTCGGAAATATCTGAAATACGATAATTAATATTAAGCGATGCTACGCGCTGCAAACTCGGAGCATAATTATCAATTACGTTATTATTAAAATACTACTTCGCCGAGGAGTTTTAAATACATAAGATATTCTAATCTGCACGGTAGTTTTCTTAGCGCAACGCTGATTCTACCCTTACTAATGGCCGATGCCGGCGAAACTTGCCGCGAAGGTTATGAAAATTTACGGATTTTAAATGCCCGCGAACGTGCACGGGCGTTAGAAGTTTTTACCCGGGCTGAAACTTTGCTTTGCCCTCCTTATCTCCATTTATGGTCGAGTGCCGTTTCAGAAACTGGGCTAACGCGGGTATCTCGGAGCGGACGCATCGATCTCCCGGGACGCTCATAAAGACATGAAGCAGGAGAACGTCAGGAGGAAACAGGAGCTAGAAAAGTAGGATACAATTCAGGAAATTGTGGTGGACACTGTCTACACAGGAAAAGTAGTTCATCCCTCATGGGACTAACTATCCGTCACTGTGCCACTACCGTCTCTGCTAACTTTCAGACACTTGATCAACGCGGAATAACAAAAGCAAACAGTCTGATAACGTTTCAGTTATGTTGTACATCTTTTATGGACATCTCGAACAAATGGAGACGATGAAAAGTTGCGCGAAAAGGAAGACGAAGTTGATACAGTAGTGTCGTTATATTGCCACGAAGTTTCTGAAGTTTCGCTACGGTGGTAAGGGAAGGTGATTGAGGACGCCACTGTGAGGACTTTAGCACAATTTTTCACTCTTAAAACCTTCATAGATTATATTAGATTTGTACTTTTATATATATTTGTATACATATTGTTTGTACATGACATATTTTGTTGACAAAGTAATATTTAGTTACATTAAGGTAGATTAGGGGTAGATCAAATAGAGTATTTAAAATTCTTTTTATCTGCATGTGTGACATATTCAATTCGTAAAATATAATATTAAAGAGAATAAGTCTGCAAAGAATAAGAATAAAAATATTAGGTTATGTTTCATATTAGAAATATACAAGATGTCCATAAGCCTCCGGCCTCAGATCGGCCTCAAAGGTGCCTAATATTTCCACTATCATTATATTTAATTTTAACATTTAATGTGTATTGACACTATACACAAAAATAATTATGAAGTGAAATAAATAATACTTATTACTAAACTTTATTAGTTATCAATTAAAATATGAGTTGCCAAGGTCTACCAACAAAGGTAATGTAATATTGATATTATCAGATAGCCTTCAACAGTATTCCGTGCATTAGCAATTGATAAACGTGAACTTTGCGGCGAATGAATGATAAATGATTGAATTTCCGTAACCGAAAGTCACAGCGTCGGATTAATTTATTTATACACAAAGTCAGTGGTAGACGCTCGTCTTCCATCCAGACCGTTGGTCCAACGGTGACAAAGAGAACCAGCGTCGGGAAAGTTGGTAACTTTATGCTCCGCTTGTTTAGATTGGGCAGGAAAGCCGTTCCTCGGTTCTCACCATTGTTGGTAATTTGGCACCGACTTCGTTACCAAGCAGCCGGTGCCGTCAACGATTTAGCTGTAATCACGGACCTCTAGACGAGTTTCCTCGTCTCGAAATCTCAGGAACGTCCAAGGTGTTCCTGTGTTGTGCTCGTATAGGCATTCACTAAATCCCTGGATCGAATCTATAGGTTAAAACCATCAACGACAGCTGGCTACAGTCAACAGTTTACCCTTTCGCTGCGTCTTGAAATTCGTTACGTATTAAAATTATTGTAACCAAATTAAAATTATTGTAACTTAGTTAACATTCTGTTTGTTATATAAATTGTTTAAACATTTCATAAGTAACACAGAGTTATTATTTCGCAGTTACGGTAAGAGATGTATCAGTAAACAATGTTCGTTAACTTCTAATGCGATTTCATGACAGAAAAGTGTCACGAAATATCATTTATAATATATCAATGTAAAGCTTAAAGTGTAAGGAAAATGTCCATATCAAGGACTTATTAATATCTTTTATATGACATGCTTAACTGTCGGCCTCAAAGCAATGTATCACTTTCTACAAACATTAAAAAGTACCTTGTTAGACAGTTAACATCTCAGGCGGTTTTAAGACGTAAAAGTAGTACATACAACACATCATTTTACAGCTTGAAGTCTAAAACATATGACTCTGCAAACGTTTCATCAAAATGTCGTAGACACAAAATGGCTGGTGACCAGTTGTAGCGAACAATGACCAATTTGAACAGATATATCATCTCAGAGGATTTCGTGACATAAAAGTGTCTCAGAATTACATTTGTGGTACAATTTATAGTTGAAGATTTAATAGACAAGCCTGCAGAAAGATTTCATCACTATTTTTAACTGCAAATGTCTGCCTGTCAGATTGTCAGTTCTTTCAAAAATACGAAAGTGGAGATGAACAAGTTCAGATTAAATATGTTCACTTCCTTTGTTTTTCTGTCTGTGTATTCAAAAAGTGGCATCCACGTATCGTGAAACATACATTAATACATATATTATAATTTTTTAATGAGATTAAAATAATAGGAATTTTTCGTTTAAAACGATGAAAGGAGAATTATTAAAATAACGAATGCGTATTAATTAATATTCCGACTCATTGATCGTCGTTACTTGCACGAACCACTGTTCACTGAATAGTTATTTTATTATCAAACCCAGCCGTTCATACGTGTACGCGTTCCATTTCTCTGTTTCTCGTAACTTATCGAGCAGCAGGAACTTCCAAAGGCAATATAGAATTCCGCACTGAGTTTATGTATGAATGTATATCATCGGCAAAAGCAATATTCTAACCTGCATCGCGCGTTTACGAACTGGAGCGTGTGACTCGTTAATCAAAGCTCGCACCTCGCACATTCGCGCCATTTTATCAGCTGCTTGTCCCGCAGTTTTTAGTCAAAACGGTGATATAATGTAAATTGAAATATTCACTCGAGGAAAACGGTGACTGTAATAATTAATTTCTCTCGAACGATTATACAGCCAGGTGCCATCTTAATTAAGAAGCATCGTTCAGGTTCCTTTGACGTGGAGCGAAACTGCCTTCGGAACAAAAATTCAAGCTCGAGCGGTTGTTATAAATAATCGAGCGTTCTTAATTTCACGATCACCAGGTGCGTCGAAGCACGTTGTAACGAGTAAGAACTTATGAGCCATGAAAAAAAGGAGGGAAAGGGGGTAAATGTACTGTCGGCTGCCTTACAAGCTATCTAGCAGCCGTTTAGCCAACGATCCCTTTTACTTGTTCTCCATAGAGAGCACTATAGTCGGAGGCGAAACTGGTTTTTCGGGGGAAAATGTGGCAACGAACGGGAAAGACGTCGATTTACTCATCGATTTTTAGGCGGCAGATTTCTGAACGTTAGATATTTGAAAGCTTGAGAATAAAAGATGTTAGAGATTTGAATTCTTAAATTGGAAATTTTGTTAGTTGGGAATTTCGACATTTAGAAATGGTACAGTTTGAGAGTTAAGAAAATTTGAACATCTGAAAATTTAGATATTTAAAAATTTGAGAACTTGAAACAATAGAAATGTGGAAATTTGATAACTTGAGATTTGGAGATTTAGAAATTTGAGACATTTACAATTTGGCCAATTAGAAATATTAGAACTTGAAAATTAAGAAATTTGAAGAACTGAAAATTTGGAAAAGATGAATCTGAAAAATTTGAAAATTTGGAATAACAAAAATTTAGAAATCTAGAAGGACTGAGATTTGAAGACTTAAAAATTCGAGAATTTTGGTATTAAGAAATTTTAGAACTTGAAAATCTTGGTATGTAAAAGTTTCAGAACTCGAGAATTAACTTGAGAAATTTGTAAGTTTCATAAAATAGAAATTGAAAATTTTCAGTATTTTAAAATTGGAAGATACAAGGATTATAAAATTTGAAAATTTCAAAAATTCAAAAACGTAAAAATTCAGAAATATGATAATTCAAAAATTTAGGATTTTAAAGTATTCAAAAAATTCCCTAAATTATTGGATTAATTATTTAATTAAGAATTCTCTAAATTATTAATTTGATTCCTCCAAATTGACAAGTGCAACTCTAATTTTCATTACCCATTAAGTCCATTAATACTCCATAGATCAAAAAAAATTTCGTGCAGTAAAAAGAAAAAAGAATTCCAAGACCATTCGTCAGAAGCTGAATTTTTCTCCACAATTTCGTTTGCTCATTCGGTTGTCACAGTGCGTCCACATGCATGGCTATTGGCTCGAGACAAAATTCGTGGAACGCATGTAAGATTAATCGCGACGTGCGAAACAGTCTGTTGCTCGCGCCTGTGAACACGTGTTGCCCATCCCGAGGCAACTTGGGTGGTTTTGAGGCCATCAAAATGCTCGATTAACATCAAAATCACGATCCTCCTTCGTGACGATGTTTTTAACATCTCTATACACAAGATATTTTCATGCTACATAAGTCACTATGTATTCAATAAACCACTCTTAAACTGTTGAATATCCGATCCAACTTATTTTAGATACATCACGTCTAATATGTATTGAGTTACTAATGTCAACCCTCGAGTTGGCGCGTGAAGAGAAATGGACGCCACTCACGCGTATGTTAGGCTATATTGGCTCGAGCACTCGCACAATTAGGCGAAAAATCGAGGAACCGAAACGTCCAAGACGTTTCGACACCTGGGTATATCAACGAAAAAGACATTCGTAGTCAACACACGAGTTGGCGCGAAGAGGCTGACCCAGGTGTTTAGAAGAGCTACGGCTCCAATTGGTTGGAATATAAAAATGGACGCACTCACACGTATTTTAGGCGGTATTGGCTCGAGTGGTCGCACAATTAGACAAAAAACAATGACAGTCAAACGTCTTTCAAGTGAGTGAGATAGTGCTACTTGCGTTCAACAGTTGTTATTGTCATTATTCTTATTTGCCGAAATGTGGAAGTGTTCACGGTGGGGAGCTTCTTTTACTTTGAGACGATCACGCGCCAACTCGTGGGTTGACATCGATAAGCATATCAGAACGGTATATACAAAATAAGTTAGTCAGCCTTGTTTTTGCATTTCTCTAAGTTCAAAAATCCTAGAGAAAGTTTGCAGAGACGCTAATGTCTCATCAAGGACTAGGTCATCAAGTACCAAGGGTCACAGATAACCCTCCTAATCTAAGAGGTCTAATAAGAACTAAAATCTTCAGAAGTAGAAATCTTCAGAGTGGCTTCTTTTGGGTCGACCTCACGCGTCAATTCCTGGGTTGGCTACAGTACCCACCTAAAAAACCGACGTTGATAACACGACAATCTGATTTATCGAAATGACACTAGTTTAAGAGCTGTTGTACGACAAAACTTTTTAAATTCATAGGTGTCCTTATAAGGCGAATTTTATTCTAACCGATGCAGACTGCATGTTTCTCTGTCGAGGTGCAAAGTTGCTCCTGTCGATAACTTAGATTGTACCATGAATAAATTGTATGGTACACGCTAATGTCTCATCGAGGACAAGTACCAAAAGTCGTAACTCTCTTCACTTAAAAGTACATAAGAACTGAAATCATCGGAAGTAATAATTCTTTCAATCCTTTTGGCTGTCCGCCATTTTGTTCTCGTAAGTGTTCGTTCGGAATTTTATATCCGAAGCGTCCGAAATATATTCGTCAGTGAACAAATCACGTTTCTCAGCCGAATTTCAACAAAACGTAGATTGAAAGATCAACCGTTTCTGAAATATAAACATATCCGTTATTTACGGTTTCCGATATTTGCAAAAGGTATTCCGCACGTGCTAAAAAACACAAAATGGCTGTTCCTTTAAAAACTGCGTTCCCGTTCGAATTCCGTTATCATGTGTTCAATTTATCTACGTTAACCCAGGCCGAGAATTTACACAACGAAAGGGGATTGTGCATTAATCGAGGTCAAAATAAAGCTTCGAGATTTCGAGCTGGGATAATCCATCAGTGCTGTGCGGCACGATTAATCAAAATCATTCGATCCATCTTTGCCGTGTACTTTTATTCTTATTAATTAATCGGCTCGAACAATGACAAGCCACGTTGGTTCGTTGTTTCAGACAGAAAGGTGGACCAAATACGAGCGTGAAAGAACGTCGTTGCTTTTGAATACGCTGTCGTGAAAGAGAAGGAAGGACGTAATTTGTCAAACGTTGACGCTAAGCCGCTAACTTTTGTAACGTCGTGGCGTGTCCCGTTCAGAACTAACGTTCATTTTCTACTAATCAGCTAATACTAATGTAAAACCAATACTTTACTCGGTATTTCACTGAGAAGTTGCAAGTAAACCTATGGAAGTGCTTATTTCAAGTTTGAATATGTTATAATACATGAAAAACTAAGGGACACATTTTTTTTTTATTAATCATGCGTATTAAGCATGTTAAAAATACTAATTCTTTATAACAAAGTTGTTTAAACAATATAGCTAGAAAATGAAATTTTGAAAAATCCAGCGACCGCATTCATTATACTCAAAAAATTACTGTATCTGTTCTAATTATGATATTTTCTTGTATTCATCTAATTTTATGACTATTAATTAAAACTTGACCGTGTTATATTCTGTGCAGTTTTGAATACGATCGTTTTTATCGAATTTCCAAACAAAAGCGTGTAAAATGAACTCTATGCAGAATGCGAAAAAGTTAATCGAGTTTTTTCTGGCCTCATCATCCCATTCATTGGGTTCCTCCTTATTAAGGAAGCCAACTGTGGAGCTACCCTATGGAATTCGACGAAGAATTCCGAAATTGGGATTACATTGGAAACGATCCACCCCTGGACGAGATTGACAAGTACGGAAAGTAAGTTGGCGAGTGAAAGGAACGAGGAAATCGACTGGTGTGACACTTGGCAACTGTTCTGCGGTTATTGGAACTGTATAAACTGTTCACTCCTTCGTCAGGATCAGTGATGTGCTATGACGCAATTATTGGATAGTTTTGGTGTTGAGCACATGTGAGAAATTGAAGATTTTTTTATTGGCCTATTTGGTAAATTCTAAGTTATTTAAATTTTGAAGTTTTTAAATTTTTACGTTTCAAGTTTTTAAGTTTTTAAATTTTTACATTTCAAGTTTTCAAGTTTTCATATTTTATCATTTTTCAAACGTGAAATTTTTGAATTTCAAGCTTTTAAGATTTCAAGTTTTCGAGTTTCCAAATTTTCAAATTTCTTAATTCCCAAATTCCAGAATTTCTAAATTCCTAAATCCACAAATCCTCAAATTTCCAAATCCCTGAATTCCCTAATCTCCAAATTTCCAAATTCCTAAATTCCCAAATTCTCTAATTCCCAAATTCCCAAATTCCCAAATTTCCAAATCTCCAAATTTCCAAATTCCTAAATCTCCAAATTCTCAAATCACTAAATACCTAAATTTCTCAAACCCCCATGGTCTCAAATCCCTAAATTCTCAAATTCCCAAATTCTCAAATGCGTGAATCCCTAAATCCCCAAATTTTCAAATCCGTGAATTCCCTAATCTCCAAATTTCCAAATTCCTAAATTCCCTAAACTCCCTAATTTCCAAATTCCTAAATTCCCTAAATTCCCTAAATTCCCTAATTTCCAAATTCCTAAATCTCTCAATACCCAAATTTCTCAATCCCCCATAGTCTCATATCCCTAAATTCCCAAATCCTCAAATCTCCAAATTCCCAAATCCTCAAATCTCCAAATTCCCAAATCCTCAAATCCCCAAATTCCCAAATTCGCAAATTTCTCAATCCCCAAACATCCAAACTTCTAGAACTACAATTTATCAAATTTCAAAGTATCCAAATCCCCAACTCCCCAAAATGTTCAAATTCCCAAATCCGCAAGTCTCCAAATCCCCAACCTGCCCCCGCAACGTACAATAACCCTCTCTCTATATCGCCGCGCATGCCACCACCACGATTTCCCCAAGAAAAACACCCTAATCACTACTCACCAACAAAAATCCGTGGTATCGAATAATTTCTAAATTTATAAAAGCGCATCTAAAGCGGCACTAATGAACGGAACGTAACATTAGTTTAATGGCCGTTTTAATAGTAACCACAAATGGAGTTGTACAGCCTCCGGTGTATAATGTTCGCATTACCTTCGCACATATTCATGATGAATGAACCACAAGGAAAAATTTATGTTCTTCTTCCGTACGATCTAAAACACCACTAACATGCGCATATTGCACCGTTAAAGGCATTGCATGTACAACCAGATACCATAGAAGACGAGGTGAAAATATTGCTCGCACTGATTGAATCTCCTGTTCGCTGTACAGTTAACATTAAACCTGACGCTTAATGTGAAATTCACGATTTATTTTCATTATTCGTGCACGTCAAGCTTTAGCTACGTAACCACAAGCTCGAACAAATGATTCATATTGATGAAGATTGTCTGGCAATGTTCGTTTACATTCAATTTTTGTTCTGTATTCTCATTTTCTATTACCATTCTCTTTTCTTCTTATTTTAAAAATTAAGACTCGTTTGTAACCATACTATGTATGATGCTTTGGTGAGGCTATCATTTTTGGGCCTCATGAGTTATAATTAAATTTAGGTTAATGGCTTTTGTTTTGTATTTTTATTTTCTATTACATTCTCTGTCCTTCTTATTTTAAAAATTATTATGACTCGTTTGTAACCATAATATGTGTCATGCTTTGGTGAGGCTATCGTTTTGGGCCTCATGGATTATAATTAAATTTGGGTTGATAATTTTTGTTCTGCATTTTCATTTTCTATGACATAAAGTATTAAATAGTTTTTATTTCGATAAGAATTTATTAATCTGTATGAATTTTCCTGAGAGATAGTTTTGCAGGATTTTTTAACGCGAAATGAGAAAAACAAATTTAAGCATCCACAGACGAAATCGATCCGTTTCCGTTCACGAACCGAGTGAAACGAATCGTAAAAGCATCATAGGATTATTCACGAGCGAATTTATTGCACAGACGATTGCTCGTAACAATGCTTGGCGACGTACCGCCATGAAATTCCCGAAATGTCATCATTTCACACTGTGTGAACATAAGGAAGAAAACAAAACGATATATTTCACCGATGCTATTAACAGCATTTACATCTTCGCAAGACTCGACTCTGTTTTATTTTTATTTACTCCAGCATGGTATAAACGGTACTTTGGTCAAATTTTTTAGTGGAAATTTTCGAAAGTTGACGAAATTATTTTTAAAATAATTTTAAAATAATAATTTAAAATACTGATGAATTTTGGTTAATTCACTGCTTCTATCTTAAATTATAAGTCATGCTGAAACTAGTAAAATGCTTAAATTACTAGATGATGTTATAGTATAAATATATAATATAGATAATATGATTGATAGTATAAATAATTAATATAGATAATATTAACAATTACTACATAGTTATTTAAGTAATTACATTACTAAAAAAAAATATCAAGTGATAATTCATCTAACTAAACAATTAAAAATAATTCACTCCATAAATGACCAAATTTTTATTCAAACCAAGAAAATATCGAATCGACCCAGTACATAAAAATTCCACAATAAATATTTGAAAAGCGCCGTAGACTTACAATTCCCTCAACCTCCTAAAACTCAGGAACCGTTTTTGTCGCCGTTAAATGCATTATTCGGCGGTTGAGAAAAGAACGCGTGTCCGGCACGGTTTCAATAAGCTCACGAGAATCGAGAACACGTAGGATCGTTTGTGTGTCGGTAAAACCGGTGACTGTGCTTGCAGCGTCCCTGAAATATTAAACGATCGAGTGCAAGCTGCAGTATGCACTCGTGCATCGCTGTGTATATTGCGAGTGCATCGTGGACGCATGCATGCGCTGTGTGCGTCAAGCTGAGTACACCGATTTACTATTTTACTGGACCACCATGTACCAGCATATTAGCTCGGCTCTGATGACCCTGCTTGTATAATTAGCAAGATGCTGCAGAGGTTAAACGTACACAGGATAAATATTATAATTAGCGGACTCCATGAGACGCGATACATTCGCCTGATTATTCTTCATACGTGTTATCGGCCTCTCTGATCATTTGATTTATGGCGGAAGGAAAATGATATGGCGATTGATCGTATGCAAAATGTTATTGCGATCGCGGTTTAATTAATAACTTTGATTACGTTCATTATCTTCTGGTACCTTTAGAATGACAATGTGTTGATAATATGGTATGAGAAATACGTTTAGTGTATTGATTAATTTGAAAAATAATATATTGCTTCATGTGAAAGATAATATATTGCTTCATATGTAGAATAATATATTGATCGATGCGGAAAATTATAATATACTACAATATAAAAGGGTTAGAATATTTTATTAGAGAAAATTAGTAAATGCAGGGCTAGGTTATGCACTTTATAGGTTAGGTTATATTGTAAATTATAGACATAGTTACATTACAGATTAGGTTAGATTATATTGTAAATTATAGACATAGTTATATTGTAAATTAAGATATATTGAAAATCATAGACATAATTACATTGTATATTATATTATGTTTACAGTGTAGTTTGAGGTTATGTTTATAATGATTTATTGATTGATATGAAACGTAATATATTGCTTGATATGAAGGATAATATTGACTTGTATGAAGAATAATATATTGATGAAAACTACAATATACGTATTATGTGGTTAGGTTATGTGGATTAACGTATAGTTATATTATAAATTAGGTTATGTTGTTGACTATCTCATGTTTTATATGATAGGTTATGTTTATATTTGGGATTGAGATATGTTTTATATTATAATTTATGTTACATATTCCAGATGAAATTAACGATAACAACTTTGAAAATACACAAAGTTGTAGTTTTTATATAAAAATTCCAAAATGATCAAATTCCCAAAATTGGAAACTTGAAATCATCAGTGTATATCGCGCACCGGTGTCCTTGAGGCCATCAGCAGGCACTTGATCTGTCCATCACTGTCCCCATAATTGCCCCCCATCTTTACCCAGCTAATCTGTACAAAATGGCACTCGTTAGAGTATCAAGCATTATTAAGATCCATCGAAAGTGTAGTAGGTTTCGAATGTACGCGTTAGATGAACAGCCCGTTCTCGCTGTAGCCGTGAACGATTGGTCGATCGCGCGTCGTTAATTCCTCAATTATCCGTTGGCCAAATCGAATCCTCATTTATTAATTAACGCCGCGATAGGTGCATCGGCGTACGCCGAAACCTGGCTAGCCTCGAGTAACGACACGTATTTTCCGACGAAATTGGGCTGACGTGCCGTATAGAGTGCGCGTTGGGAATCGGGAGTCACTCGATTCGACCACCGACGAACGATTTCCCTGTAATGCTGACTGCGTGCAATACAATGGTGGTACGGCATCGCCATGGGACACCATCCCGGCAATGCTCACCATTATGCGTGAATACGGGAACCGCATAAACGAGTTACATCGTTATCGAACGAGCCAATTGTAATATTTACCGGACACGGACTGTTACAGGACACAGGACTAATAGACTGGCAGACTGTAATCCGATTGCCACGATAAATAGCGGATCGGTTAAAGAACCATGACAGTTATAATAAAAATGGCTCGTCACAAAACCCTTTATGATCCATTTTTTACTTGAAATCTGTTATCTCAATTTGTGATATAGGTCATAAGATTCTAACCTATATTCTCAAGGTTAACCTAACTTACCGCTCTAACCGTTACTCTAATATACACATAGCTTATTTTATGAAATAACCTTAATTTAACTTGGAGGTATGTTTTTCCCAACGATCCAAATTTCTATACAAAGTTCTGAAATTGCGATAAGTGTTTTAAAAAAGCAACGAAGCAAAGTTTTACTCGCTTTAGGTGCTCGTTACAGTCAGGTTATGTAGCCTTTTGTCAACGTAGCAAAGTGACGTGCAAGGTTAGAGTGGCACGATGTCGGGACCATAAAAAAATGAGGACATAATTCTTCAACGACAGTTGCAACGTTTGTACCCGGCTGTGTACGACAAGGGGCTAATGCCAAGAATCTAAAAGCGAAGGTTAAAGACCATTCCACTTAAGGGACCTAAGACAATGTCTCAAGCTAGGAAAATGGCGGTAACATCGTCTTCCACGAAGTGCTTTCTTGCTTCGCGCGAAACCTTTACAACAGACACGCAGAAACGAATGCAATGCCGTGGCTGGCGAAGCAATTTGAAATGCGTTGCGCTTTACTTAGCACTTAAGACGCCGCCTTTTACCGGTCCAATTTCCACAGCTACACGAATTGCCGGTCGTTTCAATCTTTCTTTCGAACATTTACAGAGTGCGTGCACGCCACGGGCACGCTCGCCTTCTTTACGATAACATGAACGCGTGCCATCTCGCGCGAATCTATTTACACGCGTACTTTGTTTTCATTGCTCTGCACAAGACCACTCCATTAAACCGCGAGGGCAAACGCGTTCGCTGCCATCATGCTTTTGATGCGTACTTTGCTCGCTTTTTCGAAAAGCAAAGATCGTGTTATTTCATTAAACGTTAACTTCAAATATAATACCATTTTAGGGCAGAACTCATGAACATAATTTCCGTCACGGATATTTATTTATCACTTGTGTCAGATTTCAAGCTTTAAATTAATGTCTCACAAGTGCTACTTTGAAGTATTTTTATGTTCTAAATGTGTATTAGACATTACTACTCGATCGATTACTTTTTGATGTTCACTCTGTCTTGAGGCCGGCAGTCTGCCATTTTGTGTTAAAAAATTTGATGATCCATTTACACAATCTTTTTTGTTATGCTTCAAGCTTTACATTGATATATCATACGTGTCATTTTGCAGTACGTTTGTGCCATACACCTGTATCAAACATTTGAAATCTAATGTTCGTAGCATTGAAACAGGCAGTTAAGTATTTTTTATTACGAATTTCGTTAAAGCGTTCACATAGTCTTTTTTGTAGAGCGTTAACCTTGAAATGGACGTATTATAAATTCTATTCTGTAATACTTTCATGTTGCGAAACTGCATAAAATTCAAACACGTATCAGAAAATACATTGTAAGCTTACCAAAGAAATAACTTCATGAAACACCAAAACTCGACAAAAGTAATAAATATCCGTAGATAGATGCCTAAAAATGTGAAATATAAAAAAAAGTATAGCGGAAATAAAAATTTTTGATGTTGACCTCTTTTGTACAAGAGAGAAATTTAATTTGCAAGGAATGAAACAGTTCCTAAATTCAAAGCGAGTGTCTCGTCGATGCATAATTTGCATGCAACGAGTAGAACCACTTCTCTATGTTCCTCGAACGAGAGCTTTTCGCGTAGCCGCTTTTTTATCTGGGATATCTTTGAAGCCCTTCACGCATGAAGCACGCAAGACTAAATTCGAATGGCATTATTCGACGTGGACAACGTTAACGAGACATTTAATTGTGAGGCCGTTAGCGAACGCGGCTGACAGGCCGAGCGTTTAGCTCTTTCGCGAGCTTCTCAAACGGAAAAGTGATGACCCGCGTGGGGGCCACGCGAAACACACGCGGGTCGTTAAAAGTGTAATAAATGACGGTGACACGGCGTGCAACGACAACGTGTGCCATATTGCGCTTCCAAACCCGCGGTACCTGCTCCCAGCAATAAATATCGTTGCTGGGTTCCCGTTGAAATTGCTGTCCCGTGGAATTCTTTTGCCTGGACAAACGGGAGCCTGTTCCAAGAAATATTTCGGTCGAAGATTAAAGAAAATTAAAATATGAACAACTGTGTCACCGCAAAAAGCTTTATTCGAATCAATTTTTACTTACAAACGTATTTACTTTCGATTCGACACGAAATTGTAAGAAAAAAGACTATGAAACATGTTCGGTCCCAGGTTAACAGCTGACCGGGCAATATCCCGTTTGAAACGCGTAATATTACACGGGCGGGTCCGAACGCAATAACCGGAGTATAAAACAGTATTCTTCTTCCGTTTAAACTTCTAAACCGTTCGCACCTAAGGTTCGATTTATTATTTATTACCGCAGAGCTTCTTGCGGAAAGAAAATAACTCCGTAAAATGGTGTAGCAAGAGGGAAGGCGAATTACTTCGTGGTAAATCGCGATATTGACACTCGTAGGGAGTTTCTCGTTCTTACGTCGGTGGATAAATTCTCGTCGACGTTTTATCTGATCCAAGAATGGCGGTGGTAACGCGTGGTGGTAGTGACGGCATTGCAGCTCGTGTGTCTCAACCCCCATAGCGCTCGTCGGAGTTCCACGGTCGTCGTGCAGCCAAGCGGCGAGGGATTTACTTGTATTTTATTCAGCCACTTTATTCCGGGAGTTGTCACAGTTTTACATTTCCATCGGCTGCAGACAGCACCTGGCGCATCGCAGGCTATTTCTATATACACCATGCAACGTTTCACCATGATACGGATATCTCATCAGCAACTCTCTCGACTCTCCCTTTTCCTCGAAGCATTTGCTAATCGTTTTATGGTTTCGCGACGAAGATTTCGTATAAGAGAAAATTGATTTTCAAACTATTTTCGTACTGAAGCTATTACGTATCGAGTGACGAATTTCGAAAAGGTAAAACTGTGTCGTGAATTATAGAAGAAGTATTACCAACGATGAATGACAGAAAAGTATTACCAAGTACCATTTGTGATATATCAATCAAAAGCTTAATGTATAGAGAACATTGCTACAAATGCACTTCATCAATGTTCTTTGCCCAAAATAATTAGTTGTATGCTTTAATGCAATGTAATCATATTTGTAATATGTATTCTGTCATGACATTCTGAAACAATTTCATGACATAAAAGTATGTCAGAATAGCACTTGTGATATATGAATGTAAAGCTTAAAGTGTACCGAAAATAACGGTATAAATTCGTTATTCATACTTTTAATATGAAGTGGTTAGCTGTCGGCCTCAACGTAACATATCGATTAACGTAATAAGTAAAATGTACCCTATCAAATAGCTAACTTCAAAAACAATTTCATGACATAAAAGTATGTCAGAATAGCACTTGTGATATATCAATTTAAAGCTTAAAGTATACCGAAAATAATCATATAAATTCCTCATTCATATTGTTAATATGAAGCGGTTATCCGTCGGCCTCAACGTAACATATCGATAAACGTAAATAGTAAAATGCGCCCTACCAAATAGCTAACATCAAACACGATTTCATGAGATAAAAATACCATAAAATACAACTTATACTACATCGATCTAAAGATTAAAGACTAACAAAGACTACATAACAATTTCATAACATATCCAGTTTAAATGTCGGTAAACCGTTCATCGATTCAAACAATTACCGATCCGGCACCGCCCCAGAACTCATAATCCCAGTTGGCCCGGGTAGATTTACCAAAATTATTGGGGCTTGCCACCGGATGCAGTTTTATTATCTCATCGCGTTAGGATGGTACAGCTGTACCGAAAGGCGCACCTGATTAAGAATGCACCCTTCCAACGATATCCATGACCCATGGTTGGGGTTGGTGACATTAATAGCGGCTACCGTCCAAGATCCGACCCCCTCAAGGCATCTTATATTTAATTCAACGCGACCGCTAATTCACTCCGACGCATATTCAATCATTTCGAGGCACATATATACATATCCATACACATATGCACACACACGTGCCCCCCGGTAATGTCTTTATTCGCGTTCACGTTCATTTGGGTTAATAGTAGAACGATGCGGGAAACCGCGCCACTGAAGTTACTTCTGTAGAAACTGGTTGCGGAAATATATTGTTTATTCATTCCTAGTTACGTGCCTCTGTGCAAAGATATTGCGTTGTAATTTAACCTTGCGATTTTAAAGGGAACCTAACGTTACGTAGAATTCAATGGGAAAATTCATTGAGATATACCTCTTGATCTTTAAGGAAAATAAACCTTGTGAGGCCACACAAAATAGAGTGGATGATGCAATATAAAATGTGTGACATGTGTGAGATCAAGTGATGTACTGTGAGGTCGATATGAATGTGAGGCAATAACGACGTGCGAGATAATGTGTGCAGCATGTGTGAAATAGACATGTGTGAGATCAAGTGATGCACAGTGAGGTCGATATAAATGTGAGGCAATAACGACGTGCGAGATAATGTGTGAAGCATGTGTGAAATAGACATGTGTGAGATCAAGTGATGCACTGTGAGGTCGATATAAATGTGAGGCAATAACGACGTGCGAGATAATGTGTGAAGCATGTGTGAAATGGACATGTGTGAGATCAAGTGATGCACTGTGAGGTCGATATAAATGTGAGGCAATAACGATGCGCGAGATAGTGTGTGAAGCATGTGTGAGATGCACATATGTGTGTTTGTGAGACAACCTGAAATGTGTAGAGGGCGTGAAATAATTATTATATGTTGGTATCGTGGTTCGATTTATAATTATTGTATCTTGAGCAACAGTTGCAGCAATTAACAGATGAAACGTTATCTGATGTTCTTAACGAACGAAATTTCCCAACCACGTAAAATTAATATCCAGTCGTTTGATCAAATCGGAATTATCGTTGAATTAACTATCGGCAGGACACGTATCCAGCAGAGGTACATTATTGGATCAATCGATTCGGCATTGAAGTCAATAAATGGTGTAGTTTGTAATGCCAACAGCGTGCGATTAATAATTACGATTAATTAGGAAATCATGTTGAACCGGTGGCAAACGGTAGCATTTGTAGTAAAAGCAAAGTGTATGATGAGTCCTTGTTTGATGTACTCTGATGTTTGTGTTTCATCGAGCTTCGATCATCCTCACTTTTGGCTGATATTATCGCGACCAAATCTTCGTTTGCGAAAATTCATTGCGATCACGTGACGAATTTTATTCTTCAATTTTTAAACAGCGTTAATATTTATGAGGTCGTTACGAGTATTAGACATGATGCTGCGGTATTTATAGTTTTTGTGAGGTTAGGTTAGGTAGTTTTGAAATTTGAGATTATGGAAGTTTGAGACTTTGAAAATTTGGGACTTTGAAAATAAACAAATTTTAAAATATAAGGATTTGGAAATTTTTTCACTCAGGAATTTAGGGAATAGGGAATTAGAGAATGTGAAAATTTAAAAATTTGATGATCTGAAATGTTCGGATCTTTCTGATGTTTTTGAGAGTTGGACATTTCGAGATTTTTTATTCTAGGAACTTGGAAATTTGTGAACTTAGAAACTTAGGGCTTTGGAAATTTTGGATCTAGGGGATTTAGGGACTTGGAAATTTGTAAACTGGGGAATTTAGGGATTTGGAAATTTATAAACTGGGGAATTTTGGGATTATGAAATTTGTGAACTTGGGGATTTAGGAATCTGGAAATTTGTGAACTCGGGAATTTAGGGATTTGGAAATTTGTAAACTGAGGAATTTTGGAATTTGGAAATTTTGTAATCTAGGGAATTTAGGGACTTCGAAGTTTATGAACTCAGGAAGTTACAAATTTGAAAATTAAAAAATTTTGAAACAAGAAAATTTGAACTATGTATTTGTATTTAGAAATTTAAGAATTTGAATGTTCATACTTCTTAAAATTTCTTAATTGAAAAATTTTCACATTTAACAATTTGGAAATCAAAAAGCTTGAAAGGAAAAAAGATTTCATGTTCTCAAACTTGTTCAAGTTATAAAATTTCTAAATTTTCATGTTTCCAAATTCAGACATTTAATAATCAATTTTAGTGACTTCTCCTATTTAAAAATATTTAAAAATTTCAAATTTAGTAAATGTTTGAATTTATTGGTAATTCGTTTTCGCTGTCACGAATCGTGTCCACTAAAGTAACTGTAGTAACAATGTAAGTAGGTTTTCGTATAACCAATAATTCGCGATTGCATCCGAAATTTTCCTGGTTCATTTAAATTTCAATTATTTTCCGATGTATAGGTGAGTTTAATTCGGAGACTGCCATATAATGTTCCCAATAAATTCAGCCTCAGATATTTATGACCGCGCTCAGGGAATTTTAAGTAGATTCGCTCTGTTTCTTCGTTTCTTTCCCGTGACCCATTTCAAACAACACCACGTTTTTTTACAATCCTTCTTTTCGCATATCTTACGAAGGAAATTATCGTGGCACCGAGTTTTCTTTAAATAATACATTCACGGCACCGTTTTGGTGCGAATAAATTTAACCGGGAGAAAAGTTTCTAATACTTCAAGAATGTCTAAGATCCTTTCTACGATATTTCACTTTCAAGCAACGCCATAATATATTAAACGTACCGCCACCTGTCAACAACGAAGAACGGCACTCTGTCACTGTGCTCCTCGACAATGACCATCAATATACTTTGAGAAGATTATCCTTCCTTCCAGCTTTAGGTCCAGCAATTTTCAAAATGGACTGAAAAACAGGATTATCGTTTTCCCTTTTCTTAAGTCACGTTTGTATTATACGACCGGAAGAATTATACTGGGTTCACTAATAAATTTTCTCGGTTTCTAGGCAGATATTTTATTACGAACCTTACGTATGTAAAATACAATTTTGTTATACAGGATATCCCTTGTTTCTTCGATGTATAAGGAAAATTATTATTCATCAAGCTCTTTGTTTTGTTAAAACTGACAAAACACGTGCAGTTATATTCTATCATGAATACCTGTAAATTGATTGATTTTCAAAAAGGAGTTTGTGTAGTCGTTTGCGTTAGACTTTAAGCTTTAAATTGATGTGCCATAAGCATTACTTTGAAATATTTTTATGTCATGAATTTTAGTTACACGTTGACTACCTAATATATTACTTTTCGATGTTTATGATGTCTGCCACTCTTGAGGCCGGCAGTCCGCCATTTTGTACTAAGAATTTCGATTTTCTGTTTACGTCATCTTTTTTGTCAAGCTTTAAGCTTCAAATTGACGTATCACACATGTCATTCTGTAATATCTTTATGTCGTAAAGTTGTCCTAAACATTTGCAATCTAATGCATAATTTGTTCGTAAATTTGCACTGAAATAGACATAGCCATTTTGCATAAAGAATTTTCATAAAATTTTCTTGTAGTCTTTTTTGTCAATCTTTAATCTTCAAATGGATATGCCATACATGTGATTTTTTAATAATTTATGTCATGAAACAGTATAAAAATTTATTCACTCGATATACCTGCTAGATGCATCCTGAAAGCTTACTAAAAACGGAGAAATAACTTTCTCTTTATAAAAGTACTGATCCCTCATGAAACGAACACAGAATAATTGTTTTTCATTTCACTAATTAACAGTCTTTGATTGCGAAATCGCATTGTAAAAAAAATTTAACGAAGAAGTGGTATTTGCAATAATTGCGTATGCAAGTGCGTTTGGAACAACTTCAAAGACCATGTATCTACATAGAGACAGCATATTATGCACTTGATTCATATTTTTGTCCCAGCGTATCGCAAAATAACGTAAAAATATTGAAGTAATCATGAAATATGAAATATTCCGTAACTAGGCCACAGTTGAGTGCCTGCGTTTGCAATTTTACAAAGTTAAAAACAGGTTATTCAGGTCGCAAATGCTTGCGGATATCACATGCAAGCGTGTCAACAACAACAAATAAAACCAAATAAGCACGGTAAAATAATAACAAATATGAAAAATACGTTATATTTACGCACCGTCAAAAGGTTTTCGAACATCGGTAAAACAAAATATTCTACCGTGTCGCTAACATTCGTTCGGCCGACAAGTTACAATGTATGTGGTGCCAGAGTGAGTTAGTGAGATCGTCTGCAGCCGTTTGACAGATATTTATTTGTCAGATTTTAAAAAATGGCACAATTCCGTATGAAATATACTGTTTCATATTTGGTCACTTTTCTCTAAAGCAATAAATTCTTTCGCGTCGTTATTAAAACATAACGATCTCGGAGTATACGGATCTAGGGATTAAGAAATTTAGAAATTTAGACGTTTTGTGTTTTAGGGACATAAAATACAGGTCTTACATGAGTTTTATATTGCTTCATATGTGCTTCATATCATCTCACAGTTCTTATATCTCCTCCTGTACGGTTCATATTGTTTTACTATACGTTTCATATTGTCTCATATATGCTTCATATTGCCTCACAGCATCATGTTACATTACATATGCTTTTTATCGCTTCACATGTTTCATATTGCTTCATATCTCACAGATACTTGTTATCGCCTTCTACAAGCTTCATGTTACTTCTCATGTGTCTGATTTTGCTGCATATCTCCTCATGTGTGTTTCATATCAGTTTACCTATACTTTATATAGTTTCTCGAATTCTTCATACCATCTGTCATGGGTTTCTTATTGCTTCACATATGCTTCACATCATCTCACAGTAATATCATCACGTCCTATATCTTTCATATCCTTTCATACATTTTAGATTGCTTCATATCGTATCAGAGACATGTCGTCCGTTATGTGATTCATCTTGCTTCTCATGTAGCACTCCACACGTGCTTCATATCGCTTCATACATCCTACATATCACCATGAGTATGCTCCATATCACCTTACGTATACTTTGTATCGCCTCACGTATGCTTCATACCATCTCATAGGTTTCATATTGCTTCACAAATGTTTCATATCATCTCACAGACGTGTAACATCACCTCCTATATATTTTATATCATTTCGTTTTGTATTGCTTCGTCTCATAGACACAAGTTGCTTCATATGTGCTACATGTGTCTCGCGTAACATATCACTTCACACGTGCCTCATACGGCCTCATACCGGATGCATATCATAATAGACGTGTTCATTAGTATCTTGTATACGTCTTATACCGTCTCACATATGTTTCAAGTCATCTAACATGTGTTTCAAATCGTTCCTAACGGCCTCACGCGTTTCACGTCACCTCAGATGCCTCGTTCATTTTAAAATTCGTTCGCATTTGATTTCGCCTCCATTATTCCCGCATCCCCGGCGTTCTATCGCGTCGTATATTCAAGTCGTCTGTTCGCAATAAGAATGGGCCGATTTTATCCCCGACGGCGGCAGCTGCGCGGCGCGGCGCGGCTCCCAATAGCTGTTGGTCCGCGTCGAAGCGGCGATTTCCAGGAGCACGGAGACGCGGCTGCTCGTCAGACGGAATACTAATTCGGGATCGGAGATTTACAGGTTCTTAATTTCGTAGGTAGCTTTTATAAATTGGAGCAGCGTGGCGCGTTGCCGCGTTGAAACGCCAATGCAACGACTTCGCCAACCCTCGTTTCTCTCGTTGCCTTACTTGTTCGACCGGCCCACCTCCCGTTGCCACCCCCATCGTTTGTCCCGTATCGCCGAGAATACTAATGACACGGCACTGGACTAATAAAAATTGTTGCGACGATTCGTGAGCGAGGTAAATGCAGTCGGCATCGGTCTTTTTTCTCCCCCGTCGCCCGATAATTTGTCTTCGCCCCTTTCGACGCCGTTCTCATATCTGCGCTAAATTGAATAAGCTCCGATTTCCAAACTTTCAAAAATAACGTCGCGAACTGGAAAGGATCTTGCGTTTTATGCGTGCATTCTCATTCCGCTGCCTTTGTTCGGAAGAAAATAAAAAGGGAGCGCATAGAGAATCGCGCAGAGTCACGGACAAACGATTTATGGATGGACGTTACTTTCTATGAAAACTTTCGCAATCTCGTTCAGGTGTGCGGCGTAGGTTAGGTAGGATCGGGCAATATCAAGTTACCTCGTTAAATTGGAAGGGCTTGGTTGCTTCCTTCTACTCAGGAATTATTCCTCGACTTGCACTATCGAGACACCCCTGTACATTTACTTTGAAACCATCCAAATTAATTTTACATTATTTTTCCAGTTGAGGTGTAATAACATTGTATGACTCACTTTCCTCCCTGTTTAATATTTCGCTGAAAATTCGAGCTGTACAAGTTGACATATTTTCTGAAAGAATTTATAGTCGTCCATGAATCAATAGCTGGCAGACAAAACACAGTACTTAATAAAAATTATGAAAATAATTATAAATATTCAGGAAGGAGTGCATTTCGAGCAGAAAACTTACTTTTTATGAGTTAAACTAAAAGTGTCAGTTACTGAGACAGGTAACAAATTTTGCAACACCTATAAGTTCCAAATTTGAAACACAATTTATGCATGCAAAAGATTACAGAAATAACATACTAAGCAATTTTGCCAGACCACTTGATGCATCAGTGATTTAATACGTATTACAGTAACTTAAAAAAACAAAATTAGAAAATAATTCTAAATGTAATCTTTCGAATAATAGAGTGAAACTTGAATGGAAATGTCGGTATCCGAGACAGGTGCTTCATACAGCATCCGTTAATGAGAATTGAACTTACGGGGGCAGAATTTGCAGAAACAAATCCGTGAAAAAGTTGTATCTGAACAGCGTCATTTATTATTCACGGTCGTAGAAATATCCTGGAAATTCTTTCTCTGCTTGCTTGCTCAATTATTTCAGGCCACTCGCGTCTACATGCGTACGTTACGGAGTGATGGATGACTCGCTGAGAAACCCTCTCTTCAGGTCGCCCTCCTACCCCTTTCCCACCCTTGTTTCTACCACCACCATCGGCCCTGTTGTATCCTTGCGTGACTCTCCCTTGCCATGGGAGATGCCGCTTGAATAATTACCCCCACGGTGTACTAAACTCCAGTCTGGCTACGTGAAATCCGAGCAGTGAATTCGCCAGACCGCGGGTGCGGTACTTTAAGGGCTAGACCGTGCAGGTGCTTTAAGGTCGAGCTTCTAATTAATACGTCGGGAACGACGGGTTCTGGTCAGGTTCTGAGCAAATTTTGCTGCGTTGGTACAAAGCAGACCTTGACGGGCAAGCTTCAACAATCAAAGGATGGAAGAATTCGTTGGCCAAGTACGCGTTGCGGTCTTCTCTACGCTGACACCATAATATCGTATGATATTGTTCGCCTTTTGTCTACCAACGCTGATATTGATTAATTTCGGATCCTTGATGCAACACGTCGTTAGCTACCTAACAAAGTACATTCCAACGTTTATAGTAATTGATATGGTGCTTTGATGCCGACAACTAGCCATTTTATATTAGGAATATTAATGTGGGGCTAATGTACCAATCTTTTTCATTATTTAACCTTTGAATCGAATCATTGTGTGTGTATTTTTGAGCAACTTTTCTGTCATAAAACTCAATCAAGAAAATACGTATTGTTTGTTGTAAGTGGGAACATACTGTAACTGGCAGTTTATTTTCTCTTGAAAATATTGATGAAAACTTTATGTAGTCCTTTTTATTAAGCCTCAAGGTTTAAATTGACGTATCATAAGTGTTAATTTTATATATTTTTATGTCATGAAGTTCTGCCAGATGTTAGTCTGACTAGATACAGTATATTCTGTTTAACTGATACGTTGAGGCCAACAACTAGTCAGTTTATGGTAAAGATATTTATCAAACGCTTATATAATCATTTTCTTCACACTTCAAGCTTTAAATTGATGTATTGTACAGACCATTCAGTCATACTTTAACCTTAGAAAGTTATATTAGAAACTGTGTATGAAATATGCAAAGAAACAAGCAAAAGCGATTAAACACTTCACTATTAACCACTATCGTGAATATTGAAATTGCCAATGATTGCATCAAATTGAGTGAGATACATATTAAGCTTTAAACTGATGTACCGCGGTACTATTTTTAGATAAATGTATATCATGAAATTGGGTCAGATGCTACCTACACGATAGAGTGCATTTCACTGTCTGCAGTAATTAATAGATTGCCTTGATGCCGACAGCTAAGTATGTTATATGAAGGATATCAACGGAGATTCTGTACAATAATTTTCTTCGAACATTCAGCTTCAAATCAATGTAGCGCAAGTACCGTTTTATCATGTTTCGTACATTCATATCATAAAATCGTGTCATATCAAGAATCGAGTAAAGAAATTAAAAGCAAAATCACCATCGTCCGGTTTAAGTGCCGGTTTGTTAACGGATAAATCTCGGAATTACCAATGATCGTACAAAATTGAGTTACGTGTACCTCAGAGGCAATCTAACGTTACGTTAGGGGATCACCAAGTTCGAAATTCGATTTTACGCGGGAGCCTTTTTTTTCAATCATCGTAACAAGGTGCAGAGTGACGGATAGGTCGATCGTAATGGAAGGGAACGAAGGATCACCGCGCGAAACTGAATAAGCCTGTCCCGTTTCTTTGAGGCCGAGGCAGACGACAGACCGAACCTCGGAGACTCGAAGTCTCGGCACGTCGCCGATGAATGGCCTGACGAGACTTCGCGAGACTTTGTGAGACAATCGCTGGGGAAATCTGGGGCCGCTGATCTACCCTTCGTCCATGTCTGGACTCATCCTTCTGTCTTTCAACCTATACGCTCTTATGTTCTGTCCTGTCCTGTTTCGTTGACCTATCCTTCCCGCTTTTTCTCCCACAGGTCGCCATGCGACGTTTAATCGCAGCCAACGTCACGCGATTAAACGACAAAGACGATTGTCTTGGGTTAGTCGCCCGTGAAATGACCGGACATGCATCAACATTCTGGTGCAACGTGACTGCTTGGGTCAACGGTATCGTTTTCTGTCAACAACGGTACTTTTGGAAGAGATAGCAGCTCGTAATTCGGCTTGAGTGATGTGTTTTGTATTCCGAGAAATTGGGTGTAGGATATTTGGGAAAATATTTAATGTACTTCAGCTGGAATACCCGGCCTCATAAGTTCGATAACAACTTCGTTACATACGGGGTGTCTTAACTTTCAGAATGTTTAATAAATATATTTACGTATTAATTTATTTAGTTACTAATTTCTTATTTCCATTTCTAGAGCCCCAAGAGCAGGGAATTATGATGCATCAATTGTGTAATTTGCACACAACAGTAATTTCATTGCACAGAAACTGATATATCTCCGAAAATACGTACAATATGTCATTCCCTATTTGCACCTTCAAAGCCCCAAAAGCAGGAAATTATGGAACGTCTCCGAATTAACGAATGGACGAGCCGATAATGGTCGGTCAGAATATCAAACAGAAATAATGAAACGCTTCAAGTTACAAAGGAATACGAAAAAAGGGGTTTTCATACATAGTTGGTGTTGTCGTTCGCAACTCAGTGCCGTCATAAATAATTCCTTCTTGACTAGATACAGCGCCGTGTTACTCCGTTCTGTGCAGTATACATTAGCCGGACAATTGCCGATGCGTCAACTTTGCCCGATAATCGATCCTGGATATTTCATTATTCACAAAGTTACGCAAACTCGTTCCGGTTGCTGACCCAGAAACTGCTCGTTACGCCGGATCGCGTCTATGACTTTCAATGAATGGTAACGTTTCCATGAAACCTCGCGACAGATCGTGCACGAAACTGCAAAACGGAAGAAGTTCATTCGACGTAGTTATACTCTCTTCTACGGCTGATAACGAATGCAATTACTATTCGTATGTGAAGACAAACGCGATTGTGTAATGTACGTTTAACGCTGTGTGTCAGATTGATATCTTATATTGCCGGTATGCAATCATAATGGGGAAATTAACATAGAGGTAGAAATATCAAGATGTCTTTACGAATTTAAACATTTTTCGAGAGGGTGATTTATAATTGTGAAACCTTCAAAGGCTTGTAAGTTTCCAAATTTATTACATTTTTAAGAAAGAAAATAATTTTTAATTCTTCAGATGTTCAGTTTACAAATTTCTATGTTTTTAGAGCGGGAAGTTTTCTCATTTTTAAACAGGAAAATTTATAGGTTTATATCTTAAAAATCGTCTTTAAATATATGTTCATTTTTAAAGAAGATTTATAAATCTCAAGTCTTCACATTCTCATATTCTCAAATCACAAAAATGTTCAACTGTGACATTTGGAAATATAGAAATTCTAAAGTTTAACTATATGGAAATTTAGATATCTAGAACAATAGTAATCTAAAAGTTTGAAATTCAGACACATGCAAATAATACGTTTTCAAACTTCCAAACATTCAAATTTCTAAATTTGCAAGTTCATCCAATACCATCTCCAATTTCTACAAATTTGCAAACTGATTTTGACACTTTTAAATCCTTAAATTTTTCGATGCGTTGTGCTTTTGAACAGTTGTATTATTAATGCGTTTTATCATATTGTCAATGCATTGTATTTATGGCACATTGTCTTTTTGATACGTGGAGTTCTTGGTTGATTGAGTTCTTAATGCGTTGAATTCTCGACGCGTTGTACTTTAAATGCGTTGAGTTCTCAATGCTTTCTATACTCGACACAACAAATTCTTGATACATTGTATTATCGTCGCAATTGTAGCGTTTATACGTTGAACTCTGAGCGCATTATGTTCTTAATGCGTTGAGTTCTATACTCGAGACGACAAATTCTTGATACATTGTATTATCGTCGCAATAGTAGTGTCCAATATATTGAACTCTGAGCGCATTATATCCTCAATGCGTTGAGTTCTTGGTGCGTTAAGTTCTTAATGCGTTGAGTTCTTGCTGCGTTGAGTTCTCAATACCCTCTCTACTCGACATGACGTATTCTTGATACATTGTATTATCATCGCATTATACTGCTTATACATTGAATTCTCAACACATTATATCCTCATTGCGTTAAGTTCTTAAAGCGTTGAGTTCTCAATGCGTTGAGTTCTTGGTGCGTCAAGTTCTTAATGACTTGAGTTCTTGGTGTGTTGAGTTCTTAATACGTTATATTCTCGTCGTATCCTACTTTCGACACGTTGTACTCCTGATACGTTGTATTATCGTTGTGTTGTACTATCTATGCGTTGAACTCTCAGCGCGTTGTATTCTCTATATGCTGAGATCTCAATGCGTTGAGTTCTTGGTGCGTTGAGTTCTCAATGCGTTAAATTCTCGATGTATCCTACTTTTGACAGGTTATACACCTGATATGTTGTATTATCGTTGCGTTGTACTATCTATGCGTTGAACTCTCAGCGCGTTATATTCTCTATATGCTGAGTTCTCAATGCGTTGAGTTCTTGATGCGTTGAGTTCTGAATACGTTATATTCTCGTCATATCCTATTTTCGACAAGTTGTACTCCTAATACGTTGTATTATCCTTGCGTTGTACTATCTATGCGTTGAATTCTCAACGCGTTATATTCTCTGTACGTTGAGTTCTCAAAGCGTTGAGTTCCTGATGCGTTGTATTCTCGACTCATTATATTCTAGACGTCTCCTATTTACGACGCATTCTACTCTCGATACATTGCATTATGAATACATTGTATTGCTTAAGCGTTCTGTTCTAGATGCGTTGTGTGCTCAGCGCGTTGTGTTCTTACTTCACAGCCACTAACTGAATAAAACAGCGCAAAGTATACGTTGAACGAAACGTAATGGTTTCCACTTGCGTCGTGGTCGTTTTAAGAAAAAAGATAATAGATGCAAAGTCCTCCGACGTATTCAAATGATTCCTCTGACAACTGACACGGTGCGTAGTAACTTGTTCGAAGGGAAAAGTTAAATACTACAACGGTTAGATTCTTTAAGGTGAAACTTGAACTAAAGTCGATACTTCGTTTCATGAATATTCCAAGCAGTCGCTTATACTTCCTCCGTTCTTGTTCCAAGAAAAACCATCGTCGATTCCATTGTCACAAAGATTAAAAAAAAAGAGATGGTAGGAAGTATAAAAATAAAACTCACCGGTCGTAAAGTTACAGGAAGGTATTAAAATTTTCTTGGATGGAAGTAATGAAGAAAGTAACAAATGCAACGGGAAAAATATAAGGTGTCGCGTTGTTTTGATCCGCCATAACTTTCGACGCACTGCCCGGCGTAATAAAAGTTGGTCATCAAACTTGTTAAACATCGGAAAAGAGGAGAGATTGTTTACGCTGCTTGGTTTTTAAATGAAAAGCGCGGTGAAAAACGAGAAATTTAACTTAGTTAGTTTTTCGTTCGTAAATTACTAATAAGGAACTGGCAAATAGTACAAAGTAGTAATAGGTACTTTTTAAGTAAAATAGAAATAGAGTGTAATAATTAAACATCAGATTAAATGACACATAACTGAAATGTAAGATTAGTAAGTTAAATAATGAATTATGTATTATTATTTCATAAATTTTAGTGTAACAAAATGTCACTGAATATTCTATAATTTAACAAAATAAAACTTACGTTTACTAAATTATAACATAATTTTACAGATGATACAAAAAACAAAAAGTTTTACAGATTGATACAAGAAGTATTAAACAAAAGTTTAATAAATCTTAAAAATATAAAATTTCTAAAATTATTAATAATAATTTGAGAAGAGTTTAATTAAAAACTACTCCCTCATAGATTATAATAAATAACTTTATTAGAATACTCACGAAACTATCAATGCAATAATTCGTGTTGCAAACTCATATATATATCGAGTTTTACGACAAGTTTCGGAATAAGAAATATTGTCTCCGTTGGAGAAATCGTTTGACTCGGATAAAATGTACTTATCACCGTCTCAAAGAAGCTGCAATAGTTCAATTTCATGTAAATCTCCAGGGGTATGCCTGGCATGTCTGGTTCAATCGTTGAAACGTCTGTTATCGGGCCAGGTCTATTTTACGATCGACTCCAGCAGCTTCCTCCGCCATAAACTAAATAAGAGCCATACGTTTTAAAGCTTCGTACAGAAACACGTGTTTTCAAATCCATTCGAAACATAGATTCATATTAATTCTTCATGCATAGACGTAATAATCAATGTTCTTTTTAAAGTCACTTTTTATTGTTATTTTTATTTCTTTTATCTTATTTTTTTGTTATAATGGTTATATTATTATGGTTAACGAATTTCAATTTTTTTGGAGAAACTAATATTTCCGAATTTTTTAATTTTTAAAACTTCACATTTTCAAATTTCCAAAACTCCAAATCCCCATTATTGAAATTTCCAAATTCCTAAATTCCCAATTTACTTATAAATTAATATTATATTTATTAATATAATAATTACTAACTTCTCAAATCTCTAAATCCTTGAAAACCTTAAATCCTCAAATTCTTCAAGCCTTAAAGCCTTAAAGCCTTAAATATTTAAATCCTCATATCCTTATATTCCTAAATCCTCAAATCCTCAAATCCTCAAATCCTCAAATCCACAAATCGTTAAATCCCTAAATCTCCAAATTCTCAAGTCCCCAAATTCTAAAATTGCTTAATCTCCAAATTACAAAATTCCTAAGTTTCCAAGTCTCCCAATACTCAAACCCCTAAATTTTCAAATTCCCAAATTTCCAAATCTTCAACACCTTTAATTTTCCCATTTCCAAACTGATAAACCTTCAAATATTCAATTTCTCTAATTCAGAAGTTGTAATATCTCCCCATTCTCAAATTCTCAAATCCCCTAATCCTCAGATCCCCAAATTTTCCAAATCTCCAAATTCGTATAATTCAAAATGGCTAAATCTTCAAACGCCCAAAACCTTTAAACAAAATAACACAGTTGTTTAAAACTAAAAACGGAAAAATCTTGATAATTTTCCAGTACACTAACCGAGAACAATGATAGCACATTTAGTTAGGCGGATGAACGGATAATATCAATGTTGTGTTCCCAACGGGGTCATCAGGGGTCAGTGTAACATGTTGACCATGAATTTTGAAAGCTACGAGGCCGCATAAACCGCCCCTGGTCCACTGAATTCGTCAGCGTAGCCACGACAGAAATTCGTGTTCACCGTAGCGCAGACAGGAGAGCACGAAACGACCAAATTTGCATTCTTGACCGCAAATAGTGGTAGCAGAGGGGACCGGCACAAAGATGGCGGCACGTCCGAGCAAGGAGACGAAGCTAAACTGGCACAAACGAGCTAATTTGCTCTCGTTAGTGTGACTGCGTAACATCGTCCTCGTTATGAGCGGCGGCGTGTTAATTACACTTACACGTTGTCCGAACAGGGTGATAATGCATCCGGTCATCCAAGGTACCCTACGGCATGCGTATACCTGCACAAGTGGAACAGAAATGCAGTTATACTCGTGAAATGCCGAATAATGTTGCTACCTTCGCAAAATTATGGCCTTTCTTTTTTAAGCTTAAAGATAATCACTCAATTTGAAATTTTTATTCGAGAACACGAAAGTAACATTAACTGATATTAATTTAAAGCTTCAGACTTAATAAAAATGTCTATATAAACGTTTTTCTATTATTATTTACAATTTTTTATGATTATATCATTTTTGTTACGTTATTGCCCGACTGACGTGTTTTAAATAAACTACTTTTGACAGGATCTTGTAACAGAAAGGTGTAGCAGAATGACACGTGTGATATGTTAATTTAAAGCTTAAAACGTAGAGAAAACAAGGGTGTAAACGGTTTTTTCATATCTTTTATACAACTGAGTTAGTTGTCGGCCTCAAAGCGACGTATCACTTACTACCAAGAGTATAATGTATTCTGTGAAGTAGCTGACATCTGACAAGATTTTATTATATAAAAGTATTATGAAAGAACGGTTATGGTACATCAATTTAAAGCTTAAAACCAGGAGAAAATGTCTATATAAACCCTTCATTAATAATCTCAACACAAAGTAACTAGTTACCATCCTCAAAGCACTGTGTTGAGTAATAAAAACACTAAAATGTATTCTATCAGATATGTAACGTTAAATACGATTTCCTGACATGAAAGTATCACAAAATTAACGGCATATCATTTAAAAGTTTAAAGCTTGTCCAAAGTGATAATATTAATAAAAATACTTTTATGAAACAACTGGTTACAGCGAATAACGATCGATTTCGAAAAGCTTTTGTTATTCTTCACTTTCGTTTATAATTTACTTTACTGCAATTTAGATAAGGTAGGACGAAATATAATTTAGCGAATACGAAATTGAATATTTCTTCCATTCGCGAAACGATTTTAATTTACGATGGAATAGTATTATTTCGCAGGTATTCCTTGATCCTTCGAGCCGCGTCTTAAGAATTTTTCATCCGTTCGGCTCTCGAACGTCGGCGGTGCTCCTCTCCGCTTCCTCAATATCTCTTTCCATTAGGATCGCTAATCGTTTTATCATCTCAAGATTAATGGGATCAACGGAGCGCTTTTAATTTCTGTCGTCAAGAACCCACCGCTTACGTCAGCTCCTTCGTCGGCAGAGGGAAATGAAATTCTCGTTTCATATTCCAGATTGGAGATTCTTTTTCTGCGGAGCCAAGAGAAGCGCTTATCTCTTCGCTAAATATATGTATATTGAAATATACGGAAACGTAAGCACATCGTACGGTTCCACGATATCTGCGAATGTTACACCACTTGAACGTTTATAATTAAACGCAATTGCAAGAATTTTTCAAATTTACTTCGCCAATTTCGTAAGAGGAGGTTTCTATCAATATTACCACCATTATGTACCAACAAAATTGGTACTATTAAATTACAACTCTCTCTGAATCATTTTTACAAATAAACATTATATCTCTAAAAGTAACAGGGAAATAATTGGTCAAAATTATCAACTAAGCTGATCAAACTTCATCTATCAACCAAACTGATCAAAATTCATCTATGGTATAGTTAAAATAAGAAAACGAATAAAGGGAGAGTATCAGTGACTGCTCGATAAGTAGCCGCTGCGTACAAGAGCCCGCCTCCAAAGCCCCTAAACCGAGCGTTTATCGAGCAGCATAAACGTACGTAATTTTGAAAGTGAAGACAGTAAGAAGGTTAAAAGCGGCAGATCAAGGTTACTAAACACAGATCATAAAAGTGTTGAAATTACCAGAATGTAGTCTTTTGCCGAGGGTCGTAGAAGGGAAGGAAGCACGAAGGGCCATCATCGGTTCACAAGACGGCCTTTAAACTCTCCCTCGTTTCTTTCGCTCATGAGAAAGTCCCGCTGTACTTTCGGCTCCCCGGTGCTCTTTTTGCCGGCGGACACGACGCATTTTCGGACTTCGACGGGAAACTTTCCCGCGAAACTTTCGACACTCTTTGCGTTTCACCGGCTACGGAAGACACGGGACCATGAAAGGAAACGTACGTCCCTTTGACGAACGATCGGCGATGGGCGTGTAATTTTCTGGGAAAGTTTGATCCCGAACAGGGGAATGGATAGAAGTTTAGAGGCTGATGAAATGGTGTAGGATGTAATTGGAAAGTTCATTAAATTTCTGGAGACGGAGAACTTGTTGCAAGAAAGAATTGTACTGCTTCGACCATTTTATATTTTTAACCGTTCCTTAAAGAAAGCTACACCGTTTTCTGAATCACTGTAAGTTGGCATCAAGCCATATTTTCAACTGTCAACTTACAGGACACGTACTTGACTGACCTGAGGCAAGTTTTCATCACATTTCAAAGCAAAAGCACATGTTATAAAGAAATAAATAATGTCCTCATTTTTGTAAAAAAATAATGCAATAACCTTGCCCTAGTGCTGTTAAATAACACAGTGTCAAAGTAAAGATCAAAAGAAATGTTACAATGTGACATTGAAGCCGATACACAAAGTGACGGGTTGGGAAATTTGCTTTGAATACCGGCTTCAAAGTGCAATGACGCTATTGGCGAAACCTCATCGAAATCTGCGGATAATCTGTCGGCCAACTGCAGAGTTATGGGAGGACAGCTCTCTGCCTGATCAACTTTAATGTCCGACAGTGTTGATCGTTAGGTCGATGCACCAACATTAGCCAAGTATTAACCTGAAATGAACGTATAATGGCCTTTGGTCGAGGATTTGATGTCAGCATCTAGGATCGGATATCGTATGGCGTATACCAGCACGCATGTTCCAAGGTATTGAGTTTACATTATATATACGCTTGTAGGGTCGTTAAAATTAAGCGATATATCGATATGCGCATGGGAACGTGCTGCCGGTGTCGTGAAATTTCAAGAGATATCGATTTGATGCCGCAAGAAAAACGCGTCATTGATGCTTTCTTCACTCGTGGACTTAAAATTAATAGTATTTCCAACAATTAGCTACTATTAATTTTAATTAGATACATATTTTTCAAACAAGAAATACCTCACGAGATATATTTGAAAGTTTGAAGCACTTTGATATATTAAAAGGAATGTGTGACAAAGAGGAAACTTCTTAGGTTTGAAAAAATAAATTGCAATGACTACAGCAACTTTTTTTTTAACTGATTGATATTAGTCATATGGGGACACCTATGAGGCATGTTTGAAGCACTTCGGTAAAAGTAATGGTTAAAAGGAAATTTGTGTACCTGCTAAAATAATACTTGGAGTAATTGCATTCCTCCAAAATTCAGTGATATTAATGCCTCATACGTAGACATCTTCGTCTTTAGTTTGAAGCAGTTTGATGCAGTGAGACTGCAGATGTTAGACAAGACAGAAAATGATAAACGTATGTATGACAATGTTTTAATTCAGATGATCCAAAACGTTCAAAGCGAGATAACCGTGAGGCCAACGTTTGACAATTTTGGATAGGAATTTTCCTTATATTTCTGGCATTAGTAGTCGGGAAACTAAAAACTCTTGACTTTGAGGAAATGAATTCTTGTTTCATCTCGCGACGAAATCGAATTTAACGATCCCCGGTACAGCCCGAGGCTCGAATCGATCAATTTCCATGAAGCATCGATAAAGGAAACCGGGTCGAAAGAGTCCCGAGGGAGGCACCGTAGGCGGGGAGCATTCAAAATGAATTCACGAAAGGCGGATAGGATTCTTTAGCGAGCAATATGGGCGAATATGGTCCGGACATTTGCAGGATAAAAGGTTGAAGGTCGGTACGCCAGGCATGCAAAAGCTCGAGCGTTGGCGAGTCGACGGACCCCTGACCCGTCGAATGGAGCAGAATCGCGAAGCTCGAGATGGCCACCGAGAATCGAGGAGAAAAATTGAATTATCATAAAGAAATTGCGTCCGAATATTTCGTTCGGTTCTATTGAATGCCAACGAGTAGATGAGAAGGCACCGATAGGTTTTTCCAATATCGGCCTCGGCGACATGCATCGGGAATTTTAAGAATCAAGACCATCTTTTGGTGCCGGTTTATGGATTCGTGCGTACGTAAGCGTTCCACCTGCACGGAAATTAAGGAGAGAAAGAAGAAATTGACCCTGCTCTTATCAAACGTTACTCCAATTGCCTCTCTGTAGGGCCGCGATCGAGCTGAAAGGGCAACCGGAATTCGATTGTCCCGAATCCTCGTTAAATTTTCTTCTCTTTCTCGAACGTGTTACCTTTTGAACCATCTCTACTAACTAGCATATATCGATCCAAAAATTTACTGAATACGTGTTTTCATCGTGGCAGATCGTAACGTGCAGTAATACTATTATGGAGGTACCAGCTTTGAAGCCGCACGTTTCATTAGTAATATAACACATACAGCATCGTGGGATATCTCAATAAAAAGTACACGGTACACCATTAAAAATGCATCTAATTATAGTTGAATACTCAAAGTGGTTCCGAAGATATGAGTCTTTATACCGTACGAAAACATTGCGTATGCTGTGTAACTACCCTTGATGCCAGGAGTTTAACTGTAAAGATAAAACCGATTGAATCTCGCAACGGGTCAATGGCGAGGGGAAAGCATGCTGTTAAAAATGTATTTTATTGCACTCGCATACTCCAACCGGTTTTCGAGATACAGAGCTTTAAAACGCAACGTTTGGAATTGCATTTGCGAATGTTTATGAATGGCGATTGAAATTCTCGGAGGCGTTGCGACCTACTTTTTCCCAGGAAGTGAGTACGTGTCTGTAGTAATAGTAAAAAAAACCGGTTGAGTCAGTGATCGTCCTTGGCTAGGTCACCAGCTTGAGATAGGTTAGGTGCGAACGTACGAGGAAAGCAGTTAAGCGAGTCGCGAAGAGTAGCATAAACGTTACTCTTTAGAGTATATCTCAGTGATAAGTAATCTTATTGACAAGACAAACATTCGTTTTAAAGAAGTCTACGTATGACCATATCAAATTTCTATTTTTTTAGCTAATTTTGAAAATTGAAAACTCGCGAAAGATAAAATTGATAATTATATTGAAATTCGTATTTGTTCAGAAAACAATTTGTTGAGAAAATATTGTTCGTATAAATTACTGATATCGTCTAGGGTTGCGTAATGTGTCTATTGATTAAAATGATTACAAATCTCGATTAGCGTTACTCTCCAGATATCTGATATGTCTTATATAATCCATTTGGTATCAACTTATCTGGAGCATATCGGGTCGCATCTATAAGAGTGGTCTCCCTCCTTCCTCTTATTTTTCTGCTTCCCAAACTTCCCCATTATATTCGGGGTGCCTTAGAAGGGCAGACGTTATCCGATTATTTGGTCCGGCATTTCCTGCTATGGCACAAATGCATTCTTCGATTACCGCCTATCCCGATTGTATTTTCTTAAGTGGTATTTGCTAGGACAACTTTGTCCACTTCCTTCTAATTGTCCTTCCATGTGTCATTCTTCGGAACGAAGACAAATGTCGCCACACGAACTGAACAAACCCTGTGGAGACACAAAATTCTATTCTAAGTTAAGGTTATGTTACAATGCTACACTCTGGGTTAAGCTACATTGCTCTAATTTAGGTTATGTTACATTACTCCAGCTTAGGTTATGTTATACTCTAGTTCAGATTATGTTACATTGCGCTTCTTTAGGTTATGCTACCTTGCTCTAATTGAGGTTAAGTTACATTGTCCTAGTTTATTTGATCACAAAGTTGATCATTAAGAACTCTATTATAAAATCAATGAATGTTAAAATAGACTATGCTGATCACCTAAAATTAATCAAAGTCAAATTTAATAAGCTATTCATGCATTAATGTTTTCATTATGAGGGCTTTTACAAAAGATATTTTTCGATGCAAATATCCCAGCATGAGCTATGAAGAGTCGATTGAACCAGCTAGTAATTAATAAAACGAATTGGTTACAGGTGGTGACGTGTATCCGTGTGATCGTGACTCCGAGGAGGAGTAAGCATCGAGGTACATGAAAGAAGGACATGAACTACTCTCAAGGTAAGCAACTCGATTTCGATTTTGGAATTCGACCAGTTTACAAGTTCCATTGAATTCGATGGAACGCGGTGTTGATACTTGGTCTGAGTACACACGTATACACGTGCACACGCGTCAGTCAGACGACGCGCACATGGAAAATTCGTCGAAGGTTTGTCGTTGTCCGATCTCGAGCTAGAAGCTCGAAGCCAAGCACCGAGCGGTCTGAAACTGTTCGGAAATTCACTCAACTAATCAAATACCGCTAAAACCGCTAAACAAGTTAGGTTAGCAATCTACGTGCTCCGAATGGCAACTTCGAACTGCTCTGCGGCTGCGAAGCGCGAAAACGCTCGCGACTGCTTCCGCAATCCGCATTGCCAGCTTCATCGTCGATGGAATCCCTTAACGAGGGGAAACGACTTCGACGTAAACGTTTCTGATTCCATTCATCCCCTTAAAACGTTAAATTACTCTGACTCCGAAAAATATTAATTATCTTCCACCATTTTTCTTTTTTTTTTTTTTGGAAAAATCATGAAGTACATGTTACGGGCTTTTGATGTACGTATCTTAAGGTGTACGAAGGTATTTTTGGAATTTTCTTGGGACATAAAATGGCGGAGATATAGGTGCCTCATAGCGATCGTCTTCTGAAAAACGGTTTAATCGGTGTATAAAATAACTGCACCACTATTATTCTTCAATCTAGTACGAAAATGCAATAGTTTTTATTATTTACGTGATATTTACTAACGAAAAAAATAAGAGTTAGGTCCTTTTAAAGCTTCTCCTACATCTAAATGTAGACACTCAACTAAACTTTAAGAACGACACATCTTTTTTCAAATGTTCATGTTCATACAAATATTTCCAAATAACTCTGTGAATTTCTTTGGTAAATCTTATATAGAAAATAAAAATATTTGTATTTTTGTTCTTCATTAAACCGTGATGCAGTTATCCAGTACACGTTTACACCGACCTCTCGAAAACAGTCTGAGGCAGCTGAATCTCCGCCATTTTGTATGCAACGAAGAATACAAAAATACCTGCGTATAGGCTAAAATATGTAGAAAATAAATTTTCTAACGGATTTTGTATTCATCGCATGGTTCACTCGAAAGAAATTATTCGATACGGACGAAATAGTATTGATGAATACAATGATACATATCAGTTCCGGAAGCGGGCAATAAATTAAATATGAGTATGCAAATGGTACGAGTAGAACGATCCGGAGATCACACGGAGAGACGTTTCTAAACGCGTGCCACAAAGAGGAATTTTAACCAGAAACTGCATTTCCATTCACGATTCTTTCACGCACAGACCCCAGTATGCATTTCTAACATCGCCAGACCGATCGAGCTAATTTGCATCTCTAACCTTCCACGTCTGAAGTGGCTAACTCGAGTCGAACGCAACAAAGAAGAGAAAAAAAACAGAAGGAATTCGTTTCCCTAGCGATCTGAATCGGTTTAGCGGTCGGGCATTTGCATGTGAATGTCCATAAAGACGAGCGTGCATTAGTATGTCGTTGCTCGTCGGGGACAGGTAAGGAAAGATAACGTCGCTTGTCAAATATGAGAACAATTAGGGGGACAGAAAAGGGTCAGGAGAAAACATCTTGACGGGCTAACCACACGTGTCTTTCCACCCTTGGGAACAAAGTGACCCCGGCCGTTCGAACGTGATGCTCCTACAATTAAAAACTCGTTCGGTTTACATAGATGCTCTCGGGAGACTTTTTGTTTCCGTACATAGGAGGGTCGCCACGGGTCTTTTACATAATGGCTTTTCCAGCAAAATTAAATTCTTTGGGAACCGTACCACGCGATGAATACTTTCCCGGATATTTCTTCGCTCCATCATTAATATAGAACGTTAAGTATTTACTATGTATTCATTCTTCTTTTTCTTACTTTTTTACTTCAAGGAAAATTTTACTTTAGCGTCGACACATTGAGTTGGCGATTAATTTTACGTTGCATAAATCAACCCCTCATATTTTCAATATTTTTCAATGAAGATTTAGTCTCTTCACATGATCAGTTTTCGATAGAAAATTAAGGTTAGTGTATCTTAAAAACTAATTTATAGTAAACAAATTGTGTAAAAAAAAATCGTATACGTAGCAACGTAAACATTAAGCTTAAAACCGGATTTTCTTGCATTTCATAAATATACCAATCTTGCGTTTCATAAGTATCTCCTAAAATGTTAGCGTGAATTTATAAGCAGACAAATTCGTTATATCTTCACTCGTTTCATTTTACATTCATAAAATTCGTTTATAAAGGTCAAAAAGTGAAATGCCACGTGAAAAAGAACTTTCAGAGAGAGAAGGCCATGATCAACGCATTCCGCATTGAAGACAAAGGTTACGGTTATATTGCGAGACGAAGGTCGTTTAAAAAGTGCTATCGCCGATTATGTTATCAAAAGACGTAATCATGGTGAGAAGCGTTCGCCCTCCAAAAGTGTCTCCCCGAGATAAACGAATAGACTGTAGGTTATGTTTGGTGACAAGAAAAATTTCAATCTAGATGGGCCGGATGGTTTTAATTCGTATTGGCACGAAAAGGTGTATTGAACGAAATGAATGATGAATTTCGAATCCTATCGTCCCTTAACACCCTCGTGTAATGCATTTTTCGAAAGAATTGGTATTTCATCGGATAGAAACGTCTAGCGTTGGTATTCCACGATCAATAATACATCCGATTTGGAATATTGGATTGGGCACGTCTACGACCCTTGGAGAGTAACCCCGCGATCAAAACTTCCTTTAGAGGGGTATAAAAGGAAATTCAGAAAAAGTGGGCAACGCGCCAACGTTTCGAATAGAAGGCAAATAATGAATTTAGTCTCTTTTAAAGAGGTTATTGACGGAATCCATTGGTGTTCCTAAACGCATGGCCGATCGTGCGAGAGAGCCAGAACCACCCTCGTACTTTTCATCCCCTCCACCTCCCATAACGTAATTACGAAACTCGTCGTCGACCGTGCCAAAGGGGTTGTTTCTTTGTCAATTTTTTCCCCGCCGTCCTCTGTGAAACCGATGTTTACTCGGATCACCACTTCCGTCATAAATCTCGATCGCTGGGCTCACGCAAGATTATTTTCGTTCAATTATTACGAAAGACGATGATGTCTACATTATTTATTATTTATATATATTTAATATTTCTTTCTAATTTTCATTATTCACATATTTCTTTGTAAACTTCATTATTTACAAATTTACTTGTAATCTTCATCGTTTACAAATTTCCTTGTAATCTTCATTGTTTACAAATTTCTTTCCAATTTTCATTATTTATAAATTTCCTTGTAATGTTCATTGTTTGCAAATCTCTTTATAATCTTCATTATGTACAAATTTCTTTTTAATCTTCTACTTCTTCTTTCGTTATAATTATTTTGATTTATATGTAGATTTATGTAAGCGTTATTGGGGAATTGTTTTAAATTTCGAGTATTTAATTTATGTTACGAGCGTTATTGCGAAGTTTGGAAATTTATACGTGAATTTTTGTAACGTTAAAGAAGTATGATATCGAATGCATTAGAGGTAACATTTGCGAGCATAGTAATGTTTCAAGGCAGAGACTTTCAACCCCTTTCATATATCAACCCCTTTTCAAAATTGGATTTAACTCCGCAACCCCTTTCTACATTGATGAAAAGCAAGAACCAGCTACAAACACATTTTCTATTGAAATTCGTGAATAATTTCGGACGAAGCCGTTTGAGGGAAGGGTGGAATTAATTATTATCAATTTTCATGAGTTAAAGTGAAAAATGTTTACATTCAATTTATTTGCAATTTCTTGCATTATTCATAAATAATGAATGTTATGTAACAATGCGCAGTAACATTAAATATTATGTTTTACATACTCAAATTCACACATTTCCACATTTATGGATTCGTCGATACGTTGATTTAATCATTTATTTTATTCATTTATTCAATGTGGAATATTTCTATGTACAAGTTCATAAATTTAAAAGTACAAGTATTTATGAAACCAAAAACTCGACAGCTTAATTGTTTAAAAATTCAAAAATTCGATAATGCATAAACTTCATTTATAAATCTATCAAAATTTAATTTATAAATACAGAATCTATAATTTGATCTATAACAGAAAAAATAAATCTAAAAATTTGAAAGTCGCTAAAAATAAACCCTCGTAACACACAAAATTGTGTGGACACGAAGGCACATATGGGTAAGGTGGAATAAATTAAAAAGTTGTCGAAGAAACGAATAATGATTGGACTTACGTATTTATAAATAGCATGTATAGGGATGACCTCTCGGTGACGGTCCCTTCGTTACCGACGCGGTTGTCATTGTTCCGTGGCTGTAATTGAATTCCCAAGGCAGCCGCTGGCAACCAATCCTCATCCTCTCGGCATCAGCAATTCGAGGGCACCGTCGATTCCACGTTGAAACTCTACGAGATCCTGATTTACCCCATTCAGCCGGGAATAATGCGATATCCCGACCCCGAAAGCCACGTCGAACCTCACTTCGAACAGGGTCATCTTAGCAGGGGTTAGTCGTGATCTCGTGCAGTCGATTCTAAATGTCCGTTCGCTCTGTCGCTTTTCCGGATGCTTGCTTCGCTGCACGTGATTTCCATCTTGAAAACCGGATGTTTTATCTTTATCGGCTACGTTTTCTATCTGATAAGGTGAAACTGACGCTTGTTTAACGGTGGATTAATTAAAACGTGACGGGAAAACGGTCGGAAATGTCCACTTTCTTGTGTGGTTTCGCTGTTTCAAAACAGCGTATGGACTTTGCAGTTATAATTAAATATGGAGATCGTGATAAACCGTTCTTAATTAAATTTGTATCGTTCTTCATTTATTTCGAAAAGAATACGCGTGTCAGTTTGGTGAAATTGGTCGGAAAGGATCACGAATTATAAATTATGAGATAAGTATTCTGCTAGAATTTGTGTAGGAAAATTGATGTTGAATTGTAGTTTGAGAGTTAGTACGAGATTTTGAGTAAATTGAGGCTGGTTTAGATGCACTGAAAATGCATTCGAAGCTTTCAGAAAGCTGCGGATTCGTGGTTAATGAATAAAAAGCATTCTTTAAGGAAGTTAGAAGTTTCGTTTTCAATCGCAGAGTAGTATAGTTTGATTTTCTTTGTATGACAATCTTAAACCTACTTGTTACGTGACAATTTCCTTTGATCTCACATATATCACCAGAGAAATAAAATTGAGAATCGTTACAATACTTAACAAATTTTTGTATACTTATCACAAATTCACGTAGAATCTTGTTCTAGACTTACTAAATATTTAATAATTGATTTAATAACTTACTTGGACTTATTAATTTATTTCAGACATTAGGTAATAATATTAACTATGCAAAATATTCGAGATTTGATGTTTTAATAACAATTAGACAAAGTTTTAAATATTTATATGGCAAGGTAATTGCATATTAAACAAACGATTTTACATTAAATCTTTGACAAGGTTTTACAACATAAAGCTACCGTAAAATAACACGTATGATGTATTAATTTAAAGCTTAAAACTTCACAAAATAGGCTGCAGAAACATTTTATCAAAATTCTTAATATGAAATGTCTAACTACTGGCCTCAAGAAGCAATGGATTAGTTACTATGAACAATTGGGTTAGCTATTATTTGACACGACAAAATATGTCAAAATGTCACATGCAATATATCAATTTAAAGCTTGAAGTTCTATAAAAAGGACTATATAAACGTTTTGTTAAAATCCGTTACACAAAATGGCTGCCTATCTCCCTCAAGGAACGATGAATGAGTTACCAAGAGAAATAAAATTAAGTTATGTCTCATAGGACGTAATGACATAAAAATACTATATAATAGCACTTGTGTTATGTGAAATTAAAGTTTAAAATGTGAAGAAAATGTTTGTATAAACTTCTTGATAATATACTTAGTACAAAATGGCTGGTAGACACTTACAGTAAATAGCAATGTGAATAAATTTGAAACGTGGTTATTCGATATTTGGTAGTTAATATTACTATTACGAGCAGCTGTTTCCCGTTCCATTTCTGAGCCAATATAGGGAATAGATTTTCAAGCGTGTTCATCGTTAACGTTTCACGCGATCAAATGCAAATCCTGTGTGTACGGAGTTTCGATCGAGCGTTATCCTGTCTCTATCACGAGATTGACGCCGTTTACCTCGAGTCATCGAGGACACGGCGCGAAGGGTCTTTGTTGCACGGATTGTGCCCAGATGCGGACGCACGCAGGAAGCGTATAAACACGCGGTCCACGCCGCCACGAACCTGCTGTCTCCGCCATGACTGATGACCGGCATTACGATTTGTCAATAACAATTGTCCCGGGTATAACTGCATCGCGCAAACTGCAACTGATGGCTAACATCGATTGTTCACGTCGACGTAACTGTCCACCACCGAACTGACCCATAACGCATCCGTACCAAAAATCTGCCGTCGACAGAAACCGGCCTGGAATTCCACCAAATAACCTGGAAACGTTGTTCCCCGTAATACATTGTATTTGAGCTTTGATTGCTCGCAATAACGGTGTATCGATTACGTTTGAGGCACCGGTTATGACGGCTTCACGCGGCAGCCAACGCTGGCGAATACAGGTAGATAATCTTCACCTTTAAGCTTCGAAATTGCTCTCCCTATCTTCTTTTAGAGATAGGGAATTATCAAGTCTTCAGATTGTAAGCTTTTATTATTGATAAAACAATAATAGTATTCTGAAGTCTTTTCGGGTCTCTTTTATGAATTATTCAGTAATACAATGTTTGAAACACTGTTACCGGTGGCTTCACGCAACCGTTAATATGTTAAAAATTCGAACAGATATTTCTCAAACTGTAGCTTAGATTCTACAACCTCATACTGATAGTAAAATTCTATTTTTTTTTTTTTTTATTATTGACAGATTACGTCTATAGCATCACTCAATGACGGCCTCACGTGTCATTCAACTTCTGAAAGAAACAGTTTTCAATTGTAAACTGTTAATTTACTAGTCTCTCTTATTAATAGAATAGTAATATCATTTGAAAGTTTTCTACTGTATACATTATTCAATTATACTTGACTAGGTGAGGCTTTCAATGACCTCATGGGGGACTATGTTAAAGACTCAACTACATAACTAATTTCGAAGTGTAAGCTTCTAGTTTTCCATCTCGCAACTGTACAGTTTTTCTATTATTAGTGAAGTCTGAATTTTCTTCTGATTTATGCTGTAGACACTCAGTTGCAATGCGTTTGATGCAGTCGGTGGCCTCATGCGTCACCCAACATGTTAAAAATTCAAATGCACAATTTTGAAATATAAAGTTCGAATACACAATCTTATACTTCCAGTAAAATCGTAGTGTCCTCTTATCATTTGACCATTATATTACATTTGAGGCATTTGTAACTCCTGACTTTATAGAACACCAAGTTTACCGTTCAAATTGGTAGTTTTTGAATTTATACTTCCAATTTACAGCCTCACATTATTTGTAAAAATACAGTCTACTTTTATTAGTTATTTTGTTATATTTGAGGCATCGATTATTGATGCCCTCATGAAATAACATATATACTATCAACTCAAATCTATTTATAAACATGTAGATCCAACGACTTTCTGTTATACATACAATTATAATTTTTCTGCATTAATTATTGTGACTCGTTCGAGGCACTGATTCTTCATGACCTCATGCGATATTCACAATCTTAAAGATTGAAATTGGTTACTATAAAATTTATGATTTCGATCTATGATCTTGTATTATTTATAACATTGCAATTCCCTTTTATTAATTGCTGTTACGTATGAGGCACTAATTATGACTGACCTCAGGCGCTAATTAAATGTGAAACCTGCAAATAGTTAATTTTTAGGTTGAGTCTTTCAAATTATAAGCTTTTATTATGAAAATATTAACGTTATTCGAAAGTCTCGTATTTGTTTTTTTTATAATTCTGTAAAATTTCCTGGATGAAAGGTGAATTCCAGCGGAGCGTCGGCCTTAATTATCAGTTTGACGCCAATACGGCTGTTCCACATTCGGCACAGATATTTCACGATGCAATACAATTTTCCCGAGTTTCTTTCTGCATTTTCGAGGCGCCGCAACAAGATAAGCCGTGATTCGCGGATCCGCTGTTTACTCACGGCACTTTGATTAAAAAAGAAGGCGCGAGATTCCTTGCTAACGAGACCGCCACGCGACGCCCGAGGATTTTTTAATTAAAAAACCGAGGGAACGCTCGAAACGAAAACATTCAGCATCGGTGGCAATCGTGAGCGACGATCTTTCAACGCCGCGAAAAAAAAACCAGGTCGAAAACAGTGAGCTTCGTGTATTCTTTCGCGGAATGCCTCGTAGCGAAATTACGAGGTGAAACGGAACGACGGGAAACTCGTTAAGGTAGGCAACATTATCTCTTATTTGCGGTAAAAAAAAAAAAAGATGGGGGGAGAGACAGAAAAAAGGAAAAACATTCGTATTATAACGCGTGTCCATCTGTTCGCTGTCTTATTTTCTTTTGTGAAACCTGCGTAGCCGTCGGCGCTCCGTGTTTTTCCTCCGAGAGATGAATCAAATTAACTCATTTGTTATTGCTTTTGCGGATGATGGATCATTTGTTAATGTGAAGCTACCATTTATGGTAATAATTCTTAATTATGAGAAACCTTGTTATTCTTCAAGATCTGAGGATTTTCCGTTTTAGGTTATGGTTTTCAAGATTTTGTGAAATCTTCAAACATGAGTTCACTGGTTTGAGGCGATAGGATATTAGAATGTTAAGCTTTTAAGAATTTCGAAGATCGAAATTTTAGAACTTTAGAACTCTAACTTCGAGCCATTAGATGTTTTAGAATGCTTATGGAATCGTAGATCATTTTGGTGATCTGGAACTTCAGGATTTTTAAATTTTCAGATACTAAAACTATTGAATTTGTGAATTTTATAATTTTCTCTGGTTACAACTTTGGGATTCGATAACTTTGAAGCTTTGGTATTTTATAATCTTGGAATTTAAGGTCCTAAGATGTTAAAACCTTCAGATGTTTAGATTCCGGTACCCTCAGACTGTGAGGCCTTAGGATCTCAGGACCTTAGGCTATGAGGCCGTTCAAATTTTAGAACTTTAGAACCTTGGGTCCTTGCAATCCTAAGATCTTGAAACTTGATGGTCTTAGAACCTTTGAATTATCGAACATTATGATTTTGAAGTCTTGAAACACTGAAAATCTCAAACTTAATAACTTTAAGACCTCCGGAACCACGTGTCCCTTAATTTGCAGCATCAAAAAACCTTAAGGCCTTGAAACTATGAAACTTGGCAATCTTGTAACCTTGAAATTGATAAACCTGAGACCACCTTAACCTTGAAACCTGAGAATCTGTGTGCCTCATGCCCTCAAACTCTCCAAACTTTGTGCCTCACACCACTAATTTTTGAAATACATCACTGTTTCTTTAATTCGTGATTGATCAGCTTAAACTGTGATCGATCTCGGAAATTGAATTCGATGTTCAACGCGATTCTCAATCGGTGGACAGTTTAGTCAGGAACAAGAAAGAAAAGGAAGAAAGAGAAAAAAACGAAAGGAGGTCAGAGGCAAAAGTGAAGGCTCGCATTGTGCATCGCGTGAGATGTTTCGTCGTCCCTTTTCGACCGTTCCTTTTATTTTTATTTTTCAAGGAAAATTTATCGTTCGTTTACTCATAGCTGTAGTAGCACGCGGTAGCCTTAGGGGAAAAATTGCCGAGTGTCCTCTCCATTTTCTTCTCGCTCCCTCAGCTTCTTTCTTTTCTTTTACTTCCCTTTTCCTTTTTTTTTTTTGCCTCTACTGCTTTATTCTTCCACAGTTCGAGATTTCTATCTTCTTTCCTCTCGTATTTTCTCGCAGCCAGAAAATGTTATATGCGAGGACGAAACTGTGAAAAATAGAAGAACGTACGATGTATGAAAAATAAACGGTTGGAAATATCCGGACAGAAGTTAAACTTCAATTCCTTTTTTATCATTGCTGTTTTTTTAAATGAGTCCTGTGAATCTCTTGACAGTTGGTTTTCAATTGATCTTAGATAAATTATATTATTATCGCATTTTTTACTAGTATGCTGTGTTTATTTTGGGTGTATTGCAAAACTTCAACTATTATTTTATGCTTTTCGTCATTGAATTACATTACACTTTTGATGATTACAAATCTTTTTAACGCATCAACTTAATCGTTGTCACACTTTTTCACATATTCAACAGTTTATTCATATTAACCTAGTGTCTGGTTTCTATTCACCAAACATTCTTGAAGTTGATGCCAAACATGAAGTTATGTTCAATATTATTCTATACTATTTTGTCATCAAACTACCTCATATTCGACACTTCCAAAGTGGCATCAAAGTTCTACCTAGAACTAATTTTGTTTTTCGAGTTCATTCCAAATTGGTCAATTTATACCAATAAAGGGAAGGTAGTACAAAAATTTGTTAGTTTCGCACTATCATGATCAAACTGCATCACACTCCTAATTAAATCAGACTTCACCCTTCAATCTAATCTCCACTTACCCTTATTCTTCAGGTAATTATACGTTAAGGGTAGGTTAGCAATATTGTACTGTCAAGAAATGATGTCAGACCTTCCAGGTGAATAATAGTTAACCCCAGATTTCTGCGGATGCACGTTCCCCGTTTATGCATTTGTAAGAGTCGCAAGCGTGGCAACGAGCGCGAAGCTTTTGCCGCAGAGGAGTGATTAAGCGAACGGACGGAAAGGGAACGTTAAAAACGCACGTGACGATGAGTAGGTAGAAAGGATGGATTAGTTAGAGGGGGTGGTGGGTGAGTGTGCACGGCACTCGATAAGAAAAGCCACGTAACGTGACCTGTTGGCCAACGTGGCTGCAATTGCTGTCGGCCGTTAGAGTGGTTGCCATTTAAATTTCATTACAAACCTAAACTGCGGCCAACGTTCTACTCGCAAGACGGTGGCCGGCTGTAAAAAGTCGACGCTGTGCATTATCGAACTGATAACAGCGCTGCGTTTCCAGCCGGCGCAATGACTTAATAGAAATCCACCGAACTCGTAACCCGACATTCTGCGAAACGAGCAATTTCACCGATTTTTAAGTACGCCGCGTGCAGCTGTAGTACGGCATAATTGCTACGCTCGAGGTATTACCAAAAATATGCTGTTGAAACAGGGAATTATTGAACGTTGCGTTTATACAGCAGAGATTTATTTCAGCTTGATGCTTAGATAGTTAGAATTTTAAAAAATTTCGCGACTTGGAAAGTGCGAATGTTGAGAGCTTCTTATTGGGGGAAATTGGAACATCGTGAGCTTGCGATGTTGCAAGCTTGAGACACTGCAAGCTTATAGCTAATATAAATTGGAACATTCCAAGCTTGGAATATTCTGAGCTTGAAGTTAATGTAGATTTGAACCTTGCAAGTTTGGGTCATTATGAGCTTGCAGATAATGTGAAACGGAATTCTGAGTGCCTCAAATATCGTAAGCTTGCGAGAAATGTAAATTTGAACCGCAAGCTTTGGACACTATGTGCTTGCGGACAATGTAAATTGAAGTTTCGGTAGCTTGAGACATTGCAAGCTTACAGCTAACATAAAATGGAATACTAAAAGCTGAGCACATTGTAAACTAGCAACTAATGTAAGTTGATACTGTGAAAGCTTGGAACCTCGTGAGCTTGCGACTATGGTCAACTGGAACTTTGCATGCTTGGAACACTGTAAGCTTGCGGCTAATATAAATTGAAACGTCGCAAGCTCGGGTCATATCAAGCTTGCATCTAACGTAAGTTACATCTCTGAAAGCTTGACACGTTGTAAACTTGCAAGTAATGTACGTCGGTACTTTGCAAGCTTGCGACTTCACAAGCTTGCGACTAAAGTAAATTGGAACTTTGCAAGTTTGAATCGTTGTAGATTCGCAGTCAATATAAATAGGAACCTTGCAAGCTTGGAATGTTGGAAGCTTTCAGCTAATGTAAATTAGAGTTCTGAAAACGTGGAGTACCATATGTTTGCAACTACAGTTAATTGTAACTACGGGTGCTTGAAACATTGTGAGCTTTCAGCTAATAGAAATTGCAACTTTGCAAGCTTGGAATATCGTAAGCTCGCGACTAATGCAAATACAAACGTAAATTGAAACATTACGAACTTGAAACATCATAAGCTTGCAGTCAATATAAATTGTAATTTTCTAAACTTCGGGTAATACAAGCTCCAAAGCTTGCAGCGTTGTAAACTTGAAATCTTGCAAGCTTGTTTGGAGGTCTAAGACAATAGAAGAACCCAAGCTATTAACTTAGAATGTGAGTAACAAACAACGTTGCAAGCTTGAAACTATGAAAGCTTGCAACATTGAGACACATATTGCCATTAAAATTTACAACACTGAAATCTTGAAACTTTGCAAGCTTTTTACTTTGGAAGCTTGAAACCTTGGTAATGTAGTACATTGCAAGTTTGGAAGCTTGGTAATGTTGTGCTTTGCCCGTTTGGAACCTTGATGACACAGTACTTTTCAAGTTTGTAACCATGGTAATGTGAGACTTTGTAAGCTCTGAATCTTCCAAGCTCGGTACATTGATAGTTTGGAAAAGTGGAAGCTTGCAACCATGTCAGCTTCAAACTTTCCAAATTTGGAACATCGTAAACTCAACTTAGAAAGATTGGAACTTCGGAAGTGTAGAACTTTGCAAGCTTTTATCTTTGCAACCTGGATACTTCCAAAGCTTGCAGCTTAGAAGACAACGAAAGTTTGTAACTTATCAACTTTTTGTAACATTACAAGCTTCTAATTTTAAAAGATCTATTTCTTGAAGTGTAGATCTTTTGAAGCTTTCTCCTTATAATCTAATTGAATTTTTTGAAAATTTAATATATTTTAGTGATATAAAACTATTGGTCCAGAATTAGTAGTAATATGAATTTGGCTAATATTTAATGTCAACTAATTTGTCTTAAAATGCGTCAATTATGTTTTGTCAAATACTGATACTGATGTCAACCCACGTGCATATATTGATACTGATTTCATTCCACGAGTTGGCGCATGAGGTCGACCCAAAGTAAAAGAAGCTCTATCTTCACCGTGAACACTTCCAGCGTTATATACAGGCAAATAACAACAATAATGACAATAACAACTCCTGTCATTGTTTGGGGCTTAATTGATGTGCATGACCGCGAAAGCCAATTGTACCACCGAAAATACGTATGAGGCGTGCATTTTTCTATTCTGACCACTTGTGCCCTAGCTCTTCTAATCACATATGCCTCTTTACGCGCCAACTCGTGGGTTAAGATCGGTAAACAGTCAGACTACTCATTCATTAAAAAGCTGTGCAGCAAATTGAATCAACAACATTCTAACTCCGTTATAATTGCGTTAATTTCAAATTTCTCGAAATTACACCTGATTTGAGCACCGTCGCGCTTAACCAAACCGGCAAAAAGCAAGATTCGTGCAGTGTCTCCGAATGGATGGACAAACGAAGAGGCGCAATAGGAGGTTAACGTTCACCAGAAGCTGCACCGGCCAAGAACCGGAGGCGTGCTCGAGGACCTCTATTGAATTAACTCCATTCAACAAATTGCTCTCGCATTATGCTGGATCACGCCTGAGCTAAGTTCCACCCCTCGTGGTGGTCTCTCTGTCACAAAACGGCCGCGGCGCGAACGACGACAAAGTCTTTGTACGATTGAAATTCGTATCCCGTTGCTGCACGCCGACAACGTCCCTTTTGTAATTCGTCAAAGACCGGGCTTCTTCGACCCCTTCAATTTTACTTCGTCGACGGAAATTTCGCTGGAACCTCGGAATCGATCGGTCCACGATTCGCGGCGTTTGCTCGTTGCGTATCGAATTTATGGCGTAAATGCATCGCAAAACGCCGCTTCTGGTACTTTAATTTAAAGCTTGAACTCTGGCAAAAATAACTGCGTAATGACTTCATTAATATTCTTCATAAATCGTGGCCAGTTATTGGCCTCAAAGCCGTATATTGGTATAATGTAAACGGGAACATGTACTTCATTTGGTAGGGAACTTCTGATACCATTTCATGACATAAAAGTATCTCTAAATATCGCTTCTGTGACGTCAATGTAAAGCTTAAAGTTCGAGGAAAATGGCTATATAAATATTTTAATGATGTTCTTAACGTGACATGGCTAGTTATCGGCCTCAACGCAATGTATCATCCATAGTTAATTAGGAAATATACTGTGTTTGATGTATAACTTCTAAAACGATTTCATGACATAAAAGTATCTCTAAATATCGCTTGTAGGACGTCAATGTAAAGCTTAAAGTTCGAGGAAAATGGCTATATAAATATATTATTGATATTCTTAACGTGACGTGGCCAGTTATCGGCCTCAACGCGATGAGGCTATGTGACTTATTACACACATAACTTCTACAATGACTTTATGACATAAAAATATTTCAAAACGGATGATGCATTATTTTAAAGGTCAAAGCTTGCTGAAGATGAAAATCATTTCTTCGATATTCTTAACACAAAATTGTTGGTTATTACTTATATCAAGTAAGGATCAATTTGAAGAACGATCATACCTGATTTCATGACATGAAAACACCTTAAAATAGCACTTGTGGTACATCATTTTAAAGTTTATAGTTCACTAAAAATAAGTATGTAAAGGTTATATCAATATCCTAACACAAATTGCCAGATTGCTACTTATAGCAAATAACGACAAAATTGAAGAAATATAAAGTATGATGTGATTTCACAATATAAAACTGTATCAAAGTGACACTTATGAAACGTCGATTTAAAGCTTAAAGCATGACAAAAATGACTGTACGCATCATTCATTGATATTCATAATACAAAATGGCCAAACCACGGCCTCAAAGCCACGTATCAAGTACCACGAACAGTGAAGAGTATTTTATTAAGTAGCTAACGTCTGACACGATTTTATGAGAGAAACGAAATGCAAATTGGCTCTTATGATCAATTTAAAACGCAAAGCTTAATGAAAACGAGTGTATAAACGTCCGATCATGACTTTTAATACGAACTGGCTGGTAACCGAAGTGCACAATGTATTCGATTGAGAGCTTGCGATTATTTAAACGAAGAATCAGTCATTTCGTATTAATCACACCGACGAAACCTTTACGCAGTTATTTCCATTAAAGCTTAAGCTTTGAATCGGAGTGCCATAAGTGGCATTCACGGTACTTTTATGCGATGTTTGCAATAAAAATCAGCGACAGAGCGATAGTGCCTTAACAACTTACATTACCGAACAAATCACGTTATAATATTTCCTCCATTTTCGTGCGGAATAGAGGTGACTGCGAAATGGTAATTTTTGATGGAAAAATCGAACGCGATAATTGAATCGCGAGGAACGAAAAAATAGGGTGAAACGAGCTTCATCGTCGCCGAATATCCAGTAAAAGTTTGAACTAGTTCGGGATCCCTGTGCAATTTTGTTTCATTTTATTTCCTCTTTTTTGCATCAGAAACAAATCGTGTTCGTTCTACTCGTCGGTCGCTCGTTCGCTCTTTTTTTTTTTTACCCTTTTTCCTTTCACTCATTACCCTCCCACCTTAATTTCTCTTTGCCGTTCACCCTCTTTCGCCAGTGTCCGACGTTTCTGGCTGCTTGACCATTATTTACACCTACCCCCGTTCCCCTGGCCTTGTTCAATCTCGATTGTATCCCAAGCGTAAATAAATGACCCCGTGATTTTTAATTGGACTCGGCCGGCCACTCGAGTTCTTCAGAATAAACGAGCTGTCCGACGAATAAGATCGCGACAAAAGTTGAAGAGGGGAACGCCGATTTTCCATTCAACTTTCCTTCACGAGGTTACTCTGTGTACAAGTAAAAATTACTCGCAATATCCTTTTACTGCTGGTTGTCGAACTATAACGATTTAATCGATGTTTAGAATTTTGTTTAATAGTTCGATTAGTCTTCAGATATTTTAGTTTTTTTAATCAAACTTTGTGAATTTGTTTTCAAGGGGTAGTAGTTTCAAGTTAATTGGTATGTGATGATTCGTGATTTATGAAGTAATTAATAATTAGTGGGTAATTAGGTATTAATACTATGATTAATATATCGGTTACAATATTAATATATTAATTATCAATATATTAGTTACAATGATTTCAGAGATAAACTGTTTTATTTTTTTAAATTTTGACATGTAATTCTCAAATTTTTTGATTATCAAGGTTCTTTATTCTCTAATTTTCAAATTTTAATATTTTCAAGGTTTTGTATTTTTTAATTTTCTACTCCCCTATTTCCAAAATTTCCAAATTCCAAAATTCCTAAATTTCAACATTTTCAAATTGTCAAACTTCAAATTCCCAAATTTCCAAGTTGCCACGTTTCTACATTTTGTAAATTCTAAATTAACAAATCTCTAAATTTTCAAATTACCAAATTCAATATTTCTTAAATGCCCACTTTCTCAGGTTTTCATATTTAAAAATTTCCAAATATCCAAATTCCCAAATTCCGAAATTTCATAAATTAAAAATTTTGAAGTATTCCATTTCTAAATTTCCAAATTTCCAAGTTCCCAAATTTCATAAATACAAAATTTCCAGATTTGAAAATTCAAAAATTCCTAAAATCCCAATTTCTCAAATTTTCACATTCCCAAGTTTCTATATTTTGTAATTTTCAAATCCTCAATTTAAGAACTTCCAAATATAAAAATTCCCATGTTCCTACATTTCATAAATTAAAAATTGCCATACCTTCAAACTCCAAAAATCTCAAATTCCTAAATTTCTTAAATTCAAAATTTTCAAGTCTTCAATTTGTAAATTGCCAAATTCCCTATTTCGTAAATTTCATAAAAGAAATATTGTTAAATCTCCAAATTCCAAATATCTCAAATTCCTAAATTTCATAAATTCAAAATTTTCAAGTCTTCAATTTGTAAATTCCCAAATTCCCTATTTCGTAAATTCCATAAATTCAAATTGTCAAATCTCCAAATTCCTTAAATCCGTAATCCCAATATCTCAAATTCTCCTCTTCCTAACACTCTATATTCCCAATTTCCAAAATTCCCAAATTCCCTCTTCCCTCTCCCCAACTCCCAAAATTCCCAAATGCCAACTACAAAAATGCGAGAATTTCAATGTCGATAAACCCCCGTCTTTAATACTTCAAAGCAGCCCGTTAACGCAGCGAGCCACGCGCAGCACTGTCTCCCGGACACTAATACCGCATTTCAATGAACGCGTCATCCTCTGATGACGATCGTTAACCGTACACCAGACAGCGTTAACGTTTCAGAAGTAAACGAGATCCGTCAGATTACAGAGCTCTTCACTTTTCCTGATTTATAATAAGACTGATCCCCGCCGGTTCGCTACGGAGGGGTTGCTCGGAAATCTCTCAAAGTTTTAATTACTCTCGCGTGGGTGCTAACGTTCCTTTTTTCCATCAGTGTTTCAGAACGACGATTCCGTGACGCGTAGCTACTAAATCCATGGAAACTTGATAACGGTTAAAGAGGGCCGGCCAAGTAAATTCCTTTGAGTAATTAACGTATTCCCAAGCTCTGAACGGGTGAGGAAGGGCGAGGGACAGAGAAGAGGGTTGCAGGGTAAAAGCGCGATTCCCATTTTGCATGGCGAACGTTAGAACTTGTCCGGTTTAAGCCAAACTCTATGCTCTATGGTTCCGTGGACTTACGCGTGCAACAACCTCTAGTCCCGTGCCGAAACTGGGTCAGAGTTTCTAGCTTACCACAATCAGATATACGTATGTTTAACATTCTTCTCATTGACCCGATGCAGCCTGGATTCTCACGAATAATTCGAGGCAAACAGCGCCGTTTCGTGTCACGATGCCGGCGAATCACGCTTCGAACCACTGCTAACTTTCCCAAGCGCTTTCGTGACCGGCGATTTCTCGGCAGGCTTGGAAAAGATTAACAAATTTCGAATCACCGTTCGCTATTTTGTATCTCTTTTTCGATGCGGTTACGTTTCGAGAGTTTTTTTTTAATTTTAACCGTGAAACGGAAGTACTTCAAATTTAATTACCGTTTTGGTCTATGCTGTTATTTTTTTACAAAGAGAAACAGTACTGTAACATTTGTGAACACTTTGTATTCGCGTATTGTTTGCACTTTTTAGTATATTTTTTTTGAAAGATGCAAATATTTATTTTTTACTACGCTATCGTTATTGAACACCAGCTCGCTGATGTACGTACTAGAAATGCAGTTACATACAATCGGGAAACATCCTCTGTGTTTTAAAGTGAGTTTCAGATTTGATGGCTTTAAAGCTGACAGTTTTATTAGATTTGGTAAATCTGGTAAATCTGATAATACTGATGATTTTTATAAATCTGATAATTCTGATAATTCTGATAATTCTGATAATCATAACGATTTTGACAATTTCAATACTTTTGGTAATTCTGATAAATCTGATAATTATGACAATTGCGATAACTGTGATAATTTTAATACTTCTCATACTTTCGATAACTCTGACGACTGTAATAATTATGATAATAGTAATAATTCAAATAATTCAAATAATTCGAATAATTCGTACAATTCAGATAATTTAAATACACGAGTAAAGAAATTCGTATCCACGTTGCGAATATCAGTAAAATTCATATAAGAAATTTGAATACTAATAGAATTCATGCCCCAAAACTCGAACACACGAATATACAAATTTTACCTACAGCCCCAATTCGGACCTGTTCAATAAAAAATTTGAAAACCGCACTGATCACAATTGTCCCTGATCGTTTCGTTATTCGCTTCGATGATTTTCGAAACGCGGCATCGAAATCAATCTCCAAAAGCATTACGCGCTAGCGTGCATTGATAATGACACTTCGGTTTCGCTGCGTCAACTTCAGTTAATTGATTCGTGCTGGCTGGTTGGATTATTGCCACGGCAATCATCTACAAATCCCGGACGGTGTGTGCGTGCGACGATCGTTGACCGAGATACATTTAACAACTTCCTTGAAAGCTCGCTAGCGCCGGTATAACAATAAGCTCCTGTTTCCAAGTCCGACAAAAAGGCGATTCAATTTCATGGCCACGTAACGTGTTGTTCTTGCAATCGTACATTGCTTTCGCGTCCTCTCTTGGCTTTTCTCTTTCCATCGGATGCACTCGGATCGATGGATCCGTGACAAGGGAGTCGAGAAAATCAGCAGAGATGCGCTTTTCTACTGACCCAAATCCAACGTTGGCCACGTAGCTGACGGTGCTGAGAACAGACGAAAGAGATGCACAGGAGAAATGGAGACGGAAAACGTTGTACGTGGGTATACTTCGCAATCTGCATATCGATTTCCCGTGGAAATGCGTTATTCATGGGAAACGGAGTCGTACGTCGTGGAAACAGAAGCTGATACGCGCGATCGCGATACGCCGAGCCCATTTGAATCGAGACTGAACGACGACACACCATCTTCTTCTGATGGAACGAGCTGGAAAAGAAAATTCGACGGGATGGATCGAAAACAGCGACGGAAAAATTTCCTCTTCTAAGAATTCCATATCTGATGTAACTGATACACTGCAGCTCGATAAGTAACCGCTCGACAAGTACACGACGACACACCACATTCTGACGGGAGGAGATGAAAAAGAAAATTCGACGAGATGCATCGAAAACAGCGATGGAGAATTTCCTCTCCTAAGAATTCCACCCATATCTCATGCAACTGATACACTGTTCGCTCGATAAGTAACCGCTCGACGAGTACACGACACACGATGTTCTGACGGAACGGGATCAAAAAGAAAATTCGATGAGATACAACAACGGGAATATTTCTTCTTTTAAGAACTCCAGTCATATCAGATTTAACTGATTACACTGTTCACTTGATAAGTAACCGCTCGACAAGTGCACGACACACCATCTTCAGACGGGACATGACCAAAAATTTTCGATGCATCAAAAATAACAGCGAAAAAATTTTGTTTTCTAAGAATTCCGACTATATCTGAGGTAAGAGATATACTGCTCTCACGATAAACAACTGCTCAATAAATGACCTCTCTATAAGTACACAGTGACATACCTTCCTCTGACGAAACGAGATGAAAAAGAGAATTTGTTGAGATGCATCGAAAACAGCGATGGAGAATTTCCTCTTCTTAAGAGTTACAGCTACATCTGATGTAACTGATTTACTACTCGCTCGATGAATAACTGTTCAATAAATAACCGCTCAATAAGAGGCATACCCTTTTCTAGTGGAACGACGATCAAACTACTTTTGATCACGGAATTTCAATTTGTAATCAAATAAATTATGTATTATAGTTTATTCGTATTATATATAAGTACATAAAAATTCTTGTTGCATATTTATCCGATCAACTAGCATTCAATAATCGATAATTTGGAACACCCTGTATAATTCAACACATTGTTTCTCAATAATTATCCCGCGTGCCCAAATGTATTTATTTGTAATGATTCCGTGATTCAAATATTGATAACACGAAATTTGCAAAACCTTCATAATCTGGAGTCACTGTATATTACACAAATAAATAAAATGATACATATTTGAAAATAAATTCCGGAAGCGAAAAGTAACGGCAAATTAATTTCACATTTTGTACCAGCTGTGACAATAAAATTGTTTTATTTCGTACGTATTTTAATACATTTTTATATGTATTTTAAAAACATGTAACAATCATTCGTTATAATACTATTTATTATTCTATAAAAAATAATAAATCACCTTTTTTTCGTTTATGATTAAAATGACCGCCTTATTCCAATTTCCTCTGTTATTTCGCTGCACTAATTTCTCGCGTAAAAGCGGTAATTCCAAAAGCATATTTTACATTTTTAATAATAAATGTAGCCATTTGTAAATTGCTTGAATGAAAGGATTGCGGCAAACAGCGAGAAGAAACGAAGCAACAACGAGGAAGGATATTTATTCTCGTTTTACAGGCTGCTCTTTGGCGAAAATAAAAAAGCTTGAAAACGCCATGAGCGATTGTTGCTCGAACGGGTTATGCGTTTTAAATGCGCTTTATTATAAGCATCATTTGTTATCTGTTTAAAAATGACAATGCCAGGATAGGGAGGAGGTAAAGTGGATGAAAGCAAACTGGAGGAACGATTTATCAGGAGGAACGGTGACAGGATCAGTCATCTCCTCTGTGTTCATATTCTTTCTCTGTTGTTGTACCTGGAATCTTTTCAAGATATTCATCTTCAAAATAATATATTCCGCGTTGTTTGAACGCATTACCAAAACTAATGTTTCTCCGTCGAGCTTCTTTCCTCGGAATCATTTTAACCCCTATGTTGTGCTGAATTTATTTGCAAAACAATTCCATTAGCGCTATTTATCTTACAACCCTCGGGGTTGAAGGACTTCGGAGTCTGGCGACGTCGGATGCTTGAGATTTCTGGAGGTTCAAAATTTGAACTCTTGGAAGTTCGAGAGCTTGGAACTTTCAAAGTTTGAATACTTCGAAGTTTGGAACGGTTGAAGTTGAGGACTTTGATAATTTAGAACTATAGGAGTTTAGGAGTTTGTGAGTTTGGACACTTGGAAGTTTGGGACTTTGGGGTTTAGAACGGTAGGAGTTTGGGTCTTTGGTAATTTAGAACTATGGGAGTTTAGGACTTTGTGAGTTTGGGTACTTGGAAGTTTGGGACTTTGAAAGTTTAGTACAGTAGGAGTTTGGGTCTTTGGTAATTTAGAACTATGGGAGTTTAGGAGTTTGTGAGTTTGGACACTTTGAAATATGGGACTTTGAGAGTTTATTACAATAGGAGTTTGGGTCTTTGGTAATTTAGAACTATAGGAGTTTAGGAGTTTGTGAGTTTGGACACTTTGAAGTTTGGGACTTTGAAAGTTTAGTACAATAGGAGTTTGGGTCTTTGGTAATTTAGAACTATAGGAGTTTAGGAGTTTGTGAGTTTGGACACTTTGAAGTTTGGGACTTTGAAAGTTTAGTACAATAGGAGTTTGGGTCTTTGGTAATTTAGAACTATAGGAGTTTAGGAGTTTGTGAGTTTGGATACTTGGAAGTTTGGGACTTTGGGGTTTAGAACGATAGGAGCTTTGAACTATGATAACTTAAAACTATGAGAGTTTAGGAGTTTGTGAGTTTGGACACTTAGAAGTTTGGAACTTTGGGGGTTTAGAACGAATGGAGTTTAGGACTTTAAAAGTTTGGTCTACGGTAATTTACAACTATGGAAGTTTAAGACCTTGCAATGTTTGGACCTAGGAAGATTAGACATTTGGTAGTTTGAAACTTTGAGGGTATAGAATAATAAAAGGTTGTGACTTTGCAAGGTTTGGACTTGAGGAGATTAAACATTTGGAAGTTTGAAACTTTGGGAGTATAGGGTTATAGGAGTTTGAGACTCTAGAAGGTTGGGACGTTGAGAAGTTAGATATTTAGAATATTGAAACTCTAGAAGTTGTAACTCTGAAAGTTTGGGACCTTCGAAGTTTAGAATTCTAAAAGTTTCAGACTTTGTGAGCTCCAAAAATTTAGGATTTAGCGAATTCAGGCATTTGGGAGATTGAAACACTAGAAAATTGAAACGAGATTGCAATTATAAACTTTAAAATTTGTGTATTCTGAAAGTGTTACTTGTTAATTTGGGACTTTGAAAGATTTAAAACATTATTGTTTAGAACATTATTATTAAAAAATTTTGAATTCTGAAACATTATATAATAAATTTGCAATTGTAAAAGTTTGAGTCCTGGTAATTTAGAACTGTAGTACCATTCTGAAAAGCATAAATATACGTACTCCATTCGTTAAGTATTAAACAATTCCGACTTCGACTAACTGCATAATTAAAAAATGTTAAAGTATGATCCCGAGAAGGTTAAATTCTTGAAAATTCATGGACACGGAAAAGGGTGTTAACCCAGTTCGTCGAAGAAAATGAAGCGACACGGTGTCACGAAGTCACATCATTCTTCGGTTGGTTAAAGAGGAAAGCATCGAGCGAGCAGTTTGCAGAGCAGACAGACAGCTGCAAGGTAATCTGTCAATTTATCCGTCAACGAAACTTTTACTGGGTTAACGGTTGGTTCACCAGGAAGAACCAGGATATATATTCTTCTTTTCCCAAAGGCTGTGACTCGTCGCATCAGGAGGTCACGTAACCTTCTGATCTTGTTCCTAGGGTATCGCCACGAGATCTCTTGGATGACGACCCTTAGGAACAAGCGAGTATTTCGAGCCCTGACATGAGAGGAGCTCGTTATCGGGTAGTTCGATGAGATTCACTCGATCACCTTGCCTTTCTGTCCATCAAAAGAACCCTGAAATTGAAAAGAGAATTCTTCCTCTTTCGCTGCCATAAAAGCTGACATTACTTTCGGGGTTTAGGGTAAAAAGTGGTTTATAATGCCACTGGAAAACGTCACAGTTATTTTCACGAGATTTTTCGTTATTTTAAGAAACTTGCAAGAGTTTGAGTTTTGGACTTTGAAATATGGGATTTTGGAGGGCTGGGAGTTTGAGCAGGTGGACAATTGGGGATTGGATCATTAGGAATTTAAGGTTCTACAAATTTGGGACTTTGCAAACTTATGACTTTGTAAGTTTGTACTTTGTGAGATTAGACACAGAAATTTACGACTTTGGATGATTGAGTCATTAGCAACTTAGGGTTCTGCAAGGTTGGCACGTTGTGCGTTTGGGACGTTAAGTGTTCAAACATGTGGAGAATTAGAACATTGGGAGATTGAAACTCTGGTAATTTAGGATTCTGGAAGTTTGAATTATTAGAGACGTTTTAAATCATAAAGATGTTTTGAATTATTAGAGATTATTAGAAGTTTGGGAATTTTTAAATTTGCTACTTTGAAAGTTTGAGACTTTATGAGTTAGGGAGTTTGATCACATGTAAAGTTGGGACTTTGGAAGTCAAACTCAAGAATCGTTAGAATTTTAGGGTTCTGCAAATTTGGAACTTTGAGAGTGAAGAACTTTTGCAATTTGGAACTGTGTATGAGGGTTTGAGACTGTAAACGTTTGGGACTTTGAAGTTAGATCACATGGAAAATTGTAATTTTGGGAAATTGAATCTCTAAAAATTTGAGATTTTGTTCAGAAATTTGTGACTTCAGCACCTGGTGAGTTTAGGAATCTAAGACTTCGGATTCTTGAGAATTTGAGATCTTGGACCTTGGAACTTCGAAGGACTTGAACTCCAGGAACTTGTAACATAGAAACCTAAGTGATTGAAAGTTTAGTAGCCTGGTTGTTTCGAACTCTGTAAGCATGAAACCTTGAAAGCTGGAAATTTAGGAGCCTGTAACATTAAGAGCTTGGAATTTATCTTCCATTGGATGGTGAAATTTGTAAACTCTAACAGTTAGAATCCTTAAAAGCTTTTATCTTCAAGATTACTGACATCTTAATACTTTGAAACCTTGAAATATAATTTGTAGCATAACCTTCAGAACTTTCAAGGTCATCCTTATAATCTAAAATTGTATAACATAGTTTTTGAAGAACCAAGCAATCGATATGATGTTCTGAAGGATCAACGTATGAAAAATGGTATTGGTTGTGTTCATCAAATATTTCTCATAGATAGTTTTGGAAGGAAGATGAACAGACGAATTTACCTACACGCGAAACTAGAAGTGCCACTTCGTCATTGCCTTACGGTAACGGTTATGCTTCTTGAAAGTTTACCAGTTTGCCGAGCATGCTATCTTCCTGTCCCTGTTCCATGCAAGTATAGATGCAATCTTCTGTCCTTTTCTGCGTCCTACACGTTGGACCACTTTCAACCCTCTTCGTAGTGCTGTGCCTCGTTACTAAGAGCTAAGTTGTACATTGCTCTACTGTACTGTATGAAAAGAGAAAAAAGTGGCGATATAGAGTGTCCAGTTCCAAACATCAGTTATGAGGGGAACTTTATTTATCAAACTTGCAGAAAACAACTGACATTTGGGAAGTTGGCTATTGTTTAAAAGATATTAATAAAATTAATTAATTGCTGTTTATATTTTTAAGTATAACACTGACAGGTACAAACACACACTCATAAATCAGATATCAATGTCCTAGTTCTTTTTCATTTAAAACTGAGACTTTAATTATTAGAAGGTTTAATGTGTAATTACAAAATTTTGAAAGTAACCATTAAAGGTTAATTGTCCATTGAAGAAGTCCTTAATTAAAATTACTTTTCAAACTTTAACAAGTTTGAATTAAGGATTAACCTTTAATCTTAGCAATTACATTTTAGTAATAAATACAATTAATTACACCATCAAAATCAGTTAACGATTTTTAACGAAGCATATGAGACAGAAAAATTCTTGTTATCTTCGCTGAAATGATTACCCCTTTCTTTTTTCTTGTCAGAAATGACAAGAGTCCCCCGTCTTTCGTCGGTCGTGGCCTAATCCACCGGACTTAACTGCTCGACTTTACGTATTCTACGGAATTAGAGGATAAAGATTATTAAGTGACGGGTCGAAGGGTCCTTCGAAACGAAGGGACAGCCGGAAAATCCTGGCTGACGTCCCGTGAGATCTTCCCGTTCCAGGAGATCCTCTTCGGAACGTGCTCCCGTTTCAAATAAAATTTTCCATTCGCTAGGAAAAAAGGAATTGACCGTCTGTCAGTTTGAAATCTGAACGGCCTACTCGAACGAGGGTACATTTGCGAGCAGTCAAAGTATGTTTAATTAAACAGCATGTGACCGGACGTGTTCTAAAACGTAGTCGTTTTAGTTTTTCGCGGAATCGGCCGACCAGATGTCACAGGACTCCTAGCGAAATTACCGGGCTACGAATTAACCGGACATTAAACGAGGTACGGTCTTTCGTTTGACGAAATTCGTAAACGCGTTAGGAAGTTTCGGCGAATTACACGGTCCAGGAGAAAGTTTCCGGTAACTCGGTCTCCTGTATCACCCCTTGAGAAAGTTAGCCGCGCGGCGCGTAAGTCCCGCCATGTCACGTAATCGTATAGTGATCATGTTAATCGGCTAACCGATAAAGCAACTTCACCTTCGCTTACCATGCTCTAACTTGATCATTCATGCTGATTTTAATCATTAAAAAGTATTCTGCGTACTGCAATTTTATTTATGGTTCAATTTTCGCAAGTGTTTTGCATTTGTAATTTGTACCTTGCAATTGTGCTGGACAATTATTTTTTAAATTTAATGTAAGTAAATATAATAATGAGTGGTATAACTTAAATATATAATAAGTTGTATAAAATAGTGTAGACAATATGAAACTTTGGAGAAATGGAAACAATGTGTATAAATAAATAATGTATATATTGATGAATATTTCATATTTAATGTAAATAAATACAATAATAAGTGGTATAAATTAAATATATAATAAATTGTACAAAATAGTATGAAGAAAATATGAAGCTTTGTGGAAATGAATGTAATGTGTACAATTTATAGATAATGCATTATAATGAAGAATGTTTCAAATTTCATGTAAATAAATACAATATTAAAGCGTATAAAATATATGTATAATAAATTATGTAAAATACTATGAAGACAGTAATGAGAATATGTAGAATTTATACATAATATAAATAATGAAGGAAAATTAGAATTGAAATATAATATAAAGAAATACAATAATAAATAGTATAAAATAAATACACAATAAATAGTATGGAATACTGTGAAGACAGTATGAAGCTTTGAAAAAATGGAAATAAATAATTAATAAATAACGTTAAATAGTCAAACGAATATGAAGCAATAATATAAAGCCTATCTATTTACGTAATTAATACTTAATAATAAATTTTGCAGATCACCATTCCTAAAATTACAACTTTTTCGCGCCATTATGAACGACAAACAACGACGCGTATATTGAATGGTGCGCTTCCACACGCGGTGGGTTTGAACGATTGCTTTAGGCCAAGCGCGTAATATCCGCAACTGGTTCATGTGCCCCGGTTGAAATCGGCACGGCTAATAATTACCACCCTTGAAATTCTGTTGCCTTCGCGTCACCCTTCGCGCCATTTCACGGATCGCTAAGTTCACGCAGCGATCTCGAAGGTGGCCCAGTATGAACCCAGCCGGCTGAGTGCCTTCACTCGCACCCGTTCAGACATCTTGCCTGCGGGGCTAAAATCTTGCTGGGGATGACTGCAATTCAGTGAAATTGAGGGGATGAAATCAGCTTTCACGTCACTCAGTCGTTACATTTTTCCCGTCATCCGTTTTTCGATGGATACACGCTCGATCGGCGTCGATATTATCCCTGAAAATTAAGGACAAAATCGCTTAATCTCTTCTTCCATATACACATATATCAGGTCAGAAACTATTTCTTTCACTAAGTTAGTATATTTTGTAAAAATTCCTCTCGAAGTTTGAGCTCAAGAATTTTAATTTGAGGTCGATCGATGAGAAGATATGTGTTCCTACGTGTAAGGGTGACTTCGATTTCGCTATGAAGATAAAATGTATTCGAATTGCTTTTTCATATTTTTTTATTAGTAATCTGTGCATCATAAGTTGATTTTGAAATAAACGTACATTACAGGAAGTAGCGAATGTGTGAATGATCAGGAATATAAATTGACACGAGGGTCATTGATTTTGGGGGATATACAGTGATCGTAGCGTTAATAAATAAATACTGATAAGTCGAGTTTGGCTGATTGATTTGTTATTAATTTGAACGCGACAACGATGAACGGCAAGTAATTCGTGTGTGGAAGTCGAGGAGAGACGATTTCGAACTGCACGAAGCACCCTTGAATTAAACTACACAGAGAACACCGATATTGCAGACTGCGAATGTGTTCAGCTATAAAAGATCGTTTCAGCGCCCCGCAGATTGGCTATTAAAACCTTCCATACGAAGTACCTCAAGAGCCCCGTTCACTCCTACGAAATCCCCTAACTTCAGTGCCGGTCGAGAAGGGTTGTTTCCAATTTTCCTGAATTACGCCCGCCACGACGAGATGCGTATAGTTGATAAAATTCGTTTTCAATCCCTCCTTTGCGAATGGATGGCTTAATATCGTTGTTACTCTAGCTAGCGCGTTAAACAGCCTGTTACCGAACTTTTTAATAATTTCACTTTCATTCGACGAGCTTTCGTCGATGCTTTAGATCGAATCGGTATATTCGAATTTCAAGTTTAAATTTTGTCGGTAATCGAATATTTAAATATTCGAATTTCACGAATTTACTTTGCGTGGAAGTTAGGTTAGGTTAATCTCACACTACTTAACATCAGTGAACATAACCTAACATAACTTAATCTCTCTCGATTGACTATCGTTGTCAGGTTGAATGTTAGCTTAACCTAATCTAACCTCTTCCGGTTAATTATTGTTGGATACAGAAGAAAGATATTTGCCAAGAGAGTTACGTAAAAGTATAAAAATTTAAAAAAGGACCAATTCTGCATGACTACCGAATTTCGAAATGGAATTTAAGCGAAAGATGTAACAGAAACCGAAATTTAAATTTGAACCCATCCACATTAAGCAGCCTTCAATTTCTCGGTAGCTTCACGTCTGATAGGATCCCCCGAGTAACTCAAAACAATCGGGCCAATTTCACGGTCGATTCTTTGGTGACCCTTGCATACTTAATCGGTAGCCGTCTTCGTCGGACATATAATTGGGTTTTTATACAGGCCTGCAGGACACGAGGAGGAAAAGAATAGAGTCTGGGTATCTCGATGTTGGATATTCGATGAGAGAGACCCACCACGATAAGAAAGAAGCTTCTCATGAATACAATAATGGCGCTATGCCTTTCCAGCTACCAGCCACGACGTCCTGGCTTTTAATGAGGAACATTGTCAACGTAGACTACGTTTACCAAGAATCTGTATCTCCTGCTTCTTTATTAATTTCAACGGGTAATAGAAAACGAACCACTCGTTCGATTAATGATCGATTTATCGAATTCCATCGGAGCAATTTCTCGTGCTTTATTTATGAAGCCGACCCGGGAAACGAATACATTTCTACGGGAAATTTCATTAACTTGCAAATACGTGTTCTTGTATTAATAAATAATTAGAATATGTTTGTCGTGATATAACCTCGATACGGCAATTATGCAATAGTCGATTAATATTTAATTGGTTCAACAATACTTATAATTAACGTCTAAAATTATGAAAAATCTTGATGTGGCAGTAAAATTCAAATTATTTAAACTAATTTCAGTATTTACTGATTTATTTAAATATTACTGAAGATGATTTAAATAATATTTGAAATGGTTTAAATATCATTTAAATGTTATTTGAAATAATTTAAATGTCATTTAAATATTTATTGAAATATGCATTATCTCAATTATTCACTGAAATGTTATTAGAAGAAATATTATCTAAAGTTGATATTTCACAAAAACCAATCAATGAATAAATTTGATCAAAATAATATTTTAAATATTCTTTAGAACATCTCTTTTCTCAAACTGATGAACACAGATAATAAACAAAGTAATTTAAAAAATTAATATTTCGCATACTGCTTAAAAAATATCTTCTATATACTCAAACTCATAAACAGAAATAATAAATAAATTAATTTTAAATACTATTTAAAATAGTACCTCCATCTATGAAAATTTAAAAATTAAAATATTGAATGAGATAAAAAATGTTACCATTTGTATTTGAATTAAAAAAATCTGTAAATACCAGCCTGTTAAAAAATGCAAAATTTTTAAACTTATAAATATAATTCTGTCAAAGTATAAGTTAAGTATTAACGAATGGGTGTATCACAGAGGGTGGTTGAAAATGGTCGATTCTGTTGATTGCTTTTTTCTAACTTAAGACATAGGTCAAAGGTGTCCCTGTATCGGAGGGTGGAGACAAACGAGGAAGATCTGCATACATCACTCCCAGGGCGCTCGTAGATTTTTTTCTCCCCCCACAGAAACGATCGTCGTCTGATTTAACGACGAGAAGAGGGTTGACTTGGACGTCAGAGTCCTCTTGTTAGAGAGGTAGTCAACGAAGTTTCCGTCTTTGGTAGTCGAGCCAGAGGTCCCTCCCCGTCTACGTTTCCACCGACTCATAATGAACAATTAATATGCAAACAGCGATTACTTGATTCCAAGTTTGGCACTACGTTTTAATGGGCTGTTCGCCAAATCCTGGTTCGAAATCGCTCTGAATTTTCCAGTACACGCTTGTTTCTCCTCTATCAACCATTTTCTTTCATCTGCAGTCGTTCACAATTTTTTCTCCAATAATTTTGTTAACATTATTAAAATAGAGCTAGATTTCATTAAAATGGAGTTATTTGGACTGTAATCAATGTTAGGGTGTTTGGGATCTATGGACGTAAAATTTTGGGACTTTGATATTTTACTAATTTTATGTACAAAGAATATTGATATATTTACAAAGATGGAGTTGTGTCATTTTCACCCTTCATTTGTGAATAAACTTTTCAATTTATGAAGATGACAGAGGTGAAGGGTTATTTGGATACTAATAAATGTTAGGCATTATGCAATTTTGAGATGTGGGCTCCAGACTTTGGGACTTTGATACTTTCATCGTTTTATGCCCAAAAATTGTTATAATGGAGCTATTTTGTTTTTAACCCTTTAATTGCAAATAAATATTGCAATTTATGTACATAACAGAGGAGAAGTGTCATCCACATTGTAATCTTTGATACAACAGAATGTTCAGATATGGGTCCCAGATTTTAAGACTTCATGTCTTTGGGGTACTGAAAACTTGAAACCTTCAATCTTTGAAATTGTGATTTCTTGTAACCTTGAAAGTTTTGGTACTTTGTGGTCTTGAAACCTCTGGTGCTTTAGTATCTTACAATCATAAAACTTGATACTTTATGGCATTGAAACCTTTAATACGGTCTTAAAACCTTTAAAGTCCTAAAATCCTGTAATCTGAAGATTTTTACATATTGGAAACCTGAAATATTGAATTTTCCAAAACTTTGGACTTCAGAACTTTTGAATGTTAATACCTTAAAAGTTTGAGACTTTTTGGGGCTTTGAAACATTGAGACTCTGGAATAGTGGAACCTTGAAAGCTAGAACCTTTAGAAGTATTGGGACTACGAATCGTATAAACTAATTACCTTGAAACCTTGGAACTTGGAAATTTTTAATGTTATACCTCGAAACCTAGAGACTGTGAAACATCAAGACCTTGAGATCTTGAATTTGCAAAATTTTGAGACTCGTGATAGCCACAGTGCTGCGTAACCTTGAAAGTTTGAACCTTTGGGACAACAAATCATATAGACTAATAACTTTAAAACCTTAGAACTTTTGACCATTAAAACCTCGATACTTAGGGACTCTGAAGCAATAAGACCTTGAGTTGCTGAATCTACAAAATTTTGAGATCACATTACAGCCCCGGTGCTATGTAACCTCGAGAGTTATAACTTTATCTATAACATAAAATAAAAATATCGATAATTTTTGCAATAAGACTATTTCTCCGAGAAGGGATAAAAATCACGCGAGTACGTTCGAACGTTCGAGCAACTCGAGCGTAGAATATGAAATGATAAAGGCAGAGGGATGGTGGAAGGCATACGCGGTGAACATTTTGACCCGGTATAGAATGGCGCAGGAAGCATAAGTACGTGCATGGCTCAGGGTGACGAGCATAGGGCAATCCGCAAAAAGTTTCCGCTTTACAATGCTACGCCGCGGGCGCCTTGATTCTCGCGCGATGCGATACTGAAATGTGACTACGTGTAACTCCGCCCTTCTATCGCCTCCGTGTTCCTTTTCCTCGGAATTTGGAAGCGGCATTGAACCAGGGCGAAGCTACCGAAATGTATGCACGCCGCCGGAGCACGGTAATATCAGATCTATTTTACGAGCACTGCAATGCAAAGGCATCGATGTTCGCCACCCTCGATGATTCACCGTTACTTTTAGCCTTCGCAACTGGCGCCATTGCACGAATTTTTATTCAACCGGATATCCGCGACCCGTGTCTTTAGTTTCTGCCTTTGTGCCTTCGGCTCTCGGAACTGAAATAGGGAAGGGAACAAATCGCGCGTTTATTTCTCGTGTGATAGATGTGGGTAGAGTTCGATATTCAAGTGGCGTTCATTGTATAATGGAAAGTATAGTGTGCAGTGACGCGAAATGTGGCGATAAAACGAGAGGAAAATGCAACGTGTGGTAAATGCAAACGGTGAAATACAACGCGTTATAAATATAACGTGGTACTGCAGCGCATGGTGATACGACGTGTGACAATGTAACGTGTGGTGATATAACACGTGGTGACGCACGGCGATGTAACATGTAATAGACATAGTGCGTGAGAAATCACTCGTGGCGATACAATACGTGTCAACTACTATGCGTAGCAATACAACTCAGGATAAATGTAACGCGTGGCGATATAATGCGAGACAAATGTAACTTGTCAACGTACACAAAATGCAACGTGTAAATGCCACTCATAGCAAATTCAACGCGTGGCGAACATTATAAAGCCAATATTACATGATACATCGTGCGGCAATATAACACATAGTAAACACGACGCGTTTTAAATATTATGTGTAACGCAAAGCGTGTCAAATAATACGCATAGCGTTATAATTCGTGTAAAATAATATGTGTGGCGATACAACGCGTGGTAAGTGCAACGTGTGGCGATATTATGCGAGGCAAATGCAGTGTGTGGCATTGTAACACATAGCAAATGCAGTATACTTTAACTACTACATATAGCAAATTTAACGGTGGCAAATACCATGCATGAAAAATTCAACGCGTAGTAAATTTAAATTCACGTAGAAATTCGCTTTGAAATTCAACGTATGGCACATTCTACATCTGGCGATATAAGGCGTACTATACGTAACGCATGGCAAATATAATGTGTTGCAAGTACCATTCAAAATAGATAGGATATGTAGAAAATATTATAAGTGATGATATAACGCCTATTAGATACAACGTGTAACAATATATGACAAATACAGCGTGTGACGATACAACATATATCAAACACAATGTGTGACAAACATGTGACAAATACAGTATATGTATACGAGATACAAAGTGTGGCAAATACAACATGTGACAAGACAACACGTGTCAGAAGCAATGTGTGACAAATACAACATGAGCTACAGATAACATGTGACAAGTCCACACGTGTCACATACAACATGTAGAAAATACAACGCATGACTAATACTAAACTTGACGATATAAACCGTTGCGATATAGTTCTTGAGGATATAACGCGTGGCAATACAACGAGTGACTATATAAAACGTGACAATGCGAAGCATAGCCATATAATAGATGATGGCATAACGCGTGATGATACACTTCATGGCGAAATAACATCACAACGAAGTGAAAGAGTAGCTATACAACACATAATAATATAACGCTTGCGATATAACACGTGGTGATATAAATAATAAATTTCATCTAAAATATTTTTTCCACTTTCGTCGAAAGTATACTGTAGATTATTAAGATGCAAGCTGTCACGAAGCTGGGATTCACTTTTTTTTTTCTTCTTCAAGGTGATTTTTCTCTTTTTTTCACCCTGCGGATACGTACACCCTGGTGTGATGAAAAAAATTTTGCGGGGATAGTGGACGATGTAGCACCCCTGCGGCAGAATATAAATTACGCAATTTGTATAAAGAGCGGAAACTACTTCTGCTTCGCTTGAAACTCAACTTCGTACAGGATGTTCCAAAAGGGATAGATAAAATCAAATTCTTTTAAATCTGATACTTGTAAATAATTATTTTAAATCAATTTTATTGAACATAGTGTTCATTGCATAGCGTTCATTCAAAATAAAGTAAATTTGTGTAAAACAAATCATGTGACATAACCTAACTTTATTTCTAAGATCAAGTATCTTAAAAATCAGAAACATAATTTCATGTTATTAATATTTTGAAATTTTGACAACAAGCTTATCATTATTAATTTTAAATTATATTAAGTTATTATTATTAGTAGTCAAATTATTATATAATTTTAAAATTAAAAGGATAACCTCCAAAAACTGAATTATTTCTTGTATTCCTTATTTCGTACACACTTTTGATACTAAATAAATGCGTTTAAAGTTTACTAAAATAATTTAACTTTCGTCTAACGAAAATGCTTTTAACATACATAGGTATTAAAATATAATTTTTTTTACAAAGTTTATATTATAAAATATCGAACAAATCAGCAAAGAAATTTTGTACGTTTAACAATCTCGTTTCTACATTATGGCCACAATATTTATTACAAATTCTAAGGAGCAAAATTATTCGATCATTTATCACATCATCTTTAAGAAATTGTTTTACTTCACGTTGAATAGTATAGTTTGAAACATCCTGTAAGAACATAAAGAGATATGCGGGCGGCATAAATGCTTTTATGCTCAGCAACGTCCGTGCGATCAATTCGAAGTCCGGATCTCGAAACGCATAAAAGGAGTTGAAGAACGCGGAATGGTGAGGAATAAACAGAAGAAAAGGAGGTGGCAAACAGTTTTACAGACAAATATACACCGCTTCGAAGTACATGTTCGAACGTTTCCGTTTAAAGCTGCTAAAATATGCGCATACATTTCAGCTTTCAATAAAATCCGTCCAATTTTAATTAGCAACAATTTATTCAATGTATTCGATATGTTCAGGTGAACATACTTTATTTATTCGGAAATTTTAAACGCGTAATATTTATAGAATTTATATTCTCGAAGATTTAAATATGTTAAATGATTTATATGTATTCTTATAAACTAATTGAACTAACAATAATATTCATTTAAGAACGAATAGAAGATATTTAAAAAGAATCCCCTTAAAGTACCCACAAATGTGTTAATATTTTAACTTAATAGTGAAAATTCTTTCAATAAAACAGTTATATAAAAGACGTATGAAAAAATAAGAAAATGTAAATATTAAATAAGTGAATATATTTTGACAGTTAGATAATTAATTATACAAATTTACGTACAAAAAAATTGATTACCTTAATGGATGTTATCACTAATAATATTGCAATTTTTTTATAAATGAATAATAAATTGGAAATATTTATTACAAACTAAACATCACAATTTTCTATATGAATAAAAATTTTAGTCCGCCATTTTGTGACGCCATTATGCGCCTGCGCAAACTGAACCAAAATTCGTACACTTATCAGACATATTTTGTTTTCTTACGCATATTACGGTACGTACTTTAGAATAAAGAACGTACAAAAATAAACAAGTCTTTTATTTTAAAAGCAGCATCCCTTATGAGGAAATTCAACATTATTTAGGCGATGCAATAATTCAATGCGATTTTAAAAGCATTGCACGCGGTTTCAGGCAATGCTCGAGTGCAGCCATGCAGCAAGAATGTCATATTAATCAATTAGTCGAACGATGGGCGTACAAAGGATACCGAATGGTTCGGTCCATTATGCAAGTAGAACCGTGGAAACCCTATGGACCTAAACCAGACCCTTCATGGAAGTCCCTCAGAGCTAGCCTAGAACGTAATAGACGGAGCGTATGCAAATTAGTCGACCAGACTAACGCACAAGGGTTAATACTTAACACGACGAAATACCAAGGATGAGTGATAAAATTATCGTGTTAAACTGCATGATAATTTAATAATTTTTATTAATTCCTCGTTCGTTTAATACAAGTAAATTTTGATATTTCAATCGTTAGAATTTTCAAGGTATTTACAGTGTTAGATCACAGGAATCAATGCAAACTGTACGGGCTAGTCGATGAAATAGTATTTTTACCGTGAACGGAGCCCGGAAACGAGAGGAATAAAAATATTTGCCATTTCAATCGATGGACCATCGTTTTTTATCGATTCGAATTACGATTGATATGCGATACGAGCTTTTGCTCTTCCAAAAGTCAAATGCCAATTCCTTGCTATCTATTAACAGGATTTATACTATACTACAGTAGACACGCGTTATATTGCCGCCAATGAGGCTGTGAAAGCTTATCAACGTTACATCAAACTACGTTCAAAAGAACCAAAATCTTAACGTTTGATGTATCAATTCTGATCATGGTTCCTAGGTAGAAAAATTTCAAGATTGCAAAGTTTGAAGATTCCTAAATTCGAAGTAATCTTCGACGAAAACTTTACAAAATTGAAACCTCTCAAAGTTCTAATATCCCGAGTTCCTACATTCTCTAGGTCCCTATCTCCCACGTTCCTAATTTTTGACGTTCTCAATCTCCCAAGGTCCAAATTTAACAAGGTCCAAATCTCTCAAGGTCCCAATCTCCCAAGGTCCGAATTTCTCAAGATTCGAATCACTCAAGGTCCAAATTTCCCAAGGTCCCAATCTCCCAAGGTCCAAATCTCTCAAGGTCCCAATCTCCCAAGGTCCAAATCTCTCAAGATCCCAATCTTCCAAGGTCCAAATTTTTCAAGATTCGAATCACTCAAGGTCCAAATTTCGCAAGGTCCCAATCTCCCAAGGTCCAAATCTCTCAAGGTTCCAATCTTCCAAGGTCCAAATTTTTCAAGATTCGAATCACTCAAGGTCCAAATTTCGCAAGGTCCCAATCTCTCAAGGTTCCAATCTCCTAAGGTCCAAATCTCTCAAGGTCCCAATCTCCCCAGGTCCCAATCTCCCAAGGTCCAAATCTCTCAAGGTTCCAATCTCCTAAGGTCCAAATCTCTCAAGGTCCCAATCTCCCAAGGTCCAAATCTCTCAAGATCCCAATCTTCCAAGGTCCAAATTTTTCAAGATTCGAATCACTCAAGGTCCAAATTTCGCAAGGTCCCAATCTCTCAAGGTTCCAATCTCCTAAGGTCCAAATCTCTCAAGGTCCCAATCTCCCCAGGTCTCAATCTCTCAAGGTCCCAATCTCTCAAGGTTCCAATCTCCTAAGGTCCAAATCTCTCAAGGTCCCAATCTCCCAAGGTCCAAATCTCTCAAGATCCCAATCTTCCAAGGTCCAAATTTTTCAAGATTCGAATCACTCAAGGTCCAAATTTCGCAAGGTCCCAATCTCTCAAGGTTCCAATCTCCTAAGGTCCAAATCTCTCAAGGTCCCAATCTCCCCAGGTCTCAATCTCTCAAGGTCCCAATCTCTCCAGGTCTCAATCTCCGAAGGTCCAAATTTCTCAAGGTCCTAATCTCCTAAGGTTCCAATCTCCTAAGGTCCAAATCTCTCAAGGTCCCAATCTCCCCAGGTCTCAATCTCTCAAGGTCCCAATCTCTCCAGGTCTCAATCTCCGAAGGTCCAAATTTCTCAAGGTCCTAATCTCCTAAGGTCCAAATCTCTCAAGGTCCCAATCTCCCAAGGTCCAAATTTCTCAAGGTCCTAATCTCCCAAGGTCCAAATCTCTCAGGGTTCCAGTCTCCCAAGGTCTCAATCTTCCAACATCCAAATCTATCAAGGTCCAAATCTTCCAACATCCAAATCTATCAAGGTCCAAATCTTCCAAGGTCCCAATCTCCAAATATCTCAATCTCTTAACGGCCCAGTCTTACAATGTCCTAATCTCTCAAGAACTAATATCTCATATACCCAATCTTACAAAGTCCCAATATTTGAAATATCGCAATCTCCCAACATTCCAACTTTTCAAAGTCCCACTTTGCTAAAGTCCCAATCTCCCACAGTAATAGAAACTTCAACCAAAGTTCCCAGACTTCAAAATTCCCTTGTTCAAAAGCTCCATAATTCACAAAATCCCAACAGCCAACTCTCATAACTTCACCCCTAATTGTAAGTCCCAGTATCTGAATTTACCTTAATTTAACATAATTTGGTTACGCTAATTTATGTTAATTTCGTTAGCATAAATATTATTACAGTAATGTTTGAAACATGACAGAAGCAACAAAAGCTCTTCAATGTGATTCGAAATTTTCCCAACGTTCTGCTGCAAATTAAAACCTTTTCATCTTTTGAACCTTTATTCTTCGAATTCTATCAGAAAAAAGATACAACGGTGCGACTCGTTAGTTCGCCGCTGCGCATCGAACAGTCAATCGAACTTTTTATTCAAAAATTCCTCTTTGATGTTTTTGTTCCTGGAATCACAGTCGGAAATACCAAACGCGGCACATCGCGTATTTTCCTCATTCAATTTGACGACTTATGAATTAACCCTGCCATTCCCGTTACATCGTTATCCTTTGAATAAGGAGGCTACGGTTGAATGCGGGGGCTAATTCAACCCCGGATTGATCAGAAACCCATCTGCGATATGACGTCGGCTGTACTTCCGGCGTCAAGCATTTTTTTTTCTCCCGCGCTTGCATCTCGTTGAATTCGCGAAAAAGCAAGCAACCAACGATCGGTTCATATAGATCGATACCTACCGACGAGTTCCCATCGACGGCCATTTGAATAAGCAGGCTTTGCTTTTTTTTTCCTCCTCGTTCGATTCTACTTGACCCATGGACGCAAGGGCGCTGTCGCTAGAGATCATTTGATGCTTCAGCCTGTGTACAGTTGGCAACCTGTCCTGCTTCATCCCCTTTTGAATACACGGGACTTCTCGTCCGTGTATGGTGAACACGTGTGCGGGAATCTGTGTACGTATGTGTGAAGTGCGAGTGTGTAATAGCTGCGCAATCGAGTCCCTCGTCAATAAACGAACTCGCCTCTATTTACTTGTTACTTCATCATTGGAATTCGTACTTCTCTCCCCGTGTTTTGCAATCTATCCGGCCACTGATTTACACGGCTGCGCGAAAAAAAAAAGAAATCCAACGAGAGATAAATCTCGTTCCGGGGGTAGCTGCCAGACACTCAATGACGTCCTTTTATGGCATTAACGTTGCCTACGCTGATCGATAACGTCATGACCACCGCCTGTACGTGTGTGTACATGTACGGGGTGTTCAGAAAAAGCCATTAAATATTTATGTGTTACATAGGACACAATGTATCGAGTACAACAGCCTTAGTAAACGTAGGTCGAAAGTTCAACCGTTTCTGAGATACAAACTTTTTTGTGTTAGTTACGTGATTACTGACTTCTAGCAGCATATGTGATGTTGATAAGGCACTGAATTTTACTCAATTTTGTTTGGTATTTCATGACAGATTCCAGTAGTAGTCAGTCATTAATCGATGGTTGTGGATGCATTTAATATTACGAGCTTTTAAGATATCGTGCTAGAATTGTTGGTGTTATGCTGACGACAAAATGGCAGATATGTATGTTTGTGCTGAGGGAAGCTTTAGCTGCACCATATCTTTACGTGGAAGAAATATGTAATGTGGTATGTGATGTATGATATATGAATTGTATTTTTTCAAGGTCTATATAAACAAGAAATCAGAAGCAAAAATTATTGTATTTCTGATATTAAATCTGAAATTAAATCACACTATTTAGTACTATTAATACATTTAAAAATAATCGTATATTTTACAAGTTTTCATTGCACAATAATTACGATTTGATAGGTTATAAAAATTTACAAGTAAATGTACAGGTCATAAGAGACTAATTTGCAAGATCTTTGTTTGTGTTTGTACCCACTTCCAATAACAAAAATTAACATTTATCAGTCAACGTATTGGTTGTTTGCTTCCATGAAATTATTCACATTTCGACGAAATAATACTCCTACTCATCGTAATGCAAGCACGCAACATAGCTTCAAATTTCGAAATGGCCGACACGCTCTCTGCGTATAAAAATCATTGAAAATGTTCGGGGAATGCTGGTGAATCGAATTTATAACAACAAAATATATATGGCGCTTCAATAATTAAGAGCCGTCATTGAATGTGGGAAAGAATTCATAAAAATTTAATCGAAAACTCTGTCTCCATTGAAACCCAATTGTTTGTAATCAATTGTAGCTATTGATTATTGAAAATAATTTCTGCTGTAATTCATTACTGAATAAATGATTTTTAGGTAAATGAACCTACACAAATAACTTGTAGCATGAGTTCACCAAATTAATTTATAGAGGAAACTTATAGAATAAATGTGTAGAATTAACTTATTGAATGATCTTCTAGAATCAATTTACAAAATGAACTTATTGGAATGAACTTAAATAATGAATTTTTAAAATAAATTTAGAGGAGGAACTTATAGGACGAACTTATAAAATTAACTTATAAAATTAACTTATAAAATGAACGTAATAAATGATCTTATGGAATTAACTTATAGCATGAACTTATTGAAATGAACTCTTATAATAAATTTATAAAATAAAGTTGGAACAGTTACTTATGGAATGAAATTGATAGCATAAACTTATAAAGTGAACTTACAGAATGAACTTATGGAATTAACTTATAGAGTGAACTTATTGGAATGAACTCGTAGAATGTACTAATAAAATAAACTTATACAATTAACTAATAAAATTAACTTATTAGAACAAATTGAAGCAATGAACTTATAAAATTGCAAGCGTAGAATTTTCCATAAAAAGTGCAGTAATTCATCACCGACGTAAAAATATCGAAATTTCGTTTCACAGCATAGTTTTCCCCGCCCTCTCACGCGATATTGCAAAAGAAAAAGTTAATAGATTAGCAAAAGCTTAAAATTTCAACCGGCAGTACTGATTTTCGTCTTGTACGTAAAAGGATGAAATGCAAGTTGTTTTGATCGCGATATTTCGTAGTCTATGTGGCGCAAGTAGTCGTGTTAGAGAAATTCAATAGAGCATTTAATGGCTACTCAGTCGGTGCTCGACTTTGCGGGGCTTTTTGTCGGTTTGACTGATTGCGTCGCGCGGGCCGCGCAGCCGGCGTTTGGATAGCAAAGGATTTTATCGTTATGAATTTAATTTTCGTACAAACAGGACCCTTCCCATCGTCCACTCGACGGAAACAAGCGTTACGTGCCGATGCAGAGCCGGTGCACAGAGTACTTAGAGGAAGAGGGTAGCAAACGCTCGAGTGCCGTGCCGTGTCCCGGCTGGTTACCTGTAATCCAATAAAACTGGGAGACTCAAACGAAATTTAATATCCAATACCATCAAAAGTCGTTGGAATTGTTTCGGGCTAGTTGTAACTCTTGTCGGTGTACTCGACGCTATCCGAACCTACCCCTGTGCACCCCCTACGTCGCCGCGTTTCCATTCATTCATTCGTTCGAACGATGCCGAAACCTCCCCCACGGTTAGAGGATTAAAAAGTTGCGATATTCCGTGAGCTATCGCGATTTTATTTAGGTGCGCGAATTTCGTTGCGAATACGGTGAACGGCAGACAGCTTGTTGTGCGCTGGATGTTATTTAAGGGAATAAAAATTATTCCCGGCGACGGAATTGTTGCGTTGCTGGTATAATGAAAACGGATTACGTTCGGAAATTTACGCACCGCGGGAACGTTTTTCATTTGTTTTTATCGTGGAATTCATTGTTGAGTGAATTTCGGTTCGCAGCCGGAATTAACATGTAGGAACTTCTGACGCCGCTGTCGTGTAAATATACCCCTCATATTTTTAACAGTCTTCTGGTGGGAAATTATGGTTCGTATTCTTTAAATACTAATTCGTAAACAATAAATTGTGTAACGGAAAATTTAGGTATTATGTAGAGGAAAGTGTAGTGATAAGTCTTATTATGTCAATTCATTCATGGTAGTCAATACATGATAAATTGTTTCGTATATTTATGGAAACCTTGAAAATTATTTTTTATGCAAACCAACTGAATATTTATGTTAATACGCTATTTGTTTTTTATAATGTATTTACATATTAAAAACTAGTGTTTAAAGAACATTGACCAGACTTTTGAAAATTGAGATTATTAAAAACAGAGAGGGTTAGTATATTTATGCAACTGTATTTGAGGTTAGGATGCAGTGGTATACTTACTGGACGTCTTAGGCGCAAAACCTAACTATATTTCAAAATGTTATTTCTTTCATTAACAGCGTAATGAGAAGTAGTCGAGTAATTTTACAAAATAAAATATTCGTCCTTGAATACTGAATTCATTCACCAAATTTATTCTTATAAAACTTCTATTTCATTTAATTTGTATCGTGGTAAATTATGTTTTGTCACGAATTATAAATATAACGTTTTAAGAAAGGCTTTAGTGAAAGGGAATTGGGCAGAATATAACACATATCTTCGAATTACCAAGCAAATCCGACGGAAGTATTTACCCTATGGTAATCTGCTGGACCACCAGTTTATCCTTTGCGGTGTAGACACATTCGTACTTATCGTTATTAATTAGTGGAACGTGTCCAGTAAGGCCGGACAAGGGTCGAATTATCTCGACAAATCCGCTTTTCCCAGTTTAGGTCTGGATAGGAGTTATCATGCATGTTTATTTCATTTCTGTTTCATCGATAGGAACAATAAATTGTATACAACGGAAATAATAAATCGAGCTTTCGATATTATGTTTGCAGTATCTTGCAGTAATAAAATATAATTGAAAATCGAAATATTTCAGCTTTGAGTAAATATTGACGGGGTCAGAATTATTTTTTATAACAATTTTTTTAACTGTGACTACTAAATTAAATCTTTACAGTGGTAAAGAGGGGGTTTATGAGGTTAAGGAATTATTAAAATTGAACTTGATTATTTAGAGATTTGAGGATTTGGGGATTTTGGGATTTGGGGATTTGGGAATTTGGGAATTTGGGGATTTGGGGATTTGGTAATGTGGGTAATTTTGGAATTTGGGGATTTGGGAATTTACGGATTTGAGAGTTTATATATTTGGGAATTTACGGATTTGGGGATTTGAGGATTTGGAAATTTAGTGATTGGGTAATTTAAAAATTGGTGAATATAGGAATTTGAGAATTTAGAGATTCAGGAATTTGGGGATTTTGGTACTTGTGGATTTGGAAATTTAGGGATTGGGGAATTTAAGGATTTGGAAATATAGGACTTCAGAAACTTAGAGATTTGAGAATTTGGGGATTTGGGAATTTAGGAATTGGGTTGTTTGTGGATTTGGAACTTTTGGAATTTGGCAATTTAGAGATTTGGAGTTTGAGGAATTTAGAGACTTGGAAATTTGAGAAATTAAGAATTTGGAAATTTAGGGATTTGAAGATTTACATATTTGCATATTCGGAAATATTAAAATTTCAAATTCTAGACAAAATTTAAGAATTCTGTGATTTAGAAATTTAACAACTTGAATAAGTAAATTAAATAACTAGGAAAATTAAGGATTTTAAGAACTTGAAAATTTCGAAATATGAAAATATAAAAGCTTCAGCTTTGTAAATCTGAAAATCTAGAACCACATGTGCTTATTCACATACAAAGTTTGCATGTCTACAACATAATAATTGACAAAAGATAACAACAGTTTCCCAGAAGAAATGTATTTTATTTAAAAACCGATTACATGCATGCTTCCATTATAAAGAAGCGAAACATCTGTCGACTTGTCAACGGTGTTGCTATAGTGTCCCATGTCTGATCGCTACGTTGTATGTTCAAGTGTTTAATTTCACTCTGTAGGAGAGCACTGGAACAGCTTCAACGGTCGCCTGAAAAGATATACAATCTTCTACTTGGAAAAACAACAATAACACGTGTGTTTCCTCTATGATCGTAATATAGAGCTTTTGAATTTTCTTGTATTTTCATGGAAACATATTGCCTTCAACTTATTTGAAGCGAAAACACGATCTATTTTATTAAACGTAAAAAGAGAAACCGAATCTTCTATTATTTCACGTGTTCTTTTTAATTAAATAATAAAAACCTGGTGGATATTACCAATATTTCATAAACATTATAAATAACAACTCCTTTAAACAGCAGTTCATAATTTGTGTATTAATAATTTAAACTTAATTTTCAAATCTAAACCTGAAAGATTTGTTGAACCTTTCAAGTATTAATAATTCAAACTTTAATTATAGAATTTCTTTTCAAGGAAATTTCCCCGCTAATATTTTATTTCTTCGCTAAAAAAATTTAAACAGCTCAAATATTTTAATAAAAATTTCCCGAAATCGGGTCACGCCATCGCTATTCGAAGATCAAAGCAAACTAAACAGAGCACTCTCGCACGATAGTTAAATACTTCGACAAAAAAAAAAGAAAATGAGAATACTGTTCTCCCAGTAATTAACCGTACAGAATTTGTTTGAGACAGGAAAACGTTTACAAAAGTAAAAATTATTCGATTAACAAATTCTCTGTCGACCGAGGGACAAAAGTGGTTTGAATAAAAAATTCAGGAATTCAATTGCGCTTTGTCGAAAGTATTTTTTCACCTCGGCGTTTTGTTATGCCGGCAATAACAGTAGATCCGCTTAACGAGCCCCTAAATAAGGGAAAGTAATTTCATGTGTTTATGGTTGAATTACCGCAGGGTGGAGAACACCTCCGGAGGCAATTAACGCCGACTTCGTAAAACCGGCACCTCCGCCAAGCACCAAGAACATCCTGGGTAGAAACGTATCCGCAATACAGGACACGATGTATGGTGTACGCATATACACGGTAGCGACCTTTTACGAATAGGCAACCCTTCGTTGTCCTGGTGAAACGAACTAATTGCTCTGGCCCAGAATAAATATAACCGCACGAGGGAAATAGGATCTTGGTTTTGGATGTAGACCCGGTTAATTCGCTAGCCACAGGGAACCTTCGACTACGTAATTGCCTTCGTGCTAAGTTTTCGGGTCACTGGTAACCTTGACTCCTTATCAGCTATCTGGGTACTAAAATTAATTGTGGAGAAATGCTTTATGGGGAATTCGTATCGGGAGAGAAAAGGTGTGCGGCGTTGGCTTACTTTATGTGAATATTCAAGATTTTTTAATTACAGAATTTTTTGGTGGAAATTTAAGATTGTCGAGTTTTTGTTGCTTTGAAAGTTTTAATTTTCAAATTTTTTCACTTTTATGTGGTTACATTCTAGTTCTTAAATTTTTGAATTTCCAAATTTCAAACTTTTGAAGTTTTGATATTCTTAAATTTCGAAGTTTTTAAATCCTTCTTATAAAGTTTAACGTTCTCAAATTTTGAAATTTATAAATTCTCAAAATCCCAAATTTGGAAGTCCCTAAATTGCTAAGTCCTCAAATTTCCAAATTCTCAAATTTATGAATTTTCAAATTTCCAAATTCCAAACGTTTTCAGTTTTAATACTTTTACATTTTTAAGTTGTCAGATTCTTAAAGTTATAAAGTTTCACATTCCCATATTTTGAAATTTGCAAATCTTAAAATTCCCAAATTTTCTAGTTTCTTTTGTCAATTTACAAATCTTTATAAATTTAAAGATTTGAAAATTTACAAAATTCCTGAATTTAAAAAATTATCAAATTTCCCCATATCCAAAACACTAGATCCCTAACTCCCTATGTCTTCAAGTTCATAGACCATAAAATCTCTAGATCCCATAATTTAAAAATCATTAATCTTTGCCAAATTTATTACCATTATCTACCTATTATAACCACAACGAATCACTTTACTGTTCACGAATGACCTTCACAACAGCCATCGTATTAACAGCCGTCATTTATCTGTACCTCTAAAAAAGGGCAATAATAAATTTCGACTGTCGCAATTCTTTCGCCATAGTCCGTTTTAAAGTGGTCCGCTGTAAATGCTCTTCAATATCGTGGTAATGAAAACAAATAAACAATATTTGAAAAATCAAGTGGTGCCAGGAGTGCAGCCAACAAATGACACATACCGAATCGAGGATTTCAGCCAAAAATTGTTGACTATCGTTGTTCGCCAGCGTAATAACGCGTGAGGTCGACGAGTGGCTAATAACTATTGGACCGTGTTGTGTAATGCATCAACGGCCAGTAATTAAAAGCTGTTTTGTCGTAATGGCTGTACCGTTACAATCATCGTCGTGCTACCAATAAATCCTCTACCGGGGTGAATAGGTTACCGCATTGTCCATGCTTTTTTGTTCCTTTTTTTTCTGTTTACACGTTGTGTTGTTGGTCATGCGGCTGAAAATGATCCCCGTCCCTTCGCGGTACACGTGCGTATAGTAAATAAAAAACGCAAACGCGTGACGGGTAGCTTGCATCATGATCTCACGTGACATCTACCTATTTTGACCCATATGGTACACGAAAACCACAACTGTCGAATTAATTCTGACCGACACACGCTTTAAACTTCTGTTAACAATATTCTGCGGTATTTTCGTTCCATTAATTATTCTACAGGCTGTTTCATTTCGGTTGGACGTCGAAATTATTTTTCCTATTAAAAGTACATAGAAAATACAATTTTAGAACATTTGGTGATAAAAGTTCCACTATAAATTACATGTTATTTATCGTGGAAATAATATGAACATTCGATTTTGAACACACTGTATAATTCACGATGTATTGATTCACCTTCGTGAAAGATCACCTCCAACTTCATGGGAAAAATAATAAAAAGCGGTTGACGCTTCACTTGTGTAGAAACAAAGAACCATTCCATTTATAAATTGCAGAATTTAATACACAAATCATGAAGTCTCTTTTTCAAAAAATAAATGACATATTTCAATGCAAGCGCAATCGTTTCAAAATATAAATTCGTTGATAAAAGAGAAAACAGAAGTTGAAAGAGATTTCTGTGTCAAAAATTAAGCGGATGTTTAAAGAGCCTATAATAGATGCCAATAGTAATAAAAGGGTTAAGAGATTATTTGGAGTGTTTGAAGAAATGCGTTTAACAGCTAACTCATTCAGGATTATTAATCCTTTCATCGCGCTACAGGAACCGACTCTGCGAACAACCGGCTGCTGTTAAGCCAACGGATTTTCAAAATCCTAGATTTCACGGGTCCTAGCTTTGCTTCGACATCGTGCAAATTAGCAACTTTTGAGTCACTTGCTTATTCGAATTATTCAAATATTCGATTCTCAAGTCGCAATTCTGAATCTGAATTATTCAAGCATTACAAATTCAATCCTGAATTCTGCCGATGTTGCAATATCTCAATTCTTCGATCTTAAAAAATTTCATCTTATACAGAATTGCGTACAATTTTAATATATAGCAGGAATTTTTAAATTAGTTATTTAGTTATTTAATCAGTAATTTTGTAATTCATTTTGAGGATGAGATATTCGAGAACTAGTAAATTTGTGAATTTGAAAGTTCAAAAACAGAAGGAATTTGTGAAATAGAAGTTGCGAATTTAGAAATGTATGAACATGCATAAACGAAATTGGATGAGTCTTCGTCGACTGCACAGCATTTGCGATTGCAGTTTTCAACGAACATATCCACATTTCCCGATGCAGTCTGCAAAAAGAGATGAATCAAAACGGTAATAAAAAGGTAGGTAGAAAATCGAAACGGTAGGTCGTAGCAACGTGTAATTTATGGCGTAGGCGCATTGAGAGCATTGGACGATTCCATGGGACAAGGTGGGGTAGTGAAATAATTGGCAGGCTCTGCAGGGTGCTCCCTTACATTCAACATCGCATTACGTAATAACCAGGCCGGTTAAAGAGGGGAGGAGCAGGGTAATTTGCAAGAGGGCGAACCTACGTGCAACTAGGTAGAGAAAAGGCTTGCTTTTCGGGGAGTTGATAGGGGTCGCGTACGCCCCTTCTGCCGTCCGGCAGAAGATTTAAAACTGGCGCGACTCGCTAATGACCATTAACTGCTTGTCCTACGCTCCACCTACCCGCTGGCACACGCTTGTCGCGTCGTTTTCTGTGTGCGTGCCCGCTCTGTCACGCTCGCCTTTTCCCTTGGTCCCACGTAACAGAAACGGGACGAGCGACGTCAACCAAACCCCCTCTTTTGCGAGATTTATGCACCGGATGTGACTCGGCTTTCATGCTTTATAGCTTTCGAATGTTAGCCCGCGCACGACTTGCCCGCTTCCACTGGCATCCGCTTTGTTTTCTTCATTCGGAAACACGATCCTCGCCACAACCCGCGAACGCTTTTCGCGATGAAAACGACTGCTAATCGACGTACATGTGTTGATTAGCTGTACTCTATGTATTTAATTTACCGCTATATTATGAGACATTCTTGATGTTTTCAAGCGTGAATTGAACTCGTTTCAATGTTCACGTTGGGTTGATATCTAGTTGAATCGACTACCGAACTGACCAGCTGATGAGGTTTTCAAGTATAAAATTTGTTGATTTTTTCGAGATACGGGATGTGTATTAATTTATACTTTATTATGTGTATACTAATTTATATTTTATTTCTAATTTTATAGTAAGTGCATCCTACGTTGGTGGTTTCAGTATTTTGGGAATTCAGTTTCGTTTTTGAGAAGAGGAATAAAAATGGTCTCTTGAGTGGACATACTTTCTCCTTGTTTTTTTATAAATACTTTAATTTTAATTAATTTCTATTGTTTCTATATTTTCATCATCGCATAAGTAACTTCCACCATGGAAATTTTTTTATTTTACTAAATTTTTATCTTTTCTGTTTTCATCGCCATCAAATCACTATCGCCATCACTACTTTTTGATTACAACCTTTTCCTTCAGGGTTTCTTCATTTTATCTAGACATTTTTCTACCATTCCAATTGATAGTTAAAACCGTAAGAATTTGTAAGAAATGTAAAAAATGTCCAACAGTAACTTGCACATATTTTGTTAAATTACGATTCGCAGTAGTCTAGACGGAAATATAGCACGTCGATAAACAGTTTTCGGTGCAGCCGAATTATTTAGAGGCTGCTGGAGATTGATCAGGTGTTACCGTAAATTTTCTGGTTATTCATAATTGGTTACACATGAATACTGCAGTTATTTGCAGCTACGAAATCAGTTAGAGCCACTTACTTAGTTCGGAGCTTGTAACTTCGAAGTAACTTTGAGACTATGGTACTTTTGAGACTCTGTAACACCAACTTCCTACTCCACGGACTTATACGAAACTTTGTATCAACTTCCCACGTTTGCAAACCCCGCGACCAAAAATGCATAATAAACTGGCATAATATCTTAACGCAGATGCTTATCTATCGATTCTCGATTATCTGCTCTTTGCATTCTATATAGGCAATAAAAATATTTTTTTTAATACTGTCTACTTTGTATTATTCTTCCATTTTCTTGTGTTCTACCTTTTAGTAGGTTATTGCTTCACTGTTCTTTTAGTTTACTGTTTTATTATTTTATCATTCTACTTTTTATTTTTTTATTGTTTTATTATTGTACTGTTTCACTATTTTACTATTACACATCTTTATAAAGAAAATATTGGACTTATGTATCTTTCAACACCAATCAAGTTTATTATGATGCAATGTGTCCTCTCAGCAATAGTCCAAATACCTCACATGCTAATTACATGTATATAATTTACTAGATGAAATGAACAGAGATTAAATTGATATTATGTTATCTAATTAAAAATTACAAATATTCAAAATGACCACCATCAACATTAAACTCACTTAATACTCACGTATGATATTAATATTCATGTACATATACATTTAATTAGCACCGCCGATTTTGGTGATCTCACCCCGGTATATTTCACAGGGTGTACAATTTCTATCACAAACATTACTCTGTTAATTAAAACGTAACACAGTTTAACAAGATCTAGTGAAAGCAGAAAATGTGCTAGCAATGTATCAGTCAGCCCACACATGTTAGTAGTAACCAATAAAGAATGTCCCCCAATTTCCAAAATGTCGAACGACCGCTCAACCATCCATAATTATCCAAAAATACCCGTGGCACGTGAATTTCCCCCGGGGTTGCAATTAACGAAGTCAACGCATCCGAACGTCTCCGCATTTAACCAAAAATATCAAACCCGAACGAGACGCAGGTTCCGCGGAACATGGCATCAACTTTTTATTAGAAATTAGACGGATACGTTGGCGCAACAACAGATGCGGGTAAACGGGGAATGTTTCGACATGGCGGTTGTATATGAACGTTATCAGACGTCGAAGATCCGATTGGACGATAGTTTTCCGAGCTACGAAGGTAGCTCGATACAGAGATATTTGTTTGATGTCGCGTGCGGCGTACAAACATCAGCTGAATACATTCGGGACGATACTCGTGGCGGATTTGCGCTCCGTGGGAAGCTGGCTTGTGATTTTAGCGAACCGTCGAGAAACAACCAAACTAAAATGCTTTTTAGCCGACCGGTTCAGCTGCTCCTCAATGATTAGACCAACGAGGTGATCCAAAGTGAAATCGAGCAATCTACAGCTTTACAACCACGCTATAGCTATGAGGTGTTGTTGCAATTGCTTTTGTGGTGATAGATACTCATGCAGTTTAACAGAATTCTTGGGTACATATTTTCTTAATATTTTGATGCTCTTGTAATTCTGAAAAGGCAATTTCACACTGTTTTAACTTAGGATACATTATGCTATGAATAATATTACGGTTTTATCCTTAAAATTTCTGTAACGATGTTTTTGCACTTACAGAATAACAATTTCACACAGGAAAATATTTTCACAGAAGTGTAAAAATGATGTTATAAATAATGTTTCTAACCTTAAAATTACGTCATATTTTTGTACTTCTGTCATGACAATTTTACACAAGAAAACATTTTCATGATACAAAAATATAAAAATGTCCAAGTGATAATTAGAATATATTATATCACAAATAATGTCACGTTTCTGACCGTAAAATTTATGAGCCACGTAACGATATTTTTGTACTTGTAAAATGACATCTTCATACAAGAAAACATTTTTACAATCCAAAAAACTATAAAAATGTCTGTGGAAAAGATTGGAATATGTTATAAATAATGTCACATTTCACTTGAAATTTATGTAAAATAACATGTAACGTAATATAGGTCATATAATATAGGAAAAATTATAATTTCCCAGAGAATATTAGTAAAAAACAAGAAAAAAATTTATCGATCTTTGTTGCATTCGACCTCTGATCGTTAGCGTTGGAGGAAATTACTTTACCGTTATAACCACAGCAATTTCTTCGTTCCACATTCTATATAACTAAATTACTAGTTCCATACAAAGCTTTGAACTAAAATATCTCACAAACGGTCGTCCATTCTGAAGAAACTCATAAGGGTTTTGTCATACTATATTGGTATTACGATCTTCGTACATGGGACCTGAAAAGAACATTACATCCTTTGCTGAATTTTTGAATGATTTCAATAGAGAAATATTTGCATTGTCTGAAATAATGACAAACATTCCGAATATTAATAACAATTTACAATTAAATTCAATACTTTAACTTGACCAGACTTTATCTCAAAAATAAATATGTCTGAATATATCTCAAAAACAAAGGCCAATGATGACATGTATAAAGATAAATTGTTCAGAATAGTGTCCTTGGCAAAATATTTCAAGGTCGTTAAAATCAGTGAATCGGTCAAATAAATTGCAGCACTCGTCAGACACAGCACGGTTATAAAAATTCTTATATGAGATACGCAGCGACCAATTAATTTCGTGAAAATTTCACGGATGCTTGCGGAGTTCTTACGTCTCCACGATTACCCGGAAATCCTGTTAATAATCGAGAAAGTACCGGGAAACGTACGGGCTCGACGAAGGTAGAAGCTCGTCGCTCTATAAATCTGCTCACGCTCACGACGCCAGCGTGTACGTACATGTTCCCGTAGATAGGTACAATAAGATCGTAGCAGCAGCTTCGCGAGACGTTTCGAAAAATAAATGACGGGGAAAAATATTCGCAGCCGATATAGGAACCGATCAAATTCCTCCAGGAAATTGCCTGTGATATTACGATGGTCTCGCGCCGTTCCTCCGCTTCCCTTTTCTCTTTCTCCTCCGATCTTCCGTCTCCCTTCCTCATTCGTCTGTCATGCCTCACGAGTTTTCTCGTCCTCGAAGACGATCTTACTGTCCCCAGGAGAGTCCCTAGCAGCCTTAAGCTGGAGTTAGCTCTTCAGCCTCTGGCCAATCCGTGTAGTCTCGATGTACCGTTCTGACGAATTTTCTTAATTTTCTCTTTTCAATTAAGTTATGATTCTTTCTGTGAATTTTTTTTCGTACTTACAATGATTAGGTTTTGGAAAAAGGGGGAGCTTTGGTAGTTAAGGGCAGTTGTTCGAACGGTATTTAACCAGTATTATTGATTTTAGCTTGCAAATTACTGGGCAACATCAAGTGCGGTTGATAGGATTTTGATATTTGTGGATATATTGTTCAAACCTGGTGTAGGTTAAGTATAGGATTAATAGGAGTTTGATGTTGCGAGATATATTTAGATTAATCTATTTCTGGTTACGTGTGGAACTGTTAAGAGTTCGATACTTTGTTTTGTAGTTCGTTAAGATTTAGGTTATGTATGGAATTCATTTTTGAGATAAACTTGATTAAATTTAGTTTTAGTTGAACATTGATCTGACAGGTCTGTTACTTCTAGAAATTGACTAGATCTTAGTTTAGTCAATTAGTCAGTTTGGATCAGGTATAAAATTAATTCTAAATTTCTTTCTGCCCGTGAAGTCCTGGGGCACTTGATCTGCCCATCACAAATATCGTACCAAGAATACAGCGCAGATCATAGTTATAGAATCCCATATTAATAACTATTTCATACTAGTACGAAAATATCACTCTCAAAAACGGATTCCATGTACCCAAAATTTCGATCGAAAATTTTTCATCGGATATTTGTTGCAATTAAAATTCAGCGCTCGACGCTCACGCTTCGTCAACCCCGCCGGAAATTGATAGTCGCGGATAGAGGATTTCACATACCATTGGTTGGAATGCACGTTTGATGCGACATTCCTGATTTCGCGGTTCTTTTCCTTTGCATGCACCAGAGCGTGTGTGACCTTTGACTCGGAATGTAAAGGAAATCTTCCGAAGGTATGCTCCCGAGATATGTTCCTTGGAGAATTGTAAAAGTAAACCGCGTCTATCGCCGATTCTCCCCATCTTTATCGAGAAATCGACATTTTACATTTATCACCAGAGATAGCAAAAACCACTAATTAAAATATTTTATAATTTACCGTTATATCAGTACCTGTCTATCAATATCTATGTCTCAAAATTTTAATATACACAAACATATTTTATTCAAAAATATATATTTCATAAATATATTTTATTCATAAATATGTTTTATACTTACTAATTTTTCTTCTTTTTAATTTATGTAAATAATTATATGGAAGAATATAATTGAATACAACGTATCTAATTTTTTTACCAATTTTGTTACCAAAATTTAATGTGGATCCCTCTCAGTTTCTGAGAAAGCCAGTTTTGAAATGGAACAGAATATTTACCAAAAGGTCATTAATAAAAATTGCATTTGGTATAACATCTCCGTTATTGACCATCACCAGTATGCAAACGTTTTTTTTAACAAATCACCTCATACTAATTTTGTAAACTTTAAAAAGTTTTCTGATGAAACAAACCTTAATAGCCTTTAAAATAGTAAATAAAATACTAATCCAAACAAAATAGTAACTAAACAATTGCTATGTTTTAAGATTCTGACCAGTATATCATTGTTAACAAAATGAAATATGCAACTCATGTGATTTATAAACATGCTAAGTACACAAACTAAGAGTTGTATCATGCATCCAAACGGAATTCGGTTGCTGCAAGAGAATCCTGAAGCAGCGATAGGAGGTGAATCTTCCCGTTGGCAGCCAAACTCCTTATTCCCCGTTGCTTCTCTGGCTCGGGTTAGGTCCACGTATCAATGTTTGTGGCGACACTAACTAGAAGAGCATATTTGCCGTGCAGATCTCGGTTATATGCAGTCCAAGTTGGCCAGACGAAGAGCCACTTACTCGGTCTGCCACTCCATCTCCGCCTCAATGGAACTATGTCATGCTTACCAAACTGTTTGGAGTGGTGGCCCAGTGTGTATCGAAGGAATCTAAATCCATGTTATAACCACTTACACTGAAGCCAAGTCGTTCTTCGATAAAATTAAATCCGATCCCGTTTACCGTACTCCAACGCTACCTATCATTCGAACGGACCTCGAGGTTAAAACATAATTCACAATTTCTATAGGTACCAAGTTTACCCATTAAAGTACGAATGAGACTTGGAACTGGAACTACTTGATAAAGGGGTTGAAAGGGGATTGATCGAGAAGGGTTAACCGATATGGAAAAAGAGAACATTCTGTAGAACCTTTTGATATACAGGATGTACAAAAAGTGATGGTCGAAGATTTTGTATTTTCTATGTTATATCTGCTATAATGCAAACCTGATGTATATGTGTGTTAATACAGATATACCGTTGTATGTTTATTATGCATGATATACACGTAGCTTAACACAGATCTAACCTAATAAGTAAATTATATTATGCATAATACGTAGCTAATAGTATACATAACCTAATGCAGACGTAACCTAGTATGTTCATAATATTATGCATGATATACATAACGTCATGCACATCTAACCTAATATTGCATCTGCAATTTACATGTTACATCATTTCTGTAATATGTACTTTATCCCTAATACATTTTTGATTGTCCTGAAATTAATTTAGACAATCTATGCATTTTGTTATAGTTAATATATATATAGTATACATATATGAGATTGTATATAACCTAATCTCGAGCTAATATTACACCTACAATTTCAATATTATAACTAGTATTAAATATTATATTTAACCTAACCTTTTTTATCACATGTAATATCAGCAAGTATCATATTGATAGGCATGATTCAAATCCTAACCTGTCATTTAAGTCTGAACCTACATTAATATTGTATCTACAATTTGTACCACATGTTTAAGAATGATGTCTAATCTAACACAACTTCAGTAAACCTAACCTGTAATCAAACACCAAACCTAAACTAATGTATCTATAATTTGCACCAAACATTATATTATGCTTAACCTAATTTGACCTAAACTGACTATTCCAAGTAAATATTATGTCTCTATTACATTAGGTTTGAATTAGGTTAGGCATAATATTAGACATAATGCACTGGTTACAATTTAATAACCTAACCATACTTAATGAGGTATAACGTAACTCAGATTTACTTGAACCTAACTCAAATCTATTTGAACCTAACAGATCTACTCGAATCTATTGTACATAAAGTTAGGTACCTATCAAGCTTTAAAATGATACATCTTCCAAAATGAATGAATAATCGCTTGTGCACATATTGCAACCGTAAAGTGACACCTCGGTAATTCGGGAGCATTATTTTTTGATCGCACTGTACATAATCTGTCTTCCCTTCACTTTTCGTATTTCGCTACGTAAATAGTGGCACGTGCAAACCACCGTGCAACCCCTTTCTGCTCGTCGCTTCCGAACCCTGAGGCCTTTCGGATCCGGTGCTGTTTACCGGCACAATATTTACCCGCGACTTATAACCATCGACTGTTAAGCCGGGTGTAAAGCGGTTACACGACGTGCTGAATATATATTCATATTTATTTACACACGACAATCTGTATACGCGCACGTGTATGTTGTTTTATTTGATTTCGCTTAATTGCAATGATCTGGGCGTTGTGGGAGTCCCTGTTGAATCGTGGATTGATACGTCACTACTGCGCCTGACCGAAGGACTTTTTATTGTTTCCGTTACTTTCTTGTTTATATTGTTTACGGCCGATTCTATTTCGCTCCATTTGTGCAACAAGTTTACGTATCGTTTCTTGTGTGAATTCCACATTTTGCGATGCGAAACACGTCCACGTTTTAACTCGTTGAGAATCAAATTAATTAATACCTTCGGCCTCATAGAAATTAACTGAAGTAATAATATGAATTATTGAAATATTTCGACTGGTGTAATAATCACATTCTTTGTGTACTTTTAGCAATTTTTGGATCTTTTAATCATTGCTGATGCAGTATATGTAATATTACACAGTTGGGTCTGAAAGTGTTAAACTACTTGAAATGAACAAAATTGTAAAAATGTTTGAATATTTTCGTAATATAGTAAAAACAATTCTGTAACAAATGAAATTATAATTTTTGAATGAATATTTGCAATAATAGGTAATTATATAACATGATAAAATTAGGACAGTTAATGGATTTCAGGATGGTGATATACCAACCAAGTTTTGACTTTACAAGCTCGGTTTTCCTCGTTGTTTACCTTGCATTAATATCCTGTTCAGCGAAACGTTTCATGTAAATATTTTCACTAATAAAAGTCACGCGAAATAATTATTGGGTATGTTACGTGCGTGCGAATTAATGATTCCATAATGATACACTCACCTTTATGGTCCCCTACCTGATGTTTGCGGATGAACGATTTATGGATATTATCCTCTTTCATTTAAACGATATATACGATAATCAAATACCCTTTCGGCACCACTGTGTACCATCATGATATCATATCTCTGTAATTATTGTCGTTATCGCGTCTCGCACATCTAACTAGTCATCAATTCGAATGATTTGGCGTACGTCAATCCGCCGAAAATTAATACTTATCTAGTTCTCGTATAAAGTTCATACTAGAAACTTCATTTGACATGTCAATCGTAATTTGCATATCACATTAAATCCAAAATTTGACTATTCCTTTTAACTTAATTCAAATTTTAAATATTCTTCAAAGTCTAAAATTTGGCGCTGGTGTTTAACTTCGTCTGTCAATCAATTAGAATTCAAAATACTTCTGGGAGCTCGAAATTATCAAAGAACTAAAATTAGGGAGGTAAAAATTTAGCCTCAAGTGCTTTGTTTTTTATACTTCAATTTGATGCTGCAAATTCATAAATACAAAGTCCAGATCAAATATTTAATGAACGCAGACACAGATGGAATTTAGAAAGTCAATTACCGCCATTTTCACAAATATAAATGAAGCTATTTCAAAGAACAATTAACATGTTCTTATCTTTTTTAATTCTTATACAAACATTTATGCAATGCAGAGATTAGAGTGCACTTTAATATTTCCGTGGTAGATTTGTGGCTGTGTAATACGTTGCAATATACATGATTTTGATAAATGTTACATTTATGACATTTTAGAGTACAGTTAATCTGCAAGATAAATCTTCAAAAAATTTACGAAATTACCAAATTACATACATTATTAAACTACTTAAAAATTAAATACGTGAATTGCCAAATTTTTGACGAATAAAAATGTGGTATAATAATTGACATCAAATAAGGATTAAAAAAGAGAACGAATGTCTCGATAAAATTTCCGTTGTCAGATGATTTAATAAAAGCTGTCGTGGTTACCATAATCGTCCGAAAAATTACAATTCAATTAATGCGAGGCAACGCGTGCAGGCATGGGAGGAACAAAAGTGTCTGCTCCCCCGTTTCATCGGGTCCGTTGTATTTTTCGTGCCGATGCACATGTCAAGAGCGGTCGCGTTATATTGCCTTTAATTGTGCGCCGTATTTGCCGATATGATTGCGGAGGTAAACAGGGTGAATTCAGGCCGGTTCGTCGAAAGGAAGAGGAGCCTTTTCGCAGCTGTCATGGACCGCGCGAGTCCTGGTCACGTGCCTTACTCAAACACAGTCATCCCCTAAACACGTTCGGCTCGGCTTACTGCTTTTCATTTACCCAGACCTCTTCCGATCCCCCCTTACGGACTCTTCTGTGCCGTGGATCCTTCGTTTTCAACCCCTACCTCGGCCTTCACCCTCCTTTTCTTCTCCCGTGTCTTGTACGTTCGCCATTCTGAATCGACAGATGTCACGGAAGGGCAAACACGCCTGGACGGACCTGTCAACGTCGGCCGATGTCGACGGTAATCGTAATTAGAATCCTAATCCGTGTCAGTGTCGTTTTACTTGTAAGCTTAGAATATTAATAGCACGCGAAACGGACCGTGTAAACGTTCATTGAAATAGAAACTTTGAACCCATTATGATTCGGTTCGTTTGGCATCATTCTTGGTAGCGAATGTTAATTCATTTTTAACAACATTCGTTTAGAGCACTTCCAGAAAGTCGGCGATGAGAGCGAGATCAAATACTCTGAGAATTTTGGGGACTTAGAATGTTGGATACTTTAGGAACGTTGAGAACTTTCAGGATTCTAGAGACAGACTTTAGTAACTCTGGGAAATGTTGCAACTTTGAAGAGTCTGGATATCGAGAGTATTATGGAGACTCTAAAAAACTCCAACGAATTGCAATTCGAGATTTTTGTAGCTTAACCCTTTGCACTCAGAGACACAGTTTGTTTATTATTGTTACATATATATTAATTTTTATTTAAGAAAACAATTTCTTTAACTTGATATTTTACTCTAGAGCTCTAAAATTCGAAGTTTCGGGGTTCTGATAGTAAAATTCTGGATCTCCAAGGATTTCCTGTTTGTTTCGACAAATGAATTTTGTTCCAATTTCTTCCGTTCAGGGATTTTCATTCAGTTCCACGCGAAATTTTGCAAGGCAGTTTGTTTTTTCGTGTTTGTTTCTCGTAACCATCATTTTTCTCCGTTTCTGTGTGTTTATTCTTCCAAACAAGCCCGCTGTACTGTTGCTTGTATTCTCAAGCTGTTACAGAAACGGTTGTGGTTACGATAATGATCCCTGTTGCGCGCTGTTTGCTTTTCCTTTTAAAGTGTTTCCCTCTGCCGTGGTAACTATAATTTCCCTTTGGTCAAACTGCAATTCATCCGTAACGCGTTACGGTAAATTTCGTTGTTTGGAAAATAGAGCAACTGCAGTTGCTCCACGGTTCAACGATAATTTGGCGACTTTCAAAGCAATCATTAACCAGTTGAATGTTCCGTGAACTCGCCGCCATTTCTGTATATTTATCGTGAACTTGAAAATATCTGATCGAGAACACCTACTAAATTACTATTAAAAATCATTCTCGAATAATTCTTCTTCCCTATTTTCGATTAACATCGACAGAAAATTCGATTGCATTCGTAACCCTCGATATTTCCCCGCGTCGGGGGCTGTAAAGGTGTGTCACGAAATTACAAGAGGTTAACATGATAAAGGACGCGTGCAAAGGTTCCTTAGCATCTCATCCAAAGAAATATCAAGTTTCAAGTATACTTTGCGGTACAGCGAGTGTATAAAAGAAGATTAAAAACAAAAGACAATAGCAATAAAGAGAGATGATCGCAGGCAAGACAGGGGGCAAACGGATGAACAAGCAGAAAGAATAGGAAGGGCAGAAGCAGCGTACCGAAGTAAAAGGGAGGCTGGCACGATGTGTAATCTACAATCCAATCTTAAGTTAAATGAGAGAAAAAGAGGGAGTAGCAGCGACAGGGAGAGATTTTGCCAAGGAGGGTTGGGGGTGAGAAGACACGAGTAGGAAAGGGACACGAGATAGTCAAAGATAAAGGCGAAGACCGCGCGATTACAACGAAGAAAGAGATGCAGAAGACGAAGAGAATGCCTAGGTAGAGAGTCCTTGGCATCCATACTCTTTACTCCGGGAATCCCTTCAGGATCTCTCCAAGATCTCTTCTCGCACTGTCTGCAGAAGTGTGTCGGCACGGAATAAAGGGTAGGGATGGGGTCGTCAGGGGATGGGGAAGGGGGGCAGAAGAGACAGCACAATGCGCACAAGGCTCGCGAGACATTGTCACCCCCTTCTTGATTCCCTTTTGTAACCCCTCCCAGCCCTCGTTCGAAGCCACCGAAATCCTGGAGACACGTCTTTGTTTCTGGTCTCTCGAGCGTGTGAAAATTCTACCTAGCACACAAGCTGCATTTAGGGCAAGGCGGATCGTTGAGGATGTTCAGGAAACGTCGTGTGCCGAGCGAATTATCCCGGACTAATGACACTTCCGGTTAGCTCCGTAGCAACCCCTGTCGAGGTTAACATTTCCCTGCTACGATATTCAACGTCGATACACGATATTTTTGCTTGTACAGCTTGTTAACCGCTCGTTAAGTGTCTGTTAGGGGCGTCCTTATCTTACGGACGTTTCTGGCACGAAATTATAACACTATGTTATCTCCTGAGTAGCAAATCGGAACAATTAATACATTTTATAATATATAAATATAATGAAGAGGATTGAAATATAGATTGTTTTGTAGAAGATTTTATTCGCATAATTGCTTCGAATAAACAAATTTTATAAATAATACAGTTAAATCAGTGACTTCGATTTCTATTATTTTTAGAAATACATGTAACAAAATTTATTTGTAAAATTATATTTTATACTTATATCTTTTAGAAGAAATTATATCTTTTCACAGATTACAAGATCTACTTTCAAGGTCAAATTAGAATTAGACTTCAAAATCAAATTTCATCAGATTTTTTACATTATATGTACGTAAACTATATAAAGCAAAAACCGATGAGATTTCATACTTTTCTCTGTCTAAAAAATTGTACAACTTCGAACCTTATCACTCCCTCCGTATGTGTACATTTACTTAAGTGAATGTGTTAAGACTAGGATGATTTACTTCCAAAAATAAAAATAAACTTGTATGAAGAATCCTATCTAATAGTACTAAAATCTAATAGTAATTTAATAGTATTACAAAAATGTTTATGTTATTCTAATATCCGAATTAAACTATATAACAGCTTGTAAAATGAAATGATAGTTCGACACCAAATGGGTTCGTGACCATTTTCACCATTCGATGTGTCGGCAAACTTTTTAACGACCGTATGACAAATGTTAACAGAAATTCATAAGGGAAGTTCGTTTTGAGTAAAGCAATGGCGTCTCAGAGCGGATAGACAGCCATAAACCGCCACTAACAAACGCATCTAACGGATTAACGACGAACCAATTTGCAGTTCGCATTCATCCACTAATACCTGGGTAATGTCGTGATAGAGTTAGCAAAGTTTCTAGGAGTGTCGACGAGGGTACATCGAGAACACATCAAGGAGGATACATGACTAGGATACACACGTGCAGGACTAATCCCTCGATAAGTCGTTCGACTCAGGTCCCTAGTTAGTTGCCTTATGAAAGAGAAGGGCGTCGTCAATTCTGACGAATCAGCGGTTCCTGACTGTCTTTCAAAGTGTTAATCGTCTCGATGAATCAGCTACATCCATTCATCAACAAATCTTTCACAGACTAACATCAATGGTGACGCTTTAAAATTAACAAGCTCGATCTCGGAGTAGCAGGTATTGAATTACCGAGAAAATTTTGTCAAATATTCGATTGCATAAAATATTATTATGTATGACATATATTATTATTATTGTAATTATTACACATGGTATTGTTTATTCAATAAGGAGAATTGGTCAAGATATTCATTTATTTTGAACGAGAAGAATTTTGAGCTCAGTGATAATTTGTAGAATTAAAGATTGTAGAATGCACTATATATTAACATTTCAACTTTCATTATTTATCTCCATGTTGCAGTAATAATTAAATAGTTCCGATGCAGCTGAAAAATTATAGGTTAGGGTCATCACTGTCACTATACCCTTGTAGAATATGTATCATTCGAAGGAACATTTTCAATATAAAATTTCACAATACCAATCCACGTCTTTTTCAAGTTTATATAAAATTTATATACTACTGTACTCATTAAAATTGTGTATTATAAAGTTCTGTAATGCAATGGTCAGTGTGTTCCTTTTTTAAGAAATAACAGATAATAAAATATGATTTATAATAGATGAAATGTAATGGATTTCATTTGTAATGAGCACACATGAAGTATAATGGAAATATAATGAAATATAATGGAGTTCATTTATAATAATACGACGCCATTATACTCGGCAGTGTATTTTTAATAAAACCCCAAAATGAAAGCTTGAAGACCATGCATGTGGCCATACGTATGGTTGAAGAAAAAATGTTAACATCGAATAAATGTCCTAGTAACAAAAATTACGTAAAATTTTTACGAAACCACTACGACGAACGATTGTTGCTTATTTAATATGTGTAATATTACACAGTCCGACAAAGTTAAATAAGTATAACGAACGCGTAAAATGCCGCGGGGTCTGATTTAAAATAATTATAATTATCGGTGATTTATGAATACGTGTAATGGTACGGAGGTGAACAACTGGAAAGATGGTTCATTAATCCGGAACAATTCGCACGGTTCGGCCGTTGTAGACCGTTAACGGCGTTTCGAATTACAAGTGGACAGAAAATTGGCTGTAATCGGGGCCATAGGAAATCTCGCTAATGACACTATAAAATTACTTATGGCACATTGACTCCCGTGACGGGTACTAATTCTAACGCCCGGATAATGAGACGCAACGCGGCGAGTAAATAACGCTTAAATACGCGTAATCGGCACGTGCGAAACGTCGCGTCCCTCCATTGTTAACGCGAGAAATTGGAATACGAAAATTTTATGCGTTTAAAACGCGTCCTGCTTTATCTGATGGCGTGGAAACTTTACGCGCGAAACAGCTCGTTTTCGACGATCGTTGTCGCGGATGCGATATACTCTCGTTATATTGCCGCCGAGAGATTTTCGCGCGTGATACTTGTCTATTGTCGTACACGAATTTATTTGAACTGGGGAAGTATCAAAGATTTTGTTGTGTGCATTTGAAACTTGAAACTTTGGTAGTTTGAGATTTTGAGACATTTTAGGGACTTTTTAGAGACATTTTAGAGATTTTTAGACATTAGAGACATTTTAGAGATTTTTAGGGACTTTGGGACTTCATTTTTGCGGTCTTCAAACTTTGTGACTTTTTAAAACACGTGGAACTAGAGATCCTTGGGCTTTGGAACTTTCGGACTTAAGAACATTCACGAGACAGAGTTTAGTACAACATTCGAATCTTGAGACATTGAGACTTTGGGACCTTCAAGTTTTCACTCTTACAGATCCAGGCATTTTGAGATCTTAGGACATTGAGATTTTTTAATCTTAGAATTTTTGGACTTTAACACTTCATGACACTTTGGGACCTTGGAATTTTGTGGCCTCAAGACTTTAGGACCTTGGTATTTCATGGCCTCAAGACTTTAGGACCTTGCAATTTTGTGTCCTCAAGATTTTGGACTTTGAAACTTTCAGACTGAGAAAGTTTGAGATGTTTGGATTTTGACATTTATGCTGTTAGAATCTTAGAACTTTTGAACCTTAAAATTTTGAGGTCATGAGGCCTTAAGAGATTGATATTTTGGAACCTTTGAACCTTAAATGTTTGAGGCCAAGGAGCATTAACAGATTGATATTTTGAAACTTTGGCATCAGAAAATTTTGAGGCCATAGATCTTTAATCGATTGATGCTATGAGACTATAACACCTTTAAATTTTGAGGCCAAGGAGCCTTAACAGATTCATACTTTTGAAGTTTTAGGATATTGAAGATTTGATAACTTTAAACCTGGATACTTTGGATCTTGAGTTTCTAGGACTTTGGGACTTTATGTTCTTTTCTCCTTGGAATTTTATAATTTTGTGACTTGAGCTCTGAGATCTTAAGATTCTGTAACTTCAATATTTTGTTTAATAGTTGCTACAGCACCATCTCTGACAATATAACCAGGCTTTCCTATATTTCCAAGTAATCGATTTCCATTGATATAATATTTGAAGCGAATTGAGCGAAATCACTATTTAATTTCCGTGGAATTTCTTTCCATTTACGAAATATCGTGAACAGGTAGTCGAACGGTTTCTTGTTAAAACGCGGTATTAAAACGAATTGATATTGCTCGTTAAAAATATTACGCTTTTATTTCCGCGCTGTTCCTTTTTTTTTATTCATTAACTCGATACTCGATTGAAAGGATATTAATTCAACATCGAGCAGGATTAAATCGATAAACTCGCTCCGTTGGTCATTTCATCCACGTCCGAGAAAAATAAACGGCAATTTCCGGCAATCTTCGAAATCAATAATCCCCGGCGATCGTCAACAATTAAAAAGCACAAATGCAACTCGGTCTAAGAAACTTTTTATCCGAAAGCTATTCATCAAACGCGCGCTTGCTCGCGCGCCGGAATATTTAGAAAATCGCGGCTGGGTCTCCATCAATCACTATCACCTGCTTGCAAATCAACTACCATTCCGTTGACAGTTATTAAAATTCACGAGCGTATGCTTTCAATTTTGCCTCGGTCCGCTTCGACGAAACAGAGACCAGATATTAAACGAACAGATCCTTTACCGGCGGCCAAATTCTTCTTAAATAATTCATCGGAAATCGCTGTTTCATATCGTTCCGTTTTCACGTTTCTATTTTCCTTTTGCCGGCGACAACCGTATGAAAATTTGACGACACGCCGCGAAGTTTGAGAATTTCGCAGCAACGGGAAAGAAGACTCAACGGGAGCACTGGGCTATCGGGTTTGCGGTGTAACCGGACCCGGAAGCTGCACGAGCCAACCTTTTCCGACCCTGCCTCCTCTTATTTCGCACGATTTCCCCAGATGCTCATTGGCCTCTTCCCTAACACCGAAGCTCGTTCCTAACTTCCAAGTGGCGAGTTTATTCTCCTCTTTTCTGCCACCTTCTTTTTTTTCCCTTCGTTTTCTCACCGCTCTATACTTCCGGCTACCGAACCATCTATTCTCCATGTACATGGGTTCAACGAGATTACCCTTGGAATCTGCTTTCGTGATTCACTCGAGTAATTGAAAGGATACAAGGCCGATGCACACTTCTCTGCTATTAGATACAACGGTTATATCTGCTGAAAGATATTTCTCGATAATGGTATTAGTGAAAAGGGAGTAGTCGTTGAAATACTTTTATTCTCGCGTTAAACACCTTTCCTTAAAAGAAATGTTAGAACGTTTAATAACATAAATGCATCATTTACTTTTTTAATAGTAAATCTACTGATGTTTAATGTAAACTTTGAAATTAAAATTAAAGTGGAAAAATAAACAAACGACGAAGCATAGATTAATATTAACATTAATTCTTTATTTAGATCAAATCTGTGTAGATATAGAATTAGTCTAATCAAAGAATTTATCTTTATCTAGAAACCAACTTCATCTACATAAATAATTAATATTTATGTCAATTTATGTTACAGTTTTTCATTTTTATTTTTTATCTAGATATGTTTGTCTTAATTTTATTTTTATTCCCTATCCAGAAAGAATTGTTTCATCATTATTAATTCTGTATAAAAAGTTGATATAAATTTGAAGAATAGCATCTTATCAAATTTAAGAATTTAAAATAAAGAATTTGTCAATTATTTTGCTCGGTGTGATATTTTTGGTGTTCATCTTTTTGAAGCAATTGAATCTGTCATGCCATCAGATATAATAGCAGTATGTCAACGTAGACATTCATCAAAAAATTTTTAATTCGAAGAAGTGATTTTGATTTATCGTTTATCAAGTTGTTCATTTTTAATAAAAGAACCAGTAAAATATGTTATATAAATGGATGAAGGCAAATATTTTTGGTACATCCTTAATAAATAATAAATGAGAACTACAAACTTCGGTCTAAAACTTTTTAACAGTTACTGCATTTATACTTTTATCTTTGTTAGTTCCAAAATGTTCCAGAATTTACTAGCACAAGTTCTCCACATACAAGATCAATAGTTCTAAATTTAAAGCACTTCGCTCCATTCAATTTCGAACTATATGTCCCAAAAACAGGTCAACAAACATTTATGGCCACTTACCGACTACCCCTTTCCTTGAACAAAATTTTCGAAAATTTAGTAGTACAAATTCTGCACATATAAGATCAATAATTCCCAATTCGAAGCACACTGGTCCATTCAGTTTGGAACTATATGTTCAAAAACAGGTCAACGTACATTTACGTCCACTTGCAAGCTACCCCTTTCCTTGAACCAAATTTTACAAAATTTAGTATCATAAATTCTGCATATATAGGATCAATAATTCCGAATTCGAAGCACTCTGTTCCATGCAGTCTAGAAACATCAGCTTGAAAACAGGTCACATATGCACCTACACACACACATACGTATTCAACAATCTACAGAGAAAATTGCACATTTTTTCCCCAGCGTTTCGTGCTCTTCTGAATCTGAAAATCTAGAAGAGAAAGGGGAGAGAATCAAATTTTGACCTACTGGCATATTTCTGCTATTATGTGCATACTGGTTGTGTCAGCTAAAAGTAACAGGTATTATTAAAAAGCATGATGGAACAACGTTTACAAAGAAAAACGTAGCATTTGAAAGAATGGGTGGATGCAACTTGAATTTTGTATATTTTATTTTTGCTGAGATTTTAAGATGACTGTGACTTTCAATATCAGTGTATGAATGACTTATAATAACTTGAGCTTCAATCAATTTTCAGTTGACTTTGAGTCGACTTTCAGTTGCCCTTCTATCGACCTTCAAATGAAAACTTTAAACCTTAAGATATATTAGATCTTAAACTCTAAACATTGATTAAAAAGGTTGAAACGGATTCAACCTTGAAATACTCAGCCTCAAAATATTTCAGAAAATGCAAGATATAAAAAGATCAAATTGCATCAACGTGTCTTAAATTTCATTTAAATCAAATTTCCTACACACTTCATTTAACAAACCTACTCAATTTAACACGTCTTTGATGCAACAGGAAACGAGTTAAGATAGCTTCTATGGATTCACCCCGTACAAGAAGCATATTAAAGAACCTACATTATTTTCATCCATAATTAGTTTCGAGTCACGTATTTCCTAAGAAAGGGAAAGGAGATAGTTTCCAGAAAGTCAGCAGCAATTTATTTGATATGCAATCCGTCGCGTTAGTTAATTCCCCAGCGCATGCAGTGAAACGAGCTTCGATTTAGCCTGTAAAGTGCGTCATGAAGCGTGACCGATCAAACGGGACTGCGATGTATCGCGCGCGAGCAATTAATTTCCGCCATTTATTACCCCTTCCCCGCCGCCGTTGTCGTAAAAAAGGACGGACAAAGGGCGGCGGGTGCACGGGGGCAAAAAAGAGAGAAACGAGAAGGGAAACCCGTCACCGTAGACCGGCAAACATTGACGGGGTACGGCGGTCGTAAAGGGAGGCTCGCGCATTGGACGGGGCTGCTCCTGTCGACTAATCTGTGTGCAGGGTGGTGCGTGACGTCACTGATGACTTATGGCGGTCATAAATCAACCCATTGAATTTCACAGTGTCGATATTTCGTTGCCGTCCCCCTCTCGATCCTCTATGCCGATCGCCTCTGGGGAGCAAGCTTGACGAGGCTCGCTGGCAGAAATAAAAAAATCGCCTCGATTCACGGCGAAACACCTCTGCAACGCGTTTCCGGTTCCTGTTCAAACCTGGACAAGGATATGGCGGATAATTGCGCGGAATCTGATCCTCGACAACAATGACTTCTATTCATTACGGATTATTGACGTAATGAAATTTCGACGTGTTGAATGTACCGGTAACAATCACGGGGATGGCATCAATATTAGTAGACATATTTAGGATATTATTCATATAAATATTAATACTAGTGCTAATGTTAACAGTACCTATAACAAAAATACCAGTATTAGTACTCATAACAACGGTATCAATACAGGTACTGGTAGTGATATAAGAAGTACCGATATCAACATCGGTATCAGTAGTCATATCAGAAGTATCAATATCAATATTAGTACCAGTACTCATACCAGCGGTATTTATATCAATACAAGTACCAGTACTCTTATGAACAGTATCTATATCAATATTAATACTAGTACTCGTACTTATGGTACCTATATTAATACCAGTAATGGGACTCATATCAACGGTATCCATTTTAATATCAGTATCAGTACGCATATCAGCAGTACCTTTATCAATATCATTATCAGTAGTCATATCAGAAGTACCTATATTAATATCAGTACCAGTAGTCATATCAGAAGTACCTACACCAATATTAGTACCAGTACTCATACCAGCAATACTTATATCAATATGAGTACTAATACTCATATCAATATCTATGTCGAATTAATAGCTATACCGATATCAGTACTCACAATGTATCAATATCTATATGAATACCAGTATAGATACTAGTACCAATGTTTATACAAATATTAGTATTAATATCACAGTAATACTAGTGTCAATACCAATACCAATATGAATATCTGTACTAATACCAAGATCAGTATCATAGCAAGACCAATGTTAGTACTAACAGCAATACTAGTACCAATACCAGAACCAATAGCAGTACCAATAGCAGTACCAATAGCAGTACCAATAGCAGTATCAATACCAGTACCAATACCAGTACCAAGAACAATACCAATAGCAGTACCAATACCAGTACCAAGAACAATACCAATACCAGTACCAATACCAGTATCAATACCAGTACTAATACCAGTATCATTGCAAGACAAAAATCAGTATCAATACCAATACCTATGTCGATACCAACTCTAATACTAATACTAACATCAGTACCAATAACGATCCCTAAATCGATGAAGCTACCGATGTATCCAATAATATCGAAAACCGATACCGATACCAATACCGATATCGAAACTAATAACTCTCTCTGAAAGTAAATGACATGTAGTATCAAAATAAATATCGTACATGTTACTTCGAAATAAAATATCGATTGAAAAGCAAAGAGGTATTCTCGTCACGGTCAAAAAGGAGTGTACACTTGTAGGGTTAGGTCGTTCTTAAATTAATTCAAGGCAACACACGCCCGCGCGTGCGAGGTGTGACTGCTGTCATATCGATATAATGATCATTCATATTGATGGAAAACCGGGCGGGACCGGATACGCGTGACTTTCTTCGCAAACATTGGCAGGTGGCCTTCGATTCACTGTACAATATATTTGCCGATCAGATGATTATCCATGTTACGTGCCACCGATACACGTGTACGGATTATTTGCACGTCGAAAGAATGAACTGGGATTGATCCAACTGAAAGAGACCTATTAAATTCTCTTCACAATATCATAACGAAGATGTATACATTTCATGCGTTAATCTGTATCTGACATTTATAACACCACTTTGATCATTTCAAATATTATTTTTCTACCGAATTTATCGTTAAACTTGCTATAATGAGGTGACGCACCTGATGCGTCTTGCGATGTTTCCCAGACAAAATTGATTATGTGCAAGGATTTTGGAGTGTATGTGGAATTTTGAAGTTTGAGGACTTTCAAAAAATTGGAAGCTTTAAGAATTTGTGAATGTTCAAGACTTTTAGGGATTTGTTGTGCTTTACGAATTTTCAGACTTTCTAAGTGTTCAAGGTTTTCAAGAATTTCAGAATCTTTAACACTTTTAAGACTCATAATATTGTGAAGACTTTCAGTATCTTCGAGGTCTTCAAGATTTTTTAGACTGAATGCTTTCAAGTGTTTCCTAGTTTTTCAAGATTTTCCAAATTTTCCAAACACGGTTGCAATAAAATTCGAGACGCGAAACTGTCCACGCGTATGCATACATATTTTCCGAGTGAGTGGAATCCGCACACTAATCACAATACCAATTAACACGTCAGGAATACAGGAGGAGTTCTTTTCCGTTCGCCGCTTAATTTATCGCCGAAAGGATACAGCGGCCTTTTGTTCCGCGTGGGACAACGTACAGCCATGCGAGATCGACAGCGTGGCTCGTAAATTTTCTCGATAGTATCGTCGGTGTGTTCGGCGTCGGGGTCGAATTCCGAAATTCTATCGAGACCACGTATCGAGCCGTGTCACGCGAAAATCGCAGAAGACCACGGGCAAAGGACTAAAGGACAGGCACGCCTAACGTTTCGACTCGGCATCCCAGTCAGAAAAAGACGAGTCCTCCCTTCAGAATTCCAGCAAACGCGCCACTCGGTTCCAAGCTACTTATCGTCCCCGGTGACTCTGCGGTAATAATTTATACAATTAGCCAGCCACGTCGTGGCTCGCGAGACGTCTGGTTACCCGTGTATAAATTAAATTATCAAACACCGCCATCCTGCTCCCTGGCCGATTGCACTTTGTTGTTGTCGACCGGGCACGAACAGGCATAAATACATGTAGACGCGTACACACGCCACGTACACGAGTGTACACTCGGTTGCAACGTCCGCTTACCTTGGATAAGGGTACACGTGTTAATTTCGTCAAATTTTCATTCACGTGTTTTCGTGTTTTTTCAATTTTTTTAGTCTTCAAGTTTCTCTGTTCTTGAAATCTGGTTCTTGTCAATTTTTGAATTCTGAAATTCGCGAAATTTTAGGTTTTTTGACATTTGGATTTCTGAATTCTTGAATCATTGAATTTTTTAATTTTTCTACTTTTAATGTTTTGAATCTTTTAATCTTTGAGGCTTTGAGGCTTTGAGGTATGGCGGTTTTGAGACTTTGAGGTGTTGGGGCATTGTAGCTTTGAAGTTTTGAAGCTATTTGGTTTTGAGGCTTTGAGGCATTGATGCTTTGAAGCTTTGAGGATTTAGGGTTTTGAGGCTTTGAGAGTTTGAACTATTGAATCATAAAATTTTTGAACTTTTGAATTCTCAGATTCTCAAATTTTCTAATATTCGAAAATTTAAATATTTCAATTTTCAAATCGTCAAATCCTTGAATTTTCTAAATTTCTACATTCTCAAATCCTTATATTTCCTAAATTTCAAAACTCCTAAATTCTTCAAATTTTCATACGAGTAATTCCTCAAATCTTGCCAAATTTCTCTGATCACCCAATTCCTAGAGTTTTTACAATTCTATATTTCTATGTCCCCAAGTCCCGAAATTCCTAGATTCTAAGATCAGTAAATCCCCAAGTTCCTAAATTCTTAGAGCCTCATACACCTACGTCGATATTTCTTTAAGCCCCAAATGACTACACTCAAATCCCTAAATTCTCATATCCATAAATCGTTACATCCCAAAATCTCCAACCCTTAAATTTTCAAATCCTGAAAAATCCCTAGATCCTCATATTCCTCACACTGTCAAATTCCTAAAGTCTCATAATCACAAATCTCCAAATCTCAAGATTTTTATATTCCTACATCCCCTAAAACTCAAACCATCCTTAAATTTCCGTATTTCCAAATACTCAAATTTTCAGTGCCTAAAAAATCCCTAAAAATCCCGGGTAGAAGTTAGGTACCGCATTTTCCCTAGGAACCAGATTTGTTGTTGACTGTACGAGCGCATACCTTCACGAAACAACGTCGAGCGTATGTGTGCCCACGAGATATCGGTGTGCCCACGCCGGCCGTGTTTACGAGCACAATTATACGCGTTCATCCGCTCGTGCGCTGGCGTGTGCACGCAGGAACCAAGAGTTTCACATGGGCCTGCACGGAAAGGTGGTTGCCGGGGCTAATTCCAGAGGCACGCGAGCCTAGAATCGATGCTTGGTTCATTGTCTTGATTTATACTTGACTTGCGTGAAGAAGCTAATTATTGCCCGCCGGCCCCGTTTATTCCCCACGAAAAATCAGCGGATGCGTAAGCAATAAGCTGGGGAACAAGACACGGACGTGTAAGGGATCCGAGCTGATAGGAGAAATTGAGAATTTTTTAAGAAATTGAGTTTCTTTATAAGGAAATTTTAAATTTAACCTTCTTTCCAAGTGAATTTAACAATTTCAGCTTTTTTACAAATTAATTACACAATTCGTGGTCTTTGCAAGTTAATTTAAGATTTTGACCTGTTTTGCAAGTTAATTTAAGTCAATTCTCTTTTTCTCAGTCTTGCAAGTCAATGCTCTTATAATCTCGAGTATTTTGAAAATTAAAAATTGTTATAAAATTTTTAATAACTTACAATTCTTGCAATTTTGAGATCTCATAAGCAGACTGTCAATGATAATAAATTCATATCAACCTGTGTGACGCATCTACAAGATCCACACTAAAGATCATACATGTCTCCACTTTGCAGATGCCATCTAATCACAATTACACAAACATATTTGTATAAATGTAACACTTCTATAACTTTCTGACGTTTGATTTTATCTCTAAATTTCCGAATTCCCAGTGAACATCGCGTACATCGAGATACCAAATTGTAAGCTTAAATTTGATTATCTCCAAGCAATAAGCTGACGCTCGAACGATCAGTCGGCAAGATTATGTTGGCCAGCGAACATTCAGCATCTCCAGGATCAAATAAAGCGTTCAGACAGACTAATAAAGACACATATCGTCGGTCATGGTGTCCCCTGGCCGTACATTCTTCCCCAACATAAAGATCAGCAATGGCCCATGTAATTCGTTGAAGGAACGTAGCGGGTCGTCTTCGAGGAAAGCTTAATTGGAAGACGAAAAATTAAGTTGATTCGCGAGACCGATGGCTCCATTTAATAAGGGCCATTTATTTCTTAATTCGAGTACAGGCTGACTCATCGATATACCCGAAAATCGATACGGTTCCGTCTCCCGAGGATAAAACGGATAATTTTCCGATTCGCTGTATGTACGTGGCTTGGTCATTTTAATCAGCGGTACTCATTATTAAAACAGCTGAATTTCATGCATTCACCACGGTTAACTGGTAATTACATACAGAGTAGGTTTTGCCTGACCTACTTCACCACCGCGATGCATTATACCCGCCATTGTATGGGAAATTGCGGAAAGTTTCATAGAACGACCGAAAAGGCCATATACGGCGCAGCGTAGATCTCTGTTCAAGTAGACAGAAACTAATTTGAAACAAATCTTATCTGCAGGAAACTCGTTTGTAGCAAATCTTTATCGGACCTGCAATTACCATTTACGGTAAATTTTCATCGCGTTCGATTATTATCAGCTGCTATTAGTTTGCAACATATTACCTTTTGCTTTATAGCTTTCGGGTTTTGGCAGATTTTAGCAAAATATCGATATGCAATCAACAGACTCTCGAATAAATTCCTGTCATTTACGTGCGGTGTTCAATTTTTTTGTAAATGTGTTTTTAAAATCTGGCAGGTAATATTGACGGGAAAATAACAAATATCTCGTAATAAAATTTATTTGGACAATAACGGTAGATTTAAAATTTGATAGACTTTGGAAAGGGAGAACAGGAAATTGTAATTACAATGGACAAAAAATATTTTTAATAATTTAGTCAATTGTAAAATTTGTTATTTGTGTTTGATCCGATATACAAGTTTCATAGTAAATTCTTTTTTGTTCATATGTAATAAAATACGGAAGTGTTGAATATTGCCCAAATTTTATTGCAAAATATACGGCAATATTAAACACATCAGACATGAAATTAAACATTAAAAATAAAATTACGATATTGATATAATAATTCTGACAGAATATGTTATAGATTTGAAATAGATACTTAAAAAATGTTATCAATAATTTTTATCTATTAAATTTAGTATGTGAGGAACACTAATTATCTGTTAAATTTTAAATCTGACAAACAATAATTATCAGCGAAATTTTTAATATAGCGAACAATAATTATCTATGGAATTTCAAATTTAATGAAAAATAATTATCTGTTAAACTTTGAATATAGCGACCAATAATTATTTATTAACTTTTAAATGCGAGTTTGAATGATAGCTTCGAAAATTGATAAAATTGATCGGAGACATTTAATTAGAAGCTGTTTAAACCGAAGCATGTAAACGATAATTACCAAACACTGTACACTGTTTGCACGATGGGTGCGTGTATGTGTACGGTACACAGATCAAGACATAAGTACCATAACCGAGCACTCTGCAACTCGGTGGATGTACCAACCACTCGAGTCGAATTCCCTTTTCTCCCTCTGACTTTTTCCTCCCTTACCGAACGACCGCTTTATCTACCCCTCCATTCTTTGTACTATGCAAAGATTTACTCAACAATACATTCTACGTGGCTGCGGTATCTTACCCTTCTGCCAACGTGACAGCTATCAAGGATCAGTTTCGAGATGACTCACTTGTAACGATATCCTTAGCCTTTTCTGCATACCACCTGTGTTACTATACTTCTGTACTGTTTAAATAGCTTCCAGATCTGAATTCAGTTCGATTCATTCGCATATTTTTTATTTTGACGTACCTCATATTTTTTTAGATACGATGGATATACGTATACAAATTTTACCTTCAAATTTTGGTAATTAGAAAATTAATCTTCTTAAAGATTATTAGTTCTAGTTTTAAATTTAAGGTCATTAGAAGTTTTAAATGTGTTAGATTTTGAATAAATTCAATACGAAAATCAAATTTCTAAGCTTCAATTTCGATTGATATCAAATTACCAAACATATGCTAATTCAATTCAGATGTGTATTAAATTTCCATGGTTTCAAATTTCGAATCAATTCAATTCCCATGAGTATCAGATTTCTCAGTTTCAATTTCTATGGATATCAAATTTCTTAGCTTCAATTTCTGCTCATATCAAATTACTGAACTTGTAATTCATATTTCAATTTAACTCCTACACGTATCAAATTTCCATGGCTTCAAATTTCGAGTAAATTCAATTCTCACACGTATCAGATTTCATAGCTGCAATTTCTATATATGTCAAATTTGTTGGTGTCAATTCCGACGGATATCAAATTACTAATTTCACAAATGCAAAATAACTTCAGTTTGCTCTCAAATCAAGAATCTAAAATTCAATTCGTACATCAAATTTCTAAATGTTAAAATAAACTAACTCAATTCCCACTCGTGTTAACGTTATAACAACAATGTTCAATTTGTGAAAGTATACAAATCCTCAAGAACGAGTTACAACATTGACGTTCCCCGTTAATTTCCGTAATTCTATAAAACAAAAGGAATGTAAAATTTTGCAAGAGGGCATTTTCTGTGTCTGAATTCCGTCTGAGCTTAGCGAGCGTCTAACAGAGTGTAACGACAAGCTGAAATGTAGAAACAGGTGAAACAATGGGGTCGAATGTGTATGCGTGTGCGAAGTGTCGGGGGAACAGGCAAGCTGCAAATCGCGTGGTAACGTAGGAACGGGTAAACGAGAGAGATTCGTCGTCGTCGTCGTCTACGAGGAGGACGACATGAGAGAAATCCGTTTTCACTTTTCGTCCTGAATCCCAATGCCGGCTGCTTGAGAAACGAACGAACAAAACGGCTGGGGCCACCGGTGGCCACTGCACCCGCAAGTCAGCTCGGCATGCAAATGCACCCTTCCTTCTTTTTTAACCTTCCTCTTTCGTTCCAGCGTTCGTCGACGTTACCCTCGCCTCGACGAGCCCCAAAGCCTCGCGATACCAAGAATATCTGCATCCTCGAGTCCCGTGGGACGTGGTTCCACTTCTTTTCTTTGTTCTCGTATTTTGTTTTCCGACCCAGCCACCCGACAAAGGCGGCAAAGCACGCGGATTCTCGTCGAACACCAATACCAGACACGCCACTTTCGAACATGCACCATGGTTAACCTTTTAAACACGACGCGCCACTATAGTGGCTTTCACGAATCATCTCTCTGTACGACAGTCCACTATAGTGGCTTTCGCAGATACCATCTCTCTGTACGACGATCCACATACTGTATGTCATCCTAGACTACATTTCGCCATAATGTTAGTTAGTCCGAATTTGACAGTCAATAGGAATATTACTTTCAAAATTTTTGTAAAAGTTTGGTTTTAACGGTATGTAGAAGCTTTGATCAATTGAGAGGAGATTTTCGCCAGTCGTGATCGAGCTTCTACTTCGACCTCTGGTTTCGTGAAATTCGATCGAATGGAAAGCTACATGTTATTCTAACGGGAGTTAGGAAGGATTGCAAGGTTTGCTCTCAACGAGAAAATCCCGGCCAAGACATCGAACAACATATTACGATACTTGCACCGACAAGTCGAGAATGCATCTTGGGGATTATTTTTCAAATCCAGAACTTAATATTTAAGAAATTTTATTCTTCTTGACGTAAGAATACATATGATATTAAAATATAGTTATTTTGTATGTTAATTTGTACGTGAAATCATTTTATGTTAGCCATGAAAAATTGATCAAGTATGTGGAAAATTGAAGAAATTTGTAATTTGATAGGTTAGAAATTTGATACAGGCAGGAATTCAATTAATTACTGATTTGAATGCTTAGAAATTCTTAGCAATTTCGATTTGTCGAAATTGGAGCTAAGAAATTTGATATACGTAAGAATTGAAACTCAGAAATCTGATATTCGTGCAAATTGAAAATAAGAAATCTGATATTTGTAGGAATTGAATTCATTCGAAATTTGACACCTCGGAAATTTGACACGCAAAGGAATTGCATCAATATGTGATTTGTTAGCTTGGTAATTTGATATCCGTCGAAATTGAAGCTAAGAAACTTGATATATATAGAAATTGAAACTAAGAAATTTGATACTCGTGCGAATTGAATTTACACGAATTTCTAAACCTTGGAAATTTGATATGCGTCGGAATTGAATTAACATACGATTTGAAAGCCCAGTAATTTGATGTCAGTAGAAATTAAAACTCAGAAATTTGACATGCGTGCAAATTGTAACTAATAAATGTAATAGCTTCATTGAATTTACCAAATTTTAATACACTTACGATTACAATTAGCCTTACACTTAAAACCTCCACAAGTTAGAACCTCCCAATCCCAATATCCTTCAAGATCAAAAATACTAAAACAATTCCTCGAACTGCAATTACTAAGATCCCAAACAAATTGCTCATATTCTTTCCAACCGGGTCTATCAATAATTTCAATTTAGTGATACAAATGGTGTAGCGACACGGGTACGAGTAAATTTCACCGGGTCAGGCCATTCGTCACTCGATTAACCGGGGGCCAGAAGGTGTGAAACGAATTAAACACGGCCAGTGGCAGCCCCTTCTTCATGGCACTTCGAAACCCTTTCCAACCACGTTTCTCTCACTTCATCTTTCAAGCGTTTCGCGACACGCAACGAACAATGAACATTGGATACTCGGGATAGAAAATGTGGGTGGTCGGAGGTGGAGGTTGGGACCGAGTTGGCTCGTGGATCAGTAGATGATTACGAGGTCGTAAATCTTACCGGAGGTTCCAGAGCACAGTCGGCGGTCCTCTGTGCTGTATCACGTTGCAAAAATGCTGCTGCCCTTTCACCGTTACCAACCTCGACCTCTTTCTGTTTACTTATTAATCGAAAGTACACACATACTGCATACGGGGCAGGCATATATGAACTTTTGGCTACTGTCTTCAATTAGGACAAAATTACTTTTGTAATAAATTTGTTTCGACGTATGAGTATGACGCACCGGGTGCGTCAGGCATTAATCAGTTTTATTAAGATGGGGCACGTGTGGATATGGAGACATGCATATTTCTAGACTTCTAGAATTCTAGGTTTCTAGATTCCTAGATTTTTAGATTTTTAGATTTCTAGATCCATAGGTCTCCAGTCCCTAAATCACTATATCATTAGATCTTTAGATCTTTGGATTCTTACAGTCATATTTCTCTAGATCTCTAAATCACTACATCACTAGGTCTGTAGATAAGTAAATCCCTAGATTCCTAGATCTCTAGATCCCTAAATCCCCAGGTAATACCTAGTTTCCTGTATTCCAGATCCCTTGATTCTCAGGTCGTTAAACTCCCATATTCCTAGGTTCCCAAATCCTTACATCCTCGGATCTCTATGTTTCCAAATCCCTCATATCCCACACCTCTACATCCCCAGATCACTCTATTCCTATATCCTTCTATCCTCGAGTCACTATATCTCCATGTTCCAACATTTCTGTGTTCTTATACCCCTATATCTCCACACACCTCACTCTTCCTCATATCCCCAAAACATTGTCCTCACAATTGCATATACCTATATCTCGCATAATTATCCCTAGATACCCACATCCCTAAACCTCTACATATCCATCTCTTTTTCCATATTCCCTCTATACCTACATTCTTTTATCTCAAATCTATAAAATATAATTCCATACAAAATCAAGGTGGACGCACCAGGTGCGTCGCACACTGTCTCTTACGTTGTCACCCTCGACGCACCGGGTGCGTCCTCCATTATTTTGCATGGCGTCATTAATCGGCGTTAAAGTTAATGTAACGCAAGAAACGTGATTTACACCGACTAACAAACGCTCCTAACTATACATATAATTATCCCTAGATACCTACATCCCTAAACCTCTACATCTCCATTTTTTTCCATATTCCCTCTATACCTATACTCTTTTATTTCAAATCTATAAAATATAATTCCATACAAAATCAAGGTGGACGCACCCGGTGCGTCGCACACTGTTTCTTACGTTGTCACCCCTGACGCACCAGGTGCGTCCTCCATTATTTCGCATGGAGTCATCATTAATCGTCGTTAAAGTTGATGTAACACAAGAAACGTGATTTATACCGACTAACGAACGCTCCTAACTATACAGTTCGTATTATTTTTTCGTTGATCGCGATTTAACAATGTGCACAGTGGCCACCGATAAAGGCTTGGCCGGTTAACGATCCACGGTCGGCGCGAAAAACAAAAAGATCCCCTGGCATTTGAATTTCGTGGTAGCCGAAGCGTGACAGGATGGTGTGGGTCTCGTATATCCAGATTCGTAACGAGTATAATATAATCGGTATCGCGATCGTGCCGCACCATCGATGCGTGATACAGTCGGAACCGTTTCGACCGACGCGGGAGGGATATTCGATTTGCCCGTTGTCCGTGAGTAAGGGCATTAAAGGATTAGGGTGAAAATCCCTGAAATTATTAGGCGATATCCAAGTGGAAAATGGAGCGCAGTTCGGAAACGCTGACTGGTCAGCGAACGCCGCACGGAGTACGGATTGTCCATCTGTTCCGGGGGACGATCTGATGGTCCCTATGCTAAAAGGTCGATCGAAGCGTGGGGATATCCCTGCAATTTTTAATTCTCGGTATTACCCTTCAATTGACCGAGAACATTGTCCCAAACAAATATTATCGCGATTTATGTTTGTAATTAACTACGGTATCTTGCTGCGTGTTAACCTCGATTTTTATCTCTCTTTGAAAAATTTTCGTTGTAATTGATGGATAGTATCGTATATGTCATTCTTAATGCGAAACAAATTACAAATATTTCGAATTTAAAATCGAGTACTGATGGATTCAGGATGATTGATTTGTTATGCATTTTAAACATAGATAACATTTATCATCACTATGACGCATTCATTATTCATGATCAATTTCACAGATTCCTTCAAATTTTGAAGACGTATTTTTACCTCTGTCCCTGGCAAATGTCCACTTCTGTCTTTTTCTTCGATATCGTAAATCAAACATAAATGTACAGATTTTTGATATACTGATACACGTATAATACATATACTGATCAAATACTTTTACATAATTTTTCCGTCCTACGAATTAGTGATTGTCCACAATTTTTAGTCGAACACTCAGTTTAATAAGGACATAGGTTGACAGTTATGCAATATACTGAATGTTTAAAATCAACATCGACCAGCTGACGTCTAAACAGAAGGTCGTTTCATATCATCGTGAGCTCTCCTGTCCATTACTTAGATTATTAAACCGAGCATCGCGCTACTTTTTATGGTGTCCTTAGAGCGAATGGAATGTACACGTATCCGTGGAAGCGTGTATTTTCGGAGCGTTTCGCGAGTTGGCAGGTTGAAAGATTGAGGCCCCTTGCCGGAGAAGTAAGTACTTTCCCGATCATTCGATGAATCTTTCATCCGACTATCGTAACATCGACGATCATGGATTCTCGGTTGCACGGGTATCTATCTGGAGAGCGCCATCGAATCACGAAGTGAAATCTCAAAGGGATCCATCGCGGGATATTACATAAGCCAGTCCATTTAACGTTATTACTTACGGCGAAAAAATTCAGCCCGACCATCCTCGTGTTATTGGACGTCCATTAGTGACATTGGGAACATATGGACAAATATTGTGGACTCTTGTTATATTGCCATGGATTGTAGGAGAACGAGCAAACTTCGTTTAATTCATGTTTTGAGTTCGAATTTTGTGGAGTCTCAATGTCTCTAGATTGTGCAGAGTCCATAGAATATACGAAAGTTACAAAGTTTGTTAGATTCACAGAATTTATAGGATACCCTGAATCTTCAGAAGCCACTGAGTCTTAAATGTCGCTGGAATTCCATATAGAATTGCTAGAGTCCTCTGTATTTCTAAAGCCCACAAATTTTCCAAATCCCTAAAGTTCTGGTTCTAAAGTCAAGTACCAAATTTATCAAATTCCCAAAGTTCTCAAATCCCAAAAAATTCCTGACAGCCCAAAGTCGTCAGGATCAAAAATCTTTATGTCCCTACAATCATTCGAAACCTCAAGGCTCTTAAGGACCCCAAAGCTTCCACAGTCCCCAGAAACTCAAAAGTATCCAAAGTCTCTAAAATTTTCAAACTGCCCCAGAATCTTCTACTCCTGAAACTTTCCAAAGTCATCAAAGTCTCCATAATCCTCTACCTCTCTATAATCCTCAGAGTCTCTAGTTCCCTAAGTTCCGGAAGTTGAAATTAATACAGTTCCCTAGCCCTCTAGAATCTTCAGAGTCTCCAGAGTTCCCAAAGTTGCTAAAGTTTCCGAATTCTCCAAATTCTCTGAAGTCCTCAGAGTCTGCAGACTCCAGTCCTCAAATTCCTAAACTGAATCCGGAGTTAGAGATTACACCTGATTTGAATGCTTCCGTAAATTAATACAAGTTATAGAATGGCGAATTTGTAAACTATAATCCGCGTTAATAAAACTTGTATCTGTTGCAAAATTTTGTAGTTATTTGTTAGAAAGTGTTTAAATGTCCGCTTCAAAAAATAGTAATTTCGATAGGATTCATGTTACACGTAGCGGTATCTCGAATGCAGGTGGTTCGATTAAAAGCCGGCCAAAGCAAAGGCATGATTAGACGGAGGAAATAGAGAAAAACGCGAGAGGAGAGGCTCGGAGATAAAAAAAACAAAACTATAAAATAAATTGAGCCGGCAGAAGGACAGTTTCGGGATTACCGGGCCGATGCATTTGTTTTACCGTAAAATCCGATAGCCATCGGCTCTGGGGTCTATAAAAAAACACACGACTGGGTTCGCAGTTGGGTGCGATTTCGAGATTTAAAGGAGAACGATCCGATCGAACCGTGTTCAATTAGTCTTTTATGTTTATTTGTTTCTAATTACTTTTCTTCTGTTTATAAAAATTTCACGTTTCAACTTCGAATTACTAATTTCATGTAATTAATAATTTATGTTGCCAATTGTAACGGAACATATCGTAACTTATAGTACTGTATCATAACATGAAACTATGAAATTTAATGCACATATTTGGTAGCGTATGAATTGATAATTTTGTATTATACAGTACGGTGTATGCATGTAAGGTAATACTCTATGACTTTCTAAAATTAATAATTTTAATGTATAAATTAATCTATATGTTACAAGTAATGTATCATATAATGTGTCATAACCTAAAATTATAAAATTTAGTGTACATAATAGTAAAATTAGGAATTTTATTGTATAAATAGTTAATAATACTATAACCTGCCATTCTTAAGTTTAATGTGCAAAATTTGCTAATAAAAATTGCATTCTGTAGCTTCACAAAATGACTAATTGCATGTTGTAAATTAATATACATATTATAAAGCAATATATACATTAGTAACATATGAACATATAGTATAACCTATAATTCCTGAAACCTGTACAGCATAGTTATACACACGTTTAAAAAAATCGCGCTTTAACTAAGCGAAATTGCAAATTTCATTTTATTAATAAACAATTAATAGATTATATATTGCAATGTATGAATACGTTATACATAATGTATTATAAGGTATAATTAGAAAATTTAATCTACAACATGGTTATGCATCCGCGGCAGTATTAAACTGGTTGCATAATTTGTATGGTATTGCCTAATTGACGAACAAATCTGCAACAGCAAACGCAGGAAAAGCATCCTAACAGGGTGGTGTACACACGAAGCAGCGACGTCGTTCCGCGCTATTTTACGCTGAATCTATTCGAATGAGCCAGCTCGCTTGAAAGTTTAAACGAGAAGGAAGTTAGGAAGACTTGTTATCACGGTCGTTTAATCATTGCGGATTATGTAATGGGAAGAATGTGCGGTTAATTAGCGTGAGAAGATATGAACTTTTAGCTCGACGATTACTCCTCATAGAATCTTCAACTTCCTTTAATTCCTCTATTCATTTTATAACCTCCGTTGATTGCTGTTTATGTGTACATTATCGCGTTGTCCAGAAAATTAACATTCTTAGTAATTTCATGTGATTTAATATCTATTAGGTCCTGATCTTAGAGAAACGAAAGGTTACCTTAGTAAGAGGTTATGTGACATTCAAAATAACATATATTTAATTCAAAATGGTAGTTCAAAAATAAGGTGTTCTTTATTAGAACTCTTCATCAGCATTGAAAAAGTGTTAGGCATAATTGTCGAAAAGATTAGTAAAAACAAAAGGAGGTGTATTTATGCAACACACTGTAGAAATTATAATTAAAAGTATAAAACACGTGTATGATGCTGTAGCTCACAAGATGACATCCGTGAGAAACACTTTACAGGTTTTCTCCTTAGAAGAAAATTATAAGATCGTAGACAAATCTATGAACTATACTCTTTAAAAAAATAATTTATCACATCAGGAAAAAATAGCTCTTAGCTCCAGAAAGGTTGCCAACCCCTGTTCTAAACGATCAAGAATATGGTTCTAAGTAACGAGTCTATTGTTTGAAAGAAGAGAGGTGCGAATGCGACAAAAATTTGGCAAAGTTACGCAAGTTGTCTCGAATTCGCGCAATCCCCCATTTCGCACTTTCTGCGTGCGGAATTCCCCGGTGAATAGTTGTCGGACGCGTGCCGTTTAACGCCGCGGGCGAAAACATAAATTCCTCCCAAAAATGAATTGGACGGGCGTTATTCGTATCGAGCCGCGAGGTAAATGCTCGCTGAACCGAGCGTGTACACGCGTCTACGTGTCGGAAGTAGAAATTGCTGGTCGCTTTATCAACTACTCCTTCTGGATGATTGCCAGAATCGAGTGAAGGATGTGAGACCACGTTCAACGAAGTCTGAATCACCGATTCGATGCATTTACTACTTTTATTTATCTTCGCTAACTGTATTCAACGCTTCTGTTGTGCGGCAGTTTGTCGAGTGCTATGTCGACATGCCCTTGGATGACCGCTTTTGTTTACATTTGCAACACGCGTGTTGGCCAACAATCTCGACGAACACGAATTTTGATTATTTTTATAATATTTAACTAGTTTTATTTTGTATATCATGTATTTAATGAATGATTTTTCTTCATTTATTATAGTGGGAAATGTAGTGAAAATCAATGGATGGATTTGTGTGACTGTTTGTGTAGATGATAACATGTTGGCCATGACACCTTTGAGGATATTGGTCAAGCATCTTTTCTATAGAATTTTTCTTTACTATCTTACAATATTAAGGCTTGAAATTATTTAAAAGAATTTATTGCATAAGATATCTATATGTCATTATATTTTAATTTTGAGCCTAACGTATAATATAAAGACCTACTGTATATGTTCTAAGAACATATACGTTCTACATGTGTGTAAATATACGCTGTAACAACATGTAACTATTGTTTTTTAATAGCAATGAAAGTAATTTACTAGACACTGTACTATTAAAAATATTTAATTAAATGAAACACTAAGTATAATCTTTCACCTCACAGTCTTCTACAATAACCTTTTACCTCAAATGCAAATTAAATGTAATTATGTTAGTTAAAATATTAATAATTACAAAGTGTTTGAATACAAATGAAAATGTTAGAATATAATACAAATTTTTGTGAATTTCTCGCGCGATAGTATCGAATGAATTTTGAAAGATAACACATTTTTTTGGTACTCTCCTTCAATAATTATTGATCGGTCCGTTGAATCGCGATGTCGTTTTAATAATTTCTCGTTTTCCGGAAATCCGCGACCGTTCAATTTCACAGTTCCATTCCGGATATTGATCCTCGGCTGGCCAACTTCTCCGACCGTTGATTTATAGCTTTTAAGAGGATTGCATAAATATAATAAAATCGCGGTCGAGTTTTGGCGGCAGGGTTTTATCAGCTCTCGCATAATTGTCCGTGAACGATATCGCGAAACGCACGGTGTATAATAATCGCACGACGATTCTCGTATCCGCTAAATTTTAACCACTGTTTCCGCCGATCCAATTTATGCAATTATCGTCACGCGTTTCCATTCTATTCCTCCTTGCAAATTGCATTTCTAACTGTGTACGCGTTTACACCGACCGGATTCGTTTAGAACTTTTTTCTTTGTTTCAGAAGGGTCATTAACTGTTGTTCTAATATTACTAATTGTTGTAGCTACTTTATAGGTATTATATTACTAACAGTTTTATCTATATTGTTAATGGGTTATAACTTAATATTATTTGTTTAACTATATGTAACTATATTTTAATATTACTATTGTATATAATAATAGTTCTATATGTATATCTATTATATAACAAAATACTATAATTGTAATTATATATTTTTTTAATTTTATCCAATTAGTAATTATATATTTTTTTAATTTTGTTCAATTGGTTTTAATTTTGTGCAATTATTTATTCTTTTATTATAATTTTAGCCATTTTATAATCATCTCTTTTTTGAATTTTCTAATATTGAAATTATTCCAACCTCTCGTTGCATCATCTTTTCAATTCAATAATAAAATACACTTTCAAAAATAATAACGATACAAAAACAGTAATGCATCTTATATTACAACGAACCAAATACTTCCATTAAAAAATCATTCAAAGAAAACTTTCATAAAATGACAAATTCCCATTACATAAATTCAAAACAAAATATCGTAACTGAAAAGAACAAGAAATGTTTTCAATAACCTCACCGAACAATAACACGAAATTTATTTACGTACGATAAAATAATATTGCATAAAACATTTTATTCCCACATTCTACCTGCGTCAACGTGAAACAATAAAAAGTTAAATATTGACATCCTCACACATCCATACCAAGAATAAAACGAATGAAACGACAGAAAATATTCAGATACGAGAAGGGTCGTCGAATCCGCCATTGAACTCACAAAATGTGTTTGTCGATCAATTTGAAACAGGTAGCAACTTTTCTTTCAATCTATAAGCAAGAAGATCGTGGCCTCCGTCGGAAGGGTAATGTGTAATCAAAGGGAGGTAGGGTAAAGATGGAAAAGGGACAGTGGTAGCGGTGGGGGTAGAAAAGCAAACAATTTATGTTAATTAACGGTGGCCTTTGCTCGACGTTCTGTGCCAGTCAGATGAGAACGATACGTTGCTTTGCTTCGTTGAAAAGTCACTTGACGTTTTCCGTTGCGTATTTCAGAAAACCTGGCACGCCCTTTGATCGCTTTTAAGGCACCACTCGCTGTTGTACAGCTTTGTGGAAGCAACTGGTTCGAAGAAAAAATGAAATAAACGGGAACAGGAGGAAGAAGGTAATAAAGTATCGTATTGCGGGGACCTTTTGTTGAAATTTCTATTTAAAAAGGTAATTAAACAGTTGAAGGTTCGTTCTTACCTTCGAACTAATGAAAACGCATCTGGGACACTACTGTTTCGAGTCGATTTTAATTTGTTTTGCTATCATTTTGAGCCTTGTTTATTTGTTGCTGGGGGTAGAAAGTTAAGTTTGGACGCTTGATATTTTTTTTTGTAGAGTTGTATTGGGATTATTGGATTTAGGATGGAAAATTTTAAGGTTTTACGGTTTTGGGATTTGGAAGTTTAAGTATTTTGGAATTTGGAAATTTGGTAGGTGCAGATTTTTGAATTTGGAAATTATGGTGTTCAAGAATTTCAGAATTATAGAATTTTGCAGTTTAGTGATTTTGAAATTTTGGGATTGGGGCTTTAAAACTTTATAATCATAAAATCTTAACATCTTGAGGCTGTAGAAGCTACGTACTTTGAAATCTTGAGGTCTCAAAAACTAGATTCCTTGAAATCGTGAGGCCTCAAAAACTAGATTCCTTGAAATCTTGAGGCCTCAAAAACTTGGTTCCTTGAAATCTTGAGGCCTTAAAATCTAGGATCTTTAAAATCTTGAGACCTTAAAAGCTATAATCCCTGAAATGTTGAGGCCATAAAACCTGGGATCCACGAAACCTTGAGGCCTCAAAAGCTTGAGTCATTGAAAACTTCAGACCTTAAAGCCTAGGATCCTTAAAAACTACAATCCTTGAAATGTTGAAGCCTCAAAAGTTTGAATCATTGAAAACTTGAGACCTCAAAACCTAGGATACCTTGAAATATTGAGGCATTATAAGCTTTTGTCCTTAAAATATTGGTAATTTGAAGTCTTGAGTTTTCAGAATTTTGAAACATTGGTAATTTAAGATCATGTGGAGCGTTAAAACCTTGTAATTCTAAGACTTCAGCATATTTTCGGTTTTCTAACATAGTGAAGGCAATATGCTGAGAATTTGCTATGTTCAATAAATATTGTTTCGAATATATTGCAATTTTATTCCAAATAATTCTATGTTCTCTAATTTGTTTTATATAATTTTGTGGTATAATTATGGACTTGTTCCGATTCTGTGCCAATTTTACAGAAGACTGAAGATTGCAAAGAATTGATTATGTTTGTTTTTTCTGCATTTGTTCCGTACAATACGTTAGATAAAAGTATCGGCAATAGACAATGAGACGTTTTTGTCCGGCACGAAAAAGAGAAATTGCTGGAAGTATAGATTACGATTGGTATCAGGAAGCCTGACAAAAAGTGGGTCCGTCATCAGGAGCCAGTAATAAGATAAGGTCTTGCAGCAGTTCGTTCATTAGGAGCGATAGGGACGAACACGAAACGGAAGTAGCCTCTAGATTGCCCAGAATAGAATGGTAAAAGTGGTAACGAGAACGAACGATATCAAGGAATACAAAAAACCCTAGCGATACGAGTCGATTCTATGAATTTTTTCTAGCATTACGCATCCAAATGAGATAGCTTCTAATTTCCACGAAAAAAGAGCAGATAAGACGCATGTACCAAATCAATAGTCCACTGTTAATTAAATTCTCTGGTGAGAAGAGGAAATAATTAAACGGGACGATACCTAGACGATATCAAACGTGAATTTGAAACTGAATTATCCGCGAGTATCACCGGAAATCCGTTAAAAGGGCGGATAAATATCCAGGAACGAAGGAGAATAAAATTGAAATCGAAGGAGATTTTTTCATTCGCTGTATCGGAATCGTCTGTGTAGCTTGTCACCCGCGGACATCTTTATTCCTACCCTAACTTCCGGTCGGGGTGAAAAAGAACGGGCCGGTGAGGGAATTCCAGCGTTGGATAAAGAACGAAAATGGATGCCGGAATATTGGAAACCGGCTTCAGGGTTTTGACTCCTTGAAATATTCATTGAGCTGAAGGCCGTGTTAGCATTTCGTCGCTTTCCCGCCTTTTCTTTTTCCCTTCGTGGCTAGCCGGCTGTAACTGCTCATTGCGCACATTTTCACCTCGCCATTTCTTTCATAACTTCGTTCTTTAATAAAACGAGGAGATTTTTGCAGTTGTGCATGCACGACAGCGAGGAAAAAATTCAATTTAACCAACACCTCAATGAATTGTGAGACGTACACGTACTAAAAGAATAAAAAGATTAGTATTCACCGTCATTTTGAACGAATTTTCACAAATGAGATATCAGACGAAAGCTTATGTCTTGTAGTTTCGCTCCATATTCGTTATTTTACTATAGGTTAGAAAATTCAAGAGACACAGCAGAAACAGTGTGAATCAAGACCGAGATTCACTAATACTGCTTGAGGCCGATCGAGTACTTGAAAATGAAGTTGTGGTCGAGTTTCTGATAAACTAAAAACATTTAAGATATTAAATTACATCAATAAATTACATTTGTATCACATATTATTACATTAGTTCAATACAATAAATCAATGACAAGAAAAATGTCAAGTAATAAATTTGCAAAATAATTAATATCAATGGTCCATTTAAACATCTCCATACAAATGAGGTACGACATAAATACTTATAATCTGTAGTTTTATCACATATACATTTCATCATCATAACTTAAACCGTTTAGAAGATACAGTCAAAAATGTATGCCTCAAGAATCGTCATTAGTGTTGCTTGATGCCGATTGAACTTCTTGTATGTACTTCAATTCGATTCCAAAATTGGAGTACATTTACGATGAGATGTCTCAATTATTACTAAAGTTGTTGAGAAATTATGGATACTTGGAGACGCGTCAAAGGGTTAATTGAAGAACAACTCGTACATACGGAAATATTAGTGGATGTGAAATCGTGAATGCGTCCGTCTGCGAATGATCTGTGAAAATATTGCGCCCAACGACGAAAGTAGCGCACTTTCGGCTGGGAAATACGAAAAATTCGGGTCGAGAGGATCCTTCTGGCGTCGTTCAGCTGCAATTTTTTCCCTTCATTTGTGCGAGGAAACGAATGCAAAAAAAAGAAGAAAGGAGCGCGTAAAAATAGGAAACGGACCCACTTTTCTACCGAATGAGAGGAAGTTACTTATCTCTTATCCTCGGGCGAAGCCCGTTTCTACCCGCTCGACATGTTCCACCTTTAGGTCTTTCATTTTCTACGGCGATGCACCGCTTAAACATAGTTGCACGCCTTGCGCGCGTCGAATTTACGAAATTTACCAACTGTGCCGCCTGAAACGCGCAAAATTGCATCCCCTAAATTTTCCCGACAACGGGAAATTTTTCATTTCTGACCCCGTACAACATACACGAGTTTTTATATCGCTTTCCCCGCAGGGAACAACGTGCCAGAACACCGTTAACAATTCAAGTTGTTCCACAGAGGAATGTCATTGCGACATTTGTAAAAAGTTCTAAAAATCACCGAGTGAATTATTTCCCCGTCTGTTTTTATTCACTTCGCCGGAGTAACGAAATTTTAATTAACAACGCGAATCAAAAATCACGGTTATTTAAGCACGCCCGGAAACGCGGCCGTCCCTTGAAACCAAATAAATATCAAATATCCATTGAAAGGATTCAGCGCATGAAGCAGGAATTCAAGCATGGAAACAAAGACGTTAATCAATGTATCCGCGATATAACTGGCGTAATCTCCCCTTTCAAGCTTTGCTGCCACGCTGCCGCCTATAAAGGAAGATTAATTCAAATTAAAATCCAATTTGAACGGTGTCTCTTATTTCCCTGGGTCGAGAGGAGGCACTCGTTATGCTTTAGAAAGCACGACGCTCGTTAAGTTCTCATCGAACTCGAGAACCGTCCGTTCTCATCCTTGTTTCCTTCTCGTACCTTTCGTCACCTTGTCCCTTTGCCTCGGAAATTTCACCAATTATTACTCTGTAACCTCCCAACACATACAATAACGTGAGAAATGTTATGTGCCACCGTTAAGGTGAATGATCCCATGCTAGAAATCGCGTTTAACGCCTTGAGTCTCCTTCGCAACAGCTTCTCTGCAAGAAGCATTTTGTATCAAGACTATCGATGGCTCATTTCTTTGGACTTTAAGCTTTAAATTGATGTATTACAAGTGACATTTTGAAGTACTTTCCTGTTATAAAATTATATTTAATGTTAGATACTCATTAGAGTTTTCAATGTTTATAGCAAGTGTTACGTTGCTTTGAGGCCGACAGCTAAACATGTTGCGTTCAAAATATCGATGAAACCTTTATGGTGTCACTTTTGTTAGGCTTTAAGCTTTTCATTGGTGTATCATAAGTGCCATTTTGAGATACTTTTATGTCATGAAATCATCTCAGACTTTTCGAGTTCTAAAATTATTTAATATGGAGGAATGTAACTGGGATAACGCAAACGGTTATTTTATAGAAAGAATATTGATGCTGAGTTTACACGTTTTTGGCAAACTTTAACCTTCAAATTGTACCATAAGGGTCATTCTGTGATATCTCTCAGTCATGAAATTATTTCAAACTTTCAACGTTCCAACATGCGAAGGTACATTAGCCTATGAGGCACGTACTGTATGCGATATATTTGATCTATCGAAAATTCTTTCTATTAAATATAGTCTAATTTATTAATTTAACAAAATTTTTAGCGTGCAAATGCAATACAATACGTCAAAAACATACCCTTATTAGTTGATAATCGATACACGGTCATGTAATTTCAACAATTGCCTCATACAAAATTTCATGATTTTATAATTCTGCACAAGCAACGACCTAGCTCAATCGTATCACCAGAATTGTCACCTGTTTAAAATGGTCCGTCGTGAATTTTTTTCTCGTAGCCAATTGGTCCTCCTCGAATATCCGTTTCTCGCAATAATGACGGAAATGACGGGAAGCACGCGTTAGGGTGCAGTCCAGGTTAGGCAAGGTTGCAGAGGATACAGACATTAAGGGCCTAGGGTGAGGTTATTTCACGAAGATCGTCGGAGATGGCCGAGAACTGAACGTTGCGCGCGGCGCCCCTTCACGATCAATACGACAACCCTTGTTGTAATACTGCGTTGCTAGCCGTGTGCTACGTCGGTATAACTTTTTAACGAATTTTGCTTTAGCAATCGTCTTCGAGTCCCTCCGCACTTGTCTCGCAATCTTGTGTATCAATGAATCAGCTGACCGAAGAACGGTGCTGGAACCCGATGGTCAGTCGCTTTATGAAATAGTTTCGTCCATTTTCCAGTTTTGTGTCACTGGGTCACTCGCTTACTTGGAGAACGAAGTTGTAGCTCTTCTACTGTTCATGAAGAATCCTCTGTTGACTGTTTGTCATCCTCTGTTGACTGTTTCAGAACGGTTCTTGGTTCTTTTCATTAACGGATAATTATAGTGCAAATGATTTAAAATCACTACCTCAGCGTTGATCTTCGAGAGATAAATAAAAATTATTTAAATCATTTCTTGGAGGTTTAATCGAGAGAAATGTTTGGGATCAATATTAGGCGGATGCATATGGGTGTCTAGCTATGACAGTTTGATCCCGATAGGGCGTAAATCACAATTTAGGTTTGATAGGATGGGTTTAGTCCCGAGTCACAGATGAAGAGTGAAGTACATTCAATAATTTAGAATTGCTTCGCTGTAAATATATTGTTCGTAGTCTTTTCAGGCACTCGTAAATTTAAAGGATAGTCGGAAGAGAATAGAAAAATATTGGCTTTGAAGGACCGATATGGGTCACGGATTCCTTAGGCCGTGTATTCAAGGCAATACCGTTCTCTATTCGAAGATCGCCTTAGCTCCGGGCGCAATTATTAAAAAATTCCCTCCTTTCCTTCTACAGGGGGGGTTCAATATCATGGAAATTACTTGTCTTGCTATCCGAAAGCTTCGAATCTCAATATCAAAGACATGATTTCTTTATTGAAACGCGACAAAGAAATTGGTGCACGAAGGCCGGCTAATTAAATTCAGCATAGATTTCATTAAATTAAAATAAATAGCTCTTTCGCTGAATGCATGAATAGTGGCGACGATGAAAGCTTTCAGATTTCCTGCACGAACGATTTTATTGCGACTTTTGCGGTTCTCTTCTCGCCGTTTTTATTTTTTGGACGCGATTGCCTCGACACAGTCCGACATGTTTTATTCAGTAATGATGAAGCTACTTCTATTCATCCTGTCGCCGACTTTCCGTCTTTCATTGTTTCGATACTTCGATTTATTCATCGTGCTTTTATCAAATAAACACAGATCAGAAATTTCTTTTAAATGAAAACGTGTCAAAATATCTGAATATTGTATAGACTCTCGTTATTTTCATAGATTCACTTTGTTCATTCCGATATGAGGCCGGGATAGCGTGAGACAATATCGATGTAAAACAGTAACGGTGTAAGGACAGTCAGAATGTGAGGCAATATGTGGAAAATGTGTACAATTGCGATACACAACAAAAGCGATATGAAGCACCAACCTGAGGCAATAACGTGATGAGGCAATAAAAAATATGAGGCAGTAGCGACATGAAGCAGTAGCAACGTAAAAAAGAAGCTGTTTGAAGAAGTATCCATGTGATATTAATAGTGAGGCAATAACAGTATAATGCTATAGTCACACGAGGAAGAACAATGCAATACTTTAAGAACGTGAGGAAATATGAAGTGACAGCGGCGTGAGGCAGTAGAGAGGTGTGTTCACTGTAATCTAACGTAATACGAAATCGTCGTTTTATAAAGTCGTAACAATGTGAAACGTACATATACCTAGTACGGTGATATAAGACGAGGCAATAGTGAAATATGAATGAGTAGATAGAAGGCTGTTTGCAAATCCTATCTGATTTTAAACATTACTCACGCCGTTGGCATTATCCTCATCAACTATCAATGTAATTATCGCAGAACGGGATTTCCAAGAAAATGAGAGGTCTGAAGTGGAAAGGGCGGAGGGAAATGGAAGCACGGGAAAGGGAAAGACGACGGGAACGAGAGGGACAGGGAACAGTGGAGGTGGCAATTTCCAGTTATAACGGCTAATCCGTATTTCATCGTCTAAACGGCGCTCGTTCGTCTTCGTTCCTCTGCGGTTCAGAGAGCCTGGATGGAAGTCGGAGTCGAGTCGCAGTAAAATATAATTGGGTTTCGGGGATTATTCCGCGGCCTACGTAGATCTCCGTGCGACTGGTTCCACTAGGTGTTCCTTTTGCCCTCGAACAGTATCCTCGACAGCTCGTCCTCCTGAAGAATTGCAACGAAGCATCCTTTCCCATCTGTGAATTTATTAATCTTGGCATTACTGAAAGTATCCCGAATGAATTAGAGATGTTCTCGACTTATCTGAATAAGAACAGTGTTTAAGTAACATGACGTTCCAAAGCATTCTTAAGAATCAATTGTAATATCAATACCAATATACAACCAATATCTGCAACAGTTACGATGAAACCGGTGTTGATGTATGAATAGTATTATATCGATATACAATCAATGTACAACGAGCTCAAAATTGTTGTATCAACAAACAACCAATGTACAATTCATGTATCAAACAATCAATGAATGCACAATCAATGTACAATACAATGTATTGTATCAAAGTATCAGTCTGTTAGTATTGATATATCTGTCTGACATTATACTAATGCATCAGTACCAATGTACCAATATGTACATAATATATGGTACCAATGTCGCAATGTATCAATGTACCAATGTACCAATGTACCAATGTACCAATGTATTAATGTACCAATGTATCAATATACCAATGTAGCAATGTACCAATGTACTAATGTACCAATGTAACAATGTACCAATGTACCAATGTACTAATGTACCAATGTAACAATGTACTAATGTACCAATGTAACAATGTACTAAAGTACCAATTTCCCAATGTATCAGTGCACCAATGTACCAGTGTACCAATGTACCAATCTACCAATGTACTAATGTACCAATGTAACAATGTAACAATGTAACAATGTAACAATGTAACAATGTAACAATGTACTAAAGTACCAATGTACCAATGTACCAATGTATCAATATCAATAAGTCTTCCAAAGGACCAACGAACCAATGTACAAACATGACAATCAAAGTACCAATATACAAATATTCTCATGCAATAACAATCTACCAAAATAGTACCATAACAAAATCACCAATATGCCACAATCAATGAACCAATATATCAATCAACCACTACACGAATGTACGATAATAATATTATACCAAAGCACTTTCATACCAATATCTACTTATTAATACACCAATGCATTAGTTTCTCAATGTATCAACACCAACATCAGTTTCTATAAACATACAGTAAATTGTAACATTAACAGTCTGAAAAATGCCTACTGTAACCATTTCAGTCAATAAAACGATTGCATCGTTAAAATCACATTAATTCAAACCGTTCCGCACAGTTAATCGATCATTGGAAATACGAATCCGGAAGTAGCAGCCATAATCTATTTATCGAATCATTCGTTTTGCATCAGTCTTCGCAAACAATGTCGAGTTGCTACGCTGCACTCGTAATCGTGCAACAATAAACGAATCAAATGGCAGGTTACAATAGGAGAAGTTCAATTAACCAGCTGATATAATTTGTATTAGTTCGTTCGGGAATATCGCTGCACAGAAACGTCGAATAACAACGGAAAAGGGAAGGGTGAAATCAGCGAAAAGGGGTAACGATGTCATCGATACAGCGAAACGAATGATTTCATCGGGACTGGTTATCGTAGAAATTTCATTTAATGAATGGCTAATTAGATTGTCGTGTAGTTAACGGTCTCGACTTGCGACAAACGCATTATGCAAATTGATTTATTGGACAATCGAAAATTAAACGAATTATGTATAGCGACATTCATTCTGGCTCGAATCGTTCGGTGGAGAAGCTGTTCAGGGAGACATGAGATCAGGACAGATTTTTGGACTTTTTTGGATTTATTGAGGATTGGAATTTGGGATTTGGAATAATAGGCTTTTGGTGATTTTTAAGATTTGGGAATTTTGGGATTTCAGAATTTGGGAATTTGGAAAGTTGAAAATTTGGGAATTTGGGAATTTAAGAATTTAGGAATATGGGAATTTGATGATTTCAGAATTTGGAAATTTGGGTATTTGAGGATTTCAGAATTTGGGAATTTAGGCATTTGAGGGTTTCAGAATGTGAGAATTTGGGAATTTGGGAATTTGACAATTTGAGAATTTGGGAATTTGGGAATTTGTGAATTTAGAAATTTGAGGATTTCAGAATTTGAGAATTTGGGAATTTAAGGGTTTCAGAATTTGAGAATTTGGTAATTTCAGAATTTCAGAATTTCAGAATTTGTGAATTTGAGAATTTAAGGATTTGGGGATTTAAAAATCGCGAAAGTGAATTTGGAAATTGTTAAATTTGATAATTTAAAAATGTCAAAACTAAGGCCTTTCAATTAAAAAAATTTATTAACTTTCTTATTAACAAATCCCACAACTTACAAACTAAAAATATACAAATTTCATAATTTAAAAATGTGCGAACCCAAAAATTTCACAACTTGAAATTTGAGAAATAACATAACCTGAAAATTTCAGAAACTAAAAATTTCAATTTATACTCCCAAAATCTTCACAATTTAGAAATTTTACCAACCTGCTCATACTTTTCATAATACTTATCTGTGCATAAAGACTTCAAACCCTTAAATCGCATTACCCATCGCACACCGACCATTTCACCGAATATCTAATTACCCGAATTTTGAGAACGCATATTCGTTCATAAATCGAATCGAATCCCGATACCACAAAGAGACAAACACATTAGCTTTTGTGGGCAAAGAGCAGAAGGCAAAAAGCTTCCATTGAACGGGTCTCGCACAGCCGGTCGGTGCTGAACGTCAGTCAATTTTCTGCTCGGCAGCGTGCAGCACAACAAGTCGTAAAAAATTTGCGCATAAAAAAGGAACAGAGTGCGCTCGAAGCTAATGAGAAGCTACCGATCGTCACGCTTGCCCGTGCCTCGACCATGAATAATTAAGCGACGGCCTTGCCATAATCCTTAGACGTGGACCGTAAAAAAGAATTATTAAAGCGTGCCCCTCTTTTTCCGTCCAGGATCAGCGCCGTTCAAAGGATCAAGCTGGTTCTCCCGCTCAACACTTTCGTATCGTATCAGAATCATTGGAAACCATTGAAAAATTTTATAATTATTCCGAAGAGTATAATAGACTTTTCATTAATTACCTTCTTTTGATGTTAATGACAAATTGACGATGTGCGAGGTCGACGCCATTTTGTTCTCTACGTGTTACCGCCATTTTGGTTTCCGAGATTTACGTAAAACTCCGGAATTTTTATATTGTTATTTAGTATAATAATCGAGTATGTTTGTTCAATATAATAATGCAGATTCATGTATATTGAATATACTATATAATATATGTACATATATCATAGTATATACCATAGTAATATACTAATATAGTATATTCAATATATTCAATATTAATAATATATTCAATACAGTATGTTCAACTGTACTATAGTATTATATTAGTGTATATTATATATTCCTAGTATTGTATATATACTATAGTATATATACTAGTATTAATGTATTGCTATACGTATGTATATTAACACAGTACACTGTATTAGTATATTCAATGTCAACTAATCAATTATGTCAACTATATCAGCTAATTAGTAGTATAGAAGAAGAAGATCTTGTAAATATAATAATCACCTGATTGAAAATACACGTTTACATACATCTCTAAATCTAGTCATATATCTCTAAAACTAGTGCCTAAATATAATACGAATAAATGAAGATTTCTAACGATGACCTTGAGAAAACGCTTCAGGGTCAGATAAGACCAATTTTCTCAATGATTACCAAAAATGTTGTTGGTCATTTCGATGAAATTGCTCGTACGTATCGTGCAAACGTAGCGTACGAAAAAGAAGAAAGAAACATTGTGTCGTCGACAACAAACAACGCGCGCGGACCACCGCACCTTTTTTCCGCTCGTTACACGAAACATCGGACGGATGGTAAATGTTCGGGGACGTGTTTGATTGCTGGCAACACTTTTGTCGCGCGTTTCAATCCGCGAACTAGAAACAGAACCGGTGGACGTGGTTCAATTCCGATTGACAATGGTACCGCGGTGAATGATTAGCACCGTTGTTAACTACATGACGGGGATAATGCGTGTTACGTGTGCGTGGATCAAACGACGGTACCGTCGATGAAATTGATTTCGATGTAAACGGAACGACTCAAAGGGAGCTCGCCTGTTGTTTCGTTGCTGCGTTGGAAATATCATCCGTTGCTTATCGCATGAACAAGTAATAGTACGATTAACATTGAAACCGCAAAGGTTAAAATGACTCGTTTTACAATTTCATTTGAAAATTCTTTGTTACATTTCTTTTCTTGAAATTTTATCTTGAAAATGGTTGTTGATGGCAAAATTGCAAAGTTTAAGACTTGTTAACTTTCTGTATACTGAGAGTGTTAAACGTGCGGCAGTAACGGTCAGCGTGGGAACTAATCAAAATGGCCGACACATGTGTACGTCGTAAAACATGACGCTACTTATTTGAAATAATAAAACAAATAAAAGTGTTTTACTACAATATTCTTGTACAACATTTCAATTCTATTTTACATCCTTTCTAGATTTTTCAGTGTCAATTTAATGTTGAGACTCTTGTACGTTTTCTTCTCCAGATTAACGATTTTCTTTTCCAGTGCAAGCAAAGTTTCAGTACTTAAATTTAATTCTTGATATTCGATACACATCATTTCTTCGATGTAAATATATCATTACAGTGAGAGTGTAACTTTTACTTTTCAGCGGCTACCGCGTTAGCAGGACTTCCAACCCTCTCCGTGGATACGCGTTCTTTTTTCAAACCCCTTCCTTCATTTTCCCCCGATAGATTGAATATGAAAAATTGAGTTTGCTTTGTAATCGGAGCAAAAGAAATTGAAATTAACTGGAGATCGAAGTGGAAGATAATCGAAACACGTAAAAAAGAGGGAAGAAAGAAAGAAATAGCGGGCGAAAGAAAGAGAACACCGATTGGCCATCGGTTTCGTCTCGTATAGAGATTAATTACCATCGGGCAATTGCTGGTAGCAGCGAAAGAGATTCAACGAACATATTCGTAGCACGTTCGATAACGACGATTGATGATGAAGTCCGTTACACTGTGGTAGAAAAGTTCTCCCATGAATGAAGCCAATTTATTGAATGGTTAGTTATTGGACTCCCTCTTTTTGCCCGTTCTTTTCCGTTTTTCCCTCTGCGTACATTTTCGAAGATCTCTCAATTTTTGCGATACTATTTCACGCAACAAATACCGGTGATTATAACGATATTTTGAATATATCTTTAATTACCACGTGTTATATTGACGTGGACGTTCATTGTAGTATACTGCATAAATATAACCCTCATATTTTCGATGATTGCTTTTTAGGATATTATGGTCACTATTCCCCAAATACTAATTCATACTGAAATAATAAATTGATGTAAATATTAGTATTATATATTTATATTAAGGTAGTATCATATTAAACTTTATATTAACACTTTAATGGCCTATGCAGTCAAATGTCCTCAGGGCCGAGCAATATTTTTGTAGAATTAATTTAAAAAAACTTTAATTAAATTCACGAAATAATTCAATATGTGCAAGCATACGAATGAAAACAATATTTTAATATTTTCTTTTGTGTGATAATTATTAAAGCAACCTATGTTCATCAATCGTCACACATGTGTGGGCAGCCATTAAAGCTAACATGCTATATTTATGACACCCGAAAATTAGTTTCTAAGTCTTAAGTCAATAACCAAATTCTTTTTACATAATTTGCTAACACAATAGTCTTTGAATATTAACCATAATTGTCAGAAATTAGTATATTAATGCTACCCACTTTGTCCTTTTATTGTCACATTGCGTGAATAGTCAACTGCTGTTAATCGCTGAAAACTAATAGCCAATTAAAAAAATTGAGAACCTGTTCAAAGTCAAATTCACAAACTTAATATTTCTATTAAACAAATTTGCATACAGATGTGAGGTCAACCCAAAACTCTTCTAAACACCTGGGTCAGCCTCTTCGTGGGTTGACATCGGTACTAGAGTGCACTAAATAATTCTAAGGTGTTTCAACTGGTGTCAATTCTTGCGTGAGGTCTCCAATTACCCTAAGTTGACCTTGTCAGAAAAGCTAATTTTCAGCGAAATTTTTGCTTCAGCCATTGCACGAACCGAGAAGTCGGAGTCCCGTTATCTGTCCGTTTAATCGTGTCTGGATAGTACGCAGCGGAAATCCGGCGCGCGTCTCTTGGTATCAGAGATGAAACACCGCCAACGCGTGCACGCTTTCCCGCAGCCTCGATACTCTTTCAGCTTCGAGCCTTTCCTCTTTCCATCGTGACAAGTGGATATTTGCACGAGGCAGAGCGTTTTCGTCCATCTCTTAGCCGAATACGCGTGTCCCCTTTCTCTTTTTCTGCCGGCCAGAGCCGAGAGCCATTTCTTTTATCTGCTTATCCTTATCCGCGCGGGCTGCTTGAAACCGTCACGTTCCCCGTCCTGCCCTTCGCCCCTCTTGTCCCTTTGCCACGGCATCGCTTGCACGTTTCTTCTTCAACAACGGTTCCGCGTGCGGTCGTTTCCATTCTCGTTAGCCGAGCTTCATGCACAATGCAGTCACTCTCGTTCCGTGTTTCACGCTGCCAGCTATTTTCTTCTGGCGAGCGAGCTACCTCTCTTTCTGTTACGTAGGCTTTGGAATTGTGGCGCTTCAGATGTACCGGTGCTTCGTGTGTCCCTTTTTATCGACGCTTTGCTCTGTCCCTGTGACACCTTCGGTCCTAATTTCACTCTTGTCACGGTGGTTAAATTACCGCTGACACAAATACCAAAATACTTCTGCCACGTAGATCTTGAATCGGTAACGATGATTACTGCTCGTACATTTGTGACATATCGATATCTGCAAGGTATAAATAAATCACGTAATGTGAAATTCATAGTGTACAAGTTACATTTATGTTCATTCTGTAGTCTTTGATGTACCGTTAAGAAACATGTGTAGTCTACAGATTACTTTTTAGTACCCGATATGATAAGCAGTGTTTGCTGCTTCGTTGTTTGTAATTGTCCCCGATCCTTGTGAGGTGAATAATTTACAATGGAGGCATCAAGATTTGAAAAATACTACTATGAGGTGTTTACAGTTTGAAAAATGTCATCGTGATGATGTCAGAATTTGGGAAACGCCATTTTGAGGATGGTTTCGTAAACGTAAGTGTAACAGCAACATCACTGAGTACAATCGTGACGGCCTCACACTGTCAAGAACGCCACTAAGGACTCTGTGTCAAGGACGCTGTGGCATCATAATTTAAAGGACGAGAGCATTATAAACACTGCAAAATACTAACAGGGTCTTATAATTTGAAAACTAAAACTGTAAAGGAACCACATCTCGAAAAATGCGTATATGGATGTATTCCTGACTAAACGTTATGAGGGATCCAAGAAATGTCTCCATGAGGATGTTAAATTTTGTGAAACGCCATTGTAAGAGCATCACAATGGAACGTGTCACTGTGAGGTCATCATTATTTAAAAAACGCTACTGTGAGGATATCACAATTTGGAAAATGCTATTATGAGGGCATCATACTTCGAAGAACATAACTGTGAGGCCATTAATGACATAGAAAATATTAATCTGACGGCATCAAACTTCATAAAACGTCACCATAGGAGCATTACAATTTTGAAGTATCACTATGAGGTCATCACAGTATGAAGAATATCACCGTGAGTACATTGCAACTTGAAGGAAACATTACTATGACGGTTTGAGAGATATAAATATTAGATTGTTAGTATGAAATATACCAATATACGGGCATCAAACTTAAAATTTGGAACACGCTACTGGGTGTATTTTGAAAAACATAAACGTGAGGCCACTGCAGCATAGAAAGTATTTATCTAAAAGCATCAAACTTTACAAAACTCGATTGCGAAAAGCCGTCACAATTTGAAAAATATTAACACAATAATGTAATATATATTGAAAAATGTTACCGTGAGTAAATTCTAATACGAAAAACACTAATATGAGGGCATGAAGAATTAAAAAACAATAAGATAGGTGCATCAAACTGTGGAGTAAAGTTGCATTCAGATTGTATGTCTTGAAAGTGGACAGCTATCATTACTTCCGGTCGTTTTCCCTATTAATCGCGCGAATGTTCAGCCCGTGGTTCCCCATTCTTTCCAGGCCCATTAACTCATCGAGCGGCTAATGCGTATTCCTTTTAGCGAGCAGCAATTATCGAACGACGACAATTATACGAATGAAACCGTTCGGCCAGCACAGAGGCATAGTTCGCGACGAAAAGCCGGCAGAACCGATGGAAAGCCGCTTTAATACGCGTTTGCACGCGTCGCACGTGCCTATAGGCCGGATTGTTCCGTGTCGGGACAATCCGCGCGTGGGTGGGGTTGAAGTTCCAATAGCTGTCGAATTATTGGCGAACGATTAAAGCAATGTAAAGTCTGCCACCCCCACCCTGAACGCGTATTCGTCCCACGACGAATAATTTAAGCGTGCGATTGCTGGCGGGCAAATAATGTCCGTACGATAAACAACAGGCCCGCCGACGCAAGTTAATCGCTCCATTGTCTGATTGCGTGGACGTGCGTGAACGAATTCTATTGGTACTCTCGCCGCTGAATATGTCTAAAGCTCGGCCGTTCCGACACTCGGCCACGAATTTCTATACCGTTAACGTGCCAACATCTGCACGCGTGTTTGTGAATTCACCGATGCGCATACTGTCATTGCTCTCTGTTTAACCTTTCAGTATCTTTGCTGGATGCTTAAAAATCATATCCCACCGTTATACACCGTTATTCTATACTTCTTCTATATTTACGCATCAGTGGAGACACGTTGAAGAAAGGTGACCCAAAATTGACCTTGACCTTGACCTTTAAGAACTAGGTTTTTTTAATATCATGTTGTGGAGCGGATGTTGGCTCAAAGGACACATGTGTCTGAACATCTTTTTTTATGTTCTGAAATTTAGGAATGTGGTGATTTGAATATTTAGGAGCTTGGAGATTTGGGAAATTAGGAATCTGGACATGTGGTAACTTGAAAATTTGGGAATTTGGGAATTTTGAGACTTAGAAATTTGTATAGCTTGATAATTTGTGAATTTGCTCGTTCTTTATTTGGTAATTTGGTAGTTTAGTGATTTGGTAATTTGGTTTTTGATAATTTCATAGTTTAGTGATTTGGAAATTTGATAATTTGGTAACTTAATAACTTGGTAACTTGATAACTTGATAACTTGGTAACTCGATAATTTGGTAACTTGATAATTTGGTAACTTGATAACTTGGTTGCCTGATAACTTGATAACTTGGTAACTTGATAACGTGGTAACTTGATAACTTAATAGCTTGGTCACTTGATAATTTGGTAAGCTGATATCTTGGTGGCTTGATATCTTGGTAATTCAGTAATTTAGTAATTTGGTAACTTGTTAACTCGATAATTTGGTAATTCAATAATTTGTACACGTGGTAATTTGGTAACTTGGTAAATTAGTAACCTGGCAATTTGGTAACCTAGTAACTTGGTAATTTTGTAATTCGATAATTAACAAATTTAATAACTAAAAACTTAGAAATCTAGAAAAAAACTTGCTATTTGATCATAAAATATCATGATCACACAAAATTTATAAAATTTCATATTCGTACAAAAATAAAACTTCATTTCCATATAAAATTTATAAAATATCATTTCCTTATAAAAATTATAAAATTCCCTTCTGGTACAAAATTTCAAAATTTCCTCCTGACAAATATATTTGAATTTTACCGCAATCTAAGAAGTCTCCTCTCTCCCTAGTCAGATCTCGATACCAGAATATAAAAATCTCGAACCAACCCAATTAAAAACAGCAAAACATTTATGCAAAAAGATAAAACTTCCCGTGGTTTGCAATTTCCATTCCATTAGGTGGAAACGATGACAGCGCCGAGCTAATTAGGCGCGGGCATATTTGTCTTCGGGTCTCGCTTTCGAATCAGGGCGTGCAAAGGGTTCGTCGAACCGAGTCCCAGTCGCGAAAAAGAAGTCTAAAAAACCGCGGAAACAGGATTTGAGTAGCTGAACCGACGATAGACGGATTATATTTACGTATCAGCGTGTCGCGACAGGCTCGAACCACGCACGGAAGCTCGCAGAAAAGACAGCTTTTACATTTTCCGAGGGAACTTCACGATTACGTGATGCAGGCAGGCAGACGGCGGTTCTCCGCCTCTGTTTCGCTCCCTTTTCCATTTCTGCTTCTCTCTTTTCTTTCCAACAGCATCGGGAAAGTTTCGCTAGCTGAGCGCCAACTGTTCGAAAGTTAAACGAACGACTCCAATTATGCAGCCCAACGTTGCAACGAGCCCACGTTCCCTCGCTCACGGTCGGCGGCTGTTTATTTTACAAATTTATTATTGGCACTACGTTACGAGGAATTGCCAAACTTGCTCGCTCGCTTGCTTACACGAATTTGCCTTCTTTGTTTGTGCACCCGAGTATCTTTTCTTACGGCGGGCTACCTCCGTTTCTTGTCTCCCGATATACCCGTGCTTGTGTTTTGAATTTAACTCGATGCTTCCGTTTATGTGATTTCGGTTTGTGAACGCTGAAATTGTTGAGTGGCGAAGATGGTAGTAACATCAATATTAACACCAGAAACATTTGTTCCACAATTTCTTTAATAATACATTTAACTACTAGTATTAAAGTAACAGTAAATATGGTCTATTAAAATTGATCCTTAGAAAAACTACATAACATTGAAAATTTATAATATTTTGAAAAGGTGTATGGAAGATTATAATTACAATACAGTTGATTGTCTTTTCTTTGTAATACAGTGAAGTTGCGTTAACTGATCGCTAAAATCCCTCGGTAAATGATCGCCAGCTATCCCTACCAGTAAAATTGGTTCGTCACAATTTTACTACAATAGCCACAACTTAGAACGTGTTATAGCATAACAACACACACCACATACACAATCCTGTGGCTGCATCGATCACAATCGCTGTATGTCTTTATTTTCACCAGTTGCTCTTCGAAACTGACCGACATTCGCGGTAACTGATCGCGTTCTGCCCGAACGGATACGGCGACCTTATATATAAGTTAATGAAAGTACTTTACATTCGTCATTTCTGTAATGAAAGCATATTGGATTTCCAACATAAATATATTATCCACTACATTCAGACGTGAAAATCAATTTTTGTGATATGGGACGTTTATTTGCACATATCCACGCGGAGGACGGCCACGAAAATTCGAGGATTTAAAAGGCATTAAAAATGATCGTCAAACTCGATCGAATTTCCCTGTCATAAGATTTTCCAGTGCCCTTATCGCGGCTACTCGAGCGATGATCGAGTAAGCATATTAATCAACGCGAACGCGTTTTCGCGAAATTATCCATCAGCGATCAAACTCGACGAGAGACAAGCAATCTATCATAGCCGGGCCTGGGCCAAGAGTCGTCGTTCTCTCAAGCATGATAACGATCCCCCGATCCAGCCGTATAACGGATTATGAAAAGGAAATCCGACGTGCGGTCGTCCATCCAATCAGATCTACAAATAGGAATTAACGTTAAGCCACGTACAAACAATGCTCGACCCCGATTGATTGACTTTTTGCTTGTCTCCCCTGGCTCGTGGGCGGCGGTTTCGCGTGTTCCGCGTTCCGGCGTAGCCCACCATCGCCATTACCATCACGGAGGGCAAGCGGTAGCCCCCTTTTTTGTAACGTAGCCACCCTACAGGGGTGCCAGAGTCTACGGGTCCCCATCGGTTAGTGCGGTAGGGCGTGATAATCCTGCCGGAGAATGAGATCGCGTGCCATCCGATCAGATTCTCCCGAAAAGCACTAACTTCCGTCCTCCTTATCGGATTACCAACGGAATCCGCGCGATTGAAATCTCCGAACGGACTTCTCGATCGCTGCCTTCGTTTCGAAAACAATGCAACACTCTGCCTGGAGTTTCACTCGGGCTCAACGCTTACTTTAGAGTACATGTACACTTGGCAATTTGTCGTTGATTTAAGATTTGGACTTTCGGATTTTGGGATTTAAAAATTGTTGTGTCTCAAAATTCCTAGGTTCCCATATTCGTATGTCTACAAACCCAGAGCCTTGGAACGCAGAGTCTTCGAAGTGACTCAAATACCTGTGACCTCTACTTCCTGTGTTTCCAAATACATAGATATCTCAATTCCTACATTATCAAATCCCAAATTGCTAGGTTATCAAATTCCTTGACTTCCATATTCGTAGATCATCAAATCCCTAGATTTCCATATTCGTACATCCTCAAATCCCTAGACTTCCATATTCGTAGATCCTCAAGTTCCTAAACTTCTATATTCATACATCCCCACCTTCCAATATTCCTAAAATGTCAAAATCCTTCCAAATCTCAATATTCCTCAAATCTCAAATTTCCTCCAAATCCCAGTAGCCCTCAAATTTCAAAACTCCCTCGAAATCCTAATAGTCTTCAAATCTCAAAATTCATCAAAATCCCAATAGTCCTCAAATCTCAAACTCCCTCCAAATCCCAATAGTCCTTAAATTCAAAAATCAGCTAAATACCAAAATTGCCAACTTTTCAAATCGTCAAAAGTCTCGAAGATTGAACGAGTAACAGTCCCCTCCGGCCTTGATTGGCACATTTCCCCTAGATAAGCCAGATTCGCCCCCGACCGTTCAAATACACTTTTCCGTCGGTTCGGTATGAACAACCAACTATAACGAGCTCCGGCGGAAGTATCAGGGACGCGAAATGCTCGGATAGCAGTCGTCGAAAGTTTTCAAGGTCCCTCTCGTGCAGTCGAGTGGCATAAGCCGGAATCAATGAGCTGGCATGTCGAAACGGCTGATCATAATCATTTACGGACACGTCGCGAACGCACGCGTGCCTCCGTTGTTTCTGCAAGGGCGATAAGAATAAATTGACGATTCATCCGGGCAGATTAGGCGAACGCGGTCGTTACGCGATCCTTATTGCCGTAGAGGGTCGACAGGCGAAACTAAAAGATTGCAACGGAATCGTGCGCCCGCCGATAATACTTTCACCTAGGACGTAAAACCTACGGCCCGGGTGAAAGTGGCAGGACTCCGAGGAAACTGGCAACCCTCGAATTTCGCTGGAATACATATCTATTCCTGGGGAGCCGTTAACTCCTGGATGACTCCCGGGGGACACCAACTCTCAGACTCATCCGCCGACCTTCTGCCTCTCTTGTTCCACTCGATCGGGACCGTTCTTCCACTTCATCCTTGTTATATACCTACACGGCATCCTTCTGATCTTTAACATCTCACCTTGCACGATCATTTGGAACACCTCCGGACTCTAGTGTTTATCTTCCTGTCTTCTTTACGATCGCCCGAATAAGGCAATTTGGACGTGTTTATCAGAATTTATCGTGCCTGGATTACTTCACCGTTCCGGGACGTTAAATAAGATTGACCAGCGATGTATTTCTTCATCTTTTTAAGGGGTAGGATTGTTGAGTCATTTGTACTTAAATCTCGGAATGTGTTGATGCACCCATTTGGGAGAGTATTGTAAAGCTTATCTGATCAAGTATCAACAATTTATAAGGTATTACCGTTTTCTTTGTTCGAACTTTATTAACATCCATTCGTAGAAATGAGGAAAGAACGTTATGTTAATATAAGGTTTCAAACTTTATTGAGATGTAACAAAAGCGTTTCACCATCTTTCACTCGTTCATTGAGCCAAACATTCAAAAATTTCCATAACAAATAAATAACAGTCGTGATTCCGTAATTACACGAGCGGCAAAACGTTGAACTGCTTATGGCAAACGTGTTACGGAATGTCGTGAATTCCTCGACGTGGGTGGAACGTAAGCGGATAGAGGATGAGCAAAAAGACGGGGCAAAATGATACGGGACAGGGACGACGTAGCAAAAAACGCAATACTAATTTGTCCAACATCGCGAACAACCTTGGTTAATATGTATGATGTACGAGTGTCGTGTTACGTGTGGTCGATGTCGCGTATCATCTTTATCCCGGCATAACGAACACGACTTTCTTGTCCTCGGGACTCCGAAACAATGGTCTTGAGGTTGTAAAGGGTGGACTCGACTTGTTAACGAACTTCCCTCTTGTCGTGTTCCGCTGTATGCGTGTCTGATTACGAAACTGGATACACAGAAACCGAATCAAGCTATTCCACATGACGTAAAGGTCTTGGGTCAATCGTGACCTCTGAAAAACTACGTTTCTCTCGCTGCACAGAATTTTCGTCCGAAATTTTCACCCAAAGGACTTTCGCGTATTGCAAATATAATCATTGACTAATCTAAATAACCTCTCTCTTTTCAACTGTGATCTTTCAGGGCCTTTTTGTTTTGTACACTTCAATTTGAAATTGTCAAAATATAACGCGACATAGATTATTTATCTGCGATTGCATGACACATCAGTATGGAACATTTGTATAAATAAGATAGTTATAAAGAAGTGAAAAAATTGGTACATATATAGTTGAAGTGTCCATAACAGGTTCAATCAATTTTTATGCAAAAGATCTCCATCTTTTTAAAAAGATGAAAAGGAAAATTTGTTTGACTCTTAAATACAGCTGGTATTTAAATGCAGAATTTATGAAATAAAAAGGACATTGAAATTTGTTTATAAAATTGTGGTTAATGATTGGCCGATAAGAGTTGATCGATACGAAAGAAGTACTCAAAGAGACTCGAAAACTAATAGCGAGAAAGAGATAGAGAACGTCGGTAAACATTAATCGAATCCTTTAATCAAATTCAATTTCATCTCTCGATAGGCGGTCTAAAATAGAGAGAGGTTGCTTATCGATTCAAACGACCACCCTTTAAGCGGGATCAGAGTCAATTCGCAGACCCTGGGGCTCAAAGAAAGAAGAGATGAGTCGATTGAAAGGATGAAAGGTAGAAACGATCTGAGAATAACGTAGGAAGAGTCAGCAAGTGAAACGGAAAGTTCGCAAATTTCTTCGCGGAATCTTTCTCTTATCCGAGAAAAAATTACTATTAAATTGTAGTCAATTCAGTCGTACAAACTCGATTTTCAAATTTGTTGTACTGAAAATATTTTTAATTTAAACTTACACGTTTGGGGTAAGAGAATTTTTGGACCTCAAGTTCAGGTATTTTTGTTTTTGGAAATTTCTGGATTACTAAGGAATTTAAAATACAAGCTTGAGAATTTGTAAGTAGAGCTAGAAATTTGGGTACCTATTTATTTAAAATTCTAGATTTTTATGTAAAGTACCTATTAACCCTTGACCATATGCATACAAGTGTACAGGCCAAACCGTGACAGATACGACTTTTTGTTAGAGAATCAAACTTTCTTAGAATGGGTCAAAACCCCTAGGAAAATTGTCAAAAGTGCCGAAAGATGGCTGACAGGGGTTTAAGAGGGGTGGGCGGGAGAGCCCCTAGAGGGTGGAAGCGGGTATACTAATAAAGTGCGATAGTAAAAACTTGTGAGACCTTATATATTTCTAAATTTTGTATATCTAACATAAGTAATGTAACATAAGTAATAATTAACATAAGTTTCACAAGTCTATCTTAATAACGGGTGCAACCATACTTAACATGCTAAGCAATAACATGCAAACACTACACATGTTCCAGGACTGCTCAAACAAAAATCCTATCCCTCACGTTAATAACATATTTCCCTTATTTTAACATATGAAAAATCATCTCTTATTTCGAATAGAATAAATCTGGCAGTAACATACAGGGCTACTTTCGGCACATCCTATCCCTAACAACGCAATCATATGGCCGGTATCAGTGATCTTTGTCGCGATGCGAAATCCGTAGGTCCCTGAAATCTGGGATTGCGGTAGAAATTCGAAAACGCGGAGAATAGAAGCGGTCGTTATTGTCAGTGCACGGCGTAGTACGAGCAGCGAGGGCGGATAACTTCCGGACGGTGAAATTGAACGGAATAACGCGCGAGGCTCGACGTTTCCTTTGTTCCGACGGATTTTATCGCGGACCCGTGTCCACTTCTGTCGTAGTTTCGTTACCCTCGGCCGGCATTACCATATTCCTCGCGTAGCCGCTTTAATATTGCTTTACGTACACCGGCACACCTCGCGGAATTACTTGGTGGCTCGTTGCGGCACGGTAATCCTGCACGTACAAGCGTACTCTGTCGCGTCGAAGCACCGAATTAGGCGGCAAACCTGGCGTCAGGAGACGATCAAAGTTACGACGTCGTTACACGGATCCACGTACCGCCCACGCAGGACACGTTAATGGTAATTGCATCGATGGATGCCTATCCGTGTTAATTTATTGGCCGCCGATACCCGGAGCTTCAAGGGTGAGTCAGCTACTTTGATGATTGCCGATGATGATACGCGATATCTGATGCTGCCGCCGAATGTTGCTACATTTCTGGCTTCAATGTTCAAGTTACGTGCGCCTATAGACGCTGTACACAACCTTCGATATCACCGTAACTATGCTGCGCTAAGGATCCATTAGCATCTGTCTAGGCTGAAGCTCTAATACGTGGATTACCGATTATGTTTGCTAACGAATCTTGAATTTCAGACATGGAATACACTGCTGTGGCTTTAACGGTCAATTCCATTAGCAGGTTTTGTAGATTTAAGCATTCGTTAGTAGTTTTATCGGTCTGCCAGGCAGTATCTCTTCGGGTGGAACACTTATAGGTGGATACTGGTGAATCTATTTTCAGATCTTGAATTTGAGATATTGACCTTGCTATTATAGTCTTATCAATGAATTCTGTTGGCAGGTTCTGAAGATTTAAGTATTCATTAGCAATTTTACTGATGTCAGACAGTATTCCTCCAGGTTCAAGCACTTATAGGCAGATACTGATGAATTCATTAGCAGATCGTGAATTTGAGATATTGACCTTGCTATTATAGTCTTTTCAATCAATTCCATTTGCAGGTTTTGCAAATTGAAGCGTCGGTAGTTCTATTGATGTGTTCAAACAGTATCTCTCTAGGATAAGACACATAGGTGCGTACTGATGAATCTACTGACCTTAAATTTGAAATACTATCCTTGCTATTACAGTTTTATCACTTTCGTTAGCAAACTTTTAAGTAACAATTTTACTGATGAGACCAGAAGTTCTTCAGAGTTAGGCACTAATAGATGGATTACTGATGAATCCACATACAAATTCTTAGACTACCATCAAGTAAGACAATTACGAATATCCCATCAAACCTCAAATCCTTAACATCTTGTGTCTGTGAACCTCAGTTTATTGACGAGTTTCAGAAGTAATTCAAATGAAGCCCCCAGTGAGACACAAAAAATAAACTAAATTTCATACTGATGTTGGTTGCCCAAATTAGTGTCTTCCCATGGTAGCCCAGTTGATAAATTCTATTACCAAATCCCCATTCCAAGGACTCGATAAGTCCTTCCTGATGAGCCTATTTCCAACGCACCATAGAATACCCATGGAAGTTGCGTGGCTCGACCATCCCTGCAACGAGTCACTTTAAAACGATTTCTCGGCCCTTTCCATTCGCCTAGTCTTCCCGCGGCGAGCCAAAGTAATTCCGCTGGATGGCGGAGGAGCTTTTGGCAGACGGGCCAACAGTGGCCCGTTCGATGCCGCTAGGAAGGCAGGGAAGAGGAAAGGGAATCGAGAGGAACCATAGGACGTAACTCAGACGGTGCTTCGACTATCTACACCGGTAGATCTGGCATCCAACAATAAGAGCAACGCCCACTCACACTAGCCGAGACACGATGATGTGTGCGTGTCTGCAGCGAGGTTGTTGCGGCTGCGGCTCTCCTGCACGGGGGTTCCATGGGGGATCCTGTATGGTTGGGGAGCGGCGGAGACAGGTAGATCGCGCACCCACCATGGTGCACACATAAACACGCGTCGAGGGGTGGATCGCGCACAATTACCTATTGTCTGATACAGAAATTTATGTGTGGATAGGCGCTGGGGCCCACGTAACTAACGGACGGTCAGCTCCGGCAGAGATCCACTAAATCCAAAGGGCCGCGACTGAGTCTAAAGGTGTGTACTCACCGGGTAAACTGTTCTCGAATAATTGACACTGATACTTTGTCATAATGTATCCTCCCTGGTACACGTTAACCCTGCAACATGGCAATGGAGGACTTGTATGAAGACGTATGTGTGAACTTGACAATTTCTCGATTACCAAATATTCTAGATTTAATGGTTCAAGTTTGGGAATTTTTATATTTCTGATTGTTAAGCTTGATGTTTTGAAAATCATACATTTGTGGATTTTTGAATATTATAATTTCCGAATTTCCAGATGTGTAAATACCTGGAGTCTAGAATTTCTAGGTCTGTAAATTATTAGACCTTGCATCTATTTAAAATTCCTAGATTTTCACATTTCAACGTCTCCGAATTTCAAAACTTCCAAATTTCGACGTTCACAAATACTTAGGTTTCTAAATTTAAAAGTTCTCAAACGTCTAAATTCTAAATCTTTTGACATCAAGTACCTAGATTCCAAATATCTAGATTTCCAAATTCCAGAATTTCTAAATTTCAACGTTCGCATATTCCTAGATATCCCAAAAATTCAGCATTCAAAATTCCCTAGATCACCAAATTTCAGTATTCATAAATTCTAATATCCAAAATCGTCATGTCCCAAATCCCTATATCCCAAATCCCTATATTATAAAATTCTTACATACACATATACCTAATTCTCTAATTCCTAGATCTCCAAATTCCCACATCCAAAAATTCCTAGATCTTCAAACTTCTATATCCACAAATCCTTAAATTCCCATATCCTAAAATCCTAAAATTCTCAAACCCCATTCCTAAATTCCTAACCCATCCACAAGTTACCTGTAAATAAGTGACATGTGAAGAACGAATGTCTATGTGGGAAATTTTGAAAGCTACCTTTGAAAATAGCTGCGGCCATGATCGTCATTGTGGACGCACCATAAAAATCATGCAGATATGCGACGGATAGGGTAACCCAGGGACGTGCTTTGTGATCCGGAACCAGCGCCTGACAGAAGTCAGTGCATTCGCTCGTTGTATGTAAAAGACCCATGTATAGTTCCTTGTAACCACGTAAGTAAAGAGAAAAAGAGATCGATCCTTCGCCACGGGATTCGCAACCAAGTTTTCTTTACGTCTTTTGCTCACGATCCATTGGTCTTGTTCGCGTGAACGATTGCAGCAGAACTTCGACTTCGAGGAAACTTTCATCGAAACGTGGTTGCCGCGAAAGTGTTCCGAAGCTTCAACTTCATTTAAGGATCCTCATGTGATTCGTTCTTGATTTTGGACCGAGCGGAAAAGACGGCATTCGAGACACTTTGAGAAGGGGTTGTTAGATTAGCGGAAGCGTTTTATCGGGCAAAATGTTGAGGCAGTTGATGGATCGCGATAAGACGCGTTAATTCGTCACAAGTTCTAATAATCTGCAGCAACTAATTCCACTTATATATAAACGTTCTCGCATAGGTGAACGGTAGAGCGAAGTTTCCTCGAGTACAGAAATTTGACGATGGAAGCACCGCAATTTCCGGCTCACCTCTGCATCACGAGATCAGAAATTCCTTGAACGCAACGGGATGCGAAATTCATTACGATCGGTCTTCTCCTTAATTAAATAAGCTGATTGAAATTCACGGATCACTTTTACGCGGATACGAATCATTCTCGAGGTGATGGCACTTGGATCATGATCCGAATTCTGCGGTGTCACGTGGATCTTTCGCCGCGTAAATTATTTACAATTTAATTCAATATTAAGTTCTATTTATATATTATGTATCAAATACTACAAATATTAATTTCTTCAAACCTAAACTAACCCAAATATTAATTTTCACAAACCTGACCTAACCCAAATATTAATTTTTACAAACCTAACCTAACCCAAATATTAATTTTCACAAACCTGACCTAACCTAAATATTAATTTTCTTAAACCTAACCTAATCCAAATATTCATTTTCTTAAACATAACCTAACCCAAATATTAATTTTCACAAACCTAAATTATATTTTCTTAAACCTAACCTAACCCAAATATAAAATTTCTCAGATCTCACCTAACCCAAATATTAATTTCGTCAAATCTAACCTAACTCAAGTATCAAATTTCTCAAACCTAACCTAACCCAAATATTAATTTCCCCAAACCTAACCTAACCCAAATATCAAATTTCTCAAACCTAACCTAACCTAAATATGAAATTTCTCAATCCCAACCTAACCCAAATATCAAATTTCTCAAATCTAACCTAACTTAAATATTAATTTTCTAAAACCTAACCTAACTCAAATATCAACTGTCCCTAACCTAACCAAAATATAAGTTTCCATCACATCCAAGCGTCGTGTTAATAAAAAGATTTCAAAGTGAAATAAAGAAACATCTTCCTGGTGAATAAAACAACGGCAGAAAAATCTGGAAAGGTTATCCGCGAAATTCGTCCAGAAACGGTCAGTAATTTTTGTAAAGCGGTCGCGTCACATTTACGTGGCAAAGGGGGAAAAACTGTTATGGTCGTGGCGTAACGTTGTCCAAACAAGCATCGCCAGCAGGTGCATTAAAACGCCGGCATAGGAATGGAAAGCAGCAACAGCGGCAGCCGTCCCTTATTTACCCGTGCGGCCTGGCTAGGCACTTAGTATTGTGATACTGCCGGGGTAAATAAAAAGCAGCGTTGGGGGATGCGACCGGTTCAAAGGGCGAAGTTTAAACACGTACGGTCAGGCCTGGCGACAAATGAAGAGCACCGCTATGAATTGCTTCATGCTACTTCGAAAATAAATATCAAGATACTTTCTATTTTCTTCGTCAATCAACGTTTCGTTTATGGTCACAAATTAATATTTCGTTTTTCTTATAACTAGTAAGGACTAATTATGCGAAGACTAGGTTTAACGTCATGTTACTTCTCCAGCAGCCACTAAATCACAGAAGATAAAATTTAAAGAAGAACAATTCATTTTAATCATAGGAGTTGATATTATTTTCTTCAGCAATCAAATGAGGCATGATGCATTCGTTATCCATTTTCTTGCAAAAATAAGATATAATAAGGTTGGGCCTGTTGACTGGTATACTCCTTCTTGAAACATTGAGTGTCAGAAGAATCAGTTAGTCTAATACTAGTTTTAGGGAGTATTATTCTTTTCTTGTGAAGGTACTGAGTCCACTAGAAGAATCACTTGATTTAATACTAGTTCTAGGGTACTCTATTCCCTTCTTTGTCAATGGTATGTCTAATACTAGTTCTGAGGACTAATATTCTCTTCATCTGAAGGTAATAAGACCCAAAAGAAAAGTCAGTTGATCTAATACTAGTTCTAGGCAGCTCTATTCTCTTCTTTGTCAATGAGTATGTCTGAAACTAGTTTTGAGGACTAATATTCTCTTCATCTGAAGGTAATAAGACCCAAAAGAAGAGTCAGTTGATCTAATACTAGGGTACCATTCCCTTGTTCAGCAGTGAACAAGTACCAGTTCTGGTACCATTATTCTCTACTCGAGCATCAAGTAACTTCTCATGAATTAAGACATGATGCACGTGTCATCCATTTCCTTCCACGTGCGAAGCAGTCGACTCCCCATTTGCCGCGGCGACGTTAAGCACACCATAGATTTATGTAAATTCGGGAGTCAACACGAGGCTCGATAAATCTCGATAATCGGGTCGATAGTTCACACGTGTCCGAATACTGTTACAGATAAGTCACGTAAGCACACTCGGGATTTGCTTGAACGGATATCACCAGCCTTCTCCCCCAGGTTCGATGGCCCTAATCCTTCTTATCGATCGGCTTAGACGATCTTCGAACGATCTCTTCTTTTTTTCTCCCTCCCTTCCTTCCGACGATCCTAATTGAAAATTCCAGCCAGCTTTGATTTATCTGCTTAAGCTAGATCGCCTTTACCGATGTACATCGGTAAATCACGCCGTGGATATTCTTATCTCGGGTGTTTCGTTGTCGAAACAGAGAGGATCTGATTTTCTGCTTTGCCCTCCGGCGTCCCGTAATTGATTATACTGTGGTGAGTGATAACTCGACTACGTTATTAACCCAGTTTGAAATATGGACACGGAAATTATATAGTATCGACGTCTGCTGGATACGAGTGGTGCACAAATATGCTCTATCGGCGGAGTCGTTGCCAATCGTCGTTTCAAATAAACGAGTGTTTTCGTTGGTAAAATGTGTCGTTGCGATGCAACGATACAGAAATTAATTAACCTGCATCGAGTGTTTTTCTTCGGCGCAATTATTAACCTCCCAGCGCTCTGAAATCGATGACCCGGCATCATAAAATTTCACGCCAAATACTTCTATCGCTAATAATGTTCGATACTGTAATTTTAACACGGGCATTCTCCAAATACATTTTTCCTCTCAATAAGAGCGATTACCGTTTGTACACCGCAAAAGTGTTAAATTAAATGTAATTCCAATTTAGAGCGAACGATAATAATGCAATTTACATTGTAAACCGTTAGGGCCCTAAATTTGTATTTTTATCGCGAAAAGTTTTACGACGGTAGAACGCGTGCGGCGCGATGGTGAAATACGCGCGGAGTTTGAGCAGCGTAAAGGTCGTGGCGAACATAAAGTCGTACGTTATCGGTAACGCAATTTGTGGGACGCATAATGTTGCTTTTATGCGGTGCTACGCATCGTGTATACGCGTCGCGCGTACGCGTTATGCGGCAACGCCTGTGATAAAGGCGTCTGTGCAGATAGATAAACGTTTGTCCCATCCTCCGTTAATTACCCGCTACGTTATTTATCATGCTTCCGTGTATGATGCAACAGATCAGAACGAGTTAACCCAAACTGCTGTTCAATTGTCCGTCTCGTTCACTGTCGAGAGTTCATTATTATTAACGTGAATTCCTATTGAAAATGAAAAGCACATAGCTGAACTATGGCTGGTTGATGAGAGTTGATTGATAGTGGATTGATGGCGACGAGAAAGTGGATTAAGTACGTATTATCAGAAGGTTCAACCGAATAGAATAGACGCGGAAACGAAATGGCCCACCGAACCGACTATGCGCGCGACCGAACCGACTATGCGTAAAACAGAAACGCCTACAAGTAAACGCAAAACGTTCCTCAAAAGAATTCTTCCAACTCATTTTGCATATAGCAGCTTTATATTTTGTCAAAAACCTAAAAAAAAATTTGTCAAATCGTCTCCTTTCCGAAAAGTAGAAACGCGACTAAAACAATTTATCGTTAATTTGAAGCAAATCTTAAGGGTCTTATCTGTCCACGAACTGTGGTAATTGCATCAACAGTCGGAATGAGAAGATCGGTGTCTCTTAATCGTTATTAGCAACCGCCAAGTTGAAAGAACGTCTCGGTTCATTGAATCGACGACCTCATCGATTGGCAATCGTCGATATCGGGCTAATTGCTTTGATCGAATCGACGAACAGCATTAATTAGCAGGGTAGTTCGTTACGTGGAGTGTTATTAATTAAATCTGTCATTATAATAAGTATTATTAATTGAATGTTGAGATTCTTGTAACTGCATTCGCGAACGTTTTCCGAGCAATTACAAAATGAGATCCCGCGGTATCGCTGGATCGTTTGATCGGCGCTCGCACGCGTCTCGATTGAAACTCTTAAATTTGCAACTTTATCGGGTCCGAAAGTGGAACGATAAATTTGCAAACAGCAATTACAATTCGAGTCGAGCTGCGGTCGCAATTAGGAAACTTATTCGAACGATAATGCTCATAAATTCTCAGTTTACCGTAGCTATCGATTGTGATTACGTGAGATCCAATAATGAACACTTATTTCATTGATTAACTATGTTTCTGCTCCGTAAACTTTTTGATTCATCACTCTTATTACGACCGAGCAGATAACGTGCAGAATATTAGAACATTAGCTAACCTAAATCTCATCATTTATAATAACTGATTCATGAGGCCGATAATCGGCCATTTTCTATTGCGTATAATCACCGAGCGCTTACACAGCACTTTTTATTCAACCTTAAGCTTTAAATTGACGTACGTATGTGTTACTTTTGCTGTACTTTTATGTCATTAAATTCTAAGCATACAGAATTGGATTTTACAATTTATTTTCGCTCTTTGTTATTACTGTCAAATAGCCGTTCTGTAGTAGAAATATTAATGAACAGATAATGCAGAAATCTTCCTTAGATTTTAAGCTTTAAATTGATGTGCTACAAGTGCCACTTCGTGGTGCGTCAAATCACGTCATGTGTAGAATGAAGTAACTGGTCTATTGCTTCTTGAGGCCGATGACCAGCCATTTTGCATTAAGAATATCGACTAAACCTTTACATCATTTTCTTCAGCACACTTTAAGCTTTACATCGATGTATCATAAGTGCTATTTCGAAATACTTTTATGTCATGAATCCTTCATTCAATACGTAACAAGCGAATATCCTAATTTTTTCAAATTGCACCGCAAGCCGAGTGTGCGTGTTACTATGCCATTCAAAGTTCTAAAACAATCTGATTAAGTTCTGAAATACTAATTTAAGACCGTATCACGACGTAGGATCGATTTAAACCTTTTGCGTGAAAGGGATTGGTCGAAACAATCCTAGAAACGTGTCTCAAAAATCCTGCAATCGGTCACGACAGCGGCTCCCAATAACGGTATCGCGCAATGGAAAACGGATCGCTATTCCAACAGCGAGGGAGTGTTTGTTTTTTAATCCAGGCCCGGCGATCGACCGCAACGGAGAAGCTTATGAAAGCCGTGGCGAGTTAAAACAAGCGAGCGGATTCTGTGCACATCCACGGGCCATCGATCAGCTGTACAGGAACACGAGGAGCGCAACGATCGAGCAGAAATTTACGACGTAACGTGAAAATCGTTTCGCAGTTGGTCAAGCGGCCTGAGCCTTCCGGCATTTCATGGGTTCACGTTGCCCCTTGGCATAATATATGAGCCAACCGTATGCAAACAGTCAACTATTCAAGACTTTTATTCGAAATGAGTGATTTATTCGTGATGTAATGTTATAAAACGATACGATTATTCTTTGCGACACGTTGAAAGACTGTGGACTCGGGTTGGACTGCCAGAAAGGGACGTGTGTTCGTTATATTGCCGGAAATGGGACAGGGGCGCATTATATTGCCAGAAAAGGGACGTCTGTTCGTTATATTGCCAGAAAGGGGATATGTGCTCGTTATATCACTATAAAGGCATACGCTCGTTATATTGCTACACAGGAGACATGTGCTTGTTATATTGCAATAAAGGGGACATATGATATTTTTACAAGGGAGACATGCATTATATTGCCACAAAGGAGATCCGTTTGAAAATTTGTCGGTTCAAGCATTTGTACATTTGAAAATTTCCGAATTCCAAATTTGAAAACTTGACAATTTAAAAATTTCGGAATTTTCCCGTTTTTTATTTTGAGTTTGAAAATTTGTGTACTTGTGAATTTGAACATTTCTGAATCCTAAATTTGAAAATCTGTGTAATAACTAACTTGAAAGATTCTCGTTTCTAAATATGAAATTTTGAGAATTTGTGAGTTTCAAAATATAATCTGTAAATATGGAAATCGGTAAACTCTAAATTTGAAGGTTTAAAAACTTCTAAATTTTAAATTTAATTATTGAAAGTTGAATATTAGAAAATTGAAGAATTGAATATTTCTGCGTTCGACAATTCCTGAATTTTAAATTTGAATACTGCGTTGAGTTTTAAAAAATTGGAAAATTGAACATATCTGTTTCCGAAAATTAGTAAATTTTAAATTTGTATATTGAAAACTGAACATTTGGAAATTAGAAGAATCGAAAATTGTACATCCTCCAATTTAAACATTCCAGTACTTTAAATATACAATTTTTTACCTCCCCCATTTTGCAGCCTAAAAAATCCAGGTTTTCGTTATAACATATCTCCAGCACTGCACGAGAAAGTTGCAATATAGAGAGAGTCCAGCAGCTATCAAAGAGACGATTGTTGAAAGATCAATCACGTGTGTGGACTGCACGTTGGTTGTGTACACGACTGTACACAGTGGACACAAACTTTTTCTTCGTTCAACTGTTGTCAGTGTCACTTAACGAGTAGACTAAAGCCGGAAAGAAAGTATGCAGAAGATTGTGTAACTCGTTTACCGTAGTCGTTGTTAGAACGTTAACGTCGACATGTGTAAACGCAATAGGTCAGCCTGTATTAGCACACTTTTACGGTAAGCGAAGGCATCGATCTTTTTCAAGCATGTTACGCGATGAAATTTTAATTTGCCTCGTGATGAATATATGGCCGAGTTTGTCTTTATTCTACTGCACTTTCAAAGTTACTGAAACTTATTTCTGAATACTACTTTCAGGTACTTGAATGTCTTTTGTTTGAAAAGAGGGTAGATGTTTCAATAGTCAGATTAATAGGTTAATACAGTTAAGTGTTTAGGTTAAGTTGCCATTTTTATTTTATTATGTTCTAATTTTATTTTATTTCATTTTTATTTATTTTTTTTAGTATACAGTATTGTATTTTTATTTTACTGTACTGTATTGTATTGTACTTTTATTTTTACCAAATTGTATTCTATTGTACTGTATTTTATTTTTATTTTATTTTAGTGTATTACACTGTATTCTATCATACTATATTTCATTTTTATTTTATTTCATTTCATTTCATTTTGTTTGATTTTGTTTTACTTTGTAGATGAATGAATACTCAAATAAATAATGCAATACAGTTTCGTCAAAAATATATTTTGCACTCCAAATTGCAGTTAATAAATTCATGTTATATTAATTGACACAGGATAAAATAATTTAAAGCACTTTCTTACCCTACTGATTCTTTAATATAAGTAGCTTGCGAATTTTTAGAAAGAATGAGCTACATCACACTCTGATTGGTGCATGAAGAGGCCCTTTATGAGGCATCAAATCATCGAAACTTCTCTTCATTAAATAACATGAAAAGTAATTAAAAACAAGTCTAAAGTACACAAAATAGAATTGGTTTCATTTACCAAATTCATTTCGGTCTCAAAGCTAACCTCTCAAAAAATAATTCCAAAAATAATATTTTTCTTCATACGTTCTTCCACATAGAAAATTCTTATCAAATCATGTGCACATCGATTTAATTTTAATATATTAACATCAATATCATTTTCTGGTATCACAAATAGTTTCAGAGATAGTCAGAGATATCTGTTTGAAATGAAACGGCCTGTATAGAGAAAAAGAGGACGTTTCATGACGAGAGTGTTCCTAGAAGATTGGTTATTTTCCCCAGGTACGAAAGGGAACAGAAGAAATCGAATATGCCTGTTCATCGAAGAACCAGCGGATGGTTTGCTAACGTACTTGCCTGACCGTTGACTCTAGATCGATATTCGAAGCACGCCTTACACAGCCGACACTCATTCAGGTGAATGCCGTAGCCTGGCCACAGCAAGAAACCTATAATTTTCTCTAAACACCCGTCAGCGGACAAACATCAAACGTTATTCCTTACATGGTGACCCGTCGAAGATACCGACGCCGCTTACTTTTTCACCGCCGAGAAATTCTTCTCCCAGAGATCCCGTATCGTACAAATGCGAACGACATCGCGTCACGCGTACCGAATCCGAATTCGAACGGACTTATGAGGCTAATTGTAATGGAAGTTAGACAGCCGCGTGACGTAATGGAAATCTTGTAAGCAGATTCGTGAACGATTAGGCCGAAGTACGTTTTGTAAATACCTGCATGCACACGGAACGGGGAACGCCGTGGAACGTGACTTTTGTTCGTGCTTTCGAGAACTGGCATCTTACGTGTTCCTGATGAGTCAAAGATTTTTCGTAGAAGGGTTCGTCATGCTGCGAGTACCATGTGAGCATACAAATCATTCGAAATTGGAAAATTTTTGCTCTGGTACAAATTTAGGATGAGTTCTCGGTATATTGCCGGGGATGAGGCAGTAGAAGGAAGCTTGAGGTCTTGAGATCAGGAAATATCCAAATTTTTAATTTATGAAATTTCAAGATCGTGCAGGTTTGAAGTTACAAACTCATAAAGTCTTGCATTTTTGAAATTTCAAAGCCTCAAAGTCCCACAGTTTCAAAATATTATTATCTTAATAACATGATGCATAGATCCAAAGTCCTTATGTTCGAAGTTTCAAAGTGTTAGTGTATCAAGATTCAAAAGTGCAAAGTAGTGAAGTTCCAATGTCCTAAATACCCATATTTCAATAACATCACTGCCTCAATGACCTGAATTCTAGAACTTCAATGTCTCAAAGTCTCAAATTCTGAAGTCTCAATATTTCAGAGTTCTAAATTTTTAAATCCTAATGATTCAATAACCAATATTCTCAAATTCCACAGCTTGAAAGTTTCAAATTTGAAAATTTCAGTGTTTCAATATTCCAAATATGAAAATTTTACTGCCTCAGAATTTGAAATTACAGTTTTCCAATGCCTCAAACTCCAAAATTTTTAATTGTCAATGCCTCTATGCCCCATATTCTAAATTGCCAATGCCTCAAAGTCCCATATTCTATGTTACTAATGCATCAAATCCCCATATTCTAAATTATTAATGCCTCAAAGTCCCATATTCTAAAATGTCAATGCCTCAAACCCCCAGGCTCTAAAGTGCTGATGCCTCAAAGACCCATATAATACATTTTGAATACCTCAAAGTCCCATATTCTAAATTGTAAATGCATCAAAGTCTTAAATTCTAAATTGTCAATGCCTCAAAGTGTCAAACCTGAAATCCCAATGCGTCAAAGCCACAAGTTCTAACATCTTAATGCCTAAGTGCCCCAAATTCTAAAATGTTGATACCTCAAAGTCAAAAATCTGAGAATCTCAATGCCTCAAAGCCCCGTGTTCTAAAGTCTTAAGGCCTCTCAGTGCCTCATATTCTAAAATTACGTTGCTTCAAGGTCCCAAAATTTTGTATATCAATGCTTCAAACTTTCAAATTTCTAAATCCTAAAATCTGAATGCCTCAAAGTCTAAAAGTCCTAAATTTCCAAGCTACCAAAATATCACAATATTGGAGTCCCAAAATTCTAAAATTCCAAAGTACCAAAATTTACAGATTCGAAACTTCATAACTCTGAAAGCGTCAAAATAATAATAAATCTAGCATTAAAAGACAGTAAATAAATAAATCTAATATAAAAATGTAATGTAAATGGTTCTGACACCAAAATGTAATAAGTGAACCTAATATTAAAACGTAACAACTAAATAAATTGAATATAAAAAAGGAGTATAAGTAAATAAATCTAACATAAAAATACAATATATGCAAGTAAATCTGATACAAAAATGTACTAAATAAATTTAAAATTAAAATACGCAGTTTGTAACCATTGTTTCCAAGAAAGCGTTTATTTCGCTGAAGAGTTAAATGTGCAAATAGGGTTTATACTAAAAGTTGCTGATCTTTCTTCGGCGTTGCATTTTTCCTCCTTCAGTTTTTACTGCGAACTTTGTAACGCACTTGAAGATTTTTTACGAGCTCCGCATTTTCCCCGTTCTAGAAATTAGGATGTTTGAGCAAGAGAGGTGTCATTTACGCGTTTTTCATGCTTGACCTCTTCCCGAGCTATTTGACTTTAAAGCGTAGCCGTCTGACTAACCTGATCCAGCTCTTTGATGGCAGCCCCGCGTCAAGTATCCATTTTGTTCATTTTCTTATTTCAACCTATTAGCGTTAACACCGGTTCACACGGTTACTTGTCTCGTTTACCATTCAAGCATATTATTAGCTAATAACAACAAATAAAACAGTGTATCGTTCTTTTGCGAATGTTTATGCTGTATTAGTTACAATAGCAAAAAACTTGCATCGTATTTCTCCATTTAACATTAGATTTACTCATCAAAATGGCGTTTAGATTTCCTTTTTTCAATTACGAAAATTAAATTTTTGTTCAAATGTATAACCATCGAGATGAATTATAAGCTATTTTAATTATCATACATTATTTAGTTATTTTTATAGGTTAGTTTCAATTTAAATGTAAGTGATCATTAAACGTTAGTGCAGTTATAGTTAATAATTATGATAAATTATTTACTTAATGCAGACAGATAAGAATAAGTATGAATATGTAATTTTGGGTTTAGTTTATTTAGGACAAATTTTCAATTATTGTTTATAGTTTACTTAGGACAAATTTTCAATTTTTATTCATAGCTTATTTAGGATAAATTTCTAATTATTATGTATAATTTACTTAAAACAAATTTCCAAAAAATCATGATGCTATTCGAAGAATGATGCATTGATAATTAATAGTGTACAATACTATTTTTGTTTTGTTTTTATCTGTTTTACAAGATCCACATTTTAGAATAATATACATTTTAACATTTCATTAATTTTGTTATAATACATGCAATTACATTAACACTAATCAATAATTCTTCTAATTAAAAGGCAAACAAAAATGTTTATTCCCTCACATCAAGATAGTATCCTTCCTTAACAGATTATTAATAATTTCCACTTCACCAATGTTTCGTTATATTTCAGTCTGATATTTCTGTACCTAATGCAGCTTATAATTATTTCAAAAAGAACAATAAATTTCCTTTATCTTTTTATACGAGTTTCAATATGGAACTCCCTGTGGAAGGAGACAACTTCAGTCTGATATTTCTGTACCCAACGCACCTTGCAATTATTTCAAAAAAGAACAGTCAATTTCACCTATTCATTTATATGCATTTATACTATAAGCAAGTGTTTCAGAATGAGTCTCTCTAAATACCCGATGCCGAAGTAGGGTCCTCCAAACTGTCGTTACTCTATGAAAATGGAATTACGATCAGGTACAAGCATTTGTAAGACGATTCCAGTAGGATTGTAAAAAGGCTCCCATCCAATTTCCCGATGAAGGGAAACGTCTATTGTCCTATCCAGGACGCAATCTTTTTACCTGTGATATAATCTCGGATAACGCGTTCGCCATAGAGGCTGTTGGAAAGAGGGAGAGAATGGACGTAGGAGAGAACTCGTTTACCTCGTAACCCCGTCAAGTCGTAGCTATTCGCACGAGCCAGCAGGGAAAATCGATAGCCCGACGTCGAGGATGCCGTGCCTTGTCGTGGCCGTTGTATGCTGAACGACCTGTTTCATGGGTATCCGCCTCTTCGCCCACTCTCCCCACGTCAAGTCAAATATGGCATTAGATAATCAGGTGATACCGATACGTCGTTATCGAACGGCCGTGTTATTTCATGGTGTCATGAGAAACGGTCATTCGCGACGGCCCATTCCCATTTCGCGAAGTGGTCCTAACCGTCCGGACGATAATAGTACACGCTCTATTTCGGAATACAAACGGAAATTCGAGCGATCGCAAGCTGCAAACGTTTGGAGGTCCGCTAAAAATATTCTTGCTGCCATTTCCACTTCGAACGTGATTCGATAATTGCACCATTTCAGGAATCTGGAAATATATCATCTGAGCTGCAGGAAATCATTTTAACTCTTGCAGCGAAGAAAACAATGCTAAATTACAGCTTGTTCAATCAAGGATCTGATAGGTTTATAGTATAAAAATATAACAAAATTTTACTTCTCATCAATTTGAAATTTTAGAATAAACTGTGTTTCGTTAAAACTCATTGTATAAAACAACTAGTCTCTTGAAGAGTAAACAATTTTTAATTTACCATTCTCCACCCAGTGAATGTTGAGATGTCAGCAAATTTGTTTTAATAATATTGGTAAAATATTGACATGATAGTTTTGTGCACACTTTAAGCTTTAAATTGATGTGCAATAAGTGGCATTTCATGATATTTCGCTACTAACACTAACACTTTGCTTTGAGGCTGTTAACTAACAATTTTCCATTTAGGATATCGTTGAATGGCTTATATGGTCTTTCTCGCGAAATCTCAAGCTTTAAATTCATGTATCCAAAGTGCCATTTCATAACACTTTTCTGTCATAAAATCCTGTCATACGTCAGTAATCAAATTGAGTACATTTCACTCTTTATACATCTTGAGTCATCTACCCATACAACTTAAAAAATATTAACAGAATGTTCATACACTCTTTTTCTCCAAACTCTAAGCTTTATCTTGACCTATCACAAGTGCATTTCTTTATCATGAAAGTGTTCCTAAATATCCTAAAGTTGTACTACTAAAATTGAAATTTTTTAATACAAGTGAAATTATTAAAGAACAAGGATCTTAATATACTTTACTGATAAGTGAAATACCTTCTAAAAGTAGCTCCTAAACATTTCATGCTTCCATTCCCTGCGTATCGATGCTTCGTGCCGTTTTACCTCCGTGCCGGTTACTGGATAATGTTTAATAAACGTTTTATCTGCGCGTGTCGGATCGTTCTAACGCGATGTCACGACACTTGGTTGCATAACGACACCCACACGCGTGCATACAAATGCATAGTGTATTAGGCTCTGCGTCAAGTCACATATTAAGGGTATTCTTAGAACGGCATTTATGTCTGAACTTTATGAATACACGCGAGCCTCTTGACTTTACACAAAATTTACATACTGTCTTCGTCGTGTCCGAGCTATGTAGCCGGTGATCAGAGCAATAAAATTGAAAGACTTATTTTTCTTAGTATCACTTAGTTGTTTCGTGTACTTTCAATATTGTTGATCTTTTGAAATATAATGTGGGGATGAATTTGTTTAATCTATAAATCAGATCAGCTTACAGGTTGTTCATAAAGATAATTGCATGCTTCGATGATATTAAGTGACAAATATCCTGCAAAGCATATTTTTATGTCAAGATCATCATCTGGTGCTTTTCAGCATTGTCTACATGTCAGTTCTTTGCAATGAACAATTCCATGCTATATTTGAAATTTGCAAATTGGAGATACGTTCAAGATTACACATTTTTAAAGATATTTATATAAAATATGAATGACGATCCTCAATTTGATGTCGATGTGAGAATATTGCTTGAAGTATTTAACTATTCAAATTGCATGGAGGATGTCGCGTCCTAGTTGAAGAGATATTTGAGGCTCTTCACGAAAAGTCAGTGCAGTTGACTTCTGGCCGAGCATAAGGCAACGGTGACTCGTTTAACGGGGTGAAACGGGTCCGCCGAGAAAGGTGTTGGCTCCGAGGGATCTGATGGTAAATTAATTAAACTTGAATTCGATGGAATCGAAGTGAACAAAGGGTTTCGAGCCGCGTGAGAAGGCGAGCACAGACGAGGCGTGAAACAATCTCTTCCACACGGATACTCGTTGGCCAAAACACTTTGTATTTTCCGGTGGTGTATACAGCGGCATTCTCGTCGAATTTCACGTATCCATAATACATTATCGAGTTACCATAGGGGAATATTGTGGCCACCATAGAGACTCCTGCGATCATATATCCGGCGGCCGTGTGTGCACGTGCGTGAACGATTGTAAATTTTCTTCCTAACCTCGAACGTGGATTGTGTTAACCCACATAATTCCATCATCGTTCCCATGATACCGCAACAACGCGCGCGTACGCGAGAATCTATAATTCCATTAACGCGGACACGGACAATAGTATTTCATTAACGGGACGCGGGAAATGACAGCAACGTGGACAAGTCAATCCTGATCGGGGCAGTTTCTGTCAAATTTCACTTAACCTTCCTTTTCACTCCTCACATTTTTTATTTAATGGCTAGGTGAAGATTTTCTAGTTTCAAGATGGTTATAACATATTCGTGTTATGGGTCTGGGGCATGATAGGACCCGGCCTCATCGGTTGTTAATCCTCACAAGATGGATGCTGAGCTGTATATATTTTATTCTTGTAAATATTATTTGAGGTATTAATTTGATAATATTAATCTGGTTTTGTAATGGCAACGTTTCATACATTTTGTTGATCCTGGACATTATACACACGGCCTCACTGTTAGCTATTTAAGCCTCAGGTTATAGAACTGAATTAAATTGAACTGAATGAAATTATTATTACTGTGGATACATGACTTCAATTTAATAATCTATGTGTCTAATTTTATAATGAAAGCTCAGTTACATATATTTCAGAAGGTTGCACCAAGATAGACACTAGTGTTAGGTTATTTATTTAAATATTATTATTATTTTCATGCGTAGATGCCTTTAGTTTGATAATTTAAGTGCCTAATTTTGTAATGGAAGCCCTGTTATGTACACTTTGTGAATTTAAGTCACGTCAGATCCGGCCTCATAATTCAATAAATAATCTTCATGCAGTGACTGCTGCAATTTCTTTTATATTAAATTTCCAGGATTTTTATCAACTTAACTGTTTCTGTCATCGAAAACAAAAACTATGAATTTAAAAATAAAAAATAAATAATTTAATGTTTACCAAGATTAACTTTTATGCAATTTAGATAATTTTAATTAAAAATACGTTACTCATAATTGAAATACAGCTGTATAATAATAACTGGCGTACCTAAATATATACGAGAAAAGAAATAAAAAATAAAAAATACAGGAAGAAACGACAAGGGAACGATCTGATCAGTAATGAATTAGTTTGATGCTTCAGATAGCGTCCATCAACAGTAGGTGCATTATAAACCTAGTTACAAAGGGCTGTCCTTGTTGTGCAATGACGGCAGCTCCTTTTAATAATACGCTGCATTACAGTGGTCCCCTTTCACCGAGGACACTGCAAAAAAAAAAAATTACTTGAAAACTCGTCGAGTGGGGTTCGGGAGGGAGTCGCAAACTCGATGCATTACACGCAGACCATAATTAAATGTCGAGCAACTCATCACTGATGGACACGCCTAATTTCATTGCCTGCCATAACTTCATTAATAATTTACCTCCCTTTCAGCTTGCCTCTGCTATCCTCTTTGCCGCCGTTAATTGTAGTTCAAAAGATTTTTCAGCATCGTTCGATAATGCCGTCGTCCGGCCAGGATTCTGCTGTTCCGCATCAAAAATTCACTGAGCTGCGACGATTTTTCCATCGAACAAATCTGTCCTTTCATGACGTCAATTATATGCCCACGTTCACGATTCAATCAATAATTCTATTTCCAATAAAACTTGCAATATTATTTCTGTTCGGTTTTCAAATATTTAGCAAAGTCATACACGATTTGCTGAATTGAATCGTTGTCGCTGAAATAGATGACAGATTTTTTAAATATTCGACTGCCGTCCAAATATGGTTGTTAGGTCATTCGATATATTTAGAACTATAGATATAGTGTTTAAGAATAGGATGTCAAGAATAGAATAGAGATTGAGGTTAGATGCGTTTAGGTTCTGTCAAGCAAGATTAGTTAGGGTTAGGGTTAATTACAGTTCAGATTATTCAGATTTGGAATTAGTTAGAATTTAGATTAGGATAATGTTTCGTTCACATTCATATTATAAGTCAACTGATTCTTTGCTGAAGTAAAAACATAATCAATTTTCATTGTAACATTACCAACGAAAGTTGTAAGTCAGTCATTTTGGTAATAATATTGATAAAATATATACATAATAGTTTTTGGCACACTATAAGCTTTAAATTGATGTGCTATAAGTGGCATTTCATGATATCTTAATGTCATAAAATCGTGTCAGACGTTACTTACGTACTAAAGTATATTTCGCTATTTATAATAACTGATACACTGCTTTGAGGCTGTTAACTAACCATTTTCCATTCAGGATATCGTTAAATGGTTTATGTAGTCTTTCTCGTGAAACTTCGAGCTTTAAATTCATGTATCCTAAGTGCCATTTCATAACACATTTCTGTCATAAAATCTTCACAGACGTCAGCTATCAAATTGAGTGCAAATTTAACTCTTTACTGTTCATTGTATTGAGGCCATTACCTAACCATGTTATATTAAGAATATTATTAAAGTGTTTATATACTTTTTTTCTTCAAACTTTAAGCTTCGCTTTTATCTGTCGCAAGTGCAATTTCCTCACACTTTTCTGTCATGAAATCATGATACAGTCTCAGTGTTTGTAAATCAAAGTTCTTGAAGTTGCACTATTAAATAAGTTGGAGTTGTACGAAATGAACGAAAATATTGTTGCGTCAGAATCTTAAGTAAAACCAGCTTAATATTCAGAGCTAAGAGATCCACGAACCTAATCTATTTTGCGAAAATCCAATTACTGAATCCATAAATTCAATCCATAAGACTCCAAACAGAATCAGAATCAGCTCTTTAAGTGCACGCGTCATTGGAGTGCAGTCCCAGTGCCCTACTAACCGCCGTTCAAACGGCCTCAAAAGCTAATTACAGTGAACCTTACAAAAATAGTGCAAGTAAGGGGATCCAGCAATTAAAAACAAATTGAGAAGCACCGTACGGCTTTTACAGCCATTAGAAGCCTTCTTTCCTGTTCGCTCGTCGCCCAACAACATCTGTTCTGTTCCTGGACATCTTCCCGACGATGACATCTCGCGGTCACCCGTGGGATCGATTAGTCTTCTCTCTTAACCTCGCACAAAAACGCCGGAGAAATCTCGTTGGAGATCTGTCGGCGGGGTTCATCTCGGCCAAAAGAAACTCGATGACGTAATAGCGTAGGAACCAGAAAAGAATATTCGTCCGTTCGGGATGTATCCCCAGGGTGAGCGAACGATCAGGAAGTCTCGTGTTTCTTCCATGTTTGTCCAAGTGCGCGTGACGTTGGAATTGTTTTGCCACCTTCGGTTGAAACCCTACGAACCTTGATGCAACAACGTGTTTCTGGCTCTTTGGTAAATGGACACCGAGCTGCTCTCTTCCGATGCCACGATGGCCTGCATCCTTCGAGGGGGAGTCTCTTGTTACAGCTGCAAAGTGGCCGACACTTTATTGAACCTCAACATTACATCGGGAAAATTCATTGCTCTTTGTATACGTTTTTGATGGCTGCTCTTACCTGGTCGAAATTATGATACGTAATTTTTGCTGTAAATTAGTTTTATCTTGGTATGTTCGCGTACACCGAGGGTTGGGGGATTTCTAGGAAAATTAAGGATGTGGGGAGGAGAGTAGTTTCATTTGATTTTAGTGAAGTTGCAAATTTGTAAAACCTCGTGCTTGAATTTTTGAGATGTGAGAAGTTGGAAAATTTGAGGGATTTGGAAGTTGAAGAATATGGGATTTTCTTAAATTCGAGAATTTAAGGAATTTGTGGATTTTGTAGAATTTGGAGAATTCGAGGAATTTGTAAAATTTGTAGAAATTGGAGAATTTTGAGAATGTGGAGAATTTTAAGAGTTTGAGGTGTTTAGAGGTCCAGAAATTTGAACATCTACAAATCAAAAAATTTAAAGAAATTTAATAATATAACAGTTTGAGATCTGAGAATTTGGTCAATTTGAATTATTTGAAAATTAAAAAATTCAGGAATTTAGAAATGAAGTAATTTCTTAAAAACTAGCAAGTTTGCGAATTGCGAGAATGAAGAATTTCTGTCGATTGTTTCCAGGGAAGGGACGGCTCTACCCGGCCTATAGTTTGAGCGGCAGCGAGGGTGAGGAAAATTCGCCAAGTCTGCGGAGTCGCACTTCCGGCTACCCTCCGAATAACCACCAGACGACGCAGTCACATCTCAATCACTACAACACCAGTCAGCATAAACAACGTGCCTATCAACAACAACAACAGCATCCCTTGTATCATATGCCCAGCACTGGGGCTGGACTCAGTGACACACCGACTTCCGGAAACGCATCCGACGAAACACTCACCGACAGCGACCTAATCACTGTTGCCCGTGACTCTGCTCTGCTCGTTCATAACGGTAAGTAGCTGTTTCTACGAAATTTATGTGCATCAACCAAATTAATGTATCATTTACGTTCGTAATGAGAAACAAAATAACTAGGGACAGAAAAATAAAGGTCTTTTATATTGAAAACTCAGCAAACTGATGTGACCTTGTCTTAACATTCAGTTTGATGGCTGTGAGGCATTGAAATTGTGATATAGTGAGGTCACCATGTTATAATATGGAAGTTATCATAATGCTTGAACATTGTGGAATGAAGATTTTAGTGCCTCACCACGGTAATGTAGGAGTTAACATGCATCAAAACAGTAAATATGGGCGGTATCATCATGTCTTGACATCGTAATGTATAGTTTATGGCGCTAGATTATCATAACATAGAAATTAACCTGCCTCAAATCTATAATATCGGAAGTTACCATTATGCCTTGAGGCCGTAGTAGAGAAATCATAATGCCTCATAGTCGTAAGATTGAAATCCTCAAGATCAACATTGTTCTGAAATGCCTCAAAAGTACAGTTATAACGTGAAAGAACATCAACTTAGGTATTATTATATCTGTAAACGACAATACAGAAGTTATTATGCCACAAGGGTACAATATAGAAGTTATTATGATGCCGCAACGCGAAGTAATAAGAGGTGAACTTGCCGAGTGATAATCTGGGCATAAAGTAGGGAAACGTTGCCGCGAAGTTGGTCATTCGCAATAACGTGAAATCGTGTCCCTACATTACTCAAACATGATGGATGGCCTTTCTCGGAATGAGGTGTGAGGCCACACACGGCAGGTTTGTCCGGAGACGGAGGTTATCGGCACACCGGCTTGTCAAGGATGACGTATCGCCGCGGAGGTGTACGCGATGGTAGTTCAGAGCCGTCTATCGCAACCTGTGCGAGCATCTGAGCGCAGCGGCACCTGAAAACCCTCTCCCGGGTTCTTCGAGTATGCCGGACACTTGCTCGTGAAAGGTATTTATCATGTGAAAAGTGACATAGGACGAGTTAATCGAGTCACTTAGCCGCTTGAACTTGCGCGACAACTCTGTCCTCCGTGCGAGTAGCACCGACCGCGGTATCCAACGAGCAAATAAGATGGCTACGGTCCATCAGAAGGAAATGGAGTTGTTTTAACGAAGATTGATAGCGAAAGGATGAAAACATTCGGGGAAGGCAATCTTTCTGATAAGATTCACGCGCGCAAGGCTGATGACGATGAACGCGGAGCGGTAGATCTTGATTCGGACGTGATGGTGATGATGTAACGATGTTCTGCGGAAAGTTCCGTGATTTTCTTGAATTGCGTGTTCATTTAGTTCAAATAAATGTTAGTATGACGTTCGGTTTGTTGGAGTTACGATCAGAAAGCACTGCCTCATGATTCAGATCTGGTTTAGGGGCTAATGGAGTTCGTTGAAGTTCTAAGCAGAATGTAATGCCTCAAAATTAAGCTCGGGGATCATTATAAAGCATGTGTTCAAGGTGGATACTAAGGGAGTGAGTGCTTTGAAATTATGAGCAAAAAATAATGCCTCACAATTAAGGGTTCGATTAATTCCTAAGTCGGTATTCAGCGTAAGTTTGAGTTTGAATGTGTTAAATATTAATAAATTGAGTTTTCTGAGGTTCTAAACAAAAAGTAATGCCTCACAATTAGCGTATGAGGTAATTTCATAGCCTGTGTTTGGCTTAAGTCTAGTTCAGATAGTAATCGAGTTAGTTTGGTGGCGTTGTAGACATGTAGTAATGCCTCACAATGCAGATCTCACTTAATTTTGAGATCAAAGTTTAGACTTATATCTGGTTAGATGATAATATAGTGCAATACAGTCGTAAAATATGGCCTCACAATTAGTGGACCACTTTTAAAGTGTTGATAACGTTTGTCACGTATTGACAAACTGTAATTTTTAAACAACGGTACATCACAAAACATTAATTTGTGTATGAAGTTTATGTGTGCACTGTGTTAACAGAATGAAATTGCTGAAAAATGATGCTTCGACAATAACATCTAAGTTATGTATGAAGTCTGTGCATGTTCTCGATCTATATTGTTTATCGACAGACTGAAATAACTGAGAATTGATGCCTCAAAAGTAAATTTATGATACGTACGTGATTGCTGTAGATCGATATTACATACTGACAAAATGAAATTGCTAAAAATCGATGCCTCATAACTAAATATCTTCGTTAAATCCGACATAAATCTTGCTGTAAATCTAAACTAGATACAAACAGAGTAAAATTATCGAAGTTACGAGCAGAATCGACTGTCTCACCGCCATCCATTCGTCTTCGCGCCCATAATCTATCACGACAAGGAGTTCCTACGAATGATCGAAGACGTTATCGTCAATCCACGGCAATTCGATACACACGGTGCTACCCTCAACTCCAGGATGACTCTTTGGTTTCCACTGTCATGCTAATCCGTTGCAGTGGGTAATTGCCGATTTATGCACGCGTAGACCAAACCCTACAAGCGTAATGCGTGCACAACGTGTGTCGAGGGTTGAAATTACTTTTCCGTGAAGAAACGAACTCGGTCGTTTGATGGATGATGCCGATATACACGTCCACCTTCTCGTCACGTTTCGCCATAGAATGCGTGTTCGTCACGTCATAGAATAAAATCCACGAAGAGTCTCTTTATTCTCGCTGTCGTCTTTGCGGTTAGCCGAGAGTCATTGTGTGATTCAGCTGAAATCTTAATGGAGTATCGAGAACCGCCGGTAGAATGTCTATTATGAACTCGCCTGTTTCCCATTACGGTCAATAAAAAAGGGGAGGGGAGATTCAAACCGCATTTTTTGCTACGCGGAAGAGGGAGGCTCGAGGGGCGCGGAAAGAGCCGCCTTACAACGCTGACGCTCGTTTTAGCCCGCGATCCATTCCCCGCGACGAACATTTCCATTTAGATGCTCATCTCGCGGAAAAGATTTCACCGAGGATATATTACCGTAACGTTATGTCTCCTTTCGTTCGAGGAAACCGGAACGAGATGGTATCTTTGAAATAAACGATCACGGTTAAACGCTTTGCTTGCAATACGACCCATTAACGTGCATCCACGCTAATATCCTGCCTCTGATACTCCGGCGAGCTGATGGCAGACGTAAACAGGAACAAGATGTCTCGCTTTAATTGATTTCGTACAAACCTGGTCACATTGTGAACACTCGACGATCGTAATTTCACGCGGAGCACCTGCCATTTCTTCGAATGCACCGCTGAGTGCTGCATAATGTACTGTGCGGTTTAGCGTACTTCAACCACTCGCGAATTTACCCCTTATGGTAATGATGATGAATTGATATGAATTGTAAAAAGTCGAGGATAAGGTTGCAATAATCGCGAATTTCAGCGGTTTATGGATTTGAGGACTTCACTTGGTGATTTGAAGAATTTGGACTTTTGGAGATTTGGGGATTTCGAGGTGTGGGAATTTAGGAATTTTAGAATTTCGAGAATTTACGAACTTGGAAATTTCGGACTTGTGGACTTTGAAGACTTGGGAATTTTGAGAACTTGAAATTTGCGGATTTAGCAATTTAGGAATTTTAGAACATGAGAATTTGGGAATGTAGGAGTTTGAGGATTTGGAAATTTGGGGATCTATGAATTTGAGAATTTTTAAATTTGTGGATCTAGCAGTTTGAGGACCTTGGAATTTGGGAACCTGAGAATTTGAGGACTTCAAAATTTTACTGAAAATTTAGAAATTTGTGGACCCAGAAATTTGAAGATTCGAAAATTTTAGGGCCTAGAAGTTTGAGGACTTAATAATTTGGAGACCTATATGTGAACCTAATAACGTTAAGACCTTCAAAATCAAAAACTATGAAAACATACATGATTGAATAATTTAAGCATTTAGAAGTTTGAATATCTATATTTTACATCAAGTAAAAATTAAAACATGCGTTACTCTGTGGTATTAAATAACTTTTAAAATATTTAACCTGCACTAATTTTCACGTAAATTAGCTGATATAAACTGTAACAAGATTGGATAATAATTTTAATATAAATTACAGCGATAACGTTATCAGAGACCACGGTATATTACTGCTTGTCCAGTTATTGTAAGGTATGTAATTACTACATCGACTATCATCGACGTGTGTATAATTACTACACGCGCTATCATCAATGGTTATCTAATTTCTGCACGTGCCCTTATCATTGAGTGTGAAATTACTGGATGTACTGTTCAACTCTCGACATTCAACTAATATATGTACATCATTACGAATTGTGCAATTGGTACGTTAACTTGTTGATTGTAAAATCTACAATTAATTAATTGTCCTTTGATACGTCCAGTCGGAATTTGTAACCAATGTTTCAATGACATTTGTAACATTCGATAATGGACTTTATGTACTCTCGTTACGAATGCAAGCTCATCTTTTTGTATAAAGAGGAATCAGGGCAGTTTAAGTACATACAGATGACAACGAGTTGGCGCGTGATCGACCCAAATAAAAAAAGCTCTATCATCACCGTGAACACTTCCAGCGTTACATGCAGGCAAATAAATTCCTAAAATTCCGAAATTTCTCAAAACTTCTTAAATTCTCCAAATTCACAAATTTCCAAGTTGTATAAGTTCCAAATTGTCAAATTTCCAGATTTCAAAACTTCTAACTGAAAAAATTCCAAATTTCCCTGAATCATCACTTCACTAGTGCACACACAAGTACCCCATCTCTCATATATTCTTCAATACACATACTCACCTAACCAACCCCGCTCTATAATCTCCACGTCCTATATCACTGTCCAAACTCCCACACTTGATAATCCTCTACAACAATACTCCCCACAAGATGAGTTCTGAACACCGAGAAAAATTCACCTACACTCGATTAAATCAAAAATAATATATCCTAGCTTCACATACACTTCCTTCGTAACTAAACAATTACATCAGTCATACATACCAGTTGTATCAAGAAACGAGGAAGTAAAACGTATTCTCAGATGTCTTATAACGCTGACAGTACAGATGTCAACACATGAGTTGGCGTCAAATCGATCAATCCCTAGATTCAGCCCTAAAATTCAGAAATTCCGAAGAACATCGCAAGTTTCCAAACCTAGAAATTGATTACAAATAAAATTAGTACATTCACTTTTAAAATCGCGGAACACAGCTTTTTCCCTAAACTTCTGAGGCAACCCCATAAACTGGTGAAATGTTTTTCAATACTTTTCGAACGAGCTTCTCCTCGCATACCGGTAGGATCGTTTTCTCGCAGTTGGGCCAAGTTTTGACACAAACTATTCACTAATAGTCTGCGATATGTGAACAACCGGTATGTAACGTATAATGGCGGCGGAGAAAAGAGAAGTTCCCAGTGTACTCGTGGAATTCAAGGCAGCCGAAGAGCGGTGGTTGAAATGTGGAATGCGTAGATGGCGGAAAATGGGGGTGGAACGGTACCCGGTTCGCCTGTTCTTTTCCGGGACAAAGAAAAAGCTTGGAAAATGAACGGTAGGTGTTCTCCTTGTCGGCCATACACAAATTTTCCGAAGAGCAAAAATCGATCACGCGTGTTATAACTTTTTCTACCCTGTTCCTTTCTCTGCGCGTCGTAGACAAGACTGACGAGTTCCATTGTTTCGCGGCGAACGAAAACGCGTTACCCGCGGGACTGCTTAATAGCGAGAGGGTGGTTTAATTATATGCTAGACGATAATTCGTAAAGAGAGGCGTGCATCCGTGATAAAGCGTGATTTTCCTTGGTGTAAGAGCGTCGAAGGTCGGAAACGACGCGGATTAGAGAGCGCGACCGGAATTTCGCGGGGAAATCCATTCCTGGCGCCGGAACCATGACCGACCCTGGAGAGCTTTCAACCAGGACGAATGAATACCCGAAAAGGAGGGGGATTACTTCCGTCTCATTAGCGTGGGCCACGATTCCGCGCCGTGAGATCGTGGAATTCGTCACGCCTGCCGACCGTATCCTTACACACCCACGAAAATCCTAATTCATTCCACGATGAAAACGTATATATACGCGTTGCCGATTATTAACCCTCCGATGACGGCGGCGAAATTTCTATGGTTCCGCCACGAGTTATGTAGGCTGACTCACGTGGACCTGACTCTGCATGGCGTTGCATAATTTATCGCTTCCGTGTAATGATGTTTATGAATAATGCAGGGAATCGAATGGCAAATTTCAAGACGTTCGAAGTCTAGCACGGTTTCATGACTGAAAAGTATCGCGTAATGATACTTGTGCCATGCGAATGAGAAGCTCGAAGCATGTAGAAAATGACTTCATAAATGTTCAATCGATGTTCGTAGCGCAAAGTGCCTGGCTGTTGGCCTCAAACCACGATATCATAATATTAACAATGAAATTACTGTATTAGTTGTGTATCGGGTGACACGATTAAAAGTATCCTCAAATGGCACTTGTGATATATCGATTTAAAGCTTAGGGTACGAGGAAAGTGGCTATGTAAATGTGTAATTAATATTGCTTATATAAAATGGCGGGTATATCAACTGTGGAATATATTTTATTAGATAGCCATGGTCTCACGCGATTTGATGATATTAAAGAGTGGTCAAATGACGCTTATGATATATCAATTTAGAGTTGGAAGCTTTACAAAGTTACTGTGTGATGACTTAATCAACATTTTGAATATCAAATGGCTTGCTGTTGGGTAAAACGTTTAATACATCGTTTAATACCAACGTTTAATACCAACTCATATTTCAGTAGTAACCATTATTGATTATTTTAACGAGGAATCATTTTGTAGTACGAATACCTGAGTAACACTTATATAGTTATTTAGGTCAAGCTTTAAGCTTCAATATGGTATACTACGAGTGCCATTTCATAGTACTATTACGGCATAAAACCCTATTCGACTGCAAATGTCTATAAAGTCATTGCTTGTTCAAATTCGCAATAAATCATTTTGTGTTGCGTATAATAAAACTTTCACATGATTATTTCTATCAAGTTTCAAGCTTTAAATTGATGTAGCATAAGTTCTATATTATTCTATTATTCTGCCATGAAATTCTGTGAAACTCTAAATTTCTTCAAACTGGTCAATGTTTACTACAATTTAGCAATTTTATGTTGAGAATATTGGTAAAATATTTATAGAGTAATTTTGTGCAAGCTTTAAGCTTCAGATTGATGCGTCATAAGTGCTACTTTGTCATATTTTTCAATCATGAAGTCTTGTCAGACGTTACCTCTACTAACAGAAAACGTTTCATTATTTATAATAACGGTACTGCTTCTTGAGGCCGATAACCAATCACTCTATATTAAAAATATTGACGAGACATTTATATAGTCATCTTCTTCATTCTTTAACCTTGAAATTGATATATCATAAGTGCATTTTGAGACAATTTTTTTGTTAAGAGCTCGCGTTAACTATACTGACAGGATGTATTTCATTGTTCATAAAGACTTCTTGAGGCCAATAAGCAACTATTTTGCATAAAAAATATTGACGAGACGTTTATGTACTCATATCCTTGAACCTTTAACCCGAAAATTAATGTACCATAAGTGTCATTTTGTAGTACTTTTCAGTCATAAAACTGCATCAGACTTCTCGAGTTTCAAAATTTACTTAATTTCGTTTCCGATAAATACGCCCCTCACATATCGTTACAATGACACTTTAAAGAGCCATCTCTGCCTGGTCCTGTTCTTGACGCACCCTTACACTCGATACCGGTAGTTAACGATATCCGGAAGATCCTTTGTGCGAGTACAGTTCGTTATATCCAAGGCGACGTAATTTGTGTTTCGGATGGCAAAAAACCTTTGTCGTCCAGGGCTATCAAATTTCGTCTTCACTCGCCATTAACGACCGTCTACCCCTTTTAGGAATCTTTGTAGCAATCGGTTGTTTCAACAAGTTACAGCATCGAACCCTGTTAACGATCCGTTTGATCTTATTACAAACACCTTCATGAAAAAATTCCAAACTTCAATTTCACAACACTCTTCAGGGTAATTTTAATAATCATCATCACGTTCCAAATTTTTAACACAATTTAGTAAGAGAAGTCTCACTTCTTGCGTACTGTTAACGCGTTCAAGCTCAGCTGTGTAATATTACACATTTTATAGAGGGATCTGTATTTACGTTCGTTACCCTGGGACCGAACGAAGCATTTTGCTATTATGTACATATTTTGCTGGCTTCATACTCGCGGTGAGGTTAGTTAGGGGTCACTGAGAGCCCAGACCGACCAGTTGCGTGCGCCGGGCAAAGTTTCAAAGCTCGCTGCGGAATTCTGACGAGGAGGTGGTGAGTTGCGTGTAGGTCTTGGAACGATCGTCTCGAGAGGAGGACTTCCGTGGCGTCCCTCGAAACCTCGAAGACGAACACTGTACGTGTATGTGTGCGTACCCTGTCGATCGTAGGGTAGCGAGAGGGAGTTTCATTTAAGTTAGAAATTGCTTCTTCCGCAGCGATGATGGGACGCAAATTGGGCGCGAAACAGAACGCGAACGAGAAGAACGTAAGAGAGGCAGGCGTTAAACAGCCGCCGCTCGGAAACGAGATATCGAATAATATATTGATTTTTTGTTCATTGCCGAAAGACGGGGATTATTGGTGGAGGGTTCAACCACCGTTTCGAACATGCAATTCGAACCACCCTTACAACCAGGTCACCTACACCTAGATTAAAATTTATTCGCATCAACTGTTCATACCAAGAACTATATGAAACAAAGTGTAGTTAAAAAAATCGATGTTAAGTTTCAAGTCCAAACTCAAACATTTTGTGAACTTGACAAATGACGCTGTTTTACAAATCTGACGAAGAGCGTCAGTATATGTGTGAGGTTAATGTTTATATCAAATGCAAACAGCCTTTTAGCTGAAAATTTTCTGTCTGAGCGATTTGAGATCTGTTTGAAGTTGAAAGCAGAATGAAGCTTCATGGCTGGTTTGTTCCCGATCATAGCAGTCGGCCATCTTGTGATTTTAAAAGGCAAACAAAGGGCGACGAAATTGGAAGGTAATACCTGGAACACGTGCCATTTCTTTTTCCCAAAAAACGAATTGCGAGTCCACGAACCAGAGGAATGCGTAGGTATCCTTGGAAAACATCAAAGCTACATTTGGAACGATTGAAATTGTTTTCCTCGGTTACGTTGGATGAGTATCTGGCTAGATCCCGCTCGGACCCGATGTCCTTCCGTCAGGACCAATTCTTCGATTGTCTTTTGCAGACAAGAAATTACATTCCGACACGTGTGTTGTATCCCTCGCTGATTTTCTCTCTTTCTCTCTTTGTGTACCTTCTACCAGACGGGACCTCTCTCGTACGTCCACTTTCTTCCTTCGTTTTCTTCCCTTCACCGTCTGCGGCACCTTAAACATCTGCCGGATCGTTTATCGGATCTTCGTGGATGTTGCTCGGAAGTTCCGTTTAAAATCGAAGAAATTTTCCTTTTTGGTTTTCCGAGGAATTGAACTTGAGGCTGGGTTGTCTGGGTAGCAAGTTTATTGTTGGTTGCGATATTTGCCGATAAAGAATTCATGGTCGCTGGGTTGAGGAGTGGCTTGAGGGTTTCAGGATTTTTAGATTTATGGGATTTTGAGAACTTTGGAATATTTGGTATTTCGAGATTTTTGAGTCATTCTTGGCTTTGAGTTCAGGTATTTCGTACTTTAAGACTTTGGAAACTTAGGAAGTTGGAGTTGTGGCACTTTGGAACTGTGAGATTTTTGGTCTTTGAAGATTTGGGACTTTGAGTTTTTGAAGTTTTAATATTTGAATATTTTGGGATTGGACGTTGAATGTTGAGATTTTAGGACCTTGGAAATTTGAGGCTTTGAGACCTCAGAAAGTTGGGACTTTACGATTTTGGTTATGGGACGTGGAATGTTGAAACTTCAAAATCTCTTACAAAAATCTGCAATTTTACCATCGCGCGAAACACAGCTATATGAATTACTGAATGTACAAAAAATTAAGATCGGTAATAATTTTTTATTTAAAAAAAGCAGAGCGTAAAGAAAATAAAATATCAGATTGTTGTATATGTGCCATCCCTCGTTTAAACGAAGCGTGCCAGGGATTAGACTCGACTGTTTTCTGCTCCACCGATTTTCCCGCAATGCGACGGAGAAGCCAGCCGATCAACGATTAAATTTCTCGAAACTCGTGACTTCGATTGTACATTCAAGGTTCGTCGCAGTCGGGTATCGAGAAGCGGCGCGGAAGTCCAGCCCGCTGGAGGATGTCTGTTTGCTTTATTTCAGTGTAGGGAGAGAGAAAAGCCGGTAGAAGAGAAGCAGAAGAAAATACCTGACTGTGTTTTCAAGCAACAACGGCTGATTGTCTCCTGCAGCTGGCTTATTTTTGTTTCTACGGATATAGGTCAATTCTTATCGAAGCAATCGCGCGAAAACTGTGCTCTATACTTTTACAGGATAATTACGACAGTTTTTCTGATATTATTTATCAATTTCTATAAATTCTTATTGGAACCCCTTATTTTTATTGCAGTTTCATATAAACTTTGTTTCAAGAAATGTGTGAAAACAAGTATCGGTTGAGTTGCTTCAAATGTTGCTTCAAATATTTATTTCAAATAAATATGTTGACTGTATGTTCAGTTGTTTCATAGAGATATGTTTTAACAAATGTACAATTGCTTCAAATCGACATGTTGAAACGTTTAATGAAATGCCTCACACACATATGTTGATACAAATACAGGTACAATTGCAATTGTTACAAACAAACATGTCGATACAAATACAAGCATAATAGTTTCATAGAAATGTGTTGAAGCAAATATACAGTTGCTTCAAATCGACATGTTGAAACATCTTATCATATTAATACAAATTCCATTGTTTCAAATATATGGAGACAAATATATAATTATTTCAAATAAGCATGTTGAATTATATATTCAATTGCCTCACAGAAATATGAAGAATTTAATATAGAGTTACGAAATAGAAAAACGAACATTGAAAACCAGATCAATATTTTAATACATGAAGGTTCAAAGGAAATCTGGATTAGGTCAACGTCAAATGTGGATGATTGAAATTAGGTCAATGATGGTGATTACAGTGACAACTATGATAAAAGGACACGGATTCGAGAAGAAATTAGTATTACAGCGGACAAAAGTTTACTAATCAAAGGAACCTAGATTACGTGCAAGTTAGAGCATCATACGTAGACATGGCCCGAGTTACATTTATGTAATGTTTTGATTAGATAGTCACTTCAAGTACGGTGGAAACATAAGAAGTTAAGGACGTTAAGAAGTTAATATTTAAACGAATAGTTGTTTGTTGTACAAAGAGAAGCAGAGTTCGTTCTAGTTCACGTCTTCATTCGGTCAGAATTAGGTCCGCGTTAAGTTTGGGTTAGACATCCTACTCCGTGCACGAAAGGTGGCAATCTTCTCCGACGTTACGAAAAGTTGTGAAAGCTTTTTCTGTGCAAGCACACTGGCAAATTATACAAACGACGTTATCGCGCAAAAAGTAATTTGGTTCCATGCTAATAGGGATCCTCTATCCTCTTTCTTTTCTCCCATTTGCTCTGCTGTCTCCGCGCCTACTCTATCTCTGAATAATGCATACGTTCAGCTAGAATGTGATATAACGTAAAAAGCCCGGAAATAGAGATCCGTCTCGATTATTGACGAAGAAACGAGGAATATCATTTCGCACTTAGCCCGACATTAAAAGGGAATCGGGTCGTTCTATTTCGCGTACGCGCTCGAAAAGTGTGCTACCTAAAATTAGGTGACTAGCTGTTGATGCGCGATGCGATCTCGTTGATCTAATTTTAACTTGGCCGATCGGTTTCGCAGAAATTGGCCGATACGTTCGACCGGGCCAGTGTCGTCCCCGTTCACATTTACGGAATAATTGACGACCTCATTGACGAAACGGAAAGTGGTCCAAGACCATCTCACGTTCTTCATTTCGGCCCGCATGCATGGCAAAAGTTTCCCTCGGAATGAAGTTTAGAACGAAAGGACACTCGAATGGAGATGAGGCACGTGTTCGCAAGACAAGCGAAGGCGCGGTGACCAAGGGCGGGCAATCGCGCTTCGAAGGGCAGCAGGGAAGATCACGAGGAAGTTTCATCGAAAAATCGAAATCAGGCGTAAGGAAACTCCCCTGGGTATAAAAGTTGTTCAAGACACAGGCTGAGTGTGCTCAGCCAGAAAGAAAAAAGGGAGGACGAAGGGAATATTAGGAAGGTGATGCTTACTCGACCATGACTCCTTTCCTTCGGATACGTGTATCTCGATCTCCTTTGTCTACGTGTGTGCTTGATAATATCTAAAGGCAACGCCGGTAGAAAGGACCCTGACAGGGTCAAAACAAACAACTTTCATTGATAACACTCGATTTACTGAACTTTAGAATACATCTCATCGTCTGGAAGAGATGCAGTGCTGCTTGAGGCCGATAGGCAACCATTTTATATTAAGAATATCGATGAACCATTTACATACTCATTTTCTGCAAGTTTCAAGCTTTAAATTGATGTGCCATAAGTGCTATTTGACGACGCTTTTATGTCATCATTAACTAACCTAGTAAGGTGTATTTCATTGTGCATTGCTGTTTGAGGCTGATAACATGCCACTTACTTTAAAAATATTAATAAACCACTTATGTAGTCACCTTCTCCAAACTTTAAGCTTAAAATTGATACAATATAAGACCTATATTATTGTTCTCATAAAAGGATATTAATCAACCTAAGCGTCAGACATTTATAGCAAGTATCTTTGCGTGAGGCCAGTAACCAGTCATTTGGCATTAAGAATCTAAAAGAGTCATTCACATAGTAATTTTCTTCATACTTCAAGCTTCAAATTCATATACCATGAGCGTTATTTAACGATATATTTAACAAAATTGAATTAGACGTTCTACCTGTTAAATCAATCATTTGTCACGCAACACCGTAATACCTCGATCTACCTGTGAACAAAGTGACGTGACGAACCGGAAGAAGAACGAACGGGGACAATGAGGGGCTGGGGGAGAGATGGGGGGTCGGTTGAAACGATGGGGGTGAGAGAGATTTGCGAGTCTATCGAAAATTCTCTCGTTGGCGAATCTAACCGGAGCCCTTGAGACGATGCGGCCAAGATTACTCTGTCTTCGAGTAAACGCGGAGTCGACGAAGGGTTACCCGTATTTAATTAAACTGTTACTTCGCATTGATTGCCAAACTTGGGGCCCCGGCCCGTTGCAGAGAAGATTATCGAAGTTCTACGCGCTCCCACTTCGACCATATCGAGAGGCTGCTAAAGCAATCTTGCGAACTTCCAGCAGCGTGATAGCGGCGCCAGTCTTCTTTGGCAGCTCTCGTTTTATTACCGGGAACTAATATATCCATTCATATCGTTGCCATCGAGGAGAGAAGAAAAAAAAAATAGGGAGAAGATTGGAACGGAGGGAATAACACGAGGACTTATCAAACGGTTGTGGCTCGTTACCACAGGAAATTCTCTTCTTATTGAGGGAAATATACTCGCTGGTCCCCGCTGGGTTCATCGATAACAACGCTTATCGATTTGTTTCGGCAGAAATAAAATTCTATGGTGGACAATATTGCCTGTTGATCAGTTAGGCTGGAGTGCTCATACGTGAGGTTAGAATCCTTCGATGGAACTGTACATAGAACTTCTGTACAGAGCGAGGAAAATTATAGTGTAGTTATAAATTAAGGTCCATTTTGCAATTTGCATAGGTTACAGAAATAAAATTAATCGTGAAAGAAGTAACAAGCGAGGGTACCTTGAGTACTGAAAAATCAAGGAAGGAACAGTTAAAATGTTTACTGTTGGAAAAATTACCTTTTTTATATAAAAAATGTAGGGTTATGTTTACGACGCCAAGTGCGGCCATTTTAATTAGTTCATACGCTGACCGCTATAGCTGTAAGCTACTTCTCTAATGATGCACTAAGGATATAGCAAACTTTTCAAATGTAATTGCGTGTATAATAAAAGTGTATATAATATAAATTTTCGACATAAGATATTTGACGTTTATGGTGTTTGTTTTATTGCTACACGCGAATGGAGTCTTCTAGAGTTTTGCGAGAATACGAAATGATTCAGGGTCGGTTCATGAGGCATGAGAATGTCGACAGTCGACCATTGAATGAAACGATAATGTCACCGGAAGCGTTAGCAAGTTGTGTGTACTTTCAGGATGATCTAAGTTTGTGTCGGTATCATGACAGGAATATAACAAGCACTTTGAAAGCGGTTTGAAGGTGCTTTCGGCTTATATATCCTAGGAGAAAGTAGGTTAATCCATATATCGGGTTAATCCTATTAGCTTGATACGATTTAGTGTATTGAAAGTGGTGCTATTGACAATTTGCTGAACAGACGTCAAATAGAACGTATCTAAAATGAACTCCGTATTCATTCAATTTGCATTAAACAACTGATTTAATATTCCTTTCAATGTACGATCTTTCGATGAATTTGTTATTACTCCAACTGTTTTATATATTCTTGGAACAATGAAACGGACGAAGGTAAATTAAAACATGATTTAACTTTTCTCTGTATGTTTAAAATAATTCAATTCGTTTGGATACTTTTTGTAGCATATTGCAAATTAAACAGAAATTATTTATGGAGGAAATATTTCAAATGTTTTATCTCATATTTAAGTCATATGGAGGAGGATGTAGGAGGAACTAATGTTAGTCCAAATAAAATCCAAAATACTTAAAATCTTATTAAGTCCAAAAATGTTCGAACCCAATTTTTGCACGAAGCAATAGCCATTTGACATTAACAATTTGAAATTCCACACGTAGCACGGGTTTATACGTTTGTTGAATGAATGTAAAAAGAGGGTCGTTGGAGTACCGTTACAAATTTATCGAGCTGAAAGGCGTAATAACGGCTGCGCGAGGAGGTTACAGAAACGACGGAGATAATAACACGGTGAACAGTTTCAATACTTCAACGACACTCTTTATGCGTCTGCGAAGTTCTTAAACGCTCGTGCAAAGCGCATAAAAGGCAAAGGGAAACCAAAGGTCGAACTGTTCGCACTAAATTCAAAATGCAATAGCATTATCGACGATATTCCTCGCACGTTCGCGATACTGCCACCGATCGGAAAAACCTTGCTACTAAAGCCTGGAGAAGTCGCGAATACAAGAAAATAACGAAAGAATTGGTTGAAAACTGAACCTAGGGAAGTTCAAGTCACCGTGAATACGCTGTCGGTAGTCTGTGTAGACTGCAGTAGGTTAAATTTGAAGAAAGATTTTCGGTTTCAGTAGAATGAGGGTTGAAGCAGGAACAGGTATTGTTACGTGATTATTTTGCAAATTATAGCTGTTGGAAAAATATTTTTGGTACGAAGAAATAAGATTCCACACTCCTTTGAGAAAATATGAATTTCAAACTTAGAAAATTTCAGAATTTTATAGTTTTTATATTTGAAGACATGAGTTTTCATATTTGACAATTTTCCAATTTTTTTATTCTACGAATCTTTAGCTTCTATGTTTGAAAATTAGCCAATTTGCAGTTTAAAAATTTTTTAATTTTCAGATTTTCAAGTTTCTCAATTTCCTTACTTCCTAATTGCTAAGTTTGCAATTGCCTTGTTTTCAAAATTTTCAAGTTACACAATTTTCATAGTTTGAAATTTTCAAGTTTTGCAATTTATAAATTTTAACTTTCCAAAGTTTTCAATTTCTCAACTTACAAATTTCCAGAGTTTTCAATTTCTCAACTTATAAATTTCAAAATTTTCAAATTGAATAATTTGTATATCCCCAAATTCAAAATTACTCCAAATCCTAAATTTCACAAAATCCCAAATTTCCCCAAATCCCCAATTTCCTCAAATCCCAAATTTCTCCAAATCCTAAATTTCCCCAAAACCCTAATTTCCCCAAATCCCATATTATCCTAAATCCCAAATTTCCCTAAATCACAAATTTTCCCAAATCCCCAATATCCCCAATATCCCCAAATCCTAAATTCTACCAAGTTCCGAATTTCCCCAAATCCTAAATTCTACCAAATCCGAATATCCCCAAATCCTAAATTCCACCAAATTCCAAATTTCCCCAAATCCGAATAACTCCAAATCCCAAATTTCCATAAATTCCAAATTTCCCCGAATCCCACATTTCCCCAAATCCGAATATCCCCAAATCCCAAATTTCCCCAAATCCCACATTTCCCCTAAAAAAATTATTACATGTATGTTACAACCCCTTTTGAACCATGCAATTCTCGTACAAAAAGTTTATCTTTACTTCTAAAAATAACAGAAATGCTCGAGGCGGACAAAGTTACTGGGCCACCCTGTATATTCGACCCATATATTCTATGTTACAAGCATGCTGGGTTGTCCCATTTGGTTCCTTTAATTTGGGGCCTTTCGATAGCGATATTTCACGATGGACGCAGAGAACAACGATTTCGGTCCTAGGTTATTAGTAACCGACAGGGTCCCTTTCCTCTTCGCGGTGCATCCACCTTGGGGCCATTTCTTCCGTTCGCCCACACACGCGTTCTTCAAGATCGATATCGATCACCGTTCGATGGAGAAAACGAAACAAAAAGAGAGAAGAGTTTTTACATTAGAGAATGTTTTGATCAATCATTGTAATATGTAGTTCAGTAATAATTATCTGCGCTTCATTTATTTTATAATTTATATATTTGAACGGGTAAAATGTTTGTATACTGAAGGAGATGATTTGATTTATCCATAGGGAAGTTTTGAGGAAATTATTGGCAGAATTGTGGACATAGGTTGAATGATTGAAATAAACTATCTGATTTTCAAAAAATTAAATATTAATTTTAGGGACATGAATTTTGGAAATTCAGAAGATAATTAGTAATTTATAATTAATAATTTAGAATCAAGATTAATCATTCAGAAATTCAATAATTTGAAAAATAGAAAACTTAGTACAAAAAAAAACATGAAAGATGCAAAACTTGCGAGCTTAAAAACTAGAACACTAGAAAACTTGAAAACGTGACAATTCTGAGCTATATCTCTTTGTTTCAAAAAAACAAAATTTGAAAGTTTATACTTTCAAAATAATAGCGGCAAAATTTCGTAATCGTCCGCGTTCGGTAGCCTCCGTCCATCTCCGCGCGGCAGCAGTACACGCGAACGGTATCCTCACGCGTAACCGTGGAAATGCAGGTGGCAATATAACGAGAGTTAACTGTAATTCGGTCGGTACAAAGAGCTACCGTCCGTTGCACGCTGCAGATGGGGTTTTCTCGAGGAAAATGAAGAGTGACACGGAACAGCGACGATTTAAAAGGCATCCTTTAAGGTGAACAGAGGCGGTAGACGGCGCGGATCGAACGAGTGAAAGTGACAAAGGTGAAAGAAGGTAGAAACTAGAGGCTCCATGACTTGCTTTGAGGCTTTACCATTCTCCCGGCCGTTTTACACGTTTCCAACCCCCGCTCCCTTGTCTTGTCTCTTTCTGTCTTACCGTTCACCCTTTTACCCCGTCCTCGTTCGCCTCTCTTTTTCTTTGTTTCAGCCACCTTACACTCTCGCTTGTTGTGGATATAAACGAGGCGTTGATTATAAAATAATGAAAATTTATAGCCACCCTCAGCCTCTCTCGGCCAGGTTTCCCTCTCGACGAACGGTACGCGAGGGGTACGCAATTTGTAGAGCTTTCAGGGAGCTTTGCTCTCGGCTTCTGATGAAAATGGCGGAGCAACAGTGACAATTACCAGAAGCCTTGTCGCGTTTCACCCTGTCCGGCCTCCTTTTCCCTTCGCCTTTCCTTCCTGCGTCTTGAACCCTTGTTACAGGTGCTTCCATTTTATCGCCGTAACTTGATAGACGCGCCATTTTCTCTCGACAGTGCGTTTCCACCCCTACAATATCGACCAACCCTTTTCGATTCTTTCAAATTTTACATCACTTTTTATTTCATTTTTATTTTTATATTTTACTTATTCATTACAACGTTAGTTACTGGAAATTTTTACATTTTTAAATAAATTGTGACTTTTATTTATCTTACATCTTTGTCTTATGTAAATTAAGGTTATGGCGGGTCATTTTTAACAGTGCAGCATATTAATAGTAAATATTATGTACCATATTTTTCAATAAATATTAGACTGTATATTTTATTAAATATGTTTGAATGAGTATTATACATATATATTAATAGATATTACATACCATTTTCATAAATATTATTTTAATAAATGTTATATATTTTTTGGTATATGTTATACATTATATGATTCAGTAAATATTATATGTTATAATTAATACTGTACATACACACTGCATAATTCAATAAATACTAGACTACACATTTTTATAAAAATAATTACATATTGAAATAAATATTAAGCACCATATGTTTCAATAAATTTTATACACATTTTAATAAATACGTATTTTTAAATAAATGTCACATATTATATACGTTTTCTAATAAAAATTATACACTATGTAAATAAATATTAGATACATGTTTTAATAAAAATGCATCACATACTCAAACAAAAATCATGTACCAAATTATTAAATAAATATCACAAACTATAAACATTACTCTACATATTACAAAGCAAGATATTTTTATAAATTTTTCAGCAGTATTTTAATTAGAATATAATCGTCCTTAAAACAAAGTGACAAAGGATTTTTATTTCCACGGTAGAGAATCAGATATCCCGAACCAATAAGCGTGTCGCTTAGGTCTCTTTCTATTCAGATCAAATAGGAAAATCGGAAAATAAAGTGCAGAGGACGGAATTACATAGAGGCCAAGGTAGTTACACGCCGGTAGTCTCACGGTGTATACGATTTCGCGATTTCGAATTCTTTATTCGGCACAATTACCTTTTTACGTGAGGATATCCGGATGCTCTCCATATCCACTTTGCATTCAAATCCACGTATACCATATTGGAGGCATTCACGTGCAAAGAAACTGCTTATTCCTTATTCCACAGGCGAATATAAACTATTCACGAACAGCGGCAACGGAATATAGAAACTACTTATTGGATCCGCGAGTGCGAACTTCCCTTTCGCCGGCCGAATTAACCTTGTCGAGACATTACCTTCAAAACTGTGCTTCGAGAATGGAACCGTTCAATTCATTCCACTACATCGACCTATTCCCTTCGATGTTTTATTGGACTGCATGAAATTAAAAATGTCATCATACTTTATAAACTTTGTGAGATTGCTGGGATTTACGGGGGTAGTACGGGTTGTTTAGCCCATTTGTTCCCATGAGAATTTTTTTGGAACAAGAGGCAATGATGCTTGTACGGATATTCAATACAACTTTATTGAGGAAATAAAATTTTTTGTTATAATAAAAATAATACATCTCTTCATATTACAAGCTTTACTGTACTCATATGAGTGCACTGGGAACACATGTGTACATTTTATGTTTTATGAAAGTACTATGAATGCAGTGTACTCAGATGAGTACACGCGAAATGGGTTAAACCATACGTTTTTTTGGTGGAAGTGACACGATGCGGTGGTTTCTTGTTATGTGGTCACGGAGAGAACTGAGGGGATGTATATTTGAGGAAGTTCGGAGGATATACAGGTTTGAATTTGGAAGGTTTGAAAATATTAGATTACTGGGTCAGGAATATTGAGTATAAAACTCGAAGTTTAAGATTGGATTGAAACTCTAATTTTACGAAATCAATACACTGATCGCACAATCAAAATGAAAAGTTACTAAATAAATAATTATATCTTCAAATTCCAAAATACTCAAATTCTTAAATCTCTAAATCTTCACATTATTCAAAAAACTCAAATCCTTAAGTTCCAATATTACTAAATTCCAAAATTATCAAATCCCCAAATTTCAGAATGCATAAATCCTACATTTACTAAAAATACAAACTGCTAAATATACTCAAATCCTAATATTCCTAAATCTACTATTCTCCAAATTTCCAAATTTACAAGTCATAAAATTACTGACTTCCCAAATGCCTAAGTGCATAATATTCCCAAATTCCCAAATCCTCAAATTATTCTCTCACATAATTATCAAATAGCATTCTCAAATTCCAGAATTCCTAAATTTCAAAGAATTCAAATCCCAACTCATCAAATTCTCAAATTTCAAACTACCTAAATACCCAAGATTACAAACATCAAAATACTCTGATATTTATGTACCCTAATACCCAAAATCTCAAATAACCAAACACTAAAATATTCAAATGCCAATATTCTCAAATTCTAAAATTCCTCAATTAAAAAAAACTCTTACATTCGCAATTATTCAAATCATCAATTTTCCAAATCCTCAAACTACGAAATTCTAAAATACACAAATGTCTATATACTCAAATAACCAGTATCTCGAAATCCTCATATCAAGTTTCACTATTCCCAGATCCTAATGTCCTCAAATTTTAATTACCCAGCATCTCCAAAATCCGTTATCCTCAAATTTCAGTATTCCCAACTCACTATATCCCCAAGTTTCAATATTCCCAAATCCCAATATTCTCAAATTTTAATATTCCCAAATCCCCATATTCCCAAATTTCAATATTCCCAAATCCCAATATTCTCAAATTCTAATATTCCCAAATCCCCATATTCCCAAATTTCAATATTCCCAAATTCTAATATTCCTAAATCCCCATATTCCCAAATTTCAATATTCCCAAATCCCAATATTCCTAAATTTCAATATTTTTTAATTCCAATATCCCCAAATCCCAATATTCCCAAATTTCAATATCCCCAAATCCCAATATCCCCAAATCCCAATATCCCCAAATCCCAATATCCCCAAATCCCAATATCCCCAAATTCTAATATTCCCAAATTCCAATATTCCCGAATTTCAATATCCCCAAATCCCAATATCCCCAAATTCTAATATTCCCAAATTTCAATATCCCCAAATCCAAGTATCCCCAAATTCTAATATTCCCAAATTCCAATATTCCCAAATTTCAATATCCCCAAATCCCAATATCCCCAAATTCTAATATTCCCAAATTTCAATATCCCCAAATCCTAACATCCCCAAATCCCAACATCCCCAAATCCCAAAATCCCCAAATCCCAACATCCCCAAATGCCACTATCCCCAAACCTCAATATCCCCAAAATTCCACTACCTCCAAACCTCAATATCCCCAAATCCAAAATACTTGAAAAAATCCAAATTCCAACAGTCCCAAACCTGAATCCTAAATGGAAAAAAAAAAATACAAAAATGCCAAAGTCCTCAGCATTAATTGAATGTTCCATTATATTCGCTCCCACGACATAACATTATTAATCTTGGCCATGGGTAACGTTAACGAGTCGGGATTTCGAAATGCACCGGTTGAACCGCCACGCGATATTATCCGTTACAACCCCTTTCTGCACGGTTTAAATAGCAGCTGAGTCACGGTCAAAGTCAGATACGAGCATGATAGTCTGCAAAGGGGGAGAAAAACAGAGCCGACGACAGAGGCATCCGGTTCCGGCGTTGTTGGGGTGCGTGGATCTCCCGCCAAGAGGAAAGTCTTCGTTAATTAACTCTGCACTTCCGTCGCGACTCCGATCGAAAAAAGATGAATGACAATGCCCCCTGCCTCTTGTTCTTTCGCCGGGAATATTATCATTCGAAGCTGCTTCGTTAACCGAATGCTGAAAAACACCCCCGGACGAGTCAATGCCCTTCAGCCAATTTTTGTACCCATGTCTCTTCGTACTTTTATTTTCATTCTCATACCTTCTTATATTATTTTACGAACAAATTTCTCGTCGTTCTCTTTTTGCAAAATTGTAATTTGCGTGATTTCGAAACGGAGAATGTTTCTATATAAAAATATCAGATAACATACAATTATTTTTAATAAACTTGATGAATGAAATTTGTTCCTCGGAAGTCGTACTTTGTTTAATTAAATTCACGTGCAAAATTTTTAATCGAGAAATGTACATGAGAGGTATCATTTTCATTTAACTTTGAGAGAACCGTTCGTATCTTCTTTTGTTCTATTATTTTATTAAACAATTTTTCATCCCCCTGTGCTTGCAGAATGGTAACAATTTGCGTGATTTCGAAACGAAGGATGTTTGCATTAAAGATATGAGATGAGGTACAATTATTTTTAATAAACTTGATGGATGAAGTTTGTTCCTCAGCAAACGTACCTTATCTTTTTGTTTAAACAAATTCACATACGCATCTTTTAATTGAAAAACGTGCATGAGACACATTTTATTTGATGTAACATCCAAAGGAGATTTTCATACCGCATTTCTTATATCACTTTGTAAATAAACTTTTCACTTTACCGTTTTTGCAAAATGGTAAAAATATTTCGTTACTAAGAATATACGTATTAATATGCGATGATACAATTATTTTTAATAAACTTGATGGATGAAGTTTGTTTCTCAGCAAACGTACCTTATCTGTTTGGTTAAATAAAACGTATATGAGACACATTTTGTTTGATGTAACATTCAAAGGAGGATTTCATACCGTACTTCTTATATCACTTTATAAATAAACTTTTCACTTTACTGTTTTTGCAAAACGGTAAAAATATTTCGTTACTAAGAATATTTGTATCCATATGACACAATTATTTTTAATAAAATTGATGCACGAAATTTGTCTCAGCGACCGTAACTGGTCTGTTTGATTAAATAAATTCGCATACACAATTTTTAATCGAGAAATGTGCACGAGAGACATTTTATTTGATGTAACTTCAAGAGTGCGGTTCTATGAGGGTTATAAAATATTTTCATGGCAATTTCTTCGGAAAGTCCCGCGAGGTAAAAAGTAACGAGCGCATCCAACAAATTAAAATCTTCCCTGTAATTTGGCGAATAAAAAAAAGAGCAGGATTTCAAGTATCTCCTTTAAAAAAAGAGAAAGAATATTTGCCAGACATACTTGCCATCAAACGAACTCGCCCCTCGAAAATTGAAGATGCGAAATGGCTGCGTATCTCTTTGCCGATGCTGCGAAATCGTGCCGCCTTTAATTAATGTTAACCATTTTAATATCCTGGCCATGTGACAGCGATCACGTAATTATCGCTGTGATCCCCGATGCGACGCGTGCAAATTAAAGCGTGTCGGTTGAGGCTAGGTGCAGTTTAACGGAGTTGCACCCTTTCCTTGCCTTCCCTATATCGTAAAACGTTAGTCAGCTTGTAATCTCGGTTATCGTGCGTTATTACGCTCGCTAACCTGATGAAGCTCGATACACATCGCTTGTCTTAAAAAGAAATAAGGTAGCTGCACATAAAGTTGCCGTGTTAACGTAAATAGCGTTCTATATGTTATCGGAATATCTGCTCGGTGACGGTCTCGAATGTACAATAAAGTTTAAACTTTTGTAGAACGCTTCTAATAAATTAGCGGCGTGGAATGTGTAATTTTATAATATTAGGGGAAAAATAATGAAGTGTTTAGTTAAGAGAATTTAGTGAAATTTTAACGACGGGTTTACGAATATTGAGATGTAGGAATATTGGAATATAGAGATATAGGGATATAGGAACATTGGGAGATAGGGATATTTTGATATAAGTGCATTGGGATATAGGGACATTGTAATGTAGGGACATTGGGATATAGTAACGTTGAGATATAGGGACACTGGAGTATAGGTTTTGGGATATAGGATATCTAGGTCTACTGAGGTACCTAGGGTAACTAGGGTAATTAGGTATCCAGTTATATAGGTATCTGAGTGTCCAGGTATCTAGATATCTAGGTATCTAGGTATGTAGGTATTTACTTATCTAGGTATGTAATTACTTAGGTATCTAGTTACTAGGTATCTAGAGTCATCTAGTCATCTACTCACCTAGTCATCTGAGGTGATTAGTTAGGTGTTTAGTTATCTACATTTCTTAATACCTATATATTTAACGTTCTAGGGATCTAGGTATCCTGCGACAAGAAGTACAAATGAAACAAAAATTCTAATACTGGTTATCGAAAAAACTGGTACATGGAAAAGCAATTTTGTCGTTTTGCATGCAATGCACTGAAATTACGTGCACCATATCACACATGTGAAGAGCAAAAGCAAGCATACATGTTACATTATACACATACAGAGACAGATTGCATTCTCCTATCCATGAAATTGTAATCAAGAGTTTAGATCAAGTGTTGCCACAAAATATATTTTGCATAGAAAGAAACATTGTTGGCGAACAAGCAAATTGCTGCATCGGTTGCTTTGTAAGGCTGCATGCGCATCAACGTTGTATCCTCCTGAAAGTCCTTCTTTGACCGTCCATTAGCCAATAATCAGGTATCAGAAGAGCGAACTATCCGAAAACTATTCTCGTTACAGGTAATAATCTGTTTCTAAGGTTCGGGCATCCTGTAATTAGTGCACGATGTTGGATGCTAGCAAATAGGAGTCTGGGAGGAACAGAAAGTTCCGAGAAGTTTGAAACCGTATTATAATTTAAGGACTGAACCCTTCCTTTGCTTATTATTTTATCTTCCATATTTTCTCGATATTTTCCGGCGATGGGGGCTCTGGGACAATGATGTACAGCTGCGGTTAACAACTTAGTAGGCTATAGGTACTGTAATTATCTGGTTGTCAGAAATAAGGACATATTTATATACTCTTTTTAAGTTCTTACTATATTTTTCCTGATTATTAGGTTCTCTGTAGATACTAGGCTCTCTTTACACTCTAGGTTATAATCTTGAAGTCCAGATGTTTAAATAAAGCTAGATGGCTTCAAGTTTTTCATACGTTCTGAGCTCTTTCTAAGCTTTCGATTTCAGGTTCTCTGTAAACTGAACTAGTTCTAGGTTCTACGTTCTCCGAAGGTGTTCATTTTTTCCCTAGATACTAGATTCGAAGCTGCCTACAGATCCTGTGATCTCCATACCACTTGAATTCTATAATTGAACGAGTATTAGTTATAAATTGAGCATTAGTTATTAGATCACTCAGTATGAAAATTGACGTTAAACTGCAAATCTTGACATTTCCTATATCTCATTTCGTACCAAACTTCAATATTAGCTTGGAAACTCCAATATCTGAGTATTTGAATAATCTTCATTCCTTCGTCACTCTCAAACGAAATTAATTAGTTTATTCGTCGTTTATAAATAACGAATAGAACATGATCTTTTTATTCGTTATTCTAAATGGTCTTCGCCCAGCGAAGTTGTACCCATGTCTTTATACACTGAATGAGGAAATTTTTCGTCAAAACAGTCACGGTGTTTTAAAATACCTTCGCCATTAAGTACCCCATTGAAATTTGATCAGACGCAAAGTGGTTGCTCGCAGCGCGAGTGGATCGTGTGCGCAAACAGACATGAAGGCACAATGGCCAATTTCTGAAAGAGAAGTCAAAGTTTTTGAGGATTTTTCAAGCGTTCAAATCGAGCTACCGGAGGACTGGATACGAAGGCGAACGTGGAAAACTGTTTTAATGGAAGAACGATCAAAAACTCGGCTGGAACGAGGAAACCGTCGGGTAATGAAAAGGCGAATGTCAGGTTTATGAGGTGGTCTGGGAACCGCACGGAATCCTAACGAATATCTGAATTTCTTAGGAAAACTAGAAGGGTCGGGAGAGGGCCACTCGATATACAACGTCGTTCAAGAGTATTTGCTCAACCAGATATTCACTTAACACACGCTTATTTATTGTCACACCCTCATGTACGAAACTTGTCAAATGTCGAAACGCAAATTTCCACATTTATCTCTCGTATGACTCCAAATTTCAGTATTAGGTTAGGTTAACTTGAATGATGCACCTTTGTTTTTTCTTCACCAAATCTGTTCGTTGCGGTATCTTTCTTATACTACCTAGTTTTATTGGTTCACCCATTTCTATAGAACGAAATACCCGAAAGTAATGTAGTCTGTGAGTGTTATTTTACCGAGAAATATATACTTATATACCAAGCTATCAAGTTACAAGGTGTAAATTACAAATTTATTTTTGTTTCGAAAGGACACTATCGGTACTCTCGGTCAAATACAATAGACAAGAGTGAACACCTTGGTAATGGCATCCCATAAGATTTGCTTACCTGACGAAGTCGCGTATCAATGGGGTCGTTTACGTGAGCCCGCATTCTGCACTGGTTCCCCATGGAAAGCGATACTCTCCGTTGTAACGCGATATCTCGAGAAATTGACATAGTAATATTTCCACGAGAAGCGTTAACGACGCTACCGAGATTCCATCTATCTCCCTTTGCGGTTGTAAATACATTTCTTTTGTTCGAATGCGGTGTCTTCGGGTCCCTGAGGAAATCGACGCCTGTACACGTCTCTCCCTGCGCCGAGTTTTCGAACTTTTCGACCTGAGGACTTCGGAAAACTGGGATCGCGTTCCCTTGTTCGACATCTTCGATCTTGCGAAACCTATGTGTTTAATGTACACGACGTGTAACCGCGTTGAGAGGATACAGTCACTCCAAACAGTTTATATTTGGTATATTTAATTTGTCGTTCATTGCTTTATTTAATTTGTCGAGTTTTACACTTTTTGTTTAAGTTTTTTGAATATGGGATTGTTAATTAGGATAGTTTCCTATATCCAATTTCCTAAATTCCCAAATTTCATTTTCCCAAATTCCTAATTTCCCAATGTCTCAAGTTTCCAAGTTTTCAAATTCTCAAATCCGCAATTTCCCAAATACCCAAATCCCCAATTTTTCAATTTACTAAATTCCCAAATTCTCATTTTCCCAATTTCTCAATTTCCCAATTTCCCAATTACCTTATTTCCCAATTTTTCAAGTTTCCAAATTCTCAAATCCACAATTTCCCAAATACCCAAATCCCCAAACACCCAAATACCTAAATCCCCAAATCCCCAAATACCCAAATACCTAAATCCCCAAATAAAACACATTCCCAAAACCGTAAAAAGCAAATTTCATACAAAATTCATTAAAAAATTTCCCAAAACTACACTCCGGTATCAAGGATTCTTACGTAGCAATGCAAAATGCAGACATTATTTCTGTAAATGAACCATTGTCAAAGGAGAATAGTTCTTTTCTCCTCTCGCACGAATGTCACAAAGTCTTTGGGGGAAACACGTACAGAAGCAAAGGCTCTAGAAACCCGTTGACCAATTCACCGAAGGATTATGACACAGGCGGAACTGTTGGTGACAGTGCTCGTTAAAGGACACCCTTGCTGACGCGTGCCACTTTTCCTGCGCCAGTGTGTGCACGTACGTGTGCGTACATACGTGTGTGCACGCGTGCAATCGCGTTTCCTATCGTCGTAGCCATCACAAAGCGCTCGTCGTGCCCGTTAAACGAAACAAGTGACGCGGCCATCAAGGGACAATGTTAAACGGGACATAACAAAAAACCTGCTGGAAAATATTACCTTTTTTGTAGCGTACTTTAATGATAATATCTAGATAAAAATCTGCGTATAATCAAACACATAAAAGCGTTTGGGTGTACCAATGCTGGGGAGTTCGCTTACAAAGGAAAATAAGGGGTGCGGTAATACTTGATAAGGTTAAATATTTGTTGGGAGTTATAGTGGAAATATGTGTATTCTAGATTTTTCGAGGGTGCTGGAAGACTTTAGGAATTTTTTATGCTTGCGTTTTGGGATTTGTTGGATATTGAAACTTTTAGGTTTGGATGTAGTGTGGAATTTGTGAGTGGAGACTTTTGAATGTAGGAATTTTGGGACGTGCAAATTTAGGGGGGTGAAGTTTAGGAGATATGACAATTTTTGGACCTGAGATTTTTGGGACATGGAAATTTTGGGAGGAGCAAAATTACGGAGGTGGAATTTCTGAGATATGTCAATTTTGGGACTACAGACGTTTAGGACGTAGGAACGTAAGCCATCACAATTTTATATATCTTCGTATAGGAGTTTCGAAAATTGAAAAATTCTGTTGTGACTAATCGAAATTTGCTCAAACCTCATATTCGAGTTCAAAAAATTTGAAAAATCGGTTCTAACCTATTTGAATTGTATAAAGCGTCTTATTCCATTTTTGAAAATTTGAAAACTCAATTCGAACCCATCGAAATTTGTTCAAACCTCATATTCGAGTTCCGAAAATGTGAAAAATCAGCTCGAACCCATGAAACCTTGCTCGAACCTCGTATCCGAGTACCTAGAATCGAAAAATTGATCTGAACCCCAAACTTCCGGCAGCAAAAAGGTCCGTTTCGAAGGCATCCGTAGTTACGCAACGTCGGAACAGTTTCTAAACGCAATCGCAAACACGAGATCGATTGGCACGAGTCTAGGTCTCCACGAGGAATTAATTGAATCGATCAAAAATGCAGGACACGGAACGAGAGCCCGTAGACGTCTAGACGAGGCGAGTTCTGGGAGTGTTGCCAAAAAACACGAGTGCAGCCAACCCTCTGTCAGAGGCAACGCTCTGAAAAGATTTCTATTCATCGGGTACAGTTGTATCCGCTTATGTACTCTCGCGTACATGCATCGACCGGTTAGAATAGGATTGGCAAGCTTCTTCTTACCAACGATTCGGCTACGAGCGCCATAATACGCGACCAGCCGCATGGTCATCGACTGTTGTGAACCGGTCAAACGAACCGTGGAAAATGCAAAAGCGATAGTCCACCGTGTAACGGATTGCCAGCCGAGCAAAATGCCACGAATCCTATCAAGCTCTTCTTTATTGGCCGAATACCGTGTCAGAAGCGTTTTCTTCAATGGAGTCTGGCCAAACACCGAAAAGAACATTATCTGGTCAGTTTATGTTCCCTTGCGAACGCGATGTGCCTTTCACGATATCCTCGTATTATGCGGAATTTATTCGTTCCCTGACTACTCGTGTTTATGCGATTCGATGTTTAGAGTGGCGGTTATGAACGCTGAGTGCTGATCGTTTATGGTACTGGATTGAGATTATTTTTCATGGTGATTTGTTTGGATGGAGAGCAAGTTTGTGTAGACATTGGTTGAGGGATATTTGGAAGGAGAATTTGTACTTTTATTCTGGATTAAAATTCATATTATTAGATTTGTAAGTTTTGCAATTTTTGTTTGAGAGAGTTTTTGTCAATTTTTGTATATTGATGTAATGGTATATTTGTAGATTACATATTTTGGAATTTGGGAAATTGAAAATTCCTTGTTGTGTCAGTTTTTTTGGATTTTTGTGTACTGGGAAGTTTTTAATTTCCAGATTTTGGAGTTTTGAAATTGTGACGTTACTTATTATGGTAATTTAATAACGTGAAGTTAACAAATTTGCAAATTTTCGAATTTATGTAGTTTCTGTATTTTAAAAAATTTTCAATTCCTCATATTACAAAATCATCACACTTTTTAACTTTTGATATTTTAATTATCCGATTGTCAGGTTTTTTAATTATTTATATGGAAATTTTTTTTATTCATAAACTCCTCTATTGCTAAATTATTAAATTTCTAATTTTCTAATTTCTTGAATTACTAACTACTGATTTTCTAATTTTATGAACTTCTAAATTCCTGAAACCTCTAATTTCCAAATCCTCACATCGCTAAATCCTCAAATCTCTAAATTTTCAGATACCTGGTTCCTCAAGTTTCCAAACCTTAAATTTCCAAATCCTCAAGTTCCAAAAATTCAATTCCAAATATCCCAAATCCCAAATTCCTAGATTCTTAGATTCCTAAAATTCCAAATTCTTAAATCCCTAAATCCCTAAATTCCTAAATCCTTAAATCCCTAAAATTCCATGTCCTGAAATCCTCAAATCCCCAAACGTCTAGTGACCTCACTATTCAAGTTCCTAAATTCCTAAATTTCCAAATCCCTAAAGTCCCTAATTCTAAAAATCCCAAGTACCAAAATTCTTAAATCCCTAAAATTCAAAATCCTCAAATATCCCCAAATTCCCAAACCTCCAATTACCATCTCTTTGAATTCTTAAATTACTAACTTCCTACATTCCCAAATACCTAAAATTTAAAATTCTAAAAATCCCAGATTTCTACATTTCTAAATCCCTAAAATTCCCTAAACCTAAACCTCCAGTTATCCAACTCTTCGAGTTCCAAACTTTAAAATTCCAAAATTTCCAAAATCCCAAAATCCCAAAATTCCAAAATTCAAAAATCCCAAAATTCAAAAATTCAAAAATTCCCAATTTCCAAAATTCCCAATTTCCAAAATTCCAAAATTCCAAAATTCCTTAATTCCCAATTTCCTAAATTCCCAAATACCTAAGCTCCGAAATTTCTAAGTTCCCAAATGTTGCACCTAACCTCTCTCCAAAACCCTGCTTTTCTTCCCCCTGTAAAGAAATAATCTAATTTACCACGTGGGTTCAAAACGAGTTAAAAGTCCCCTCAAAAACAAGGAGCAGTCTCTGAAAACGAAACGAAATTGTTTGTTCAAACATGTTTCAAAAGTCCTCTACGGCTTCCTGACGTTAACAAGTTTAAAATGCCTAAAAAGAACAAACAATGCGAGCAAAGACCCTTAAACGTTAACTGGACGTTCGTTTCGTACAACGCAGCATACTTTGTTAGAACGAACGACATTCTAATTACACATTCGAAACGGCCGAACTTGTTTAAAGTATCTCTTCAGAAAAGAAATCACTTCACCTGTTGTTAGACCACATCCTTCAGAAACCAATGTCAACACCGAGCCTCGACGGAAGCCATGTTTAAAAGAACACTTAACGTTAGATCCACCTGAAGCTAATAAAAAGAGTCCACAATGATTCTAATAAGTTTAAAGCGGTGGTTCTTTATTTTTTTTTATCTTGTTGATAAAGTAACAAGACAGGAAGTTTTCCGGTTAACTGCAAAATTTAGTTGTAGAAATTCTTCGATTAAAATCAAGCGATGACGAATATGTACGTCGGAGGTTAAATACTTCTTTTATTAATAACTATTTTTCAAAAAATTTGGTGTAATTCTTGTTTTTGCACAACGAATATACACATTGAGTGCATGGAAATAAAGAGTTCAATTGACGTATATATACGTCAAACGTATCCCAATACTACTGCGATCTAATTCTTGTAATTTTTGTCTCTACTCGACGAATATACATGTCAACTATCTGCAAGTAAAGTTTTGAATTGACGTATATATACGTCGAATGTATTCCAATACCGCTGCTATCTAATTTTGGTCATTTTTGTCTCTACTCGACGAATATACACGGCAACTACCTGCAAGTAAATTTTTGACTTGACGTATATACACGTCGAACGTATACAAATACTATTATTAACAAATTTTGGTAGCATTTTTTTTTATGCAACGAAAATACACGTCAACTACGTTAAAATAAAATTTGGAATTGTCGTGTATACACGTTTTACGCAGTTAACCAGTTAAAACGACCATGAGTGAAGTAAATTCGGTTGAAATTTATCGTTTAATTGAATTCTGTTGAATTTTGTAACAGTATTGCTATGTTTATTTGTACAACTTTGAACAAGGTAAAGGGCGGAATTCCATGATTAAACGATACACGTAACAACAATGGTGCATAATTTTTGATACGGCAGAAATTATATCACAGAATAATTAGGTACATGTAGTGCTACCACAAATAATCGATGTTATTTGAACAGTCATTGGCATTGCAATTGATTCCATCGTAATTCGAAGCAATAACGTTGATGTCGAAATAATCAGCGGTCGTTGACTAATTAATTAACCAATAATCTAATTAATTATGATATACTACCGGAACGCTGGAACGAATTAAAAGATGACATAAAAGTGGAAGCAGCTATCATCTTGCTTACCAACAATTATGCTGTTCCATTCAATTTAATTTGACCCAAAATTATTATCGTTTCACGTTCATTTTCGTAACTTGTAATATTGTATTAAATTAATTGATTATTGTTCATTATTTTATGATTAATCAATACTCAAATTATTCACTATGTAATTTATTTTGTGTAGGCAAATCAGTATTGTAATAATGGGAAACAAAGTGTTGCTCAGTAGGGTGTTATATTGCCACTCTTTATATTGCATGTTGGACGTTATTACTGCCTAAGATTATAAAGTACGAAAATGCACGAAAATTGTTGAGATATTTTATCGAGGGTAACATTGACAATTTCAAAATTGGTACTTTCGATTTTTTGGACATTGGGCCTTATAATTTTAGACATTCGTAATTTCAGATTTTTTGGGACTTAGAATTCTCGACATTAACGAATTTTGAGACTATCGGTTTTCGAGATCTTAGGTTATTGAAATTGTCAATTTCTAAGTCTTCGAGTATTTGGCACTTTCAATTTTTGGGACTATTGGTCCATGAAATTTTTCATTTTTTAGATTTCTGGGACTCAGGGATATAGACACTAAGATTTTGAGAATTTTTGGGTGGTGGGAATCTTTGGAACCTCGAAATTTTGAAAGTTTGGTCATTTGGAATTTTGGGACTTCAGGATTTTGGGACTTGGAGCTTTAGGTTTTCGAAATTTTTGTTTGTATTTTGCGACTTTGGGACTTTAGAATTATGGAGCTATGAAATTTTGTGCTCTTGTAAATTTCGAAACTTAACTTTGAAATTCTGGGACTTATCTTTGAAATTTTTGAATTTTATGATCCTAGGTCTTCAAAATCTTTTTAGTTAATAACCTAACCTTATAATCCTGCAATTTTAAAATTTTGAATTTTTAAAACCTCCGAAATCTGAAACCTCACAAGATTGCAATTTTGGGACTTATGGGCCCCATGAAAACCTCGAATTCCCAAATCGCATAAATCTTAAAATATTAATACCTCGTTACCTCAAAACCTTGTAACTTCAACAACTTGTCAAATTTCCGCTCCTCAATCCTCATCGGCAATATAACAAGAGTATACAGTAAGCAGAAATCTGCAACCTCACAAGATTGCAATTTTGGGACTTATGGGCCCCGCAAAAACCTTGAAGTCCCAAATTGCATAAATCTTAAAATATTAATACCTCGAAACCTCAAACCATGGAACTTCAATAACTTGTCTTTCAGCTCTTAAATCCTCATCGGCAATATAACAAGAGTGTACAGTAAGCATAATCCACATAACGATAATTGATCGTTTCTTTATTTATTTCGAAATGTATTTCCTCGGCCAGTGTCTATTATCGATATGTCCATTGCATCGTTGTTGTGCCGGATGTCAATCGACAACAACGACAAACGCGAAACGAACGATTTATCAATTTTCAGAAGGATTGTTCCACTGCATAAAATATCATTCGACCTGTCCCTCTTCGTTGAATGGGTCGAGTAATCGCCCCGGGGCTACCCAACAGGGATAATAATTATTATTTCACGCGGTTAACGAACGAATTGTGTCACGAGCAACGAGCGAACACGTGACAGCGCCGGGAGAGAAAGGGAGAGAGAGGAAAAAAGGGAGCGTACGAAACGGGTCCGCGATGAACAGAGAGGGAAAGCAATGGCCATCTAGTAATTGCCGTGGAACGTGAAATTTGGGAATCTTGATTGGCGTTGCTGAAAAAAGAACAAACCGAACTGTTACGTACAATCGAGAGGAAATCTGGCTTCCCTAGAGAGAATATGGAAATGAAGGGTACAACAGGCATCACGATCGATTTTTACGGATTTTTAGGGATTGGGACGTTTTTGGATGAGTGATTCAAACAATTTGGGAATTTAGAATCTTGAGGATTTTTCGAATTCTTAAAGATATTTTTGTAATTGTGTTTCATTTTTGAGGTAAACTAATTTCAGGTTTTAGAATTTTGGGATTTTGGTGTTTTGGAATTTTGGTGTTTTAGAATTTTTGGTGTGTTGGAATTTTGGTGTTCTAGAATTTTTGGTGTTTTGGAATTTTGGTGTTTTAAAATTTTTTGTGTTTTTGAATTTTTGAATTTTGAAATCTTGATATTTTGAAATTTTTGAATTTTTGAATTTTGGAATCTTAGAATGTTGAAATCTTGGAATTTCGGAATTTGTGGATTTAGCTAATTTGAAATTCTTGAATTTAAGGATTTAGAAATTTGAAGAATTATGGAACTGTAGAATTTAGAAATTTAAGAATTTAGAAATTAAGAAAATTAGGAATGCAAGAATTTAAAAATTCAGAAGTTCAGAAAATTACTCAAAAATTCATAAATTCAAAAATAGTGTATCTACAAACCAATATACACAATATATATTAATAACAATTTAATAAAAATGAAAGCACTAACCTCCCACATAACCCACAAAGCTAACATCCCCTATAGCGCTATTACCACCACCATGTACTTCCGCAATCATAAGCAAGTGACCCACAAATCTACCACAAACGAAATCGAGATCATATACCTAACCAAACACGAAACAAAATGAAACCGTTATTTGTATTCATCTTCCGCGTGATCCAAGATTATCGCAACGATCCTCTGACGTTTTTTCCAGAGTGGATAAGAAATTGCGAAGCAGGGTCGGGTCGGACTGATGGGGATGGCCTGCACCAGGTGTTACGACAGTTACTTTTAAAGGGGTTACTTTCGAGGTTACTACCGTCACCTTATACACCGTTTCTTGGTGTACGTGCACTTCGCCACCCTAGCAACTCCCTTGGAAATTATTATACGATGCAGTTTCGCGAACATCCCCATCTTACGTAGAACGTTTTCTTAATGGCCTACCGAAATGCAGCTAACCTCCTGCAAAAATATCGACGATACAGTTTAAGGGGTTGTAGTTTTCGATGCAATTTTTCGGAATTTATCTACCCCATAAAATGCCGGAGATATAGAAGGGAAACTCTGCTGTTTATTATCAAATTTTGCTATTTATTGAAATTTTATTGAATTTATTGAATTTATTGAAATGTTGATACAAATTGTTAGAGTGCCACGTGAGAAAAATGAAAACCGAAAAGCAGAAGAGTATCTGGATCTGACAACTTTTAGATTATCAGATTTTTTAATTGTCAAATTTTTCAGTTCCTAATCTTGAAATTTTTCAATTTTCAACTCTTCAAACTTGTAAATTTTCATATACTTAAATCATCAAATCAAATCCTTCAATCCCTATGTCCTCAATGCCTCAAATTTCTAAATCCAAAAGTCACCATATCATAATATTAAAAAATTGGCAAATTCTCAAGTTTCAAAAGCCTCAAATTTTCATGGTCTTAAATTTCTAGATCCAAAAATGACAAAAACCTACAAATCTCAAAACCTCGAGTTTCTAAATTCCTGAATTCCCAAGTTACTGACGTATTGAATTACTAAATTACTAAATTATTAAGACAATAAGACACTAAATCACTAAATTACCAGATTACTAAATTACTAAAGTACTAAGTTACTAAGTTACTAAGTTACTTAGTTACTAAATTACTAAATTCCTACATTCCTAAATCCCTAAATCATTAAATTTCCAAATCCTCAAATTCCAAAATACTCAACATTCCGGATCCTCAGATTTCAAAATTTCAAAATTCTTAAATTCCAAAATTCCCAAATTCTAAAATTCCCAAATCCGCAAATCCCGAAATCCCCAAATTCCCAAATTCCCAAATTCCAAAATTCCAAAATTCTCAATTCCTAAATCCCCAAATCCACAAATCCCCAAATTCACAAATCCCCAAATCCTCAAATCCCCAAATCCCCAAATTCCCAAATTCCCAATTTCCTAAATTCCCATATTCTCAATTCCGAAATCTCCAAATCCCCAAATTCCCAGATCCTCAGTCCCGAAATCCCCAACTCCGCAAATTCCCATATTCTCCATCTCAAAATGAGCAAATCCCCAGTCCGTCAATTCCTCAAATCCCCGATTCCTCAAATTCGCTAATTCCCCAAATCCCCAAATTCTAAGATCGTCAATTCCCTAAATGCCCAAATCCTGAAATTCCAAATTCCTCATCTTCCCAAATCCCCAAACCGTCAATTGCCCAAATCTCCAAACTTCTCTCTTCCTTATCAAACTAAAAACATCTAAAATCCAATATCTCCCTGTACCCAAACATATCATCACTTCACCACCACAGCACCTCTTCAACGTGCTCCCAATCTGCTCATCGCATATCGTGTCCACAAAAAGAAAGTATATTCACGTTGTTTAACTATTTCATAGACTATCTCCAATGATCGAAATGGAATGGTAAATTAGCGTGACACTTTGACGTCGGTATGGAGTGGAATGTTTGCGTGGTAGTCGATGGTGAGCTGATCTTCGTGTCTGCTGTCAGTGTACACAGTGCGCAACCTTGTCGACAAGGTAGCTTGATCCCGATGGGAACCGTAGTGAAAAGCGGGAAAAGGCACTTTGAGGTGCGTCTTCGAAGTAAGTCAAGCGTACCGAAATAATGTCCCTCTGACGTTCAAATTCCGAGACGCCATCGGGTATGGTCCCCCTTCGCTTTTAGATTCTTACGCCCTTTCCACCGCATACTTTCGTATTCTTACAACCGGTCCCTTTCAAGCCTATGGAAAATAGCCTTATCTTGGAATAACAGCGGTTTTTAACTTAACCGTTTTAAGGACATGGACGGCTCAGCTACCTTTCATTTGGGGACTCGAGAATATCCACATATGGTTTTATTTAAAGTCGCAATTAAGCACATATGGTTAAATTTAAAGTTGCAATGAAGCACTTAAAATTGAGAATTATGTAGCCAATAATTTAGTTTACTAGGTCTTTTATGGCACGGAAATATTTCATAAAATATATGTACACTTTGAATATTAATAAAATGTAAAAATGGTCTTCTTGTGGAAGGACAGTGATTTTTAACTTAGCCATTTTAAGAACATAAATAATGCAGCTACCTTTCATTTATAACACGTGACAATTACATTAATATCCACATATGGTTAAATTTAAAATCGCAATGAAACAGTTAAAAATGAGAATTGTGTAATCAATAATTTAATGTAGAAAGACTTCATAATCACTGGTGCTTCTGTGAATGTCCAGGTTTGAGTACAAAATATTTTTTAACTCAATTTCAGATCATTAAATATCCCCAAACGAAAAATGTATAAATAAAAATTATTTTCATAATCAGGGGTACATTTGTGAATATCGAGATATATTTTGTGTCATCTGACACGCTAAACCTAGTGTCCTAATGATGTAACGAATACAAAAACACCCTGAAATCTTGCACCGTGAGGTCAGTGATTTATACCCAATTACTGACGAATTCATCCGGGGGGAAAAACGTGAATCCCAGGGAAAAGCCGGAGGATTAACGACCAATCAGTTTCGTTTTTGTGGTCGGCCTACCGTGAAGGGATACGAAAGAGAAGTTCGTTCGACTCCTCGATATACGATCGACCAATAGAAGATGGGACGTTCGTGTGCTTCTTTAAACTTGCTTAATTGTGTTCCTTCTACAACTTTGTAGAAAATTGAAATTTACTGGAGACTATAAAACAATCGTAAGGTATTTGTAATAATACTTGATAAATAGTTTTGATATTGCTCTAATTATTAATTATTAATTTGCGCGATTAACTTTGAATTTTTTAAAATTTTGTCAGGTTTTGTTACTGTCTGTTATATTTTTGTTCATGTAGGTAATACTTTTGTTAGATTGGGAATATTAATAGGGTATTCAGAATAATAGTAATTTATGTTTATATTTTCGGATGTGCCTCAAAATCTTATAACTTTCAAATTTTAGAATTTGTGAGTGATAAGTTTTCTAATTGCCATCAATCTCAAACTCCCAAATTCTCAAATTTCCAAATCCTTAAATCTCCAATTACCCTATTCCTCAAATCCCCATATCTTCAAATTTAAATCCACAAATTCTCGAATTCCCAAATTGTCAAATCTCCAATTACCTAATTTCTCAAATCCCAAAGTCTTCAAATTCAAATCCGCAAGTTCTCAAATTTCCAAATTGTCAAATCTCGAAATCCTTAAATCTCCAATTACCTAATTCCTCAAATCCCCAAATCGTTAAATCTACAATTACCTAGTTCCTCAAATCCCCAAGTCTTTGAATTCAAATCCACAAATTCTGAAATTCCCAAATCTCCAAATTCACAAATCCCCAAATCCTCAAATCCCCAAATCCTAAAATCCCAAATTCCCAAATCCTCAAATCCCGAAATCTTAAGATTCCTAAATTCCTCAGTTTCTCAATTCCTAAATCCCCAATCCCCAAACCCTCAAACTGTCAAATTTCCAATTTCTCAAGTACCCAGATCCTTAAATTTCTATCTTTTAAATTCCCATATTCCCAAATTCCCTAATTCAAAAATTCCAAAATCCTCAACTCCCCAACTCCCCATCCCCCAAATCATCGAATTCCCAACTATCGAAATGACCAAATTTCCAATTTTTCAACACTCAAGCATCAAAATCACTAAATACCCCAGTGCACAAACTCCAAATTCCTACTTTCCGAAATCCAAAATTCCCAAATTTTCACATTCGCAAATTCCCACATTCCAAATCCCGAACCCACAAATTTCCATTTTCCAAACTACCAACTTTTCAAATTCCCAAATTCCCAAATATATCTGATCCTCCTAAGTACTCTTAACTCTCACATACCGATCCGAACCCATCCGAATTCACCCGACATTACCCGACATATCATATCCCATATCCCTTTTTTCCATAAAACGAATGCACGCTCCAACCTCAAAACCACGAAGCGTTCACCATAAGATGCACAAAAAGATGGCCGTCATATAACGCCCCTCTTCCGATCTCAACTCTTCGAATCCATAAAACTCTTTCTGGAGCCAGGTGTACACCTCTTACGAGTATGTAAATCATGTTCGGCCCTGAGGCACGTGTCGACTCCCTCCATCAGCCATGTACAACGAAACGCGAACACGAAGAGGCAGGGTCGCGACCTTCGGCCATTAAATCCAGAAACACATATCTCCAGCTTTCGTAACAGTCCCCCGGGGATGACGGTTGAGCTTGTTTCTCGGTTTGTTGTCATTCTTGTTTCACGTGGAACCATGGGGTGCCCCATAGGGGGTCCGGACCTCACACACGTTCAAAGGTTCCGATTCTGGGCCCCTCGTGCGCGACCGTCTACCTCTTTTTCTCCTGTTGCTCGTACGATCTTTACCTGCTGCTCCACGAACGGATAGGTGCACCTTTTTTCATTACTGTTTTTAATCCTGATTGATCGATGCCGTGAAATCATCTGGTGGCGGCTCGTCATTAAATATCGGACTTTACCTGGCACGTGGACCGGGATCAACGAACTGTACAAATTAGGGAATTATGAAGGATCGCTTTTTGGAACTTGCTTGAATTTGAACATATTTCTATTATTTATTGATAATGTGCGGCGTGTATTTAAATTAACAATTATATTTTTGCTCTTTTATTATTTACAATGGTTTAACTAACTTTTCTAAATTCTAATTTCATGACTCGATGTTATGTATACGTTGAATTAATTGTTCCGCTCGGAGAAATGTTTTTGATCTGGAAACTATGGTTGAAAAATGTTTGATAAACTTCCGGTCTTTTACGACTTCGACGCACTCTCAGTTGAAATGCGATAAATCTTGCTCGAATTTTTAATACGCTGCGACTTGAAGTTTAAGTACAATCGTAATTTACGTAGTCGAGTTAAATACAAGACAGACATAACATTTCAACTTTCTTTGTTTTAATATTGCAGCAGTGGATGGTTTCAATAAATCAGACGATCGGGGGTTAAAATCCTTATTTATGGAGAAAGGTGCATGCCACACGTGATCATGATACATGTAACAATATTATGATAAATAAATGAAAATTCAGGTTATAACATAATATAGATATTAAACACATTATAGACAAAAATTCGGTTCTTGCATTTGAAAAATTTACACTACAGTAAATAATAATAGTTTCTTATTTATAATATTTAATTTTCTTTTGAACTGCCAATGAAATGTCTTTGATCTTTCAAAGTATCAGCTGTATATTTTAAACAGTACTTAAAAATGAAAAGTGATACTTTTTCTGAGTAACCTCGTTCTGAACAGTATTTTGCTCGACGGAACAACCCTAACATTTGGCCGTCGATATCCCCGTTTTATCGTTTCGTCGTTAAAAATCGAGACGGCAAAACGTCCTAAACATTACTCACATCCTTCACTCGATCGTTCCAATAAATTAAATAATTCTCGGTACGGCGACATAAAGCGTGACACAGGGTTCGTACGTTCCTGCTTATCTTCCAGCTCTGCTTCGCTACGTAACTTTATGAACGCTGTAAAAAATGATTTCGATTCGTCTGTAGACAGCCAATAAATTTCACAGGCCCCCTGCAAGCCATTTCCATCATGGAAAATTACCTCGCCGGAGTCTCGAACTTGTTTCCCTCTTCATTCGATATTTTCACCTTCAGAAAGGGGTGCGTCTTCCGTTTAATCGAATAGTTACAGCGTGAAAAAGCAAAACTTCGAAATATTTTTCTTCTTTTATATATTCTATGATTTGAAACATAAGGAATATACATGATTACAAACTTTGTACAATTTGAAAAATTATGGGGTTTAGTTCATATCATTTTTATTGAAATGGGGTGCGTTCTGAATTTGGTCGAATTGACGAGGTTTGGAAAAATTTTTTTACATTTTTTTATTATAGTTCGAAGTATGAAGAATATATCTAGATAGGTACATTGTACAATTTGAAAATTATACGCACTCATTTAGTTGTAGTCCTTCAAATATAATTTTTCTTAGAATGGGGTGCGTTCCTCTTAAAATCGTATCGATGAAATTTGGGAAACTAATATATTTCTCTCGAATTTTTTATTATAGTTCGAAGTATAAAGAATGTACAACATTGCACAATTTGAAAGTTATGCAGTTTTATTACGTTACAGTCCTTCAAGTGCAACTTTCGTCAAAAGTGCATCCATCCTTTAATAAAATTAATAATATTCAGCAACCCAAAACGTTTCTTTTCAATTTTTCATAATAATTCCAAGTACAAAGAGTATTATCAAAGGAAAATTATAAAAGTGAAAAAGTTACCATCATCATTGAATTACCAACCTTCAAACGCAGCGTTCATAAAAAAATGGTGCATCATCCCCTTAATTAAATAAAACTAGCTAAATCCTATAATAAGAATATTTTATCATTCGAGGCCCAGACCCCCGATGTCTAAAAAAACCTGTTACCCTTTGCAAAATAAAATCGCCATTAAATGTGTTATTTTCTTCGGAACTTAATAATGCTTTTAAGATGTCGAAATCGGTAGAATATCGTATACGATCTTAATCGGTAATCAGTTGCACGAAATCTCGTTCGTCGTTATCGAGAGGCAGTTTCAAGCATGGCACGCAAGAAACATTTTTGCCTACGCTCGAGCAAGCAACCGCTTGAAAACTTCATTACCACGAGCCGGCGCGATTAATTTTCATGGTCGGTCCACTTAGGCGATCGTAAACGAGACCTGACGAGTGAAACTAAAAGAACGTCTAAAAACCCAAACGTTTTCTGAGAGAGGTTCCGGCGAGACGCAGAAAAAAACGATTTCATTTGCAAATAAACTCGTTTCTCGCTTTACGCGGCGCAAATGCCTCTGTTCCCGCGGTTACGGCTTTACGCGATCAAGAACGAAACGAAACGAAATAAATGAGTTCCTTGTTAAGTTTTAGCTTTGACTATGCTCCGTTCTACGTTTTGTAAGCTAGTTTTTTTTCAACTATTGTATGTGCGTCGCAGCGACGGCAATATTTAGCGACGATTAAGCGGGGAATGTCCTAATGTTTATAAGTGGACAGGTTGAGTAATTATAAAACACCGATATGTGCTTTCAATTTATTTTTACTGACGATAAAACAGATAATATTTTTAAAAATAGGTATTGATATTTTTAATATTTGATTTTAATCATAAAAATACTCGATAGAATGGCTCATTGCTACTACGGGTAAAGACTGAACCTGTGTAAAACGTCCAGAGACTGAAAACGTATTACAGTCTGTTCCACAAGATCGTGGACGCGATATCTGAGTGCAAGTAAATCTTTCCTGTAAAAAGGTTGTATAGGTCGAAAGTACATTTAAAGAACTAATACGCATTTGCTTACTAATGTGTCCAATCACCACCATTAGCGATTATTCCTGGGCATACTTTCAACCAGCTTTGCAGCGTATGAGACAGGAAGAGATCTGCATATTTCTCGAATACGGCAAACTAGCGTCTTCAATTTTAAAATACGCTTTCCTCGGAGTTTGTGCTTCGTGAGAGACGAAACATTTTCGATTGAATTGGCATCGAGAGACTGAGATGGCCAATTCAACACGTTGACACCATTCGCTGTTTTCCATTCCGTACAAAGGCGGCTTCGGTGTTTGGAGTCGTTGTCCTCTTGAAGTATCCAATGGTCTCTGGTTCTTTTAAACCAATGTTTCACCGATACTAAGAGACCCCGTTGGTACAGTTTAATCACCTTCTGAGCATTTAAATTATCCGGAAAGACGCATAAAGTTCCGAAACCCCGCCGCACTAAGTTCCGTAACTCGCTTCGAACCTCGATCAGGGAGATCATCGACACAACTTGTCTCTTTATAACGTTGCATACACTCTTTTAGAAATTCGCGAGACTTGTGCAGATATTTTGCTGCACACACTCATTTTTGGCCCTTTCGGGTGTTGGCACAAGAATACTGCTTCGAATCGTTTACCGTATACGGCACTCATCTCGAAATGACTTGAACTTCTCAGTGAGAGAAATGATACTAAGAGAATTGAAGGGCTATTGCGTATTAGAGAAGACATTGTATGTTTGGACTGACGCAATCTTTGCTGTATTGGGTATAAAATTTCATAGATATCGCGTCCACGCTCTTGTGCAACAGACTGTACATTGATAGAAACTTGGATATCTCTGGTATTGTACTCTAAAACAACCATCGCGTTGAACAACGCGGTTAAACCGTGTTAATATTTCATTACATTCTTCAGCAACGGATACCACATTCTTCGGGCACAGACCGGCAGAGAAATTCCATATATGGGACCTGGAGTACAGGTGTTCACCGAGTATAATCCACTCGTTAACCACAGCCACAATTATGGCTCCAAGGTTGTTCTCAGAGGAGTTACAGATTTATTTAGAGATTTCCAAGCAGCTGTATATATTGCCTTAGGCGAACGCGAACTCTCGTATCGACGTGGTATCTCAACGAAAACGGGTCGTCCTTGTTCCAGCGATTTCTTCGGGGAAACGAAACACTTGCCTCGATTAAGTCGCGTTCTCACAGGTACAAAGAGGGAATGGCATTTAATCGTATCGGAGTGATTAATTGTGCTAATTCCGATAAGCGGGAGTAATGATGGTACTAGTTTGTTTGGACGAATATGGTGTTTGGGTGAACGGAGTAATTTGTTATTTCTGTAATTTACTGGTTTATGTATTATTTTAGTAGTTCGAGTACTATTTCACTGTTATAGGGTTTTATTTTACTGGTCTACTATTTTACGGTTTTGTTTTTGTACTGTTGTATTTTGCTGATTTACTACTCCGCCATTTTGGTATTTGAACGCTTTAGGACTTTATTATTTCTGTATTTTATTAGTTCACTATTCCACTACTAGTTTACTATTTCATTATTTTATTCATGTAGTATTTTATTATTTCGTTAATATGAGATTTGACTACTTTATTATTTCATTTATATGGTATTCTACTATTTTGTTATTTTATTTATATAGTACTCTACAATTTCATTCAAATATTGTAGTATACCACTTTTTTACTATTTAACTACTTTAGTAATACATCATTTTGTATACTACTTTACTGTTTCACTATATTACTATTCTACCATTTCACTATTTTATTTCTTTATTCTTCTGCTGTTTCATAACTTCACAATAATATTTTAAGATAACAATAACACAATAATAAAAACAATATTACTAGTAACAGCTTTATGACAATATTTTATAATACTTAGAAATCGTTAAAAATTTCGGATAGGGAATATAGTGAAAAAAAGTCATAAAAACTAAAATGAAGAAGTTTGCAAGCCCCTAGACACTAGCAGTAAGAGCCTATAGAAAGCGTGAAAAATTAGAAAAGTGAGGGAGAAGACTTTCCAGCAGCGTGCCATGGGCAACAAAACAAATCGAATGTCCGAAATGAAATCCAATTGACGTGGATCGAAACGTCGATGCGTATGTGAGGTATCGTAATCTGACAACGGAGGAAGAGTCTAGTCGGTTCGTTTCTAATCGCGGATAATTGTATCTGTGCCGGGAAGAAATACACGTATTTCGCGTTAATGTCCGTCAAGTCAAGGTGCTGACTTGGCGTTCTGTCAGCGTTCTCGCAGGGTCAGACGCTTCAACGAGCTGTCAAGTGCACACGTTATTCTACGAGGATATCCCACGTTTAGGTTAACGATTCAAACTTAAGCTGTACAAGAGCTGACGTCGCAATTTGACTTTTCGACAATTTACCCGGGAGTTATTAGCTCTTCTACGATCCACTTTGTCGCTCCATTCGGTTCCTTCTACTACTCGTAATTATTCAGCGTCCTCGGGTACACCTTGCAAAAAATACGTCAATTTATTCTTCAAACTCTTATGGTGACAAAAAAATTAATCTGTTTATCTTCAGGCAAATCTTTTTCTTTAATGTTTGTATTAATGAACTAACATTTTTAGGTATTATATTTTAAATATATTTTAACAAATGTTGCATGAAATTACATGAAACTTGATGTGGTTGTAAATTTGTGATTACTATTTGATTTTTGATTAGCAAGCAGCGCACTTGTGCATAATTTTGTACATAAAAAACGGTAACAATATAACAAGGTATGCAAAGCATTTGTAATTTTTGCACACTGTTTAAATATTTTTTTCTAATAAGTCAACATCACTCTGTGTTGTACACAACAGATGTAAAAAGTGATTCAGATATAAATTCACCGATTTAAAGCACGGTTGCACATAATACTTTAAAACGAAAACAGCTTGAATCACAGAAACAGTGCCCCGGAGGTTAATTAAAATTCAGGAGCCCAAAAGAGAAAAATGACGAAGCAAAAAATGTACGTAACTATAAACCAGAGGCAGATTACGTGACACGTCGCGTTTATTTGTATTCAGCGTTCGTTAAGAACTCGATACCGTTCGCTTAAGATAACACGTCCAGTATCGTAAACTGAATAAATCATTTAATAAAGTCGAGTGAAACGAGACGAACGAGCAGGAGAAAAGGGCTGTAAATGCCATGAAAAGCCGTCGTGTGTTTGGTGACATTTATCGTTGTCCCTTTACGACGAGTTATCACGGAAAGCGTAACGGCATATTGACTTTTAATGCCACATCAACGAAAATTTACGAGCGACATTCGTCAAACGAAATACGACGCTCGCTTTGGGCACAGATTAGATGGCATTTCGAATATTCGGTTTACCAGCGCGAGAAAAAAGGGAGAACGTTTCCGATTTCGAAGGTGGTTCATCTCGTTAGTTTCTTTGGCGACAATTTTTCACGTTTCGGAAACGAGCGCTACTTGTGTTACCACTTCGAATTGAACGTCAGGTTTACTTGAAATATCGGTCATCTCAAATATTTCAAATTTTTTTGCTTGCTTCAACTGTTGGTCTTTTCAAATACTAATTTTTTTTATCACAGTTCTACTTTTTGGTTTTAGCTTCGGTTGTCCTGGGGAATTTTCTGCAGAACAAATCAATACAATTTTTAGTAGAATTATAAATATATTACTATTTTACAGTAATAACTGCAATTACTATTCTATAATTCATACATTATTTTGAACAATAAAATTTTTATTTTAAAAATTTTTTATTTATACTTTTGTATTGACTATTTTGTAGACCTTTATATTCGCCATTTCTTATATTTTTCAAATCATGTATTTCGTAAGTTGGAACCTAAACAGCCTCTTCACATTATTCATTTGCTTTTACACTTTTTTTAAACGTAAATATAAATGGTGGAATGTAATTCTAAGGTTAAGTAAATCTTACTATTATCTTTACTAAAGCAAGCTTTACTACTATCAGTTCAAATTATTTCTCAAAATTTACTATTTCGATATGCAACTCTCCACAGCCATAATTTCCATTCGACCCAACAAACCAAAGATAGGATGAAGATAAAAATATCTTCCTGCAAAAACACTCGTTCCTAAAAGAAAAATATAAAAATACCCGTATTTCCCGTAAAAATATTTTTGACGAATTTCCATTCGAAAACTTGCCCCGAATGCATTTACTTTTCTACAGAGGTTTATACAATTTGCGTTATCTGCTTATTCGTATTTTGCTGATTCGTTCTAGTACTTATCTGGTCTGATGTATTGCTGGGGAAACTCGGTTGTACATAGAAGCTTGCCTTCACGTCTGGTCCTCGTTCGCCATCTTCGTCCCCCTTTTCAACGTCCATTCTTGCAACAGTTCCTCGTTGGTCCTGTATCCACGTCAGTTCGTCGCAGCTCGTTTTCCAGCGGTTACGAGAGCCACGCCAATGGCAACGGGAAATTCGCGAAACTTCACCGTCGAAAGTTGTCCGTCCGCAGCACTTTGCGGTTCATCGAGCGCCTCAAGTGAAGATAATTTGCCCAGAATTTGGCCAAATTCTGCCCCGACTGAAATTGCTTTAGCTACGTAGAGAATGGCGCTGGGGAAAAAAGAATGAAAATAACCGGGTTTTTTGCAAGGAGACGAATTAATTGAATTTAATTCGAGGATTTCGTACTGGGTTTTAGAATATTTTTTATTTTTTAAGTTTTATGCGGGTATGGTTGGAGGAAGGTTGTAGAATTGTGGAGATATGTTGGAATATTTGTGAGGTGTTATTCAAATTTTGATTATAATTTCAGTTATGATAAGTTGTAATTTAAATTATAATTTAAGCTTGAATTAAATTTCGTAATTTTGATAGTTGTAATTTCTCTAATTTATTTTTTGTGATTTAAATTTTGATTTCTGTTATTTAATTTTGTAGTTTAGTTTAGCTTTGTACCTCAAAGTTAAAAACTCTCGAAGTCTCAAAATCCCATAAGCCTCAAAGTTCCAAAATTCTTATTTGTCAAGCTACCAATAGTCCCAAATTCCAAATATTTCAAAATTCTTAGAATTGACATTAACGAAATAGTTCTTCCCATAAGACCTTCACGAATTTGAAGAATGACTACATAGAACACGTGACAATATGGACACTGTGACTGTACGGAAACAGTGACTATAGAAACAGTAACCTAACCTAACCACGGCTACATATGAAAGCGAGACCCTACGAAAACGTGTCTACACCTATAATATACCCAGGAATATAAAGCGTGGCGATATAAAGCGACAATACAATTAAAGTCCATTACATCTGGAACGACCACTAAATAATAAAAATGGTATAAAGTAACTACACTTAGCGATCGCGGTATAATATCGCAGTTGCAATAGTTATCCTATCTGTCGATCAAGGCTGCACTCAGCTCGTATTGCACAATCTCCGTTGCGACTCTGGCGACCTTAAAATTTTTTCAAGAAACCCTAGACGTTTCCTGGTCGGTCGGTTGTCGGACCAACTTTATGTCGAACATCGCTGAAAAAGTTTCTGTCGGTGAAGACGGAATAAGAGGTCGTGCCTACGAAAAGATTCGTTTCGGGGGAAAAAATCGTTGGCAACTTATCAATCGTAATTGCGGTTCGATATGAAACTTTCTTATTAGGCTGTGCTACTCTGCTCCTTAACGATGGGAAGTAAACTTGTCAATTAATAATTGGCAGAACGTTGGAGGCAGTTGGCCGAGATGACGGCGGGAAGAAAAATAAGAGACCGCTTCTTCATCGATATTTCGTCGGAGTTCAGAGGACATTTAATCAACACCGTTGTTTAGTTATGTCGTTGTTCGTCGAGGACAAATGGTTGCTCGTTTACTGGCCTCTGCGCTGGCATTAATATTGTTGATATTATTCTAAGGGATAGTTTCGTGGTATTACTCAAGGACATTGTTATCTTTGGATGCCACGATTCCGTGAGCGCTTGTAAATGCAAATTACTATCTAAGTATGCACTTGTTTATTCAGTTGCACGTACGGGGTAATTTGCAGGCTTTGAACTTGAATCACTTGCTATTTTCAATTCTAGTGACTTTTATATATTCGGAAGGTTGAACAAGTAACTGATACTAATACTTACAGCATGTACTATAAGCAATACTACATTGATTCATCTGCTGTTAGATGATTGACGTACGTAAAATGTTTATCGACATTTCATTATATAAAAGTATGGCAAAGTAGCACTTATGGCACATCATATTTAAAATTCAGAGGCTAAGGAAAGTGGCTATATAGATGCCTCATCGAAATCTTTAATGTAAGGTAACTAGTTATCGGCCTCAAGAATATCTTCAATATATACAAATATTTATTTGTTAATAAAATGATGGTATGATAGTACCACAAAAAGGTGCTAATAGAATATCAATTTAAAACTTAAATTCTGAAGAAATTGACTGTATAAATTCCTCATCCATGTTCTTAATGCAAAATGGCTGCTTGTAGGCTTTAAGAAACAGTGATCACGTAGTATACACAATCAGATGTGTTTTGTCATATTGGCTGTCTACCACTCATAAAAAGCAATATTTCAAAATGGATTCACGTATCCTTTAAACAGCGTTGAATTGTTACCGGATGTTGAATATTCGCATTGATAATTTAGTATGTATATTTATCGCGAAACGATCGCTAAAATATTGCATAAGAAAAAAGCTGTATCCCGTTGACGGGAATGTCTCTTTCTTCCCTGTTTATTCATCTCACTTGCCGGGGTGATATTGAATACGACTTCCCGACCGCGGTGCATTACCCTTTGAGGATTTTTCCGAGCAAATGCCAGAGAAGCGAAACTTTCGCCCGCTTGTCCGTCCGATCGCGGACAGAAAGGTATCCACGTTGACATTTACTTTCGCATTGGTGCCACTTCCGATCGTTTTGATCGTTCATCCTCAAAAATAGTAGTCGCTCGTGCTGACGGTGGCTATTTCAATCGGTCGTCTCTGACCGTAACCTTCCTCCTTTGGAACCGGCCAGCACGCTTTGACGTTATCCTGGCTCGAACGGAGCCGGGACCAAGGTTATCTCGTGAAAGCTCGACTTTGAAGGCTCGCGTGTAAATAGGCGGCTGGAATAAATGATGACGCCGAAGAGCGGCGTGGGGTGTGGGCGGCAGCATTTTCAAGATATCGCCGCTTTTACCTTTTGTGCATAGAATACCGGGGCCACTTTAAGCGGATTCGCCTTGTGCCCATCGTCCAAAGAAGAAAAATCCCCTTATCTACCACTTTTACCAATGAGCTAACGAAAAACTTGATCCCACGTTACGAGAAGCCTTTTAAGGGGTCAATGATGTTCGTAAATAGTCGTGGAAAAACGACGTGAGGGAATAGACCTCGCCACTCATAACTAAACGTTTACTCTTGAGGAGTATAGCATGAGATCATTTTCTGGGGAGTATATTATGGGATATGATAGGATTCTCTATCGAAAATGGAATTTGAAAAACAGGTTCCTTTTCTAAGCATCACGTTATCGTATATGATACATTCTTTACTGCATAATTCACTAGCTTACCCTTGGTAAAAATAATAAATGTGAGGGATAAATCTATGATTTTTGAGTGTTGTAATTAGTGGTAAAGCAATCTTTCCTACATGGCCATTTTTCGAAGGAAAAATTATATTCGTGGATTTATATTCATGGTTTTAATTTATTCTAATTATTCGAACATTCGAAATATTTGATTTGTTTAAATTATTTCAATATTTGAAAACGTGAGTACTTGAGTATTTCAATTCTTGAGTGTTTGATATATTACAGATTTGAAATTTGAATATTCAAATATTAGAAAACATTAAGTTAGAACATTCGAATATTTGTTATTCATACGAAAATTTCAACATTACTGTCTTTATATTAAAATTTAATATTTCAACTAATACAAATATAAATGAATATAACTATTTGATTAAAGTAATATTCCAATTACATGAAAATCAACATTTAAAAACTAACGAGTAACCTTTATTTATTCGTTATACTCAAAAGAAATTAATTAATTTATTTATCGTTCATGAATAACGAATAGGTCAAATGCATTCATGATCTTTCTATTCGTTATTCTAAATAATCTTCGGCCCGCGCAGTATATTATGACGTTGTACCCCTGTCCTTATACACTGAATGAGGAAGTTCTTCATCAAAACAGTCACGGTGTTTTAAAATACCTTCGCCATTAAGTACCCCATTGAAATTTGATCAGACGCAAAGTGGTTGCTCGCAGCGCGAGTGGATCGTGTGCGCAAACAGACATGAAGGCACAATGGCCAATTTCTGAAAGAGAAGTCAAAGTTTTTGAGGATTTTTCAAGCGTTCAAATCGAGCTACCGGAGGACTGGATACGAAGGCGAACGTGGAAAACTGTTTTAATGGAAGAACGATCAAAAACTCGGCTGGAACGAGGAAACCGTCGGGTAATGAAAAGGCGAATGTCAGGTTTATGAGGTGGTCTGGGAACCGCACGGAATCCTAACGAATCCCTGAATTTCTTAGGAAAACTAGAAGGGTCGGGAGAGGGCCACTCGATATACAACGTCGTTCAAGAGTATTTGCTCAACCAGATATTCACTTAACACACGCTTATTTATTGTCACACCCTCATGTACGAAACTTGTCAAATGTCGAAACGCAAATTTCCACATTTATCTCTCGTATGACTCCAAATTTCAGTATTAGGTTAGGTTAACTTGAAAGATGCGCCTTTGTTTTTTCTTCACCAAATCTGTTCGTTGCGGTATCTTTCTTATACTACCTAGTTTTATTGGTTCACCCATTTCTATAGAATGAAATACCCGAAAGTAATGTAGTCTGTGTTATTTTACCGACAAATTTTGTATACTTCATCAGTAATTCATTTCCGCTGTTGATTGAAATGCGTATGTGCAGAATATTTTTGAACGGTGGTGTATTTCGTTGGTGTCCGGAGAAGGGGAAAACGGCGTCGCAACGTCACGTTTAGTCGAGCACGTCAAAATGAACATCTGCAAGTAGAGTTTTCGAATTTACGAGCGACTCGTGAATTGCCACGGGTTGGAGCTTCCTGCCATCGATTTGCATGCACGCATTCAAGTTTACAAGTACATAATACTCGACGGAAGACATAGGAAAGAATTTTGCTTGCCGAATTTAAAAGGATGCGCGGTTCAAATGGGTTTTTTCATCGTTTCCTCCCTTTTCGAATACTGGGGAAATAGAAAAAGTTGTGTCTTTTGTTTGGTTGCGGTTTCAAAAGCATTTAATTGCTCGTAGCTGAACGATGCTTCTATAAATTCAATGATACCTTTTTCCCGGAGTAAGTTAAATTAGTAGTTGTAGCCCGTGAGTTCAACGACATAACAAGTGGATGTTTCATTATTCTCATTTGAAACAAATTTATTTCATCGAATACCAATTCTTTAATTTCCGAACACGTTTACTTCAATTTATTTTACGGAAATAAATATAGAAATTTTTCATTTATAAATTTGCAAAATTTTCAGCCTTCCAAAATTTACAAATTCAGAAATATGGTAATTTGCAAAAATTTAATTTAGAAATTTATTTAGATCTCAGATTTTTTAGTTTTGAAATTTTTATATTGACAAATTCACAAATTGACTACCCATTATTATCTACAATTTTTGTTGAGTATTTATTGATCACTTATCACTATTCGATTAAAACGGAATATTTTAAATTATCGAATATAAAATTGTTTCGTGTTCAAAATTTTACCTGAAATCTGATATACATTACAATTGACCCAATTCCATAATTTGAGCATTAACTAGTACGTGTATCAAATTTATATTTTAAAACAATTTTATTCGTCGCTCTATCAGATAATGGATATCGAAACCGCGTTATCGAACGCTATTTTCCTCATACAATTCTCGAGCGTGTAACACCCCATAGAGGTGTAGCAGCGTAGAAACACACCCTTTCGGAGTCTGCTTTCTGTCAGACAGTTGATTGGTGAAACCATTGTTCTCTGAGCCGCAGACCTCGTTGTTTGACGGAAATCGTTAATTACTCGCGTAATTAGACCTGGAATCTCATTTGCATTCGCGTTCTGTACAGGTGCAAAATTTATTGTGAAATTTGTTTGTCTTACTCCCGCTGCATCGAAATGTTATGAAAATTTACCATCATTCCGCGATTTCGAATGATATAGAATTTTTCTTGACGCCAGATAAAATCCTTGTTCATTATACAGAAATGCACTATAACTTGTTACATTTCGCACTTAAAATTCATTTGAAAATTCTACTTCTCAAGACTTCTCAACAGAACCGTTCATGCAATATTTCAATTTTTCGAACGAAGTACTTTTTTTCTTAATTTCAAATATATCTCACGAATTGTTAATCTTTTCAAAATTGCAACCCAGTTCTTTTTTGCTCAGTAGATTGCAAATAATCGACCCACGCGGAGACAATCGACAGAATGTTTCGCGATCCACTCGTAAAGCCGGCCTCAAGCATGGATTCCGAATTGCAATTCCACGGGTTGACAACAGACAGCCATCCGCGCGAATCATTCTCATTTTTTCCAGCTACGAAACTCCTCTTTCCACTTCTGTAAAATATTCTTTCAGTTTCCGTTTTCGCGCCAGCAATCCGCGCGCGTCTATCGACGAGACAGCGAAGATAAAAAGAGAGGAGGGTAGAAAGAGGTGACTGGTTTCCGGGGGATGGCAGCAGATAGCTGGCTATAGCTTTCGTATCAGAAAACGATGATGCAGTCACGATGCACGGTGAAAAATGACGGGTTTCGAAGGAAGTCACAGAAATGAAATGCGTGGATTGGTTTAGCCCCGAGCGGCTGCCACGGAACTGGCAGACATTGCATGATGGATTACCGGGCATCGACGACGCTTCGCCAAGCTCGTTTCCATCTTCCGTTTCCCTTTGATCCGCTCCACGATTCGACTGCGTTCCCTTCGTTTCTTTTTTTTTTTGTTTGCAGGCTTTACGATTTTGCTACGTGTGCCGGTATAATTTGCGACGGACAGGTCTTCGCAACGGTTTCGAATAACAGAAATTCTTACGGCGTTTGAAATCGATCATTGTTTGCCGCAGCTGACATTTCATATCGATGAAGTCTTTAACCAATTTTCAGTAGGCTTTGAGCTTCACATTGATGTGCAAGTGTCATTTTATGTGACTGAATATTGTCAGGTGTTAGGAAACTTGTAAGGGTACGTTGTTAAGAATGATCCACTGTCCCTTTGGGCTAGTGACCAGCCATTTTGTACCAAAAATTATTACGAACCGTTTGTGTAGTCCACTTTGGTACTGTTTTAACCTTACATTAACGTGTCATATGTGTGATTTTGTAGTGTTTTTATGTCATGAAACAGTATTAGGTTATATACTCGAGTACATCACCTCTTTAGATAGTCAGCCATTTTACATTTAAAATCTGAAAATATAATAGCTTTATGAAGATTCTTTTTATAAACTCTAAGTTTCGAATTGATGTATAAGTGCCATTTTGTTAGTACTTTCATGCTATCGAATCATATAAGACCATTACAAGAAGCATCACTACATGAGGGCAATAGTCAGCCATTTTGTAATACAAATGTTAACGAAATATTTACACAGTCTTTCTTGGTAGACTCTTAGACTTAAATTGGTATATCAGAAGTGTTATTTTGTAACACTTCTATATCATGAAATCATGAAAGAAGTTAGCTAACATTTGGCTACGTCATTTCTCCGTGAGGCCAGCAGGCAACCATCTTATAATAAAAATTTTAATAAATCATTTACGTAGCCTTTTTTGTCAAGCACTGAGCTTTACATTGACATATCACAAGTGTTATTTCGTAATACTTTTCTGTCATCAAATCTCAGTACACTTCTGACGTTCCAAAATTCGCTCATAATTATTTGTAATTAACCTCGATAAATTAAAGACAAATTATGTTGTATTATTTATGGAAGTAATCTTCTTGACTTCTGGTATAAGCAACTTCAAGACCTGTGTTGATAAAATCATTGGTAGTCATCGTACAGAAACATCGGAACGTTATCCGTCGCTCGGAACCCTTTGTGCAAGCAGAACTGACTTTCTGTCCCTGTAGAAGCGATCAATCATCGGAATGGCTCCTCGAGGAGCCCGTTACTCTCGTTGAACTTCAGGTCAGAACGTCGAATCATAGTCGAATACCAGCGAGGTATACTAAGGGAAGTTGCCACGTTCGTTTATTGCTATCTTTCATTCGTGTTTCCGCTCATATTTGCAGACTCCATCTCCATAAAGCGGCATCGAATGAGATGTCAATTACTGAAGGTCCACTTACAATTTCCGCATTCTTTCGTAAGTTCTCTTCCATTAGTTCTGGACAGTTTACAGTTGCATAGAATCATACAAAATATTACCTTGTTATTTGTTTAATGCAAGATGTAGATCCTTATTGTAGTGGTTGGCAAAATTATAGGCCTCAAAGACGTTAAAATTTTGAAGCCTCTATGCACCTGAGTCTCTGAAGTTCTACAAGGTTCGACGATTTCATAGATCAAAGGACTTAAGTTACAAACTTCCAAAATTCCTATCTCTCAAGGTCCAAAGAGTTTTGAGGTCCTAAAATTCCAAGGTCAGAACGTTCAAAAATTTCAAGTTACTAAGGTTCCATAATTTCAAGGTCACTCCAACAATTGAAGGCAGTGAGGATCCAAGATTTCAAAATTACAATATCTCAGAGTTCCAACATTTCAAGATCACAAGATTAAGAAATTATAAGATTTCGAGGTCACTAGATTCAAAAGTTCTAAAATTCGAAGGTCACATGATTCTACAGTTCCAAGATTTCAAAATCACAAGATTCTACGGTTGCAAGGTTCTATAGTGATCAAATTTTACAGTACCAGGATTTCAAGATCACAAAATCCTATTTCAAGGTCACAACAAGGTCAAAACAACATTTCAAGGTTAAAAAATTTCATAATCCCAAAATTCCCACGGTCTTAAACTTCCATAATCTTAAAGTCTCGAAGATCTCAAGATTGCAATGCGTCAAGGTTCTAAATATTCAAGGTTTCACAGTTTCAAGCTTGCAAGGTCCACATGTATCAAGTTCTAAAATTTTCTAAACACCAGAAATTCTAGATCTAAGAGATTCAGGGTACAAACATCTCAAATCTCATATTCTCAATGCCTCAAAGTTCAAAGAACATTCCAACTTCAGACCTAAAATCCCCATATCCCAAAATCATAGAGACTAAATACCCGAAAATGGCGAAGTGCTATGGTCCCAAATTCCCCTAGTTTCATGTTTCTGACCTAAAATCTCAAAACATAGCTTTCAGCATCCCCAAACAATCATTTTCGCTAGAATTTAACCGTGAAGCTTCGATGATGTACCGTTGACCACTCCAGCTTCCACAGACGGTGCGTATAAGGCGGCAATATAACGGGACTCCACTGTAGAACAAATTCCATCGTTGTGACGTCGCGACGGGTCTGATCCGGGCTGGTCCTCGCGGCGTGTGTGCTTTCTCGCGCGGATCCGCGGCGAATCCCGTAATTAAATCCGAATCCAGTGGGCGAACGGGCAAAGTAAATGAGCAGCGGCATCGAGTCTGCTTGCTTTTCCTCGTCTCGCGACTGGCTGTCAGCTTCTCCCGGTAGCATTGGCAGCCGGAGAGGAGCGGGCAAAATTGACAGACGTTTGAGCAGAAACGGAAAAGGGTAAACGACAGAGGCGACGAAAGAGAAAGGAAGAGAGAAACGTTGCGACGCGTTCGCTGCGTCGTCGAAAGGTGTTTGCGTGCTCTAAACTCTGTGCCTCGTGTAAATGCTAGCCGCGTCAAGGGCTCAATTAACGAGCGATAACGAACGCCCGTGAGTAAACACGCCATGACGGAGAAACCGAACGGATTCCTTCGTAAACCGTGAGCAAACGCCAAAGGATGTCTTGTTCGTTTGATACGCGGAATTTAGCAAACTGACTTTGCGAGACGCCCGTCCTTGTCGACATCGTTCAGCCGAATTTTCACGGTTTGCTGACGTGGCGGACATCCTTCTTTTTGGCGGTTCTTTCGCGATGGCCGCGTACGAAATTCGATTTGGATTCGTTATCGCTAACGAGGGACGATACTCGAGTGGTCTGGATTCGATTTTCGTTCGCTTAACCCATTATGGTCAGTATTCTACATAGTGTTCACATCGTACCCTCGGAACAAACCATGGTGCGCCATTTTGTTTACTTTTATATAATGGTATGCATTCCATTTTCGTCTGCTTAACCCATTATGGTCAGTATTCTACGTAGTGTTCACATCGTACCCTCGGAACAAACCATGGTGCGCCATTTTGTTTACTTTTATATAATGGTATGCATTCCATTTTCGTCTGCTTAACCCATTATGGTCAGTATTCTACATAGTGTTCACATCGTACCCTCGGAACAAACCATGGTGCGCCATTTTGTTTACTTTTATATAATGCATTTCATTTTCGTCTGCTTAACCCATTATGGTCAGTGTTCTACACAGTGTTCAATTCATAGCCTTGAAACAGAGCATGGTACGCCATTTTGTTTACTTTTATAAAATGGTATGCATTTCATTTTCGTCAGCTTAACTCATTATGGTATCCTAGTGTCCAATTCGAAGCCTCGGAACAAAGCGTACGCCATTTTGTTTACTCTAATACAAGATGGCGGATCAATGTGGCAGAATAACTGAAAGTTTAGCTCGGTGAAAATTATTATTCGATGTCTTTTTAATTGCTGAATACAGATCCAGAATTTTATAATAGTTGATGTGACGGTTTCAATATGGTTGATATTATATGGAGGTTTAATACGTTAAATATTTAAATGTAAAATATTTGAGAATGTCAGTACGCTTGCGATAAAGTAGATGCTTATGAGCTCCAAACGAATATAAATCCATGATATTGAACTGTGAATAAAAACAATGTGAATTTATCATTTTTCCCGTGAAACCGAGAATATTTTTACTTTTTATGAATAAATAGTTTACTAGCAAATAAAGTGCATTTTTATGAACTCCGAAGGAATTAGATGCTATAAAACGTGAGATTACATTGTGCCGTAAAATAAGCGAAAGTTATGCGTTACTTGCTACTTTCCGTGTAAAACCCAGAATGACGGAACAACAAGACCAAAAAAACGAACTTCGTTAATTTTGACGAAAATTGTTATTTGAGAGCTTTTTGCGTAAACTTAACTTCGCATAAACTAATATTGCAAACCTAATATGGCGGATCAAATATGGCCGTCTAAAGTTTGAGTAAACCAGTTCCCCTGCAATAAAGTTTTTTATGAGCTACAAAGGAATATGAATGCTTTAAAATGTGCCATTTTAATGAAACGAATGTAAACAATGAAAATTTGTAAAATATACAAAATTATAGACTAACATGGTTGGCTAAAAAATGTAGAATTTTATGACTTAATGAAAATTATTGTACAAAATATTTTTTAAGTACTGAATACGAACTTAAATGTTTAATAAAATTCAACATGGCCGAGTGTAATATGAAGGTTAAAAATTTGAAGAAGTCAATTTGAGAGCAACAAAATGGCTCTTCGTGTGCTTCAAAGATATGTACATGCTTCAAAACGTACGGCTTCATGATATTGGACCATAACACTAATAAAAATTATGTAAATTTGTCACTAGTACAAGAAAATCAAAAATGGCGGATTAGTATAGCTAAAGTATTGAGAATCTCTTAAATCTCGTTGAAAACTGTTATCTACCATTTGTTAGGATATTGAACACGTAACCTAGTTTCACAAAATTGAACATGGGCGACATATGGTCGCAAAAAAGTTTAATTGCAATAAAATGAATATGATGTCCGAAGCGACATGCTTCAGAACCAATTTGTCACGTCTTTCGCCTCTTTGAAATTCGCCAGGCAAGCCTAGGATACGCAGGTAACTGACAGCCAATAATTAGGTTAACACCGTGTGAGGGTCACCGATATCCTGCGCCATAAATTGCATAATGCAAAGTGTCCGGTTATATTACCTTACTCGCATTTTTACTCGGCAATGATGAATCCAACGTGTACATTATATTGATTAATGATCCGAAACGAGTGCATCATACTTTCGGTGAATCACCATAATCCACGCTTTATCGTATCAGGAAACACGAGAGAGATAAATCCGAGTTTTCACTGTATATGGATATAAAGCATTAAAATGTAATCCTATAAAAGCGTCCTGTGATAGCGAGCAAATGCATGCTAATTCGTTTTTAATGTTTATGCCGACGTAAGGGACACAACAGAGGAACATTACGTAATAATGATGACAAACATCCGCGCGGTGATAATGCCAGCGTCAACTCAACCTTTCGCCATTATCATTATTTAATAATTAAGTTAAAAATTATTTAGAGACAACGCAGACAACACCGTTTTTTCTCGGTGGATGATAAATCAACACGCTTGGAATGGGAATATTGATGCATTGTTGTGATTGCGAGGAACGGGCAAGTTGACCTTGCGTGATAATTCCGCGCTATGAAAACCGGGCTTAAGTCCTTAAACAGGTTTAATGGTAAGCTGATTAAAGGTAAACAGGAGCATCGAATCCTTGAACCCTCGATCAACGCGTACAATTGAGACACTGAGTGGATTAACGGTTTAGGGCAAACGCATATCGACGTTTTTATTATTAATATTATGTGGACCGAGTTGATTTCAAGTCTTTCGATTTATCGGCGACGAAGGTACTATGTACATTTTAATCAAATATTTCTTGAGGTTAAAATATTATAAATACGTTTTAAATTGGTGAACTTATGTTAAATCGTAAGCAAGTTCTTAGAAAATAATTTACTTGTATTTAGCTAAGTATAATTGTGCATTATGTTGGTATAATTTAGTCAAGTTTGATAGAATTAAGCTTTGAAAGTCTAGGTAGTATGGAGACGTCGATGTGAAAATGTTGCGAAAATATTGACGGAATTGATGTAGGTGGCTCTCGTTATATTGCCACGGGTAGGATATAGGAGAGGAAAATTTACAATTGGCGTTGTTGAATAAGATCGTAAATGTGATTATAGAAGTGGAAGAATACCAAACTTTAAAAATCCCAGAGTCCAAAGACCCCAAAACTTAAACATACAGAAGCTTCAAAGCCTCACAGTTCTCAGATCTAAATTAAAGGTCACATGAATTTCAAGACTACAAACTTCTAAGCACTTTTAGGTACATAATTCTATAACAGAAACCTCTCAAGATTGTGAAATTCCTGGATTTTATGAATTCGAGGTCTCAAATTCTTAAAGTTCTTATATCCCAATGTCTCAAAATTATTTTAAGCTTTCAAAGTTACAACGCCTCAAATTTCTAAGAATCCAACATTTTAAAATTTGAAGAATCTTAGGTCACAATGCCTCAAAGTTTGAGTGCTTTAAAGATTCAAAGATATTAGATCCGAAGGCCTTAAAGTCTCAAAATTCTAAGAATACAAAATTCAAAAATTTATAAGGTTATTAGATTTCGACATTTCGAGGTCTTAAAATTCTAAAATTTCATGGATGTTCGGTTTAAATGCCTCACAGTCTAAAAATTCTAAGGATCCAAAGATATGAGGTCACAGTGCCTCAAAGTTTGAAAAATGTAAAAATCCAAAGATCTCAGGTACCAATGCTTCAAAGTTTGAAAATTGTAAAAATCCAAATATCTCAAATCTGAATGTCTCAAAGTCCAAAATTTTCAAAAATGCAAAATCCTAAAATTTTCAAAAAACCCAAAAGTCTCATATTCCCATAATCTCAATGTTATAATCCCTAAAAATTCCAAGGTTTCAATGTTTCAAAGTCCTCCAAATCTGAAAATGACAAGATCTTCTAATCCAAAGTTCGAAAGTCGAACCTAAAATGATGAAATAAAAAACATGTGCATACGAAAATCGCTACATAACGATGCTCGCCCAACAAATGCAATATAACGAAAGTCATCACCAACCGTAGAACATATCCTCCTCTAACGAATCGCGCAGAAAGCAGCAGCAAATTAATCGGATATTAATCGAACGTGTAATATACAAAATTCCCGGGTGTACATCGAACTTTGATTAAAAATACCCGATGCATATTTAAGAGCGAAGAAGTTTATCGTTGCCCTTCGATTTCCGCTGGTAAAAGAGGAAAATATTTTATCCGTTCTTCGTAATTTACTTGAACGGCCCGGTAGGAGAAGGACGAAGAAAAAGGGAAGCCCGAGTGAAAACGCAAAGAAGAAAAATAAAGGAGGAAGGGTCTTTTTCTCAGAGAAGACGCCTAGCGGAGCCGTAGCGCGTTCTTCGCGGTTCTTCGGCACAGAAAATATTAAGCCGCGTTCCTCTCCGTTTTTCCTTTTTCTTTTTTTTTTTTTTATTCTCTCTCTTCTTCTTCTCCCTTGACTTTGAGACGACAGCCGGCGCGCTTACCATTCGCAGCCTATAATAAATTGTGCATGGCGGAACACTTTAACAGCCTCGTTTCTTTCTGTGTTTAAAGCAGTGCAAAAAACGAAGGAACAGAAAAATCGGCGTCGGGTCGAAAGAGGGAAATAGACGTAGACTCGGGTGCTGGTCTCCGTCGACGAAGACAGAAACGGTCGAGCGAAGGGGTAGGGGCAAAAGTGGAGGTACGGGGGAAAGTGGCGGGAGAAAACGAGGGTGAAATGTCTGGTCGGGACCGCCAACCCCCTTAACTCGAAGTGTAGACGGTACTTGGAAGCATGGAGCATAGAAAAGAGAAACTCCAGGTAGAGAAGCCTGGATGCCGAAAAGGCAACGTATGCACCGATTCCTTCCGCGCAACGAAAGCTTTAGGGACTGTTTTTCCCATCCCTTGGGCTTGGTCGGCGAACCAAGCCAGTCAGGGTCCGCCATAAATGCACGGGTTTTCATCTTGGCGCAAAGCGTTTAGCCGCGCGTACCAGCGCGCCCTGCAAACTCATTAGAAGCTGAAATAAATACGATGCCGTCGTTGCAGCGGCTGCCAAGCTGCCGCGCTTATAGAGAGGCTGGATCCTTGATGCTAGAGGTCGAAACTTTCTCTCTATCTGTCTCGACGGTTACGCGTATTCGAACCAACGGGGGAAATAAAACGGGAAATATGACCGAGCGAGAAAACATCGCGCACGGAATTCTCGATGTTACGAGCTTCCATGATTTTTCGCCATTTTTGCGTCCTCGTTGTTGCTGTTTTTGGACGGAGAACGTTATGTTCCAGGTGAGGAAGACCGATTTGTACACTTACGGGGCATCTCTAAGGGTGGAGACCCAACCATTATATTTTGCAAGCACCTTCAAATATGGAAAAATGTTTCGAAGTTGTAGGATATCAAGGAACATAATGGTGGTAGCAATCTGACCTTGGATGGTCGTTTGAAGTTCACGTTAACATCAGTTTCTTAAATGGAACCCCATTTTTTATTGCATATTGTACCCTCGTTGAAACGTTTTCAAAATACTATCCATGTTTGGTCTTTCGTGCAAGTCATTCCTAAGATATGAAGCTTCAACAGTATGATTCAACAGTGTGGAGAATATGGCAATTGTGAGGTCAGATTTAATATCCCTATATTAGAGCTTGCTAGGATTTAACTAAAATATTTAAACTGTCCTTAGTAACTCTAAAATCCCCGTAGAAACTGTACACTACCGTCATATAATAGTTCTTGAACCTCTCAAATTTTCCTACGATTCTTAGATCCTACATTAGAAATATTATTTAGAAATTTGTAAATTAGTGAGCTTCAAAGTAAAAGAATTTGGCAACATAGAACATAGCTAAAAAATTGAGAAATTCGAAAATTTGAGATTTGGACATAAGTTGAAAACTTGTAAGAATAATTTTGAAATTTTGTAGATTCAAAATTCAAGTACACCGTGTTAATTTAAGAATCAAAAAAGTCCACAATACTGTATTAAATTTTCTCAAATAAATTTTAACATATTGTATTTAACACATTATTTAAGATGTTGGCAAATTGCATTCAATCTACATAAATACAATTAACTAAACAATTTCTTTATTCGACGAGCACTTTGCGACGCTGTTATTTCGAGGAGGAAGAATGCTCGTCTGGTTTCCTTCTCCTCCGTCGAAGTCAGCCAGAAGAAAGGTTGTAAAGTCTGAGGTGGAAGTATACCGTGTTATTTCTCAAGGTTCGAGAGAGTCTGGTTTGATCCATCCGTCTTTCTCGCTGTAGGCGCAGCTGTAGATGTTCTCAGGACACGGAAGACCCGGCAAGAGGAGCGACACGAAGGGACAACGAAATTGAAATGGCGAAAGCGGATCACAGAATAGGTTGGCTTAACAGGGGTGCTGCTCGAGCAGGTCGAGGGGGCTAATCCGTACAGCTACAGCACTGTGCAACGGATCGTGTACTCCTGTGCCTCTTGCAGTTCGATATTAATTTTAAAACGTGATCAATATTGACCCTTGAAATATTTAACTCGTTGCAACCGCGTTTGCAAGAGCAAATATTTTTTATAAATATTTGTCTTTTGATTTTTTGGAAAATCGTTTAACGCTAATAACAAGTCCGTAAATTCCCTAATTCGCAAGTCCTCAGATTCCTTAAAATCCTCAAATTCCTAAATCTCCAAATCTCTGAATACTAAAATTCTTTAATACTCAAATTCTCAAATTTCCAAATACCCAAATCCTCAAAGCCTCTAATTTCCAAATATCTAAGTCCACAAATCGTCAAATCCCTAAACCTCCATGTTAACAAATCACCAAATTCTCAAATCTCCAAATCTCTACATCTCAAAATCTTCAAATTATCAAATCTCTCAATCCCCAAATTCTCAAATTTCCAAAAGTCCTAAAATCCACAAATTTCCAAATATGGAAAACCTTTAAATTCTTATATCTTCAAATTCTCATATCACGAAATTTTCTAATCTTTAAATCTATAAATCTCCAAATATCTAAATTTTCAAATCCCCAAATTCTCAAATTCTCAAATCTTTAAATCTACAAATCCCCAAATCCCCAAAATCCCCAAATACCCAAATTCTCAAATCTCCAAAGTCCCAAATCTCTAAATTCCAAAAATCCCCAAATTCCTTAATACTGGAATGCCCAAATTTCCAACTGTCCAAATCCTCTCTCTAAAAAACGAGGCCAAATTAAAAGAAACATATTAAAACAACCTACGTAAGTTTTTTCAGCATCGTTAGAAGGTCCATAGTGTTTTCTCGCTTGCATTTTTATCCCGATGATCAGAGAATATAAATGACCCAAGCATCAAATGTTCCGGTCGAAATACGAAACGCAGTCGTACACGTTTTCACGGCCTCAAAATCAGATTAACATTGGACCGATCAACGCCTACGAACCATTCCTCAAGGAAGGAACTCATTTTGTTTGGACCAACGAATCCGTGTGCTAGACATCTTGATAGGAATCACCAATTATTCTCGAGACTGAAAGCAGAGTACGAGCCTGTCAATTATCTACCTGGGCCATGAACCCATGACCATGAGAAACGATGGTTGGACGAGCTTTGGAAAGGCTGGGTCGTTACACCCCATTGATAGTTACCATTTATTCACTATCAAATTAAACGAGCGCAGAAGAAAGGAAACTGACGTGTGATTTATGATGCTGCATTGTAGGAAATAAAATAAGTATACCTAATATGAAACGCACGTTCACGATACTTATTAGTCGTAATTAACATACGGTAACATATGTGGAATTTGTAGCGATGTGCGCGTGTCTGATGCGTTGGCACGTGAAACAATAGGACCATATTTTTTATTGTTGACTTAGTAAACGTATAAAATATTATTTACGTTTAAATAATTATTTTATTAATAGAATAATACATATTTTGAATGAGTTACTTTTGGCAACTGCAATTTTATCAGAATTTGTTTTTGAAATTAATCGTCAAAAGTCAGAAATAATTTATAAATAATTTACCAACTATTGAGTTAGTTTATCGTTAAAATTCATTTAATTTAATTTCGTTTAATTTTTGGTTCAAATTTATTGAATTTAATGTATGTTTAAAATGCATTTAATTTTATTGTAGTTAATTTAGGGTCACAATTTATGTAATTCGGGTTAAAATTTGTTCAATTTATTTTAACTTCAGATGCAATTTATTTAACATACTTTAAACTATTTTAGATTTAAAATTCATTTCATTTTATTTGTGATAATATTAATGTAATTTCATTGAGAGGTGAAATTTATTTAATTCAATTTAATGTAGAATTAAAATCAATATGACAGTAAACATAATATTAAAGATAGATAACTATAATATGTGAAAGAGTTTGATGAATTAATGACAATAAATCACAAATTGGATTAAACCATTGTGAAGAAACGATAGAAATGGAGACGCACGCATGAACGCAGTACGTGATAAACACAACCCTTTTTCATTTTTCTGTACTTCTCCACATTAAATTTATGGTCTAGATTCTTCAGCTACCCTTGAGGGCTGTTACCTCAAGCCTCTCAACACACTCACCCTCGCAATTTTTCTTTATAGACATTCATACGCGTTCCTAGGATTCTCTGAACATCCCTACTGCTCTTCATTCAGTTTTATTTATTTCTATATTAAATGCTTTATTAAACCTCACGTGATATATTGCATAAAAAATTGGCATTTCACACCAACATTGAAATAGGTGTTTGAACTTGGTCGAAAATTATGAAATAAAAAGAAAATATCTGTAAAATACAATTGAACGATAAATGATTCAGCTAGAAATTGCTATATTATACCACTGCAATATAGACAGATTGTCATATGAAAACGTTACTATAGCTGCATCTTGCTATACAAAGTTTGCACTTGAAAACGTTGCAATATGACGTGACAATATGAAATGTGGTATAATGCTTAATAAAGCCAAGCACATGGTCATTGCGTCAATAAACCGAGGTCCCACAAATATCCACCGCCCGGCAATATAACGAGAATCTACCGTAATGGGCCACTAATATACGCGAAATTTCCGTGAAAGTCCCTCGACAGCAATATTAGCAGCATGTACCAGCGAAATGACGGACAAAAAATTGAAATTGATGTCGAAACAAGGAAAATTCGTGCGGCCTTAACGGCGAAATGCAAAAGTGGGGTGGTTTATTCGTCCGTAAAATTCTCGACGTCCCCAAAGAGCAATACGTCGATTCTCTGCGGCGGTTTCATGACTCGTTAGCCCAAAAGGGACATCTCTCGTAGGCCTGGGATTCGGGCAAAGTCGGTGCTCTCGGTTCTCGAATTTGCATGCCTAGTTTGTGTGTGTACACGTGCAATTTGTTACCGCCGCCATTGCCGCAGCTACTGCTGATTGCTGATTATTCACAGACGCTAAAACATACACGGCTCAGCCCGAGAGCCGGCGAGAGTTTATGTACACATGCACGAGGGTTCGAGCGAAGCAAAGTACGGACGATTCATATATCCGCCACACCGATGCCCTGTCAATGTGCCCGTGTACGTGTGTGCACACGTTCCTACGTACCATTCGCATAATTACAAGAGAAAAAAAAAAGGGCCGCCTTTCAAACGATGGAACGTTTGGCGAAAAAAGAAGAATATTGTATTTGGGTGCCGGTCAGTAACGGAGATATGCTTTAATTTCCGGAAAATTAGTTGAATATACATCGCGTATCGTTAATGTACAGGAAATCGAACACGTCCGCCATCCCGTAATTATACCGCTATCGAAATGGACCCGTAGGAAAGAGTAATTAATGATTGCCCGAATACCAGATCTTGGTACAATTCGTTGGATACGCACTGAGTCTCTTCTGTTGCAACCCGCCCTCAAAAATTGCTGATTAATTAATTTTCACGTGAAAGAGCTCTTGGGATACGCGCGCGCGCGTCAAAAGTGAAGTCGAAATTCAACGGTTGTTCCGATATTGTGTTCGCGACGTAATGTGATAAAAATTTATTGGAAATTTCGGGACGGTTATTTGTTAATAATAAATGATTTTCGTCAGAATTAATTTGTTCGATTAATGTGTTCGGTTAAGCAGTTGTCGGTTTTTCATTGTGTTTTGATATTTATTCTGGAGAAGTTGTCGTATTTCGGTCGTTTTCAAAGGATGTATGAGGTAATACGATTTTATAGGAATATTTTTTAAGCAAAATTTTTGGGGACTTGGATTTTTTGAAGATTTTCTATTTGTTAAATTCTTGCAATTTTTTATTGTCAAATACTGCAATGGTAACATTTGGAAGTTCTCAATTTTCTAAACGGCTAAATCCTCAAATCCGTAAGTTCTTAAATTTCCAGGCTTCCAAATTTCCAAATTTTTACTAGAATTCATAAAGCACTAAATTCTAAAAATTCGTAGTCCTGAATTTTTTAAACTTCTAAATTCTCCAATTCACAGATCAAAAAATTCTTATGTTTTCTAATTCTTAAACTCCTAAATTTTGAAAAGGACTAAATTTCAAATTTCCCGAATTTCTAAATCTTACAGTAACAGAATTACCAGATTCCTAATTTTCCAAATTTCTAAATCCATAAATTTTCCAACCCCTAAATACCCCTATTACTCGTCTCTAACGCCCAAAATTCCGATATTTCGAAATTTTCAAATTTCCAATTTTCCAAATTTCTATATCCACAAATTCCGAAACCTTTATCTTCCCTAATTAATTTATAAATCCGTAAATTCTTAAATTACCAAAATCCCAAATTCTCGCATTTTCAAATCCCCAAATCCCCAAATTTCTAAATTTCTAAATTTCCAAATACCACGGTAAAAAAATTGTCAATTCAAATCCCCATATTCCCAAAATGCCTAATCTTTAAATCATAAAATTTCCAAATCCCCAAATTTGCAAATTTCGCAACCCCATCTTGCGTGATCTCTAAATCCCCAAATCCCCATATTCCGTAACCCTCAACTCCCTAAATTTCCACATTCCTAAAATTCCAAAATTCGTAAATCCTCGAACGTCCAAATTGCCGTCCGCAGGAAACACACGAGAGAGTCGCCCTCCAATTAAATCCTTTTTTCTCGACGCTCAGTCTGGACGCGGACTCAAGGTAAATTGGTAGACCGGGCGCCATAAAAGAAGGGAACAGAAGAACCGTAGTATATTACACACCATTTTGTTTGCAGTTCTCCGAGAAATCGGAGTGAAACGTAGTAAAACGACACGCGGGAACGACCTACCACGGGGGTTGTTCGTGCGTTTTCAGTGATAAATTACGATCGTTACCGATAATTAACGCGAAACATAGTCCCCGGTTTGTGGGCATTGCGTAACCTCGTACACCATAAAACGGGACACCCCGGTGGCAATTATCGCTGCTTACGATTATTAATAATAGGATTTTCTTGGCAGCCACTCTCGACGACCCTTTTCTTATTCTACCCTCCTTCGGGGTGGCAGCGTCAGACGTACCCCCGCTTCCGTTTAGAAAATAATGCTAACCAACCCACGATCCATTCTACCGTGAGGCTCAATTTGCCACCATTATTTTACACTTCACGAAATTCGCATCGTTTTACTTCCTCCGAGGATCTGCTTAATGGCTCAACCAACGATGTATCTTGTCATCGAACATTTACTAATGCTGCCAAGTGCATACTCTCGTTATATAGCCACATGATTTGCATGAAGTTAACACTTGATCGTGATGTGCGTCATAAGTGCGTCACGCGTTCATTCGTAGAGAATTTACTTCAGAATACAATCGTTGACGGTGTGAGGTAGAAACCATGCGACGATGGTATTCTGAGGCCGTCAGAACGTAGAGACTATGATGATGATGATGAGAATATGATGATGTGAGGCCGTAGCAAGAGAAGAATGTATCAATGTGAGGTCATAGCAGGGGGTGTATAATAATATGAGGCAACAGTGTGGAGAATATGGCAATTGGATAGCCATAAACGATGGCTTCGGATCGTATTATTGTGAGGCCGGCGAAATGTGGTACTGCAAGATCGTGAGGTTATAGTAATACAAAGTCAGTATATCGTGAGGCCACAGCACATGTGGATGAAGAAATATGAGGCCGCAAAGATGTATGATTTCGTAATGAAATCTCGCAATTGTGTAATAATTTATTAATTTTATTAATTTGAACCTTTAGCTTCATCAAAAATATAAATAGTAAATTCATAATTGTAAGAAATACAATCTATCGACATCATTACAAAAATATAAATAATTGTAAACAGGTTTCGTGAAAGAGCATCATCACCAATGTTTGCATAATTCAGATATTTGAGTTTGTCCGATTGCTCCGAGACGAAGAGATAGACACGCTGCTAGAGTGATCCAAGATATTGTCCATATTTTTCTGTCGTCTTGTACCCTCGAGTAGGAAGAAATAAAAGTGTAAAAGGGCTGGAAGGGGCAGAGGGGCACGGGGGTTGCTGTCGTGCTTAGCGATGAAATTGCCCTTCAGACGATGCTTCATAACCGTACGACAAGTTCGAACTGGCGAAGGACGAAAATGAGAGTGCCTGACGTCTCGTACGTCGCCATAATCCAGATGAAACCTGTAGGAATAAGAAATGAGAATATCTAGACAAAGGCATAGCAAGTACTGTTCCGAGTGCACAACGGGATACGAACTTTCCTCTTCTTCTCCTTTTCTTTTCGCCTTTATTCCCTCCTTTTTCTCCTCCTTCGCAAGGATGAATGCTTTTTCTTCGCTGTTATGGCTTCGCATATTCTTCTCGTTTAATTAAAAGCAAAACATCGCAGTCTGCGGGATAAAGCGTGAAACTCCTTAGCATATTTAATTAAGAGAAATCGGAAGCAGAGGATACAGCTTCGATCAAACTCAATTAACGAACAGATGTTTCTGCAGTTTCAATTACCAGCGTTCCAGGCTTCTTGTTATCTATATTACGTTATACGCAAGATCATTAATTTATCTTTTTCTTTTCTTTTTCTGTTGCAGGTGAGTAAATACGAGTACCACGATAACCAAAGCGATCTTTACGGGGTGAGTATTCTAGTACAACGAACCGTGTCAAATGAATAAAAGATTAAACCTAGAACGTTTATGGGTGACGATTAAAAAGTACGATGGGCCACTCGAGATTAGTTTCGGTGCATTTTTGTGATGTATATCTATACATCCGTCTTAAAAACAGCTATTCCTCTTGGACCAAGATATATAGTCGCCATTTAGTCTTCCATAAAACAATGGAGTCAAGATCTGGAATAATACCTTCACCTACACCGTAATAGCTTCCATTCTGGAACACCATTTTCTGAACCGAACATTTTTCTTCGCAACTATTTCCTACTATCACCGTTTCTCTTCCTTGCGAGCGTCAGTTCTAGTTTCTAATCACACTTTTGCAATTCCACATAAGTAACTATTCATTTTAACAACTATTCATTACATTCAATTCATTATACTTAATATTAAATTTATTTAACATCAATTTAATTCATTATTAGTTCGTGAATACGTTAAATTCATATTGAATACATTTGAATAATTGTTTCATTAATATCGGACTCGAGAATAATTTTTATTTGTAATAATTTTAATAATTTTATTAGTTATTGATGGACATGTCTGTCCAAAGTAATTAATATAACATTTATTGTTAAGTCGAGTTTATTTTAGAATTGCCTAGAAAATTTAGTTATTAAAAAATAATTTAATTTTTGCATTTATAAATATTAAAAAATATTTACACAAATTAGGCAATAATTTGGAGAGGTTAGAATTACACCCCCACGAATTTCGCAAAAAAATTTTAAGTGGAAAATAACTGTTAATTTTACAAATTTTACCATTTAGAGAACGTAGAAAATAATGAACTCTTCTACGAATATACAAAAATAATTTGGAGAATATAAAATATAATTTTCACCCTCTCCGGATGTTGTAAATTAATTTACACCTTAATGAAGTTTTTGAAATAATGTAAGGCGTGGAAAATAATTTGCACCCTTATGAAACAAAATAAAAATAATTCGAGCAACGCAAAAATTAATTTCTACCCCCAAAAATATTCGAACAAAATGTACACCCCCACTAATCTTATAATAAATAATTTACAGAGAACGTAAAGAATAATTTTGCTCCCCGCAAATATTCTAAAATATTTTTTCGTCGCTCATTCTGCAAGAAATAATTTACAGAGTACATAATTTTCACCCCCGCATATATTAATAAAAAACACCCTGCTAATTCCACCGAAATTTTACAGAGAATGTAAAGAATAATTTTCCTCCCAAAAAATAGTCAAAAATAACCTGCACCCTTACAAACTTTACAAAACAACCTGCAAGAAGCTGCATTCTTATAAATTATAACTTAGTTACATAACTTACAAAATAAAAGTACGGACCGGAATTGCAAAGAATACAGTCCCTTATCACGAACGCAATCCGAGGAGTAAGAATTCTAGGGAAAAGAAATAGAAACAGTAGCTCTCTGTTGTTGGCCGTTTACACGGTTGACCGGGTAACGGTGAACTGGAGGAAAAAAATCAGGAGTAGAAGGTCGAGACGGTGTTCGAGACAAGAAGGGGCGAGTCGGTTTTGGGGGTAGTTTCAAAAGTCCTTTTGCGACTCGCGGTCTGATTCGAGGGTGGTCAGGCGAATCGAAATGGGTATTTGGTATTCTGACGAAGTAACTTCGGCCTCTTTCCTCTTTTCCGCTCATCGCACATGCACGCCAACTATCTTCCGATCGTTCAAGAGTTTCCCGTGTCTTTCGTCTTCGAAGCGAGTAAATATTTGCGACAACTCCGACGACGACGACCAAAACCACGAGACTGGTTCATAGGGCAAAGGGTAAAATAGAATGCGGTGTTCATTGAACTGTTCATTCCTCTTCTCTTCGAGAAAACCGAAAATGTTCCTTGATTAAAGTCTAGCCTTTTCAGATTTTATTGCTTCCCAACGACGGAGACAGCCATGGGGCTTAAATTAAGATTTAATGTTTATCATTTAGACTCGGATATTCTTAATAATCCTTTAATTTACTGCTCTGGATAAAAGGACAATCTAATAGAATCTAACAGAAATGTATTGCAACACTTATGGTACATTAATTTCAGACCTAAAGATTGCTGAAAGGTACAAATGCCTCATCTTTCATATAAAGTGACCAGTTGTTGGCCTCAAGTTGCAGTTGTTATGAACAGTTCTTGGATAACAAATGACTGATTTCAAAGTGTAACATAATTTCATGACGTAAAAATATTATTAAACGATATTTATGGTACATCAATTTAAAGCTAGAAGTCTACAGAAAGTTGCTATACAGGGTGTCTCGTAACTAGTGTTACTCCCTGAAAGGGGTGGTAGAGGACGTCATTCTGAACAAGATTTTCCTTTGCAAAAATGGGGTTTGAAGCTTCGTTTTTGAATTATTAAGGAAAAACCCTAACCAATCAGAGCGCGACAATAGCGCGCGCCCAGACGCGAGAGCGACAGCTTCGAATATGACGGTCGATCGTGATCGTGAACAAGCGTATCGATACCGCGTCGGTATAATAGGAAACTGTTAGATAAAAGTTACATTGAATAACGAATAAAAAAATCTGGATTGTTGTTGAATTAGCATTCATTAATGGATAAGAAATAAAGAAATTAGTCCTTACTCACGTTATCAGAATAAATCGAATTTATTCGATACGTTTATTCGTTATCGCAAATAAATAATAGATAAAATATGGAAAATTATTTTCGATATTGTAATAAAAAAGAACAAATTCTTATTTTTTTAAAATTAAACAACTTTTCCATTCAACAAATAAAAATTTAAATGGAATAATTAACAAATTTAAATGTAACTTACCCATTGAACGGCAAATAGTCACAATGAAAGTGAATTTTTGTCACCGGGTCGATCCACCGATCCTTATCGTTAGAAAAAATAAATCACCACACAGAAACTCTCAATTTATTTCACTGTCACCTATCACTGTTATCTTTCATTATTAGCTTTCATTATCACTTTTCCCTGTCACTTTTCACTAATTAGTCACTGCGAGCCCGACACGTAAATAGGCCGAATGAAAACACGTGAACGAATATTCATAAATAATTTTAACTACATTGTCTTGAAAGCAAGAAAGCGGAATTTTCGATTAAAAACTACGATACATTTTATTTCGGCTGGTTTCTTTCGACAATACACGATGACTGACGATCGACGCCGCAGTCGTTCAACAGATCATCGTTGCGTGGCAACCGCTTGCGACGTACGCCTCGCGATCGAGAACGAAACCGAGATACGTGGCCCGTTCAACAATGTCTTCTATTAAAATATGATATAATATCGATTCCTCAATTCGGATACCTTGTAATGAGAATATAGAGTATCGTTAAACATACATGTCTATGAATAATCGTTCACGCGTTTTCATTCGGTCCGTTTACCGGTCGTGCTTATGTTGTGCGATTATTAGAAAGAGACAGTGAAATAAGTTGAGAGTTCATTGACCCTGCCAGGACATCAGCTGTTAGTGCTGTGATCGGTGAATCTAACCGGTGACATAAATATTTTTTATCGAAGCTAGTTTTTTTCATGGATCAGTGGGTAAGTTTTATTTAAGTTGTTTGTGAATTCTTAAAATTAATCGTACGCAGGAATGGATTTATTTGACTTCAGTGAGTTACTTCATTACATATTCCATTCCAGTTCTATCTCATTTCATAGACAAGGTACTGATTCGTTTTGAAACGTGAATTTATTCGTTTACTTTATTAGAATAGTTGACAAAATTAATTTTCATAAATTTATTCTTTATTCCTTCTCGAAGGCATAAAATAAATACAATTTACTTGGTGTTGGTAAACAATAACTAATTGGTTCATCTCCTATTTAAGAATAATGAAGAACTTAATATTATTCTTAACTTCTTAATTCGTTATTCGATTTAACTTTCATCTAGTTTCCTGTTATACCGACGCGGTATCGATACGCTTGTTCACGATCACGATTGACCGTCATAGTCGAAGCTGTCGCTCTCGCGTCTGGGCGCGCGCTATTCTCGCGCTCTGATTGGTTAGTGTTTTTCCTTAATAATTCAAAAACGAAGCTTCAAACCCCATTTTTGCAAAGGAAAATCTTGTTCAGAATGACGTCCTCTACAACCCCTTTCAGGGAGTAACACTAGTTACGAGACACCCTGTATAAATGCCTCATCGATATTCTTAACACGAAAGTACTGCTATTGGTCCAACAGTGTCAACAACTTTTACGTATCCAGTGATTGATTTTGAAAAGTATAAAGTCCAATATTGACTTTATGGCATAAAAGTATGATGAAGTGGTACTTATGATACATCAATTTAAAGTTTGAAGTCGAAACAAAATTACTATATAAGTGCCTCATTGATATTCTTTATACAAAAGGACTAGTCCCTTGTTAATGCGAACTCTGAATAATCCATTCACAACTTAGTGTTAGAGTATGTTTCAGTGGTGCAGCAGCCATTTTGTATTATGAATATCCATGGAACATTTATATAGTTATTTTCGTCAAACATTAACTTTTAAATTGGTGTACTATAAGTGCCACTTTGGAACTTCTATGTTATCGAATGATGTTGCCCTTTAATCACCTTAACACAGTACATTTCATTGTTTATGGTAATAGCTGTTTGAGGCCGACAGCTAACCATCTTGCATTAAGAATATCAATGAAACCTTTTTGTAGTCATTTTATAGAAGTTTCAAGCTTTACATTGATGCGGTATAAGTGACATTTCACGGTACTTTTACGCGATAAAATCGTGTTCGACTTTCTTTCTGGAAACACAGTATTTTCTTCGTGTTTAATCGATAATTGTCTCGTCCTTCGGACGGGAAGCAAAACGAACACGTCGAGTAGTTTTCCAGTTTTTAATTAGCGTTTCTTTACGTAATTTCGAAAGCAATTTCTTAGCGAGTTAAGAAACAGGATGGTCGTTGCAGGGACGAGTTCGATTTAAACCAACTCGCGGTAAACATTCGAGTTGGTCGAAGTTTCCACACGGTCCCCTTCGTCTTCCAGCATCGGGACTTTAAGGACGAGGAGGTCGTTTTCATCGTTCTTTCTTTCCTCGTCCTAGACCAAACCTCTGCTCTTTCCATTCGTCTTTCTCTTTATCTTTTTCCTTTTTTTTTTTCGGCTGCGCTCGTTTCCTCGTGAAGTATCACAACTTCGCGAGGACCTTCGATTTGGTCGCAGCTGGGTGGGAGGCGGATGGCGAATCCGCATCAAACGAACCGATTGCTGAAAACTTGTCAAGAGCCCCGACGAAATCCTTCCTCGCTCCTTTCTTTTCCCTTCTTGAAGCCACCCTCGTTCTAGTCTCTCGTCCCAACCCTCTACACCCACCGCGACGTTGTGTTCTCTTTTTTCCATCCCTCTTTCTCTCTCTGTATCCCTCCTTCATTCTTTTCCCAATTGTCCTGGTTTTATTCCAGGCCATTGGCCCCGTCGTCCTTCCTCGCGAATCGCTACAAGAATATAGTGGAGAACGGCGCAGCTACGAGATACGAATCAAAAGACCTCAAAGGATTGAAACCACCCTCCGGGAGATGTAGCGAGTTTTCGATCATCGGTTAGCCGAATGTGGAACACTGAGGAATCGCTGTAGTTTTCGCGCCCGGTGCCCACCGTTTGTCGATCGAATCCTTTTTCTTCCTTTGATCCTGCCACGGATACACGGCAAATTGTTTTACAAATACCTTGAGCGGAAACGTTTTCTCTCCCGGCGCAATTTCGACAGCTACGGAATACGACCCTCTTTAATTTACCTATAAATCTTGCACCGCTGCAGAACTTTACGAGGGTCCGTGCGAGTAACTCAATTATACACGCAGTCACCTGCTTTTAAATTGCTGCGTTTTGTACATTATTACTAGATAAATTAAACCTGGTGAAACATGATTCTCACGGCGTAAGGTAACGTAAGCAAGTTTCGGTATATTTCAGTGTAACCGACTGGATAGAAACTTTAAGGCTGAACCGACTAGGCAGAAACTTTAAGGCTGAACCGACTAGGCAGGGACTTTAAGGCTAAACCGACTAAGCAGAAACTTTAAGACTGAACCGACTGTGCAGAAAATTTAGAACCGAACCGAGACAGATGTTTTAAGGCTAAATTGTCTGAAGAGAAATTTTAAGGTTGAACAGACTACACAGAAATTTCAAGGTTAAACTATCTAGAACTTGTAAGAATCAATTATGCAAAAAAAGTAGGGACTAAACCGACTTCATAAAAAATTTCAAGGTTAAATAATTATTTAGAAGTTATGAGACTGAACCGACTGTGCAGAAAATTTACGACTGAATGAGATAAATATTTGAAGGATAATTTGACTGAAAAATAATTTTAAGACTGAACTTGCTGTATAGATAATGTAAGGTTAAATCAGTTGAAGAGGATTTTTAAGGCTAATCTAACTATATAGAAATTTTGTGATGAAACCAACTATGAATCGTGAGGCCGAACCGATTGTACAGAAACTTCAAGACTGAACCTACTATGCAGGATATGTATCATAGTCAGAGCAATGATCCAAAGAAGTAAATATAAAAAACATTCGAATAATTTTGTACACATACTTGAATAATTTTGGGAAGTTTCTAATAAATTGGCCATTGACCCTATTTTCTATGAGAAAGTTTAGCAGAAGCATCTATTGGATTCTGAAAATATTTCATAGAAATCGAGGAAAGAGTGCCGGCGGCTGGTGGCCTGTATTGCCGATAACATCCTAACATCCTTCGAATCCAACGAGCTGCACACACATAGACACACGCGCACACAAACACGAAACACGACTTGAAAGCAGAACACATCGACACGCTTACACCGATGCACATCTCAAGCCCCCATACCCATCCATCTTACACACGCGTACTACCCTGAAGAAGTTTTATTCTGTAGCTTTCCAACCCTCTGGCCCATCTTCTTCCTTCGCGATAACGTCAGCCTCCGCAACTGATTGTGAGAGAAGGATGTCGCGCCCTATACGGAACTTCCTTCTACGTTTTCGCTCAGGATCATCCGAGGCAACTTAAATCTTTGACACTTCTCCAGTGAGTTCACATCGTTGCTCTTGTATTACATTATTGGAACAGTTACCTTCTTTTATTTCCGCATGATTTTCCACTTTGTTCTCCGGTTCGAAATCTTTTTGGGGAATTTTTTGCTGTCGAATTAATTGTATTAGTTTTGGGAGGATCAGAGTGGAACGTTTAAGTGAGGATATGTATATCGCCGGTGTTATGTGGGAACAGTTTTTATAGTGTGATGCTATATGTTAGGTAACAGAGTGTATGGTTGTTAGTTAGGTGCGTTATGAAATTTGTATGCTACAGAAGCACCGTTATGTAACCGCGCACTATATTGCCACGTGTGGAATTATCGTGCGTGAGGATCTAAAGTTTTCAAAGGTTACTCCTAAATTTTTAAATATGCAAATTTTCGAATTCTTAAATTTCAAAATCTTTACATTTCAGAATTTGAGAACTAAATTTCCAAACCACCAAAGTTACTAATTTTTTATTTTCAAATTCGAATATTTCCACATTTCCATAATCTCAAGTTTCCAATATCTCAAAATCGTAAATCTACACTGTAAATTCACAAGTTCTCAAATTCTAAAATTTCTCAAAATTCACAAAATTCTCAAAATTCACAAAGTTTTCAAAATTCCTATACTTCTAAATATTCTCCAAATTAAAAAAGCTCCTAAAATTCCTAAAATTCCCAAATTTCTCAAAATTTCAAAAATTCTCAAATTTCCAATATGTCTACATTCCAAATTTCCACACTTTCTATGTCTAAAAATTCCAAATTGACAAATTTCCAGATTTCAAAACTTCCAACTGAAAAAATTCAAAATTTCCCTGAATCATCATTTCACTAGTGCACACAGAAGAACCCCATCTCTCATATATTCTGAAGAATATACACAAACTCACCTAACCATCCCCGCTCTATAATCTCCACGTCCTATATCACTGTCTAAACTCTCACACTCGATAATCCTCTACAACAATACTCCCCACAAGATGAGTTCTGAACACCGAAAAAAATTCACCTACACTCGATTAAATCAAAAAGAATATATCCTAGCTTCACATACACTTCCTTCATAACTAAACAATTACATCAGTCATACATACCAGTTGTATCAAAAAACGAGGAAGTAAAACGTATTCTCAGATGATTTATAACGCTCACAGTACAGATGTCAACCCACGAGTTGGCGCGAGATCGACTCAAAGTAAATTAAGCTCTATCCCCACCGTGAACACTTCCAGCGTTACATACAGGCAAATAAGAATAACAATGACAATAACAACTGCTGAACGCAAGTAGCACTGACTGACCACTCATCCTACATTTGAGTAAACTTTTGTCCAATACTGTAGACAGGTATCTCAAAGCCTTCCATAGTTGAATTCTCTCTCTCTCTCACTCTTGGCAAACGAACTATCCGGGACTCGCGTCTCTATTCTCCATTCTTTCCTTGACTGCATTTGTTCCTTATTAGATATTCCGTTTTATTGAACGAAGCCTAGAAGCCTTCCTTCCTTCCTGACGCCCCTTCTTACATCCCTTTGCTTTGCTACATGCGAGGATATATTCCTCTCCTCTAACTTCCTTGATCCATCCTCCCTTCTCTATCATCCCTCTTCTCTGTCATCCCCTATCTCCCTCCTCTTCTCGTCTGCCACGAGAAGCACCGCCTCTCGTCCACGACATCATTTTATTCCGCGTCTCGAATTTCAAACGTTATTATTCACCCTTCCACGAGCCCCTCCGCGAATCTTAGATCTTTCTCGTCGAGCATTTCCGGTTAGGTGCGCACCCGGAAGCCATTCTTTCTTCTTTTTCTGCCGTTCGACTCTTAGAAATGTTTCACTCGGCTATACGTCAATTCCATTTCTCGTTCGCGGGAGGGAACGAAACGGGCGGCACCCAGAAGGAGAAAGAAATTTCTTTGTAGATTCAATCGAGGATCAGAAGCGTATTTCTGATGAGGAGACAAGGCTACGGTTTTACCGTCACTCGCCTGAAACGGGAACGATCTTGAGAGTGTTGTAACGTTATACGATCATCGTGTTACGAGCCGTATATCGTTACGGCGAAATCGGGACACCTAACGTTCTAAGATTCGAGCGATTTCGCGCCGATAATTCGAATCGTTTCGTGTACTAATTTTTTATTTTGTGTTAGGATTGTGTAGTGGGGTTACTTTGTTTGAGGAGTTATTTGATTGAATGCGTGAGTTATTTGGGTATTTGAGTACTTGAGTACTTGAGTACTTGAGTGCTTGAGTGCTTGAGTACTTAAGTTATTGACACATTCGTAACATTTGAGTTATTTGTGTTATTTGAAGTATTTGAGTTATTTAAGGTATGTGAGTTGTTTGAGTTATTTGAGTTATTTAAGTTACGTTAGTTTTTAAGTATTAGAGTCATACGAGTTGAACAAATTTAAGTTTTGATGTCTCGTCCCTCAGGAACCTCCTAGTAAAAAATTCCAAAGGTACCAATAGTAAGTAACAAAATTTAAATCTGACTCTAAATGACAAAAGCTAAGTTTAAACCCAACTTAAATTTAAGTTATTAAAAACTCTTGAATGACCAAAAATAACAAGGTTATTCAAAACCCTACATACAAAAGTAAACAATAGCGTCTGAATCCGAATCTAAATTACAAAATCCAAGCTTAAATTTAGCCCAAGTTGAAGTCACTATTAAAAACACTGTCCTGAATATGAAAAACTTGTAAGGTTATGTTCGAAAGTCGTATACCGAGAAACATAACAATATCTGATCATCCGAAATTGGTCCTACGAGGTTTCTGATCCAAGCAATCATCGTCTATCGGCCATCAAGCAGAAATGACCCCAGAGATCCGTTTCCCTTGGACTCTCTACAACATCTTGTACATTTCTTTCATTTCTTTTCTCATTTTTCTGCTTTCTTTCCCGGTACGAGTCGTCAATCTTCCGCTCGTTGTATCTCCGATCTTCCCTCGATTCCATCTCTCGGTTTCTTCTTCTTCTTGACGCTTTTCCTCGTAGCCGGACGGCCGATTATGTCAGTGGAAGTTAAAGCCGCGTTTGTTTATCTGATGCCACGTTATAAGTACAGACAGACAGGCTACCGGGTATCTGAATGAGAAGCAAAGATAAGAAAGGACGGAAAACGGCACCGGTGCGCTCTGTCCTGTCGCTCGAGGCGAGGACGGCACCTCCTTCGGAGAACAGTTTAGTTACGATGAATGGACCGAATGAATCACGCGAACCAATTAAGGATTACGGTAGACGATTCTCCAGCCACTGCTGCCAACAGATAGAGAGAAAGCAAGAACCGACTCTCTGTGCTTCTTCACGCCTGCTTAACCTTCGCTAGATCCTACTTAATTGGAACTGCTAAATATACTTTGCTGATCGGATGTTACTCACCTATTTTACTTCCGCCGAATTCCCTCCACACCTATCGCACTATTTTACTTCCACCGAATTCCGTCTACGTTTATCGGTAAATTCCTTCTATAGTTTTCGCTGAAATTTACTTACTATCAATTCTGTTTACTATTATTCGTGAATTTTACTTACGACGAATTTAATTTATACTTATCTGTGAATTTTACTTTCGGTGAATTCTGTCTATACGATGAATTTTACTTCCGGTGAATTCCACCTTACACCGGTGAATTTTACCGAATTTTGGAAAGGACTATTTAATGTCATAATCAAGATAAATGGGAAAATATAATTATTTAATGGCAGATATTTTAATCGAAGTTGGTGACATTTTGTTTTATTCTATGGTAGATGAAATTGGCGGGAGTTTTTGAATTACTGTTTGTGTTCTGTGACAATGGATGATATTAGAATGGTAAATATTATTATTTGTTAATGTTCGATAAATAGAAATTTTTAATAAAAACATGCTCATTTGTATCAATCTTTTGTCGAATTTAATACGATAAAAAAATTGGTATTTAGTGTTTGAATTATTATCATTTGTGAACAATGATGGATGATATTAGAACGAATATGATTATCTGTTAATATTTGACAAATAGAAATTTTTCAATAATTCTTTGAATAATTTTTCACTAATTTATTGAGTAAATCAATTCAATCAATAATTAAATCCTCTTTCACGTGGCTAGTAATTTTTCAATTATTATTTGTGTTCAATATTAACACAGATATTAATGCAATAAATATAATTATTTATTAATATTCAGCAAATTAGAGCTTTTAATAAAAATGTGCGTCATTCATTGAAAGCTTTTACTATATTTCTAGTGATTTTTCGATTATTATTTTTGTCCAGTATTACTGATGATATTGAGATAATAAATATAATTATTTGTATAACATTTATTCATGAACATTCAATAAATATGAACTTTATTTATAGAACACATCATTCGAATCAATAATATTTTAGCATATTTCAAAGATATAATTTTTAAATAATTCAAAAAGAATTGTAATAAATGATTTTTTTAATTTAAAATTGGTAACATTTTAATTAATAATTGTTTACCACATTTCTAACGACTCCTCGGCTTTAACCTAAAGTTTGTATACCTTAATTAAAATACCAAATTGCAAATTTAATGAGATCATTTATTAGAAATTAATTTATAAGTTGACTGACAGTTTGTAATTACAACATCTATCTGCAAATTTGAACACAGGATTTCCTGGAAATCAATTTGTAATACCGTTATAAATTATTTGCAATGATTATAAATTATACATTGCAAAACAATTCCATGACATTGCAATTATTGTAAATGATTTATAAAGGCATTAAGTATTAATTTCTGTTAAATCACATCTTCAAAGTTGCTATTTAATATTTTAGTCACTCGATTGTCAATCACTTATAAATTCATTTCTACTGAATTATAAATTATAAACATCTAATAAATCTTTTTACATATGAAATTTAATTTACGATTATTTATACGACATTCACAAATTCTGAAGCTGAACATATTTATGAATTTTTGTTGATACGAGTGAATTAATTATAACACAATATAGTAATTGTATAATTATTGTAAAATAATTAATAACCACACTGCAAATTAATTTCATCTAAATCATTTATTCAAATTTGCCATTTAATTTATAATAATTTACAAGTGACACAATTGCAAATGTACTTTATGTATGATATCCACCTAAGTGGTACAATTAATTACAATACAATACAATGAAATAATTACAGTAATGGAATTATTATTATAAATTGCTATTACCAATTAATTTCTACTGTGTAACATATTTAAATTTGCATATTAAAATTTTACTTACAAAACGTCAATCATTTTCAAAAATTGTGCAAATTAATTTCTGATAAATCACATTTTTAAATTAATTATTTGATTAATAAAATATTTACAAACCACAGAATTTCAAGTATTAGTGAATTTTTCGAGTCAAATGTTTAAAAAAAAAATAATGTTCATAATTACAGTCTAAAATAACTAACTATGCAACGGACACTAAACTAGAACGATTTCAGTTACAAACAACGAACATAAAATTGTCAATGTAATATGATAAGTAATAAATAAACTGTTAGCATAAACCAACAAGAACGAGTTTATCTTATACATATGTAGATTTACTACGAATTTGAAACAAGTGGGTGTCGCGGCCATTCCTTTCCTATGTCTAAAACCAATTTATTTTATCTAACGATCAATCTTCGACACAGCACATTCATCCACGGTTTTCTTTTCTTTTATCTGTAACGAGATCACATGCTACGTATTATGACTCTAATGCAGTAAACTTTTAAACGACTGAGTACCTACAGAAATAACTCAATAGCCCTCGTCATCTTGATAATATTCAGTTTCATGTTCTCGTGTGTTTTGAAACTTTTTTATGTCTGTATACCAGAACTTAATAGCCATTCACTATCCTCATTAATTTACTTTAACTTATACATTTTAAACGATATATCTTGTTGTCGTTTTGTAATAGCATGAGTCATTCGTGAGCCAATAGTGATAAAAATTAGGAAATAAAATTGTTAAACACAAATTTTAAGACATTCATTTATTGAGGAAGCAATATAACATTTAAGGCTATTAGTATGAGAGAGTGAAGATAAATTCTTAAGCATGACGTGCCACTATAGTGGCTTTCTTGGGCCATCTCTCTGTACGGTCCACTGTAGTGACTTTCGCGAATGTCATCGTAGATTACATAGCGCCATGCCTCACTCTACTGTCTCACTCACCGTTTCAATCGAATGATCCTTTTCATATGTTTTGATTCACGTCATGTTCGCGTCATGAACATTTTTACATTTACATCATGTCGACCCCCATTCACAAAACAAGCATGAACACCGCGCTCATTCGCACGCTTCTTTTGCACACCGCTGTACACGAAACGCAGGAGGCTCGCGAAGAACGAAAGTTTCGCGGCTAATATGGAAAATTAAAAAGGAGCTTTCGGTGACTGATTCGTTGAATTACTGGATTTTCCATTCTAGAGAAGATAGCCTGCACGAAAACTGGAACTACGTTTGCAATTTCACTTGCAAATTGTATTTCTGTCTCCTGGTAATATTACAAATGAAATACAAAGGACGTATAATTCTTAACAAAACTACTCAATGAGTTTAGCTTTTCCTACTCTACATTCTCGCGATATATCGCATAAACCATAACGATAATATACAGCGATCTGACATGGTAGCCGTACAAGGCACGTTGATATAACGCGATGAGTATTTAACACTAAAACTACCAACCAGTCAAATGACCGCTTCACAAGTTTTTATTTATAAGTTATACAATTTGATAAAGTTTTCTTGAAATCTGCAGTCATTTGTAACGCCAAGCTTAGGTACCATGGGGCACCTCTTTGCACTAATACACGATATTTGGAAATTACATATTTTGTGAATTTTCTAAAAAAGTAAATTATCAAAGTTAAAGTTTATGTAACATATCTTTGGGAGAAATTATAATTTAATCATCAAAAACTTCGTTCCAATGTACTCGCGTAGAGAACAGCACAGTCACACATTGTAGCGCCGTTTACGCGTAATTGGAACTCCGCCGTACAGATAAGCAGTGTAAAGCCGTGACTAAGAGGTTAAGAATCAAATTAGATCTATGAAGAGTGAGGTCAAGGTCCCATGGGCCAATGGACCAGTTTTTCCCCGAAGGGATTGTGGTTATATTTGGTGTAAAGGTCTCGTTACGCTGATCACGAATATAGCCTCTTTGAGAATCGCGGCCTGTTCTCGGGAAAATCGGATCCGTTTCCGACAGATAATCTCGTAGTTCTGCACGTGCTAGTCTGGTATTTGTCATACGGACACAGTTGTCATACCCAACACTTCCCTTTGCAACAGTTTCGTTACTGGCAATACTGGATGAATGACTAATAACAAACTTTGTTTATCACTTCTTTCATTGATTCTTCTTTGGTTCCAAGTTATCAAGATTTCTATTTTCGTGTACCTAGGTTCTACAGTTTCAAGGTTATTTACATGATCCTGAAGCTTCAGGACCCAAAATGTAAAAATTCTCAAAGGAATAATATCGCAAAGTTTATACCTTCCAAAGTTGCATTGTTTCAAATTTTCAAAATTCCAAAAAAGGCCTCAAAATCGCAGGTTTCAAAGAATCTAATTCTGGTTCGAAAAAATTACAATGTTCTCATGTTCCTGCAGATAAAACAGTTCCCCAGTTTAAAAAATTATGAGGTCTCAAAGTTTCTGAGATTTCAAATTTCCCTAGTATAAAAAGGTATAGCATCCCAAGATTGCGATGATTCTAAAATTCCCTAGTCTGAAAAAATTATAACATCTTAAAGTTCTGAAATATTCAAATTTCTCTACCTTAAATAACTATGAGGTCCCAAAGTTGCAAAGATTCTAAAGTTCCCTAGTTTGAATCTACTACAAAAGTTTCGTACTACAAAAATTTCAAATTTTCATAATATAAAAAACTGTAGTCTCAAAGTTGCAAATGTTTCTTTCCCTTCTTTGAAAAAATTACAATGTCCCAAAGTCCCGGAAGTTCTACAGCTCCCTAATATAAAAAAATGATAAGGTCCCAAAGTCCCGTACGTTCCGAAGCTGCCTAGCTTGAAAAAATAATAAGTTCTCAAATTCCCGTATGTTCCAAAGCTCCCTGGTTTGAAAAAGCTAAACTCCCAAAGTCCCACCCTTCAAACATTTCTACAATTCCAAACAAGTCCGATGGTTTCCGAAATTCCAAAAACGGAGAGTTCAACCCCAGATTTACGGATATTTACTCACTTTTAAATCCTAACTAAACTGTAAAATAAATAAACAATGAAAAATAACCCCTTCAACTATGATTTATTTGTCGGGTGCGTCAGAACTAAATAATCACAGCTGCAATATTCAAACAAACAAGTTGAAATGTTATGTCAATTTGGTATCAATCGTTGACTATGCAAATAATTGGACACTGCAAATTGAAACGTATTCAAAATTCGAGTAAAATTGATCACTGCTGAAGTTCGAGTAAGTCGTGAGTCAAACTCGTAAAAATAGTGGGGTTACAGGGTTAAAGTTTGAATAACCATGTCATTTTATATCACAGTAAAAATAGTATAGGTGTTAAAAAGGATCCGTCGATTAAGACAAAGGGTACGAGCTCCGTAAACGTCTGGTCTACTACAACGGACCTAATTCAACATCATAAGGGGTTAAGTTATATGAATAGTATGTATAAGGGGTTAAGTTATGTAACATTACAGAAACGCTTTATTTCAAGCAATAGTGACAAAGTAATCATTATCAGATATTAACAATATATTATACCAAAAGCGTTAACACGATAACAGTAAAAATTTCTGTGAAAAGTGATATAAAAATACTTAACGAATCAGTTCATTCGAAACGCAGAATTACAGAAATGGAGGTTATAAAAAATGAAACGAGTAACAGATTCTAAAATGTGAATAGCCATTTTGCAGCACAGTAAAACTGAATGGCATAGCATTTGCGAAAGTGCTAAAAAGGATCCGTCGATTAAGACGGAGGGTCCGAGCTGCGTAAACGTCTGGCCTACTAGAACGGACCTAATCTACTGTCTGGCAGTAGTCCTCGCGTTACGTCCTCGAGCCTCCCGAAGAGGGTATTTGACGCGCGAAGCCGACACCTCTTCTTCCTGCTCTTTCCCGGCAAAGTAGTAGCGAACACTCGGCGGGTGCCGATTTAGGGGATGAAACACGGAAGTAGCGTTACCCTCGTATAGGTGCACGCATCCTTGTATAGGAAAAGGGTAAAGTAGGGACGCAGGGGGTAACAATACCCCGACGAGGAGTACATACAAGCAGGACGACGGACGTCGACGATGTCAGCTACGTCGTCGACGACGACGGCGCAATGTCGCGCTCCGTTTCGCGCATGCGCCGCTTCGGAGTAACAGCCGCGTACTCGGGTCGAATCGGGAAGCCGAGTCAGTGCATTGCCAGCTCCTGAACCGCGAACGTTCAATTCGCGCACGTACCAACATCGCAATCCGCGAATCCTCCCTGTAACTGCCCTAACACATCGCACAATGTTTCGTTCCGTCGATCGTGCACCGTTCAAGACTCCACGACCGACCGTTTCGCGCTCGTCGAACTGACCTAACGCTGTGCGTTTTTTTTTTTTGTTGGTGACAAATTTCTGAGGAGAGTAAAAAGAAACCAGTTGTGTCGGACGTCGACGTGTTGTATACATGTGTTGTGCGACAGGATACACCGGCTGCCTTTGGATATACCTCTTCGGCAACATTGTAACTGCATAAGTATATCGAGGGATGATGGTGATTTGAGAGTGCAGTGCAGTGCGATCACAGAGGCAATCGGTGTTCGTATGGCGTTTTAGATGTACCAATTAGGTGAGTGACCATCGTTTTTTTTTCGCTCGGGGGTTTCTTCAAACGTACGGGCTTTTCGAGTATCCCCACCACGCCCACGGTTTGACCGTTCGCTCGCTGGACCGAAAGTTGCTACGCCGGAAGTTGACGGACGGTCATTTTTTTTTTTTGGTTTTTTTTTTTGAACGAGACCGCCTTGCTTTGTGAACCGTTTTTTCGAGCCGTGCTCGAAGGATTGATTGGGAGACCGATGGGTGGGAATGGATCACGTTCGAATGGGACGGGGGTTTATGGAATTTTATTGAAAGGATCTAACCAATGCGCTGATGAAAAATGTGTTTTATGTAGTTGAGTGATTACTTTTCCGTATCGATTGGAAAATCGCGTAGGGTCGGACCGGGGAATTTCGGGTTTAATGGATACGTGAACTAAGGCTTTTAAGGGTTGACTTTTTTCTATGGGCAGTTAACCGTTTTGAAGGTTATTTAACATTTTGGGAATATTGAAAGCTGTATTCGATGTGCTGGCATGATTGAAGTGTCACCTCTTTCTATTTTAAAGGACTGAAAGTGAATAGTGTTGTTTCATCTCTTTAAACATACATCTTTTTTTTTCAACAATGAGACGTTTCTTGTATATTTCTAAAGTTCATTTTGTATTACTAATTCTTTACTCGTACTGTATTATTTTATTTTTAATTTTTATTCTAAATTAAAATTGAGGGGGTGTAAAAATTATTTCTTACAATTGGGGTGAAATTTCACCCTTTAAGATTTCTAAGACTTTTAAACACTTGTTTAAAATTGTTTTAATAACATACTATGAATATTAACTTATTCTTAAATTTGTTAATTTCATACTTTGGTGAGTGTCTGAAACTAGGGGTAGTTTGGTTAGTAAACCATCATACACAATTTAAATTTCATGAATAGAATTATAATACAATATTAACACCGTATAACGATGTAACGACATTCATGGAGCATAATTTATGAACGGCGAATAATGTTATCAATTTTTGAAAATGTAATACAGTTATGAATGTGGAATATTAAATTTTTGAGATGTAATCAATTTTTGAAGTAGTAGACCTTCATTAGCATAGAATAAATTTATAAAATATTAAATATCTACATTTTTACATGTGGCAATAAATGTTTTAACGGTAGTGAATGTGATAAATATTTTAGCAATAATAAATTTACAAACGTAGAGTAATACAATAAATTGTACGTAAAAATAAATTTATTAAAAATTACACATCTAAATTTTTACATATGGCAATAAATATTTTAGCGATAATACAAAGGTAGAATAATACAATAAATTGTGCAGTTTAGTAAAATATTCGAGTTATTTTAATTCTCTCGGAATCTGGCAATAGCGATCGCAATTGCGTGACACTTGTTAAACAAAATAAAGTTATTCCAGCTCCGTAAAAGTAAAAGTTTCATAAATTCGTGATCGTACGTGTTCACGAAAGTGACACAATTTCATGGCGCAAAATACCGATCTGATTTTAAGGAATTGTTAAAAAATCGCTGAATTGCAATGCACAGAGATTGGTGGATAACGAAGCTATAAGTTAAAAGGGGGTAACCAAACCTTTTGAATCGTGAAAGTCGATTAACGAGCTCGTGAATTAGAGGGAGGTACGATAAAAGCAGATAAGATTCATTATTTATTACGCCGGTCTCACGAAACGAGTGGTATAAATCATTTTTAGACACGAAACTCGTATTGTAACAATTGTTGCGCGTTATCCTTTCGTTGCTATTACTTTCGGTTAAATGTAACCTTTAAAGGTAATTGAAAACTTTTTCGATTATTTAAAGGAAGATATGAGAAATTGAACGTTTAGGAATGGAGCTACTGTACTGTTACGAAGGCGGCTATATAAAGAGATTTTATTGCATTAACAGTATGCAGCTGTTTCAAATAATTTATACGTGATGGAATATTTCATTTTGGAAAATTTATGAGGTCCATGTTTGCAGTGTAAAATAATGCTTTGGTGTCACTTTGAAATTATGGAATCTTTTTACGGTTAGTAATTTTATTTTTCATTCAGTGAACAATTTTTTTACTTTTTTTGTTTAATCTGATGCTTAAATAATTTTGTAAATTTTATAGTACTTAAACAAGCTTATTTGTAGTACTTAGACAAGTTTTTTTGGTTAATTAATATAATACTTTTATTTCTTTTGATATTTTATTATTAAACAAGATCATAATTATTTATAATTATAGTTATTTCCCAACTCGCTGTTTAATTATTTACGTTTGAATACAAAAATTATTTATAGTATTATAAAGTATTTACTCGCATTTCTAAATTATTCTCAATATCAATAAATTACTGATTTGCCCGTTGCTCCAAAAATATATGTGATATCAGAAAATGTTTCTATCATAAATTAAATGATTTCGAAAGGGACATAGTTCCATGCTAATTTTTTCGTAGGCGTAGTCGCGAAGGACATATGAAGTTTAATACACTAATCAATAAAGCTCATAATTCTATGCTATTATTAACATATTTATGTTAGAAAATTGTAAATTCAGAAGAAATTTCAAGTTTAATATCACGAGACACTTTATGTTCAATGTTACAAGATATATAAAATTCAGTGTTACAACATTTAAAACAACTATTTACAATTTTATGGCAATGACATCTGTGATCTCCTAAATCGTAGTTAATGGCCGATAAGATAAAAAATTGTACCGACAGAAAATTTGGGTGACCTCATAAGAAAGGTTGGGTTAACTTAAAAAATTTCCTTCTAACCATTCTACTGTACAATAATATTAATGTAATATCATGGTAATTACAATAGTGAATAATTTCTGATAATTACAGAAATTTGATGTTGATAATGAAAGAATCATAATCCTATTAGAAATAACTATACTAAACAGAGTTAATAATAATAGAAATTTTTCAACTCAAACTTCAATAGAATTTTTGTACACCATATATTAAATTATAAGGAGTTGAAAAAGAATTACAATTTTTTTGACACAACTCAGTTGTGATAAATGATTTCGGAGATGATTCGTCAGGGTGCATTGAAATGAAACAACCTGTACCGTCGTGTTATAAGTCGATCTATCGGTGGCATTTAAACGCGGACAAACACAAGCCGAGTTTTCGCTGTTCGGAACGACAGCACGTTCGTATGGTAGCGTGTCACACGTGCCGTTGGCAGCTACGAAAATAGTTACGTGAAAAATAATGACCCGTACAGAGAGCCACGCGAGACCGGTGCGAAGTAGAAAGGCGAAATTGAGCAGGATATGGTAATAGTAGGCAGCTAAGGCAGGGCGTGTTTAGCCTACGGGCACACTATTAGGCCCCCTGTCACGTAGAAAACTGTACGCGAGAACAGAATTACCAATAAAATCGACCCACCACCCTAACGAATAATAGTTTCTCGCTTGTTTACTGCTCGGATACATATTCATGCAAAAATAAAACGAGTACCGATGTCGACCCACGAGTTGGCGAGTGAAGAGCCTGACCCAGGTGTTTAGAGCTACGGCTCCAATTGGTCAGAATAGAAAAATGGACGCCACTCCATGTATTTTAGGTGGTATTGGCTCAAACGGTCGCACACTAATTTGACGAAAAACAATGACAGGCAATCGTCTCGAGAGTGAGATGCTACTTGCGTTCAGCAGTTGTTATTGTCATTGTTATTCTTATTTGCCTGTCTGTAAAGTTGGAAGTGTTCACGGTGGGGATAGAGCTTCATTTACTTTGAGTCGATCTCGCGCCAACTCGTGGGTTGACATCTGTACTGTGAGCGTTATAAATCATCTGAGAATACGTTTTACTTCCTCGTTTTTTGATACAACTGGTATGTATGACTGATGTAATTGTTTAGTTATGAAGGAAGTGTATGTGAAGCTAGGATATATTCTTTTTGATTTAATCGAGTGTAGGTGAATTTTTCTCGGTGTTCAGAACTCATCTTGTGGGGAGTATTGTTGTAGAGGATTATCAAGTGTGGGAGTTTAGACAGTGATATAGGACGTGGAGATTATAGAGCGAGGATGGTTAGGTGAGTTTGTGTATTGAAGAATATATGAGAGATGGGGTACTTGTGTCTGCACTAGTGAAGTGATGATTCAGGGAAATTTGGAATTTTTTCAGTTAGAAGTTTTGAAATCTGGGAATTTGTCAATTTGGAATTTTTAGACATAGAAAGTGTGGATATTTGGAATTTAGACAACTTTGAAATTTGAGAATTTGGAGAGTTCTGGAAGTTTTGAGAAATTTGGGAATTTTAGGAATTTATTTGCCTGTATGTAAGGCTGGATAGAGCTTTTGTTTTGGGTCCTCACGCGCCAACTCGTGGGTTGACATCAGTACGTATGGTGGATATACCACTTGTGACCGCTGCACTGTTACCCCCGACTCATTTCATCCAACATGTGGCAGAATATACTGTTTACGACAGGAGAAGATTATGTTCATTTTTATAATTTCGAGAGGAATTTAACCTCTGAAGATATGTGGACGTCCTGTCTTGAATTCGTTGAAGGTCATATATGTAGATATTATCGGTGTTTTCATTTATTATTACATTATATATTCTTTACATTTGTATAATTTTGTATAATTAGTTCTTTTTATTTGTATATAATGAGTGAAGTGTAATTCTAGCTAGAAATTGTATTATTCATTTTCTTAATTTTTGAGGTCATAGATACTTTATATTCACTGATTATTTGCTGTATTTATTTGGTGCTTTCTGACGTTTTGTATGATATTCTACTTTTGATGCAATTCAGTTTGATACAAGTTTCAGTGAAGTATTTGATTTTATAAAGATTGAATAATATGTGACCTAATTTTTGTTGTTACCGTAAAATGGAGGAGGGCGTTATGAATTTGTCAAAGGGATGATAAACTCCTAATTTGTTTTGGATGAAGAGAATAAATTTTCTCAAATTAACATTATGTAAATGTGCGATGTTTATTACAGTCTGTAAAGAAAAAAATGTAATACATTTTTTGTGATATAAAGTGTAATATAATTTTGTTTATATTACTTGTAAAATGTGATATCATTTTTGCCGTTATTTCAAAATGAAAGAGGGAGTTTTATTATTAAGTTGTAAAGGGGACCATTAACTCTTCATTTCTTTTGCATGAAGAGAATGAATTGAATCAAATTAACATCACGTAAATGTGTGATTACAACTTCTAAAGAAAGATATTTTAAAATCGTGAATGACATTTTGTTATTCAATGTAACAAATTTTAACCTTGTTTCGAATAAAGAAATTTGTTGTGTTTAATAAAAATTGGATATAAATTAATGTAAATATAAATTGAATATAAGCACGAAGCAAAATTAAACATAAATTCGTATGAACGTAAAGTGAGATTAAATATAAACTCACATAAACACAAATTAAATATAAATTCGTATAAACATAAATTAAAACAAAATATAAGTTTAACTTAAATTTACTTGTACCATAATATCGTGAATTAATATTTCCTCGATCCCTTAAATCAATAACATAAATAAAATATTTCAAACAGCATAATAATTTCCGAAAGATTACACTAATTACAAAGACTCGAGAGATTAATATTTAAAATGTTGCTCCAATTTGAAAATCGCAGTTAATTTCGCTCATTAATGTTATCCGGCCTCACAATGCGTTCATTACTTCGAAACATCGTACCAGCAATACACAATGCTCGTATTGATGCGTGCTATTTATTAGCAGACGTTGAAAATAAATTGCAAGGAAGAGCAAAGGTCGAACGTGCTTCCTCTTCGGGGTCTTTATCCATCGAAGAAAGTGGTCAAAGGTTCCGTCGATCCATCGAACAGTTGCATATACAGTCTCATTCAAAAATATACAAATGTACTCAAAAATATCTAAACGAACACCATTACTAATTTCAAGCAGTCATTAAATAAACAATGCCTTTATTCATAATGGCCAATGTTATAATCTTAAAATAAATTTCAAACTAAATTTACTTTACTTTTTAAAAAATTCTGAATCTCTAATTCACATTAAATTTATTACTTCTCTTTTTAGACCTTTTCGCTTATAGACACACGATGTCAAAAATAAGCATTCATTAGAATCAATTTTGGATATCTCCTAACTAAAATTAAATGAAATATGTCGTTTTCTCGTGACAGACATAATGCCATAATTTTAGAACAAATTTTAGATTAAATTTACTTCAATTTAAAGTGACACGTAGTGATAAAAAATAGTCAGAAGCGTAGTATACTCAGTTTTGAGCATCCCCTTACTAAAATAAAATAAAATATATCATTTCTTCGTGACAGTGTAATTTTGTAATTTTAAACCAAATTTTAAATGAAATTTATTTTAACTTAAAGTGACAGTGTCCATCAAAAATGGAAATATAGTGCAATCAATTGAGCATATCATTACTAAAATAAAATAGACCATTTCTACTTGATACTTTACAATTTTATATCTACAGTAAATTTTAAATGAAATTGAACCCTTCAAGAGTATTATTAAAAGAAATCGAGTATCAGTTGGAGAAGTCACCCCTGTAATTTTTATTTTAACTTGATAAAGAGTCATAATATTATTTAATATTAAACGCAGTACTATTTACTATTAAATTAAATATTAGATAATAAATACTGTCATAATATATTATATAAAATATTTTAATATTATATAAAATATTAAACAATAAATACTGTTATAAAAGAACCATACCATTTAATATTAAAGTCATTACAGTGTTTGATGTCGATAGAGGTGAAATTCGACAAACAGCAGTTTAACTATAAAAATCATTTACAGCGACTAAAAATAATACGGGGTGAAATCTAACACACGAAGGGTTGATGATTACGCGGCATAAATAGTTGGTAGGAAGTTTTATCAGTGGCTATGAAGTGCAGACATGAGAACGATTGCGGAGTGTGTATAACCGGTACAACTACCCCGGTGTCTTAAAGACGATTGAAAGTTATTTGCTGTCGGACAAGTTGAGAACAAACGATAAATGACTACGATTAAAGGTTCTCGGTAGCGTGGCAATCAATTGCTCTTGATAGAACGGATCAGTGAATACGAGAACGAAGCACTCCTTTGGTCTGGCCGCCTATTAAAAATACTTAACTTGGCCGGTCGTCGACCCAAGCTTCGTCGATACCATCGACATGCAAATGTAGTCCGCGTGTGCCTACATATTTATGCATTCTTCGATTCTAACACTCGCCAGCTTTATTCGCCTCGTATCGGCCGCTTTCCAGCCGAGTTTCATTACGGAGCCGAGCAATGCGTATTCGCAGATCCGATTTACCTAACCGGCTGTGCATGTGTGTACACGTAACCGGGAGTTTTCTAACGATCACTCCTGCCACGTGCTGCCGGGCCAATTTATGACTCTAACGCGAGAACATTAAGCATGGATTGGGTAATTATAGGCGGGGCAATTACAGCGAGAACAGACGTGTTATTAAGTTAACACGAGGGTTGGATGAAAAAGTGTTGCTTACCATTTTATGACGAAAGTAGATTTTAGATTGTGGAACTTGTCTCTGAAACGGTCTGTATTCTTTTTTATTTGGAGACTCAAAGCTCGTTACTATGTTGGAAAACGAGTAATACTGCGCGTTCGTTAACGAACAATACTTTGTTCTAACGAACGGTCAGCCGTTTTGTATTTATAATCTTTATGGGACATTTATGCAGCTGTTTTCTTTGGTCTTTCAGCTTTAAATTGGTATATCATACGTGCTATTTTGAAATAGTTTTATGTCATGAATTTGTGTTTGAATTTACGCGTTCTGAAATCGGTTATTTGTTACATAAAAATGTCATCGTTTTGGTAAAGCAACGATTCGCCATTTTTTAGTGACAATATTGAAAGCGAATTTATGCAGTTATTTTCCTTAGGCTTTAAGCTTTAAATTGATATCCCGCAAGAACCCTTGTGAAATACTTTTATGTTATAAATTTATGTCAGAACTTATAAGTTTCGATATCACTTATTTGTTATGTAAGAATGTCATCATTTGGTTTGAATGATGGTCCGCCATTTTGTATTGACAATAAAGATGGGGCATTTATACAGCTATTTTCTTTAGATTTCAAGCTTTAAATTGATATGTCACAAAGGTTATTACGAAGTACTTTTATGTCATGAAATCGCGTCGGAAATTAATCAACCTGATGCATCATATCGTTTACAGTCATTGTTTGAGGCCAACAACACGCCATTTTTTATACGAATATCGATGCTATGCTTATACAATTATTTTCCGCATATTTCAAACTTTAAATTGATATGTCACACAGGCCATTTGGAGATACATTTATGTCACGAATATTTGTCAAAATTTACACGTTTGGAAATGTAACATTTGACAAGTGAAAATTGTAACTGTTTGGCACAATTAATAAACCGCCATTTTGTATTAGGAATCAATCTAGTTACACAGTTATTTTCAATGGCCTTCAAATTTTAAATTAATACGTCATAAGTGACATTTTAAGATACTTTTATATCATGAAATTTGAATAGATGTTATATAATTACTTGTTATTGATCATAGCAATAATCGTTTGAGGCCGACAGCTAAGTATTTTATAAATCGACTATCGGTGGAATATTTGTATAGTTATTTTCGTTACATTTTAAGCTTCAAATGGATATATGTTGAGTGGCATTTCACGATGCTTTTATGTCATGAAATTATCCGAGAAGTTCTAGATTCTGAAACCGTCCATTTGGCGCAGCAGCTTAACACTTTAACGCATAGTAGGTCATCTGTTCAGCTTTTACTAAATTTTTCGCTTTAAGCGCTCGGTGTACATTTCCATTCTCCCTTCGATATCAATAGAAAAGAGGAAAACTCTCGGGAAACGCGTAACCGTGTAACGCGATATTCCGCTTTACGGCGAGCGTACGAAATAAAAGGGCGACTGTATCCTTTTCCTGAGGCAACATTCCAAGGAAAAGGTCGAGGTAAAATGCCGTGGAATTGGAGGGTGGGCGTGAGACCATCTAGAAAACGACAAATCGTAGGCATCGGGACGAAACGAAGGTGAGAAGAGGGTCGCAGGAGAAAAAAGGAATGGCGGACAGTCGCATTTAAAAATGCAATCAGGATAATAGCGAGGCGGTTCCGTGAAGGAACAACTCTCGTTCCTCTTTAATATGTCTCTGTTAGTTTCCTTCACGAGGCTCTACCCTCGTTGTTTCGTCATCTCTGCATCCCTCTTCGCGAGTTTCTTCCCCCTCGTGCACCGATTTGCTCGCCTTCCGACACGTGTTTGCCCGTGAAACACGCTCTTTGTCCCTGGGCTTTAATTTATTAAAAGCGCGAAAGGCAACGTCTGCCGGAGGAAATTATGGGAACAAGTGCAGGGAAATCACGCGGGTGTCGTGCGAATACGAATGAAAGTGATAATACGGGAAATAAAATGATTACGTTCACCGACTGTGCGGAACGTTACTTCTGCCGGAAACAGGCTTCATCAACTTTTAACAAAATTAAAGATTTCTCAAAGCTATTTAACCTAAAAATTATTAAATTACAAAATATATATATTATTTATCATGATGTTCATTAACAATTTTAACTCTATAATTTAACACTGTATTATTGATTTTACTTTTTACTGAAATTTTTATGCATTTACATACGTTGACACGTGTACGTTGTTAGGTTCTTTTTAATTAAAAATAAAATATCTTTTAAGCTGATTAGCTTTCGACCAAGATGTATTTTTAATTCCCGTAGCATGGCGGTATTTTTATTCGAATAATCTCAGTCAGTCCGTCAAAGGAGTACAGCAAGTACATTAATTTCGGGACGACACCCTGAACGCAAACTTACACACGAGCCGTGTGTGCGTGTGTGGTCGCGTATAGGTGGTCCAGAATAGTGACCACGACACGGTATATAGCGACGGCTAAACCCTACTAAAGCTCGTAATGTATAGCCTAGCACAACCCGTGCTACGCCCTCTGGCCAAACCCTACGACCCCTCTCTCTCCCTTCTCTCCCTCCTCTTCCATGATTCTGTCTCCCTTCAGCTTCCCCTCTCGGTCTCTCTTTCGTGTACATCGCTTTTCTGCTACTTTCTGTCCCTCGTACCGATGGTAACTAGAAGACCCCTAGGATGTTATCGACCTATCGCGATGGATTTAACGAGTCGCTGATTAATTACGTCGAGCCGCGCTCGATCTAGTCCGTTTAATCCTAAAATACCGTGGCAGGGTCTGATTTGACCCTGTCGAAAATAGATAGTAGTGTTATTCAGTGTACTGTGAATTGCTGCTGTAAATTGCGATACGTTATATTGCCATGCGTTGTATTGTTACGCATTAGATGCGTTTTAGATTTGCACGGATATTATTATTACGCATTAGATTGACACGGGTTAAATTTCCGTGCGTTAGACTACTACCTGTTAGATTACTACGTGCTAGATTATCACGCTATCAACTGTGGTAAATTACTACGCGTTAGTTGGGCATGCGTTAGATTACGACGCGTTAAATTACCATGTGTTAGATTACCACTCGTTAGATCATCACACGTTAGATTTCCACGTGCGAGATTGCTACGCATTAAATTACTACGCGTTAGTTTGTCAAGCCTTAGATTACCACCCGTTAGATTACAACGCGCCAGATTGCTACGCATTATATTACTACGTGTTAAATTTATATGCGTTAGTTTATGAAGCGTTAGATTGCTACCCGTTAGATTATCACTCGTCAGATTGGTACGTATTAAATTAACACGTATTAGTTTGCCAAGCGTTAGATTGTCAGACTCTAGATTACCACCCGTTAGATTATTACGTGCTCGATTACCACACGTTCGATTATGAAACAATAGATTATCACTCATTAGATTATTTTGCATTGAATCACAATTCGTTAGATTGACAAGCATTAGATTGTCACGCGTTAGATTACTACACGCTAGATTAAGAGGCGTCAGATGTCTACACGTTAGACTATTAGGCGTTAGATTACTACCCGTTCACTTACCACCCGTCAAGCGTTTCATTTTCATGCATTAAATTGAAATTTCCAAATTGTCAAATCCGAAATTCTCTTATGAGTTTCTAAATTTCCGAACTCAAAAGATTTCTGTATATCTAACCTCATATTTCCAAATATTCAAAATACCGAAATTTTCAAATCTCAAAATTTCCAAACCTCTCAGCTTCTTAAAATGCCAGATTTCAAAAATTTTCAAAATTCCTCAACTACATATTTTAGAAAAATTTTCTTTGGTCCTTCTAATATATTATCAATTCCAACATTTCTGAAATTGGAAATATATGCTCAAACCATCACACTTCCGTTTGCGGCAATATAACGAGAATCTATAGTACTTGCATTCTATTCGTCTACGTCTCAATCAATTTCTACTATTATTATGATAAAAGAATTCTATTTTTTTATATAGTACTATATATATTCTATATTACACACGTATATAATTTACATAACCTATATTATATATGTTTATTCTACATAATACGTCATCAATATAATCTATAATGTACGTAATACATAATGTACATAATCAATCTAGATGAATTATAGGTAATCTTGCAAGAAAGCTAGATTAACCTAACCCAACATGACCGAACCTAACCACCCCCTCACTATACTTGTTTACGAAAAAATTAAAAAAGAAATATGAAAATTCGGAAAAATTCCTATTCTGCATAATTACCATCTCCACCACATGTACATGTTTATTCCGTATAATCCATCATTCGCTTAGTTAAATGAATTCAGCCTTTCCCCATTAGTCGAAAAAAATGTGAGGCCGTTTAGTAATATTCTTCCCGGGGATTTTTCCACCGCGGGTAGTTTTATCCTCGTGAATGGAATCTTGTTGATTCAGTGCATTCAGGGTAACGGTCAGATAACGAGACGAGTCTTTAAAGCCTTCGTTCTGGCATCACAAATCACCTTAAGCACGTTAGGATTAAGGTTGGCAGCAGTGGCGGAGGCGGTTGCGCCGACTCCAATTACGCTCACCGACCCCGTCCGTTCCGTTCGCCTATATCCCCTTGCTCTCGTGCTGTTTTCTTAAACCTAAATTTATTGTTTATTCTCCGGTGGTAGTTCGACCCGGGTGTTTCTCGTGGGAGACACGGTTAATAAATCTCCGTCGTGTTCCTTCCGCGTCGACTAGGAAAACAAGGTCCTTTTGCCGCCGGTTCCCCGCGGTACTTTCTTACGCGTCACTTCCGGTGACGTCTTCTTCCGTGGCAGCTAAACAGCTGCTTCAAAACAACGAGCAAATTAAAGAAAACAGGGGTTGATAGGGCTTTGGGTCGTTTTTCGAACGATTATGAGACAATTAGTGATAGAATTATTTTCTCCTGATTTTATTCGTTTGTTCTTGTACTGGAAATGTTAAATATTATTGTATAGTAAGATAACCCATAGTTACTATTAGGGGTTGTTTGAGGTAGATGTGATTTTTGAAGCAATTATGGGTCAGTCAGTATACAAACATTTATTTATTTTTGTATTAACATTAAAATTTAACTGTATAGAGAAATGGAGATGAAGTTGCAGAAAATAGGGGTTGTTTTGTATGTTTAGAACAACTATGAGTCAAATAACTATAACACTATATCTTTTTCATTTTTAACTTACTTTTTGATGCTATAAATGTAAAAATTTAAAATGTAAGTATTAATAAGGAGGTTGAGAATATTTTTGTAGCAATTTTAAATTAATTAATACAACATTATCCATTTCTGATTTTTTTATATATTTTCAATATTAAAATTGATTTAGTGGTAAATAATAAGTGACAAAATAACTATCTTAAAATGTAATGACTTACATTTAGAATTTAAAATAAATACATTAAAAGTGATATGTGGTATTTAATTTGATAGAAGGGTATTAATAACATTTCTAGTTTACAGAAAAACAGTTTAAGTCTATTTATTTGCCACGTCGGTTACATTTTTAATGAAATTGTAATAAAAGATATTTTAAAGTTACTCGTACTTTTTATAAATTTTATAAATTGAGAAAATGAAATTCCACCCCTATTTGCGTCACGGACGGGGTCTATTATTATTCAGACGTGCTGTATTTAATTTTGCAAGGACGAAAAATTATAAAGAAACAGTTTATTAAAAAATAATTATACTTCCAAGAATATACTGTCGGTTACTAAAATATTCTTCAATAACCTTTAAACGAAATAAATAATATTAAAATTTCATATCGTAACGGAGAACTTATTGAACACAAATTGAATTATTGAATGTTGTTCTTTACCATTCTTGTTCTTTTTATATGCTATTATTTATAGAATTAAATTTAATTTTCGATACGTAATCGTTTGTGTATAAATAATTTTTCACTAGCGATGGTTAAATATTTTTCAATAGAACGAATTTAAAACTCCGGTTATTTAAAAATATTCCCGTTATGAATTTGATTGAAAAATACTTTGAATAAAAAATAATTATTCACATGATCAACTTCCATGTTGCAATAAATATGTCAAATTGAATAAAATTGAGTTAATTTCGACTAAAGAACAAAATCACTTCGCTAAAATTAAATATTTTTCAAACACATACCTCAAAAATTCAGACATGTAAAACAAATAAATCTCCACATTACACAAAATATAAAATTAATTTAATTTGACTGTGATAAATAGTTCTTTACAATAACAAATTATGTTAAAATAAAAAATGTAGAACTTGCTAGAGTTTGATTAGCGAGAGAATTCATCGGATGATGGCGAGAACAAAAACCGAAAGGAAAGTAATTTTTCCAGGCATCAATGTACAGTTGTGTAGTTAAATGGATGACATTTTTCTGCCTGTATCGGCGATAACAGCAAATCGAACGTTAGTTCATTTGTTCGCCATTTCACCACTCGACGAACCAATCTACGCGTGCTCGAGACAATTGAAATGACGACAAATATGAAAGAAATCAAGTAGCCGTGCTCTGTTGGTCGCCGCACAGAAATTGTTGTTGCCATTTTTTTTCTTTTTTTTTTTTAAACGAACACGCCAATTACATCGGACGTCGAGGCAATTGTAACTGGGACAATTTCCCTATCGGTGTCAATTAGACCGGTTTTAATACCTCTCGGCCGTTCGCGAACCCCATCCTCGCAGTTGGACCAACGATAAAATGAAAAAAAAAAGGAAAAAAAATAGTCGATGGAACGGGGAAACGAGATCGCCGATTTCCCTCGATTTACTCTATCCAACGATGGGAATTGGCGAATGGGTTTGCCCATTGGAAACTGCTTGATACCGTTTCGTCTCACGCACCCGACGAAATTTACGGTTGCTATAAAATGACTCTAAACGAGACGCCTAAAGGAAAAGGGAAGAAGAGTTATCGTGAAAACGAAAAGCGAAAGATTGAGAGACCTTGCAGATTTATGCACTTTGGACGTCCAATTAGGATCACGGGCAATGTTATTTCAAGCTTCTGAATTTACAAAGTTTGTTTTGCAGTTGCCAATTTAGAAGCTTCTTTATTTTTACATTTACGGATTTATGAAGTTTTTAGTTCACACGTTTATGAATTTGTGAATTTACGAATTAATGAATTTTTAGATTTTTGAATTTCAATTTTTCAATTTTTCAATTTTCGAATTTTTCAAATTTTTGAACTATTACATTCCGAAATGTCCACCTCTACAAATTTCTAGTTTTTAAATCCCCAAATTTCTAAATTTCCAAATTTCCAAATACCCAAATCACTAAAAAAACTTTTAAATTCCTAAATTTCCAAATACACAATCTTTCAAACCTCTCAATTTTGAAATTTCCAAGTTCTCTATTCTTCAAATCTTCATATTCCTCAATTTCTAAATTTCCAATTACTTATATCGCCAAATTTCAGAATTTTCAGATTTCAAATTTCTATCTTTTCAGTTCCCCAAATTCATACATTTTTTAATTTCCAGATCTGCATATTCTTAAATTCTTAAATTCTTAAATTCTTAAATTCTTAAATTCTTAAATTCTTAAATTCTTAAATTCTTAAATTCTTAAATTCTTAAATTCTTAAATTCTTAAATTCTTAAATTCTTAAATTCTTAAATTCTTAAATTCTTAAATTCTTAAATTCTTAAATTCTTAAATTCTTAAATTCTTAAATTCTTAAATTCTTAAATTCTTAAATATTGTTCTAAATTTCTATTATTTCAAACTTTTAAATTAAAAAATATTCAAAATATTAAATTCTGAAGTCATCAAACCTTCAGGCCTTTAAATTGTCAAATTTCCAAATATTGAATTACTCAAATTGTAAAATTTGTAAATTTCAAAATTCCCAAGTTTTCAATTGTCTATATTCATAATCTTTCAAATCTCAAAATCTCCACACTTCCAACCTTTTTAATACAAAATTTTCAAATTTTTTAATTTCTTAATTTCATAATTTCATAATTTCTAAACTTAAATTTTAAAACTTTTACATTTTTAAGGTTCTAAATTTCTAAATTTGCCAAGTATTCCAAATTCGAAATTCCAATATTCTTGAAGCCTCAAATCCTAAAGTGTTCAAATCTACAAACACCCCAATATTCACGTGCTCAATTACTCGAAACCCTAATTTTCAAAATTTTTTAAATTATAACTTCCAAGGTTTTCTCTTACCCAAATTCCTAAAGTTTCAAATACTCATATATCCACGTTCCTGCCAAAAAATTCGTTGAAATGGCAGTGACCGTACCGTTATCCATCCAATCTCCCAATTATAAAGACACTCATTTTCATCAACTTAAACATGTACAAAAAATGTTATTAAAAAAAAAACGCCAATATTGACTATAAAAAAAAACACGTTTACCTAAACAGCGGATAATTACACAGCAACCCGATACGATAAGGTGAAATCGGATCGTTGAAACCGGGAAACGAGTATGATCGTAACTGGAACGATTTCCACGATCGGGACCGGGGTAGTAACGCGTGACGGGCAGTAGGATTAAAAAATTGGGGAAGAAGCGGAAAAATTCGTGTCCCGTGGCGTATCTACGTGCAGGCCAATAGATATCGATCCCGGTGTCTCTATTCGGCGTACACGACTCTCGACGGGGTGAGTTATATACCGCAGCCAGCCGCCACGCTAGAGTAACCTCCCTTGTACACGCTTTCGGGAACGTGTGTGCTTGTGAAAACACCGATATCGTTATTTATGTATCGCGTCGATGCTAGGCATTGCTTATATATCTCATCCCCCAAATGCCTGTCTCTCCCTCTATCGCCTGTAGCCTCCCTTCCTCTCCTCTTCTTTCCGCGAGTGCAACTTCGTCGGTAAACTTACGGTTAGACTGCGACATTCCGTGGATTTCTCGGGATTTTCACGCGATATCTTTTGTCTTCTTTATAGCTCAGACGTACCTGTTTATTTTCTTCCAACTGGAGTAATGGATGCGACGGTGTTTAACCGAGCTAGCGATAAACGATTATGTCGATGACAGCGGAGAATGGATTTCGGGCTGTTACACGGACGATTTTGTGACAGAAAAGTATTACAAAATGACACTTGTAATGCGTCAGTTTGAAAAATAACGTCTGGGGAAGATAATGGTGTAAATGGCTTGTGGATGCTTCCGATACAAAATGGCGGATAAGCGATTATAGCAGATAATTGCAATTCTTATATTTCGGGTGATTGATTCTTAGCTGTAGTCTGTGACAGATTCATGAATTAAAAGTATCTCAAAATGGCTTTTATGATGTATGAATTTAAAGCTTAATCTTTAGCGAAAGTCTCTGTATAAGTGCCCCGCAGCGATTCTTGACACAAAATGGTGGCTAGTCACGTATATCAAACAATAACATCCTCAGATATAAAATAACAAATTTTAAATTTTAAAAAGTCTAACATAAATTCATGAATTAAAAGTGTCTCAAAATGGCACTTATGGTATATCAATGTAAAGCTTAAAGTGTAACAAAAATAACCATATAAGTGCCTCATCAACTTTCTTACTATAAAATATTTAACTATCGGCCTCACGCAATCATTTCCCACAAATCATAAAACGTACCAAGTGACGGTCTAATGCAATTTCCTGACATAAAAGTATTTTAAAATGGCACTTATAGCCTGACAATTTGAATCATGAATTGTGACGAAAATTACCCTGTAAATGCTTCTTCATTATTCATCGGTATTCTCAAACGAGGACACCAAGGAAAACATTACTTTAAACTTCATGAGCGAGTATATATACTTGTCTGATTGACGGAGTGTATGACCGTAATGTACACGGAGTTTCACGGTTACTCGAAGAAAAAGAAGGAGAAAGAATGCACGATGAAGTACGACAAAGAAAACTAATCGGAAATAAAGTTATGTTTAATAGGAGGCGGTAGGTAGAGTCACAAACTCGGTAATCTTACTTTCACGAGGAGTTAATTAGGCGACGAGAAAAACGTGTTACGTGGGTGCATTGGCAAGCAGTGGAAATTTGTTGCGAATTTGCATATTTACGGTGTTCACGTACTTACCCCCACGCGAAAACATTTACCTTCCGGTAGTCTTTATTATTCCTGGCTTTTACGAAGCCTTCGAATCCGAAACTTCGCTCTTTACGGACGAATAAGTTGTTGGCTTCTGGGAAACTCTCGTTATCGTGCAAATGGAATTAAAATATTCGTTAAGCGCTTCGTTTTTTTTTTTTCTCTCTTTTTCTCTTGCTCGGTGAGTTGTTTCTAGCTTTACTCGCCACGCGATAACTTCAATGTACGGTATAGACTGATAAACAAATTCCTGTAGATTCTTTTGAAATTGTTTAGTTAATGTTGTTGAGGTGAGGGTTTTTGTGCTGGGTTGCAGATGTACTGTTTGTGGTGTACTTATCTCTATGTATACTGATTTCTGGATATAATTTCTAGTATATAATATAGAAATTTATGCTTAAAAAAATTTTTAAATTGACAATTCTGGAACTTGAAAACTTGAGGGCTTGAAATTTCTTAAATTTTATACTATATAATAATTCATTATTTTCTAAAACCCCAAACTTCAAAAACTGCAAAATTAAAAGATTTCAAGATGCAACTGCCTCAAAGTTCCATTTCCTAACAACTAACAAAATGTTATAAAAATATTCCATGATACTAAATTTTATAATTCCTCTAAATACATAAATCTCACTTAAAAAAGAAATCATAAAAATTACCTAAGAAATGCTGAAACCTGCAGCAAACCCTCTTCAAACCAAAGAGAACGCTTCCCTTAAAAACAATCCCTCACCAAAACCCACCGAACATTTCTCCGCAATTGCACGAAAAGCGAAACGTTTGCGAAGAATAGCTCGATTATATTATCGGGGAATTTATTTGATATTCGTTGGAAAATTGCGGCTCGATTTACGTTGCGACAGAGAGAACAGTAGAATTTCACAATGGGGTCGTGGACGGTCGAATTTCCGCGTCACTGCTAAATACTTTGCTGCAGGTTTCTACCGTGACGCTTTATACGCGGCCAGTTTCGGTCAGATGGGCTTTTCCCGGGGTGTTTAGGGGTTTGGGTGATATATCGAGGGATAAATACAGCCCCGTTTCTGCGGTGCCGTTGCACGACCCGTGTGCCGCTTTTACCACCGATCCCCCCTCACCTCGGCCCCCTCGTCCCCCCTCGTCGCAGTGCCTCAACCCCGTCCACCTCCTCCCTCACGGGATCACGCGACACCAAATAATGACCGACTCTGCAACCCTGGATTAGCAAATCCCGAGCGGAATTAGGTTCGGTGTGCAATGGTTTGAGCTGGTAGCTTCGCGATCTCGTGTATAGCCTCGTGACTACTCGATCGATTGTCGTAATCACGAGCAGGATTAAAAGCGATAAGAAAACTGGAACAGATTTTCTGCAAACACTCGTTCCAGCTTTGATTGTGTACGACCAGATTGATGGAATTGATTTCTATCAGTTGCAATTCGTGGTTGATTAAAACTGTCTATCGTTGCCGATAGAACGATAATTCTGTTGATTTTTATCGATCGTTTGCAAGCTGTCCGGCTGATTTATTTTCTACCCGATTTGTTATCGTCGATTAATTTAATTGCCGACTGCGAGAATAATTGCGAGAGTCGAAATAGGGATTCGATGATAATTGTCGGCGATACTCGAGTTTGGGTACGGTGGAATTTGTGTTTTGATACGGTTTCCGATTTTGGTGCGATTTCGGGTATTTCATTCGTGCTCTTCGATATTATTTTCTTTTGTTTGACTCTATGCAACATTTATAATATACAGTTACTCTCGTAGTAATCTACTGATGCTCCATTCCTTAGGAAATCAACTGAAATGAGTCAAAACTCAATAATTTTTAAATAGTGATACATAGATGATGCCTCAAATGTAAAGAGGAAATGGCATCACAGTATCACCCCACACAAAATTTAGAATTATCCTAATACTTACAATCTAATGTCACCTAATACCTAAGTGAATCAATGAAAATAGCTCAAATATCGTTAAACTTGAAATTTCTATGCCTACACGTTCCCTCAAGTATAAAAAGGAACATTGCACCCCAGTGTCACCCCATAACAGATACAAAATTACCCTCCAGTCTAACGAGATGAAACGCCCAACCCACTGCGAAAAACCTTGAATATCGTAATTTTTGAAACGACTATGTCTACATGTCCCCTTAAATGTAATAAGGGACATTGCACCCTGTTGCATCTATTAATACTTCAGGTCGGACTTACGCGATGACGCATCCCTTAATTATTAACGCGCTTCGACAGATGTGAGAACGAGCGATCGGTGTATAGAGGGTATCACGCGTGATTTGTTCCGTGTCTTGATATATCGCCTACGATCGATGTATCTCGAAAGTGTAACGTCGGAATAAAGGGGGATACAAAATGGAGCCGGCCTAATCAGGATCGTACTACTTTCATGAATAATGCAGCATCTATCTACATCTTGGCCGTGGCTGCAACAACTTTATTCGTGTCCGTAAATTTGCCGATGTGCTAATTTTGTCGGCCAATCGGCTTCTGCTGTTTGGAAGTGTCTTTCATTGTACCCGAATTCGATCCGGTAAGACGGGAATTCCGTGGACGTTGCCCGTCAATCAAACGTCGCTTCGAATACCGATTCTCTGCCTCCGGTAAATTTAGAACGTTTGTTAATTAACGGTAATTAACAGGTGACGTGCCGTTAGCGAGGATATGGCAAATTGCGTCAACTCATCTTCACTAATCGGACATTTAATATTTTCTGTTCTTGTGTAACACTATAATCCTCGTGATTGCTTCATTGCAACAATATTGCAGTATCGCAGTGTCGTTAGTAAATTTCGTAGTTGATTGCACTTTAAGACTAAGAACCAGTCATTTTGTATGAAGAACAACGGTGATTCGTACATTCTTCTGTCTTTATGAGACGTTAAGTTTCAAATTTATATGTCATATGCTCCATTTTGAGGTACTTTTATGTTACGAAATTGTTAGCTAATCTAATAAGATACGTACACTATATTGTTTACATTAATGGTTCCTTGAGGCCGATGACCCGCCATTTTGTATTATGACTTTCGACAAGCCACTTATATAGTTGTTTCCGTCATGCTTTCAGCTTTAAATTGATATATCATATGTGTTATTATGTGGTACTTTCGTGTCGTGAATTATCATCAGAATTTAGATAACAAAAACTTGTCATTTCATATTCGAAAGTATCATCGTTTTGAATAAATGACGTTCCATCATTTTATGTTTGGAGTAGCAATGAGTCATTTATATAATCATTTTTGTCAGACTTTAAGCTTTAAATCAATACACCATATGTGCTGTTTTAAGATACATTTATGTCATGACTTCACGCCAGAATATGTATTATTCAAAATTTACTGTCTAAAAATATCATTTACAATTGAGGGTTCGTCAATAATGATTATTCTTAAGACATTTATAAAGAAATATTCAGCAGACTTCATGCTTATCATACATATTCCACAAGTGCCATTTTATGATACTTTTCTGTCATAAAATTGTATTAAACGTTACTTAACATAACATGATAGGAACATCCCATTGTAATAGCTGTTTGAGGCTGCTGGCTATGTATTTCGTAATATGAATACTGATGAGACATTTACATGGTTATTTTCCTGAAGCTTTAAGCTTTCAACGGATATACTACAAGTACCATTTTATCATATTCCTCTGTCACGAAATTGTATTCAACTTTAGTTAACACAACACGACAGAAACATTCTAATTTGTATTTAAGGCCGATAGCTACACATTTTGCAATAGGAATATCGATGAGGTGTTAACATGGATATTTTCGTCAAGCTTCAAGCTTTAAATTGATGTACCACAAGTACCATTTTATGATACTTCTCTGTCACGAAATGATTATTGCAATAATTTATGAATGGGCAAGATTCACCTTGGTGCCTAATCGAATAGCCAATGCCGTCAGGTTTCCTTCGTTTAATACCGGACATCAGAATTGGCAACGGTAGTTTTTAGTTCCGGAAATGTCCAGGGAGCCATTAACCCTTTAGCCTACTGCTGGAGACAGAGACAACTGGGACGCGGGGTGAAGATGAGACGGCAGAATGGTAAACGGACAGGGACGAAGAGGAACGGAAGCGGTCCATCGAGCGGCAGGAGGGTAAAATACGCGAAGAAGCGTGGAAACGGGTTGAAGGAAAGAGGAAGACAGAAAGGGAAAAAGAGGGTGGTCGAGGTTACCATGGCGACCCTGTGAACCAAATGGACCCACACGCCGTCAGGGTATGCCTGCCTTGAGAGCATGCAACGGTGAAAGAGGAAAGCGAGAGGACGCTGTCATCTCTACCACTACCAACAGCCTCGTCTCACCATTTTCCTATAGCCGACTCTCCTCCTCCAGCTTGGCGGAGGCGCACAGCCAACGGAATTATGCTAAATCCTCGACGAGGAAAATTCGAGACACGACGTCACGACGTGTACCTGCTTCTACGTGTTGTATCGCCACCTGAAGAAATCTCGAGCCGTCCCGAAGACTTCGATCCTGATCGATTGGGGAACGAATAGTCTCATTCGGGAACAATTTTACCGAGTAACAAGATCTAAATTCCAATACCAGTTTCAAGGTACAAAATAGGAAATGGCATATGGTATTTAATAATCAGTCAGTGACTGTCAAATAGTGTTGAAGACTGAATAGCAAGCCACAAGTACTCTATACTAATCGCAAGCACCAAGTACATAGTCTCAAATACTGTGTATCAAGTGTCATGAACTAAATATCAAGTATCAAATAACATGCATCAAGTATCAAATAACATGCAGCAAGTATCAAATATCACGCAATAAGTATCAAGCAAAAAATATCAGATCATCTATCGAATACTGACTATCAGGTATCGAGTATATCGAGTATATCAGGTATCGAGTATCAAGTTTCAAATATCATTTATTAGTGTGAATTGTCGAGTATCAAGTGTCATTATCGAGTATCGAGCACCATGTATCAGATGTCAAGTGTCGAATACTGTGTATCAAATATCAAGTATCGTATATCAGGTATCAAGTTTCAAATATCATTTATTAGTGTGAAGTGTCGAGTATCCAATATCGAGCAGAAAGTATCAAATATCAAGTACAATAATTATATATCCAAGTATAAACTGTTGAATACCATGTATCAAGTATCAAGTACCATGTATCATTATCAAGTAGTAAATATTCAGGTATCAAGTACAAAATGCCACGTATCAGTTACCAAATATCAAATATCAAACACTAAATACTCAAGTATGAAATACATCGTATCAACTACCAACAGTTTCCAATTACCAACTATCAATCATTAGCCAACAATTATTAATCAACAATCACTGAATTGTCAAATTACCAAATCACCAATCACCAATTATCAAACTACTAATTACCAATATAGTCGACCAAATCATAAATTACAAATTACCTAATCTCCAATTACCAAATCACGAAGTCACTGAATCATCGATAACTAATTACTAAATCACTGATTACTGATTAATCGTCAATTATCGAATCACTAATCACCCAACACCAAATTCAAAGTAATATTTTAACCAAATATTAAATGTAAAAATACCAAGCAGTGAATACCAACTACCAAGTACCAAATATTTAACTGTAAATTTTGAAATACAATTCTGGAATAATAATGAACACGTAATATTGTAATACATTAAGAATTAAGTGATCGTGGTAGGTAAAATTCAACCAGTTACACCGAATTAATAGTGAATTCCCATTCTATTAATCATACGTGACAAGGTTGAATTGGAAGCCGGTGTACAGAATCAATTCTTTCGATATTTAATGCATGCACCGAGGGTAAGATTCTTTCGATTCTAGGGCTGAACGGAAGAGGAGGAAGCTCGAACAGAAAATGGTCGTATTTAATCCAAGCGCTAGTCATGAATATGCAACCGGAATGGAATATGCGAGACGTGCATCTTTTATCGAATTAGGTATTCGCCTCTCGATTCGTCGGTCAACATTTTCGAAAATAATTCATCGATAAATTCACTGGGAAACTGATGCCGGAAAGACGATTATCGGACAATCGAAACATTTCAATTAATAGAATTGAACGAGTTGCAGAATCTGACGCGTGCTTGCATCGATTAAGGTACCGTTGCAATCTATTGCTGAGAATCATATATCACCTAAGATATATCGACTATCATGTGATATGACATGTATCATATATCGTATATCACGTATCACATATCGACTATCACATGATATGACATATATCATATCAAATATCATGAATAATATACCACATATACATACATCCTGTATTATACATACATCACATATCATATGTCAAATACCATGTATCATATATTGTATGTCGTATATCATACATCATATGCCATATAACACATCATGTATGATATCTCATATAGCATACAATGTATAAATATATGTATGATGTATCATATGTAGCACATCATGTGTCATATATCACAGATCACATGTCATCTCTAATATTTCACATAACATACATTGTAGAAAATATTTGATGTATCACATACAGTATATCATATGTCATATGTCATGCATGATACATTACGTACAAAAATTAAAACATGACTGCAGTCCATGACCCAGTCCAACGCAATAAAAGTACAACATCCAGCAAAAGAGTTACACTTTTAATTCGAGGTAAATGGACCACAAAATCCGTAATTTTCGGGGGGAACGTTAAAAGAAGGTTTTCTCATTAAATTTTCCACGCAGTCTCGTTTATACTTAACTTGCCGGTTTTTCCCGGGCATAACGTAACCGGGGTCAGCGTGATTAAGTAATAAAGCGGAATCATCGAAAGCAGCTGGTCAATTTTTCAAAGGTTCTTCGTGCAAGCTGCCGCTACCGACGGAAATAAAAATGCCATAAGCCAAAGTGAATCGATAGGACGAAAGAAGAGCAAAGCTATATAACAAGAAGGAAGAGAGTTCGAGCCGATGCAAGCACTGCTAGCAGAGAAATGAATTTGAAAAGGGGGTTATCCGAGCTAGGCTGGGTATCTATAGTCATAGCCTATCGATCTGAGCATTATTGCTGCAGGAAGTAGCGACCTCAAATTCAACCATCCGTGCCGGGAGAGAACACGATCGTTCATATTTCATCGCGAGGTGGTTGCACCGTCGTTACTTTGCCACCGATGCAACCCCTTCATGTCTATGCACGTTTCCCTCGCTGGATTCAACGTTTCTTCTTCGGCGACGTTTCTTTATCATTAGCCTGGTTAGCGTTATGCGTTTTACTCGGTCACAGCTGCTTCTGTTCACCTGCACGCAGCCATGCGTTAACTCCGTATGCATTTCTAACTTTTTTAATGGTGGATACGGATACGTTGTTGTGAGATGACCGATTTCGAAAATAGAGTGATAGAAGTATGGTTGCATTTATATCGGTTCGAAGCTTACAGTCTGATGGAAAATACTACTTCAATCTTTTTGTTATATTTTTAATACACAATTAAGGATTTTCAATTACAGCATTTCGAAATAAAGTCAGACATATAATATCATAAAATTCAAACATTTATGATATAAGTATCTTAAAATAGCATTTACAGTTTGTTAATTCGAAACACTAATGAAAATGAGTTTAACGAAAATACGTAATAATTTATGTTTCATGAAAATTAGCTATTTGTTAAAAGTACCCTTTAGGACAGTCAAAGTTTTAATAAATATCAAATACCTAAAAGATACCAAGTTCACCAAACATCTCATAAATACCAGTTCCAGCTACCAAGTGCCTCATAAATACCAATTCCAGCTATCAAATATAAATACCAATTTCATCTATCTGCCCTCATAAATACCAGCTCCAGCTTCCAAGCACCTGTTAAATATCTATTCTACCCACCCAGTATCAATTCCAATAATCACATACCAAAAAATATAAATTTCCAACACGTGAATAGAACCGTTTAATTATGAAAATGCAGAGTTTCTGTAACACACCGTATCTCTCGACGAGCACGAATAAAAGGCCGGAGGGTGTGACCCGTTGGCTGGCCACAGTCTTTCTTCTCAGACAGTTTTCTGTAAACGAGAGCCAGCCCACTAACACTCACCGTAGGATATAATACTTTCTTTGAGGCGGTTTCGAGGAAGAAATTTCGTGGGTGGGCCAGACGGGGTTGTATGCAGATAAAGGCCGTAGGGGCACTTAGAAGTCCCATTAAAACAATCTGCCTGAGTGGCTCAGCTCGTCTAAAAAAGACTAGGCCAGTCGGCCAAAGTCGACGTTCGTATATAAAACAGAACCCCTCTCCATCAACGGTATCGTTGATGGTGTAACGTTATATTCCATTCGGCTAATTTACGACCACCCTTTTTTTCCTCGCTCTGGTAACGGAACGTGACACGATTTTTATGAAACTTTGCGCAATTTATTGGAACTATCTAAGAATGTAACTGTAATTCCCTAGTGAATTTTCAGTTTTTAACTGTAATTTTTTTTGGCAAGTCAGCCATACTGTTGCAATATTATGACAGAATGGGATATTTTGGATACGGTTATTGGTGGTTGTAATGAAACTGGAAATTCGATCGGGGTAAATATCAGCCAGATTTGTTGCATTTCAAGTGCTATGTGCGTCACGTGTGGGGAACGATATTGTGAAGGGTTGAGGGAAAAGTTAACCCCTTTATTCTACGTAATTGCTCATAAATCGTAAACGACGAAAGATATAAATTCTTGCAGACAAGAGTTGTAAGTTTAGACCTACAAATCTGTGCAAAAGATTTTTTGGAAAAATAAATTTAAGAAAATTAAGTTGCCTCACATTCTACATAAGAGTATAACTTTCAAACATTTTTTCATATGTCGTTTATAAGCAGATACTCGGATAAAAAATTGTATCCTAAAGTAAAAAATAAAAAATTGTAAAGTTTGAAAATCCGAACCAGTCTCTTGTGAGAAAAATGGGAAATATTTTAGCATGGGTTTTTTAATCTGTTCGGGATAAACTAGTTGAAGCTTTCTGGTATAAAAAAATCAACGACAGCTTTTGTATCATTGCACACGTGTTTGTGTGTGTAGAACGGATGAAGATGATATATCGTGCTCCACGGACACGCGCGAACGTATATATACGTCAGAGTAACGTAGCAAAGCTTACGATATTCCCCCTTTTGTATTATCGCAAGCCCCATCTCCAACTAGCGACATATTTCAAGATTTGTTATCTTTAATGCTGTGCCGTGTGCAAGAACGTGAGTCCGTGCTTAGGCTTAAGCAAAAAGACTATGTACCCGAGGTACACACTGTGTTTGATATATCGAAAGGTTTGCTTTGTATTTGCATTGAAAGAATCGAGCTAAGCACTCTGTTAAGAGTGGATGTATGGATACTTGAGGGTAAAGTAGGATTCCGTCGGATAAGGGTGTAGGGAGACGAATCTTGTATTACTTGTCCTCATTTCTGACGGATAGCATGTTTATACTCAGAATTTGTGGCTGCTTTTTACTGAAAGCTTGCGTTTAACAAGATTCAAATTTTGTTATTTTAAAATATTGAATTTTTTGGTTTTCAAGGCTGGGAATTTTTAGTTTCTGAATTTTTTGGATTGGAAATTGTTAAGTTTAGGTTTTCAAGGTTGGAAATTTTTAGCTTCTGGATTTTTTGGATTGCAAATTTTTAAGTTTAGGTTTTCAAGGTTGCAAAATTTTAGTTTCTGGATTTTTTGGATTGTAAATTTTTACGTGCAGGTATTCAAGGTTGGAAATCTTTAGTTTCTGAATTTTTTGGATTGTGATTTTTAAGTTCAGGTTTTCAAGGTGGGAAATTTTTAGTTTCTGGATTTTTCGGATTGTAAATTTTTAAATTTAGGTATTCAAGGTTGGAAATTTTTAATTTCTGAATTTTTTGGATTGTAAATTTTTTAATTTAGGTATTCAAGGTTGGAAATCTTTAGTTTCTGAATTTTTTGGATTGTGAATTTTTAAGTTTAGGTTTTCAAGGCTGGAAATCTTTAGTTTCTGGATTTTTTGGATTGTACACTTTTAAATTTATAGATTTTCTAACTTGTAGGCTTGGGAATTTATGGGTTGTCTAACTTATAGAATTTTAAATTTATAAGTTTTCTAATTTGCAAATTTTTAAATTTGTAATTCAGAAAATTTCAGATTTAATATTTCTATAACTTAAAAATTGTCAAATATACAGCGACGTAAGGTACCAAACTTGCAATTCAGAAATTTTCAAGTATGATAATAGTAAAAATGTATAATTTAAAAATACCCAAACATTGAAAAACAAAGCAGTCAAAGTCATTTTTTACTTTCGTTATAACTTTCTAATAAAGTCCTACGTTCTTATTTCTTCTTCATCTTCTTATTTCGTTTAAACACCAAAATAAGATAAATATTTTACAAATATATTCATAAAAATTAAGACCTCTATGTACTAAATAGACAGGCAATGTTTCTGTCAATAATTACATCAAGTTTCATTATACCTCATTGAAATAACCTAATAGACTTAAACTATTTTAAATACGAATAAGAAGGTTACAGTTCAAAATATTGAGTGCATATGGGAACAGACTAAAACCTAACCTAAAATAGGTTCAGTAACCCAACCTAAAATGTAATTTGAAGCGTGGACGCAGAAGCCCCACCATTCCCTTTATCGCAAAATAATAATTATCGATCGCAGGACACAATGTGTTCTCTCGCGCACAAGCATAGAATAATACGATCGCGTAACACGCGTCAGATCGGCTCCTCTGACCGGAGAACATTAACTGTTCCGGGGTCTGATTCCTGATAAGAGATGGACGCACACGTGGCCGTCATCGAAAAGAGGGAAATAGAAAAGAGCACAGTTCGGGATAGATCATACTGGTTCTTATCGAGCCATCGCCAATGGTCCAGGGGATTATCGGGGGTCTGCATGATTCGATTTATCCCGACGACGGACCGGATCGACGAAACTATCATTTTCGATTTATCGCCAGAACCGTATTGCAATCTGGATGAGTTTCGGGGACAGCTATAAAGCGGAATAAAATCGGAATTTCTTTTTCTGTACCTGACCGAATATTCGGGGTATCTATGTCTCGGATGAACATTTTCTTTTCGTTATTTATCTCATTTTTGTACAGGACTTTTTTTTAAGAACATGGAGGTAGTTTTTAGATATTTTGTGAAATATCAAAGCTTAGCCCTTTGTTAGATAATTTGTGCGTTAACTATTTATATCTACAATATTAATCCCTAAACTATTTATATCTACAAGATTAAGGGGTTAAAACAAGTAAATAAAGTTTCAATATTAATTTTGTATTCAAAGATCAGTAAAATACAATTGGACTCGAAATTGAAACGTATTCAAAATTCGAGTAGCATTCACCATATTTGAACTGTGAGGCACGTGTCAGAGTCAAGGGGTTAACTGTGACCCTGAATCTGATGACATTTATATTATCTTTGATAGTGTATGAAAAACATCTCACTCCAAGCTTCAAACCCTTAATTTATCTTTGGGAGTAGTAACAGGATAAAATCGAAATTCCATTATTCTGCTAATTTATTGTATTTTATGTCTATTATTCCTATTTATTAAAATACAAAAATTCGAAAAAAATTCAGAAATATTAAAGACCTTGCAGCACATATTACAGAAATTTTTCAAATTTTTTTATCGCAAATTGTAGCTGTAAAAAATGAAAACCCGTAAAAAGTTCGAAAAAATGCGACTTTTTATTGACGATGCAGGAGCACTATTTTTAACAAAAATTTTATGATTTGTTGTATTTATAATACACAGGGTGATACTCGAATGATGGGAATAACATGTAAAATATTTATTGTAGGAAAATATAAAACATAATTTTATATAGAAAACTATGTAGTATACACATACTTGTAACACACATGTAGTATGTTTTCTTACAGATGACGTCTATTATTATCCCTACTATTATCATCTTTTACAGAAAAAACATCCATATTTTGCAATAAAAATATCAAATATAGAAAATACTAAAAAGTATAGTATATTACAGCAAAGTTAACCTAACCTAATATAACCCAACCCTGAAATAGCAAACCTAACCTCAAAATATCCAAAACACCGCCATCTACAAGAAAACTACATGCACTCCAAAATACATTTTTCTACATCAAACTTTTCAAACTTACTAAAAAGCTAATCAAAACTTTGTCCAACGTTTACAATTTATTCGAGATGCCGGTTGAACGACCAATTCTATATCGGTAAATAAAAATCTTTAAATATTGATTGGCTGATATCTTTATAGCACACGAATATTTGAAACGGTAGATATCTGCCTTTCCAGTTTTATTCGTTCATTATTTGTCCGAAGCTCAATCACGCACAGTGTCTCGATAAAACGTATCGATCGTATTTGTTTTGATACGCATTTCGCTGCTTTAATTGGCAATCGTGAACCGAGCATGGAAAAAGTAAGTCATTGCCGAATCGTATTGTTCATGCTACCGCTGTATCGCGCTGTTTACCGGTAAAGGAAGTAGAGTTTCTAAATTTTCCGGCAGATAACGAGCGTGCCACAGTTATTGCATGCCCAGTCGAGAGAAAATATTAATTCCTCTCGGTATTATTCGCGGTTCTGGCGTTTCAAAGCTGATCGTGTGACACTGCCACGGATACAGTTTTATCGAGGTCTCTTCATTAAGTTTCAAACATACGAGGAATTAATCACGTTCAATTTCTATATGTCTGACTGTTATTTTTGTTTATGGTACTCGTCGAGTGAATGTATCTCGCGTTATCATATTTCAAAAAGTTTTTAAATGTGAAGTTTGCGAGCTGCAATGTACAGATTTTTATATTTGAAAATTTGCATGTTTATATCTTTGATGTATAGTTTATAAATGTAATTTTTGTACTTTGGTGGAAACTACTAGAAATTTCTCAATTTCTCAGTTTTTAAACTTTCAAATTCCAATTTTCTCAAATACTAAATTTTCAAATTCCAAGTTCCAAATGTAGAAATTGAGAAAATTAGAATTTGAAAAAATTGGAATTTGAAAATTTAGTATCTGAGAAAATTGGAATTTGAAAATTTAGTATCTGAGAAAATTGGAATTTGAAAATTTAGTATCTGAGAAAATTGGAATTTGAAAATTTAGTATCTGAGAAAATTGGAATTTGAAAATTTAGTATCTGAGAAAATTGGAATTTGAAAATTTAGTATCTGAGAAATTGAGAAATTGAGAAATTGAGAAATTGTAAAATTGAGAAATTGAGAATGGAGAAATTGAGAATTTGAGAATTTGAGAAATTGAGAAATTAAAAAATTAATATATTTATACATTCTTTCTAACTGAAAGTAAAAGTATGAACTACCATAATATTTCTTAACCATAATTACTTCCCTTTCGTGATCACAGTTTTCATACACAGTATCAAAACAAAATTCTTCCTGTATAATTTGTTGAATTAATGAATCACAAACACTCGGTTTCTCCACGCACGCGCACACAGTAACAACATCACACCCAGTTTTAAAGACCCTTGTTAGAGCCGTCTCATTTGAAGAACAACATTCCACAGGAATGCCCATTAAAAATGGCCCTGTTGTAGATCGTGCGTGGAAGATACACGAGGGCCTCACGAAACAATTAACGCATTTTTCGGCAATTATTCAGACCCGACCGGTTGTGCCACCCAAGTCCGGCTCCATCAAAGGGGAACCCTAGGCGCTCCTTATTTAAATCCATCTTGGAACTCGTAAGACCAGTTGCGTCTAGGCGTCTGTCTCAACAGTATTTTCTTGGGATTTTAATGTACTGGGTGTATCTTTTAACGGTAAACACTAATCACATCTTGTGGGTACTTATGACTGAAAAGGAATTTCGACAAGTGTTACTCAATTATTACAATTCTATATCAGTCTACATACTTGCATATCAAATGTCTGTAATTAGTAATTTTTGGTGTAATTACTGAGGACTGAATAATAATTTTTAAGTTTCAAGTATTTAGTAACAAATATCAGGTTCCGAGTATCAAGTGTCAAGTCACAAATATATAGTACCAAGTATCAACTACTAAGTATTAAGTATAAAATAATAAATGTCAAGTATCAAATTTTCGGCGCAGGTACGAAGTACCAAATACCAAGTATCAGATATAGATACTTTATCAAGTAGCAAGTATCCAAGTTCCAAATATTAAGCATCAAGTTTCAAATACCCAAATGCTAAATATTAAATATCAAATTCCAATTACTAAAATATCAAAGAACGAAATTCCGATTACCTAAGTAATGATTACCCAAATATCAATTATTCAAATACCAATCACCCAAATACCAATTACACAAATACCAATTACCCAAATACCCAAATACCAAATACGAAAACATCAAATACTCAATACGAAGTACCCCGATACTAGAAACCCTAATACCAAATATCCCAATACCAATGACTCTAATTCCAAATACCCTAATATCAAATAAACCTATACCAAATATCCCAATACCAAATGCCCCAATATCAATTTGCCCCAATACCAAATAAACCTATACCAAATATCCCAATACCAAATAAACCTATGCCACATAAACCTATACCAAATATCCCAATACCAAATACTCTAAATACCAAATAAACGTATACCAATTGCCCCAATACCAAATATCCCAATACCAAATACCCCAATACCAAATAAATCTATACCAAATATCCCAATACCAAACACCCCAATACTAAATACCCCAATACCAAATACCCCAATACTAAATACCCCAATTCTAAATTCTCGCATACACCTAATACCTAAATACCAATAACTACATTCCAAATACTTTAGTATGACAATACGTAAACACCAAATACCTTTATTCGAAATACTTAAATATGCATAATACTAAATACAAAATATTTGAATATCAAAATACCAGAATACCAAAATACCAAATACCAGCTACTAAGTACCAAATCCCAAGAACAAAGCCCTAAACCCAAACTTCCCCTATGTTCATCAAATCTCGAAAACCCTTATATCCTCTCCGTTTTTCATCACACTGTATATACGAGTAGTACAAGTTAACCGCGGGCTACAAAACGAAGGGTCGATTTTCGACCCTACACAGAGAGAGACAAGAACGACAAGCGGCACTGTTCGAGAGGACGAGTGTCTGGTGGTTTGTCGGTGGACAGTAACAAACTGTGGCCGGGGTCGTTTTGAAGAGTCTTGACAGAAAAACGGGACCAATAGGAGCTCGTTACAACCTCCCTATTCCAATTCGTCATGCGACTTCTGTTTGTTCGTTTTATTTTCGCGTGTCACGGTCTGCTTCTTGGAAACTCCGTTGATCGCAAAGAAGAGAGACTCGCTTCAGGGGGGACTGGTCGCGAGTGATTTAGAGACTCACTTACAATGGCCAGATGAGCGTGGGCGGGACGTTAATTTACGGATCCAGTGCTAAACACAACGTTTGCCTTCGTGATTTTCTCAGATAAAGGCTTTCCTTCGCTAAGCGGAATGCTTGTTCTATGAAAGGATTCACTTGTACCCTTCTCGGAGTCAATATCTTCATTTAGTTCTTTTTCGAACATTTACTGCTTTCATTTATTTCTGCCTTATTTATTACCTTCGTTTTTGTTAGGCCTTACAGGATAGGGTCTAAGGAATCGTATAGGGTCAAGACTCTAATAAAAATAGTATGAAATTACGAGAAAGGTATCGAAGGTAGTCTATATTTGTTGTTAAGGTGTTATCTTCAAAAACGTTCATTTAAGTCACCTGTTTAAGTGATTTTGTAATAAGTAATTTTACTTACCTAAAATCTTCGTGTGTTGGTCTTACTTTTTTAACAATAATATATTGGACCAGAAGCTAGTTTGTTAAAACCACCATACTGTCGTTAAAATTATGTTTCATCTTCTACAAATATTACAAAGAAGGTATTAATAAATCTCCACCTCAGCATGGTCAAAAGAAAGTTTCATCCACAAACTATCATCTGAACACGTAAAAGTCCCACCAATTTCATTCATCGATCATTGGTCAGAAGTAATACCAATCGGCAAATTTTCGCCGGTCGAAAAATGTATCGGAGAGCAACGAACCGGGTCGTAGGCGAAAGGGAGGATGTACAACATAAGGCAAGAGATGCAATATCAAAAAACGGAAGGTTTTCTGAGAGTTTTCTTCGCGTAGACCGGTGCCGTCTGTCGGGAAAGGAGTCCGGTCCGATAGAATATTGGAAACTTTATTCCCGGCTTCGAGGCGGAGGCCAGAAGGAAAAGATGGCGAATAAGGGAGCGGCTGTAAACCATGCATCCCGTTTTCCCATTCAATAAGGGGAATGCGCAATGATTTAGGCGAGCCGGCCAGCCGAGAAAGGTGCAATAAATAGGATAAGCTTACGTGCCCGGAATTCGCTTCGACCTTAGACATACACGTCGATTTCGAAGGGACGAATCACCAGGAACTTTGGCTCAAATATAAATTCGGGTATCATAGAAAATTTATCCAGAAATAATGGCGGCCATCGTTCGACTCTTTATCGATTATGACCGATCTTGTCAAGGTCAATTTCGACATTCTTTTTTAGTTGAAAAGTTGATACGTTTCTGGGAACTGGGTTGTAGGCTTTACAATTATAGAGTTATGCTACTAGTTATTCTATGACATATGTAGTTATATATCATATTATTTATTACGTACAATTATTATTAGTTGTACTGTATATTATATATTAATTTTGTAGCTATTAGTATGTAATTGTACATTAGTTTACTAAGTACTTTTACTATGAACTTAACCCACAATTTTCTAGACAATTTTGTCATAGCTAATTTCTGCAACGAAAAGAATGTTAAAATGTTAGGTAAATTTCCTTCATCGATGCTTGATTGCGGATTATTACAATTGAACCGAAAAATTGCAGTGAAAAAATGACATTCGTACTGCGTGCGTCACGAGTGCGTCACATAGTAGGACAAGGGGTTAAAATATCTTTGCGTATAATTTATGCGTTTACGTTACGTTTAGTCTATATCATGCAATTACACAGAGTTTAGTTAGATTTGGTTTACATTGATTGCTACAGTTATTCAACTGCAGGCTAGACGGCCATTACACAACGGCGGCCATATTAATGATAGTCGAAACCCAACGTAAATCGACCGAAATCGAACTCAGACCCATTTATTTGTCAGTCTGGGGGTTAACGGGTTTTAAATCACCTTATCTTTTATTAAATTCCGATCTAATCTAACGAGAATAATTCAAACCTCTACGTAAATACATTAAACCGAGTGGTTGTTTATAATTCAGACGCAGCTTCTTCTTCGAAAAGGTTATTCAGATTCACCTCAGTTATAACCCCTTTCTGGTAGTTACTCTGAGATACTTGTATACCTATCTATTTGATTACTAAACAAATTAAACATACTTTGGAGTAATGACAATATTCAAAATCAAACGTAAAAGTGAGTTATGTAGATTGCGCGTAAATCAACATAATAGTGGCTTGCGTTACATTGTACAGAATTTTGCTTAGCAATGAAGATGAATTTGCTGTGTCTTTCAATCTTCGACTCCCATCCTTCTCTTTCCGTCGCTGAAGACCACCCACGTATTTCTAGACGATGTGCTCGACGAACACATGGACTGTGCCTCGCACGATTAAAGTTTATGCCATGATTCCACTCTGGCGTGCTTATCATGGTTGGACAATGTGGAAAGAGGTAGCTGCAGGCATGCTCGCCTGGACCCGGGAACAATTAAGACTAATTGCAATGTCGTACAATGATTGGACATTTTAATAGCGCCAGCGGAGAATATTAAATTCACGTACGGTCGGACTATATGGAATTATTGTTAGCCTTTTCTACATTTTTATAATTTTACGCCGACTACCATGTCAACCGTTTGTGAAACGTTGCGAGTAATAACCTTTGCGTTTTTACGAGGAATAACTTTGCTCGACTGATATCTGTGAAATTAAATTTTTTAAACAAATTAGCTGCTGCTCGACGAAAGAAATACGTGAATTGAAAATTATTCTGGCTCCGAATATTCTGACATGTCAACGTCGAGATATGGAAAATTGAAAAATATTCTAGCTCTGAATATGTCGAACATGTTAACTAACCGTAAACGGTAGATGCTTATGTCACCAATATCTTTGACGTCACGAAATTAACTACGTTTACATGGAAATGTTACGACCCATTTCCTAATTATCACCCGAAAGTGGTAAGTTCTGCTACAAACAGTTCCATAGTTCCTGAAAGCAGCGTCGCTTGCACGGTGCAGCGTGTACCTGCGATAAATTAAACAATTCCCGGCATTAAACTGCCTTCGTGAACGGTTATTTATAACGCTACAACATCGAAGAATGCCATTCACATGTGAATCAACTTGCAGTACAAGGGAACACGTGCAAAGCATAATGTGTCGTTATGTCGGCACTCCTCGTCCGGTTCTCTCAGGATGTAGAAGCATAAACGAGCCTTTGGTAGCTGCACCGAGTCCACGAGCGATTGGCTACAAGTTTACGACCGAGTCCCGTCGTGCTTTCGTCGTTAAACATAACGCTGTTATTAAACAATAAGCACCGTTGTGCCGCGCAACGGCAAAAATGACACTCTTCAAATTTCATACTTCACTTTTTTAACGGTGATGACCACATTAAGGAGTTAATTCAACTGACTTCTTAAAATGGACATCACTGTTAGAAAGATGACTCATTCGATTTAACAATTTGAAACAAGGTCTTTTTGAACGAATTTATATACCAACTGTACCGATTAATAATTCTTCATTTTTATATTGGTTTGCAAACTCTTATGTTATATTGTTATACCTTTCAAAACATCGATGTTGATGGCGATGATAATGGCCACGTACTTTTCCAGGAACACAGTTACGAACATGTCGAAAAATGGCTCGATGGTGTCTCACAACATGTGAACAATTTTTGGAGGACACCCACAATTTGAAGGGCAGTTGGGAAAAATATATGGCTAGCGATTGTGCATACTTTGAATACAGCATTTTTCCTTTTTCTCAAATTTATGTTATCTTGAAAAACAAAAATTAAGAATTATTAACCGGTGCACATGGTAATATTTTTATCTCGATAAAGTTTATTTGAGGAAAAGTTAGTCAAATATCCCAGCATGACTATATCGAATACCCAAATACCCCAATACCAAATACACAAATACTCAAATGCTCAAATACCAAATACCCCCATACCAATTACTCAAATACCAAATACCCCAACACCATTATATCGAATACCTAAATATCAAAATACCAAATACCCCAATACAAAATACCCAAATACCAAATATCCCAGTACCAAATACTCCAACACCACTGTATCGTATACCTAAATATCAAAATACCAAATATCCCAATACAAAATACCCAAATACCAAATATCCCAGTACCAAATACCCCAACACCACTGTATTGAATACCTAAATATCAAAATACCACAATACAAAATACCCAAATACCAAATATCCCAATACCAAATACCCCAACACCAGATACTCCACACGAAATACCCCAATATCTAATAGCCCAATACCAACTACCCTCCATACCAATTACTCAAATACCAAATACCCCCATACCAATTACTCGAATACCAAATACCCCAATACCACTATATCGAATAACAAATACTCCAACACCACTATATCGAATACCTAAATATCCCAATACCAAACACCCCAATACTAAATACCTCAATACCAAGTATTCGAATACTCAAATACCTAAATACCAAAAACTCCATTCCAAATACGTTAGTATAAAATACGTAAACACCAATCTTCAAGAAAAAGCTCTGAAGTTTTAGTCCAAGATCGGGCTACGAGTTTCAGTGTAAATTTTGAGGGTGGAAAAATCCTAGAAAGAAGGATAAAAGAGGTAGAGGGAATAGATTTTCTTCGTTTCGTTGACGGGGGTCGAAGAAAAGAGGTGGAAGGCAGGGCCAGTCTCGATTGGAGCAAGTCGTCCGAGGATAGGGCGGCATAATTCCGGCTTGATAAAGCACGGATGATCGGCGAAAAAGATCCCCTTTTCCTTTTACAGACATACGTACACGTCCATGTGTGTACACGCCGAGGAGAAAAGGACCCGGGCCTTTTATCGTGGCATTATCTGGCCTGGAAATCGACACTGGCTTATTGGCGACGCGATTTGAATGCAACGAGATCGTGTGTGCGAGCAGTGTATACTTCGTTGTTGATTGAAAAGCCTGAGCAGACGGTGTCCACGATCATCCCCTACTCGAGGAACCCGTTTACGGGATTACTGGCATTTGATTAATCCCGAATGGAAGTTCGATTGTTTAGCTCGATTTAATTTCGTTATACTGTGTCTGGTTTGGTTAGGTTCGGCAATGGCTTCAAGGTGGCTTAGGTTCTATGGTGGCTTTGAGGGTACGGTTGTTTCTGTTCTTACTTTTTCAAAAATTTAATTGTAATTATACGTGATATGTTAGAGTACATATGTATATTAACTATATAATATGTGACATTGGATATTATATTTTTTTATAATGTATGATATTGTGTATTAAAATTATATATAATGTATATAATAAAATAATGTAAAAAAATAATAGAAATTTTTTTAATCAATAATTGGTAGGATATCGGATACAGCTTGAACAGAAATCCAAAAATAGCAGTTATTTTGAGAATTTCTTTTTAATTCATTGAATAAAATTAATTATTATTCAAACGAAAGCTGTAATTTAATTTCAGAAGTTTAAATATGAGTGTACATTATTCATAGGATGTCTGACAGTATGAATTTTTTTAACAGGATTATGTTATAATATTATTAAAATTATGTCAAATAATATACATTATACTTTCAGCAGAAATCCAATATAAAAATTATTTGAAAACCGTTTTTGAAAAAGTAATTCAGTAAAAATTAATGTATCAATTTAATCAGTAGAATGTAGCCTTCATTGAATTTAATAGAGTGTTTTAAATAATTCATACTATGATTTTATTACCTCCATATTAATAAATGATAATTTAAAATTCTACTTAGTACAATAAACAATTATGAATAATAATTTTTTGTCGCTTATCAGTAAACTGTTTATATATTTATGAAATATCCAGGTTTGCTTAATGTAAATAAATCATGCAATCTATGAGATCCACAAGCTGTAGATTAAAATGATTTATGTTATTTTGCGAACGTTAATGTACCATAAATGCATTAATATCCGCAGTGGTGTTATCAGTAACCATTATCAATAACCCGTGTTTTAATTTCATTACTGATCATTGTCAAATAAAAATTAAAAAATCATACAACATAGGGTTAATTAAAATTACCAATACTTACCATAATTTGAAAAATTTATAGTATAACAATTGTTATGTTAAATTTAAAAAAAATGAAGTTAAAATTTCAAATGAAACGCAAATTACAATGAAACAATTCCGCGAATAATTTATGCGTAAAAATGAAATAATGAATCTTTCCGTTTCGGGTAGAACGATGATTAATTATATCGGTAATAATGATAGCAATTATTCTCGTTGAAATTACAAATGGAAATGACGGAATTCATCGTGTAAAAATCTGCATTCCAGATTCGTAAAAGCGTAGACCGAATGTAAATAAAAATGAAATGTTGCCTGCATACGAAATTATATTTGCTCTAAAAATTCGATGCTTTCGATGAATATTTTTCGTACGAAAATATGTATACACGTTGTACCTAATTTTCCAATATTACAATTTTTATATATTCCTGCAGAATTGCGCAACTTTAATGGCACTCGAAATAATTTTCGTGAAAATTTCGATGTTGCTAATTCGTTACAAAAAAAGTATAGGTAACAAGCATTAAAATATAGATTCTTTTATTAGGGTTACAATTATTATTGTATATTTTTATTTTTTATTTTATAATTTATTTAAAAAAATAAACGATATAAATAAGACAAATAATGCAATGAATACAAATTGTACACAAACACAAGTAATACTAATAATTCCAATAATATTAATAATATTAGTATACAACATAATTAATATGAATGGTATAAATAATATAGATAATATAAGTAATACTAAGAATACAAATGACATAAAGTATAAATAATAAAATCAATATGAATAATAAACATGTACAATATAAAATAATATAGTTAATATAATATAAATAATACAGATAATATAAACGATGTAAACAATATAAATTAAAAAGAATGTAAATAACAGAAATAATTCAAATAACTCAAATACTAACAAGTCGATTATTCTGAACATACATAATAGAAATAATACAATAAAATATTATAACTGACGCAAAAGACATATAACGTTTAGGGATATCTACGATCGATACAAAGATTATTTTAATTTCAAAAGATGCCATAAAAGAAGAGCGTGCGACGTATCGAACGGTGCGATCAGCAACAAATTGGAGAACGAAATTAAATAAATCAAAGAGGGGGGTCTGATCCGCCCCTTCTGTCTTTTATCTTTTCGTCTATCTTCGTAGGGTCGGTGTCCCTCTGGCTTGAGGGATTCTGCCGTTTACAATCCTAACCCCCGACGAATCCCTTAAGCGAGATTTTCAAGACTCCTCGCTTCGTAAACTCGTAGAAATGGCTCCGTTAGGAAAAACTTACCCCCAAGCGACCGTGCGCGTATAAAGTTGCGAAAACGAAGGAAAAGCCGATGGTTGCTCCTCCAATACTTATCTGGAAGTTATGTATTTTAAGGGTTGGGATGAAATTCCGAAGATTTCGAAAGTTTCTCGCACGGAAAGATCGAGATATTTATTATTGGCCACCGATTGCTTCTTCGCTAACTTCGGTCGGACGAAATTTACTCGGAGCTTAATCGACCATGATGAGGATTAAAGGATCAGTTAATTCTACGAAATTTCGAAACGGGAATTGAGTTGGAAGCATGGCGAAATAACTCGAGAGTTGATTCACGCTGAATTGATTCATAGTGAATTTAATTGTGGCGGATAGTATTGCGGTGAATTAAATCACGTAGAATATTGCGCTGAATTCTATCGAGTAGAATGCTATTGTGTTCAATTCTATCAAGTCGAATTCTATTGAGACGATTTCTGACGTGTTCAATTGAATCGCATTGAATTCTATTACTTTGAACTATATCGCGTCGAATTCTTGCGTATCGGATTACATCACGTTGAATTCTATCATATCGAATTACATCACGTTGAATTCTAATGCGTCGAAATCAATTATATGGAATTCTAACTCGTCGAATTTTGTTATATGGAATTCTACCACGTCGCATTCTATCGTATCGAATTCTATTATATAGAATTCCATCACGTCAAATTCTATCGAATCGAATTACATTATGACGGATTCTAACGTGTCAAATTCAATTATAGAGAATTCTATCACGTGGAATTCTATTATATGGAATTCTATCACGTGGAATTCTATTACATGGAATTTTATTTCATCGAATTCTATTGCGTGTAATTCTATTATGTGGAATTCCATTGCGTCGAGTTCTATTATATGGAATTCTAATATGTCAAATTCTATCGAATCGAATTAAATTATTCCGAAATTTAACGTGCCGAATTCTATTATAGGGAATTCTATTATGTCGAATTCAATTATGTGGAATTCTTTCGCATCGAATTCTGTCGAATCAAATTAAATGACGTCGAATTCTATCGCGTGGAATTCCAGTGTATGAAATTCCTTGGCGTCGAATTGAATCACATCGAATTATATTGTACGGAATTCTATTAAATGTAATTCTATCATTCTATGATGTGGAATTCTATTGTGTCGAATCTATTATGTGGAATTCTATCGTATTGAATTCCATCTCGTCGAATTCTGTCGTATCGAATTAAAGTCGCATAGAATTTTTATCATATCGAATTAATTCATGTTGAACTCTAATGTTTCGAATTGATTCGTGTCGAATTCAGTCGCATGAAATTCTACCTCGTTGACTTCTTTAGTAACGAATATATTCGCGTCGAACTGAATCACGTCGAATTCTATCATATCAAGTTTCATAAATTACTCCAAATTAAATCGCGTATTGAATCATATCGAATTAAACCCATCAATTCTACCACTTCAAATTAAATAACACTAAATAACAAAATTACATAAATCTCACTCTAATCGACTCGAATACTATGGTACCCCAACTCACAAAGATGTCAATTCAGAATTTGAGACAAATCACCTAACATTAAATTCTGTAGAATTCCCCAACTCTTGAACTTCCAAATAAATCTAAAAACTGAAACAAGTTTTCAAACCATCTCCCCGTTCGAAAAAAATCGTAACTCTCCGTCCGTGTACGTAATAAAACTAACTCGTAACAATCAAACGCTTATCAGATCGATACTCCAGGATACCAGTTTTTCGATCTGTTTGTTATTCAGTCTTGCAATTTAATCAAAACGAAAAATCGTCCAATCTGCAGTGAAAACGTGGCACCGGAGTCTGTCTGGACTGCTCTTCAAGTTCCCTTTCAACGCAAATTTCGAGGGTCGAAAGAGCCGTGCATCGTACGCGTATCACGTAGTTGCAATTCGTACAGACCGATCATGGTCGTGTCTGTTTCCCTGTGTACATACGTGCATGTACGAACGCACACACACGTGTAACTGAAATACACAGTACATACAGAACGAGTTACATACGTCCTCGACAGACCGAGTATTCCCAAGGTGGCTATAGAATACATTCTGCTTTCGTCCCTGAATGTATGTATGCTGGAACGATAGCCAGCTGATAGCAGGAACGAGCGATGACCGGTTGCTTTGACAAAACCCATAACCATCCCTCTTTCGATTCCCATCCCTCGTGCAACTCCCCGTTTTCTTTTTATCCCGTACAACCAGCCGTGATCTGCCCTTTCAGATCGCGAATTTGGATAATTCCTGTAACGAGAAAGGATTAAAAAGCAGATTCGTAAAATCGAAAGTGATGAAATGTGGAGATCTTGGCATGAGATTGTTCTTAGGGCAACCTTTCTGGAGTTAAGAGCCATTTTTCCCTGATGTGATTAATTATTTTTTTGAAGAGCCAAATATAAGTACATACATCGGTATTAGAAATAATAATATATCCATAAATTCGAAAATTGACGTCCACAATTTTTAAAATTAGCGTCGTCAAATTCTAAAACCACAACTACAAAAATATTTCGTCCCCCATACAAGAATCTACTAAAATCGATTTAGAATTAAACAGGATCACGGCTGCATAATCCTAGGATATATAGTTAGCGACAAAAAGCGTTCCCAGCACCCTGAGGGGTAAGATACGTTTGTTTCGAAAGCAACCCTCGATTTTCCGTAGGACATATGTGTACCGTGATCTCCGGTTGAGTAATTGTTACCGATTTATCAAAACGATATGTCACGGCCATATTGAGGCCGGTCATCTGGCGCGTATAATCTTCGTAGGAACCTAATGTTAGTGTACGACAATGAAAATAAAAAAAGCGAATACATCCCTGGGTGCGTCCTTATCTCGAAACGTTCTTTTCCAAGCAACCACACGGAACATTTAATTGCGTAAAAACGAGAGGAGACAAAAGCGCCGGTGCAAGCCTCGTAGACAAAGACTTATTCTGTCTGGCTGCGAACATGGAAAAAAAAATAAGGGAACGTGCAGACGCAGAGAATAATTTTGAGATTTTTATGTGTCCACGTACACGGAAAACTGCATGTACTTCATTATGAGTTATTATGCGTGTTTCTTCGGAAATTGATACCTTGCGACGGTTTCTGTGGAAGATGTATCAGTGAAGTATTATTGTGATTTTGGGATTTCGAAGTTGGGGTTGGTGTTTTGTGATTTTTTTCAGTTTTAACATTTTAGTTTGGAAATATAAAGTATACTAACTTTTCGAATTAGTAAGTTTTCACCTTTCAAGTTACTATTTTTCTAGTTTTTAAAATTTACAAGTATTTCAGATCTCAAGTTGCTCAATGTTGAAACTCCTAATTTTTAAATTTAATCATTTAAATTTAATTTACTTTTCAAGCTTTTCAGTTTCCAAATGATAAATTTTCCAATTTCCAAATTCTTAAATCCTCAAATTTCTAATTTTTAGATTTAAAAACTCAACTTTTTGAATGATCAAATTTGTAACCTTTTTAAGTTCAAAATCTCTAAATTTTTAAATTCCAATCATTAACAAACATTTAAATCTCTACCTCTCAGATCTTCACATAATCACTTCACCCTCTTTCCGAATACACTTCCAAACAGGTAAAATACCGGTACAGATACCCTTTTCAAGTTCTTAGTTTTCCAGTGTTAAAAATGTCAAAATTTCTAAACCCCAATCACTTACAAACATTCAAAACTATACCTGTCAAGTATTCCAACTAACACTCTCACTCCACATAATTATTTCACCCTCATCAAACACCCAAATGGGTCAAATACCGATACACCCTTTTCAAGTTCTTAATTTTCCAAACTTCCCATTTCATAAATTTCCAATTCAAGATCCCAAGATCCCCAAATTTACAAACATTCAAATCTGCAATTTTCAAAAACTCCACATCCTTCTCCATTAACAAACTTGCAAATAGGTCAATTAGCCTAACAGGTCAAACAGGTAGGCTAACGAATCCTACCACTAGCACGAATGAATATAATCAAAAAGCGATCCTCTTTTATCACTGATCAATCAAAAATTCCCAATTTACCCTGTATCAAAGCTGTTCCATATCGCAACCTACACGTACACGTATCTACACACACGGTATATCAGTGCACGATATACGCTCGAAAACGAGAACGTCATCAAAAGCAACAAACGGCAGCAGGAAGCGTGCATCAAAAGAAATATCCCGTCGGTGTCGATGATAGATCGGCCATCAATCTTGTTGGAAATGTGCATCAGGGTATCGCGAATCACGGCACGTCGCTTCGATGATGACTATGTAAACCTTTTAACATCGTCGAGCCCGTTTTGCTTGTCCAGGATGGTTCTCTGGGAGTCCAGGCCCGTAACAGCCAGCGAAATCATTAGGGGATCGAAAACTGATTAAGGGAGGGGTGCAGTTAAGCCCGTATGAAAGAGTCACGGTGGTCCCTCATTGTCGAAGCTGGCCTATTCATTTGCCGCATTATCTGCTCGGATCACGTGCGGTTGATACTCATCTATAATTTGTCCGTTGACGTCACCGATAGCTGCCGTTGCTGCAACGTTCCGTGGCTCGTGCTAGCACGTCGTCACCCGAAACACCCTATGCTCTTTCATTTTCCTCGGCCACCCTTCGCGAAATTGAAAGAAAATATTAACCGGATAACGGGAACGACAAAGAGGGACACCTTTTGTTCACGGAACGGGGGATTTTGATAATTCGGGAATGGGGTTGAGGAAATTTGAGAACTTGGGAAATTTCGGGGTGGGTGTAATGTTGCGACAGTTGTGCGTTCGGAAATTTTGAAATTGAAAGTTTGGAAATGTAGTTTGAAATTTAGGAATTTGGATGTGTCCACTTCTAGGTTGAAGGGTAGAAAAGTTGGGACATTTGAGGATTTAGAAAATTTGAGGGTGACTGAAATTTTAAAAGTGATATTTGTAAATTTAGAAATTTTAAGAGCTAGAAATTTGATTGTCTGAGAAGTTTGAAACTGAAGAATTTGGATAGCTGACAACCCTTAGCTCTAAGGGGTAGAAAAGTCGGGGAAATGTGATACTTATAATTCATAACTTACATTTCTAATTTATATCACTTATATGGTTAATACTTATGATTCATATCTATTAAATACAAATACAAACTTCCACATTTAACCCTTGGCTTATAACATCGGGTCAGACTCGTGACGTACGTTACAATTCAAATGTGACAAACCTAAATCGTATTTGCATAAAGATCGAGTTTTGACTTGGATACCAATTGTAATTTGCATAATTGAAGATCACTAAATTGCAAAATATAACATTTCAACGTCCTCATTCATCTTAATCAAGTAGCTCTAACTGCCAAAAAACTTGTATGTTAAGGGGTTGATATAAAAATGTCGTCACATTGTCGAAATATTCATTAAGACATAAGTTGTACATGTCAGCTGATATTTACTTATTAATTTATTCACATTTGAACACTTTATGTTCGATTTACAAATATGTCTTTAAAGTTCTAGTATTAGAGTATCTACCTAATCAATATGGATGATAATCCGACTAAAAAATAGCTCGTTCTTAGTTCTAGTATGAATCTAGAGTATCTACCTGATCAATATGGATGGTAATCCGACTAAAAAATAGCTCGTACCAGAATCTGCAGTACCTGAATAGCTGTAGTCTCTCAGCAATGTGTATACAAGCAGGTAAATACAATCGATCGTCTGGTAGAGTAGGCAAGATCGAACAAGAGTAAAAGTGGAGGCGCCTAGTACCATTTGTATTTGAAGGGTACACTCAACATCTTAACCTGGTGCTCTCGAGGCAGCGAGGGTTAACCCGATCTCGAGAAAATATCGACGAGGACATCGATCCAGGGCCAGGTTAACAGGGTTAACTATGTACAATACCTTCGATCAGCATCGGAGCTAGACGAGCTTTCCGCTTGAACAGTGCTCGCATTTCGGTGGCGTGCTGAAAAGAAGAGCCCTCGTCTCGAATTCAACACCTACCCGTTTGTTCTTCTCTCTTTCTTACTCCCTTATTTCCTTTTTTATCTCCAATCTACTTTGATTTGAATACGCAACCGCCGTGGCTGGTTATCCAAAGATAAATCTTTCGAGTCCCCAGGAGAGACGAAAAGGTCTGGAGCTTAATTGAGTATTTCTCCATTCTCTTACCTCGTTCGTTGTTCTCTCTCCGTTTCTCTCTTCATCCCTCTCTCTGTCTGCCACCACCGACTTGATTAATTAGATTTTAATCTTTAACTGGCCGGATGATTCTAGTCTAGCGTTCTACGCTCGTAATAACTGCAATCCACCGGGCGATATTGTTTTACGACACCCTTTTGTCTTGATATCCGATGGAGGAGCCGGGAGATGGTGTTTCTCTTTGAATCGCGATTTAAGGAGAATATCGTTCGTTAGCTAGTCTGTGTTCTCTGTAATGCGCTTCGGGGATTGATCTTATTATAACTGTTCATTGATTCGATGATTATTGCCGTCAATTAGTACGCACGGCTTCCGGCGATGCGATTTAATGCGGTAGACCTGGCACCTTTTGGCTTCGGTGACTTGGGAAATTTCGGATTCTTGAAATTTGCGAGTTTGGGAAACTTGCTTTTTGGGATTTTTGGAATTTGAGGAATTTGAGAGGTTCAGGAATTTGAAATCTGGGATGTTGAGAGGTTAGGAATTTGGGAACGTTGAGAGTTTGGGACTTTAGGACGTTGAAATATTAGAACCTTGAAATGTTGGAGCCTTAGAAAATTAAAACCGTGGAAAATTGAAACCTTGGAAATTTGAGTCTTTGGAAATTTGAAATCTTAGAAAATTGAGACCGTGGAAAATTGGGGTTAGGAAAATTGAATCCTTGGAGAATTATAACCTTGGAAAATTGAATCCTTGGAAAATTGGAATTTTGTAAAATTTTGATCTTTGAAAATTGAAATGTGGAAAAATTGGAAACTTGGAAATTTTAAACCTCAGAAAATTGGATCCTTGCATAATTGAACCCTTGAACAACTGAAACCGTGAAATTTGAGACCTTAAAAAATTGGGACCTTGAAACTACGAAAAATCAACAATCTTCAAAATTGTCATGTTGGAACTTTCAAATCGTCACCTAATGAAACTTTGGGACTTCTTTTAACCTTGAAACTCCTTTGAACCTCGTGACCTTGGAACTTTCGCATCCTCACCCCTTATAACCTTGAACTTGAAGACTTGTAATTCGACTTCTCCCAAAATGATAAAATAAGTATTTAAACATTTTTTCATTTTCCAACTACCTGGGAAAATGATTTAAGGGTTTCATTAATTTTAGACAAGGTAAAAGTGAAGGTCGAATGACATTTCTTTTGAGAAGGATCCTAATGAGACTATAATTATCTTGCCAGAGACAGAAAGACAACTTTCACCCCTTCATTGTCTTTTAGCACTGAAATCCCAGTCCCTTCTTTCTCTGCTCGAAACAGAGAGGAGGAAGTTTAATAAAGAGCTTCCTCTTTAATCCCACTGTTCTTTTCTCCTTTTTTATTTTCTGTTTGCTAAAGATTAGGGTACTCTTCATTAAAACGTACATACTCCAAAGATCGAAGTTCATGGAAAATTCTGTTTTTCAGTGATTTGTCTGTCATACATGTAGATTTACTGTGAACATAAAATTTCATTAAAATTAGTGTTATATTTAGTATGATATTTATCAAAGAATATTACATTATATAATCATTTATCAGATGAAATGTTTGAAATTATTTTCAGTTAAAATTGTTTTAAAATAAAAATATTAAAATTTTTAGATTTCGTATAAAAACTGACTTAATTAAAAATTTACATTCAACATCTACAATACCAAATTGCAACTGAAATTCACAATAAAAGCTTACAATAAAATTCTGCATTGTAAATTTACAATAAAAACAATGTTATTCTCATAAATATTTTTACAAATATTATTTTTAATATTGAAGTTTTTTTTATTACAATATTTTTTACAAGATTTTAACAATATTGTGTTACAATGTATTATTTCTTAATAATAATATATATAATTAAAAGTAAAAATTGTATACTTGAAAATGAGTTGAACAGTGTATTATACAAGAAATTTCAATTAATTTACATTCCGTCATTCAACATTTTTCTTTGCAATTTTATATACATAAAAATCTAATGTCTAACGAATATAATGTCCTTTAAGTTGAAATCAAAATTTTTGGAGATGAAACATAGGATACGAAACATACTAAGTTAATAGGGTATATTGTTATACATATGATGTATGTTATATGTTACGTGAATACTTAATATGATAAGTACTTATTAAGTATTAAATGTTCTTAATAATTTATAACTAATGTTATATCCACAGCCATGTGTTATTCTAGAAATGACATTTTTAACAAATTAATCTCAATTTTACCACATATTGTAATTTATGAGTGTCATATATTGTAGCTTCTCAATATATCAAATATTGATGAATTAACTAAATTCCTATAATTTAACCATCCACTACAAACGAACTAACAAACGAAATTCTTGTCTGTTTCAGGTAAGTGGTAAAGAAACAACAAGGATCCGAAAGCAGTAAGTCGGCCTCAAAACGATCACAGTTTACCGATCCATTAATAAGCGAGCGTTCGATAGCAAAGAGCGTCTCCCCTAATAAATATAGATGGAGGCACGCGCGAGTTTGGGGAATTAATTAGTGAAAATTCAACAGTGGAATCAAGGGAAAAGGCGGGCCTGTGCTGTAAAGATTGGTCTGCAGGTTGGGTTAAGGGTGGCGGGGTAGACTTTGGTACTCGAGACTTTGCCCTTCCAAAACCCTCGTAGCAACGAGCTTCTCCCGAGGGAGAGCTGCCTTTCCTCTTCGGCTCATTCAAGCTTCCGTTCTCTTCTCCATTTTCCACAGCCTCTCGCCAATGGTAGTCGACCTTTTTTCCTCCCTTTTCGACCGATACTCAATATTAACCGCATCTCGCCAACGCCAACGCCGTTATCGTTATAATAAAGAAGGAGGGAAACGGCTGGCGAAGCGAGACACAGCGGCGAGAGGGTGGCGAGAAACGAAAACGCTGCAACGCGATTATCTACGACCACCACCCTGCCAGATCATTTCGGAAACGACTCGTAGAAAGTGTAGAATATTTTATACACCCACGCGTAAATTGCCACCACCGACAAAAGGGCTGTATTTCACGGTTATGCTCTGGACGAAATTCGGGGATTTCGTCTGCTACGGACTTTGAGGTTTAGTTTTATTTCGGACTTCTGATGTTTGGTGCATTTCTCAATGGTGCGTTTTGGAATGTTAGTGAAGATGGGTCGTAAAATTAGAAAATTATAGAGTACTGATGGGTTGATTCGAATTTTGAAATTTTTAGATATTTGAGTCTCCCATTCAAAATATTGAAATTTACAAAACTTAAAAAGAACATATGTACAATATTGACCGTTGCATATTTGCAAATATTCGCATTAAAAAATTTTTAAATTTCCACATTTTCATTTCTCAAATCTACATATTTAAAATTTTCAAATCTTTTTTATTTTAAATTACAAAATTTATTACTGTTCGTGAAATGTGTGTCGATTTTAATGGATATATCCAATTAATGTATACATTAAATTATATTTCATCGTTTGCTTTATTTTTTATTTGAAAATGTATTTTATGATCCCATTAGTATTAAAATTCACAACCTTTCACATTTGTATAAACTTTCTGATTTCTAAATTTACACATTTGTCATCAATTTGTCCTCCTCCATTTACAAATTTGCAATTCTGCATAAAATTGTAACAAACTGAACCAAGCTAAAAATAAAATTAATACAAATGAACGACTTTGTACCTTGGGTTAATACTGTGATTACGCATTTCTCTGATTGCCTTCTTAGACAAATTACAGTCGGCCAAACTCTGTTACTCGTTGTGAATAAATGATGAGTTCCGACACGGATGTACCCTCGTTGTTTGGTGATTTTTTCACGAGCCACCGACGAAATAGCAGCGAACAGGGTTAGAACAGAGGGTGGAAACGCAGAAACGGACAAGCACCCTGGGGCCTCGTGCTATAACCCTCTTCACCCTCTGCCGCGTCAGTTTTCACACTCTACTCGATTATCCGGCGCGAAGACGAATCACCCTCCGTCGATATTCACGCACTGCTCATTCAAAACTATTCCATTTTCAATATTTTACGCATTCTGAATACTCCAGGCGTTTACATCGATTTCAATCACATATCCACGTACACACGGAACGTATTCGGTTTTACTCCCTCAAAATTCATTCTGGAAATTGTTTGCAATATTTGTAAAAAAAATAAACATTTGCATGAAAATTTGCTTTATAATTCGGATGAAGGAATGAAAAATATTAGGAGATAGGATATAATGGTTTCAGGTGTGTAGTCTGCCTCACAAGAAGTCCTGCGAGTCTAATTGGTCAGAGTCGAAGAGACACGCCCTCTTTCAGCTCTTTTGCACTTACTGCTTATTCAAAGTTATTCATTTTCAATATTTTTCAGATTCTGTTTCAAGCGTTTCACATCGATTTCAATCGCAGAACTACATACAATGTTGTATATGAACATACAACACATTAAATTTTAGTTTCTCAAAATTTGTTATGGCAATTCTATCTAATGTTCTTTAAGAAATAAACTTTTGTTTCAAAATTTTCTGAAAAATCGATTACAAAAATTGAAAATGTAAGGAAACAAAACATATCATAGTTTCAAATATGTAGTACGCGTGACTCACAAGAAGTCCTGCGACTCTACTGGATCAGAGTCGACATGCCCTTTGTCTTAAAATTTAAATTAAAGTATTAGGAAAAAAAATGTATAGTTTCAAGTACGCAAACGGAACGGTATGAAGTGAGCAGTGTAACAGAAGGGCGTGTCTCGACCAATTAAATCCGGGGGACTTCTCGTGAGGTGCGCGTGTGGTCGTTGAATGAACGGGTTGTAACGTTGATGAACGACCGCAGTCCATCTTCGGGCTTTATCGAACAGGACGGAACAAAGAGAGTAGACGAAACAATATAAGAGGCACGAAATGATAATCGTAACGAAGGAAAGAATGGGTGTCGGCGAAATAATATCCCGGTATAAGCCGCCGAGACGAATGAGCGAATTTATTATCGCGTCAGCGTATAGTGGTTGTTGTGTTGCGATGAGAACGGGGCGTAAGAGCCGGGGTTGCTTCTTATTCTCATGAATAACGCTTTAACGCCATTTTTTATGTCTCCCGCGGCCACGTCGTTTCTGAAACAAGCCCGAGAAACGAGGTATTTGGATATTCACTCGACCCCCCTGAGATATCCCGCGGTTCGACACCGCCCCAATACGGAAATTTACATTTGGCCAGGCCTCGAGCGCGCGTTTGCCGATTTCCAACACCCTTCCATCGAAATCAAGCCGAGAATGCCTCTATTATCGGATCAGAGCCGCGATGGAAGTCTACGGTTTCGGCTCGGCCAAAGTAATTGACATTACCTACAGCGGGGAACTGAAGGCTGTTGAAAGTACCGCCCCTAATGGCGGTGGGTTCGCGTGATTGTATATGCATTAGAGTCGTACCTAGAGGGTGAATGGAAACGGTCTCTTTTTTACAAAGTGCGCAAGAAGTGCGTGATAGACTTATGGTTACACGGAAAGACTCGCTATTGCTCGCTGGGGGGCTCTCCGCCCACTAAACTCCTTGATAGTCACCTTTCGGCACTTTTGACAATTTTTTGGGGAGTTTTGGAACATTTTAAGAAAATTTGGTTCTCTGACGAAAAGTCGTATCATGGTTTGCCCTGTACATTTGTACACACTAGTGAGTAGTCTGGATGAGGTTTTAGAATTTGTGGAGAATGTTCGTGTGCACGTGCCTCACAAGAAGGCTTACGAAACGGTCGAATAGCAAGGGATGTTATTCACGAATGACACAGCTCATTAGGTTTATATGCAGTTATTTGCAGTTCTTGTCATAAACGAATGAAACCAGTGTGTGAAAAATTCATGGTAAACTGATAGTCCGAAATGAAAATGATTTGTTTGACGATTAAGGATTGTACCATTAATAGAGAGGCGCCTGAAGTATCAAAGATGAAAAATTTGAGATGGCGCGATGTCTTCGGGTTCGACGCGTGCTCGACCCGTAAGACAATCATGATGGCTGCCATTAGCGAACCTCTGGTTCGTTAATGCGCGTCAGTGCCGATGAATCTGCTTTCTTTTGATCAATTTCTCGATCTGGCGACGGTACGCGTGCCATTACGCCGTCTCCGCTTTCTTTGTTCGATTACGAGCGATTCAAAGTACCGGTTGCCTCGGATAATCGGGAATCCACGACAAGAGGGTGAGGTTAAGGAGACAAGAAAGTAGAGGAGAGGACACGGGAATCCCTTCTATCATTGCTTCTCTCGTTCCTCCGGCAATTTCGACGACTAGCGAAGGGGTGCGCCTTCCTGTATTTTATGGGATGAACGAGGATTTGTACGAGGACGCGTGTAGGCGTCCCTCCGAATCTATCCTTGTTTCTGTGTTCGGTACTTCCAGATTCTTTACCGAACCTCGGCCATTCCAATCCTTTGATCGTTAAATATTAAACGAGTCGTTCGAACCATCGAAATAACAGCTTCCTTCCTTCCTCCGTTAAACGATCTTCCTCTGATACTATTTCCGAGCTCGATTGATTTCACGGATCATTAATCGTATCGATCGTTGTTCAAGACATGCTCGTTCGTTTCGGCAGTTTTGAGGGACTTTGGGACTTAGAGCTTTGGAGATTTGGGACTTGGGTGAGGAGTTTGAGATTTGGTCTTTGGGAGTTTGGGACTTTGGGTTTAGGAATTTAACACTGAGGATTTAGGGGTTGGATTTTACAAAATTGGGACTTTGGGACTTTTGAGGTTTGGGAGTATAGGAATTTGCTATTTTAAGATTTTATGAGGTTTAGGATTTTAGAACTTTAGGACATTAGGAGTTTGGTAGGTTGGGACATTGGGATGTAGATATTGAGCTCTGAATTTTTGGGACTTGGGTGAGGAATTTGAGAGATTAAGTCTTTGGGAGTTTGGAACTTTGGGAGATTAGGTTTTAGGACTTTAACACTGAGGCTTTAGGGGTTGGATTTTACAACTTTGGGACCTTGAGACTTTTAAGGTTTGGGAGTATAGGAATTTGCTACTTTAAGATTTTTTAGAACTTTGGGACTTTAGGAGTAGTTTATTTTGGTAGTTTCGGACAATGAGACTTAGATACTGCATTTGGAGATATCAGGTTCGAAAATTTGAGAGTTCAGGTATTTTCGAAATATGGGCTGCAAGAGGTCACGGAATGTAGAATTTTAGAATTTTTATAGTTTGGGACTTCACCAGTTTAGAAGTATAATAATTTGGGACTTCAAGATTTTAGGAATTTGACACATTTAGACTTTTAAATTTTACAAGTTGTGAGATGTTAAAACTTTGGACTACTAGGACTTTGACTGTTTGGGACTTTAAGACCTTGATGCAGTGCTTTGACTTGGGACTTAAATTTATAACCTTGGAAATTTAGCTTTTTGCTACTTTAGGACTGTGGGATTGATTATGATGATGGAACGTTAGGATTTGGTAGTTTAGTATTTTGGGACTGAAGGAATTTAGCTGTTCGGGACTTTGCAAGTTTGAAATATCTTTGAGACTTAGTGATTTGATACCTTGATAGCTTGGGACCTTCATGCTTCTGTGTTTTGAAATTTTGATGTCTTATGCTTCACCAATTCCATACCTTTATACCTTCATACCATCAGACATTCATATTTCTGCATCTTGATATCTTGATGCCATGATGCTTCCACAATTTCGTATCTTTATTCCTTCATACCATGAAACCTTCATACTTCTGCATCTTGATATCTTGATGCCTTAATATTTCACCATCTTGATGTCTTGATGACTTAATACTTCACCATCTTGATATCTTGATGCAGTGATACGTCACCAATTTCATATTTTCATACCTTCATATTTCTGCATCTTAATATCTTGATGCCTTAATACTTCACCATATTGATATCTTGATGCCTTGATACTTCACCGTTTTCCATACCTTTACACCTTCACACCATGAAACTCTTATACTTCTACATTTTGGTATCTTGATGCTGTAATACTTGTCCATCTTGGTACTTTTTTACCTAACATCATAAGACCACGTTGCTTCTGTACTTTGATTCTTTGATGCCTTGATACTTCACCATCTCCGTACTTTTCTACCTTAATATCTTGAGACTCTCATGCTTTTATATCTTGATACCTTGGTACCTTGATACCCCGTACTTTTCTATACCTTAAAATCTTGATACTTTGACAGTTGGATACCTTGAAACTTTAAATCCCGGAGCTCTGAAATCCTGAAAGTTTAAGAGCCCGAAGCGCTCCCAGTTGCAATCTCCCGAAAGTGTAGTACCGTATAAAACGTGAAATTGTTAAAGATATCCGATTCGGGGGAATTGACCTTTTGTCGTAATTGCAACAGTTACATCAACAAAGAGAGCCGAGAGGGTCCCAAGAGCGGAGTCGCCAGAGGACATTGCTGCCAGGAGCCGATAACTACCCAGAAAGGACGAATCGATGAATTTCGTAACAGCGAATTTCCGCGGGTAAAGGGTGGCGTGGTGGTCTTGGTGAGTGGGTGGGCAGCACCACCGGCACCAGCACAGGGATGTAACTCGTAGTGGAGTCGCTTGGAACGGGGTGTGTAGGTGGTTCGTGAGCGAGGACGAAATCAATAGCGCCGTCGGGTTCATAGCGGCGCGCAGGAAGCGTCCCGTAGAAAAGGGACAAATGTATATAAATTTAAATCAGACCGTTGGTCCGAGCCAGAGTTAGTTTCTTGTTCGCTTCAGGGCTCGTTGAACTCGAAAAGAGAACTGTTTCGGGACGATCATCCTCGAGAATTCGTGTCTCAGGAACGATCGAAGATCTGACATTCACCGTTTCAGCTTTTCAAACGGCGCACAAAGGGTTTGTCGATTGGAAATGTGAGACGTGTTTAGAATAAGTGTTTATTTTGCGTCTCTCTTTCAGTTTGTATACTTCTTTTTGGCGATTCAGAATCTTGTTGCAAATTCATGTCGTATGCAAATTTAATCATCTTCGCTGAGAATGTTTGGATGTTGCGGTTGCGTTGGTAGAAGTCCGGAGAGTCGGCGACGCACGAGATTTAGTCTATAGGTGCACGATTTTTGGCTGTAGATTATAGGTTTCGAACTTTGCGAATTTAAGATATTGGGATATTTTTAGATTTGGAGACTTTTGATTTTGAGAGTTTCAGGGTTTGGGACATCGGAATTAGTAGACATTTTGCAATTAGATCACTTCGAGGCTTGAAGATTCAGGATTTGAGAATTCAACTTTGAGGATTTGGGGATTCAATGACTTGGGTATTTGGGGTACTGGAGAAGCTGGGGACTTATAAGTTTTATAATTTCGATATTTTTAATTTTAGAGATATTTAGACCTTTGGATTTTGGGACTTTGAAACTCTGGGTCCTGGGACATCGAAATTGAGGATTTTGGAACTCAGTGAGTTAGGACCTTGAAGATTATTTTGAGATCTAGGTACTTGGAGATTTGGGGAACTGAAGGATCTGGAGGTTTTGGGAACTGAAGAATCTGGAGATTTAGAGATTGTGATTTTGGAATATTGGAACCTTTGGTTGTTGGAACTTTGAAATATTGGCAATTTCAGAATTGTTAGAGATTTGGAACTTGGTGACTCAGAAACTTGAGAACTGTGGGACTTAGGAACTTGAGGACTTTGGGATTTAGAAATTTGAGAACTTGGGTATTATCTGAATTTGATGATCTAAACTTGATGACGTCAAACCTTAAGTAGATCTTGAGGACCTAAAAACTGGAACACTTAGACTCCTTGATCTGCAAATTTCAGAACATTAGGACCTAGAATCCTGGGAACTTGTGGACTTAAAAACCTAAATACCCAATTTGCAAACCTTGAACTTTGTGACCTGGAACTTTTGCAAAGTCTCAAAACCGTGAAACACAGGAATTTAAAGTAAATTTATAAATTTGATGACAAACCTCAAGTCACTTAATACCAAATACTGAATGGAATTTTATTTCAACTGCAAAATATTTGAAATAAAAGTCTGTCAACTTCTCACACTATACCTTTCTATGGATATCAAGAACCCGTCCACATAGCCAGCTACACACGGTACATCCTTATGGTTATTTCGCAATATTTCTGACATGTCCGCATCCGACAATTGTATTTGTTATCTTCGGAACCTCGAATACAATTTAAATTTCACCTCAAGACTTTTCCTATCTGGATTTGACATTAAGATTTCAAGAAACAGGAAATCGATTTGATACAGGTAGAGGGTGTAGCTGTCATTCATTTATGAACCAGATACGGATGTAGATGGTTAGGTGTTGATAAAAGATTCAAAAGGGAACGGGAAAGAATGTCGGTGGCTATAGACATGGTATTACGATATTATGTATAGACTTGGGGATTCTTTATCTAGGTTTCTAACACTTCAAAGACGACGTTGGAATTCTTCTTCGGGTTTATTCTATTCTCATTTGCTGTTGTAATCTTATATCAAAATTCTTCGAAATTCTTCACGTTCCGAATGGAAACACTTTGCTGAACGTTTCTGACAGCTGGTACGTAGTTGAAATAAAATTTTAATTTGGCAAAATTATTATTGGGTTCTGGATGAAAACTTGTGATATCAACTTTGACACTTAGGAAATTTGGAATTTTGAAAGGTTAGATCCTAAGGAATTTTTTATTATAGGACTTTGGCGCATAGGGAATTTCTAGCCAGTGAAATTTCGACTATGGGGAATTTGGTACCACGAAAGTGCATAATCTAGGGAATTTGGAACTATAGAATTTTGACTATCTAAGGAATTTGTGTGTTAGATGTTCGAATATAGAGAATTTTTAAGTTGGAGTCTACCATGCCTAGGGAATCTGGGACTATAGAACTTCTCTATCTAGGGGATTCGTACGTTTGAAATTTGAGCATAGAAAATTTGTGATCTTGAGATTCTATTGTCTAGGGAATTTGAGACTATAGAGAGACTATATAGAATCTTGTAATTAAGATAATCTAGTATTTTAAATATAACATCTTGAAACTTTAGTCCCCAGGAAATTTCTGACTATAGATTATAGTAATCAGAAAGTTACTACTCGATTATAGTAACTTTAGAAAATATCGAATTTATTATCATGAAACTCTTACCTCGTGAAAAGTTAGCATCCGAATGAAAGGTACTCATCTAAGTTAGAACTCGAAGGGATAATTTAAGTTACTACGTGCGTCAGCTAAGTTATCAAGCGAGCCAATAAGATTCGAATTACATTCGGCTGCCAACTTACCAGACGCGCGGAGTGTGGTAAATAAATATAGGCGTCGAACAATGGACGCTTCAACACGAAATCGCTTGATCTGGCAAAGTTTTCCAAGCGAACAAAGGATCGTACGCGGCGTAGAAATTTCTGGCCGAAAGTCTCCATTGAGATGGAAATATTCAGGCAGTGGTGCTATTAAAAATTTAGTATCGGAACTCTTCCGAAATTACATTTTATAGAGGCAATTCGTTCTGCGGCGCACCGGGATTGGCTTGCATTAATAATGCCTTTATGTGGCGCACCGGGTGACCCCGAAGTCAGCATTCACCCTCGATTTTCACAACACGCCACCCTTCTCTTTCTGTCTTAATCTTTTTATTACCGACATTGCAACCCTTCGAAATTTTTCGGAAAATTCTTCGACAGAGTACCGAACACTACGACCACAACAGTCAAAATGTCTAATTTTAATTTCATTTAAAAATTTTTACTTTATTTTACTTTTCATTTAATTACATTTCATTTTTTAGATTACAATTTCATTTGAAAATTGTTACTTTATGGTTACATTTCAATGATGTGATTTTGCAGCGATAAAGGTGTAATATAATTTTATTTTTGTGTCATTTGTTCAGTATGAAAATAATTTTTTATCATGGCTACTTATACCAACTTTTACTGGTACTTTGGGAAAAAATAAAAGGGTCTAATTATTATACTTACCATACTTGTCATGATACAGCAGTTATAATTATATAACATGTTCCTTTTGTAACATAGTAAATTAATAAATATAAAAATATTCTGTAATTACATATTTTTTAAAGAGCAGCCATTGCGACTGGTTTCGATAGAAATAATCTTAACTATTGGTAATTCTAGTGTCAAGTAGAAAAAAGATCTAAAAAGTGTACTTCGTTGGACGAAAACCGAGAGGTTGACCTTTTAACCGGAAGTTGAAGGTTGGAAGCAACGGCACATTGTACAGGCAGCGTACTACTACAGAACATTGCATTAAGCAATAACTAATAGCAATTTCGTTAGAAACCGCAATTGCTGTGACCACAAGTGGAATTGTTTCGAGGGGGTTGCTACTTCGTCTGCGCTGCTACCCTGAATAGCAGCAAATTTAATTGCACCGGGAACTTCTATAAGACTGATTTGTCGACGCTTTCACAAATATTGATCAATTTTTAATGGGAACTGCGGTTACTTCGAGATTGGAATTTTCCCGGTGACGAACAGCTTGTTATGAATTAAATCAATTGCTTTAATTTTTATTCCGACACGTCGCTGTTCGGCGATTTACAACTTTGGAATCTGGGGGTTTTTGGATTGTTAGGCTTTGAATTCTAGGGGGTTGGAGAGTCTTGAGAGCTTAAGATGATTTGGAGATTTTGGGGTTTAGAGATTAGGGGATTTCAGGAGTCACAACTTTGAGGTTTAGGAATTTGCAGATTTGTGGATTTAGAGATTTTGAGACTTTGAGGATTTCAGGACTTTGAGGTTTAGGAATTTGCAGATTTGTGGATTTAGAGATTTTGAGACTTTGAGGATTTCAGGACTTTGAGATCTAGGGATTTGTAGATTTGTGGATTTAGAGATTTTGAGTCTTTGAAATTTTTGGGATTTTGGAACTACGAGAATTCAAGGTTTAGGAATGAGATCATTTTGAGACTGTAAGATATAAAGGCGGAGGATTTTTGAATTTTTGAATTTTCATATTTTGGATTTTTGGGTTTAGGAAAATTTGAGACTTGGGTTTTGGAGATTTAGGGATCACGAGAATTTTATGTTTAGTGATAGTAGGATTTGGAGACGTTAAGATTTAAGGATTTTGAGACGTTAGGAATTTGGAGATTTTAGAATCTGACGATTTAGAATAATTATGGATAAATTTAGTTATGTCATGATTGAATTGAATAGAAATCTGTCAAATCGAATTGAATCCAATTACAATCTTTCACGCTGCACATCATCACATTAAAACGAGTCACTTCAAATTCGATAGTGTCGAACGGATTGGCATCAAATTGAATTGAACAAAATCGAACCGCGTCGAGTTGAATCTAATCTATCAAATCGAACTGAATTCAATAAAAATCTATCGCATCGAATATCATGATGATAAACTGAACCATGTTAAAGTGAACTGTGTCAGATTCAATAGTGCCAAATGAACTGGCATCAAATTGAATTTCACTGAATTCAACTGTGTCGACTTGAATTCGATAGAAGCCTATTATATGCAACCAAATGTGATCAAAATCTACTATGTCGAAGTAAATTTAATTAAAATCTGTCACATCGAACATCACACGAAACAACTATGTTAAAATGAATTGTGTCTATTTCAATCCTGCCAATTAGGCCGGCATCAAATTAAATTGCACCGCAGTGAATGCAATGGAATCCATTATATCGAAGTAAATCTGACCAAAATCGCATTGAGTTCCATTGTATCAAACTAAACCATGTTAAAATGAATTGCGTCGAATTCAACAGTGAATGCGCTGGCATCAAACAAACTTGCACCGAAATGAACTACATACGGTTGAACCTGATGGAAATCTATGATGTAAGACTAAATCTGATCAAAATCTATTATGTCGATCTAAACGTGATTAAAATCTATTAAATCGAACAACATCGCATCAAACTGAACCTCGTTGAAACGAATGACGTCATATTCAACAGCGAATGCACTGGCATCAACTGGAATTGCACCGATTGAACCACATGCGGTCGAGTCCCATTGAAATCTATGATATGGAACTAAATCTGATCAGAATCTATTATATCGAACTAAATGTAATTAGAATCTGTCACATCGGACATCATCGCATCAAACTGAACGGCGTTAAAACGAATGGCGTCATATTCGACGGCGAATGCGTTGGCATCAAATAAACTTGCACCGAGTTGCTTCATGCGTTCGTATAATCTTTTATGGTGACAAGATCGACGACAACGACGAAGAGGTTGGCTAATGAGAATCTACGACGGATGTTAAGTCAGGTAGCCAAAGTTCCGGCGGGTAACAAGTTCCTAAGCAAGGTGGGCAAGTTAAGTAATTTGTGGAGCAACCAGCTGCGGCGAATAAGTCATAACTAAGGTAGATTGTGACTAATTGTGTCCCAGGTGGGGAGGTCAGCAGTCGTTTTCCGAAAACGGTTGACTGAGCGGATAATTCGGTCCGAGTGAAATTTAGGCCACCTACCGTGCGATACCGCGCAGGTAGCGGCATCAAACCGCTCGTTTAAATTTGACTTGATCGATCCTCAAATAGACGAAACATGGACGGATTATTTTAACCGCATCGATTATTCAAATCTCGTGTCACGGACACAGGAAACTTTGAAACGATAATTTTTCGCGATAATTATAGATAATTATGCCTCATTCGGGCCGATCGATTCTCGATATAAACGGGTCAAGACTGTCGGTAATTCGCGTCTCGTCGCAATCGGTTTCCGTCTTGAAAATGTCCGGTCATCGGTCGAAAGGTAAATTGCGGCCGGCCGTTTGAAAGGCTTTAAATGAAATTTCAATCTTGTTAGTATTATGTTAAGCAGCGAACAATCCAACGGCGAATAACCGTGGCTTTCATTACCGAGAAAAGTCGCGTACCCTGTGCAAATCCACTTTAGTCGATAAGAGGTGACGACGAAAGGAAGACAAACGGTTTCACGAACAACCACGATCGACTTCGCTTTTGAAGCCGCCCTCATAACTTTTCATTATTTCCTCTGGCCACAATTCCCGCTCTTACACGCTTCAACCCTTTGTGCTGCCACCCCTTCTGCTCTCATCCCCTCGTACTTTTAATTGCTGTTAACATTTTCTGAATTAATCTTACGCAGAATCGCGCATGCGCGATCGTTGCCGGCATCACAACTCTGCTAACGTGAAACTCTGTATGGAAACATTGTTTAACGACAAATTAACGTTGATTTTTGAACGAGTTGCGTGGAGAAATTTTGCGAATTCGATGAAAGACGAGTCTCCGACAATTTGCGTCGAGTGACCCGACATTTCACGGGCTGTGACAAGACGCACGCCATCTTGGTTGACATTAAAGACGACGAGGAGCCGGAAATGCGCCTGTTTCAACCTTTCCCCTCGCAGTCGGCGAATTTAACGATTCTAATTTCGTAGACACCCTCCGCTCCTTACAGCGTTCGTTAATTGTTTCGACGCAGGCTCGAGTGGATTCGTACTTTAGTACTGCGTCGAAATTGGAACACAAAATACAAGGATGAAGATTGTTTAGGTGAAGGAATTTCGCCGTCCTCCCTCAGCGAGGACATTTAAGTTGCGCTTCCTAATTGCGCCGCTTCGGTGACAAAGCATCTAACGAATTGAAAGAGAACGATCTGAATTCTCCAGCGATCATTCATCGCGATTTCGAGTTTAATCGCAAAATCCAGAGTGAAAGTCACAGAGTCTGCGATCTCAAAGACAAATATCCTTAAATTCTAAAGCTTCACGCCTTAGAATACTTGAAGTTCGATGGCCTCAAGGCATCAAGGCGTCAGGATATTGCGGCATTGAGGTGATAACGTACTGAAGCTTCAAGATGTTGCATCAAGCATTAGAGCATTTAATGTATCCATAGTACACGAAATGTACCAAATATTCAAAACAATCAGAAAGTATTACAAGGATTCACAGCATCAAAGCATTACAAGCATTCAAAGCACTCAAATGATTCAAAGCATTCAAAGTATTGAAGCATCAAATATGTGTGAATGTATCAAAGGCTTAAAGCTTCGAAGACTAAAACAGACGAGCTTCGATATTCCAAAATTACATAATTCTAAAAGTCCAAGAAGTTAAAGTCCTGAAAACCCAAAAGGTCACAAAGCCTCAAAGTGTGAAAACCTTGAAATACCAAAGTAGAAAAATTGCAAATTATCAAATTTAATAATTTAAATTATCAAACTTACAAAATTTCCAAGCGTAAATCCCATAAAATCCAAATTTCCAATTTCGACATTAAAACGTGACAACCATTTCGACCAAGGTACAGCAACCAAATTTTGTATAAAGTAAAACGTGAGACGTGAAACTTGAGTCAATTGTAGCGTTAATTACTCGTACACCATTTAATGTAATAAACTATCGAGTTCGGCGAAATATGTACAGCACCATGGAGGCTGAAGATGAGCCCAGGAGCATGAAACTAGAGGTGCAAAACGCAGGATAGACAACACTGTTGTGATACAAGCTGGACAAAGTGGCTATTAAACTTGCTCGTTATCTACGTGAGCTTTTTGAGCACGGTCCACTCGTGGCAGCGGTGATACTGGGTCAAAAGCGGCCGCTATAGACTCGAGCCGGGGTCAGACGTCGAGGTTGGCATCTCTGAGCACTTTCAAGTCGTCCCTCGTGCTCGTTTTCCTTTTCTTGGACTCTAACGAATATACCAGGGCTCGTCCATTCGTTTTATGCTCTCTTAAGGGAGGCAGACCCGTTGCGCTAAGCTTCTTCGACTAAGAGATCCTTACTTTTTAAATTAACGATGCTACTTCCGTTACGGTTTTTTCCTAGCCCGTGGCCTTTTTACCGGCAACCTGCACGAGATGCAGGCCGCGATTCACAAATTGTAGCGAATTCGAGCTTGTTCGACTCGCGCGTTTCTTTAATCCGCCAGACGCGTTTCAAACAGCAACTTTGATAATCCAGACTTCAAACTTCTGCTCTTCGTCTGCCTGTTTTTACTTCGCGCGAAACGAATTTCGCTTCATCGTGAACGATGTTGTCGATCATTGCGGACTCAACAGATAATACGAGTACTTAATGCAACCATTTTGTTCAGCGTATGGTTTTGGAGTACATCACAAAGCAAAGTAGCGAACGCGACAGAAGATGACAAAATGGCGGTCGAAGGAAAACAACAAAATGGCATATGCAATATTACTTATTGGATGAAATATATTACTTACATTACTTATTAAGATAAAACGAAGCAAATGAAGATAACGTAATGAATTTATTTACTTATGAAGCTCGATTGACGGCAAAATAAAGAGAACATACAAAATTAATATATTATGAACCCGACAATCAGGTTTCATCCAGCTTAATATTTACGTCGATACATCAATGTTCTTTTGCATAATTTATCGCTTACACGCTACGAATTAGTATTTAAGAAATACCAACGATTCCTTCAGAGAGCTCAGATCATTGAAAATATGAAGGGTAGATATATTAATGCAACTCGCGTATTATGCTACACAGATCGTGCGACGGGTCAGATCTGGCGCATAAACAAAACCGGTGTGTCGTTAGCATCGATCCAACGGCCTCGTTGTGTTATCGTTTCTGGTCAATGATCACCGAATTCCGATTGACGCAGCCGTGTTGGTTTTGTTTTCGATTACGTTGTTGCAATTGCTGTTGCTGCCGCTGCTGCTGCTGTCGTTTCTGATGGGTTGTGCGCCCTGTATCGACAAATGAATTCCACATTGTTGCAACGATCGACAGAATCATCGGAGAACTTCTGTTACAAATATTTATTTCTGTATCTGATATAAACATTATAACTTCAGCGTCAACATGAGGTGGCTACAATATCGTTCGTGCCGAATGCTCATTTGTTTTCCTTGTAATTTCTGTCATACGCTGCTGGACAAAATTATGAATTCCCTTCGTTTTTGTTATTCCGTTAACTTAATTATGTACTGTTACTCTTTTTTTTATACGTAACTTTTATTTATAATTTTAACATCTTTACATTTTCACAAAGGTAATCAAGTATTTAAAATATTTACGAAAGTAGATTTAAAATAAAAGTAAGATTTGTCTAGTATTTATTAAAATCATTAGACAGTTAGTTCAAATTATCTTGTGTTATTAGAAGGCATTTTTCTAGGCAACAAAAATGACCGTTGATTAATCAGCGGTTATTTAAACGGTCCCCGTGGTACCATTAACCAGATTCCTTTTGTGCCTGGCGAAAACGGCAAGATTTACCATGGAACGTACTATTTAAATCCAGTCCAGGGCCATAAGGGTGGTAAAGAGGGTGGGCGGGGGTCAAGGTAGTCCATTACATCAGCTGGAATGAATATTCGCGAAGGCGAGCCTAGTCGGCGCGTGCCTAGATCACATTCGTCAGGCTCGCTGCAAAGCGAATTCTAAAGAGGGTCTTTGCTGGCCGTCTAATATACTCATCCAAGCCCCGATTCTACACCGGTCAGAAACAACCGATAGCATCTCTCTACACTAGTTATGCCACGGTTCGAGAGACGTCGAGATAGCTCGGGTGATATATTCCCTTCGTCCCGACTTTTCGAGCCTCCCCCATCGACTTTCGGTCTCAGCCCCCCTTCCCTATTTTCCGCTGTTCCTCTTCTTCCTATTCCTTTATCCGTCGCTTCTGATTCTACCGAGCCAACCGTGATTTATGACACTTTTTTTTCCGTTATCGTGTCCCGTGATCCAACCCTCCGAACGCTCCGACTTTGTCCCCCGCGTCTGATCTACCCTGTCTCTCCATTTACATACATATTTTCTGCGAGAGAATGCCGTTCGATTCGCTTCAAGATCGGCCGTTAATCATTGCCATCCACTTGGCATCGGTTCACATGACTATTGCCAATGGATTTTTCTTACCGAGCCCGTAGGCTGATTCATTAGCAGCCACGCTCTCTTTCTGTTCTCATTTTCGTATTTTGACGGTGTACTCTGCATATATTGATGATGAGCAGGTATGAGGACATAGTTGGTGCTCCAATATTCTCTAGTAAATAACGACCACCTGGCAATACTGGTGCTTCACGCTGGTAATCCTCCATTGGCCTCACTACGCTTTTAATAACCAGTTATACCATTTTCCACCATTCACTAGCCTCACTAATGGTGCTTCCCCACCATTTACTGACCTCACTAGTAACGTTTCTCAACTATTTACCGGCCTCATTAGTAACACCTCTCTGTCATTTACTGACCTCACTAGTGACACTTGACACTGATGGTTTCTGACCGTTCACTGACTTCACTAGTAACGTTCCTGAATTATTTGGTAGCCTCATTAGTGACGGTTCTCCACCTTTGACTGGCCTCACGCTTCTCTACCATTTACTGTTCTCATTAGTGACGCTGCTCCGCTATTTACTGGCCTCATGACACATCTCCATTTACTGACTTTCATAATGACGTTAGTGGAATTTCCCAGTATTTATAGTTCCCTCTGTGTCATACCACTAGTACGCTGTTTCACTTGGTGACGCATCATGATGTTTCACTTGATACATCATGTAGTTTCATTACAGATCCTCCATTACTAATGGTCCTAGTAGTTTTCTGTCATTTAACGGCCTCACTAGTGACGTTTCTGCATTTACTGACTTTTATAGAGATATTAGTGAAATTTCCTATCTACTAATGCCTTTAATGACGTTTTCCTAGTACTAACGTTGCCATACTTGATGATGCACCTGATCTAAGAGTTTGGTGATAGGTCTTTCACTAGTAATTATAATGATTAAGTACGATTAAAAACTGCGCATATTTATCTATACATTGTCATTTGAAACATATATCTTTTTAAATATTGCAATTTAAAGTATATTTGTTATTTAAATTCTGTGCTCCTGAAGTCATTAATGAAAATAAGTAACATGTTACCGTAAGAATACTTGTAATTCTTTGAGGCAAATTATTTCTGTTATCTCTATTATTTCTTATTACTTTCGATCCTTTTTAATTATATCCTATTTTCCATGCGTTTCTATTTATTGTCGTTGCGATATTAATATTAAACCGAGTGTACGCGGCCTTCGACCTGATAAAAGGCAGTTTCTGAACATTGCGTCCGGAAATGGTGGGTGTTCGGGAAACGGAAACTCTGGCGTTCCTCAGATATTGCCTATCCACGTTGATAGCAGACTACTCTAAAATAGGCTCTAACTTCCAACTTTCTTAAAATCGTTGATACCTTTATCAACAATGTGTTTAGTAATATTACAAGTTTAATTAAATTTTCAGAAAACGATGGTCTTCAATATCTACTAAAAGACTACCATCTTTTTTTTGTATACAAAAAACCTTTCATTTGAAAAAATATCCTTCTATTTATTATTTATTAACTAAATAATTTTACTGAGTATATTATAAATCTAGCTTTCAAATTTGATGTTGACTTTGAAGGTATCAAACAGTTTTAAATTAATTTAAAATATTAGTTGTTTTTTGAATAAGTTATATTTTAAAAAATAATTTTGAATGTTATATTTTAAAAAATAATTTTTATGTAACAAATTTATAAAATAATTCAAAATGTAGTAATTCAAAATATTAAATGTAATTCTATCAATAAATGAATACTAACCTTGCATACCCAGAATACATTTTAATTAAGGTACGATAATAAAAAAAATATTACCCCGTGCAAAAGCAGCCATATGCACATAAGTGGTCCATGAATTCCCGGCATGGCAAGAAACAGGGAATTGATTAAAAGCTATAATGGAATTGTAGTAGACACGTCGAACTAGAGTACCTGAGTCTAATTAAAATGCTAATTCATCGGGGTAAACGCACGCAGGCATTATGGAAAACGCTTAAAACGATGAACGAGAGCAAGCAAGGGAGAGAAAGCTCTATCCCAAAGACGCGAATTAAATAATCCCCCAATTCCACTTGAAATTCCATGGTGGTCCGCCAAAAAGGGCAGGTCTAGCTGGATGGCACGTTCGTTGGTGAGCCAGACCAGAACCGGCCACTTAATTACCCTACCCGGAGTTATAATCTGTCGTGAAATCTGAATAACTGCAGCCAATTTCTCAAATTTATCTAAATCTCGACGAAGCAGATTCCTGCTGCGAGTATTACCGGCGACGTTTAATCTCTCTAAAACGCGAAAGAGAACCAATTACGTTCTTTCTCTTCTCGTGGGGTCACGGAACTGTGCGGAGTGATTTATTTTCGAAAACGTTTACGGGTGGTTTTAATTTTTTGGGGGGGGAGAGTTGCGTGGAGCTGAGGACTTTGGGATTGGTTTTTAGGTGGAGCAGCAATTAATCGTATTAGAAGTTTTGGAGATTTCTTTTTCAAATTTTTAATTTGTAATTTGCAAGTTTCTGAAGTACCAAATTTTGAAATTATCATAATGCTCAATTTATAAATTTCAAAATACCCAAATTTTATATTTTTAAATTACACAAAAGTTTCACAATTCTCAAATTTCTAATAACCCAGTCTTGAATTTTAAAATTATCAAGATTCAAGATTTTTTAATTTACAAATTTCTAACATTCTAACTTCTAAATTTTTTCATTTTCAAGTTTCCAAATTTCTAAACTTTCAAGTTCTCAGTAATTTCAAATTTACATATTACATACATTTTGATAAAGGCATCTTAATAATTTTCATAATTCAAAAGCAGTAATCCCAGACGTGTTATTCTGACGCGTTCCATAAACCTAACATCAATAAAACACACCATTTACTTCATCCCCTTCTTGCGTGATTTATTTATCAGATTTGCCAGTCAAAATTCACTGCTATAATATTAAAACAAATGAAGAAAGTTAAAATGTTATATCTAATTTATATTCAACGATCCCAATTAAAACTGAATTTAAAATTAAACTTTATCTCACGCCCATTCGAAATGCCATAGATTAATTTTACTTCGACGAGAAAATTGTCGTCATAAATATTCCCACAGTCCAAGTACAAATTCACTGTCGAAAACGTCCTCGTCCTCCAATCTCTTGCAGGACGCCATGATTTTTGGAGTATGCATATAATCGCTAACGTTCATTCAATTTCATTTAGTTAAAGTTTCATCGAAATTTCGCCGTGATCTAACTGAAATTCAAAGTAAATTACACTTGTCAATGAACTCTTTACTGTGATTAACACTCTTATACATATAGCCTTCTGCATCGAGTCCTGTGTAACTTTTCAAACAGCCCTTGCGAATTTCACTAGCAATATTAACATGTTCCTTTATAACTGGTAGTATAGCGAATGCCTCACTATTCTCGCTTACGATCATACCACACTCGCTCGGGTCAGTGTCGACCATCCCTACCCACCGTCTACTTTCCTGACACGATTGTATTTTCTTTCGCCAAATTTCGTCGATCTTTAAATTCACGCGAATATATGAACTGATTCGTGAAACGTTCTCGGTACGACCGAATATTTAGCCTGACCAATGCTACTCGTATTTTTCTCTACTTAAATTATGTACCTGAACAACGATCGGAGAACAGACTCTGAGACTCCTGATAGATTCCGACACTCAGAATCGTTGTACTTCGTCTATATTTGAATACTATCTGATTATAGAAAAGAAGCGAAAAAAATGGTGTTCCAACATGAAGTTTGCTCAGCAATTCCACTGGAAGCTCCGTTACCATTTCATTTGTTCACTGATTCCAAAGGATCCAAAGAATCGGAGCGTATCCCAAAGGCGCGTTACCGATACGAATAATCAGCTTGAAGGCTCAGCTTCCTAGTCACGGAGTTTCCGCGATTTCACGGAATCTAGTCAGTATGTGCGTGCAAAGCAGGCACGATAAAATCGGCTCGTCAGCACGTCGCGTCGCGTCGGTTAGGCCCAGCACACGCGTGCCTACTTACATCGAACTTTCTCGAAGGACCTTCCTCCGTGTTGTCGATTCCTCACCCTCCTGGAAGTACGTCGTCGGGGGTCGTGAAGGGGGTCGGAGGGGTGGCGAATCGCGACGGAGCGATCAATTGTGTTGCGGAACTGCGGCGAACTGCTATTGTCGGCGGAAAGTTCGGAATTATACATTGGAAACTTGGAATGGTTGGAAGGAAGGAAGGAAGAGAAGGAGGAAGACGCTAAGAGAGGAAGGAAGGAAGCTCTAGATTCGGCCAGATACTTTAGGGTACTCTTATTCGATCTACTCTCTAGCCTTCCGCCGGCTCTCTTTTCCCTTTTCAGCCGACTACCTTTTGCTATTCTGCCTCCTTGTTCCCATCTTCTTATCGGAAGTTTTCAGACGATCCGAGCGCCGCTACGTAGAATAAGAGATGATTCTGCGCCACGGCGCTGCTTCAATTTAATTTGATGTTGATTCTGATTTAATTAACCATCGGCGCCGATCGGCCGAAACGCCGACGGTGCTGTTCCGCGCGCAGCCTCTCGATAGGGTCTGAGGATATCTCTTTCAGAGGAAAAATTGAGATTGTGTAGGAATAAATATGGGAATCTGGTTAGAAGAGTGAATGTAGCAGAGTATGAGTGTATTGTAAACGGACGCGGTGGTTTTGACGTGATTGGAAGGGGAATGAATAAAAAATCAAATGTCAATGCAGGGAAACTTTTCCTCCTAATTTGTGGATGTAAGCATTTGTGGACTTTGTGGAATTTTTAAACCCATTTTGTAAATCTAGGGATTTGTACATCTGGAAACTGTTGGACCAATTTTGTGACAAACCTAACCTAATTTACCTTACGAGCTTGAATATTAAATTCTACCATAAGCTAGTGTAATATACTTGATTGTTAAATTCTAACTTAACCTCGTTTAACCACTTTGAGTATTAAATTCTAACCTAACCTAATTCATAAACTTCTAACCTATCCTAATTAAACAAGTTTTAACATGAAATTTAAACCTTCCTACTATACAAATTGACCTAAAAACTCGACTTTTATATCCACATACACTCACGATACAAAATGGTGTACTTCGCCCTCCATGGCAGCAGTGCTTATTAATACGCTCTCAAGAAGCATTTGAAGAACACAAGTCCTCAGAGCAGTTCTCAAACAGTTGCACAAGACAATACTCTCTATAACAGCTGTCGTAAGAATCTCTCAAACACGAACCTCACACCGGTACCTGGCATCACAATCTTCTTCAGCGTCATATCCACTTATTTTTCCAAACGTGACGCCTCGTTATGCATCCATAAAAAAGAACACTTTCTGTCTCCCTCACACACGCGAGGGTTAATAACAGGGTGCAATTGCAGAGGGAAATCAGCGTCAATGTCTCAGGGCAATGGATACGATTAAAGTCGGCCGTGGATGTCGGCTAAAGGCCAAAAAGCTTTCGAGTATCTCGTTCCATGAGGCTTTGCCTGGCTGCAGGGGTTACTTTCTCACTCGGTATCCATCCATGCTGGATAAAGTCTCTTCTCATTTTCCAAGAAGCCCATTCACCCATCCCATCCTCGACTTCCGTGCATCTTCTCTCTCTCGTCTCTCATTTTCCCTCCGGTTTCTTTTCCACGAGATCGTCCTCTTCATCCTCCTCCTCCCTCGCGCCCCCGTCGGCCACGTCTTTTCCTCCGTGGATTTCGTTGGCGTGTTTTTTCCTCGCTGCCGAGAAACCACTAGCTCCGACTGTCGGAACGAATTCTACGTTCTCGCCGATTCCTTTATTGCGGCCAACCTAGACGACCGAGTAAACAGACGGCGAAGGGTCCTTCTTCTTCCTCCACCTTTTACCACCCTCTTCTCGGTGTCCCCGCTATCGAGACAAATTTTGTCGTCGGCGAAACGACGATTTCAATTTTTCACGAATTTCGGCCGGGAACGGATAATAGTCGACGGCGAATTTGATCTATCTAGGGACAATGTGGTGACTAGGGTGGCAGAGATTTCGTACTCGATGATTTTTGCAGATCTTTCGGGTTTCAGTGTTTGAGTACGAGTTGAGATTTTGAAGACATTGGAATACTGATAGGAGAATCTAAGGATTTGGCGAGTTTGGTATTTGGGGATGTAGAAAATTGGGGACACATGGATGTGGGAGCTAAGGAATTTCGGGACTTTGAGATTTGAAGATTTAGGGATTTGGCGGTCTTGGAACTTGGGGATGTAGGAATGTGGCGATATAGGGATTTGGAACTGAAGGAATTTCGGGATTTCGAGATTTGAAGATTTAGAGACTTGGCAGTCATGCAATTTGGAGATGTAGGAAATATGCGATATAGGGATTCGAGAGTTAAGAAATTTTAGCATTTCGAGATTTGAGGATTTAGGGATTTAGGGTCTTGGAATACGGAGATGTAGAAAGTTGGAGATATCAGAATTTGAGAATAAAGGAATTTCGGAATTTTGAGATTTGGGGATTTTACGATTCTGGACTTTGGGTATATAGGAAATTGAGGATCTAGAGATTTAGAAGTCTAAAAATTCTAAAATTCTATAACCCCATGATTAAAGAAATCGAACGTCCCATAATTACAAAATTCAAAATTTCAAAAGTTTAAAAAATTCCAAAAATTCTTATACAAAGCTGTATATAAAACATCACTCCTTTCTTTCTCTCCCTCCAGCGCACAAGACTACCATTTTTGCCTCACAATTCAAGACCACCCTGCTACAGTACAATTCCCCAACATATTTATGCACAGCTTACCACGATTTCCCGTTAATACTAACGAGAACGTCGAATTAAACTGATTATATTATAATTAATAATTTAACGGATCGGTAATAATTTCACGAGTGAATGCCAGTTTAATTATAATGAACGGGCGGCAGCGCGACACAAATACCATCGGGGTTAAATAGAGATCTCTAATCATCGATTAGAAGTTTTCCAAGTGGCCGTTTAGGCAAATGACCAATTCGAGTTCCGTCGTGTAGCGTAGTCTCCGGATAAAAGCGTCGTTTAAACGACGGATAAAAAAAGCTTGTATCATACTCCGCAATTTAGATTCTCGGAGGATTCGTTGCGGGTGGTGGCTTTAATGGTCGCGAAGCGTCCGATATCGCGTTGACAAGAACCGACGATGGCGCGCATGCACCGGCTTAATAACGTGTGCTTGTGTGCCCCACAGGAATTTCGGGAATAACGATCCCAGAATTTACTGTACCGAGCAACTTTAACTTAATGTAAATTAGTACACGGCTGAATATAGATCGGTCCTGATAGTTGGCCCGCCCGGAAACGACGCTTGGGATTTCAAAATATTCTCGTCGAATCGATAACGCCGAAAATTTCGCCCTACCTCTTTTGAAACGCCGCCGATCGTTTCGCGCGAATCGCTTCGTTATAATTAATGGCCGAGCTGGCCAGATAAGAGGAAAAGAAGAGGCGTAGGCAGCACGCGGCAAGAATCATCTTACCATTCGAGGCGTGTATGCAAATGAACAGTAGATGCTTTTCTACGCTGGAAAACAACCCGGACGGTTGCGTGCACGCTCGTGGCCAGATAACTCCCGCGATTCGGTGAATTTGCATTTTTAGCGAATTTACAATTTGATTAGGCCCGTGCTGCTCCTAGGCACAGACGATCTCTCTCGACAAACAGCGCTGCTATTTTCCAAGCGGTTTCGTTGCCACGGCTGACTTCGCAGAAGACAGATTTTAGATAATACACCCCCGGGACATATTTAATCGAAACACCGGAGTGTTCTCTTCCTCTTTTTCGACCGAGATACGAACACTCGCCTTTTTTACATCCTTGGTACTTGGATCGGGGGTTAATGATAACTAAACTGCTTCGTGACAGTATCCCCAAGTAACGCTTATGGCACGCCAATTTAAAGCTTATAGCTTGAGAAACATTGTTTTGTAAATGTACCATGATCTTAATGCAAAACGACCGGTGGTGAAGCAAGCATGTTATTATGTTATGTAAAAAGTCTTACACGAATTTGTGACGTAAATGTACGTCAAAGTAGCATCTGTGCATATTGATTTGAAACTCAAAGTCTGGCACAAGAACTACATAAATGTTTTGTTCGTATTTTTAGTGCAACACTGCTGGCCTCAAATAGCAGTGCATTAAATATTCTATTAGGTTCGCTAATACCTGACAGGATTTAGTGACATGAGATCTACAAAACGTCGCTACAGAATGTCTATTTGAAGCTTATAATTTGACAAAAATAATACAGGAACGTTGTGTTTATAGTTTTAATGCAAAATGTTAGCCTCATCAGATATTCTGTTAGGTTAGCATGATACAATTTGATGACATAAAATTACTATGAAATAGCATTTGTATTATATCAATTTAAAGCTTAAAATTTAAAGAAAGTAACAGCCTAAACCTTTAATCAATATTACTTATACAAAATGGTTGATGGTCGCATATAGCAAATAATGATCGATCTGAATATGTGTAAAGTCTGATACAATTTCATGACAGAAAAATGTTACGAAATTGCACTTACAATACATCAATGTAAAGCTTGAAGTTTGCTGAAAATAAGGGTATAAAGGCTTCATCAATATTGTCATCGTAAAATGGCTGGCTGCCGGCCTCAAGACGCAATGAATTCGCGATAACTTTGAATAATGCGATATGTTGCGGTAGTAATGATACGCTTTTATAACAAAATTGCCTCTAAATGTCGCTTGTATAGATCAATGTAAGTCTTAAAACTTGAGAAAAGTGATGATATAAATTGCAAATAGTTCTTTTTAATACAAAATGGCTGATCATTTTTAACAGTTACATTCTTGTAGTCTCTGAAATATAAAAACTTAGACAGTATTTCGTGATATAAAAGTAAATTAAAATGGCACTTATGCGTCAATCGAAGAAAATCTACTGGATTGCCAATTGTATGAACCATTGATCAATTTAAAAATATCGAATGTTCGATAAAGTAGTTCGACAAAAGGGCCAGTCAGCAGCTTTCTGAAAACAAAAATTGAAACCGAGATTTCTCCCAATGGAACGAGACGGCTAAAGTGATCTGAACCCAGCGCTGGTTTAGCTGGTATGAAAGGGGGTAAAAGACGGTCGATGAAGGGATGGAAAGGGGATGATTCTCGACGGCAGGTTCGCGTGCAGGGACGACATGGCATGTCAGGTTATTCCTTTCAGATCGGTCGATGCTAGTACGCCCGGTCGCTTTGACATGGTTGGCGTGATACCGAAAGCTTTAGAGACCGCACCGGATATGAAACTAAGTTTGTTCGATCGGTGGCTTCGAAATGCCACGGTGAAACGGACCTGAAACTCGAACGAGCCACAAAACGGGTCAGCACCCCCCTGTTTCGAAACGAGGTGCACGCACAAAAATGTATTTAATCGAAGACGCGAAACTCCGTGACTGAACTCGTTCACAGGTGACGAATCGAAATTACATTAATTAATCAACCCCTCAATTTTTCGACCAGTTACGAGGGATAAAAGCCGTCCCCTGTGGTTGGCACCGTTTCGCTCACGCGACAACACAACGCCGCCGCCCCCGCCCCGTGTTATGAATGCGAAAACAATCGACTATCAACGGGCTGAAATTTCATTTAAGTACGTTCGGTGAAATTACGGTCGAAAATCACGCGGCCGCACGACAAAAAGCGAGAAAAATCGATCGGAAGGCAACTCCGTGCTACCGTTACATGTAAACGACGCTTTTGAATGTCAACGACAGGCGGGCAATTTTAAAATTTCGTTCGAAAATTCATTCGATAAAGGGCCGCTTAACGAACGTTCATTTTGGTTAATGTCTTTATGTTGCTAGTGTGCTATCGAAATAAATCGTTCGACCGAAAATACAAGAATAAAAACCGGCAAGGTACTTCGATCGCAAGGAACGTTTTACGCTTTCAAACCCGATCGCGTAATATGACACATTTCGAAGGGGCGAAAAGCACGTACAGCTGATACCGTGGGACCGAACGCGTTAATCCTGTCTAACCGACGCCGTTAATTGGACTTCTCTCGGTGGATGAATATCAGCGGCATCGATAAGTACCACTTTGAACTTTCTTTTCCTTTCGTGTTCGATCCGAGGCATGCTTTTGCCGAGCGAAGCCGGCAAGTTTCTCGTGTCCCGCTCATCCTACCGTGTCCTTCGTTCTCTGTTCCGCCACGGATGACGGCTAACGAGCGACGTTAGACAGGATGCAATTAGCAGAAGTCCTCTTTTCAGGTTAGGTATAGGTTTTTTTCCCTTTTGCCGGAGGAACAAGTGACGGCCCGGGGAGGAAAAAACTCTGGGACACCCCCAATTGAAAGTCACTTCGCCGCGCACCTAATTTATTTCTTTCTCTCTCCTTCTTGTCTCTGAATGCAAATGTCCCTGGCCACGGCAACTTTTTTCCCGTCCCTGTCCGCCGGCCGGTCCTCTTGGTCCATCCCCTCAGGACACGGAGCTAACGCCCTTCACCCTCTGCGGGCCGATCCCCACGGCTCGCATCAGTATTCCTCTCATTTGTCTCGCACTGATTGTCCGGGAAGCGTAATAGCGCAATCTCTAGGGCCGAACCCGTGCTGGAACGAACAGGCCGCGACTCGAACCCTTCGTCAGGTCACGTATTACGGCTGAATCGGCGACCTACGTACCCACCGGGATAATCAGCTTCTTTGCCAGGCGAAAAAATCACCTGGCAATTAAGCCCTGATACATGGGCAAATGGAAATGACCTGGACTTGATGAAGGGAGTGTAGCTTCTGCTACATGATGATGTGTGGAACTTTTGATGAATAGATTATGGCTGAAGAACGTTTATTCGAAATTAGACTCTGGTCACCTAATCTGAAGCGAATATGGTTAGCAGGGTTATATCTACTATACTTATCGTACTATCATAAAGCAATATGGACTCTGGTATGAACGTCACACAAGTATCATAGAACTGTTCGGACAATGTTTTGGAACGATAAATAGTATGACGTAGTTAAGGTAGCTTGGTGAGGTGGTTAATTTGTGCCTGATTCTTCAGCTGGGATTAGTATTACCCCCACATTTCACTCTAGAACGATGAAAACTACTGTGACAATGAATCCTCATGCCTAAGTCAGAATTTGTGGGTTCTTTATCTTGGATGAATGATGTAAGAGCAGAATCGTAACTGATGTGCTAATTATGAATGGCTGCACAATGGACATAAAGACAAATGTAACGTTGCATCATAGAACCATTAGAACAGTGCTGAGAAACGATAGGCAGTGCGGAAGTTCTGTTAGGTAGTTAAACAAGTTGGTTTCCGGTGAGCCCTCAGGATTAGTGTGGCTGTAAGATTCTAGGATGGACTAAAGCAATGAACACAAGTTATAGCGCCGTAGATGCTATTACCGCAATGAGGATGATCTTCAGAAACAATGGAAACTATTATGACATCTTCACGACTCTTAAGATAGAATTTGGCTCTAGGTTCTCTATTCCTTATGAAATAGAATTCTCTGATTTATGATAGTATGCGAGCAAGGTTATAGCTTTTGTATTGATTGTTAAAGTCAACTGGATGCAAGAATGAAGTTAGCGTAAATTCATCAGAGAATCATAAGGACAACGTTGGAAACAGCGGATGTGAAATCTATTTTGGGTAGCTTAAATTTCTAGTAAGCCTCGAGATTAAGCTCTAGATTTGTGGCATATGAAGTATCATAGGGATCATAAGGGATCAAAATGACTGTACTAATGGTTAAGTGTTAATGACAGTAGTTTTGAAACAGTTCCTTACTTTAGAAGGATGATGATAGGGGTGCAGGGTTATAACTGCTATACTTCCTCTAGTAGACGTGCAGGCCCAAAGGGCTCAAGGACGAAAGATAAGCTATAAAATGGAAGTATGATGAGGATGTTAAAAAACAATAAACTATGTAAAACCTATTTTGAGTAGCTTAACAAATTGTGTCCTAAAGCTCTGACTTAAGATTAGGCTCTAGATGTTTTGCGACATATGAACTGTGTCATAGGTTCTGTATGCTTATGACATGTGAACGGTGTCGTATATGCCACGTTTCAAGATGCACCAAATCAAAATGGCTGTACTAATAATGATATATCAGTGAAAGAAATAGCATTCTAAAAGAGTCGATGATCAGATGATCATATCCATCCCATAACCCAAAATCAACTATCCCACTGTCCTAAAACAATAAGGTTAATATAAAGAGACGACGGGTAAACAGTGGATCCTGCGGCCATCTATGAGAATGTAAAAGGAAACAAAATGGCCGTAAGTATAAAGAAAACAGAGTTACAGAACAATGAGAGAGCCTCGGGCCACTCGGGCATAGAGCGTAATTCACGATCAAGACAGCGGAACGAATTTCTTGAAACGGGAAGGATCGTACACCGCAGTTCCCGCATCTGACCGGTAGAAAAACGCGGGTCGCACTTTTCGATAGACTCGATATTCCCATGATCGAAATTGTTCGCAAGCCGTGAGCCGTGATGACGTTTACGAATCAGAGTACGGCGGACCGAAACGAAACTCATCGGGCACCGCATAGCTTCGTACACGTGTGGATGAGGCAGGACGGGTCCGAGCTTATTCGGCACGTCGACACGCGTGATCGTGCACGCGTACGAGACGAAACGGCACGCGTGCGTGTCTCTTGGCCCACCAGAGCAGCTCACGATTTAACGGAGCAAGGGGGTCACGGACGACTAGTTCGCGTTAAGGGTCACACTCGGTTGCATCTACTCGCACACTCGCACGCCGGTCAATGCACGTTGACCGGGCCAGAGCGGTAATTTCTGATCCCGGGCCATGACGACGGATTGGCGTGTGCGGAGGAGGAGAAACGGCGAACGACCAGAAGAGAAGGGAGAATGGCGCGTGGGAGCAGAAACAGATTCCTCGTGCACAACCGGTTCGCATAACTACGTTGCTCGTAGTCGCTGTGAGACTGCGAGTTTATCGTGCCTTAGGCTAGCCAGAGTCACCCGGGACACGGAGGTTAAGTAACCTCCCAGAATCGTCGAGAAATATTCATCGACCCACGTCTGTTCGCCTGTCTTCCCATCCACCCGTCATCGATTTTTAATAGTCTTAATGATGGGTAGGCGGATAAGAGGATAGACGGATAGGTAATGCCAGCACGGACTCAGATCGGCTAGATGGGATTTCGCTATCTCTGCTTCTCGAACAAGCTTCTTGGCGGCCCTGTTGATCGTATCGTTCCCAACCGTGGAAACGGATATCGATTCCTGCATTAAGGAACCGATGTACCACGGATCTTTATCGCATGCATCGAATTCGTATGGAGAATCGTATTAAACTTAATGACTTTTGATTGTTGCATTGTTATCCTTACTTGGTCCTACCAAAGGGTTATTAGGTTAGAACAGGGTTATTAGCTTGACTGAAAATAGCTAAAAGCTGTTATGGTCTGGTTAGGTCAAAATCATTACCAGATCATTAATAGCTTGGTCAGGTGTCAGAATTACAAAATGCTGCACCCGAAGAGGATTTATATGTCCCATGTGATTAGTAACATTTAAGTGCTGTATATGGTCGAGGTTAGAATTGTCAAGGACGTGATTAGGTCGTTTTGTCAATATAACTAAATAGTCCACCTAAAATGGATTCCATATGTCCTGTGTGATTAATAAGATTTAAGACCTGTATGTGATGTAAGTTACATTGGGATTGCTACCAGATCACGAGGATGTGAGTAGGTAGTTCATACGCTAACATAACAAAATAGTCCACCTAAAATGGGATCCATATGTTCCAGTTAATAAAATTTAAGAGCTGCACATGGTCTAGGTTAGATCAGGATAAGTGCTGTATGTAGTCTATGTGAGGTCAGGGTTACCAGATTGCAACAATGTGATTGTACAGTTGATGTGCTAACACGACAAAGTGGTCCGCCTAACATGGAATCTGCCCCATGCGATTGAAAACGCTTAAACGATGGTTCGGATTAGGTCAAGTATTATCAGATTGCAGTGACGCGAGATTAGAACAGAATAGAAATAAGTGATTGAATAGTTTAGGTGTGGTCGTAAGAAAATCCATCTGAAATACATGCTATTAAAAATACTTGAACACTCTACATGACCCGGATTAGATCAGGATACAAATAGATGATTGGGTAGTTCATCGTAACCAAATGGTCCATTTAAAACGGGATTTACATGTCGAATATTATTAGAAATATATGAACTGTAAATAGCCCAGCTGAGGACAAAATTGTCATCTGATCTGAACAAAATGACCCTAAAATAGGAACTACGCATCCTTCGCGATTAAAAACACTCGATGGCTGAATGTGAACACACAGTTCGGCGTTGCACTTAATTTAACGGAGATTCTACTTGAAATCGAATCTACCCGCAGACCTAAATTGATTTTCGAACGGAGTTCGTGCAGTCGTAAGCGCGCATGTACCAATATGTAACCCTTTCTGACCCGGTTTCTTCGCCACGAGCCAACACACCGGATCCAATTAGCATTCGTGAGATATTGTCAGTTTCCAGATATATTTAAACAACTTGCATGCACAAGGTCCGGCGCACGGCCGCCCGTTCAGGGCCCTGACGAATGCGCCTCGATTTCAAGGTACAAAACCGAGCCGCGTACGTTCAATCGCGAAGGTTAAAAGCGAGCATCCAAGCGTCGACGATTAGCAAGGCGGCTTTGTACGATTTAGGGAAACACGCGACGAACATTATTCCATTCGATGTCCTTTGGATTGAACGGTACCGAGTGGCGCGTGCATCGATGCCGCGTAAGCAGTATTGATCGAGCAGGTGCATTACGGTGGTGGCCCCGCAGAAGATGGCGGAGAATACGGGCTTGCGGAGATCTTGGCAGCATGGACAACCTACACTGAACTCTGCTATGTGCCCGTAGCACACATTTTACATTTATTCTCTCCCGATGGTAACATCCAATATTGTGCACTCATCAACTGTACAGGTTGATTACAAAATTTGAATCTGGGTTAGATATTGGATTACAAGCACACGTTTGGTTAGTTAGTTGCAATAATGTAACAGGTGTAACAAAATAGTCCACCTAAAATAGGATCAGTATGTCGCATGTGACCAAAAACACTTAGACTGTATGTAGCTCAGATTAGGTCAGAGTTAACATCGGATCAACATGTGATAAGGTGTTAGAGTAATGGGATTTACATGTTCCATATTAAAAACACTGAAACTGTACATGGCACGGATAGGATCAGGATTCAAGTAGGTGATCGGGTAGTTTAGCTGTTATTATAACAAAATAATCTACCTGAAATAGGATCTGTATGTCCCATGTGACCACACACAGTCAAACACTGTGTGCAGTTCTGATTAGGTCAAGTTATCAGATCAGCATGCATCATACTGGAAATCTGAGATATGTATTAGAACATCCATAGAGCATGATGCATTTGGTAAATTGGCACGCGAACCAATAGGATGCGCATTACGGCTGGTTGCCATCTTGTCAGACGCACATGGTGCTACCATCTTATCAGATGCATATAAGTGGCTTCATCAAGCTTACTTAAATAAAGTAGAGCTTCATCGTGAAATAATATATACTGGCGTTGTGATTAATTCTGGTAAAGTTGCACGAGTTGTAACGTCATGTGTTGTAATCACTGCACGTTGTAATCGCCGTGCGTTACAATCACTGCACGTGTGTTACAATCGATGCATTATAATTAACGAGTTATAATCACAGATTGCGACGTGTTGTATCTGTGGTCGTTGAAATCATTGCATAATGTAACTGCTGCACGTTGTGATTGCTGTGCGTTATAATTACCGTGCGTTGCAACTACTATGCGTAGTAACAATGTTGTATTTATGGCGCATTGTAATCGTTGCAATTGTAACGCGTTGTATTCTCCACACGTTGTAATTGCTGCGTGTTCAAACGTGCGTTACAATCACCGTGCGTTGTAGCTACTGTGCGTAGTAATCACCGTACGTTACAACTGTTGCACATTTTAGTCATTATGTACTAGATTTATACAAGTTGAAATCGCCGTACATTATAGTTGTCATGCGTTGTAATCAACGTGCGTTATAATCGACGTGCGTTATAATCGACATGCATTATAGTCGCCGTGCGTTGTAATAGACGTGCGTTATAGTCGCCACGCGTTTTTATTACGACGCTTTGTAGTAATCACGCGTTGTAATAACCATACGTTTCAATTTACAACGCGTTTTAATATACGCACGTTGAAATTGTCGTGCGTTATAATCGCCGTCGCAATCACCGCGTGTATTAGATCAATACGTGTAACAATTATCGGGTCTTGTAGGATCACACATCAAATCTCCACGCATTATAATCGCTGCGCGTTAAATTTCTACACGTTTAATCGCCGTACGTTGTAATCACCGCGCGTTATAATTATCGCACGTTGGATCTCCATATTGTTAGACATTTTAATCACAGTTCGTTGTAATCACACGCTATAATCGTCACGTGTTGTTATCTGTACGTTGAGGTCATCACATGTTGTAATCAATGCACGTTAAAAATCTCCATGCGTTTTAATCGCCGTACGTTAGATCTCTACGTTAAACGCAGTATTAACAACGTATTGCAATTGCACCATATCGTAATAGTCATACGTTGCGATCTCCGTGCGTTATGATCGTCGTGCGTTGTAACTGCATTGCGTTGCAATCACCGTGCGTCAGATCAACGTTGTAATTACTACATATTGTAACCACCATGGTTACAATCGCTATGCCTTATAGTCAGCATACGTTATAACCGTCATGCGTTGCAATCGTCACTCATCAAATAACCTCGCGTTATATCGCCTCACAAATATCACTCCCTCATCATTGTACCCAAGAAAACTCGCCAACTTCACCAAATTACTTCCAATTACAAAACACATTCTACGACTAAGGTAATATAACGAAAATCCATTAGCATGAATCTATACCAATCCACAAGGATAGAATGTATTTTGGACTTTACTATTAGCAACCATTTCTTGGCATCCAGTTGCTCCTTTAATCTCGTAATGCGTTCCGCCTAATTGGCCGTAATTAGCTGCCAATAACGGTAGCAGAGCTCGGTAGGCTCGCGTGGCATCGAAATCAGAAGCAAGGCTGCTTATTAAATTGCACATGGAATCCATTATCTCGATGAACGTCGATCGAACCAGCCGGCTAGGCAAGCATTCTACTCTTCCTGAGCTTATATCAGCCACGAATATGGCCGTGATGTTCTACTCCCTGTCGAAACGCGTGTACTTCACTTTCGGAACTATGCCTATTAATACCTTTGGCCACGGGATCCAGCTGACCGCACGAGGTCAGAGGGAAGCAACGAAGCTCAGGGGTTGGCGACCAACCGTAAAGCGACGATAGTTCGAGCAGACTTGCTTGATCGTTCGGTATCTATATACAGAAATACGGGAACTGGTAATCGGAGAATAATCGGATGAGGGAATCGGTCAAACGTCTACAGTACGCTCCTGTTATATTACCGCTGTCATTTCAGAGTACAGATACTAGTGTGAAGGAAATTGAAATTTTTAAATTTACTCATTTTTAAGATGTTTCGAAATTTTCTTATCCCTCAATATTGAAAACTTCAAATACGCTAATTCCTAAATTTCGGAATTTCCAAATCTCCAAATGATGTTTCGTAATTTTTAAATTAATTTCGAAATTCGTAAATTTCTGAGTAATAACAAATTTCTTAAATCGTCTATCCCTATGTTCTCAAGCACTTAAACCAAGGTTTTTAACTTCAAAATTAAAAATTTTCTAGTAGTCAAATTTCGGGTTCTCAAATTTCTAGTCTTAAATTTCGAAGTTTCGTTATTTCAAAATTCTTAAATTCCCTGGCAATCCAGATTTTCAGTCTTCCACACTCACTTTCCCAAGTCTCTACTTTTTCAAGTTTCTTAACTTGAGAATTTCTAAATTTCCTAGTAACCCCCAGATTTTGAGTCATTAATTCTCAAATTCCAGAACTCTAAATTTCCAAGTTTATTAACTTCACAATTTCTAAATTTTCTAAAAGTCCCTAGATTTTTAGTGTTTGATCTCCAAATTCCCAAATTCCCTAGACATGTCCAGATTTGCAGTCTTCCATTCCCAAATCTCCAAATCCCTAAATATTCGAAGTCATCGATCTCCCAAATCTCTAAATTTCTAAGTTTCTCAATTTCAAAATATTAATTTTCTAGTTACTCCCAGATTTGCAAAGTCTCCCATTCCCAAATTCCCAAATTCCTAAATAGCAGAAGTTTTCGATCCCCAAATTCCTAAATACCTAAATATCCAAAGTGTTTGATCTCCAAATTCCAAAATCCCTAAATTTATTATTAACACCCATATTTCCCAACTCTGCAATTCCCAAATTCCCAAATCCTTAAATATCCAAAGTGTTTGATCCCCAAATTCCAAAATTCCTATATTTATTATTAACTCCCAGATTTCCAAACTCTGCAAGCCCCAAATTCCCAAATCCCTAAACTTCCCCATATTTCCAACCTCAATCCCCAAATCCCTAAACGTCCAAATCTTGTCCTACCAAGAACCAAAATTTATCAACACCTATAGCTCCATGATATTCGTTAAATCTCGAGTTAATCAGATTTCGCGTTCGCACTAATCTTCGGCGATATAGCCGAATGCAACGAAGGCAAGACTCATCGACAGTGTTGGGCGCAGATCGACGACGCGTCACAGCACCGCGTCGTGCAGCATCGATGTACGCCGGAACGCAACGATGGACGCGTCCCTCATCACTCTGACTGATTAATTCATTGCTCGGCAAGGGGGCGAGGGGATGACACGAGAGATGGACGACTCACACACGCGGACACACGTGCGTAAAGGGTGGAGTATGTTTGGTCCATGGTAACGGACCGGGCCGACGTTTTGATTCAATGCCGCCTGAACGTATTGACTAAATGACTTGAAATTAAAACGGATAGTGCAGCAGGTGCGCCAGTCGAGGCTCAATCGGGAAATGCGAGGCTGTCTGCGAATATTGCTCGAGTTCCGAGTACGCGTATCTATGTACTCGCCTAATTGACCGAATTTCTTGAAATAGAACCGACCCATTTCCCGTTCTATCTGTCTTTTTAGAATGACCGACAGGATAATGGCGATCGAGCGTCACGATTGCAACTACACTGCGTCATGGTATCATTTTAAGAGATTGAATTCGACAGCCTGCAGAGGAACGAGGTTTTTGGAGCAACAAGATGCAAACTTGCGAATGAAACTGACAAATGATGCACAGAGAATTAGTAGATACTTTTAGAACGTTTTGGTTGTACTAGGTTGGGTACGTTTGAGGTCTCAATTTTTATCTTTTTATAAGGGAACAATGATACATGGCGATTTTTATGACACTTTTCATAATTGTTTATTATATACAAGAATGTAAGCTCACTTCACTTTAAGGGAAAAATCAACCCCTTTATCCGAGTGTAACTTGTAAATCGTAAACGATGGGAGATATTGGAAAATTTTTGAAACAAGAGTTATAATATTTCTTGAAACCCATAAATGTATGTAAACTCTCAAACGTCCCGTTTCGTGAACACTTCCCCGATTTCGAAACTTCAAAATCCCAAAATCCCCAAATTTACAAACATTCGAATCTCCAGTTTACAGACTCCACATAATCATCCTCTCTCTCCTAATGAACTCCGAAACACACCAATTACCGATAGAGGTGCTCTAATGAATCCTACCACTACCACGAATCATTATTTAATCTAAAAGCGATGCTCTTTCACCACTGATCAATCAAAAGTTCCCAATTTACCTCGTATCAAAGCATATCGGTACACATACACGTAACGTACGATAGCGAAAATCACAAGAGGAAGCGTGGTTCAGGTATTATAATATATTATAGTGAGGGCTGAAAATAGTTTATTCGGTGCAGTTATTACAGTAATAAAATTTCTCCGCAATATAGAAAATACTCAGAACCCAAAGTGACAATTGTGACGTTGGTGTATTTTCAAATTTAAAAATTTGATGATTTTGGTATGTGGAAATTTTGAAATTTGACGGTCTTGGAATGTGGAAATTGAGAAGTCTGAAATTGGAGGAGTTGGACGTGTAACATGACTAAATTAGATAATTTGATTTGTTTTGAAAATTACAAAATTTGGAAACTTGGAAAGTGAGAATTTGGTTTCAGTCTTTATATGCAATAGTTCCACCGCTTTTCTGATGATTAAACTAAAATTAACATATTGTATTATAATATATGAGATACTGCATACGACAGTGCAAATATTATAACATGACATAATACAAATAAAATATCCCACTAAAATATTATAAAACAACATAATATCCTACATAACATAATAAAAATCAAATATTTTACTAAAATATTATTTATAATTTGTAACAAAACAATTCTCAGGGAATTGTAAACGATATGTACCTAATGGCTATTTCGAATGAAATAACGAATTTACATAAACATTACCAGAAGCTACGAAAAAAGCGTGATCGATTAATCAGAACGTAAATGGCCCTCCGGAAATTTACATCGTTTTCCGTGGTTGTTGAAAATTTCGCGGCTCGGTTCACTCGCCTTTTAAAACATACACGTTCGATTTACACAGGCAACCTTTGAACCGGGTATCCCCAAAGGCGATCGTCGATGCATGGAACACCCGGAAGCGGGTTACAGCTTGCGAACGACGCGTCGACAGGCGACAAATCTCGGGCACGGGGTTATTAAACCGACCGGTGTATATACATAAAGTAGCCACGATCCAATTATTCGATGGACAAGATCGATTTCCGTGATCGATAACCAGCTAATTCCCTGCAATTTTGCGTTTGCGTCGCAATTTCGATGTGGAATTCGCGCGGAGACCCCCATACGCTCGATTTATGGCGGGCAAAATTTTAAATTAAGCGTGCTGCATAATTTCAAAGAGATTGATACGCCATAAAGCTGTTTTATGGTACTTTTATGACATCGTGCATTAGCCAATGTAATGAGATACGACTCGTTATTTACAGTAACTGTCGCGCCGGCGCTTGAGGCCGTTAATCCACCATTTTCTCTTGAAAATATGAACAGAACGTTTGCGTAGTCTATTTTATTAAGCTCTAAGCTTCAAATTGATATACTACAAGTGTCGGTTTGACACACTTTTGTGTCACGAAGTTGCGATCGACTTTCTACGTTTTCTATTTTGTCGTTGTTCGCTGCAAATGGCCGCCTATTTTATACGAGGAACATGCACGGAATGTTTATGCAGTTTATTATACTTTTATCCTTAATTTTATGCATCGTATATTGTGTATTTTTATGTCGGATAACAACCAACGTTGTAAACCTTTCTACTGTTTCTTGAGGCCGACAACCAATCATTTCATGTTAAAAATATGAGTGAAACATTTATATAGTTCTTATTATCAAGCTTTAAACTTCAAATTAATGTACCACTAGTCTCTTTGTGACGTACATTTATGTCACGAAATTGTGTTGACCTTCATACGTTTCGAATTTGGTCTTCGTTTATCAGCCATTTTGTATGAGGAATATTATTAAGCGTTCATGTCGCCATTTTCTGCAAGTCCCAAACTTCAATTCGATATATCTTAAGTCCCATTTTATCATAATTTTATGTCAGCAAATGCTGTCAGACATTATTTATTGTTTATGGTGTAGTAACCGATCCATTGCTCCTTGAGGCCGCTAGCCGACCATTTTGCACTAAAAATAATTACAAGACGTTTATGTAGTTCTTTTTATGGAACTTCAACAGTTAAATTGGTGTATCACAAGTGTAATTTTATGATACTTTTATGTCACAAAATTATATTAGAAGTTTTGGATGTAATATTCAACAATGTAACAAATGAAATAGAGAATGGTGCAACCCTTTTGAACAATGATCAAAAACTCACTATGATAATTTTTAACAAGCTTGAAGCTTCAAATAGACCACAGTCGCCATTTTATGATACTCACTAAAAATGAAAAATGGTTGCGTTCAAAATGTCTTAAAAACGAGATGTCTTTTAAATTCACCAGTATTCGCTTTTAAAATAATCCACTCTTCAAAATAAGGTAAAAACGGCTCCATAAATAGAAATATTCCGTCCATCAATTCTCCCGCGTATATTTTTCGATCGGTTGTGTGCATGAATATGCATAAAATCGTAAGCAACCGTCGGGAATGGTCGAAGTTAAGGGTGTCAGTGAAAATCAATAGTTCTAAGGGGTATCCCCGTTATTAACAAGTTTACGTAGCCGGGGATTACTATCAATGCACAGACACACACATGCACGGGCCAAAACAGACCCGAGAGTGTGGACACGCTACGCTCTTTAACTCGATTTCCAGCGAACTGGTGTAAACGCTGTCGCATTGATCAGACCCCGGTCACCGCAGTCATGAATGTCTCGTTTGATTTAACGGAAAGTTTCACTTCGATTCGGAATTAACAGGCATTATATGCCCCCCTCCCATCCCGTTTCGTGCCTGTAACACGAACGGTTTATTTTACAGTTGATCAGCGGACCAACTCGCTCTCTATCGACGATGTTTGCATTGGTGCTTCCGCTAACGTTCGTTAAAATATTTGCTTTCGATGCGAACACATACCCCATCATTCGCTCTATGTATACGACAGACAGGACAAAATCAATCTATTCACCTCACTTTTTAACCTTTATGCATTGTTTAGAAGGATTTTTAAGATTAAATCACACCACTATGATTTTTAACCTCTCACATATCTGTGGATGATTGGAATCTTCAAATTGAATAAGAATTACGATAGGATGTGCCTCATAAGAACTTTCGCGAGAGGAATACAGGTTACATTAAGTGGATACAGTTATGTCTAGGACTCGTATAGAACTGGAGATTATGTATTATTTTTGTCCCTGTGCAGCTTTGATAGGCTTCTTGTGAAGTGAGACATTCATGAAATCTCGTGAGGCACGTGTAGGTATTTACATTGAGGGTTGTAATATCTGATAAGGAACTGAAAATCTGAAGCTTGAAACTTACAAAATTTCCATATCTCAATATCAAACTTCTAAATTCTTAATAACCTTTCAGTTATAAATTTAAAACTTGGGATATTAAAAATTTCCAAATTATCAAATCTTCATTCAAACTGTCTAGATCCAAGTCCAAAAATGAAACTTTGAAAGTCATGACTCCATTTGCATACAAATTTCCAAAATTCGTGAATCACCAAAATTTCTAACTGTGGAATCTCCCTGTATCGGTTCCCACCCATCGCCTCATATCCTCTCCTAGTGTGTGCCTCACGCCCAATATCCGGCTCTCGAGGTCTTCGGCGGGCATTTCAACTGCCCATCGCACGATACCCAATCTAAAACTCGTAGGGAAGTCGTGTCAAGGTACGATCAAGCGTCGAGATTCACCCGTAACGGAGTACTTTTCGACAGTGTACAAATCACTCGGTTGAACTCTGCCGGTATCGCATGACTCGACGTAGCAGAAATAGGTCGCCACGATTCTGGCAGATAGGATCTTTCGTAACGGAAGACAGGCGCTAGCTAAGCTATCGACCGGAATACTCGAAAGAAAAGGACTCGAGAGTGCGCCTTGAAAGGCAACGCGATGGTTACGGATCGATCATTCCCACGTACAATAGGAATGTCCACGTTCGATTTGTCTCTCGACGATGCTTCCCGTTTTCTTTTCTTTTCCTATTGATGTCTCCTGCACGAGATTCCACCCACCTCCACTTACACATACCGCCTCCTGCGCCAAGATGCTACTATTGTTGTTTATATATCACCTGGAGCGTCTGTTCAACCAATGCAGTACACAGGATGTGACAAATTATTTCCTGTATAAGAATTTTTACACTGCGATCTTCAAATACGACAAGTACTACAGAATATACAGGGTGGTTCATACAAATTTCTCTACTTCAATTACTTCTCAAATATGTGTTGTAACCTTTCATATTTATATTTGTACAAAAGAATTGTTGCACTGTCACGTTCAAATGCAGTAATATTATTATAGAATGTACAGGGTGGTCCATGCAACATGCACCACCTGAATAACTTTTTACTTTGTATTATGACCTCTTATGATTTTTATGAACACTTATTTTGTACATAAGAATTTGCACATTTTGTTCTACAAGTACAGCATCAAGTATTATAGAATATACAGGGTGATTCATACATTTTGCACGACTTAAATATCTTCATAAATATATGTTATGAACTGGTATGTTTTTTGTGACCAATTATTTCGTATATAAAAATTTTCATTCTTTGATCTTTAAATACAGCTGCAAATATTATAGAATATACAGGGTGGTTCATACATCTTGCACAACTTATGTTTTGACTTTATGATCTGCAAAATATATTCATCAATAAAAACACTTCACTTACAAGAAGTTCCTTTAAAACAATTATAAAAGAAATTTTTCAACTCGTGCTTTAGAAATTATTCGAGACATTGTGAGGCCGTTACAAAAGCTTTCAGTATTTCCAAATATGTGAACATTGCGTTATAAAATTTCGGAGAATAATTTCAACAGATACGTATATTATTTTAAAGAATTTTTTTTGAAAAACCCGTACAGTTTCATATAGTAATAATTTTTACATTTTGCCATTAACGAAAATTCGTCTGTTCTTACACGAGCGTTCCTTTTTTCGCCATTGTGCCGTTCTGCCATTCGACGTTTCCTATCCGAACGGATGTTTCACCAGAAATTCATTATTATTGCGACGGTACACGCGTATCCCGATTTTACATCCTTTTCCATGGTAAACCACGTGGAATATAAAATACAAAAGGGCTCGTCCATCGGAATTTCGAATGCTTCGCAGGATTTTTTTCCACAGCTCGGCTGATCGCTTCGCGGTTCGCCTGTGGAAATGTTTTTCGTTGCGTTGCGTTTTCCGCGTACAAAAACAGGATTCGTCTGTACGAATCGGTCCCTAGTCAAAGATACCAACCTATCCCGTAAATTGTAATTTCCGGTAGGAATGATTTACCGCCAACAAAACCGAATACTTTGGTTCGTGTAACCTTAATATACGGTTCCACGAGTCAGCTTCAAAGCGATTTAGGCCAACAATCCGCCATTTTGTATTAAGAATATGAACAATACGTTGCGTAGTCTCTTTTGTCAAGCTTTGAGCTTTACATTAATGTACCACAAGTGTCGTTTTGATGCACTTTTATGTCATGATATTACAATAGACTATGTACGTTTTGCATTTCGTCGTTGTCTCATATAAATTACCACCAGCCATTCCGTACACGAAATTAGAACAAAAATTTTCTACAGTGCTTTCTATTACATATTAAGCTTTAATTTGGTTTGTCACAAGTGCTATTTTATTATCATTTTATGTCAAACAAAGATCTACGTAAAAGGATGTCTCATTGTTTATTCTAAGTGATCCATCGCTCCTTGAGGCCGACAACTAATTATTTTATATTAAAAACATTAATGAAATTTTTACACAGTTCTTTTTATTATACTATAAGCTTTACATTGATACATTACAAGGAACATTTCGATGTACTTTTATGTCATGAAGTTACGTTAAACTTTATACGTTCTGAATTCAGTGTTTAAGCACTATAAATGACCATCACCTTTTTTTATGAAAAATATTAACAGAAGATTTACTTACTCGTTTCTTTCAAGTTTCAAGTTCCAATTTAATACATCTTAATCGCCATTTTATAATCAATTCGTATTAAGCGTTAATCAATTTGACAATTTTTTATAATTGCAACAATCCTTCACTTCTTGAAGCCGTTTACCAGCTAGTTTCTATTGAAAATAATTATACAATGTTTATGTAGTTTCTTTTATAAAACTTCAAGTATTAAATCGATATATCACAAGTGCCGCTTCTACGTATTTTTACGTTACTATTTGTTGGACTTTCGAACTCGGCGTTTGCTCGCTGTAAATGGCCATTACGTAATCTGTTCCGCAAATTGTAATTTCCGTCCGGAATAATTTGCCGCCAACGAAACTAAAAAGTTTGCTTCGAGTAACCTTAATACCTCGTTCCTCTAATCACAGCTTCAAAGCGATTGTTCGAAAATCGCGCCGGAAGTAATATTCGCTACGAATCCTCCGGGCAAAGGGATTTTTCTAGGAAACACAGTTGGGACAAATTACAGAGAGGATAAAAGGCGGCAACAGAACAAACGGAACGACAATAAGCTGTCTCGGCAGGAAATGTTAGGTACTTTGCTAAATATTCTCGGAGCACCACTAGAGACAGCCATCGCCGTTCGATCTGGAAAAGAAGAGAAATTAGACCCTATCCAATCGAGGAAATGAACTGCTCGCCGACGGTCTCCGTAGAAATATGCAAAAAAGACTCCCTTTTGCCGAGACAGTTTCTGTAACGTTCGACGAAAAGAGGTTTAATTTCCGGCGAGAAAAAGCAACGAGACTCTGTCGGTGGTATACGACGATTTCTAACAAGATGTACACGTATAGTGTACAGGGAAACTGCATCAGCCGCGTTATTTCCCAATAAAGTCGCAATACAATCGTATAAAGAGACAGGGTTTGTTAGTTTGATTGTTTGTGCTCGATAAACTCGAAAATTATTGGTTCTTATGAAACCTTTAATATTTAATAAACTTAATAACTGTGGATGTTTGAGAAACTTTCAATGTTTACTTACTTTCGTCGAAATTTTATAGTTGTGTGTGATTGAATGAATCATTTCACTTCGACAGGAAATGAATTATGAAGATGAAATATGGTAATGTTGACTGAGACGCCATGATAGATTAAACGAGCGACAGTGGCGCCACGATTAATGCAAAATAGCGGTATTTTGTTTTCCGAGTTTATGAATTAGACTTTTAAAATTGTACGTGTATTTGCAACATAATGTGATGTATGATAAAAGTTCCTAGCAATGCTTTAAGCAATTACAGTAAAAATTTTGTAATAAATTTTTCTTTTTGTATTGAAACATATGATGCTTCGATTAATCACTCTTAATCAAAATTTTGCAACAAATGAAATATACATATAATCTTTCTGTGTATATCGAAGAATATGACGCTTCCACTAATGAATCTATTTCGCAATAAAATAGATATGTAATAAATAGTGAAGTGTTTCTTCTTACACTTGGACATCTTGCTTTACAGATTCTATTGAAAGAATTGATAGGACATTTCTGGTATAGTATAGGTTAAAAAGGTTCCAATTTACAGTAAATATCTGGTAGGTATCGCAATTTCCTTGAAACGATACGCTCGCACGTCGACGATCGCTTGCTACAAGACCACTCGCAGGAACTCACGAGTCACGAACATCTCTTCCGGCGGCAAAATGTACAAGACTTAAACCCGGGAATGGGTGAATTTCAAGCTCGTTTCTCCAGGCTTAAATCGTCCAAGACCACTTACGGCACGTTCGCGAACTGCACGTCGAAACGTATCGACGAGACTACAGAAGTACACGATGCGAGATTCGCTTGCTGTAATCCGACATACACGGCTGAAGAAAATGGCGGAACATTTCATGATCCCTCGATGCGTTCCCTAAATTTAATAACATACAAATACTTCAAGAAATATTGCTATTTTATGTACTAATGAGCAACCATTAATTTAAATTCTATCTCACTCTCAGCTTGTACTATTTTAATTATACGATCAGCATCAATTTTATCCTTTTCCGTTTAACTTCAGCACAAATACATATAACAATGCAATTGAAAAGAGTGTTGAAAGATGACAGGCAAACGTCTCGAGAGTGAGATAGTGCTACTTGCGATCAGCAGTTGTTATTGTTACTATTATTCTTATTTGCCTGTATGTAACGCTGAAATATAGACATGAACATTTTCGTTGTATTTTTAATTAAGAGTTGAAAATGACGAGATAACGGAGATCGTCTTGGAAGATTTTCTATGAAAGTTTTAAAAGACCATGTTGCATTTCTGACCACCATCCTTGACCACTTTTGTCTCTTTTGCTCTTTTCCCGTCTGCTCTTTGCCCGTTTCTATGCCAAATCCGAGTCCCGCGGGATCTCTGTAATCCTCTTCCATCATTTCGCTACGATGATATGAAAAGAGTACTTATGTGGGTTCAATTATGGGTCCCCACGCCAATAAAAACTTCCCCACTTCTTGGCTTTCTCTCTCGCTGGCTTTTCACCTGCAGCCCTCCCCCGTCTTTCGTTCTATTCAGGTATCCAACTTTAATCTTAATTCCGCGTTCTTGTACGGTATCCTGGAACGGATAATATCACGGGAAATGAAAGTATCGATATCATCGTCAGGAAAATCATTAGAGTGCTTGATAGTGTTCTACATACTTGAATAACTTCTCTATATGTTATAACCTTTCATATTTTGATGAGCAATTATTTTGTACACAAGAATTGTTGCATTGTCACGTTCAAATGCAGTAACAAGTATTATAGAATATACAGAGTGGTCCATATTCAGATTTATCATATCATCGGAAATGGAAGTATCGATATCAACGACAGGAAAATCAGTAGAGAGCTTGATAGACTTTGAGATTTGAGTCGACGTTTGGAAAAGTTGCGAATTTGAGGATTTAGAAATTTTAGAATTTCGGGATTTATAACTGTGGAAAGTTAGAAATTTAGAAATTTAATTACTTAGTTTGGGGGTTTGGAAATTTGGAAATCTGAGAATTTCAAAATTTAGAAATTTAGAAATTTTTGAATTTAAACTATCTACAATTTGAAAATTTGAAAATCTGAAAATTTAGAAATTTAGAAATATAAAATAGTGAAAATCGTAAAATTTGAAAGCCTAGAAATTTAGAAATTTAAAATTGTCATAATTTAAAAATTGGAAAACTTAGAAATTTACAAATTGAATAGTGTATAATTTAGAAAAATTGCGAAAATTATTTAAATAAATCAAGAGATAAGAGTCTGAATAAATTAAGAACAGAAACCTTGAATAAACTGCGGCTTATTCGAATTTCATCTCAGCATACAGTTTCCCGCAGTTTCCAATTTCATTTCCCTTGTAAAAGGATGTTCGAAAGGCAGTCAAGCAAATCTCGGACGGATAGCAATACTTCCGGTCAGTATTTCCGGTCACTGGCACACTCTCGACGATCTAGTTTCCGTCGTATAATTACCTGGTATCACAGCCAGAGATAATTAACCGATAAGGGTTGTCAAACGGACGAAATGAAGGGGCGTCATCAAAAATTGTATGTACTTAATCACGAACTGAACTGATTATGATTAAAACCTTCCAATTTGATTGAAACACATTGATCTTCAACCTGGAAATTGTATGTTTTGTATCTGATTAGACCACGTATAACATTTTGATCCACATTTATCTCCTCTCAATAACACTTTCTAATAAAATCATTTCTATCATTCTTATAAAAACGGTAGAAGTATAAAATTATAGAAATATAATTTTACATATATTTATAAAAAAATATAAATTTATTTTTTATTTTATAAATAAATACATTTATAAAAAATGCATTCTTCTCATAATTAAAAGGGCATTTTTTTCATAATTAAAAAATGCGTGTAGCAAAGAATTAATGTTACTTGTCGATATCCAAAAATATTTTTCCAAATTAAAAATCTAGGGTAAGGGGTTACTTACAGGACTCCAAAAATGCATTTTTAATTAAAACACTCATACAAAAGAGGGTTAATATAACTTGAATAAGTCCAAAAATTCCCAATTAAATATAACACAGGATCAATACAACTTGTAGTCTTAAAATGCCTTCTACAGAGAGTTAAACTTATGTTCTCAAATAAATATTTTCATAATTAAACAACTCAATTAAATAATCATTCAATAAGTCATTAAATAAAAATAAGAACTTGTTAAAAATTTGTTTGAATTTGACGTAAAAAAACGACATCACTTTCCGGTTCCCCTAATAGTTTATGGGGCAGCTACCTAAAATATCGAACAATAAAATGAGCGAAAAACAGAAGAATCATGCGCGAAACGTTTCTCCCTATTAATAGCTGGTAACGCGTCCGCTACCATTCGAGTCGTCGTATGTCATCATTTTATTTTTCCAGCTAGTGCACGGTCCCTTTCATCTTCAGCCTGGCGAGGAACGATGTATCCCTTGTAGTCTCATCGTACGGTTTCTTTTCGACCTCGAGGACGTCGTAAATCGTGTCTGGAACACGGCATCGAGCAACGCGCACCTTCGGCTGCTATTCGCAGATAGAAGAAACCGCAATGTTCGTTCGTGTACCCTTGCGGCTCTCGTGCCCGAATAATCGTCGGTAATTTCATCGACTGTAACGTGTATACGTGCCTTTTGCTTCATTTTATCGTTCTGACAACGTGTTGTACAAGATGGCCGCAATGGCTCATCCACCAGCGAGAATTTATTTTACAATATTCTTTCGTTATTATATAATCCTCGCTGACAACCTGGAAATATGTTGATGACATTGATATATCTTATCAAGGACGACATTCTGAACTTTTTCTGGTATATACATTTGGTATTAGGTTTCAGAGATATTCGCAAAAATATTTTTGAGGTGGTGATTAGTTATAGAAGGACACACATTGCACCGATTTCGATAACCTTGAAATATGTTGTCAAGGACGTCATTTTGAACAATTTCTTCTCATACATACAATCGCCCATAGGCTTCCATTTGAGAGATATTCGCAAAAATATTTTTGAGGAGGTAATTAGTTATAGAAGAATTTGCGCTTTATCGATTTCGATGACCTTGAAATATGTTGTCAAGGACGTCATTCTGAACAATTTCTTTCTATACATATAATCGTCAATACGCTTTCATTTCTGAGATATTCGCAAAAATGTCGTTGACAAAGTAATTAGTTATAAAAGGTCACACACTGCACCGATTTCGATGACCTTGAAATATACTGTCAAGGTCAATATTCTGAATAACCTTGCTTACGTACGTAGCCATCTCTGGATTTTAATTTGTACGTTATACACAGAAAACTAAAGTTTTTAGAAAATACAATAGTACACACAATGCTAGCATATTTTATTATCTCTAATGTATTATATTTTGGTATAGTATATTTTAACATGTCATCATATCTCATTTGACGATATCACCTCTGACTTAAGAGTAAAGAAATAATTTTATCAGCTGAACCATATATTCCTGTATTTTACTTCTCTTCATCCTTTCAACATACAGAATGGAGGTTATGTTTGCAATTTTGTGCATGATTTCTTGTGTACAATTCTTAGTCTACAATCTTGGGACTATTAGTTCTATAAACACTATTATAATAATAGACACCTTGTGCATGTAATAAATTTTCAGAAATTGTAAGAATAATAATTTCATTGACTAGACCATATTTTTCACTCACAACAGCGTGTACAAAATGGAGGTTTGAAATGAATTCAACATAAACTTGTTCCTGTTTAAAGTTCTTCGATCTAGGAACATTTCGAAATTTTCTCGTAATAACGGTTCGTACGCGTGTTAAGGTGGTAGGAATTTTAGAAATAGTTTGTGGAATATGAAGATTATGTCGGTATGATTCGCAGCGGTAATTATAGGGTGTTGATCAGCCACGCGAAACGAGTGAAATTTATTTTTAATTAACGTGCAAATGAATGCACCGACGACCGTTTGCTGCTTATCAGAGATGCCATTCGTTGGCGTTGATAGCTCTCACGAATAAAGCACGAAGAGATTACTACTCGTGTCCCGGGACGAATCTGTCCGCGAAACGACTGTCCAGCAAGTGACATGGACATCGTCATCGTGTGGTTAAGAAGCATTCAAACGAAAAATGCTGGATTTCGATCGGTCGATCTCTGCTTCGACGTCTCGTTGATGAACGTGTAATCTACCTATGCAATAAATACACATATACCTTTCTTTATATTTCAGTTTTTGTTATTTAATTTAATCTTGTATGAACAATTTTTGATTCCGCAACTTGAAAATTCGAAAATTTCTTCTGATGAATTAACAAATTTTTATATTTAAATAATTTGTAAAATTAAAAATGTGATATATTTTCGTATTTCCAAATCACCTTCCTAAATTTTTAAATTCAAAAATTTCAATCCCCATTCCATACCCTATTCCAAAATTATCATATCAAGAATTTCTAAGAAAAGATGCAATCTTAAACAATCCACTATTTAAAAATGTTATAAATCCCCAAACAGCAGAATTTATTTAAAAAAATGGATCACAACGATCTGTTCTCCATAAATTCACAGGATTAGTCGTACTTTCGAAAACGATATTTTTTCCGATATAATACTCTGGACTCTAACGATGTCCGAGGAGGGTGAAAAAATGCGATAACCGTCGTCGAAAAGGCATTATGGCGGTGGAATTAATTTCACTGAAAAAACGTTGGACGCCATGCGTTATCCCGCGGGATAACGCGAATGCCTATATTACATTAATTAACACCAGCGTGTTACAGTGATAGGCGCGAAACACGTATCAACGGCCGTAACGTTAACGCATTAAATCGACCATTTCCGGTTGATTAATCGACGATTGATGACCCTGCGCAGACTGGATGCGTAATAAACCGATTCGAGTCGCGGTGCCATTGACACGTACCGAGCCTTGCCAGATATACGCTTATTAACGGATTCACAGCTGCAACAGACATATTTTCCGACAGTTCGATGACTTAGGGCATTTTATTACACCTGACAATTAAGATACCACTTGCAGAAAGAGATCACAATTTTTGTTATAGTTTTAATGCCACTCGTGGAGGTCTCGATTTTTGTTAGGGTTATGATACCACTCAGAAGGAGGATTTTTGGTGAATTTTTGAACGCTTGCAGAACTAAACCTAGTGATATTCAGTTTTGGGAATATACTCGTTTATAATTTATGACATTTTTTAATGTTAAGATTGTTATTGTTAGTCATTTATTATTTGTTTGTTATCATTCATTATATTTATTATTTATTATTATTACATTTATTATTCATTATTATAGTTATTATTATTAGTATATATTATTCTTAGTCTATATTATTCTAACCTAACCTAATGTAACAGTTATGAATCTTAAATTCTGACCTAACTTGTCATAATACATTTCAGTATTAAATTCTAACCTAACCTAATATAATACATCCAAATTCTGAATTCTGACTTAACATTATACAATTAAATACTAAGTTCCAAACTAACCTAACTTAATTTGTCATAAATTCTCACCTTAGAATTTGATTTGCTCGAACTGAAAAATCCACATTAGCAAATATAAACTCGCAATATACAAAATATTATAAAGAAATCTACTAAAACATGCAATCTTTATACATATTTAACCGCGTGTACATTATTCTGTTAATACAGTATCGTGTATTCTCGTTCATAACGTAAATTCTCATTCTCGATATGCATAAAGCACATCATACCGTGAAATTATCATGGCGACACGATAATACAACGCGTTTAATTAAACGAACGACGCATTTTCCGTGCCACGAAAGTTCTACGAACGATACAACGTTTATTTGTTCGAATAAATTGATCGAGAGGTCATCGAACGTTCTTCGGTTTCTGTATAATTATCGTACGTTACAAAGGGGCCGTTTGTGACGCATGTCTTATCACGCACACGGAGATATGTACTTTAACATCTGCTGCTTTCATTGTTTCAATCGGTTTTATTATACCCTTCGTCAAGTTTAGAACTTCATTTATGTATGCTCTTCCTCGTTACGATTCATTCTCGTACGCTTTGTATTCTCTTTGTGGAATTTTTTCAGATTTAGGCGATTATTTGAAACTTTTATAATTATTTTATCAAATTTTTTATTTAATAATTTTGAATTTTTGTATTGATTTTATCAATTTTTTTATTTAACGATTTTTAATTTTTATATTGATGAATTTATCAATTTTTTTATTTAACAATTTTGAATTTTTATATTCGTAAATTTATCAGTTTTTTGGTTTAGAAATTTGGAATTTTTATACTTATAAATTTATCAATTTTTCTGCTTAAAAATTTGGAATATTTATATTTGGAAATTTATAAATTTCCTCTATTTCAAAATAAAAATTTTTTTGTTCGTAAGTTTGAAATTTGTATGTTGTTACTTTTTGAACTTTCTAAATTTTTAAACCACCATATATTTAAGTATACAAATTAGAAAATATTGCATAAAGTCGTTAAAATATTATTTGCACAACCAAATTCAATTCACCGACTCCCGTCACAGTGCAGATGACAATTAAAACTAAAAATAATCTAGAAATCGTAGTTGTCAGAATGTGACACTGCACGAGAAGACACCAGGGTTAATTCCGACGTATCATTTGAGATATTTGCCCGTGTAATTAATCGCGTCAATTCGGGCTGATCGCTCGATTTGGATGAGCTGATATATGCATAGGCGGGGTGAGAAGAAGCGGAAGGTGTGCAGGTTCGAAGCGACAAAAGTTTCGCCGGTGGGTCGTGTTCGAACGAGGAAAGTTCGCCAGCACGTTGGTCGAACGTAAGAGGCATGAGTGACGCGTAATTACTCGCATCCGAATAGCAGACAACTGAGATTGAAGGGTACCAGGGCTCGGAGTGACAGACCGTGTCAAAGTTAAGCGCACGCTAGAAAAAGATCGTGACACTAATTGCTCGAAAATATATAGGCGATTCTGACGTGGTGCCTCGCGGAAAATCCTTCTCCGCACGACTTTAACCTGGATCCTGATCACGTCCTTCCTTCGAGACTTTCCCGATATTCCGACACGAATCCTGTCGTTTTTACAGGGTGTCTTTGCTGTGCACTTAAATCCATCGAATATTTTTGAACAAACGACCTTTTGCAGCTGTTTATTAAGGACATTTGTAGTTCCAAATTTTTCTATTTAACATGTTTTGTCAAGGTTCACATTTTGTGGTTTTATTACTGTCGAACCGTAAGGTGACGAGCGATGACGTAGTCTTTATAAGGGTGGTTCTTGTTTCCTTCCCCTAATATTTTGTTAGCCAAGAGTTAATTTTAACAAGTCGTTTGTCCACTCCCATACCTCAAAAAGTACAATCTCACTGGCCATAAATAATAAATAAAGAATTATTAAAAAATATATAATTAAACAATACATAAAGTACCTCAAAAATTACCATTTCTCTATGATTAATAAATAAAAATTTATTAGCAAATATATAAGTTAATAATACCTCAAATACCTCATGAATAAACAGTACCTAAAATACCTCAAAAATCACCATCACTAACCATAATTAGTAATTTTAAAATTGCTAAAAAATAAAATAAATAAAAAATGACTAATAAATATGTAAATAAAGAAACAATCAAATCCCATAACAAATCGAACAGAAGAAAAAATGAGAAAAGAAGAGTTGAGTAAATGTAATTAAAATTGCAGAGACAAATAAGCGAAATTAGCAGGTTGGCGAGGAAAATAGAAAAAGTATCGTAGTTAATCTCCTTAATAATGTAAACGATGGTATGTCTGACTAGAGAGGGGTGTTTCTACTGTGTCGGTGAAAACGGAAATCGGTGTGCAGCTGCAGCCGTCTGGTACGGTCTGCTTAGCTGGACAAACCGGAAGTTAGCGACCTACGGCAACGGATTGGCAGGAACGAAGGGTGTACGAGGTGAAAGAGGAACGCGCGCGAGCTCCGCGAAGCGTGTACAGGAGGGTAAAGTTCGCTGGAGACGCTTCCACGCCCTTTCACGTGCGATTCCACCACTCCCGAAAAATTCATAGTTTCGTGCACCCGACAGCTGACGCCGTTTATGAACATCGGACATACTTCCGATTGCTTCTTGTTTTGTTAATTGAAGAATTTTGGAATTTGAGCAAGTGGGGATTTGAGTATTTTATTGGAGGATTTAGTCATTTGGGGAATTGAGAAATCTTTTAATTTGGGAATTGTAAGTTTTGAGAATTTGAATAGTTTGATATTTGGAAGTTTGGGAATTTCGGAGTTTGGAAATTGGAAATTTGTAATTTTGAGAATTTGGAAATTGGAAGTTTGAAATTTTGAGAATTTGGAAATTTTGTAATTTCTAATTTTGAGAATTTGGAATTTTGAGAATTTGGAAAATTCATAATTTGGAAATTTTGTAATTTCTAATTTTGAGAATTTGGAAATTTTGCAATTTGGAGTTTTGAGAATTTGGAAATTGGAAATTTGGAATTTTGAGAATTAGGACATTTTGTAATTTGGAATATTGAGAATTTGGTAATTTAGTAATTTGGTAATTTGGTAATTTAGTAATTTGGTAATTTGGCAATGTGATAATTTGGTAATTTGTTAATCTGATAACTTGGTAATTTAGTTACTTAGAATTTGTTAATTTGAGGATTTTAAAAATCTGTAAATTTGGTTATTCAAAAATTAGAAAATTTGAAATGTGAAAAATATAGAATTTTGCGAATTTGGATTTTTAAGAATTTGAGAATTTTCAGAATTTGAGAACCTGAGAATTTGAGAATTTAAAGAAGTTATAATATTTGAAATATGTGAAATGTAGAATTTCAAAAATTTCAAATTCAGAAATTTGAAAATTTGATGATTTAAAAATTAAAAAATTTTAGTTTGAATATTTAAATACTTGAAAATTTGATTACTTAAAAATTTCCAAGTTTTAAAGTTTGAATAATTAAATGTCTGAAAATTTAAAAAATTGAAAATTTGAGAATTTAACAATTAAAAAATTGAAAATTTTCAAATGAAATATTAAAAGCTATTAAAATTCTCATACTTCAAAATCTGGAGTTGAAGGTCGTCAATGAAAATTCAAAGTGAGTGATTAAAGAAGCAGGGGACAGGTTCTAAAGCTTAGTAAAGCCGCAGCCTGGGATGCTTATTAAACGAGCCCTAATTATATTTCAATATACGGTTGTTCAAGAAAAGGAGATTGGTCGAGGAGCAGGGAAGGTAGTTCGCGAGAACCGGAAGAGGGTTGGGAGGAGAATGGCAAGAAGGGTGGCGAAAACGATGCAAAGGGATGTTAGGGCTTGGCTTCCAGTTTGCAACCCCTCTAGACCGCGATGGTTACCCTCGAGCTTGCAGATAAATTTGCTGCTCGTCGATCCCTTGGTCTCATCACCTGCTCTGCTCTAATTAATAGCTTCGTCATAGATTACAGAGGGGGATATTAAAATAGCGTTCGAACCCTCCGCAAACGTTCAACGAGTAGGTTTTTTCGAGTGTCAACGAACGATGCTTGGAATGCTTGAATGATAAGAATTCGAGGAATGTGTGAATCATTCAGCTTGGGGTTAGAAATTTCAAGCAATATGCAAATGGCTGCTTTCTGAAGATCAATTTTGCTTTTATGGTTTCTGCATTGTTGCAAATTTTGTCATATTAAATTTTTGTGTAATATTTCAACAGAAATATTAATTAGGTGTTTAATTATAATTTGATTATCTATTTAATTAATTTCATTTTTCTAAAGACAGCTTTCAATATCTTTCTTCAATTTATTATTGGACATTTTATGTTATATTAAATTGGGTAATATTTAATAAAAAATTTATCGAGAAATTTTAATTAGTTGTTTAATTAAGATTTGATTGATTTCAATTTTTTTAAGGTAGTTTACAATATTCTTAGTTGACTTATTATTGCAAATTTTATGACATACTAAATTCTTATCTAACATTTAAAGAGAAATTGACTGAGAAATATTAATTGGTTGTATTAATTAGTATGAACATATGTAATTATAATCTCTGTAACGATTCATTTTAGTTTCATCGAATCATGACAGCTGGAAATGTTATGTATCTTATTGAAGTCTTGAGTAAACTTCATAAAAAATTGATTGAAAAGTAATAATTAGGTATTTAATTAGCACTAGATTGCACATTTAATTAGTTTCACTTCTGTAATGGTTTATTTCATTCTTATGTATCTCACAACTGTTACAAATTGTATGTTTTTATCGAATCCTTGAGAAAGTTCTATCAAGAGTTTACTGACAAGTACTAATTACGTATTTAATTAATTTCATTTCCCAATTACAATTCTCCACTTTGAACCTTTCAAAATTAACGTACCATTAATTTTGTTTATCAACAGAATTCTAAAATTATTCACCTAAATCTGAAATTAAATGCAAGGTCTTAATTAGGTAATTAATTCATTTCATTCCAAATAATTAAAAACATTATCTTAATCCAAAAATGTAGAAAGTGATAAGTTAAAATTTAAATGATTTAAAAATGACTTTCACTTCTTTTACTTATATTTAAAAAAGTATTTATATTTAAAAAATTGTATGTAAATACTAGAATTAAATATACAATTATTTTATTAACTAATTAAATCACTAATTAATTTTTCTTTCTTCTGTTGCAGGTAAGTTCCACTAAAAATCCAAAGAAAACGTAGGGGAAAGTGAGTACTGAATATAAATTATTTACGACAGCAAATAAAACGACGTTGAATGAATTTTACGAATTCTTTATTAATTAATATCAAATAAATCAATTGATTCCACTCGTGGTTAATGAATAAATCAGAATTACTCGTTGCTTTTTAATTGCTCTTCCAAATTTTTGTATAACAGAGAGAAATAAAGCTTTTCATTCTTCATTTATCGTATTTGTAAACAAACGTATTTATTATTATACATAATCATATATGCATACATAGATGTTAATGTAATAACTAACATATGTAAACATATGTGTTAATATAATAAATAATATGTGTATACATACATATGTGATTTTGATACATTTGTATTAATACAGTAAATAATACACAAAAATGAAATGTATTTATATATTTAATAATGTTTAAATAAGTACATAATGTACAAATTATATCTATCAAAATTATTTGATGCTTTTTAAACAATTTTTAAAATTTGCGTATATAGAGAAGAAATTAAATTCAGTCGGTTTTATTTGTTGTAAATAATCATATTTGTTATCATAATATCAATATATGTGTACATATATGAATATAATAAATAATATATGTATACATTTATATTATGACAATAAATAACATGTTTATACATTTGTGCCAATGCAATAAATAATTTACAAGAATAGAATACATTCATATGTTTAATAATATACAATTAATGACCATATGTATAATCATGCGAATGTGACATGATATGTATAATCTATGTATATGTATTAACATTACACCTAATTCATATGTGTACAAATAATTTTTATAAATATATTACAAGCCCCAAATTGAGTACTGAAATACACGAATATACTGAAATATTCGAACCTCGCTGCATAATTCGGTAAACAAATATTTCCGATAAAAAGTATTTAATCCTCACAAAAATTCAAAAATACATTTTCGTCAAAAGGAAAAAAACTGATACAAAGATTTAAATGTATTGCGCTTCAAATAACGAACTCGTGACACAACACGTTGCACTCGTGTCTTCGGTAATTGTCAGAGAAAACTTGTTGTCCTATATTAAGTGAAATGTTATAGAAAAGCACGTAGTGGGAAATCGGTGTTTCAGGTTATTTGATCTGCACTCACCCCTTGGCGAACGCAGCGAAGTCGACTACCCCTATTATCCGTGGAAAAGCTTCACTCTCTCTCTCGTCATCCGTTTCACACCTACCCCTTTCACCTTTACTGGCCTCGAAATATCGATTGCCTTGGGCACCGATTACTCTATGTGCCGTGCACTCTGACACAAGCTCGCAGACAGTAATGGCCGTGATTACTAACGGATGATTCCATTAAGACTCACGATCAAGCCGTTTGGCCTCATAGCCGCTTGATTAAAAGGGAAAATCGAAGCAAATTTTTTCACCAGAAATGCATACAAAATAAATTCGAAAGATACATAATTCAACAGAAGATACATAAAATACCACAGAAGAAGTTTATATTTATACATATAGTAAAGCGTATAATTTGATAAAGCTGTGAATTTAGTTAGGACAAACTTTTTGTCAACATTTAACAGACAGGTTTTTTCTCTGTCCACGATTTCGGCTATTTTTTAAGAGAATTAACTGTGCGTGTAGCTGTAAGCAGTTTTATTAATTCAATACTCTGATAAATTAACAAAGTTATTTATTTACGGGTCTAGTACCTCTCGAGAACACGATATTTTGTGAAACTTCACTCTTGTGAAGTGGAACCTAACAGAATTGACGCGCATCTTGTAAACTCGTTTGTGCTTGTCGTTTTCACGGTTACGAAGTTACTAAAAAATACTACACAAAAAACAAAACTGTGTGGTAGGTTCGATAGATAATAGTATTATTGTAACAAGAAAAAAACCGTATGTGTAAAAACGAAAAACTAACGCAGCTTAATAAAAATTTAAGCAAAAATATTTACGTGGTCTTAGGAAGTTGGAAGGGACAAATTTAGCCCGGCAGTTAATCTTTAATCTGTAATATTATAATGAAATCATAAAAAGAACTGCGTAGCTTTGAAAATTATAAAATGTATATTAGAAATATATTGTAATATGTATAATTATAATTCAGTTATATAGTTATTAACGGTTATCAGAACAAAAACCTAATAATAATTTGGTAAAAACTATGAAAATTCTGAACCGTAATATTGGATATGCCATTTTGTTGTTTTCTCTCGCGTCCGCCATTTTGTCGTCTTCTGTCTCGTCCGCTACTTTGCTTTCTGTTCACGTCACGTATAATAATAATATGTATAATAATAATAATGTCTCATATAATTTGATGCCATAAAATTATCTGAGTGACACTTATACATCGATTTCAAACTTGAAGTTCCATGAAAATAACTGCGTATCCATTTTATTGTCACCTTGAATACAAAATGGCTGGATGCCAGTGATAGCAATTGATTTCGGTCAGTTTCGAAACCGTTCAAATCTAAAATAATTCGATGACATAAAACTGTCACAGAGTTGTACATATAATACATCAATCTAAAGTGCAATAAAAATATCTGTGTTTTCATTATATTTTTGTTCTAAATTATCAATCACAGATACACAATAAATTATAATATTTAGCCTCGAAAAAATTGAATGTGCTATAACAATTTTAATATAATATGAGTTTTAAGTGGTCAGTGAATAAATCCAACAATAAATTTTTAATTGCCCTCATAAACGAGCAGTTTTATTAGTATTTTAAATACAAAATATCTGATTGCCAGTTCTTGAAATAACTTTTGACTGCATCTGAAAAACTAACATTCAGATTTCGCTTCAATAAAAAAAAAATAATACAGACTTTGTTTATTTGAAGTGTCTAAATATTTTGGAACACGATTTCCAATAGCAAAAAGGGAATCTACTGACGAATAGTTCTCGCGAATAAACAACGGCGTCATGTTGCCGTTTTGAAAATCTGCTACGAGCAATCGCGCAGCCAGAGAAGAGGCCTCACGAAGTGTGCAAAACGATCCATCACTCGTTAAACGCAGCTGCGCTCGCAGATTTCCATTGTACGTGCACCTGCTGTTGCATGTTTGACCGAATTCGGTGGACAAAAAAGGTTGTGTAACATTTTCTAATTTGGCTAAACGGATGTTTGAAGTTTTTTTTTGGATACGATTTACGAAATCACATTGTTTTCCGCGTGAACAAGTTCAGGTTATTACGTGCTAGTGGTATCATTTCAAATGGCAATTGGTTCAGTATCAAATCACTTTACACGGTTTCAAATGTACCAATTTTGTCATTCTTTTATTGTATTTTCTAGGTTCTGTGTTTCAACGTTCTCAAATTTTTAAATCATTAAATTTACTCATTTTTAACATTTTATGAAACTTTATACTCCTACATTTCTTATACTAAATCTATAATTTGGTAATTTAAGTTTGTAAATATAAAATGCCCCAAATTTACAAATTCCTAAAACCACAATTCTCTAAATTCCTAAATTTTTAAATTTCTAAATTCTGAATTTCTCAAAGTTTCCAATTTGTAAGTGCCTCAAAATTCATTCAGAACTTAGAATTTCACAAAATCCTAATTTCCCAAATTCCTTGAACTACCAAATCTCTAAATTTTTAAATTCAAAGTGCCTCAAACTTCCCAATACCTATAACATCAATTTTTCAAATACCCAAATTTTCAAATGCACAAATTTGTCAAATTACAAAATTTACAGGAACCTAAATTTCTACATCTCCAAATTTAAATACACTTAAATTTCTAAACTTCAAATCCTCAAGTTTCTAAAAATAAAAATTCCCAAATTTTCAAAGTTAACTTCTGAATGTAAAAATTTCAAATTGCCCTAAATTTTTAAATATCTCAATTTACTCTTTCCTTACGTCTTCATTTCCCCGATATAATCCTACAATGTTCTTCAATGCACACATCTTTTTACTACAAAGAATATTTATTCAATTTACGCATAAACGATACACCGAACGTAAATATTAATTTATTCAACACAAAACATTATAACAGCTTCTTTTAATTAACAAATATTTCTTATACATCCTCGCGTTCGTCAATTCACCGTTTCGTTCGTTTTTCGCAAAAATCCTAATTGCAGGTAAATTCGCGAACAAATTAAAAGTAAATTCGCGCACGTGTGTGCTCGACGAAATTGCCCCTTTCAGTCAGAAACATCCGCGTTTACATCGAACGCGATATAAAATCGAAAAGAAGACGATATTTGTTCGCTGCTCGAGGAGACAATCGTGACCGGGTCAAGGGTTGAAACAATTTCACCAGTCGATATCGTTCGAATAAATATAATTACAACGTCACGAAATTTACCAAGCTATTCGCGATCGGTAAGTACCCTTTGTTCGCGATAATCGTTTTGTACGATTATCGACGTCCATCGCGGTATCCCGGAACGAAAGGGTATTCGCGAAATCGTTTACCGCCATTTTCTACGCTGATCAGCGAACGGATTGCATTTTGTTTCGCGATGTTGGGGCTGTTCACGAGTGTGATTACTTATCGAGGATAACCGCGGAGTCTCTTGACACGAATGTTCGTTACAGTCATTACGTTTCGATGGGGCTACGCGAATATCGATACGGAGGGAAACGCGAGAACCTGCTACGTGGATAAATAGACGGATAAAAGAGATAGCAGTGTAATGCACTTTAAATAGCACTGTACTTCCACGTAGCGTGACGAACGGTTTCCGTTTTGACGAAGATAGTGAAAGCGGAATTATTGAAAGCGATTTCTAACAAATTTGATACCCGGTTTTTGTTACGAGAACATCTGTACTCGTTCAGTGTCGAATAACACGTTTCGAAAGATAGAAAGTCTAACGCGATTTCGTCACAGAAATGTATCAAGAAATGGCACTTGTGATATGTCGTTGGAAAGCTTAAGATTTACCGAAAAATATGGTATAAGCCTTTCGTCGATATTCCGGAGAGAAAGTAGTTAGGTGTCGGCCTCACGACACTGTAGACCCCCATAAATTCGCAAATTTCTAAATCCTCGTCGAATACACACAGGCTTTCATGACATAAAAGTATTTCAAAATGGCGCGTATGATACATCGATTTGAAGCTTAAAGCTTAATAAAAAGAGACTACATACGTGATTCGTTAATAATTCTAACACAAAATGGCTGGTTCTTCAAATATCATTTTAATTAATAATGCATCTGTAGCAGCGTAAGTTTTCAAGTCAGCCATTTTGTGTTAAGAATTCTAACAAAACATTAAGAATATCTTCGTTAATCTTTAAGCTTTAATTTGATATATAATAAATATTATTTGACAGTGCTTTCATGTCATAAAATTATTTCGGAATGAAAAAATTTTAATTTACATTGTTATGGAACGTGAAGCATTTAAAATTTGATCAAATTGAGTAAAAATCTCGCGACTCTTAAAAGCAGTATTATACAATGTCAATTTTTAGTACTTTGTACCGCGATAAATTAAAATATTTAATTTTCAGCGGGGTCTTTGTATTTCGAAGTTCAATTATTGGAGCGCAAGTTTCCAAGCAAAGCGGAAGATCCTTTGAGTAGTAATATTTTCTTAAACGAGCCGGCAATTAATTTTCATGTCGTCGCACGTATTTTATCGTTCAATTTTTCATCAAACTGCCTCGCAGATCCTCGTGAACACAAATATTTCCTCGCTGAAAAATGTCTTTTCTCGCACAGAGTCGATGACACGAAGCTTTGCGATGATTAATTACACCGTTAATAAGGAAATTGGTCCAGAATATCCGATATCATTGGGATAAATTCAATTTCCAAACGATCTTCTATTATTACGCTCTTCAAACTAATACAATTTGTGTCAATTATATCGCGTGTCACATTCAAATTTGTCCCTTCGTTCTCAATTATTCATACTGATGAACATTCTAAATGGCAAGACATCAATTTCCGAGATTACCATATTTATTCTAATACGTGAAATATTATAATAATGATCGATTACCAGAACTTTCAACCGATTATGTTCTTCTATAATCTTCTGATCTTTAATTGGAATTTGAACAAATTTAAAAAGAAAAGAAAATTTTCACGATGGAGGTTTAATTAATTTTAAAGGCAGGCAGAAAATTGTGCGAGGTTTCTCGGACGATTAATTATTTGATGAACGAAAGAATTGGAAACATGCAGCACATTCTGGCATTGTTCCGTGTTCCTTTTCGAAGGACACACAGTCGAGGTATTTACACCTTTAGCAAGAGGGTGGCCAGGATGATTAATGAGCTAGCGGAGTTTTGATTGTGGTAGAGCAGAGGATGGGCCGTCATGCAATTAGAAGATGAATCATTTGTAGCCCGAAATCGCGGTAATCCGACGGCTACAGTGATATCGAGATTCGGAGTTATGAATAATTATTAGTTCCAAAACCAATTCCCTTAGATATGTTATATTAGACTCTCGTTATATTACCAGATATGGATAGAACCTCAATCGTTTATGTGATATTCTTGTAGATCTACGTGCAAAATAGATTGTTGGTAAATTTCTATACTCGTAAGTTCACACTTTCATATTTTTTAATTCGAAAACTATCATATTTTATAGACTCGAATTTTAGATTTATAAAATATCAATTTTTCAAATTAGTGTTCTTCCGAATGTCTGCAACACTCAAGTTTTCGAATACACGATTTTCCAAAACCTCAAGTTCCAAATTTCTTATATTTTCAAAACTCAAATTTCCAGATCTCTCAAGTTTCCAAATTTTCATTTCTTCAAATTCACCATCGTTTAAGCCTAACTCTTAATTCAACAACCAATGACACATGGACATCCATGGCAATATGACTTGCGGTAATATAATGCGTGCCAATATAATCCACTGCAATATAATGCGAGGAAATATAATCTGTAACAATTATAACACGTGGCAATGTACTCCGCGGTAATATAATCCGTGGCAGTATAACTCGTGGCTATATATTCCGTGGCAATATAATGCGCGGAAACATAATCCGTGACAATATACCGCACGGCTATATAATCCTTGATAGTATAACGCGCGGAAATATAATATGTAACAATATAACGCGCGGCAATATAACGCGTGGCAATATAACGTGCGGTAATATAATCCGTGACAATATAACGCGTGATAATATAATCTGTAGTGATATCACTCACGGCAACGTAAACCGTGAAAATATAATTTGCGGCAATATAACGCGCGGAAATGTAATCTACGGCAATATAACGGCAATATAACGGTTGGTAATATTGCACGCAACAGTATAACACCCAATTTAGTAACGAAATTCTGTTATACATGCAGTGTTGATCAAAATGTTTTTTCCTTTGATACTGCAGCAGATTTATTTCGGCGCAATTAATAACGTTGATCGCGTCAGCGTCTCGTGTCTAATGAAATAATTGCGAGCTTTATTGCGGCGAGCCGTCGTAATCCTCAACGGAACGTTACAAAACGCTATTGTCAGTCATTTTATTTAAACGTTCGCAACCGAGTGCGAAATCTCTTCGCGGTAATCATCGCGGTGGCACGCTAATTATGACACGTAATACGATTAAGCAAGCATTGTCGCCGGCTAATTAAAGAGATGACTTCAACTTACCGTAGCCAGTTAGCGGAATTAATTCAACCGAATTGTTATTCGGGTGTTACGATTTTGACAACTCGATTTCGTTCTTCTGTCAATTTTCCATAATCGTGTATCCTTCGGCGTTAATTTTTGTATTAGAATAATCTACTTGTTACTTCAAATTTCAAGTCTTTCAACGCTTTAATAATTCAATCTTAAATTTCAACTTAATTCCAACTCTTTAAGAATACAAAATCTATCCGGTTGATTCACAAGTTCCTTATTTTCAATTTTTAAATTTGTTACGGTCGTTTTTTTACATTTTTATCGAAATAACTGATACTAGTTTATGTTCAATTATTTATTTAGTTCCTTTTATGTTTTACCTTCAACTTTAAAGGAAGGTTACATCGTACAGTTGATTTAGTTTACAAAATATTTACCGTAAACTGTATTCTTATTTTTTCACCTGTATATTAATGATTCAATTCGTAAGCTTGAATGGTCTATTTACTGCACAAAGTTTCTTTTCAATTCATCAACGTTTTAGTTTATAAAACATTTACTATAATTACGTCCTCATTCTGTCAATTTCCCCCGAATGAATACCTGCTACCATTCAATTTTTTATTTAAATCTTCCGTATAGTACAATTCTAAACTATTTTCGTACCATTAATACGTCCTCATTCTGTCAGTTTCTGCTAACTGTATCTAAATTAACAGAGCGAAAATTATTCCGTCTGTTCAATGTATAAAATATGCACAGTCGATTACATCTACGGTACGACACCCCGTGGCACCGAAGTGACGTGTCTAGTTTTTTCGGTTTTCCCCCAGAAGCACGTGATCAGTAGACCATTGAATGGCGGCCAGCTGGACGGACACAAACCGACCACTGTACGCGGGCTGTTCTGGCGCTGGTGCAAAGAACGCTGATGCAGAAAGGGAAGGGAAAAAGCCAAGACGAGTTGGAACGCGTGTCAGAGATCTATGCGGCAGTCTGGCCTTACAATGGCGTCGATTGTTTATCTCGAGATCGCAGCAGGCAATGAAAGCTCACTCGAGCCTTGAGCTTGGATACCCAGGGTACGGCATCGCGTTGAGGGCCGGGATCAAGCGGCATCATTGTCTTGACGCTGTCGTCGTCGTCGTCTTTGTGCCTATCGTGTCCCGTTCGTCTCGAAAGACACTTCTTCGCAGAAGAGGTCGAAGATCGACCGTTGTCTGCCGCAATTCCCGCTCGTTATCGTCATCCACCGTCAGAGATTACGCGGATAGATCAATTTTTCAATTTGCTTCGTTCGTGGTGAAACGCTGTTCAGAGTAAATAGAGTGTGGCTACTCGCCTGTAATTAATTCTGCGCTGCTCGTTTAAGAACTCATGCTGTAATTTCGTGTTAGGTTAGGACGTGCTGCCAGTTCTGGGTCTAATTTGCACTTTGCTGATGTACCGTTTTTGGTTGCTGTAAGGTCATGTTGATAGCTCGCCAACCATATGCAGTCGTAACAAATTAGGGGTTGCTTTTAGTAACCGAGGTTAAGTGGGTTTGGATGAGGGAAATTCAGACGGAAGTTCATGACAGAAAAATATTTCAAAATTGCACTTATGGTATATCAATGTTAAGCTAAAAGTATACTGAAAATAAGGACGTTAAGGTTTTTTCAATATTCTTTGTGTAAAATGACTGTTCGTCGGCCTCAAGGGCAATAGACGTTTCGGGACATTAAACCTATTGCTATTACTATTTCGTCAAATACAAATGTAACAAAATGTTACTTCCTGTATATCAAATTAAAGCTTACAGACTGCTGAAAATATCCACGTAAACGTTTCGTTAATATTTGTAATACAAAATGGCTGCTGGGCATTAAAAACGAACAATTGCCAACGTTATATACCTCTGGTTTGATTTGGAATAAACATACGATTTTATGACACAGAAAAATACCGCTTATAATATATTCAATTAAATAAACTTTTCACTAAAATTCTCTACACGAAACGGCTGATGCTCATATGTAGAGAACAGTGACCAATTTTGAAACGTACAAAGCCTAACACGTACAAAATATATCACAAAATGGCGCTTATATCAATGTGAGGCGATATATTTCATATGAAGTGGCTGATTATCGGCCTCAAGGAACAACGGATACGTTACTGCAAATCGTAGACTGCACATCTGACAGTAATTCCTCTAGCGACGTAACCAACTATCCACATGGAGTTCGAATGCCCGCGGCCGATTCGCACGGATAAAGGGCTGCTCGCGGATGATGTAGTGCCATGTTTATTGCGTCCTATTTGCTCCTCCGCCATCAAGGCTGGCCGCAATAGCGCAACCAGACACGAACATACACTCCCGTCCAGAAGTCATGGGACATCTTGCAATTCAGTAACGAACGTTCAGCACATTGCAGATAATTTTGCATTTATAATCAAATCGTACATCACGTTGCAAATAATTTTCAGTTTACCCCAGCTATATTATTACCATATATCATAGTTGCGTGGATCAGCTGTCACAAGCTAGAATACCGAACGTTATAACTTACTTAAACATCAAGCCCCAGTATCAGGTTTGTAGACTGTGAGGCCGTATGAGTCCCTGAAATTATGGGTGACATTAAGATCTATAAACGTGTAAATACGTATGCTTATTGATATACTGTTTAATTTGAACCTGGAAGAGTGTAATCGATGTTACTTCTTTGGAAAGTAATATTACACCGTTGAGCCTGAAAGTTACTTATAACCTAGTTATACTTAGCTGTTACACTGGATGAATCTTCTGGAGGAAATGTTGAAAGTTAAGAACAGGAAGAATGCGTTGGTAATGAAGTTAAATCTGAAAGTGTAATTGTTGATGCATTTAATGTTTAACAATTTGTAGGGGACCTAAAAAATCAGTGAAATTGGAAACACTAAATGTCCTATGACTTCTGGCCGAGAGTGTACATGTAGGTGGTGCCATCCCCTAGTGCAAACGTGTGTGTACGTGTTTCATCCCTTCTGTGTATATATGTACGTGTGTACATGTGTGCGTTTGTACGTGTGTGTGCTCTAGGTACGACCACCTCCTGTTGGTTCTCTGTGTTTTCGTCTGTATGCCGAGCTGACTGAACTCTTGCTCTACAGAAACTAATTACAACGAAGCCCGGCTTGTTGGCCGAGAGAGTGCAATGTTTTCGTTCTTGTGCCCGCTGCTTTCCGCCCCCCTCGTGCATCCGTCCGCCCCACACCCCTGGCCAACGACCCTGCTGGTCCACGATGCGAAATCTTGTTTGAAAAGAGAAAAACATCGAGTCTTTTGAAACGTCCTCGCGCACGGGGAGGATGGATTTTTGCGCGTGGGTGGGAATGGGGATGATCAGAGAACTGCTACGTCATGGTTGTGGATTTCATGGTGGCATGAAAGGGGGATCGCGAAAATATCACGATTTCTGCTAGTACATTTTTTACGTTAAATTATCGCGTTGAACATTTTCGAACTGAACTCTTAACCCTCGACAAGTCACAAATTTGAAACGTGAGATGGAATTTTGAACAAGGGGTCTCCTGGCCTCACGTGGACGAATTTTGTTTGCAAAGGGGATGATCAGAAGTGCATATCATCAACGAAAATGCAATTTATCGAAATTATTTTCGTAACTTGCATAAATTATTTTAGTAACAATCTGTTTCAAATTATCGTTCACAAAGACGTATTGTATTGGCCACAATTGAGTCAGTATTAATGCACCGATATAAAATGTACTTATCGCTGTAACACGTTCGCTGATTTCAGCCCGCTAATGATTTTATCATTGTTTCTTTGCCCTGAAATGACTCGTTATTGACGAGAGCCAAACAATCCCTAATTACGTTTCCAATAACGCCAATGCGGGTGAATTCCTGCAGCGAACGAGGCACAATGGGCCGAGAAAGTGTAACAAAAGGAGAAATCGACTGCTCGTTTGTTACATCGCTGATACGATGGGGAACGGTATGCTACAGCGCCGCTAACGACAACGTGCATCATCTATGTTTATCGATAAATCGAATTTAATTCGACATTTGAGATGTACGGCAGTGTAATTAAGGTACGTAGATCGTTGCATATCAATTGGCCGATTCGAAATGGGGAGACATTCAGACGCAATTTCGTGACATAAAAGTACTTTAAAATGGCGCTTGTTGTATATCGATGTAAAGGTTAAGGTACACTGAAAATGATTATATAAAAGTTTCATCGATAAACTTTGAACAAAATGGCCGATCAGTGGCCTCAAGGCGCAATTGATCTGTGAATTGTGTCGATTTTGCAACATTAATTTGACACAATTTCATGACATAAAGGTAGCACAAAATGGTACTTGTACTATATGATTGTAAAGCTGAAGATTTGCTGAAAATGGCAACGTAAAGATTTTATTAATAACTTTAATTTAAAATGACTTGTCAGTGGCCTCAAGGTACAATTCATGACATAAAAGTGTAATAAAATAGCAGTTGTAATACATCAATTTAAAGCTTAAAGCTTGCCAAAAATGATAGTATAAACGGTTAGTAAAAATTTTCAACACAAAATGTCTGACAGTCATTTATAACAGACAGTGATCAATTTTGAATCATACAAAGTTTCATATGATTTTATAACATAACGATAGGTCAAAATGTGACTTGCAATATATCCAATTAAAGCTTAAAGCTTGTTGAAAATCGTTATGTAAATGCTTCATTAATAATATTACCGCCAATAAACATCGAAGCGGATTAGTTAAATGTACAATTCAATATTGTCCATCAGCGAGTACTTCAACGAAAAACGATCCATTTTGTATCGAAGATATTGACAAGCCACTCCGGTAGTTATGTTCCCCGCGCTGTAAGCTCGAAATTGATGTACCATAAGTGCCATTTCACATTTGTGTCATCAATTTACATGAGACTTGCCACGTCCCGAAATCTATCATGGCGCGTTATCGGCATTTTCTATTAAAAACAGCGAAACGGATACATTGTCGTATTTATAGTAGCATTTTGCAATAGTTTTATCTGGCGAAATCGCGTTCGAAGATCGTCCATTTGATATGCAACAACGTAATAGATGAAAGGGGCGGAAGAAGGGTGCGGACGAGATAGCAAAAATTGCCAGGACCCTGCAGGAGGGGGATGAAAAAGAGTGAAAAAAAGGAAAGAAAAGAGGGCGATCAGAGCGGGGGAGACAGGTAACAAAAAACCGAGAGGGAAAAACGAGAGAAGGTTCGATGATTGATGGATACCGGCCGATTGAAAACCGCGCCGGGTTGTCTGGCCGAACGACTGAATTTCGCGTTTAAATTCGAAAGTTTTCGTTGTAGGACTCGTTTGCCCCGTCGTGTCCATTTTCCGCGATTTCACAACAATGAATACGATTCCGCTCCTGCTAACCGAAGATTAATACCTTCGGGCTGTTCGTCTTTCTTAGGATACGCGTTCGGCAGAATTTATCGATGCTCGGAGCTTTGTAAACCGTGAAAAATTGACGCGGTTAATGGGGATGCTGTGTTCGCCCGTTCACGGGGCCGGATCGATAATGCGGTACCTCGTAATCAGATGTTCAGATAAGAAAAATGATTTTTCGCCGATGTTTTTTTAAAACTCTCGTGTACATTATTAACTTGTGCTTTCAACAGTTCTTTCTGATGTAAATAGATACAGTTAGACAGATGTGGATAAAATGTGCTAGTTTTGTTATAAACGGTAGAAAATAATATTAAAATTGAACGTCAGTATAATGATCAAATAAAGATCGTTAATTTTGTAATACAACTTTGCAAGATAACGGTACAAAATGAATTGAACATATATAGCGATACTACTTGTGAACACTCCACAAAAGTATGATTATCCTTCTCTCCGCGTGTGTACTTTCTCTCGTACGGTGATAGCCGATAAGCTGGTATTGGCCAACTAACTAAACTTTCCTCGTAACTTCGAAAATCGTCCTTCTGCTTGATACACGCGTCAAATGAGCACCCCATGGGAGCCTTTCGGGTCCTACCCTAGGGAGCACGTGCGTCTCGAATCTTGAAGAGCCAATCAAGCTTAGAAAAGTTGCCACGCTGTCTATTCCGGGCTCCTTAATTACGAGGCTGCTGGGTGAGGCCGTTTCCCCCCTTCTTGTACGAATTCTGTTATCTGCAGCGGTAACTGTATCAATTGTACTCTGTACCTGAATTAAGGAAAACTGATCATCAAGCACTGTTTCAATAAGTTATAATTCACTGAAAAGGTAGACTTTTAGTAAATGACTTTGGTAGATTTTTAGTGAATTGTTGATTGATCGTTTGTTAGTGGAAGCTGAAGGTACTATTGTGATTTAGTGCGGTGTATAATACAATTTATCGTTTAATGTCATTTAGTATATACTGAATATAATTTAATGTGATTTAATGAAATTTGATGTAAAGTTTTCTTAGTGCATCAAATTGTCATAAATATTCACTGTCGAGACTAATCGAGTCTCTTGCAGGACGACATGATCTTTCAAGTATGCATACCATCGCTAACGTTTATTCAATTTCATTTAGTTAAAGTTTCATCGAAATTTCGCCGTGATCTAACTGAAATTCAAAGTAAATTACGCTTGTCAACGAACTCTTTACTGTGATTAACACTCTTGTGCATATAGCCTTCTGCATCGAGTCCTGTGTAACTTTTCAAACAGTCCTTGCGAATTTCACTAGCGATATTAACATGTTTCTTTATAACTGGTAGTATAGTGAATGCCTCACGATTCTCGCTTATGATCATACGACACTCGCTCGGGTCAGTGTCGACCATCCCTACCCACCGTCTACTTTCCTGATACGATTGTATTTTCTTTCACCAAATTTCGTCGATCTTTAAATTCACGCGAATATATGAACTGATTCGTGAAACGTTCTCGGTACGACCGAATATTTAGCCTGACCAATGCTACTCGTATTTTTCTCTACTTAAATTATGTACCTGAACAACGATCGGAGAATAGACTCTGAGACTCCTGATAGATTCCGACACTCAGAATCGTTGTACTTCGTCTATATTTGAATACTATCTGATTATAGAAAAGAAACGAAAAAAATGGTGTTCCAACGTGAAGTTTGCTCTGCAATTCCACTGGAAGCTCCGTTACCATTCCATTTGTTCACTGATTCCAAAGGATCCAAAGAATCGGAGCGTATCCCAAAGGCGCGTTTCCGATACGAATAATCAGCTTGAAGACTCAGCTTCCGAGTCACGGAGTTTCCGCGATTTCACGGAATCTAGCCAGTATGTGCGTGCAAAGCAGTCACGGTTAAATCGGCTCGTCAGCACGTCGCATCGGTTAAGCCTAGAATGCCTACTTACATCGAACTTTTTCGATGTACCTTCAATGTTGTGGATCACCCTACTGAAAATATGTTATCGGTAAAGGAGATTGAAGCTGTGGCGACGTCACTAAAAATCGTTGTATTTGGTCTCACACTCATGTTCAATAATACAATATCTCATTATGCAAAAACAGTTTTAAAAATTCATCTCTCAATAGGAGGCGAAGTTTGTGAAATGCTCGAGAAAAGCTTGTCTATAAATGAATTACGGGAAGCAAAATAAGATTGATATTTTTTTAGCGGAGAAATGAAATAGCAGCTTAAGAAACGTTGAGAACGCGGATTTCTGTGGGAGTAGGAGGTCAGGTGTATTTCTGGGTCGCAAATACGACTCGCAGCAGCCAGGTTAAAGCCGTGGGTTGGCAGCTGGTGTAACGATAACAATACCCGGTGGTGCTCGTACAGAAGTCTCAATGTAGCTCGCGTTTTCTGCATAATACGTACGGTATACCTGCTGAACTTCCATTCTGAAATCTCCAGTTGCCCCGCGGCCGTCCTCTGGCATTTATAGGATTGTTCGCAAGAAAATGCTGGTTATTAACGGAACGACTTAAATGCAGATAAAGAAATCTGTCCTCTGTTAATTCTCGTTTTTTAACGCCGGGATATTAACGGTATATGTAGATTTCACTTTCCATTTTTCGACTGTTCTTTAGTTGTTACCAATATTATTATTTTGTTTGTTTGTGCATGGCTTGCGAATGGTCTGGTTCCATTGTTTTGGGCTCAAAGAGGATTTTGCGAATTTTGTTGTGATGTTTTTTATCGTGGGATACGAGATTTTGGGATTGGAGAATTTTGAAACGGACGATTGGAAATTCGAGATTTTGGGATTTAGAATTTCGTGATATGGGAATTTGAGAAATTTGTATTATGAGATTTTGGAATTTGAGAATTTTAGAATCTTTGTATTTTAGGACTTTAGAGTTTTGATATTTTGGAATTCGGAATTTATTATTTTATAATTTTGGAATTTCGGAATTTCGGAATTTCGGAATTCTGGAATTTGGAATTTTTAAATTTTGGAATTCTGCAATATTAGAATTCTGGACATATGGAGTTTTGGAATTTTGGAATTCTAATATCCTAAAATTCTAGACATTTGGATTTTTGGAATTCTGGAACTTTGAAGGTTTGGAATTCTAGAATTCTGGCATTCGGGAATTCAGGAATTCTAAATTTTTTTAATGATAGAATTCTACAAATTTTATATATTTACTTTTCGAATTCTGGAACCAAAGCATTCTTGAGTTTTTTAACTTTCAAAATTAACTTTTGAACTTCACGACTATGAAGCATATACTTATATAACTATAAAATATCTCAATAATATCGTAATTCCGAAACTTTCGAACTTGACTCTTTCGAAAACTTATTAATAAATAAACGTTGAAAAGTCATAATATTTAAAAATAACCCCGATCGTATAAATTGCAAAGGTTCGTTATAAACCCCGTATCATTTCCTTATTAAATACGAGACCATCAACCGAGAATCAGTATCGATTTCGTACATCGGTCGAATTTTTTTGTGCAGTTTTACGTTCAACTTCCGTTTCGTTCCTGGCGAAATCTCGCGGGTGGATTTTAATCGATTAAGCCGTTTTATTGAAATTTCACGGAACAAATCACGCGTCGTTCCTGGCCAAACGGTCACCGGCAATGACGTGATTAGCGAATTCATTGAGCCGCGTGTTCGGTTTAATTAAAAATTGGAACTGCTGCAGCGCGATGTTCGGTGGACTAAAAAATTCAAGCTGGATCGTTGCGCTTTTTCATTCATGTATAAGACGGGCATACATTATTTTCATTTTTCGTTATCATTGTGCGGGGCTGCTCTAGAATCATAAAAGTTTAAATATTGCACGAAGTGCTTTATACATTCATCATTTTTACGCTTCGCGTGAAAGAGGACGATGAATTTTTCATGAAATTATGCGGACATAAGTATCTTTGGTAATTTGGGTGTATGAGAAATTGTGGATTTTTGAATTTTTGTATTGAGGAATTTTGTAATTTAAAAATTATAAAATATTGGAGGTTTGAAGTTTATGATTTTATAATTCGGGATTTTGGAATTAGGGAATTTTTGAATTAAATAATGTTAGGACTGGAATTTTAGAAATTTGGGATTTTGGAAGTTTGAAATTTTGGAGTTGGATTTAATAATGTTAGAATTTAGGGTTTTTGAAAATTTGGAATTTTAGAATCTCGAAATTTTATAGATTTGGAATTTTGGATTTTTGGTATTTTGAAATTCTGGAATTTTTGAATTTTGGAAATTTTTGAATTCTGGAATTCTGGAATACTGGAATTCGGAAATTTTGAAATTTTTCAATTCTCGAATTCTGGAATTTTAGAATACTGAAATTCTGGAATTCTGGAATTTTGTATATTTGAAAATTTGAAATTATGGAATTCTGGAATATTGGTATTCTGAAATTCTAGAATTTTGGAATTCATAAATTCTGGAGTTGTTAAATTCTAGAATTCTGTTATTTTGAAATTCTGTAATTCTGTACTTCTAGGATTTTGGAATTTGGGAATTCTGGAATTCTGGAATTTTGACTTCTAGAATTCGTATTTTATAATTGTGCAATTGTGGAATTCAGGACCTCTGAAATTTTTTAGTATTAGAATTCTGGAATTCTTGAATATTTATATTTCAGTGTTTAGCAATTTTAGAATGTTTTAATTTTAGTATTTTGGAATTTCATAATTTTTGAATCTGTGTATCTAAAAATCCAGAAGTCTAGTCTATTTTACCTTCCTAGCGATAATCTAGTGAAACTTCTCTTTCTCAAACTTGTCATCAATTCTCCATATTCTAAATTCCTAGTTCATAAATTTCTCGTGAATATCCAAGTTGAAGCAACTACCAAAATTTCATGCAGCTACCGTATTATAAATTGTTGCTTAAATCGTTGAGGCCGATGTTGACAATGTTATTTGTGCCGTCGGAATATTCCGTCTCTTTTCAACGTTTGTAAGGATCAAATTATACAGCAGTGCTGATTGTTTTTCATTTCGTCTTTCCTGGCTTCAGGAGAAGGATCCAGAACCAAGGAATAATATCGTTGAGAAAGCCTAACGGTGAATAATTCATAAGACGTCGGTCCCGTCGACGTTATTTATTAAGCAACAACCCCCTTGAAAGGAGGGTTACCCATGAAACATATTCCACGCGTACACCGCTATTTTCCACACTTCGAATATACCAGTTCTCTTGCCATTTTCTTTCCTTCTAATTTAGTTGTTCAGTCAAAATAAAGGTAATGGAAATATTCATTAGACTATTTTTCATTTGTTATTTATTGCTTTGCGAATGTATAAGACGATTGTGACATTTCTGCATTATATATCTGCAGATTTTTACATTTCTGCATTTGTACATTGGTAAAGTATATTTTTGGATTTTCAGATTTTTAGATTTTTAGATTTTTGGAATTTAGTTTGGAATTTACTTTTATTCTTGTCACTGTGAATTCACCCTAAAGTTTTACATACAATAAGTATGTACTATATATAAGTTTTTATAAATTTAAATATCATTTTTGCAAATGAAAAATTCATAATCACCTCTGCTGCAACCCCTTTCCGGGAGTTACTAGTTGTGAGACACCATGTATACGTATACATATATATGAATTGTATATGTATAGTATTTATCTTAATTTTATATAAGCGAAAGCAATATATTGTTACAATAACAAATAAATAATTACAATCAGTACAACAAAGAGGTACATTACTTACTAACCCCGAAGAAGATATAACCGTATAAACGTAATAATTATAATAACTATATAAATATGACTGTAAGGAAAGCTTAATGGCGTCTACCTTGTTTCATAAAAAGATTACATACATAGTAGTATCGGAAACACGATGGGAATAATATAGCAGGGTGATATTTCGCCGATTCTTTGCATGCTCGATCAAGAGAGAAAGGGGGTAGAATGAGAAATGGATGATATTAGGGGGATGGTGTCCCTCCCCGTTGCAAGAACTCCCTAACAAAGCAACCGATAGATAATTCCCCGTCTGCTGCAACGTCATTAAGTTCTTCTTATTGCGCGAGTTACACCCTGTACAGTCGTAGCAGGGGGTTGGTTTTAGCCGGTGGGGAGGAAGCCCTCCTATGCCATTTGTAACTCATCGATCAACGCGATGAAAAGGAGAGAAAAAAGAATGCGGGGTATCCACACTTTCGCGAACACGGATTTCCTTCGTAATCGAGTTTGTTCTCGATTATTGGCGGTCGCACCTACCGGAAATGCCGCGTTTCCTACCCCTCTCGGACACCGTGAAACGTCGCTGCGATATATTTACGTCCGTCGCATCGGCAAATAAAAGCAACGAGGGTGCTTCTTACCCCGTCGCAATCTCCTCTTGATGAAATTCGGGGAGGAGGTACTTTCGGGGAGATAATTGCTCCGATGGATTAAAATATTGTAAATGGAGATTGGAGGATCTAGGGATATTGAGATACAGTCATATTGGAAGATACTGAGATACAGGGATATTGTGTTAGTGGGATATAGGCATTTATCTTAAGATATAGGAATTTTGGGGTATTGGGTTATAAGACTGTCGCAAAATTAAGGTAGTGAGATACAAGGATCTAGGGATATTGGAATATAACTGTACTGCAAAATTAAGGTATTGACATAGAGAGATCTCGGAATATTTGTATATAGTTATATTGAAAATATGACATACTAATATTATAGAGATCTAGGGATATTAAAATACAGTCATATTGGAAGACACTGAGATATAGGAATTTTGGGATATTGTATTACGTTTATATTGAGATATAGGAATTTTGGAGTATTCGATTATAATCTTGTTGCAAAGTTGAGGTAGTGAGATACAAGAATCTAGGGACATTTTGATACAATCGTATTGCAATGATACTGATATGTAACGATCTAGGGATATTTATACGTAGTCATATTGGAAAATTGAGATATTGATCTATAGAGATCTAGGGACATTCGAATATAGTCATATTGAAAGACATTAAATTGTAGGGATATTGTGTTATGATCATATAAGAATGTACAAATATTGAAATATAGTATGTTGATATACTGCATTATAAACATGTTGGAAAGTAGATGGAGTGAGATATAAAAATCTAGGGATACTGAGATATTGTGTTATGGTCACATTGGAATGTTCAGATGTTGAGATATAGTAATTTTGAGGTATTGTTACAATGTTGTTGCAAAGTTAAGATAGTGAAATACAAGGGTCTAGGGATATTAGGATATTGTGTTACAGTCATATTGGAAAGTTCAGATATTAAGATATAGGAATTTTGCAGTATTATTATAATTATGCTACAAAGTTGATGCAAGAATCTAGGGATATTAGAATATCATGTTATGGTCATATTATTGTTCAGATGTAGAGATATAGGAATTTTGCACTATTATTATAATCATATTGCAAAGTTGATGCAAAAATCTAAGGATATTAGAATATCATGTTATGATAATATTGAAAAGTTCAGATATTGACAAAATAAAAATAGGAAGAACAAAAGTGTGTCCACACTGAACGAATGCTTTTTCTCCAACCTTGACAAAAGTAGAAATATAAAAAAAGAAAGAAAAAATATTGAATGTTTGCTAAAGTAAGAAAAACGATTTGTTCGTTCAATATAAACGTTCCATAAAAAAGTGCAATTTTGTATGCAATATGAGCAATAGCCCCCATACCAAAAGCCCAATCAAAAAGAGACGCGGTAACATAACCTATTCCATGGCGTTTTGCACGGTCAGCATTAACATCGTCCCAGGGAAATCGTCATGGCGGTTCCGATCGATTTGTCACGCCGTTGGCCAGCAATCCCATAAAACATCCCATAATAATATTCATACGTGCAACGTTGAATACCAACAGAGAAACGTGAAATCAGCGAATCGGCCGAGCGCAACGGTGGTGTCCCGTGGGTGAAGCCCGGCCTAAAATGTCCCTTCGAAAGCGGCGTCCCTGCAGAACGATCGTCACCAAGGGACACCGCACCCTCTCCTTCCTTTGAACGTCCGGCTAATGAAATATCACGTATGCGAAATTGACAGCAACGAAATAGACCGACGATAATTCGACCCCTTCGTGTTCCCGTCGCGGTTCTCTTCTTCCCTCGGGAAACCGCAAAGGTTCGTTCAATTTTTCTCGTTTTACTCGGCGTAATTTTTTTTTTTTTTTATATGTACATATATTTTGTACGTTGTTTCTTTCGGAACGTTTGATTTATGGGGTTTATGGAATACGCGATCGATAGTTCGGTGTGTCCGCGCGGGTCTTTATTGTGCGATTTTCATTTTGACGAGTTTTTATTTTTCACTGAATTGGATAACGTTAACGCACCACAATTTGAAAAGCAGACACAGTTAAATCGCGGACGGTATTGAATTTTTCGTTTGAATATCGGCATATTTTTCGATCGTCGTCAAATATTTGAACTGGTGGAAATCTTTGCGCCGGAATTGGTTGCGCGCAACGAAACTTCCGTTCGCTTTCATGAATGGCAAGCTGGTGCAATAATTGAACGCGTGATTACAAAATTAAAAGCTATACCGGGGCTTCCCGCGATCGCTTGACAGAGGTATTAATTTTCCGTGGGTCAGTAGCAGGTGTACTTTGTTGATTCGTTTTTTTCATAGATTAAAACATGAATTTTTGTAAAAGAACACAAATGCTTTTTTTGTAATCGTTGCGTTAAATTGTTACGATTCGTATCAGTAATTTCTGATACAATTTCATCACATTGAAGTATTTTAAAATGACACTTATAGTATACTATTTTAGATTTTGAATATTTGCAAAAATTACTATTACACTGCTTCATCGATATTCTTAATGCAACGTGGCCGGTTGTTGGCCTCAAGGGTTGTTACTGAAATAATTAAGTTCGAAACGTATATGGTTTTATATAATATCATGATATAATTTCCGAATTGTATTTCTGGCACATCATTTTGAAGCTTAAAGCTTTACAACAACTTCCAATATAAATGCCGCATCAACATTTTTAATATAACATCCTAGATCACCAATTTTACGTTCTTCCATGTTAAGTGTCTGATATTGAAATTTGTAAATTCAATTTCATGACATAAAAGTATTTTAAAATGGTACTTATCGTGACTCATTTTCAAGCTTATAGCTTTTTAAAAGTTTCTCTATAAATACCTTATCGATATTTTTCATATGAAATGATACATCGCCACTTGTTCTAAAAGTTACATTAAATTACTGATATTGAAATGTGTACATTCGAACGGAATTTCATTACGTTAAAATACCTCGCAGTGGTACTTGTGATACACCATTTGAAAGCTTGGAACTTTACAAATATTACCATATAAATACCTCATCGGTATTCTTTGTGTAACATACTTAACCGTCGGCCTCAAAGAACTAATACTATGAACAATTATTACGTACTAGATAATTGATTTTGCAACGCACAAATTCAGATATAATTTCATGACATAAAAGTATTTCAGAATATCACTTATAGTATATCAAATTAAAGGTTGAATTCTACAGAAAATCTCTATCTTTATGCCCCGTGAATATTCTTAACACAAAATGGTGGATCCTCAACTGTATCAAACAGTAACATTCTTGCACGTCAAATATCGTATTTCGAAACATAAAAATTCAATCACAATTTCATGACATAAAAGTATTACAAAATATCATTTATGGTATATCAGATTAAAGTTTGAATATTATCGAAAACTGTTATCTTTATGCCCCCATGGATATTCTTAACAGAAAATGGTGGATCATCAATTTTATCATACAGTTACTTTCTTGCATATCCAAAAGCCAATTTCGAAACTTATAAATTCAATCACAATTTCATGACATAAAAGTAACCCAGTATACCACTTATAGCACATCAATTTAAAGCTTAAGTCCTCACAAAAACGACTACATAAATGCACTATCAATATTTTTATAAGAAACTTGCAAATTCTTCAATGAAAACGTATCAAACTACAAATATCCCAATTACTTGATCCAACAACGATTCTGTGTTAGCAGAATTGATTGGCAATTTATGTGGTCGTTTTTCAAGACTCTAAACTTTAAATTGAGATTACAAAAATGTTATTTTGTGATACTTTCTTGTCACGTTTTTATGTTTGAAAAATCTAACAACTAGCCGAGGTGTCTTGTGCTTTCTACGTGCGCAAAGTTTCTAAGAAAGGAGTTGTTGCAAAGAACAATAATTTCCCGGATAGAAACGAGATCGCAGAAAATCTTAGACCCAGTTTTGCAGCCTGGTCAAACGAGCAACGAGGGGGATATTTCTACCAGGGAACGACTCTCGTAAAAGTATAAGGAACTTGTCGTAAAACGTAATCGCCGATTAGCTTGGGGAGTCCGAACGACAACTTTGCGAGATTCCAAGACGTACTATGTACACGGTGTGACAATTAAATTCAGGGGAATTTATTAATTAAACTAACAATCGTTTATATTAACACTAAGAAGCTTCTACTTTACAATTGTTTGTACGCAGCATTTTAATCGATTTAAAAAGTAAACTACAATGAGTGGAAGTTTTTATTCCAGAATAAACATCGCAGTTTGATCAACAAAGTTGTGTTCAAAACTTTAAACTTAAAATCCCTTAAGGCAATATAAAAGTTTACAAAATAACATTTTTTTACCATTTTTTTTTATTTGGAACTAGTTATTTATGAAGAGATATCTCTTATATTAACTTATAGGTATTTTATTGAATTTATAAATATACTTGTATGTATTTTAAATCAAATAAAATAAAAATTGAGTGACCTAAGAAAGGTTAAGTTAACTTAAACAATTTTGTTGAGTCTACTGTACAATAATATTAACGTAATAGAATTGACAGTAATTTGACAGCGTTGACAGTGAAAGAACCACAATACAATTAGAAATAATTATACTGAATAAAGTTAATAATAGAAACATAATTGTGGTAACAACAGTATTAAAAGTAACATAATAGTATTAGTTTACAAATTGAATTGTTAAACAGTTCATAACTGTACAAGGAGCTTTTCCGTTAATTATAGAGGGAATATAGGGGAAGTAGCTGTTCGCGATCCGCCATTATTCGATACATTATTCCGAACCGCTCGATTCTTTGTTTTATTGGTTACAATGAAGAACAATGACATCCCGTAATATCCGCTGTGTTCCCGGCAAAATAACAGGGAAAATCAATCCGACCGGTATAATTCGTTGATTATGACGCACGAATATGTTTTATTTTCCTATTATCTATTCACGATCAGATTAAACCGAGTTAATTGTTAGGGATGATTGAATCGATCTCTCAATAGGGCACGATTACATGATCGTTACGCCAGAACAAAAAGTACCGTTTTGCCTTTTGTCTTCTGCCGTCATGGAAATTATAATTATTCTACAATAACGTTATTGTACATTTCTTGATGAAAATTCTCTGAAACAATTTACACTAATTTTCGGAATGAATTCTACGAAACAATTCTTTGCACAAATTTTCGGAGTGAATTCTCTGAAACAATTCTTTACACAAATTTTCGGAGTGAATTCTCTGTAACAATTTCTTATACAAATTTTCTGAATATAAAATATTTTTAAATACTAACTTAAATATTTCTAAATTGTGATATGTAATCCTGTCTATTTTTAGTGAAAATGTATTAATAAATAAAATATTGCAGAATGTTCAATATCTTTCATTTCCGTTCTTCCATGGCCTTGAATGTCATAGTCATAGTGCGTCATGGTGCGTCATGGTGTGCATAAATGAACTTTGTTCACATACGCTGTCATGCATCATTAAAAAACATATAGTTTTTACGATAATAAGTACGATAATAACAAATTGCTATGTATATATCATTATCAACGTATTTAGTAATAATTTTGCATGACCTAAGACAATTTTCCATGTATGACATAATGTTATAGCCATAAAAGTGAAATTTTCGTGGTCCTAATTCGATGGGTAGGACTGTATAATAATATTAATTGTAGAGTATTCAAGGCGTTATCGAGCGACATTGAACACGACAGTGGGGTGCAAAATTGAAAGAGAGAAAGCTCGAGGGGTCGCTAAACCGGAAGACGTTGTAGAAAAGGCGGAAGACCGAGCTTAAGGGTCCGAAAGGCCCATTCACAACGGCGGTCCTCCCGTTCGGCCATTGAAACAGCGTAACAGTACACTTAATCCGTCATCTGCCTCCTAATTCCGTAATAACGATCCTAAACAACAATGGAAATGTCTGTGGGTCTTCTGGAACGGTTCGAAAATGACCCAATAACCGGCACGTAGGAGACAGATTTGCGTTTCCGCCATGTTGGAATAGGATTTCTTCGTGAAAACGATCAACAAAGCGCATTAAACGTACTCCGCGAACGAAATTGGGGACAATCGAGATCCTCTCGAACGATCGTTCGTGGAAAAGCACGAGATGAGATTTCGTTGGGTCGAATACGTCTTGGAATGACAGAATTGGGTTGCTTATGCTAACTTCGTGCTAGGCGCATGGTACTCACGATACTCTCACGTGATTACGCTGTTCTGAATATAGATAAGTGAGATCACGAGTGCAGTATTTATTCAGATGGATTGACTTGATATTCATGTGTTCGAGTTTGTATTCATTCGTTTGAGATTGATCTACAAATTGAGTTATAAGTATTAGATTACATATGGATTTATCGATTAACTCGAGATTGGTTTTATATATTGAGTCACATGTGTTAATTGAGTTGAATATGTATTCATTGATTTATGATTAACTTCATGACTGAGTTGCACATAGTTAACTTGAAGATTGATACTTCCCATTGACTTACTGATTCAGTTCATGTATTGATTGACTCGATATTCATGTGTTCGAGTTTGTATTGATTCGTTTGAGATTGATCTACAAATTGAGTTATAAGTATAAGCTGACATATGGATTTATTGATTAACACAAGATTGGTTTCATATATTGAGTCACATGTGTTAATGGACATGAATATGTATTCATTGATTTATGATTAACTTCATGACTGAGTTGCACATAGTTAACTTGAAGATTGATACTTCACATTGACTTACTGATTCAATTGCATATATTGATTGACTTGATATTCGTTCATGTGATTTTGGATATATTGATTTGTTCGATATTGATCTGTTGAGTTATAGGTATTGGTAGGTCTATAAATTGATTAACTTAGGATTGATGCATTAAGTCATAGGTGCTGATGTGTAGATATATTGACTGACTTATACTTAACTTGATTGAACGGTAGATATTAACTTGGAAATTGATACTTAAGATTGACTTAATGATGGTACTTAAAAATGGTAAATTGAGATTGACTTCCTGATTGAATTTCAGGTATTGATTGACTTAAGATTTCTAGTCCAAACTGTAAACATTGATTGACTTACTGATTGAATTACACACATTGATTAACTTAAAATTGATTTTTATACTGAATTGTAAATATTTAATAACTCATGGTTGACTTATTCATTGAATTACAGGTATCAATTGACTTAAAATTGATTTTCAGACTCAATTGTAGACATTGATTAATTCATGATTGACTTACTGTCTGAACCACACAAATTGATTAACTTAAAATTAATTTTTATACAGAACTGTAAATATTCGTTAGTTTGTAATTAACACATTGATCGAATTACAGGCATCAGCTGACTTAAAATTAATTTCTATACCGAATTGTAAACATTGATTAACTTGAGATTGTTTAGTCGATTAAATTACAAGTATTGATTAATATACAATCTAATGACTTAATATTAAGTCTCACATATGTTGAATAGCTACATATGTTAATATTTATAGCTATATATGTTAAGTTAATATTTACTTACAAATATGTGAATTAACTAACCATATATTTAACTAAATGCATACATTTATTAACAGACATGAATTTATACATATATCGATTGAATTCGACCGTCATTCGTCTACTGTAGAAACAATCACAATAACCGAGTATGCGGAAATCGAGTGCCTCAAACCGACTGACAACAAGACTGCAAGCATCATTCATTCGCTTTGCGCATCCGTAATACGCAAAAAGCGTAATAAAGTTCCCTTTTTTATCACGAAAAATGTTTCCCGTTATTACAATCGTTAAACTCGCGTGTCATAATTACGGCCGCAATTAAATAACGCGGTTCATTCTCGAAAAGACCGAAAAAAATGAATTTTCAACGGGTTTTTATCTCCTGGCTCCGTTTTCGTCGACGTTCTAATTGTAATCCATCCTCTTTCCCCGAGCTTTCATCTCCCTTTGTCTCTTTCGTTTTTTTTCAAATCATAGAACGGTAAACGCAACGACCGGACGCTTTTTGAGGCTCGCGCCGATCGAACAAAAAAAATGTCCAAATACCAGTTTTCGGATCCAATTTCGACAGGCCGCTGCTTTTCATTTGTATTCATGCTAACACGCCCCGCTAACGGAATTAATGCCCGCGAAAATGCTTGATAAAACGCGGGACAATATAAAATCTCATCAAATTTCTACCCGCCGGACAAAATGCATTTTCGACAAGCAAGAGAGACCCACGTCCCGATACAGGGAACCGAACTCGTCGAAACTTCGTTTCGTCGCGGTTAATTACGTCAGACAATTTTAACGGTTTCGATTTCCGCTTCTACCATTCGCTCTGCCGAATGAAAGTCACCGAATTTTCTGACGGCCGTTCCAGTTCCGCTATTTCCCAACGAATATCGGCACCGCCGTTGAAAGAGAAAAGAAATCCCGATATTCCATCCGTGTAATTGAAATGATTTAATACTTGAAAAAAGACCCGCCGCATCGGCAACCATCACTTTTTTTCCCCTCTTTGGTTAGATCGATTTCAGTTATTGCCGTTCGCAATATTGATGATTATACCCCGACGAAGCTCCCTGTAATTTTCATTGAAATTGCCAGTTTTAATCAATTTAATTAACAAATACCCCCAGATTTTTGCACGGCCTCCTTCCGGGGGAAGATTCCCGTCGAATACCCGATACACGTTCACCAAATGTCGCTTTTCGTGTCATCGGCAAACTCCCGGATGATTTTTACCCCGCGCATAGTCGGTTCGGTGGCTTCCGCATAGTCGGTTCGGTGGTCCATTTCACAATTCGGTTAAATCCATCCTCTATGCACATTTCCCGCCCACTTATTTACCATTTTCCACCCACTTATTTACACTTGCAGTTCCTTTCCGGTCCGTTTAATGCGACGGTTAAAACCAAAAATCTGTTCGAAGCACGAAATCTATCACATTTTTCCGATCTTGCTATATAAGGAAACTTGATCGATTAACTCTTTCGCGATATCAGCGATTAACGTTCGCCGACATATCGCGAGGGTGGATTTTTCAACGTGGACAGCCGACAATGGCTGGGACAATGCGACCGTATGCCAACACAAAGGCCCACAATAGATTGGTAAGAAGGAAACCAAGTAAATACAGGGGAGCCTCTCTCGACCGGTACACGGGTATTACATTAATGAAACTAACTAATGCTGGAACAATGGCCGCGGAAACCCCTATCGCAACCCAATTCCCTCGTCCCTTTTCAAGGATGAAATTCGTCGGACATTTTTCATTTTTTCATCGCATGACCGCGGTATAATTTCGTCGAAGGTTCTTTGCGAACGGAGTTTGTCGAATTTAAAAGGTTGCACAAAAGGTGACCAAACAGTCTCGAGGAAGTGTATGAGATTTTTGGGTCAACGAGGGTCTGGCGTCGGGTATCGACTCTCGATGAAAGTCGAGGCAGATTAAAAACTTCATTATGTATGGAGGCCGTGGGTCTGCAACGGGATTAGCCTTTGAATCCCAAAGAACTCTGGTTCTTCTCACAACTTTATTCCGTGGAACGCCAAACTTGACTTTGCGCGATAAATTCTAAACATTTGGCGACCAAATTTGGAATAGCGAGTTTTCTTCGGAAAAATCGCATTTTTGCTGGGGGCAATGATGTTCTTTTAACTTGGTGTTTTTATGAGAGTTTTTCTTAGACTTTTATTGTTGTTTCAGAAATGACGAATAAATGTAGGTTTGAAGTTTATGATTCATTTTGTCAATTACGTTAGGCTGGATTTATTATGGGAGTCAGATACAGGATGAGGACGATAATTAAACGTTCTGATAATTGGCGGGTTGTCATATCTGAAATTAGTCGATGGAAGACAACATAATTCGACCTGTACTCTGTGATTTCGGGGACGATTCTTAATAAGGGCTTAGGGTTGCCAAATTATTACCCCCCGGTTCGACCCTCCAAGACGCGATTGAATTTCGTGACACGCTTTGTTCAAAACTATCTCTGATGAGTGAGCGTTGGATAAGTTAGGGACGAATTTAGTCGAATAAATAACGAACAAGCAAAACCCATCTATAAATCAGCAAACGATAAATAAAAATTTACCAATATAAATGAACAATTTTCTAAAAACGTATATCATACGCTTAATATCATTTATCAATTTTAAGCTATCAAATTTACTTTAATAAATTAAATAAATCAAGTTACATAGAAACTAAATAAATTCAATAAATTCAATAAATTCAATAAATTCAATAAATTCAACAAATTCAACAAATTCAATAATATAATTTCTACTGTACATAACGTGTACTTACTGTTTTTGTTACAGTCATTTATTAGGTATGGAATATATGTTAATAAATAAATATTGATAATGTTTGTGAGGCACTGTGTATACATTGACAGAGATTTTTGAGCAAGTATCAAGTTTCATGACAACGTAGAGGAATGTTTACGTGTTCACAAGATACGAGGCTTACGAACCTATCACTGTGCCGCTGAAACACAATCGTGGCAATAAGTTTCTCTATCCGTCGTTCCATCTTTATTCCCGAGCTGTTTGAACCGACCCATCGTACAATGCACCGTAACGAAAGGTCGTGAGATGCAGTTCTTATCAGCATACGAGCTGAAGTGCCAATATTTCAGGAAGAAACGTTCGAAACCGCTTCGCGAACTGTAAATCTTCCTAACTGATTACCAGGTTTGCTTTCCATGCAGAACTGGCCTGGGAGACGGAAACAGACACGTTGTGATTTCCTAATATAAATCTAACCTGAATCTAATGCAAAATTAACTCGAATATCAGGTAGATTTGGTCGTTGCAATTGAACCTGCAATCGAAAGGTTAATCTTATACAAATATAAGTCGAGAGAAACTCAGGCCAACTCAAATACAATTTCATGACATAAAAGTATTTCAAAATGGTACTTATAGTATATCATTTTCAAGATTAAAACTTTTTGAAAGTTCCTGTATAAGTGCCTTATCGACATAGTTCATGTGAAATACATCGTCACTTGTTCCAGAAGTTACATTAAATTTCTGATATTGAAATGTGTACATTCAAACGCAATTTCATTACGTTAAAATACATCGCAGTGGTACTTGTGATACACCATTTTAAAGCTTGGAACTTTACAAATGTTACCATATAAATGTCTCATCGGTATTCTTTGCGTAACATACTTAACCGTCGGCCTCAAAGAACCAATACTATGAACAATTATTACGTACTAGATAATTGATTTTGAAACGCACAAGTTCAGATATAATTTCATGACATAAAAGTATTTCAAAATGTCACTTATAGTATGTCAAATTAAAGGTTGATTTCTACAGAAAGTATCTATCTTTATGCCCCGTGAATATTCTTAACACAAAATGGTGGATCCTCAATTGTATCAAACTGTAACATTCTTGCACGTCAAATAACGTATTTCGAAACATATAAATTCAATCACAATTTCATGACATAAAAGTATTTCAAAATGTCACTTCTGGCATATCAAATTAAAGGTTGAATTCTACAGAAAGTCTCTATCTTAATGCTCTATGAATATTCTTCAAACTAAATGGGAGATCATCAATTGCATCAAACATGAACTTTTTTGCACATCAATTAACGCATTTTGAAACATACAAATTCAATCTCAATTTCATGACATAAAAGCATTACAAAATATCGTTTATGGTATATCAGATTAAAGCTTGAAATTTATAGAAAGTCACCATCTTGATGCACCCATGATATTCTTAACACAAAATGGTGGACCATTAGTTGTATGCAATAGTTGCTTTCAAATAGATGTTACTCAAGCTTAAAGAAATTAAAGTCGAACTTAGCTGAATCTAAACGTGAAACAGATTTAACGTAAACTATTACCTAATCCAAACCTTAATCATTTTGGCAAATATTTCAGTGCAAATAACTGAACCGACTATCCCTAACGAAACAGTTTGGAAATCAATTTTTCCCGATACAAGTGTGCCAATTTGCCGCCATAAGCTCGAAATGGAACCGACACTCGGAAAATGGCGGATCCTAAACATTCTCGAGGCTGTTATGAATAATGGAGGATGTTTGTCAAAAAATGTCGGAAGTATAGAACGGTCGCTTATTGGTTACGTCACTGGGATACGTGTGTAATGTTTACACACGTTGCTCGGCAAAGTTTTGCGCAATTCTATCGCGCGACATTCGTTCGCTCGGAAACTCGTTTATGCAAATAGTTTTGTCTTCCATGGTACACTGGTTGCGTGGAAAAATCGTGGAATAGGTACTGCTCTATTTGTCATTTATTTTCAGAGCTCCGAAACTTTGCCCATAAACGAGTTCGTACACAAAGTACAGTGAAAACTTGCCTTTACGAGCTTTACAGCTTCGTAAAAAGATTGTAAAAAACTATATGTACATTAATTGTTTCGATCCTCGTCCTCTTTCGGTCTCCGTAAACCGATATTTATGCACGGATCAAAATGGCGCGAGTGATTTTAGATTTTATTGAGTTTGATTGTGTGAGGTTCACATTTCTTACAATGGAACCTTGGTAATTTTTATGAAACTTTGCACAGTTGTTCATTACACCTATCTAAGTATATGATCATAACTTTTTTTTAGTTTGAGGGAAAAAAAATTCAGTCTATGTTATAAATCATAAACAACGGAAGACACTAAATAAAGTTTGAATCTAGGTACTGTTTCTTTGGACCAATGTACATAGAACAATGTCAATAATCCATCATTGAATTTTTTAAAATAGACGCTTTTTTGAAGGACCTCAACCTATTCTGAATCTCACATAAAAAATAACAGTTGCTTTTAACACGAAAATTATTTCCTTGAAGGTGCCTCGCTAGATAGCCCTCATATCTTAATTAGGTCCTGATGTTTCATAAAAATCATAGTGTACCATTAGAGATTTCCTTGTCAGTCAACAGCAGAAAGAATTTTCTATAATTGAAACGAGTGTCCATTTTTAAATACAATCGAATGGTGGCCAAGATAACCGAAGATTGATAAGATGGCGAGTGGGAAGGTGGTTGGTTTGGGGTTGGTTTGAAAGGAATCGCGGGAAGTATTTCGTTCCAGCCGACAGTCAGGAATTTCGGGCTCTTTGTGATTGGCAATAGACCGAGGAAATTGGTTTGAAATTCGCGGGGCTATGGAATGTATTGGCAATCAGATTTTCCTCCCTCTTGTACACACAGTCTCCTCCCGCTAGATCGTCGAGGCGAGGCCAGCTTTCAGTTATTCTCAGAATGCCAGCCGTAATCGAGACGATGTTCGGCTATATTTTCTAGAACGTCCCGTTCTTTCAACGAAATTCCGCCAACCAGACACAATCGGAAGGTGGGTCTAAAACGACCTTCGCGAACCATTCTGACCAGCAATGACATCTGCGGTAACTGTTATCTGAAGCTCGACGTAAGTTACATGTAAGGCTTGCTTCTGGTTTGGATTCAATTTAGAGATTCTGGGGAAATTTTGGGTTAGACTTAAGCTTGAATCACTCTTAAGTCACATTGTGAGTAAGTTCATAAATTAGATTTGAACCTTAGATTTGTATTAGATTAAACTAACATTTAATTCTTCAATCACAGTTGTATAAGACAGGTTCAAATTTCTTTTGAGTAAGGTTTGAATTACATTTTAAAAACTTCACATTACATTCTAATCATACATAAAATTTGTATTACATTTGAATTTAATAGGAGTTTAAACTCAAATTATACAAAATCCAGCTAGGTCTATATTTGTCCACAATTCAGTCAAACTCAATACCAAAAACTTGCTTTTAAATACAATAAAATTCACGTGTCCCTCGCACACCATCCTGCGCGCACGAATAAAATGAATCGATCGGAGTGAAAACCGAATTACATCGTCAACAATTCGATCATGCTTCAAAATGTCTCATTCATCGTTCTCGCGAAGAATTACTGTGGTGACACGCGCACCCTTTCGACCGCCCCGTGGATCGGCGGGCATTCTGTCGTCGCGTCGGTTCTTTCTGGCTGTGTCCCGTCGGATATGACAGGAACCGTCGTTCTCCCAATGGAGACGGTGCACGCGGGCCACGTGTGGGTGAATGGAGACACACACGCACACGATCGATCGAACGTCAGTACACGCAGCTGGACTCGCTAATGACCAGACGCATCCAGAAATCAAATTCATATGACGAGCGCGCACGTCCACGCGCAATTTCAATTGTAACATGTTCCAGGGGCCGATTCTGGCCGCTGCAGGACCGTGTGCAGCTAGCGTCCATTCATGCTGCCAATTATTATCGAAAGGGCGACGTAACCGTACACGCTCGGGGAAATTGGCTTGCTCGTATGCTTTATACATTCCATCGGCCCAGCGACGTCAGGGGGTCGTTTTTATCGAGCTGTCTTCGGCTCCCCGCAGTCTCGTTGATCCTTCAAAACACGAGCGAACAGTTACTTTATACAATTCCTTCCCCCTCGCCGGCTTTCTCTTGTTTGGAGAGTCGGATGCGTATTGTTTGATGGTAATCGATAAGCAAGTATTCGAGAGGTAATATTGTGACTCGATATTGGACCGTTTGTGTCTTCGCGGATAAAATCTGAACAATTATCCTAACGGCCTGTAATGAGATACTTTGCCGATCATGGAGAAGCTTTTGTAAATGAGATACAAAAGTTTTGGATGTACTTCTGCTTGATCTGAATGGACTAGCCAACTCTAAATTGACTAGGCTGGGGTTACTGAACCGACTGGGAGCTACTGAACCGACTAAGCGGGGACTACACTTACAAATCGATTGAAGGATTACTAAACCAACTAGACAGGAGTTAACGAGTACTGAGTCGATTGTACTGAAGAGACTACTGAACTAACTAAGCGGGATCTAACTAACTACTGACTAGACATGAGCTGAAAATTACTGGTTGGACTATACAGGAGACTATTGAACCGACTAAAGAACTAGCAAACTCAGTTCAATTAGACTAGAGGTAGACATTACTAAACCGACTAGACAAGAGTTAAAGATCACTGAACTGACTATATATTAGACTGAACCGACTATGCGGGATTTAACGAACTCTTAAACCGACTAGACCGAGTTGAAGATTACTGAACAAACTATACAGGAGTTAGAGACTAATAAATCGACTAAACGGGAACTAGCAAACTCCAAAATCAAATAGACTGGGGTTAAAGATTGTTAAACCGACTTGATAGGAGCTGAGGATCACTGAACCGACTATGCGAAAGTTAAACTATGCACACGCCACAAGATGAGCTCTAGGTATTTAAAGCAGGTCCTTTGTTTTGAACAATCTGGTCTAAATGATTGATGTAAACAATTGTTGACTCCTGATAAAAAAACATGTATGAAATATGCTTTTTGATTTAATCAATTGTGGCCTTGTGGTCAAACAGTACTGAATTAAGTAGAATCCAATTACTTGAGTATTAATAGAATATTGAATGAATCAGATGCGATACTTAAATATTCTGACGTGATATTTTAAAAGTATGTTAATTAACAAAGCTATGCCTGGCTTTAATTATATTTTATACCTATATAAATAATTCTAGCGTATTAATTAAAAATACATCCTGCAGAATTGTAGAATACGTCTCGTGTGTCGTCGTTGAATAGTTTCTTTTTTTCCGTTGGAAAATCTGGCGTCACGAGTTGACGAAGTTAAACCGATCGTGTTAATTATTGATGAGCGATAGAAGTCGCAGTCGACCCTCGGGTTACAAGAAATTGAGCGAGCTTAATTAAAATTAATTAATCACGGCCGGATCGGGATGATACGAATCGCATGGCGTCAAAGAATAACCTGGTCGTGAATTAATTACAATAATCGATACGCGTGATAAATCTGACCCACGCATACGATCGTTCGAAGCAACAGATGCTTGTAGTAAATATTATTCGATTTAATAAATTACATTGATCCTTCGTTATGTAAATTATTTTAGTTTTAGACGGAAATTCATTTCTGAATGATAATTATTATTATTAATAATGATAACAGCACACAATACATATGATAATAATATACAAACATTTTCTGACTCAAAAATTTAATATAATAAAAGTGAAATTATTATATTTATAAAATTTTGTGTGCACATAAAAAATTCTTAACAAACAGTTGCAATATTTTAAGAACATAACTTATAAAATATAAGAAATGTTTTTAATAACTTCAATAATTAATTTTAATAACTTCATTAATTATGTAATTCGTATATGTCTGATAAAATATAAGAATCACACAATACATAATTTATGTCGCATACTTGCAATACAATGCAACGAAAGGTTAATAAAAGGAGAGATGTCTGATTTAATTAAATCAACATCTGCTAATTAACAAAGCCTGTGCATCGGTCTATGTTTATGCACGAGGCAAATAATTAATTAAAATTAAGAATTTATTGTTTGGTTTGTCTGCTAAACATATCAAACCCTGTACCATATTTCAAAATATAATTTGCTCGAAGATTTTATTCTGATCAGTTAATTATTTCTGCTAACTGCTTTTGTTAACATTGACAATAACCTTGGATTATTAAATGATATGCAACGATGAATGGTAAATAATATATGTGCGCAGTTAGGTTTATATAAGTGCTATAAAATATAGCAGGTTACTGCGCATCACTTTTGATATTTCCTTTAATATCTAAACATTAAACCTTTATTAATTTTTATATGTTAAAAATGTTTAAGGTCTTTGTTAATCACGAACGCAATTACCAGATTTTTATTATGATTCTGACTCTGATTGTAAACACTTAACATGTGGATTAGGGATAATGAAAAGTAAGAAACATGCGCAGTAAGTAACGAAAAGTGATATGAAACATGCGCAGTAAGTAACAGAAGGTAATAAACATGCGCAGTAAAGTTGGTTGAATAAATACACTAAAATAAAGTTTAGTAACTAAAGTATACGTAATTATTATGTACAGTTGACGACTATACGTATATTTTATATTCAAGATCAGTTAAAAAATATAATTTGAAATGCATTAGCTTGATCGCGTTAATTGTCGCCATATTGTGACGCGAACCAACCTACAAAAAATATCCAAAATTACAAATCCCTGTATCTCGAGTAGTAAAGAAAAGGAGAGTAGTTTTACTTAAGCAAATGAGAAAGAAAGCTAAGTGACTATAATGGTCCGTCACAGGCCGTGACAAATCGAGGCGCGAAGAATCATCGACTTCCGGCGGAGTCGTCGTCGACAGAAACAACGTTGTTATGCGGGCGGTCTCGGTTTCTCGAGCGCCGAAAGCAAAAATTACCAGTCGCTTTCAAAATCTTTAAATAGCCTTGATTTCCCGTTGCCGTTTAATTACGGAAACGCGCTCGATTCGTCGCCGTTCCGCCGGCCAAATAACGCGTTTAACCGTACAGAAGAGATATTTGCATAAGCACGAGTTACCTTGAAGGCAAACTCGCCGATCGATCGATGTTACTCCGTTGCTTTTGCATTTTTACATTTTCATTCGACCGCGTACTCTTCTCTTGGGACTTGCCCGTTCAGCTCTTCCGGTTGCTCGAGGCTGGAATTTTGAGTTCCGTCGGAGAACTCGATTCCGACGGCCAACAGAATCGACAGAGAGAGAAGTTCGACTTCGATCAGGCAATTGGACGAAATTGAATGCCGTTTCGACCACTTTCTCTGGGAATCAATTCGCCAGACAGATGGGCTGTTTTCGTTCGTACCGATGGACTTGGCGAAGAGGCTTTTTCGCGAAAAAAATATTGAAACGTCGGGGAAATTTTAAGAGGCAAATGGAAATCCTATTGTCCGACAGATTTTCGGGATCAATTGAAAAATTGGTGCTAGGATTTTCTTCCATTTTTAACCTCTGCATGAATAATCGCTCGAAATGTACTATGCTTCGTTGGACAAAAATAATATTTAGTATAATCTAGTATTTTTTTATATTATTTGGTATTATTATTATTGTAGTATTATTAGTATATTTTTTGCTTTAAAATTATAGTTTTTGAAGTACCTCAGGCATGCTTGTTTGCTACAATTAGAGTGATACTTGACTCTCGTTATATTGCCATATATAGCAATCTGTAGTTTAGATAATTCACTTATTTACAACTGACAAACATAAAAATTCCTGATTCCAAAATTAAGAAAATCACGTTCACAAATAAGAGCTAACGCAAAAATTAAAAATCTGCAAATTTTACAAAGTAATATAAAACGAGGTAGTACATGCAGAATTCTCTGCACTAGCAGTTAATGCTCGTTAAATATGAATTTCTGCCGAGAAAATTCTAAGCTATGCGTTAATTATTTTCGCACTGAAAATCTTAAATCAGCTAGCATCAAACAGACCGTAACTGGGCCTCGTTCGACCCGCGTTGCTTATATTCACACGAACTCGCGTAATTAACGTAATATTATTGACGACTTTTTAATGAAATAAAGCACGCGCGACAGGAAATTAAGCGTCCCTCTTTTGACGCGTCTCTTTCTCCGTCTTCCTCCGTTTTCATCCCCCGGTCTCTGTGATTTTCTCCTTGTTTCGTGCCGCCCAACCCCCGATTCTGCTTCACGGTGTTAGCCCCGTCTGCACGTTTGGTTAGAGGAAAATATCGCAACACCGAAGGAAGGATGAGATTTATAAAGCCCCTTGTTCGGTGAAAAGGTACAAATGAAGAAGGACGAGGCTGAGGGTGAGTTACTTCCGTTACCCGGCGAACCTGTGATATTTTTCTTCTCAACGTTTACCCACGAAACTTCTCGAAAATTTACTGCTGTCTGTTAAATAAATATACTAATTCAAATATACAGACGATCGATGAGCCCAAGTACGCTGCAAGTCCGAAATTAACCATTTTCCAATATTCGGAGAAATATATGACTGAAACTACGAAGAAATATTCAAAAATGTTAACGTATATAAAGAAATATAGAAAAATTATAATTTATACAAAAATATTATGCAAACTTTATACTTAATTATGCTTGTATAATATTTTTGTAAAAATTATAATTTATACTTCTATATTTATAATTAAACTATATGTGTTTCAAGGCCAGTTCAGTTTAATACGTACTAAAAATGAAAAATTGATCAAACTAATAAAATTTATCGTTATGTTGTTAATTAAATTTATATTTACATTATAATGTATAAATGCGAAAATATTATTTACAGAAAAATAAATGTTTTAAACATTGTATATTACGTTAACAATTGTTCGTTACTGAAATAATTTCACCAAAAATGTAAATTGACCAACAATCTCTTCATTTAAATTTCATAAATGTGTACGTGGTTTGAGAAACTTATCGAAAATGTTCGCGTGGATGAACATAACCTATCTTTTCGAGTATTTTGTTCGCGAATTCATTGGGCCGTGTTTTACAAAGTCCGGACACAAAGAGCGATTATTGTTATTAATGGTCAGAGTTTCCGATAGTTCGGAATCGAATGAAATGGCGGATGTTTTACATCGAATCGATATTTAAATTGGAATTAATTAACTGGGGCGTTAAGAGCGAAGTACACAGAGCGCAGTTGATCTTCGACGTAATAGGATAACGCTCGAGTGTGAGCTGGCTAGGGCTCGTAACTTTGACATTAATTATCCTATCCGGTAATATCGTCATCAGAGAAGAATGATCGTTTCGGGTCAATTGCTGCAACACGATAACACGTCACGTAAGAGTCTCGATACGAGATCAGATTTTTAAGTGCCATTCGATCCGTACATCTCTTGTCCCCGATTTACTTCCGAACTTAAAAATATTGACACCGCTGTTACAGGAAATGAGTACTCGACTACACCCCTCATCCGAAAAGAACAGCGAGTCTTCGAGTAATTAAGATACTTCTGTAAATACTCCATATTTCAAATTTTTTTTCGTAATTAAAGTTCCATGTTGTGGAGATTTTATGTCGGAGTCTAAAATGTATTTTTATAAGATTTCAAATTTGTATTAAATTTCAATTTGGTAAAATTCAGTTTGGTGCAAGACTTATGTTAAATTTGAGTTAAATTTAGGTTTGAAGAAAATTTGAGCCAAGTTCTCAAACCTTAAATTAAATTTAAAAGATGCTTGAGTTAAGTTTCAATTAAATTTAATATAATTTCGATATTTTTCAGTTGAGTTTCAGTCAAAATTGAGTTAATTTTATGTTAAGTTTTAGTTCAATTTAAATTACACTTATCCAATTTACGAAATTTCACCCAATTTGAATTTGCATCAGGTTTCAATTAATTTTTAAAATAATTAATAAAATGTTAATTTAGTAAAAGTAAAATTAAACGTTACTATTTTAACAATAAAAAAGTGTGTTAATAAATTTATTATTTCACTGATTCAAATATGAACTCAAATAAATTAAAATATCAGTAGTATTCATTACTATTAAATCATATTTATTGCCATTAAATATTATAAATTTAAATATGTATTTACCTTAGTAAACCTCGAATGAAATTTGAATTAGTCATACTTAAACTAGATTTCGACTAGTAAAATTTAGATTAGGTATCGACAGTTGAGTGGCTACTAAATTACATTTGCTTTAATATTCGATTCCCGATAAAGTCTCGGTAAAATTTGATTCGCGTCACCCAATATAATACAAATTCGAACGAATAAAAAAAAGGAGGGTAACACCGTAAGTACAAATCTGGCAACAAGATCCGCCTGGAGATAAGGACCCCCCAAAAGAGTCTTTCACTAAGAGTTATTATTACGAATGACAGACTTTCTGTGCCAGGTGCCTGAACAGGATCAAAGAGATCGGCCAACGTGATGTCCAAAAACGGAACGTATTATTTCCCTTTTCTAAAAAGAGGAACACCTTCTGCACAGCCGATATTTCTCATCCTGCCCTCCCGATCGACGAACAAGGGGATGCTGCGTCCTCTCTTTTGTAGTTACGAAATTGGGACATCGTGTACCCGGTCAGAACATGATATACCAATCGATAACTAACGACCTGTGCACGAATATTCTCACCTCTGTTGAAAAACTCGTTTGAGAGCTCAAACAACTCCAAAAATACAGTGGGCAGGTCAAGTGACATGGGTGAGATTTAAGATTGTTAGTCGATCAAATTATTGTCGTCTTTTGAAAGGATCTAAAATCATTTAAACTTAGAGTAGGTGTCTAAGTAATTGTGATGATATGGAACATAGATTCTTAAACTACCCCCTGGGGTCCACGAAATAATTTTCTCGTTAACTCTACATACATTTGGAATTTAGGAATTAGGGACTTTCGGAGTTGGAGATATAGAGATTTGAGGATTTTGGAGTTTGGGAATTTGAGAATTTAGGAATTTGAAAATATGAAATTATAGGCATATGTGGATCTTGGGAATTGTGGTCTCTGAAAATTGGGGACCTAGGAATTTGGGGGAATATAGTGATTTGGGAATGTAGGCATTTGGGGATCCAGAGTTGGGAATTTAGAGATTTCAGGATTTAAATTTGGAGATCTAGGGATTTGGGGATTTAGAAATTTGAAATTATAGGCATATGTGGATCTTGGGAATTGTGGTCTCTGAAAATTGGGGACCTAGGAATTTGGGGGAATATAGTGATTTGGAAATGTAGGCATTTGGGGATCCAGAGTTGGGAATTTAGAGATTTCAGGATTTAAATTTGGAGATCTAGGGATTTGGGTATTTAGAAATTTGGGGATGTAGAAATTTGGGGATCTAGGTATTTGGGGACTTTTCGCTTTTATTCCAATAACTGTTTTAATCAAAATCCTACATGGTCAAGACATTTTTTATTTGTCATTACTATTTATTAATATAACTAAACAATTAGTACAAATTTAAATATAGGATGGGATCAAAAAGAAATGTTTAAGAGTATACATATGTTTAAGAACCCTTGATATAGAACATGTTTTATAGGTATTTTACTGATAGTACAATCTGAAAATATTTTTCTAGTAAGGTTATTTTAGGGTTCTCAAGGTCGCTGATGTTCTTTTGCATGTGTCTATATACTTTTTCCCTTGTATATTATAGTTAGCAGTGAAGTACCTTCAGAAATTAGATCTTGAAGACCTTGAGCGACCTCTGTCTCCTAAAATTAGAGTCAAACGTGAAGTTTAGTTTACATCACAAAGAAAATGGTTACAGTACAAAGTGATCGTGCAAAATTTCTTTTTATCTTCGAAAATAAAGAAAAATAATGTTGACGGAAACTCATATTTTATTCAGATCTTTAGATTAAATTTAGATGCATCACGCTGTATAGTCGTTTTTAATACATTCAAACGCAATAAATAACAGTGATGAACAGAGATACCAATTTTGATTATCTTTTACTGAAAGGAATTAATGTAACATGAAAATGTGCCGAGCCATTCAACAAAATGGATAGCGGTTTGCAGGAAGTAATGGTTTCAAATGTGTAAATTTATTCAAATCAACACGAACGTGTTTCATACGAATAATAAGGAAATTTACTGTTTACAAAATATTCCGCATCGTTAGAATCTACGAAAACGTAATTGCACTGCACGATATATTTTTTAACATAAAAACCGAACGGTTGAAATAGTCTTTGCAGTTAATGTCCTAATTTACGATTTATTTTTTAAGTTTAATCCTCAACGGTTACACTGGGGTGCGAAACGACCCCAACCAATTTAGCTTCAATTTTAGTCACTTTAATCACGGTGTTTTTACTATTTTTTTCCTCAAACTGTTATCTGACAAGATTGTTTAAAGTTTCCGCTCCTTATATTAAAATCGAAGATTTTGAATTTTTCTGTGAAATTTCAATTTTTTTATTTTTAAGTTTTCTTTTATGTTCAACATTTTTTACTGAAGCTCATAAATTTACTCAGCTATGAAATATGTTGAAACTTTCAAAGATTATTTGTAATTTTTTTGAAGTTAAAATAAGTAGCTTCTTTGTAAGGAACATTTTTTATGGCTGGGGTCTTAAACGTCCCAGTATGCCAGGTATGTTATTCTGATAAAGCGTGACCGTTAAGGGTTGTAAATAAGGATTAAAATAATCTAAATAGCTAATATCTTAATTTTATTTCACTATTTATTTTTAAGTTTAAAAATAGATAGGAAGTATTTAAACAATCTAAATATTTAATATCTTAATTTCACTTCACGCTTTATTTCTAAATTTAAACACAAATTGATCAGATTGAAGTAGTCCAAATAGTCAATATCTTAATTGCACGTAATCGATTTATTTTTGAGTCTAAAGGCAGCTCGATAGGAATGAAATATTTCGTACAATTAACATCTTAATAGCACTTCAGTAATTTATTTTTAAACATAAAAACGTATCGATGGAACGAAAATAATGTAAACAGATATCTTAACCCCTTAGAATTTATCTGGTGCGTCAATTATTATAACACGAGCAAAGAAAGTAAAAATATTATCCATATTTTATATTCAGCGACCCCTGATTATATAGATAATAATTGATATTAAATTTTATGTATGAAAATTTTAGTAAGATTTATAACTGTGCGTCACGAATTAGATTTGTCAAAGTATGACAAGGGGTTAATCGCACTCCGTTTGAAAATAAAAACGGATCGAAATAACCAAAATTACCAGCTTTCGAGAAAGGTTTCGTGGTGTTAATTACTCGAACGATTTTGCCGGTGGTAAGAAAAACATTTTAAAGACCAACACAGCTTTTCATCCGCGGGCGAGAAAAAGGAGGGTGGAGTCGTTTTCGTTCATCGTAGCTATCGTTACGTACGATTTTCCACGTGGTGGAGCACGCTTTAAACTCGACGCACACGATTCCCGAAATAAAAGGAACTGCAACCCTTCCAGCCACGCTCGATATTCCGTTCTCTCGACGTTTCTTTCATCCACGTTCCAGGGAACGAAAGGAAGAGGAAAATCGTCGAATGCCCCATTTACTACGCCGTTTCCGTAAATAGCTAATGGCTCGTAGTGTCGTGTTTCTTCGGGGCAAGCCCTAAACTAACAGATCCGACTATGCTTTTCCTACAATTTGTCTTTCATGATTATTTTCTACGCGTCACTGTTATTCGACGCGTCCAGTACAGTTCGATTCAAAAATGTGGCGCCGTAATAAGAGGCTTTGGGGTTAAGAATACCGTTTGGGTCTTTGAGGTTAGGAATACATTTTGGGTTGTTGAGGTTAGGAATACGATTTAAGACTTTTGTATTTGGGCTAGACTTTGGTATTTTTAAAGCATTGGACTTTGACTGCTTGAGATGGTGAAACTTTGGAACTTTGGGAAATTGGGACCTTGGAATTTTGGGACTTAGAAACTGGAAGATATTGGAATTGTTTAACTTTCCCGTCTTGGAAATTTAAAACCTTACTGTTTTGGACCTTTGAGACCTTAGAAATTTGGGATCTTGATAGGACCTAGAAACTTTAGTACCTTGGAATTTTTAAATTTTGAAACCTTAGAAATTTGGGACCTGTGAAAATTTTGGATCCTTGGAAGTTTTGGATCTTTGGAGATTTGGGAACTCAGAAATTTGAGTCCTAAGAACTTTAGGACCTTGGAAGTTAAAAACCTTTAAATTTTGGAACTTGCAAACTATAAAAGTTTGGAATGTTGGAATTTTTGTATAGTTTAAAACCTTGGTGTTTTGGGACCTAGGGATTTTCAGGTCTTGGAATTTTGGAACCTAGGGATTTTCAAACCTTGAATTTTTGGAATCTAGGAACTTTCTGATCTTGGAATTTTGGAACCTAGGAACTTTCAGACCTTGGAACTTTTTAATCTAGGGACTTTCAGATCTTGGAAATGTGGAACCTAGGAACTTTCAGACCTTGGAAATTTGGGATCTAGGGACTTTCAAACCTTGGAATTTCGCAACTTCGATGTCTTAAAAATTTGGGACCTTAAAAATGGTTGTCCTTGAAAATTTGGAACCCAAAAAAATTATGACCTTATAATTTTAAAATTGTTGTGCCCTTGAAACTTTATTTCTTTAAAAATGTGGTAGCTTGAAACTTTTCCGAACTTCGAGACCTAGAAAGTCTGAGATTTTCATACTTTAAAAGCATATGACCTTGAAATATCACAATAACTCTCAAAATCAATACAGAAATAAAGTGCAAAGAGCTTGCAAATACCTCATAAACGCTTATCGACGAAGTTCAAAAGGTATAATCAAATCCAGAAAGCCTCAATTTACCCACGATAATTTGGCAATAGAAATAACAAAGTAGATTGCCTCGATCGTTGCGATATCCACACACACTCACACACATGGTATTAGGAAGCACTATCGATCGGTCGATTCTCTCTTTTTGTCGCTCAGCTTAGCTCATAAATTTTTCAAGAACCAGAGTGCTCCGATCGCGTGCGCTAATCTCGCAAGCAGATGCCACGCAATGCCTCGCAAAACCGATTACCACAGAAAAAGAGAATGTGTACGTGTGTGTTACGTAGTAAAGAGGTCTGTGCAGGATAAAAGTGGTTGGCACTTTTAAATCCATCAAACTGCCTATAAACGGAATACGAACAAAGCGCTGTCCTTCCCGGCATGCTTTTTTTTTTTGCTCAAAGGACACTCGGATACCGTAACTAAACGGATTTCTGCCTTTTCCTCGAGATCCTTTACCATTCTTCGAAAAAGTACATTGTCATCCGCCTATGGGTACGTGACCTGGATACCTGCACATATTTCTTGGATCTACGGGGTCTTAGTGACCCGTACGTGAAATGTTGATAGCCGAACATTTCTGTCATTATAGACTATATATTTTTTAGTCACCTGTATTAGAGGAACATACGAATATTTTTCGTAGTTTCATTCGAAAATTGTGATGGTGTAATCATACTAGAGATTTAAAATTACATGATTAAATATTTGTTACTCGTAATTTTTTCGGATATATTCAGCACTGTGTTTTAAAATACACCTCACAAATTATGACAAATGATGAAGATATAACAATACTTCAAATATACAAATAAACAATCAAAATTGATTGATAATTTCTTCAGTTAAGGTATCCTTAACCTTCAGTACCGGCTGTGTTAAAAACACACTGCATAAAGGGTGATGAATTAAAAATTTCGTAAATAGAAGTATACAAAAATAACCTAAGAGAAATGATGGTTAGATCAAGCAAACATGAAAATGTTTGTTACGCTGTCGATTAACCCTGGTCGAGTTGCACCTGCTACCCCGTGATCGAACGTGTTAGCAGGGGTGAAAGAAATGGAAAAAGGAATAAGCGAATGGTTCTTACCCCCCAGCACCTGTTGAATACGCGTACACGCGTGTCTGCCTAGATCATCGGCAATTACTTGAAAATTACTTGAAAATGGGCTGCTCGATACGGATCTGACAAACGGTCAAACGATGTCGCGTGTCGGGCCAAGAACAGAGAAAGGGACGTAGGGTTGTATCGCGTGATCGATATTTAATGCACGAAGAATGCCGATGCAACGAAAGCTATCCCGTCCCATTTATCCTCGTTCCGACGGCCATCAAGGTCAGACGCGATCCCGCCACGCCATATATCATCGTTACGAGCAAGTCAGAATACCCAGTTAAGGGTTAAAAGCTGCCTTTATCAATCCCGGCCGAGCCCTCGGGTCTTTCTCATACATCCATCGCGCTTCCCTGGCCCGGACGTGCATTTCCATTAATCCTCCGCTGCTGCGAGCAGACTTTAAAAGGATGTTTGGCCAGACGCTCTTAGAAATGGCGAAAATTAGACGGACAAACACCGTGCGTAAGGTGGACCGCACTGCAAGAAATTTAGGTTAGAACGTTTCTAAAGGGACTGTCATGACATGTGAACTAAGATGTGAGCTACGTATTTGCACTGAGAAAAGTGGCATGAGTCACGTCATTTTTAATGTTGTGGTTATACGCTCGCCATTCTTCTAAATACGTAGCTCACATTTTAGTTCATGTGACCCGAAGACGTGACGGCACTGTGGACGTGCACCATTCTTAGTAGACGTAGCTCACATTAAGATGTGAAGTAAGGTTCATCACGTGCCGTGACGTGACAGGACGGCAGTGTATCCTAGGCTAATCTTGTTTATTTGTGGTCGGTGCGGTGATCTATTAGATGGTCCGCTCACACGTCACTGGAAGGTCAAGGAACGCTACTACGCTTCTAGTCAGTTATATGGTTCGTGTATAGTCGCTTCAATGATCATCCACTTTCTAAAAGCTGTAAGAATTCGTATAATACTTCTAGTCAAATAGTTTGCATATAGGTGATGCATTTGATGGTCCACTTTCTAATCATAAGTTGTTATAAGATCAATGAATATTTTTATACCCTCCCAGTCAATTAATTCGCGTGTAGTTTGGTGACTCCGCTTAGTCGGTTCAGTGATCCACTGGCCATTCGTCCAACGTCACTGATCCTCTTCCTGTCCACTTATCAGTTGTCCATTAACCAGCCATTTACTCGGCATGATAATTCAATTTGATCCCAGTTTGAACAATCCTGGACAACTGTTTCAACTGGACAATTTATAGCGATTTCTTTTTGCAAAAACTTTGATCCATTTTCTATCCATTATTAAGCTTGTCCATTTCCTATTCATGTACGTACAACTCGAAAGATGCTCTTCATCCACATACAGTTAGTGCTTCTAATCAGTTCAGTAGAGCAGCTTCATAATCCGTTTATCCAACGTCACCCGTTCAGTCGCAGTTCATTTTCCGTCGATTTTCTAATACACTTAGCCAGTCCATCTCCTGTCCGCTTCTCGTCCGTTCGCATTTCAATCAGGAGCGAGCGAGAACACGCGAAAACAAGAGAACTCGATACGAAAGCTATTTCGCGGGTCCTAATTGATTGAAGCACCTCGGTTTACCGGCGAACGGATGATTTGGTCCAATTAAAATAGTTCAGAGGGTGGATCGTTTGCTTTCGACCAATTAGACGCATTGTTCGAGATGATTTAGCGTGTTGAATTTATGGAATGTGCCGGGAGAATGAAATAAATATTAGGAATTGATATTGTGTTTTGTGAGCCCTTTGTGTTCGAGTGATGAATTCCGTTTGTTCGTTACAATGGACAGTCCGTGTATGCTTCATGTATAACCATAAAGGTATTCCACCTTTGATCGGTGGAATAGGATCAATCGCGTTCAAAATCTATGTATATAACAGTACGGCGATCGATAGAGCGAGGTGGTTCACAGGAATGATGATATATAGCCGCGACGATTATAGAGCGAAGATATAGGGACGCAACGATGTAGAAGCTGATGATATAGTATGAAGATATAAAAATACGATTATATAGATTTGACGATATATAAGGCGAAGATATAAAGATGTTACGTTAGAGAGTATGGAGATATATGACGCGGAGATATAGGGACGCGACGATATAGCAGGTAACGATGCTTAACTCGAAGATATAGGGGTGTGACGATATAGAAAGTGACGATATGTAACGCGAAAATAGAGGAACGTGACGATATAGAACATGAAAATAAATAAAAAGATATAAAAACGCAACAATGTAGAGCGTGAAATTATAGTGACGATATAAAAAAAATGACGATATAAAGCGAGGTAATATAAAACTATATAGGAACCGTATACAGAAGAACGATTTAGAAGGTGACAACTTAACGAGTGTACAGTGCGAAACAATTGCAACATGGTAATATAAAACGTTGCGATACAGAAAGATAACTGTAACATAGAGCGTGGCAATAAAAAACGTGGCGATATAACATATGACTATACAGAACGTTAATATAGAGACATAATAACATAGAAGTACGGCCATACATACACACAGCAATATAGATCGCGGCGATATAAAGCGTACCATGTAAATTATCTCCGCATTTCCATAAAATGCAAACTAATAAATTTTTCTACCGCAAATAAACGAGTAAAAATATAATAGTTGAAAATCATGAAATTTCAAGCTCGTTATATTACACCCCGAGGTCTGACAGCTCACGCGAGAAGATTGTGTACGTAGCTAAAAATTCTCAGCAATTTTAAATCGCTCTTTTATCCGCGAACTAATGACCCGTTTTTGGCCTATAATTATTACTCCCTCGGCATGAGTCATTGTACGGCTCGGATTAGTCTGTTACACGAATCGATTAGCGAATCTCGTGGCAACGATCATGATAATCGAGAGGCAACCATCGTTCTACCTGCTATCGAAGACCTTCGACGAAGGATGGAGTCATTTCGTGGGAGGATCGAACATCCCGAAGACCGTGTATCCGATGCACGACCATGAGAAAATAATGCCGACGAATAAATAATGTGGCTCGTGAATCGCTATCTACGGAAACGTGTAGAGAGAGAAAAATAGAAAAACAGGGGCGGGAGGGTGTCTATATCCGGTATAAAATGCTCGTCACAAAAATGGACGAAACGCTTCCCTTTATTATGCCCATAGTGAAAATTGAATGGTACAGGGAATTATGGAGAGTGCGAACAAAATCGTACATATTGCTCGTGTTCCGTTTGTAGAATTTAATTAAAAAATGTTACTGTTACATCGTTATCGTTATGAAAAGTGAACTTGCATTTGTTCGTGTCAGTGTCTGCAAATTTAAAATAACGAGGATTTCTCCATTATCGAAGTTTATTGTGTTTGTGATGCATCGCTTGTTTGTTGCGGGGTCAATAAAAATGCAGCTGTTGGTTGAAATATTAACAAATTAGAAAATTAGTAATTCCATTTTAATTTAAGAGAATGTGTGGGAAATTACTTTTCAATTTTGAATGGAAATGCTAAATATCCCTAAGGAAATCTTTGTATCATTAAATTGCCATATAGGGATTATTATAAATTTATATCCCTAGATCACTATGTCTCTAAATGACATGAATTACTACATCCCTAGATTACTAAACACATAGGTCACTACATACTTAGATCAGTATATTCCTAGATTATTACATCCCCAGATTACATCTCTAGATTAGTACATTCATAAATCACTACATAACTAGATCACTACAGGCTTAAATTACTATATCCCTAGATCATTACATATATAAATCAGTGTATCCCTAGAGTACTACATTCTTAAATTAGTACATCCTTAGATTACTACATCTCTAGATCACTATATATCTAGATCGCTGCATTCCTAGATCATTGTGTTCCTAGATCATTGCATTCCTAGATTCCTATATTCCTAGATTTTGATATCCCTAAACCCCAGCACATCATAATTCCAATATCTCTAAGTCACCATATCCCTAGATTTTTTGTATTCCTATATGTCTACATCCCTGTATAGATCCTAATATTTCTCTAAAATCTCCCTAGTTCCCTATATGCCAACATCACTACATTCCTAGACCCTTATATTTCCCTAGAACCTTGTATTTCCCTAGATATAGCTGCCTTCCTTTTATATTCACTTTGAATATAACTTTGAATTTTTACATTCACCTAAATCGCAATATTTCCCCAGATTGTAATATTTCCATATACTTCGATTAAAAGCCATAAAACGGTACCGTGATTTAATACAAGGAAGAACTGGCCGCTAATTAAATTACTAATTCGCGTTCGGCGAAAAAAGAAAATGGCTATCGTTCGAGCGGGCAATGGGCAACAAATAAAGCTATAAACGTCCGCGTTCAAGAAAATCTCAATTATCCGTGGAAGTAATTTTGATTTACGCGCGTTCCAACTCGCCAACTGGGAGTCGGTACCCTTTATCCCTGCAGCAGCCACGCCACGAGAGCCATTTTCAGGGGGATAAGTTATGTACATGCTCGTGGTCACCTGCTGCATCGGCCCTCGAGATGCTTTCGATGCCCCGTGCAGGTGCATTGTGCACGTCAGATCGGCGAACTTGAGATCACGAGAGAGCCGAAAACCGGCCCGGAAGACAAAAGCAGCAGCCGAAAGAGTTGAAGCAGCGAAACGCTCTTCAACGTCGACCTCCAGAGATGCTTTCGTGCTACGAGCACATAATCGCGCTTTGACCTCTGCCTTTTAAGGCTTTTCTTCCTTGTTTTGTGTGATTTCTGACGAGTAACTAGCTCTTGGTTGCGTGATCTTACATAAGTAACTATTTTCTCGAGAATTTTTTTAACTGGCAGAACTGTTGAAGTGGTTGATCTTTGTTTTTGGAAAGGACTTCTAGGAAATTTTGTATTGTAACCATCAAGTCTATTGAAATACAAGTTTCAACAATTATTATGATTTGGTGTCTGATTTTTTTTTTTTATAATAAATATTTTCTAGGGAATTTTTTACGTAACTGTCAGATCAATTGCAATGGTGGTTGTAACGATTAGACGTCTGTATTGTGCAGAAAAGAATCTGTTTTCTAAAACCTTTTTTTTATGTAACTATCAGAATTATTGAAAAGAAAGTTGTAATAATTATTGTGCATATGTGGTGTTTAATTTTTGTTCAACTTAAACAAATACCTATTTTCTGGTGAATTTCTTTTAATTCTTAGAGCTATTACATTCCAACTATTTTATATTATATGTTCAATTTTGATCTTGCTAAAGAGACTATTTCCTGAAGAATTTTTTAAAAAACCACCAACGCTATTGAATTAAAAATTGAAATATTATTTGCTTCTTTTGTTGGAAACTCAATTACTCTCTGTAGAATTTTTTAGGAAACTAAAACTACCGAAATAAAAGCCGGAACGTTTATTCTCCATGGCTCGAATTTTTAGCTCGGTGATAAAATATGTGTAATTTAAATTTTCTCGCCAGAGATTGTTCGTCTCCTCCGGGGTCAGTCGCGACCCCTCCGGTGTCTCTATTTCCTAAAAACGTTCCCGACTGTCGTTCACACCCGGCAGAATATTTAACGCGTTCTTGAACCGTGTTTCATTTCGTCGCGAGACAACCTCTTACCATAAAATGAAAAATCCACCCCTTTTTTTCACGCGGTAGTCCTGGTTGTCCCGTGGGAGCAGCGCCGTTCGTCTGGATTTCATATCGTCGGGGCGGTTATTCGCGAAAGTGCAAGAACGGGGGGTGGCGAGACGGGGATGCAGACACGAATTAACATTAACCGAAGGGGTTGCGTTTTTAATCTGCCGCGTATGAGTCAGGGAACGAGTTTCTGGACACCTTGCCAGTTTCGGCCACCTTAAACACTGTCATCAGGGGTTGCGACGCGAAACTCCGCCACCCTCGGTGCTCGCCAACCCCCTGAAGATTGATGGTGACAGGCGAGGGGTAAACCGAAGTCATCGATTCGAGAGGAAAGAAAGTTTAAAGTTTCGCCTGAACACGTATTACCTCTTAAGTACACTTAATAACCGCCTAGCCATTTTAATATTGATGGTAAAAATCTATTATCGGGGTGAAACGTTTTTAACCCCTGTCGAGGTTAGTTCAATGCACTCACGCAACTAGTTTACCTTATGTAAACTGAATTTAAAGCTATATGTATATAGGGTCTTATTAGTTGTAGTACATGTATGTTGTTCATTTTAATTTTATGTATATTATATGTATGTTATGCATATCTTATGTACATGATAATGTATACTGTTATTGTAGTAGAATAATTACATTAATTACTATAATAAATACATTATATGTATTTATTAATAAATACATTATATTAATACATTTATTATAGCAAAAATCAACTACACATCGTTATACTTGATATTAGTATACAAATATGAATAAAATAAAAATAATTATGATTACTTTTAAAAAATAATTAAAATATTAGTCAAATTATATTGTTGATAATAATATTTTTGTAAAATATAGAAGTATCAAAATAGCTGTACAGGTTTTTTATTTACATAAAAAAAGTAGTCAATTATTGTAATCCACTTCAATCGGACTTATTAACTTCTATATTTTATCAATTCTAAATAATTAAAAAGATTGTAAAACCTCTTTGAATCCCCGACTTTTTTACATTTTTGGTTTATCATGAAAGAATAAAAACATTATATTCGTACACAAATCGTGTATTTATCTAATAAACAAATTTTTCCCATAATTTACTAATTTGTATTTAAAATTAACATGCAGCAATCGAACATTGCTTATCGTACAGTGTATATTGCATTTATTAACGATATCAATAAATATTCAATGCGTATCGTTTTCGACGTCAAACAAATCGACGATCAAAATGATTATTGTTTATGTAGCAAATTGCAGGAATTACGATGGTTACGATTGTTCAATTTGGCAAATGATTTCATTTTATTGGACGTTAATTAATAATATCGCAAATGAACCAGTGATACCGAGGAATGCCAGAACATTTTACTACAAACGGCGAAATCGATTTCAAAATTCAACCAGTCATACTTTGCCCTCGTTTCAAATAAATATTTTCAATTTCTCTGTTTCAGGTACGTACTATCGATTTTAAAATACGATGCACACTGATGCGCTCCACTAACACAGACACGGACGAGACGTCGTGTAAGTAAATTTATATATCTTTACTATTCTTCTTCTATTTGATCTTCATGTCTTTTCTATTTCTTATATTTCATTTGTACTTTATTTCATTTGTATTTTATTTTATTTGTACTATATTTCATTTGTACTCAAAAGGGGATGTTCTGTATGCAACCTTAACACTTTCGGATCCAACTGTGTGATAATACACACTTCACTTAAATTCATTTTCATCTACCGCCTGCTACTTACATAAAGTGTTATATATATGTATATGTAAGGAAATTGTTGTCTATGTAGCATCGACACTTTCAAAACCAACTATATATTACCAATAATACACAGCCTAGGTATCAATGCACTTAAATTAACATAGGTTAAAAAATGTTAAGGTTTTGATATACATTAGACTCAAAAAAATTAAATCAAATAAACTTGTAAATTACCTTGAGTGACATCTTAAATTTTAATTTTTGAGCTCAAACTTTGAGAGGACTTTTGTACACCATATTCTAAATTTTTAGAGGGTGAGGTTGTTAGGCCACCCTAATATATCGTATAAAAGATAGACACATTTCTTAAATATTTTTTTCCTTATACATTTTGTATATTTTATATACATATACATTTTTATTTATTTATCTATTTATATATTAAAGGTTATGTAAGTCCACTTGTTCGTTCTTATATCGTTTACAATTTTAATTTACGTTCTCATTATATGCACTCGTATTTATTATTTTAATATACATCATTACTATATTTATGTAACATTGAATATCTACTGAGAATCATATTCGGAGTATTTTACTTAAACACCGAAGTTCAGAAATGTCGAAGGGGATGCATCCCTTTAAAACGATTCTAAGAAGGTTTCTCGATCCACGTGGCTCACAAAGAGGGTTTTTGCAATATTATTCAAGCTGAATGGATGAAGTTCATTCTCGAGGACATCGAGTAACCGACACACAATCGTTTAGCACTTCCTTGACAAACCATTGTGTATACTAAACGAAGAGGCTCCTTAAATCTGACCCAGAATTTTACCTGCTCCGAAACGATCGACGACAATTCGACCGAGAACGAGGCTGTTTGTGCAGCCGTCTACTATCGTTTATCCGAACAAAAATCACCTGGACTCGGGACCAGTGTTTATCGAAGCAATTTTCTGCCGGCGAAATGCTTCTGCGCGGATGTCCTGTGCGTTTAACGATGCTCTTAAATGGTCGGTGACTCGCAGGGATAAACATTTTTCCTTGGGTCTTCTTAATGTTTACCTTAGACTTGCTTATAATTGATCCGAGGTTATTGTACGATGCTATTGTACGATTTTTTTTCGTTTGTGGAATTGTTAGGGTAGACTGTTAGATTTGATGAAGTAAAACAGAGGTTTTGGATAAAATTCTGAAAAACAGAAAACTCCGTGCTGAAATTTTAGTCAAAGCTTGAGAAGAAAGTATAAATGTATTTTTAGCGAAGCCTCTACCCCCTAGTTTTTTGACAGTTCAGTATATACAAATATATTGATTTTAGAGGAAAAAGTTTTAAACAAAAGATGAAGTTCTTAAAAAGTTCTACAAAAAGTGTGGTATGCATTTTTTATGTAAACCTATTATTTTGGCTATTGCGCCCTGGGCAGAATTTAACCCCCGCCGAGTTATTTTAGGGCATAACAACCAAAATAATAGATTTTCGTCAAAAATGTATATAACCTTCTTTACAGAGCTTTTTACGAGCTTCCTTTTTTGTTTCAAGCTTTTTTTCCTAAAATCATTATTTTCGGATATATTTAGTAAGAACTGTAAAAGACTGAAGGGGGTTGAGAAGAAAACAAGGCTTCATCTGTGAAAGTTTCAACATATTTCACAGCAGAGTGGTTGGTTTAGTAAATTTAATCGTTGAATATGACAAAAATTCAGAAACGTGAAAAAATGAAAAAGATGACGGTTTTCACAGAAGAATTCAAAATCTTCGTTTTTAATATAAGGAAGTAAAATTTAACAAAGTCTTGTCATATAACAGTTTGAGAGAAAAAATAGTAAAAATACCAGAGTTTTAAAAAGATATTTATTCAGATTGTCAGAATATAAAGTGGCTAAAATTGAAGCTAAGCTGGGTCGTTTCATACCCCAGTGTTAAGGGTTAATACCAATTATAATTTGCATAATCAAGAATCCATAAATTCAAAATCTACATAACATTTCAATTTTCCGTATTGGTTTTAACATTACAGCAATAATTATCTCTGACTGCTGAAAAAATCATAGGGGCTAATTCTATAATCTGTAACTAGACAATGTTTAATAAAATATAGAAATTATAAACAAACAAAATTTAATTATTAAAATACGTATAAATTTATCGACAATCATATTTATGTTTAAAGGGTCCGTGTAGTTTTCGAAAATTGCAATCATTTATAAAACGGTCTGCGTTGTAACATTTTGGAAAAACGATCGTTTAGGGGAGAAAGAAATTCCTGACGCGTAGCAAAGCGACGTAAAAGCAACACCGTGACAGAATAGTGAGAAATACGAGATGCAGGGATTAGCAATTTCTCGAAGTGCGGCTGCTTTACGTCCCTGGGGTCTCGTAATACCCCCCGACAGCAATCGATGGTGCCATCGATCACTCGAACCCCGCACTCAAAACACGAGTCTTCCTTTAGATTTCTCGTAAGTCGTGCTGTTGACCTTCTCAACAGAGTGCTTCACCTTTTCGCGTTTCGATACATCTTTGATTTTTTCGCATCAATTTCCTGATCATCTCTTACAATTCTTTATTCTTGATTATCCGTGGGAAACCTGGGTCGTTGATGACATGAACATTTAGTTTTGATAGAAATAAAAATATTTGGTGCATTGAAAGACTGTATGAATTTTTATCATTATTTTAACAACATTGAAAACAGTTAAAAATAATAACAACAAGAAAATAATAAGAAAAAATTTCTATAATACAAATTTACTTGAACTTTGCACAGTATTGAAATTTGCAATGTTGTATGTATCTGAAGTGAAAGATTGCTACTAGATAATATCAAGATAATTTAATATTATCATAGTAAAATACATAGTTCATATATGGTTGACAAGATGCAAATATTGCATTATACAATTATTTTACATACTACATTTGCAATATAGTGCAATAAAGGGTTAATACATATTTTTTAGCTAGAGAAATTTATTATGAAAAATGAAAATGTTTTCTGTATGGTAAAAATGATAAAAATAGAAGAAACAGCAAAAATAGCAAAAACAGCAAAAATGGTAATAATAGTAAAAATAGAAAAATGAGAAAAAATGGCAAAATAGCAAAAATAGCAAAAATAGCAAAAATAGCAAAAATAGCGAAAATAGCAAATATGGTAATAATGGTAAAAATATCTAAATTAGCAAAATGAGCAAAATTAACAAAACTAGCAAAAATAGCAAAAATGATCAAAAATATAAAAAATACCAAAAATACCAAAAATACCAAAAATACCAAAAATACCAGAAATACTAAAAATACCAAAAATATCAAAAATACCAAAAATACCAAAAATACCAAAATTATGACATAAAATGAAATATTTCTACAAACCTAAAAGTGGAATATTATTTTTGACCCGTTAATTTCGACTTTGACATGGGCTCCCGTCAAAATTATAAGCTTTTCACACTTTTCTGGGTCACAGCTGGAATTGTTTGTGTTAAGAAGTGTCATGTTCTCGTGGTCCATCTGGATGTTGGGTCAGGGATCATGGTTCAGGTTCACAGGATGTACAACCCGTACGTGACCCACGTACAAACCGAAATACACTCTCCTTATAAAGCAGCTTTATATGTACCTTCTTACATCTTCAATGCGATAGTTTCGAACACGTACCTGCTGACTGCGAATTTCATTCTTTGAAATGCTATATCAAAATTTGACTAAATATCTAACTTATCTGAGTTCTAGTGTAGATATTCTGAGAGGTAGATCCTTCGATATAAATACGAAGTGAATATGGTATCGTAGTGATTGGAAATGTTTCAAAATAAAGTGGTGTGAAATAAGAAAAGGAAATTCGGAAATTTGCAAACCTGGAGAGTTGTGCATTGGGAAGATTGAGAATTTCAAAACACATAAATTGTTGAAAATTAAAAAAATATGTAAATGTACAATTTGAGAATTTGCAAATTTCAGAATTTTGAACTTAAATAACTGACAAACATAAAAACTAATAGAAATCTAAAAAATTCACAAATAATACAATTTCCAATTTAAAATAGTTTCCGAAAAATTACAAACTTCTAAATATGAAAAATTCACAAACCCAAAAATTTCAGAATACAAAAATTTACATAAATATTTCACAATTGTACAATTTATCCCTTTCAAAATACAATAATTCACAAGTTTCAATTAAAAAAATTCTTCAAGTTTATTTAATCCCAAAAAAATGTATATATCTATACTGCCTCTAGCGCATCTTCAAATCCTCCATCGCACTATCTCCTACCGTACATTGCATTCAACAGTGCATCGAACAAAGTTGAAATTAAAACCTCGCAACGTGACAAGACTGCACGATCTTAACGTTGCGTGCAATCCTCATTTCGTCGAAGGTTGGTCAAATTGTCGGTATATCGGAACGTGTGCACCACGTGCCGCTCGGCAGCGCGAGGAAAACGCGGAGCGGAACGGGAGAGACTGCTACGTGACGAAGAACAATCGGAGACAGATCTCGGAACAGATGGATCGACGATACCGCCAGATGAAATCCGGTAACACTCGGCACGTTCCTGTCCGAATAAAGGAAAACCGTTCCAGAAAGCTTTTACCGATGCTTCTGGAGAATCTCTCCCGTTCATCGATAACAAATCGTGCTACTTTTTACCTGCACAAATTTTCAGTCCCTAAAACCTCGAACGTATGGCGGTCAATAATGTCCCACGGTACATATATTCTTTTAAAATTATTTATTTTAAGAGTTGTAACATGTGTGAGAAAAATCTATTAATTTTTTATTTTTTCAAATTGTAATTAATGGTGTAATGTATTTGAGAATAATTTATTATTTGTCTGATTATTCTTTTAAATTATTTGTGTTAAAGATTAGACTAATGAAAGTTGTGACATGTGGAAGAAAAATCTATTAATTGTTAATTTTTTTAAATTATTGTTATGAATGTTGTAATGTATTAGACAATTTATTATTTGTTTGATTATTTTTTTAAATTATTTGTATTAAAGTAGAGATTAGACTAATAAAAGTTTTAAGGTATTAGAAGTACCTTATTTGTTTTATCAACATTGAAAATAAAAAAAGTCTGTAACGAAATATTTATCCACTGATTCCGTTTACTTTCACGACGATCTATAATTGTCATCCTCTTAACATCAACAAAAAACATATTATAAAAAAGAAAGTTTGAAATTCTTAAAACGTGAGAGTAAAAGCAACGTTGACCGGAAGGAAGATTCTAGGAGGATGCCAGTGTCTGTTGCGCACATTGCAAACCACCCAAAGCGACCAGTTCACGCCAATCTTAGCAAGCATTGTCCTCGCGAAGGATTTGCATTTAAAGCCTAAACAGTCCTGACGGGGAGTCCGAGAGCAGGACAATGGACGCTCGGGTTCGAGGTAGACCTCCTGGATGCCAGACGCACGGCGTCTCCTGCTGAGTGAATATTTTTTTTCCCTTCAGAAAGGAAAAAGGAACCTTTTTACGGGTCAGAATGTTTGAAGTACGGCTCGCTGGTAGTCCTAATTTTTCCACGGACACAATTAGCCTCTGTTGCTCATCCGGGGGACTGTTTACCTGCGTCACGGGAAATTGGAAAAACAAACAACCCGAACTAGGGAAATTGAGTCGTTAGCGACCGATAGGAGCTGTTCCTCGTCATTTCGGGTGCCTCAAGGGTCCATTTGGAGGCGAGAGCGGTTGATTGGTCGACTGACCACCCGGTTAGTTACTGGAAAATAAGGTTAACCTTCCGACTCGGTTTGGAGATCTTCGAACCTGATATACAAAATCTCCTGAACAGTGCAGGCAAAATAGAAATTGCACATGATAAAACAGAATCGTATTCTCTCATTTGATATCTTGTTCGTGATGATCGGTTTCAGTAGGACGCTGAAAAGTCATTGACCGTCCCAGAATTTTGATATCAAGGATTTGTACATAATTGAATATTGAAATGTTTATACGAGATGTTAAACCGAGAGGACTTATGATCCAGATTTACTACCTCATCTGTTAGAATCTAAGTCTAGCAAGTTCCGAGCCATAGATTTTCGAGGACCCTACATACCAAAGACGAAAAGGTGTCTGTTACATGGCTAATCGGCGTGTTCAGCGAGACTAATCGGACTTTCGGTTTCTGAGGACATCTGTTACGGTCGAACCGGATGCTACTTCCACGCAAGCATCACGCAAACGTGTTTGTCATACCGACGACTTTCGGCGTCGTCGCGGTGCTCGAAAGAATTAGAGGGACGCTTATTCAAACACGCACGGCTCACGGTCCCCTCGCTTCGAATTCATCGCGTCAGTTTTGGACAACCCAGTGCAAGGTTGAGGACAAGTGCTGAGAATAGGGACCTCCTACCTTCTATTTTTTTGTAAATAGAGTAAATGATGCATCGAAAGTAACTGAACAGCTGATTAGTAACGTTATAATATCCAATTTTTAGTTAGAGAGAATTGAATCAGTTCTGAAACGTATTAAGTATAACACGATTTCATGACATAAAAGTGTGCTAAAATGACCCTTGTGGTATGTCAATTTGAAGTTTACAATCTCACAAAAATTTGGATATCAATGCCTCATCCATAGTCTTAGTATAACATATGCAGGCATCGGCCTCATAGAGTCATTACTGTAAACAATAAAATGTAGTTTATTGAGATGACTAAAGTCGATTATCATTTCATGACATAAAAGTATCTTAAAATGGCACTTGTGATATATCAAATTAAAGCTTAAAGTTTGACAGAAACTACCACATAAATGACCCATCGATATTTTTAATACAAAATGGCGGATCGTCGATTATACCAGACAGTAACATTCTTGCAAATCAAATGGTATATTTCAAAACGCATAAATTCAAACACAATTTCATGACATAAAAGTGTGCTAAAATGACCCTTGTGGTATGTCAATTTGAAGTTTATGGCTTCACAAAAATTTTGATATCAATGCCTCATCCATAGACTTAGTACAAGATATGTAGGCGTCGGCCTCATAGAGCCATTACTGTAAACAATAAGATGTAGTTTATTGAGATGACTAAAGTCGATTATCATTTCATGACATAAAAGTATTCTAAAATAGCACTTGTGATATATCAAATTAAAGCTTAAAGTCTAACAAAGACTGTCACATAAATGACGCATCGATATTTTTAATACAAAATGGCGGACCGTCAATTATACCAAACAATAACATTCTTGCAAATCAAATGATTTTCAAAGCACATAAATTCAATTATGATTTCATAACATAAAAGTATCACAAAATATCACTTGTTGCTTATCAAAGTAAATTTTAAAACCTAATAAAAAGGCTACATAAATGCCTCATTTTACAAAATATCTGCTTGCACCAATTTAACAGTAAAATTTGAAAAGTGTTTAAAATTTTGCTCTTGCAGATAATTTGGAGTTTAATATTTCAATAATGTCTGAATAAAAATAAAACTGTCTTTCTACTTGTGGTGTATTCGATAGTTAACCGGACGCAAAAGTGCGAGTCCACTTGGGCCGTTATTGGATCCTTATTTCACCGCAGACTTTACCCTCTCGAGGACGAAATATGCTCGTATCAGCACGCACGAGGTCTCTTATTGACCGCGCCGTCCTCTTTCTTCTTGTTCTTCTTTCGGACCGCGAAAGGCTCCCGGTACGGGAACGTGGAGATCGTAATACGTTTAGGTGGCGAACGTTTGCTCGGAGACAAAATGAGAAAAACCCTGTACGCCTTATTCAACTGCTCCTGTGTCGCAGCCCGAGTAAGCACTTTTTCCCTTCGCTAGATGACGAAATGAAAAGCGTTTTTCTTTCGATACCAAAGGTGAATCGTATCGGCCGGTTAAAGTGGCAATAAAACGAAATCGTAACAATGATGCCGCGCTATAAAAGATATTAAATTGTGGCAATAACTACTCGAGATGGCTCTCGTATGTACGCTAACGTCGGAAAGTTTCTGAAAGTCTAGAATTTTATTTTATGCTACGTATTTTCAGTGACTTTTATGATTGAGGACGTTATTGCTCGACAATTGCCCGCTTTCGGGGCTCCGGGGTGGGTCTTAATTTGTAATCTCGTCGCTCACGCTAGCGGACGTTCAAGCAAGAATCTGAGAGGTGGATTTGATAATTTTGAAGAGGTTGATTGGTTCGTTACATCTTAAATTCAACAGTGACATGTTTGAAAAGTGTACGATGATTTCTCCCGAGCATATCGTGCCCCATCAAGACGAGCTGAAGAGCATTTCCGATGAAAAAAGGGGGAGGGATGACTGTTCGGCTTGGAATCTCGAAGGGTGTCTAATTGCTTCAAAACTTGTCACCCGGCATCGATCTCAGCTGGAGCCTGTGAATGATTAATGGAACCGTATGACGAAGGAAAAGAAAAAAGAACATGCACCACTAATGCGTTTTGCCGATGATCGCAACCCACTCTGACCCCTTCACGGGAAAGATTCAATACGGTTAAAAACAAACATATCATTAGGCTGCTTCTGTTGAGAGAAATGTTCCGTCAACTTTGGTATTAATCATATATTAAGACGTGCTTCGAACGAAGAGATCTTTACCTACCAAATTAGTTCAGAATCGTAAAACTGAAAGTTGTTTGAAAATGACGTCGAAATACGACACTTATGGTATACCATTTTGAAGCTTAAAGTCTGATAAGAAAGTCTACGTAATCGTTTTGTTAATATTCGTAGTGCAACATGGATAGCTATCGGCCTCAAGAGGCAGTGGATCAATTATACATTGTAAGCAGTGGGAGATTTCATAATAGATTGGTTAATAACACGGTTTGATAACATAAAATTATTATGAAATGGCAATTATGGTACATTAGTTATAGCTTCCTGAATATGACCACGTAGAGGATTTGTTTATATTTGCTATACAAAATGGCTGGTAACCACGTATAGAGAACAATGGCTAACTTTGTGACGTATGAACTTGAGCACGATTTGACGACATAAAAGGCCATAAAATAGCAGTTATGATATGTCTTTTTGAAGATTATAATGTAACGAAAATAATCATATATAAATGCACCATTATCCTTAATACAAAATGGCTAGTCATCGGCCTCAAAAAGCAATGAGTAAATTACTATAAACAATAAATTATACCCTGACAGATAATGCTAATTACATGATTTGATTAAATAAAGTTGTTACAAAATGGTACTAACGATATTGAAGCTTAAAGTATATAATAAAATTGGTGATATACATGCCTCGTTGTTAATTAAGTATAATTAAAATGAAATTATCGAACTCAAAGAGAAATCTATCAATTACTATAAATCATAAAATGTATTCCATCAAGTTCTAACATGATTCGGTGACATAAAAGTTCCTCAAAATGGCGCTTACACTATTAAATTGTCGACAGCACATAAATGGATATTAGTATGGAGAGTCTTCTTGGAACTCGAGCGTCTGCAGGAATCTGAAAGTTTTTAAACACATCCACTCCTCTTTTGTTCCGACCTATCTGTCCGTCGCTTTTCACCTCCTCTTCGTGGTCTAAATGGATTTAAATAAAGCTGATAGGTTGGCCGATAATTAGAAAGGGTTTTTTTCTTTATTAGTGGAAAACCGTGTCCTCCGTAAAAGCATTTCCAAGCTGACGTCCCGTGCGTTTCGTGGAACAACTTATCCAACTTCTGTTGGATCAAAAATTTGTTTACCAACCATGCCACTATGATGCCGGTAAATCTCCTGAAATACTCTTACATAAAAACATACAGCTAGTTTCGAAGCTGTGAGGTTGCGACTTCACCGATTAAACTTGCTTAAATATTCATCGTAATGCATACATATCTTCAGCTCCAGTTTAGCTAACCAACCGTTTCCGTTTCCGGTTGCCCGTGGTAATTTCGACAGGTGGTGCCCGGCTCCTGGCCCGCCCATGTAAAATCGCAACAATGTGTCTAGTTCTTAAATTAAACGCGATACAACCCCTAAACATGGGGTAGCTCGAAAGGGGAGGTCGTTGTTCGCGAGTTAGGTAGCTAGGATGTCCCCAACCCCTAAAATAGGAGAAAGAGGTAACACGAGACCCGCACGCCGCTGACAAATGCCCGGTAATAAGCCCGATTGTTCGTTGCCGGGCCAATTTGAGTGGCAGCCTAGCAATTTCGAGTGCGGGAAGCTCCCACCGGAAAAGGCGATCCAGGTCGGTTCTTTTCCCTCTCTGTCGAATGCAGTCGGAACCCTTTTCGAAAAGGGTTGCTCGTGCGTGTACGCCGAGTTTTTTCTTCGTCCTTGCCATTCGACGCGGACGGGGCGCACCCCGGGCACCGTATGTCGTCCCAGGTCGATCTGGAAACGACGGGAACCAGTTTCCAAATGTAGCTTTGTCGTGGAAACGCCACTCGTGCGCGACACCCATAAAGCGGGCGTTATGGTTATACACTCGCGGTTAACGATACTTCTAGTTGTGGCCAGGACATATACGTAGATACAAAAACTTTACTGATGTAATACATCCTGATGCAATATAGACAATGTTAGCTAACGGGAAGTACTTGAATTGCCTAAGGTACTGATAGGTTCTGCTTAGGAATAGTTTAGATATTCTTTAGAATCTTGTTCTTAAAAATTTTCTTAGGTATCCTCCTTTTTCCTTTAGAGTCACCCTAAAATCTTCATAGAGCGAATCTCATCAAATTCTCCATGAAATGTAGATTACCAATTTATCCAAATTCCCTCTTCAATTTCCTGGGTACTATTTGGAAGCTGGGATTGAAATATTAATATTCTGTAAATTGTTTGAAATCTCTATTGAGCTCTGACATAATCTCTCATCTGGTCCCTCGTATAACTCGATCAGCATAGGCGACCATCTTGACCCCCAGCTAATCATATTTGCGTTTCTTCCTAGTGGCAACTTTGCAGCTCCGCTGTGCATACACGGTGCACGATCGGCAACGATCAATCGAATTGCGCCGGGTCCGCTTTGACCCGGTCGTATTAGATAATCAGCAGCGAACAGTAACGCGAAGGGAGAACGTGGACAGTCGCCAGAGGGACTTGAAAGGTCCCGACATTCATCATCTATGGACACAGAGAGAGAGTGCAGGGAGAGACCCCTTGTTCGGGAGATCCTGCTGGACCTGTACGCGACTTCCCTTTCGAAAATGTTCTCTTTGTCGCCGCCTCTCTCTCCCTCTCTCTTTAACGCGTCTTGGCTCTCGCTTTTGTCGCTTCGGCCCTTGTGTACACGCCAGGGTAAACACAATGTCAACGAGCACATTAATGTTACACCACACCGTCGGGTTCTTTCGCGACGCTCGATCGACCGTATGCCCGTACTGCGAATCTCTTCAACAACTCTGGAATCGTGGCAAGAACAATCGGGGAGAGATCGGCAGCAGGATAGTTTGGCATTGTTCCACCGGCTAGTTTACGGGCCATTTAAGGCGGACAATCAATGGAAACTTGTTTCGTTGCTTCTGCTCCCTCGCGAACGCCTTCGATCGACCATCGACGTCCACGTGAACGTCTTTCGGTTTTCTTCGATCGAGAGTACTCGACTGAATAATTAATTGGAATGGTGGTTAATTAGCGGTGATCGCCGTTTTGCCACCGTGGACTGCGATTAACACGTTCGGAACTGGTAACAGGTGCAGCGCGATCACGCTCGTAAATTCAACCACCAGGAGGCAGCAGTTATCGGTGTATGAAACAAAATGTCTTCCTTTAAACTCTTGATATCGAACATATTTCGCCTTGATGTCATTTTGTGATTTTGTGTAGTTTTTATGTACTTTTTTCTCAGCGATTTTACACAAATTTTGTACGTGGGTACAATGTACGCGAACGTGTTAATACGTGTGCTTTAGCGGTAAGTGATTCTAATAGCGTGTTAATCCGTGAGAAAATGAGAGGCATTTATGTACGAGTATCGTAATTTGAAATTTAATTGCCTGTTTGAATAGTAAGCCATTTAACGCGGTGCCGAAACACAGCAAAGTTTTCGTAATGGAAAAGCCTCTCCATTCAGCTGGAAACGTATTCCCAATGCGTATAGAACAGTTTTAATGGAAACGGGGGTTACTCTTGCCGAACTTTAATCAAAGATCTTACGTATTCGCATAAATATCTGGTTGCGCGAAAACTTCGAATTCGAACGCGGCTTATATCGGTCTCAAAATTTCTCTCGTGGACTTACCTGTTAAACTACTTCGCTAATAACCGGGGATTTGACAAAGTTCATAAATGCTATCGTCGGAAATGATTACGGGGCAATTTATACTGTGTGTCTCTCCGAAATACGGAAATAGATCGGAATAGAAATTCGTTTTGTATAGAGTATTTCAAAATTATTGTCACTGCTATTTAGAAGGAAAATAACTGACGGGACCTTATATGATTATGGAATTTTTTCTTAGTAAATGTACTAAATATAAGCTTCAGTCAATTCTTTCATATATTTAGCAATAAAAATTGCTAAAATCTCTCTTTTTGTATATAAAATAGAGGATTATGGTAATATTGCCATGTATGGAGTTGTAAAGGTTTTTAATGTCTCAGAGCATGATGACAAATCCCTAGATCTCAGTCATAAAATCTTAATTTACCCAGACGTAAAATTTTGAATTCTTTATGTACTCAAATTTTTATGTACCTACATATGTAAGTCTGTATATCTCAATTCCCTAAATCCCAAAATTCTGCAAGTGTTCAAGTCTCCAAATCCCTAGATCTTCAAATTCGACAAATGTCCAAGTCCCTATATTCCTAAATTCTTCAAATGTCCCCAATTCCCCAGATCTACAAAATTAAACGTTTAAGTCACCATATTCCCAAATCTTTAAATCCCTAGACCATTAAGTTTTCAGGTCTCCAAATCTCAAAATGTACAAATGTACAAATTACCAAATTTCCAAATTTGGAAAATTCATAAATCCCCAAGTCTCCAAGTATCCAAATCTCTAAACTCAACAAAGTCCCCAAATTTCTGAATAACTAAATTTCTAAAGCCCCAGATCTCAAAATTTCCAAATCTTCAAATCTCCAAGTCAATAAATTTCCAAATTTGAAAATCCTCAAATCCCCAACTTCTCAATTACCCAACTCTCCAAATCCCTAAATCCCAAATCCTCAAATTTGTAAATTTCCAAATCCCCAAACTCCCAAACGTCCAAATCTCCAAATCCCAAAATTTACAAGTGCACAAGTCTTCAATTGCACATATCCCGAAATCCGCAAGTGTCCAAATCTCGTAAGTCTAGTGATACCCAACGGAACTTGTGCCAACGGAAGCATTCGCGAGGTAAAATTTATCTCTCTCCCGTAGAGCAGAAGTATCCCGTTCGTTACACTTTCTTCGGGTACTTACATACGATGCTATAAATAACCAGCAGATGACAAACCTAGCGCATAAATGTCGTTTAGCGAGAAGTTACAAAGATTACTGTCGCGCGAGAAAGAAAGGTGGTCGGACATTTTCCGTAGTGAAAGATCGCGAACACGGCAGATATAATACCAGAAAAGACACGTGACTCACGTGCGAAATTTTGGAGGAAACGGATGGCGATGCGTGATACGGTAGCCCCCGGTTGCTCCAGCTTCCTGCACGTTCTACGTTTCCGTGCGTGTTCGCGCATGAAATAGGCCAGAAACGGCCGAACCTTCTGTTTGCAGTGTCGCACCCGAAATCACGGACGTCCGACACGCTTCCAGTGAAACGGAAGCTGGCGAACAGACGTCGACCCCCCTCCTCACAAAATTCTTTGACGTCTGATGCGCCGTGACTCCTGTCGACTGAAAAATTGTACGGTTCTTTTCGGAAATTGGAATATTTCGGTACATTTGTGGTGCAAATTGGGGTACGTTCGTGTGGATGTTGACGGATGGAAGCCATTTTATTTTCTTAATGATCTCTAGGATGGTGGTGTCTTGTATGGAATTATTCGCTTCTGGCACCTTTTTTAAGAGATGTTATTTTATATTTTGAGATAATTGGATGTCTAGTTTACTTCAATCGTGTTTGAGGTGAATTAGACTTTCAGGCCCAACTGTGTAATATGACTCATTGTTAAGCGGTGAAAACCCTTGTACTTGATATTTTGGGATTGAACGTGAAACTTTTAATAAGTGATGTTTAAAATTCTATTGTTTTAACATGTCATCTAGTGTCAGTCTGAGACATGCTGAGACATACTGTGATAGTCTGAGACAAACTGAGAGAGACTGAGGCAGACTCAAACGGATTCAGACAGATTCAAACAAATTCAGATAGACTCAGACAGACTCAGACTGAGACAAACTGACACAAACTGATACATACTGAGACAAATTAAGATAGTCGAACACAATCTACAAGATATTAAAAAGATTATTAAATACAGTCGAACGCAAACTAAGACAGGCACATTGAGACCAACTATGATTGACTGAGACAGATAAACTAAAATAGAAACACTGGTGGACAGTATCCCTAGAGTATGTTTTAAAACAATTTTAAGATGCAAAATGGTGGTTTACCAGTACATGCAATGAACACTTACAATTCTGCCCTTCTCCGATCCAAATATAACCCAAAAAATGAATCTATACAGCACCAGCACACATATGACTTAAAAGAGGAACTCAAACATCTCAGATACACATATGACTCAAAAGATGAATCCATACAACTCCAGCACACATATGTTTCGAATGAACCCAAATGATTCATATATGTACATACATATGTATATGATCCGAAAAATGAACTCAAACAATGCAGATACACATATGACTTAAAAGATGAATCCAAATGACTCTTGCACATATATCATCCAAAAAATGAACCCAAACAATGCAGATACACATATGACTCAAAAGATGAATCCATACAACTGCAGCACTCATATGACTCGAACGATAAACACAAACGACTCTTGTACATATATCATCCGAAAAATGAACCCAAAGAGTGCAGATACACATATGACTCAAAACATGAATCCATACGACTGCAGCACACATGTGATTCGAATGAACCCAAATGACTCTTGTACATATACGATCCGAAAAATGAACCCGACTAGCTCAGGTACACATATGACCTAGAAGATGAATCCAAAGAACTGAAGTACCCATATGACCCAGAATCTCGATCCATATTACATCGGAGACGAAAATTTATCGATCTCCTGATTGTTCTTTGTGAGGGACGCGGTATTAAGCAGAAGATACGCAAGAATCCGCGCGGAGGATCCGCTAATAAATACTTCAAGCAGAAAATCGTACGCTTGTTTACGAGCGTGCCGCATCCCCAACGCGTTCCCAGGTATTCCGGGCTGGCTGACAAGTGCTCGAGGCGCGCCGCGTACTAATGATAACTAACGGGCGTTCGAGAACAAAGGATTGGAATAAATTTTCGACGGTCGACAATGCGCGGGAGGGGCGTCCGAGTCGCTTATTTCCCCGGCGTTTACGAACGCCGATGCTAATCTGGACGCGAGAGGAACTCCGGCCCAACGGGAGATCCCTGTGTGCAGGCCGGCTTCTTCGTAGGCCAAACCGGGCCATCTGACAATCCGGCCTCACTCGCCGAAGGAATCTCGAGTGCGGCTCAGCCTGAATTATGCTAATGCCCTCCCGCGCCCCCGTCCCTCACCTTCACGAACGTCCACGTGGATCATCGGCCCACCCCTCCTATATGGCCGAATCGATACGTTCCGTATCGAGCAATCGTATTTCTCGGCGCTCCGAGCTTCGCCGGCTGGAACGTATTGCTTGATCAGCTTCGAGGTTTGATGCGGATTACCGGGATAAATAAAGGGGCTTAGATAATCGTGCAGGATTATCTGGGAGGTCTTTTAAAGTGGACACCTTTGAACGCCTTCGGAAAGAAGCAGGAACGTTACTGCCGCGATATGGTCCAGACCGGCCATGTGGTCGTTTCGATTTCCAGACATCGAGCATGGCTTATAAATATTTTTTACGACAATATAGAACGAAAAAATCTTTTATGTAATATAACTTTATCGTTACATAAACTTTCCGCTTTTTTAAACTTTTAATTTTTTGAATACTTTAATAATAACATTATGATATAATATAATTCATTTTCCAAGAATTTCGAAATATTAAAAAATTGTTTAATAATTTTCATATCTTGAATATTGTACTGTTTATAAATCATTTAAATAATTTAAAATTAAATAAAATTCAACGTGAGACCGTATAACATAAAAGTTATACAATTTGGGGCCAAGTAGCGCATAGTTATGCATGTGATGTCCAGTAACATACAGTTATACAATGTGAGGTCAAGTAACACAAAGATATGTAACATGAGGCCATGTGACGTGAACTCGTACAACAAAAGACCATATTGATATGATGCCATAAAATATGAATTAGTATAATGTAAACATATAATCTACAAAACTATGTGGCATGAGGCCATAATGTGCGAAACTCTACAATATGAGGCTTTAATAACAAAATGAGGCTAAAGCTGTAGAGCGTGAGGCCACAATATGTGAGACTGTAAAATTATACAGTGTGAGGCCGTGAAACGCGAGCTCATGCAATGTGTGGTCAACATGAAAACGGTAAACTAATTCAGTTTGAGACCATTCGACATGGTATTATAATACGTGATAACACGCGAATGATATATAATTTATCATATAATATGAGGCTACATGATGTGAAAATATATAAAGTGATGTTGAACAATGTGTTATTATAAACTGTTCGACAATAAAATGTATTAGAAGGATATATATACGCGTGGCAATAAAACGCAAAATTTTGCGAGTATAAGCTAGAGGTTTTAACAAAGGAGTAAAAGCATCACTCAAGCAAAGGTTCTCTTGGGCAAAAATCAACTTTTTGCCACTGAAAGTTTGTAACATTGCGAACTGTAAGAATGTAAACCAAGAGAACCTCAAAGATCGCATAGTTTCTGAATTCCTGAAAAGATATGATACGATAACCGGTTAAGTAATCTTGAAACTTCAAAGTTGTCCGTGGTTCAGGATATACCTACTATAGCGTCATGGCGATACCATAATTAAATGTTCTTATATTTCACGACATTAACTTCCGTGAGAAAAAGGGTGAAACTATCCAGAAAGCATCATCTTCGCGATCAAAGACGTCGGCGGGTACTGGTCCCGCCAGTTTTTAGTTACCGGTCATTTAATCTCTCGTATCTGGTGGTCCATGAAGAATTCTGAAGCACGGTCCTCTTCCTTGGTGGCCAGAAAACACCTATCGCTTTTTATTTACCATTTAGATCTAGATGCCTCATAAATATCTCTGCATTTTGTATAAATTAATATTTATTATTTATTTATTTATTCTGGTTGCATCTATCTGAATTTCTTCTTTCCTATATTTATATAAATATTTATACCATGTTATTCCAAATTTGTTCTCAACACATTTATTTAAGCTTAATAGTAATTGACTTAATTCAATTTTTGAACGTAAATAAATCTTCCTTATGTGACATTTATGCAGATATTTATATTGTTAAAATTTATTTTGAACCTTTTTAGGTTATGTCACAGTAATTGTCTTAGCTTCACTCAACTTAATTTTTTAACGTAAATTGATCTTCCTTAATTCTGAGTTAAATTCGTTTAAGTTAAACCGAGTTAAACCGAATTTACTCCAGGTACGTTAATATTTCCTAAAGTTACGGTATCTTCTCCAACAAAAATTCCACAAATAATTGAACGAAGCTCGATCCGATTTTCCTCGACTTAACATGCCTTTTCACCAAGAACTGGACTCGAGAAACCTTAGCACGATTTCCTGCCTCTCGAGGATACCCTCCCCCGTCCTCGCAGCCCATAAACCTCTCGAAGGCAAAAGGGATAGGCCGGAACTGGTCGGCTGTATATGCCTTGAAATAAGGGACGACGAACGTCGCAACCCGAGGGAAAACAATGTGAGATACGGGCGTATTCGAACGATAAGATCTTCAAGTTTGTCGCATGAAGAGGAAGTGTATCACGGAAGTCAAGATCCTTATGTCGCTCGTGAATATAACGCACCGCGTTCTATCATGTCCACGTAATTTTTCGCAAATTTATTTTGTACATCTGATATTCGAAATATCTTCCTTCTTGCATCGTTAATTGTTTATAAAATTACCTTGTTCTTTAAACATTATTATGGGAGAGACTTCTGTGAAAGAATAAGCTATGTAATTATCATGCGCAGTAATCGTGCGCAGTAACGCACAATTGTACTCCAAGCCTCGCGGGAAAATTTAAATGTTTTAAATGCAGTACTGTGTTTTAAGTGATTACTAATAAATAATATAGTTATCTTTTACAATCACAACCTTGGCAACTTTCATGTATTTTGTTGAGAGCTATAAATCAAAAGTAACATCGATTGCTATTATTTTCTTACATTGTTAGAAAAATAGCAATCGATGCTAAGTTATCTTTTTCCCTGTGCGGTCGTCGATTTTTTAACAAGTTAAGCTTTATATGGAAGGGGGAGTCGATAAAACGGGATCATATCCCGCGGATTAAGATCAGAAAATAGTCGTAGAATGACATGGAAGCACAAAGGAGAATTCCAAGGACGATTCTCACGCGGGGTCACGCGAAGAAGGGGATGAACGCCGATCGAGAAACTTGAATTCGATTTTCGCCACGATACGCCGGTTTGAATGGAGCCTAACCCCGCTCCGCTCGTAGGTGCTTTGGAAGAAAGGGCTAAAGGGAACGAGTTCCTCATCCCAGATTGGGAAACGGCTGGGATTACGTGAAAAAAAAGGAACAAAGTCAGATTGCACGTCGACCAGATGGCGAGCGCTCTCGTAAAGCTAACCCGGTTTTTTGAACAGTTGCATCGCATCTACCTGGTGCAACTATTTCCTCGAGACTTATTGTGAGAATCTTAGGAAAGGTTATTTTTTTTTTATTTCCGATAAAACCTTGATATTTTGTCTCGTATGGCCTGGAGAGAAAATACTGTCTTTTTACTCGAGCGAAGTATACAATGATACCTTCACGTGAAGCTCCATTTCAGACGGTTAGATTCGTTTATAGTTTATGTTTAATTTAACGTGAACATTTTATGGGGGTATGGGAATGAAATAAAACTATTGTTTTAATTAAAGGTAATTACGATATGAAAGAAGTTTAGATTGAATATAAAATATGAAAGTTATTGTACGAGCGAGGGTAGTAATAAAATTTTACTCGCGTCTGGAAAGTTGGCGACTGGAGGCAATATGACTGCTACTTTTTCATATGCCAACTTGTAAGACACGGAGACATAACTATTGACATATTTAGTATGATGAGTGTACTTATTCTGTCTGTTAATAATTGACACAGAATAATTTTGCAGTAATTTAACAAATGAAGCATGATTTAATAATGAATTTAAGAAATACTAAAAAATATGATCTATAATTTAACAAATACCAAAAAACGAATAAACTATAACTTAAAAATGAAATATTCAAAAAACAGCAAAAAAATGAAAAAACAATAATTTATTAATAAAATGTTTAACAAATGTCAAAGAATTAAAGAATTATTCGAGCTTTTGAACGTATAAGCGGATAAAATTAAAAAATTGATAAACCTTTTGAAATGTAATATTCAATATGCAATTTAAATAAATCGTTATTAATACTGAAAATGTTATTGATTAACACAACACAAAAGTAAGTTCAACTTGATTTGTGTATAGAATATAGGAAATCTGGTTTAACGTTTGAAATTTATTATTACCGAGGGAATGATTTAAAACGAAACAAACGCATGACTGAATAATGTATAACGAACGAAATGGAATGAGAATTGTGAATGAGAATTCATTATTAAATGATGTTTTTTTATTTCTGTGTTCCTATTTCTCACCAAAAGCATTAATTAGTACTAACTCTGCCGTTGACAAAATTAGAATATCTTTGACTGATGTAAATCAAATTCCATAGTTACTGATAGTGTTAATTAATAATAATTATTATTCCTATTATTATAATTAAATAGTTCAATAAGAACATTATAATTTCAATATATAAATCAATACTCAACGAATTCATAAATATATAAAAATTATTTAATAATTTCATTTGTACAATAATATCTGTACAACCTATTAAAATTATTTATAATTTAATTAGATCTATCTTGAGGCCAGGAAATTGAAAGTTATACACCGTGAGGCCAAGTAACTTACAGTTGTACATTTGTTGTGAGGGCATATAACATAAAGTTACACGGTGTGAGGCCATGTAATGCAAATTTACACGTTGTGAGGCCAAGTAACACATAGTTACGCGCTATGAGGCCAAGTAACGTACGGTGTTACATTTGTTGTGAGGGAATATAACATAAAGTTACACGTTGTGAGGCCGTGTAATGCACATTTACACGCTGTGAGGTCAAGTAACGCACAGTTATAAAATGTGAGACGATTTGAAAAATGAGAAATTTAGAAACTGAAATATTTAAAAATCAAATAAGCTGAAAATTGCAAAGTACATAACGCGATTTAAACATTCCAAGATTTATAGATCGGTGAGTTTCTAAAATGAGTATCTAAAAATTGGTGTGTAAGTCACACCTCTATTTTACCACTCCGCTATTAATGAAACCTAAATTTTCTGCTCGTCACTCGGCACCCATTTTGAAGTGAATCGAACAGGTTCGTCGTGACTTGGCAAGTAACATATTCGAAGGGTGAATGATCCAATGGACACGGTAATTCTTTAAACGAGTCTTCGGCAACCAGATGTTCGATTTCATATCCTTCGCGTGCCCCAATAACGTAATCGATTACCTTTATCGCCTCCGACAAAGGAAACGTTCCGGTCCCGTCCGTTATTACAGCATACTCATTATTAGCAAGTTGTTAGAGTGGAATGTACTCAAAGAAGGCACGTTCTAAGTGTCCAAACTTGCGCGATTAATCTTGAACATTATCGTGTAATTTACACCAGCTATTTTCTTCTATTCGTAATTTTTTTCTTATTCGAGCAGCAAGTTGCGAGATTCATGGAATTCACCGTCGTTGTTGAGCTTCTTACGAGGCGAACACGCGTTCAACTATACTAACTGTTATGAAGCATGACGGGAACGTGCTGCTCGAGTTTTGCTATTCGTCGCCGACGCAAGTCTGCCTTAATGTTCCACGACGAATTTGCGATGCTGAAATTTGAGGAAAACGCATGGGAAATCATTCGATGACGGATTCGGTCATCGTATCTTTGTTTGTCAGTAGTATACACGGAGTTGTAGAATTTCTATGTTTAATGAAACTGAAATATTTGATGATATTTTTGAGATTTAAAAATTTGTAATTTGTCGATTTGTCCACGTTTCAGGTTTTTGGATTTTCAAGTATATTTTGTAATATTGAATCTTAAATTTTTGTCATCGAATTTTTAAAATTCTGGTCTTACACAGCTTCAATCTAATAAATTTATGAATTTTCACTTTCCAAATGTAATTTTTACATTTCTGTATTCTCGAATTTTTAAAGTTCCTACTTTGCAAATTTTTCAATTTTTCAATTTTTTAATTATCAATTGTTAAATTTTATATTTTCTACATTTTCAAATTACTAAATTTCTCAATTTCTCAATTTCTCAATTTCTCAATTCCTACATTTTCAATTTTCTGAATTTCCAAATTCTGAAATTACCGAGTCCCCAAATGACAAAAATCCTAAATTCCCAAATTTCTCAGTCTCTAAATTTTCCAATTTCCTAATTCTTAAACTTGCTAAACTCAATCCTCAAATTTTCAGATTTCCAAATTTCGTAATCTTCAGATCAAAATTCTTCAGTTCTCAAAAACTCCAGATCATCGTTTCCCAAGTTCCCAAATCTTCGACTCTTAAAACTGTACGATATCCCAATTTACAAATTTAATGTACTACACACAGATTTGAATAAAAAAGTACAATATATGAAACATAATATCGATCACAAAATTACATCACTAAAGTATACACTGATTTGATAAATATAAATGCTACATAAATTTGTTTAAAAATTTAATCTTCAATATTAAACAATCTTAAATCTTCGTCAAATTAAAAGTACACATAATAGTCTACCTTATATTCATAATTATACTCATAATTGTCAATATTTCAATTTATAACAATAAACTCAATACATGCTGCATTTTACTTGAAATTGCAAAATTCTTCATCCTCAACAATATTATCAAAATCTGTCACTAAATATCAATAACATCGATATCGATCGCAAACTACATTCAGACATCACCATACGTCCAAGAGCTTAATTTCGAGTTCGCATTATCCGTCCACGCGATATCGCGTCACGAGTGCCTTCAGATACCATTACAGCCTAAAATCTGGCCCCACCCAGATACCTTTCCGAAACGATAGCCGCCATTTACATCCACGTGCAGGGGCATAAATCGCGGCTTTATTAGCCCTCGCGTGGACACGCCTCGGAGTTCGATACACGAGAACGGTCTGATTCCACAAAGAAGGCTCGCAAGAAAAAAAGGAAATTGGAAAGAAGGGTAATCCTCTATCTCGGCGAGTTTATGTCTCTATAGGAAGCTCGGCAGCGGACGACCCTCGCGCTTAATCTCTTTAATCCACTATCGGCTGTAAAATAGTGAGTTAAGCCAATAAAACTGTGAAGCACGGTCGAGCCGCGCGGGAGGTCCGTTGATGCCATTCGGGAAAAGAGGGGTGCACGTGGGGCTACCCTCGGGGCCCGACATCTGCATACGAGAATGATTGGCCCGTAAATTACGGAGTGAGGCACCCGAGTTCTTCCTCGTTTTGTTCCGTCGGCCTCAAACAGAGTCTTCTCGATAGAACACTACACGGAACGTTGCCACGGGCTTGGATAAACACGCGTTCCGTGAGCGTAATGTGCGAGCCAGGCGAGAAGAACGCGTAATAATGGATCGTTTCCAAAGGCCTTCTTTCAAAGTGCCGGATAACGGACGTGGCAGACCCGCCGGGAGACGATGGGGTTGAAGATCTCGCAGACCTCGATCACTTTCATCGCGCCGGTAATAAATCCTGAGGAGTGTTCGCTGGTGATGGAGTTATGAGCCAGGAGAACTTGCTGCGATGGGAAAAACGGGCCACGCGGTATCGCGTGAGGTCACGCGGTTAGGGTAAACCTGTTATAATTCATGGACGATCGATGAACACTCATATTTAAATTCAAACTAAACTGTGAATATAAATAAATTAATTCAAAATTTCATACTTTGAAAGAATTATGTGATTACAAATGTAAATATTTATAAAAAAATTATTAAAAAAATTTAGAAATTTTCATATTTTCAAGTTGCACATTTTAAATTCGCAAATTGTTTAACAAAGGTAAAAATTTAGTTATTTAATCATTTTTCAATTTTCATGTTTAGAGGTTTATTTTCAACATTCTAACAAAATTTCCTAATTCTCAGATTAAGGAATGTAGAAATATTTTTAAATTCAAAAACGTAGAAATTTAAAAAACTTTTTAATTTTGAAATTTATAAAGCTACAAATTTTTGTTTTAAAATGTATCATAAATTAATGAATTTAAAGATCTACAAGTTTCAAAAAATAGAGATTTATAAATCCACAAATTTTCAAACATAGAAAGCCACAAATTCACAAAATTTTCAATTATAATCATATAAAAAATTTCTAATAATAATAAACAATTTTGACGAGCCTGTAACATTTTCTTGAAGTATCTTCCTGTGTGAGGAACGTCACCTGTAGATTTTTGATACAATTGTGAGTCAGGAAACCATTTGGAAAACGAATTAGGTCACACGAATGAAAATCGACCAACGGCTCTGTTCCCTGGAAAATTGGACATTTCCCCACAAACCCTCCGGTTTGCGGCGGATACGAAATTGTTTCACGTTTTTTCGATATCGGCAACGAAAGATCCCGCGAATTTTGTAAATAAATACCAACGGACACACACAATATTCGTTTTAATCCGCATCTCAAACACGTCTTTGTATATATTTTGATTTATATGCGGCTCGAGGGATTTTTGAAACCGGAGTGGTATTTGGAAAATACCCTGCTAGCCGAATCCAACCATGAATCAGGCAGGCAACCCATAAATGCGTTTGTGTGTGTGTGTTTTTACACGGTGAGAAAAAATATTGAAAAATAATCCTCGACGCCGTATCGATGTTATAAATAATTTTTACAAATTTCTTGCGAAAGGAATGGAAGTGAAATAACTGTGAGAAAAAACGAAAATTATTGCTAACGCGATTTATTAATAATAATAAATTAGTATTTGAAATATAAGAAGTTAACAAATTGAAATAAAAATGAATACGTACATAATTTCAGATATAACAGAAAATTTGATTTAGAAATTCCTAACATTTCTGAATTTCCTCATATCACAATCGTTCGAAGGATTATTATCAATATTTTTGATTTGCAATTTGTTAAGAGTCTCATTATCGTGCAATTATAATTTATTCTGACCCGTATAATCGAATACAGATTTAACGAAGGTCGGATTGCATAAATTATACTCACAATTCATTGACCTTAACGACCTTCTTATCGGCCTGACCCATTTACCAGAATTACGCGAAACATTTTTATTTATTTATTCATTTCCTTATGGTGAATAATTTAATCGAAATACCGGTTTAGACCGACCTGAGAGCACCGAGAAGTCGACAGGTGGTTGAACAAGAGAAACCTCTTTGCATACACCGTATAATTAACGTTTACGAACAGAAAAATCGAATTGTTACAAAAAATCCCACACTGTACCTCTATACTGTATATTTACCTAATTCATCGAAACAAATATCGTTAACAGTAAAAAATAACACTTTTTACACGTTCAAACTCGAGGTGTCAGCTGTTCATATAATCGCCCCTTTAAAATGAGTAATATTACCCGCTTGGGTCTGAAGGTGTCAAACACCGTGAAAAATGGTGTTATCAATGTTTTATGAAGAAGACTTTAAAACGGTGTTTCGTTATGTAACCGTTTGAACGAACTCGGCAACAGTCTCATTTTCATCAAAATTTTAATCGTGGAAGTTTCATGGAAAAGATAATGTTATCGAGGACAAACGAGTCGACGATAAGCTCGCCGAAGAGAAAGAGAGAATTATCGAAAGTCGTTTGCCTATTCTTCAACATGGTGGACTTTTTCTTATTGGCGAGGCGAAGTTTTATCAAGTAACCGGGTCGTCTATCGAGAAGTCGGCTGTGTTTTTCCTCCCAGCGATTCGAATTACTTCCAGCAGCTTCGCGCCATTCACGGGATTCGCACTCGACCTAATGCCTTCGTAATGCATCGCGAATTAATGGCCGAGAGGCGAGTTAACGAGTCAATGGTTAGCGTAACGAGACTTGAATGGGCTAACACGAATGCTCGTGCGTAAACGACCGGCGGAGAAAGTATTGACGGTAGCGAAGAACGTCTGTGTTTTCCCTTTTTATCAAAAGAAAACAGACCGGAGAGCAAGTTTTGTTTCGTTCACACAATATTTGACTACGGAATTGCACCAAGCCAATGTTACACGATTGACTCAAATTTGTGAACCACCAGTTTTCGAAATTTAAAGATAATCCAATTTTTTTACTTCAGAATTTGTCAATTTTAAATTGATGAGAATTTCTAACTTCAGAATTTAGAAATTTAAAAATAATCAAATTTTCTAATTTTAGCATTTAGGTATTTAAAAATATCATTTTCTGATCTCAGAATTTTAATATTTCAAATAACAAAATTTTCTGATTTTAGAATTCAGAAATTAAAAAAAAATGACATTTCCTAATTTCAAAATTTATAAAGTTAAATATGTGAATGCTTGTGAATTGTTCAATCGTAAAATTTTCAGAACGAAGAGTTTAAAGATATTCACATTAAAAAATATACATGCAAACTCTTCAAATTTCAAATTTTATCAATTTTAAAATCCAAAAGAAGCCCAAAGGTAAATTTCCAAACACAAATGTCACATTCTCATTGTTCCAACTTCCAACGAATTGTCAAAGCAACTTAAAAATAACCCCTGAACCATTTCAAACAAAATAACCAATGCCCAAAAAGCACATCACAAAAAAGAGTGAAGCAGCATACTCAAAATCCACATGCCACCCCACGGTCTATTCTTATCCGCTCGAATTTCACACGGCACTGAACGAATTAAACACCGTCAGCTCAATTTATCGTCCCCTTTCGCGTAGGCGTTTGTCCAGAAGCCGACAAAAATTTATTCTTAAAAAAACAGTCGATCTCTCGAGTGTATCAAAGTCGAGACACTCGTATACTTGATGGTGGGTCAAAATCGTTCAGGGTTAAGCAGAGGGGGGTGTGAGGAGGTGGTAGGAAGTGAATGGCGAAATGAAAAGATGGGAAAAAGGTAAAGAAAGGAGCAGCTCGTACGAGGGAATCCACTGCAGCATCAGTGAAGCAGTGGTCGCCCTGATCGTCGACCGGCTGTTGTCTCCCCCCTTTTTCCTCACCCTACCCTTTCGCTACACCCCCCCATATATACGCAGGGCACCCCTTCCCCTAGAGATATCCCTGGCGCTCGTTTACCCCCACTCCTGCCCTCGGCTCCATCCGCCACAGTGTCGGGAGTCATCGGCTGGCCCTGTATCCTCGGTGTTCCTCAGTCTGTCAGTGACCGCGCAAGCGTGCGGGTCGTCGAATGCGTTGGTTGCTCCGTGTCTCCCTCGTGCGACCTTGCTTTCGATTCCGCGAGAACTTATCGAGATTCGAGGGTCGATCGATCCTCGTCAACCAACAATCGGCGCGTGCTGTTTACCGAATACCACGGTGCAATTTATCGGGAGTCGATCGCGTTTCACTTTGGAGTGATCGTTTTTTATCGCCGATTTTAAGTGGTAGTCGATCGACGTGTTGTTTTGGACTCAACGTTGCTGGACAACGATTTTGAGTCGAACTGTAGCGGTGCAATTAGTCGAATTTCATTGTATTCGACTTTCGGGGAAATCGGTAAACATTGTTCCAGTGTGAATTCGAGGGGTGTAGTGTTGTTTCGAAGAAATCGACGTTGCTGGACAACGCGTTTGAATCGAACTGTAGCGGTGTGATTTATCGACAGATGGTTGCAGTTGACTTTTGGAGCACCGGTAATATTACCCGTTTGGGATTTGATAGTTAATTGCGTTTGGGAGTTGTAATCGATCACTGTGTTGGTTCGGGAGAACTCAGTGTTGCTGGACAACGCTTTTGAGTCGAACTGTAGTAGTGTAATTTATCTGGGAAGCTTTCGGATTGAGGCATCAAAGTGTGTTCGAGAGTGATAATCGACTGGTTAGTGTTAGTCGAGATAATTTAACATCGGGATATATATATTTTTGACAGTGTTTTCCAATTTCACCGTATGAGCTTTTGATTCGAAAGCTGATAACGTAATTCGTCCAAAATCAATTGTACTCAAACTTGTGAAACAGCTTTCATACCAAGTCATCAGTAGTGTAACTCTTTGCTAAAGTCGATGACATACGTGAAAATTGGCATTGGTCTATTAATGTTGAGGGACAGCGCTTGAGGCTCAAACTGCAACATTAGAAGTGTAGCTCGTCAAGAATCAACTGTATTTGATCATTCCTGAAACCTTATTACGGAGCTTTCGGCATCACCCTCAAATTCATCGATTAAATCGATGGCATACGAAATTATAATTTATAAGTGTCTGTTAATGTTGAGGGACAGCGCTTGATGTTCAAATTGCATCATTAGCAGTGTAACTTATCAAGAATCGAATTTGTATGAACATTCCTGTCAGTTTATGAGAAAGCTTTCGACTTACATTGAAGCTTCAATATTGAACCTAATCGATAAAGTCGATGGCACGAGGGAAAATAATTGATTGGTGCATGTAACGTTGAGGAACAATGCTTTCCACTCAAACTGTAACACTGGCAGTGTAAATCACGAAGCATCTATTGTATTCAATCATTCCTACAAGTTCATGAAGGAGCTTTCGATACTTCGACATCGAAGTCGACGATATCCGCGAAAATAATTTATTAGTACATGTATCTTTGAGGGACAGCGCTTTCTGTTCAAACTACCTCAGTTCCTGTATAAATCTTAAGGAATCTATTGTATTTGGTCATTCCTACAATCTTATGAGGGAGCTTTTAACTCAAACGTGGCATCAACAGTGATACAGTGAACCATATATCCTTAAGTAATTCATTAGTGCACCTAACGTTGAGGGACAGCACTTTCTGCTCAAACTACCTCAGTTCCTGTATAAATCGTCAAGGATCTATTTCACTTGATAGTTGCTAGAATTTTACGAGAGAGCTTTTAACTGAAACGTGGCATCGACGGTGTAACTCTTTCCTGAAGTGAAAGAGTGAAAATTCATTAGTGCATCTAACGTTGAGGGACAACGCTTTCAACTGAAACTGCCTCATATCGAGTGCAATTCACGAAAAATTCCTTCTCGAGTGTAGTCGACAAACGAGCTTCAAAAGTTTTATATTTAACAAGGACAATCGATCTCGTAATGAAAGTGAAGAAATAAAAATCCTAGTGAGTTTCATGGACATTCCGTGCTCCCTATCGATCAGCTGTGTGTTCAACCCTCTCGCAGTGCGAAGTTTCTGGCTAATCAACGTTCTGCATTAAAATCGTGGAAAAAAGTGCCGGCACCAGTGCATCACAACGTTTTCCAAGGATATTACTCGGCCGTGATCGTGGCGTTGCCGGAGGGCGTTGGAAAAAAGCGATTCGATCCGTTCATCCGGAAAGAAGTTGCCGTTAGTTTTTCGCCGGAAAAAAGTGTCGCTGTTTAGGTGCAAATTCGCGCGGCCGATCCATGCAAATTCGCGCACGTCGAAGGAACTTTCGCCGGGTCTGAACACGGCCGATTAAATCAATTCGATCGCGGACCGAACCATTTTGTTTTTTTGCTCGTGCCAGCGCCAACTCCGTTCGCAACTTTTTCGCGCGGCCAACTTTAATTTCGACGGGGGTCTGTGTGCGCGTGTCCCTTTGAAGTCCGACGAAAAAGCGGACGAAGACCCGGCCGGAAAAATCTCTGCCGGGCGAACGGGAACGAAAATAATAGGAGAAGCGACGACGAGGATTTTCGGCGATGCCGGGTGGCCGATGACGAACGGGGATCACGTTTTCGCGTCTCGATGTGCGATCCCACGGCGTTGTTGGACCTGGTGCCCAGCGGAGGATTACTCAAGAGGCCGTCCATGGACTATAACGAGTACACGTACTGCTACGGTGGTGGTCGAGGTGGGTGGTATCCTTCCGTCCCTTCTTCTCGCGCCTAGTTTTTCTTTCGTCGACCTGAAACCAGTCCGTGCGGTCTCGCGAACGTGCAGGATTTTCCCTGGCTCCTTTCGTGCCGATTTCTTTCCGCTTCGGTGTAACGATTTGGATGATTCCCGACGATGCCGACGACGTCGGACGTGACGGGATGCCGTCCGATCGACATTCGTACCACTTGCTTTTTGCCGATCTTACCTTCGCGGTTCGTTGTTGCGTTTTCTGCTGGAATCCTTGTGCTGTCAGTTCTTTCCACGGTTGACTTTTACAAAGCACCTTGCAGCGTCTTATGCTTTCTTTCGATATTTATTTAAGTACAGATCGTTATTGAATACTTCGACAATATGCAATTTTTATTAAAAATTGGAAATTTGGTTAGTTAGACATTTACAAAAATATTTCTTCAATTGTTCAATATAGAATGAGTTATTAATTAGTCATTGTGTTTTCCTTTTGATGCTCCATATCTGGTATCATATCTTGGAGCCTCATGTTTCATGCGTCATATTTCTTGGAGCCTGATGTGTTATACTCCATATTTGGTGCCTCGTACTCACGTATCATACTTGATACTTCGTTCGCGATGCCTCATACTCCATACTTCATACTTGTCGATTTACACTCGATGCCTCATACTTGTTGATTCATACTTGATGCCTCATACTTGCTGATTTTTACTTGATGCCTCATACTTGCTGATTTATACTTGATGCCTCATACTTAATGCTTCATACCAGTTCCATTGTCTTATACGATGTAATAATTGGTATAAGCATCAGACTAAATGTGAAAAATGATACTGAAAAATCAATATCTAAATTAATTTGTTACAATAAGCTCTTGAACACTTAGAGTAATTCGTCTGAATGAAATTAATAATTCTGATAGAATTCATCGTACTTCATTTTACGTGATAATTGCATAATCAATTTTAATCAAAGCCTCATAACTGTTATTCTAAGAGCACGTAATTAATACATTCTGCGTGTTTCCCTTAAACATTAATACCCATCCAGAAATTAATACTATATCAACATCTAATACCGTGTTAAAACTGTTAATCATGTACATGCATTTTCATAATAAAGGCTTCAGACGGTTTTCGAACGTTAGACGCTTTAATGAATGTAAATTATTCTACGGGTTTAAATGATTGGATAATAAATGTAATGAAAATGAGAGATCATGTTACAGGACATGAATTAACGAGGATTGAAAGCGAAACAAAATTACAAAAGCTACAGTAGCATTTTATTATTATTTTTTTTTGAGAGAGAGAGAAATGGAGAATGGTAGGAGACAGTTTGTAAAGGATAAAATGGACAATTTTTTGACTGCAATTGATTGTCCCGCGTTAACGCAGAGGGTTGAAAACAACATCCCCGTGGAGTAGCAAGGTGATGTCACGCAACTGCATTATCACGCCGAACGTTATTTGTCACGTTGACATTTCGAAATCGTGACGCGTGGAAATTTTTCATGCGTCGAAGCAGGAAATAGCGTTCCGCGAGATTTCGATTCCGGCGTAAACCGGAATTCCACCCCCGCGTTGATGAACCAACAGAAGGTAAGAGCGAAACGAGAATCGTGAAATTTGCATTATCCCGATTGAATCGTGATTATACCGTTACGCGGTGAATCATTCGAACGTTTGGGAAATCAATCGTAGAGATGAATTCTTGTGTCTGGTTACAAGCTCAAAATTGCGAAACGTTTTGAAAGAGTAAAAGAAATTTTAAAGAAGAACATCCCTTAAGCAAACCACTCGATTCAGGTGTATAAAAATTCTCGTGTCTTTTCATGACACAAAAGTGCTTCAAAATGCCACATGCAGTGCATCAATTTGAAGCTTGAAGCCTCCTCAATATTGCCATATAAATGCTCCATCGATATTTTTTGCATAAAATGATAAGTTATCGGCCTCATGTAACCGTTACTGTAAACAGTAGTATATACCCTGTTTGACTGATTTCAGTCTGCTATAATTTCATGACATAAAAGTGCTTCAAAATATCACTTACCATACAATAATTTGAAGCTTAAGGCCTCCTGAATGTTACCATATATATGACCCATTGATATTCTTTACATAAAATGACGGGTTATCGGCCTCATGTAACCCTTACTATAAACAATAGCATATAACCTGTTTGACTGATTTCAGTCTGCTATAATTTCATGACATAAAAGTACTTTAAAATGCCACTTACGGTACATCAATTTGAAGCTTAAGGTCTCGTGAAAATTACCATATAAATGCCCCATCGATATTCGTTGTATAAATGGGTTATTGGCTTCATGTAACCGTTAGGTAATGACAAACACTCTTTTTGACTGATTAAAGTCTGACATAATTTCATGACATAAAAGCACCTCAAAATGACACTTGTGGCACATAAATTTGAAGGTTAAACTCTAACAAATATTACTGTATTTATACCCCTTTAAATAATTTCGATACAAAATGGCGAGCCGTTACTGCAAATCATATAGCAACTTTTGAAACATATAAACTCACACACAGCTTCCTGGCATAAATTACCATTTATAGCATATCTCAGTTTAAAACTTACTGTCTAATAAAAGTTACATGAATGTTAGTTATTCGTATAGAACAAAATGGCTGATTCATTGAATCAGTGGTTGAACAAATGTAGAGTTTAATATTCTACATCAAATATCAAATTTTCACTTATATTTCGAAATTAATACAGACGTTTTGATTAATTATTCCATAGAGAATATGCAGTTGCTTGGTAATGCAACTATTTGTTAAAACACTCTGTACATGAGAAAGAACTGTAAGACATTATACCGCTAATGGACGATATGTAAATTGATTCGTTGTTTATTCCAGCGAAGAACCGGCCATTTTGTGTTAAGAATATTGATGGAACCTTTACGTAGTTATTTTCTTTAAACTTTAAGCTTTAAATTGATGTACTGCAAGTGCCACTTAGCGGTAATTATATGTCATAAAAACGTGTCAGATACCAGCTAACCACGGATAAATCTTACTGTTTATACTGAGAGATCTATAGCTTGAGGCCGAGAATTAATTACTTTGTACGAGGAATATTAACAAAACGTTAATGTGGTTATTTTTATCAAGCTTTAAGCTTTACATTAATGTATCACGAATGTCATTTAGACATTTTACCAAACCGTATTAGACTTCATTCGTTTCGATGATAGTTTTATATAAATCATACGGTCACCAGGCATTTTGTACGGGGAATATTAACGAGGGTTTATAGAGGGTTGTTGAATTTTAATATGAATTTTCAAATTCATATATTATATGTTCTACTTTAAGGAACTTTTATGTTGTCGATCCACGTCAAACTTTATGCGTTTCAAATTTGCTAATTATTCTCTGTAAATAGTCCGTAGCTATTTTGAGTGACAAATAATAATCAATGCTTTACACCGTTAATTTTGTCAAGTTTCAAGCTTTAAATTGGTGTGCCATACCCGTCATTTCGCAGTACTTTCAAGTTACAAAATCACATCAAAAGTTAGCCAACCTAATAGAGTACACTTTATTGTTTCCTGGCTATTTGAGGCCGGTAACTCACCGTTCTGTATCAAGAATATCGATGGGCCATTTATATAGAAACTTCGACGTTACATCAAGCGTTAAATTGATATGCCATAATTGCCATTCTGAAATACTTTTATGTCACGAAATCACGTCAGACTCGTTATCTTCCGAAATCGGCCAATTATTCTTATCGTAAAAAACACAACTCGTTCGGTCGACAATTAATTAACAGCAATAAACGCTCGAATACGTCAACTTTATTTTAATCTAGCCCGTTCGAGCATCAACTCGTTTCAGACAGAACTGTGTCGCAGTATCGCGGAGAGAAAACGCGAACGGTAACGTCACACGAAAAAGAAAAACACCGACGAACCACATGCATTTTCCCCGACCACTTATCACCATGGTGCATGCAAATCACTATACGCTAAATTTATCCCCCGTGTAAATTCATGCGCCTCGAGACCTCGTGTATCGATTACCACCACGAAATCTCCTCTTATCCAACGATCGAACTTGCTGTTCGCGTGATAAAAGCCTCTCTCTCTCTCTCTCTATTTTGAGCACGGATCGATTTTCCCGGAGCAACACTTTCACCGGTTTTAAAACACCGTGATGAAGGGGGTGGGCGACTTCCGTTTTAACCGGGAGGGTTGCCAGGCGGGATACAACGGAGAAATAGAAACGCGATGTTTTCGTGATTCGGGGGTGTTGACGAGATGTTTATGAAAGCAACTTCTCTATTGCGGACGTAAATGGGCCATTGTTACGCGCCCCGATGCTTGGGCTATAATTGGCCGGCAATTGTTATCGTTTGATTATTCCTCGCAAGTTTTACCTACCATAAACAAATTCGTTCTCTCATATATTTCCAAACTGGGTTATTTGTTCGTGCCTCAACCTGAACCTATCTTTCGCTTCGACCTGTCCGGAAGAGTGACACGCTTTTTGGAAAGAGTTTCCCAAGATTACCCACAAAAGGGATGATTAATGTTCCTATTTAAATAGGCTACAGAAAGGGCCACGTTCCCAAACAAATTTTTCACTCAAAATATTTTTATCTTATCATTCTGACGCCGTCATCAATCATCTTCGCGATTCGTGACACGAACTTGAGTTATGGCATCACTTTAAATAGAAGCTAATGCATTTGTTTTCGTTCGGTGTTTCGGTATTGCAACAGTGACTCATTGTATATATTACGCAATTAAGAATATAATTTAGTCGATGACGATTATTTATTACGATGCGCAAGGACGCATATTATTGCAAACAGAACTGTACTTGAAATTATATAGTTTAGTAATTTTTCTCATTATATGAAGTTGCTATAATTGGCAATATAAAGCGATGATTAATAGCAAATTTGAAAATAAAAAAATTATGAAGTTCCCTGATATCTAAATCCATCTAACAGAAATTTCATGAAAGTTCAATCTCTAAAAATATTTCGCGAGCTAAACGTATGCAATTAGTTCATCGAGAACCAAGATACGTATTCTTTTTCTGTAACTGCTCGCGCTTACCAAGGTGTTTATCAAGCTGACATTTCCAAATGCCGCACGGTTTATCAGGTGTTCCCGGCGGAAAGCTTAAGGCTAAGTCGCACGCACGCGCGATCGCGAGCATGGGAACCAACGGACGTGCATCGAATCGACGACGTCATTAAATTTACATAATAAGGCGTCGCGTGGTTCAGTCAGGGGTTGCAACTGCTATTGCTCTTGCTGTTGCTGTCTATTGACACTGGGACGTGGATGTTCACGTGCAGCTGCTGCTTAAAAATGCATAGCACTGCTACATTTTTTAATTATATCTACGTTACATTTGAAGACTTTTGTCATGATACGTGTATCAACAAACTATCAGTACGTTATTCAATTTTGTAAATATTGTGTCTATGTTGTATTCACAACTTTTGTCATAACATGTCATATACATAGTTACACATATGTGTTTACACATATTTTTAAAAAATATTACTAAATTTAACTTCAAAGTCAAAATCCAGTAACAATATAACCCCTGTCATAACATATTTAATATAGCAATGAAAAAACCTTGATTGACTTGAAAATGTACCATAACAGGGATATAAATAAGTTTGCTATGTTTTTTATAACACAATATCCTTGAAAATTACATATTCTTGTGATGTTACATTTGAAAGTGTATACTTTTGTGAGTCTTTTAATAAAATTGCATTGCATGAAGCACTTCACAATTTAGAGTGCTGCGTGCCTCATAGAGAAAAGTCCAGGATTCTTAGAATATGTCCATTTGTATTTTTACATCTATAAAAATTCTACATTTCTAGAACCTCAGAGTTAACTAAATTTGTGTTCTTCAGTAAAATTTCATAAATGGATTCATAATTGCATGCCTCATACAGAAGGTTCTAAAGTTTGGTTCTCCCAATTCTCTACACTTCTCAAATTTCCGCGATATGCTTTAAAATCTCACATTTCTACTACTCCACGTTTAATTAACCAAATTTTCTAGTGTCCTTCAGTAAGATTGCGTTTCATAAATGGATTCATAATTTAAAATACCGCATCCCTCATAGAAAGTTCGGGATTTTTGCGCAAATCCCCGAATTTAATTACCACCGCATTCGTATCTCTCCCGGGGAAAATTTTATATCTCAAATCGATCCGCATGTTTGAAAATGGTGTTCCTCACGTTCGTGCCATAGCCCGCAGCAGCAAAGCGTAAAACATCGCTTCCGGAATTGACATGGCGTCACGTTCGCCGTCAGACACCCCTCCGAACGTGTTTCTATTATCGAACCCCGGCCGCTAAAATGCTATTGTAACGAGGGCGGGCTTCTTGAATTACTCGGGGCCTCCGACGGGATTAACGTCTGATAATAACAAGCGAAAGATGAGGCCGACCGTTGATGCAGAATATGCTGCATGGGAAACGATTCTGCGGTTGCCGATTCCTCATTAGAGGCACGCGCTCGGTTTATCGGTTACCACGTAAGTCTATCTCAGACCTGCCTCTGTGGAATTTAATTGCCAACTTAACTGTCGGATGGGAGAGGCTGCTTCTTGATGCATCAACGTACGATCGTGGATCACTGTGACCCGATGAAAGTTCGACGAGGCAATTACCGTGTCGCGGCAGGGGTTTCTCTACGTACGATGGTTAGACAGGTGACTCAAAGACGAGATAGGTTAGGTCAATGGGGATGAAACACACCATAGATAGGAATAGGATATTTATTATCAAATCCTTTGAACCTACAGATGCATAATTGCTTACATTTCTCAAGTAGTGACTGTTTGAGGCCGACGAATATCCATTTTCGACTGAGTATATCGATAAACAATTTACACAGTTATTTTTAATAGACTTTAAGCTTTAAATTGATATATCGTTAATGTCGTTTCATAGCATTTTTGTCATTGAATCGCGTTAAGCTATTTATCTTCCGACCATCTTAGCGGCTGCTTGAGGCCGACGACCAATCATTTTAGATTACGTATCTTGACAAATGATGTACATGACTACTTTCGTTAAACTTCAAGCTTCAAATCGATGCCTCATAAGTGACTTCTCGCTGTATCGTTATTGTGAAATTTATTTTTTAAACAAACCTTTATCTAATCGATAATGGCTAATTGTAACTGATGAACAATTCTACACAATTCTGAAGTAGTGGCTGTTTGAGGCCGACAATCTGTTATTCTGAATTGAGAATATTGACGTATGGTTTATATATTCAGTTGCAATAACCTTTAAGCTTCAAATTGATGTATTATAGCTGCCATTTGGCAGTATTCTTGTTATGGAGTCGCATTAAACAGTTTATTCTCCCATAAATCCGTTTTTTTGCGAAGCTTGTGCAAAATTTCAGTAGCAGGAGAACCAGCTACCTTAAGATCGTCTTCTACGACCTCGTCAGGCCTCCTTCCAATATCCACGATCTGCCAAACGCAGAATCCGTAGCCCCATCCCGCCATTTCTACCCCGAAACCGTCGAGGACCCTCTGCCTTCCGTTTCTGCTTCATCTCCTTCCTTTATTTTCCTTCTTTTACGAGGCTCGTCTCCCCTCGTCCTCCAGGTCCGACTAAACGGCCACTGCATCGATTTTAACCTTGGCTTTGCGGATTTATTTTAGCCCGGCTTTTCCCGACGAAATAATTCCTCTTTGATGCCAATAATTCTGTACGATGTACATTTTATATTTCCGGCCAGACACGTTTCTTCCGGAGCGAAATTAATTAACGGGAACAGGTGGGTGTTAACAAGTCGAGTGGCATTAACAGACGATAGAAATCGTTGGCGTGTTATCGTCTTGTAATATCTCCGTTCCGTGATTGGCCGGCGGTAATCCGGTGATACAGGATCTAAGAGCGTAATCTAACTATTAACTAAAGCCCTTCCGCTCTCGGGATCGTTAGTACCTTCGCGTAGGAAGCCGTGATTCAGTGACGTGACCACGGAAGAAGAAGGCCTCTCTGAATTTCGAATTACGCCCGGCGAAAGGTAAACGTTGGCGAAATGTTATTTAATACGTTACTGGGCCTTGGTAACCTTTGGCGAGTTTTAGAACAATGTTTCGCTGAATAAATACAAGAGTGTGTAACAGGGATGTGGTGGTTGTTGGAGAGTTTGTTTTGTTAGAAAGCGTAATGGGATATGAAAATTCGTGGGTTATTGGAGGAGCCGGGAATAGCTGGGAAATCAGGTCACCGCGGGTGCATGAAAGACCCAACTAACTTGGAAAATTCAAATTGTTAAACTGTTATTCTAACCGTTCGTGTAACGAATCGTTTATTGCTCCTTTTTCGAGAATGTCAGTAATATTCTCATCAATTTTATGATAAAGCTTTTGAAACTTTCCTACCAGTATTCATTTACGTATTACATCATTTCGTTGGATTATAGAATTTTATTTTCATGTTTCAAAGTATATACAACAAAAAAATCGTGGCCTCATATGTATATTTGATCCAAGTTTAATGTTTCGATGATCTCAGTGTTATCTCTACTGGACTCATAATGGCATCATACAGACATTACAATACATTTATATTCATACTATACTAATTTTACATTTGATTCATGCTTTGCAATGGCTTCACGATGACTTTTCAAAGGCCTCACGCTAGTTTCACAAAAGCATATTTTTTCTATACTTGAATCACGTGAATTTGACAATTGTATCATGCTAGTTTTGCAATAGTTTCACTCCAGTTTCAACTTAATTTCAGAACGACAGCACTCTGGTATCATAATGGTCCATTGCTAGTTTTGAGTTAGCCCTATGATGGTTTTACAATAGTTTCATGTTAGTGTTTACAGTGACTAGATTTCTTATTGTGGAAATTTCATAACTGCCTCAGAGTAGCTTTATAATGATGTCACAGTAATATTCTCAATGGCCTCATGGAAGTTTTCATAAGAATCCCACGATGAAAAATGTTCGCAATGGCCTCATAACTGGTCTTGTGATCATTTCGTAATGGCCTCATGATAGTCTCAACTGATCTTATGATAGTTTAGCAATGGTCATATGTCGACAATGTCGAAAACAGCCTCATACTGGTTAGACAATTGCCTCACCGCATTCTCGCAGCAGCCTCACGCTAGTTTCACACTGACATGGCACTACTTCCAGAATATTTTAACGCTACTTTCAGAATTGTCTCATGTTTCACTCACTTCGACTTCACTCTGACCATCGGCCTCAAAAAAGTAGCCATAATTTTCATTTCAAATATAATACATACATATGCGCAGTTTCTTCCAACAAAGAAAACAACTTCTCGGAAGGAACCTTGTTGCCCGTCGAGCGTGAAAAAGTATACGGGTATGGATTATGACGTATCGTCACGAATCGCCCACCTATAATCGATCCTCGCAGATGCGATCGGGCAGCGATAATGGTCGAACGCGTGGGCAAGAAACAAGTCCTGGAAACGCAACGATGCTCCCGTCCACGTATGTAGTTTACACGGCCAGATGATCGGAGCTGTCGTCGGCTCCTTATTAGCGTTCTTCGCACGCGAACCAACGCTGGAACCGGTCGGTCGATTCTTCGAGATGCCATTCGACCACTGGCGTGGCCATGTTTCAGTTTCTCACGTTATTGCGACCTGGCTGCCCGCTAGAAAACACTCGTCGGCATTAATTATTCCGATGCTCGTTTCGGTCGACGAGGATTGTGATTCCGGGAATGGCTACAATTTTCGTGGCTGGCGCCTGCTCAATTTTTAAGCCTTATTGGTCTGGATACGGTTTTTGCGATGAATTGTGGCCAGAAATTCGTGGATCTGTCGTATTGTATGAGGATCTGTCAGAAATATTTCAATTTGGAGTTATAATTTTGATGTTTCTATAGAAAATAAGTGCCTCACGTTCATCACAATAGCACTCGGATTTAACTTGATTTAACTCGAATTTTCAATCGAAATTTGACATGCTATTCCAAACTTGCTGAGAGTGAAGTTCCACATGCCATAAATATGAGGCAGTGAAGTTTAACACATCTTAAATTAACTCTTTCATACCACATGGCTAAAATACAGAAATGCATCATACCATGGGGTGCATGAGGTAGTGAATTTAAATAGGTCACAAAGTAATGAATGGAGAAGTTTTGAATATACAACAAATATTTAATACATTATCACAATATTGCTAATACACTCACGTGCCTCAAACTATAATCAGCATGAGGTATTCAACTAATTCAGGAATTGCGTAGAAAAGCTTTGAATTTTCAACCGAAATTTGACACGTTGCACCAAACTTGCTGAGAGTGAAGTTCCACATGCCATAAATAATATGAGGCAGTGAAGTTTAACGCGTCCTAACGTTCTAACGCTTTCATAACGAACGTGGCACGTTTACAACATCATGAAGTACACTCGAGATGATGGAGAACGAGCATACGCCATATACCCGGAACAGCAACAGCACACGCACCGTTACACGCCCCCAAAGTCAGCGTAAAAACGCGAAACCATGCAAGCTGCTGCGTCCCGTTATTCCCCTCGTATCCGTCGTCCGTAACATAAATCGCGAAGCGAAAGTGCAATCGTAAAACGTCAAAAATTTGCATGTTTGCATAAATCGCACCCCTCAAAAAAAAAAAAGAGGAACCCTTTCTGGAAAAGAAAAAACTTCAATTTGCTTCGTTTGACCAAACGCCAATCAGCGAGAGGGAAGCTGGATTCAATCGAGCAAGCCAATAGTGCGAGCGTTCGTGCAAAAAGAACGAAAAGACAAAGATGAGGGTGGTCGGGGGTGAAGAAAGTACCGACGCCGCCATTTCACGAGTCACTAGATTTTAATCGACGTTAATCGGTCATAAATGGCAGTTGAGCGTGCAACTACCACGGCTATATACTTTTTCTTTGCGCCTTGTGCGGGGAGGCGCGGATAAGTGGGGAGAGGTGCAGAACGTGGAATAATGCACGGTGACGAGAAAAGCGGAAACGGCGAAGAAACGATAACACTTTCAAACCCCGAGTGTGTCACATTTCACGGAGACGCTTGTGTGCGTTAGGCTACGATTGAAACGTTATGAAGCATACATGTTCGCACGAATATTTTTCTGAAATTTTTCGGAGAGACTATGTTCGATAGTTTCGGGTCATTTTTGGAACAGTTTAGGTACTGAAATTCCGAATATTTTGGGTATGAAATTTTGGAAACGCAAAAATTTAGAATTGCAGATTTTGAAAAGATTCCCCAAGTTAAAAAATTTGGGAAATTTTAGAATCTAAGAATATTTGGAAATTTATGACCCTGAAAATTTTTTACCTCGAAAGTTTGAATCATTGTAAAATTGTAAAATTTGCAAATATAAATATTTAAAAATATAGAACTTTGCAAACGACCAAACCTGAAAATGCAAAATTTGCAAATTTCTACATTCCGAAACTAAAAACTTGAAAATTAATAAAACTTTAATATCGACAAGCCTATGTTCCGAAATCCCCCGAATATTTCCGAATCCGACCCAAGCGATTTGAAGTACCCTTAGACCCTTACCACTTTCCCAAATCCAAGTTACCCTTAAATTCGAAGGGGAAAGTGGCAGTACAGAAGAGAATTCTGTACGTTCCTATCAAACTTCTCGACTTAGAAGTCCACTCGAGTGTACGTGTGTTCCCGAAGAGCCGATCTTGAAGAACGACCGGCTTTTCGTAGCCTCTTCCGCCGGCAGGACTGGTGGGCACAGCACATAAATTCTAATAGGAAACGAATTAAGCTCTGCCCCATTTCCCCGTGGAGATTCTTGCCGCTTTTTCCCCGGCATCAATGGGAGGATATATCATTCGATTACCATTGTGCGGCGTGCTTCTTCGTTGGCTGCTTATATTCCGGCAAATGAACTTCATTTTTTTCATCCTCGGACATTATCGGCCGAGTTATTACCGAGAGGGCAATCGTTTATCTGTTCCATCTCGTTTGCTCGTTGAAAAAAAGGAACACCGTGGATGAACTCGCACGAAAACAGAATTATTCGGTTATATTTATGTACGCAACTGTTATCGGACTTGATATCGTTTTACATTATTATCAGAATATCAATTTTGTTGAGGAGATTACAAGTATCGACGTTTTAATTGAGTTCGATAACACCGGTTACCGATGACCCCTCTGGCGCCGCTAGAAAATGGGTTATCGATGATCCTCCGTGGTAGTTAACGCGTTAAGCTATTTATAGCTGCTAAATTCCGACCAAAAATCAAATTTGGAATAAGAGTTTTAACGTGATAAACGGTAGTTTCCTGTATAGGCACCTGTACCCTGACTTTTCCTTAAATTCTTTTCTAACTTCACTATGTGGCATTTGGTTATTAAATATGCACATGTCGTGTAATTATTATGGAAATCTTGATAAAATAGTGGATTAATTATAATAAGCTTGCCGTGTGTTGACCTCGTGCGAACACTACATGATCACGCTATTGTTGCACTGGCTTCGTTGACGTCACAACGGCCTCAAGCTGGTTTTTCGATGGCCTCACAGTGGTATTGTGTTTTTAATTTTAATAAACGATGCTAAGTTTCCACGTTACTTTTCTGCTACAAGATTCGATATTTGAAGAGAAAGAAAACACTGTAGGACGCATTTTGAAGTCTTTCTTTCCATTTCGCAGCCTCTTTATTTTCCGAGCCACGTAAATTCTAATGGGAAACGAATTAAGTAAGCTCTTTCCCGGCGGCAGCTAAGTCTGCCGGAGGTAGCGGACTTTCCACTTTGTCCGTTGAAAATCCGACCAGACGAGCCGCGACGCCATTCCGCTCAGTTTGAGGCAGCCTTACGTCCACGAGAAAAGAATCAAGAGAAAAGAAAAGTGACGGCTCGATCGTATCGTGAGGGCGGTTAGGTGTTGGTGCATGTGCCGTATTTAGAGCGGTGCGGTGTACGTACACGCGCGAAAATGTACGTACCGAGGGTAAAAGGGAACGAAAGAACGTGGCTGGAGGGTAAAGAACCACCATATCGCCGCTATCGCCACCCTACCATCCCCTAACCGTCCATAGCCCCGCCATGCTTCACCTCACCCTATCTGGAGCTTCGTCCAGGCTACGCCGCACCAACCTTCTCCCTCCTCCGGCTTCCAATTAAAATCGTTTCGTCCATCACCGGCCCTGTATTCTCTCCTTCGTCTAGCCTCCCCGCCCGACAAAATGCCCCGCCATTTTTCAAGATTTTCCTCTGACGTCAGCAAACCAACCACCATAACACGATCGAGGGATTCGCGTCTGTGAGGCACTGGTATCGGATGGTGGTTTCAAATGTAACGTCGTATAAACCTTTACACACTTTATTTTAGAAGTAAATACGTATATTATGTATATTATACTTTTTTCGTATGTGTACAATACATTGATTGTATATATTTACATACAGTTGTCAGATGAAGGATACAAATGACACGTCGTATAGAGAGGTATACATTGGTACTCTAATATTATGTACAGCAGTTTGATATGTACTATATCTTCATAGTATACATATAAAGTGTGTACATAGTATTTAGTATGCTTTAATAGTAAACAATTGTCTACTGATAATAATAATATTAATTATTAAGAATTATTAATAATAATACTAGTATTAGTAGACAATTGTATATATACAATAGTCAGATGATGGCCTCAAATAAGACTTACAGAATTTTCCATATCCTCATATCCTCACATTTCTAGAGTCCTATATTCAAAAATTTCCAAATCTTTAAATGTTATAATCAGTTCATTTTCAGGTTTCTGCATCCCCAAATATCAAATTCCCAAATTCCAAAATCAACAAATCATGAAATTCTCAAATCCAAAATTTGTATATCCCTAAATCAGCAAATCCTAAATTCCTAAAATTGTAAATCTCCAAATTCCCTAAATCCCAAGTGCTCAAATGCCACATTCCTCAAATCTCAATATTCTTAAATTCCAAATTCCCCAAATCTCAAGTGTTCAAATTCCAAATTTCAAATTCCTCAAATTCCAAATTCCCCAGATCCCAAGTGTTCAAATTTCAAAATCCCTAAATCCCTAATTCCCCAAATACCAAATGTCCCAAATCCAAATTCCCTAAATCCCAAGTCCTTAAATCTCATAGTTCCCAATTCCCAAATATCCCATTTCCAAATTCCCCAAATCCCAAGCCCCCAAATCTCAAAATCTCCATTTCCAAATTCCCCAAATCCCAAGCCCCCAAATCTCAAAATCTCCAAATCCAAATTCCCCAAATCCCAAGCCCCCAAATCTCAAAATCTAAAAATCCTAAATGTCCCAAATCCAAATTCCCCAAGTCCCAAGCCCCCAAATCTCAAAAACTCAAAATCCTAAATGTCCCAAATCCAAATTTCCCAAATCCCAAGTCCTCAAATCTCCAAATCCCAAATTCCTAAATTTCTACCTCCCCAAATCCCAAAAATCCAAATCTCAAACATCCCCAAATCTCCAAATCCCAAATTCCTAAATTTCTACCTCCCCAAATCCCAAAAATCCAAATCTCAAACATCCCCAAATCTCCAAATCCCAAATTCCTAAATTTCTACCTCCCCAAATCCCAAAAATCCAAATCTCAAACATCCCCAAATGCACAAATATTAAAATAAATAAATTTACAAAAATTCCAAAATATCAAACTATCAACTGTGTCATCCAAACTGTTTATCTCGACCCATGACCAACAACAATAAATCTTCCTTTCCCTACATCAGCATTTTCCCTAAAGAAGCCAAACACGCTCGTTAGCCTACATCCTGTACCTAGATCGCGCGGAGGAACCGCCTTTGACGTAGGCCATCATGCACACTTTGTCTTGGCAGATAAAAACGAAGGCACGGAAATAACGCGTATTCATTCGATAATATTTTCACAGGCGCAACGTGCTCGTCCCGCTATCTCGAGGAACGTAATTATCTCGCCACGAGCCAGGATATAATTCACATCCTGTGCCAGAAGCCCTTCCGGTAGCACGTTTCCAGTCGTTACGCGTCGATTTCGCCTTTTTATAGGGAGCACTTCTGGAACTTTTCCTAGCCGTAGTTCGAAACTTTGATCGACTTTGATCGGTTGCCTCGAAAATTTACGGCTATTCACGTTTATTCGACGTTTTATTCCTTTTCGAATGGCTGTCTCTCGCTGCGCCTCCAAATATGAAAGGAAACTTCTTTGACCTACAATTTTCCGCTCGGTGAAACATTTCGTGTGCTTTTATTTATTTAACAAGTTCTTGCACAGGTACAAGTAGTTTCGAATGAAACTATATGGGACACTGATTAATGTCAGATATCTGGGGATGTATTTCTAAATTTTGCAAAATTCATAGATACCAATTGTAGTTCGTTCCGTTCGTCTATTCGCAAACTTTATAAGTTATTAAAACGTTACCCACTTTCGGCATGTGTAAATATACGCATGTGGGCACGAACATGTATGAGGACCTTAGACTATCTACATATGTAGATCTACATGTGTATGTACATGTATATTATGTAGAAGGTTGAAATTACTACATTTGTTAATTATCAAATTTTATACGCACAGTCTAATAAAAATAACAAGCAGTATAAAGATACTGAAAATATTTAACGTTAAGTAAATCCTGAAGTGTAGCTTGATATACTTTGTGATTTATTCACCCCTTCATGGTTCTTCAATATTTGTTTCTGCAATTCAACCAAAAGAAAGAATAATATTTAACAAAGTCAAATCTTTAATCTTGATGTGCTAATATTAAATTGTTAATTTGAATTTTAAGTTTACTTTTAGGTTACGACTCGTCTGCAATTGAAACAGTGACACTAGCGTCACCTGGCAGCGAGCATGCTTAATTAAAAAGCAGTACTCTTCAGATAAAAAGGAATCTTTTTTTCTAATTTTCTAATTGTGTCTCAAAGTATATAACAATTTGTTATAAATAAATATCTGTTACATTAAAAAAATATAACAGATACCCACATAATACAATTTTATTCCGGTTTTGGTCATACTCTATTTTTCTTAATTATCACAAACCCTCCCATCGTTATCAGGATATAAAAATGCACCGACATCACGCTTTCATATCGTTTATCATAAAAAGATCGCACTATTACGTGTTCCTATTACGTTCATTCGTTTCGGAGTTAGAAATTCACAGGGTCGGAATATTTTTCCCATCGTCCGATATAGTATTAATTCGTTCCGGTTCGGAAGCTAATCCCAGACACGAGACTGACTAACCCTTGTGTCCATTTTCTCCGTTCCGCTCTCAAAAATACGTCGATTCTGCCCCACCGATACGTGACTAGGGCTTCGAATCGTTTGCTGCTCCCCTTTGGAATGGCAGTAAACGTTGCTGTACGATGTTCCTCCGGTCCACGTTTTACTTCTGAACGATTTAACACGGTCCCACGATTCGATGGAAAAAATTAATTCGGCCATCCCGTCGATTTTATTCGATTCTGTCCGATGCTGTGGGGTCACAACATCGACCGCTTTACCATTTTATTCCAACGTTCTTTATATATTCGGTACATTTAACCCTTGAGCGATGTGCTGTATCCATACGCATTGTATTATCACGCGTCGAATTGTCACATTACCATGGATTATACACAGGATATTTTATAAGTAGTATAACACCTGGTACGGGGTGATAGCTTAGACGATTCTGAACAATTTTTCCCTTTGCAAAACCCTCTACGAGGCTTCGTTTTTGAGTTATTAACGAAAGAAGGCTATCAATTTATTACCAAGAGTTGGGCATGTTACCACGTGTTTCATCACGCGTTATATGATATGACAAGTTTAGGTAACTTGCATATTGTATTACCACGCAGTTGAATTACCACAGATTGTATTATCACGCGTCAAATTATCACGCATTGTATTCTTACATATCGAATTACCACGCGATATATTATTACGTATCGAATTACCACTCGTTGTATTGCTACGTATTGTATTATGACGTGTCGAATTACCATGAATAACATTACCACGTGTTTTATTATCACGTGTCGAATTACCATGAATAACATTACCACGCGTTGTATTACCACGTGTCGAATTACCATGAATAACATTACCACGCGTTGTACTACCACGTGTCGAATTATCACTGGCTATATTACCACGTAGCGAATTACCAAGCGTTGTGTTACCACTCATTGAATTACCACGCATTGTATTATCACACGTCGAATGATCACGCATTGAGTTACCACGCGTTGTATTATTACGTATCGAATTACCACGCGTTGTATTGCTACGTATAGAATTACCAAGCATTGAGTTACCACGCGCAGTATCACTTACATGTTGAACTACCACGCGTGGTATCGTCACATATTGTATTACCACGTATTGAATTACCACTGATTGACTCATCATGTGAACTATCACATATACTATTACAAGTTATACCACATGTTGATACAACTACTACCACGCATTGTATCACTACGAATTTTATTATCAGGCATTGACTTACCACTTGTTATATAACCACGCGTTATATTACCACGTATCGAATTAACACGTGTTCGACTACCTCCCATTACATTGTCAGATCAAACCCGATCACCTCGTCATATATCGCCCATTCCAACGTCCGCAAGCACTTTCCCAAAAATCAAGCTGTTAATCCATCTCGCCACACCCTTGACTCGCACAAAGCGTGTCTCCACGTGTTGGCTAATCGTCGTCGGTAACAAGAGGCCGACAGATCCTGCAGAATAGATCCTCTCCATTCTAGTACTCGCGCCACACGAAACCGAAAGAAAGAAGGGTACCTTCTTCAGGTACTATCCGTAAGAACGATGGGTTTCGTCTCTAATAAATTCCATTAGACATGGGCTCTTGCTCCCGTGGTCCCTGATATTATGTTACGCGTTTTGACGTGGCGTTCTCAATGGACGTGCATCCATTACGTGGCCCGGTGCGACAACAACCGTCAAAGTGAGGCTCATTCACCGAAATCCTTTTCGGGTCCACTGGTCCCTGGAAGAGGACCCATGGTTCAACCCAACCGTGGATAATTCGATTCACCAACGACTCGGTCTTTGGCAACGTGCTCGCATTCGAGAGCACGAGACTCAGCCTTGGTTTTGGATCACCTCCGGTAGCTCCGCTGGCTCTGGGCCCTTTGTCGAGGTTCCTGGTACTCTGTCTCTCTATCGTTGCTCTTTTTCTTCCCTTTGACGATCGGAAAGAAAAAAAGATCCTCGAAGTAACGACCGACACAATAACTACTCCCGCCGATCTATTAGGAAGAGTAACGACGTGCCGGCGGCGCCTTCTGCTTCGGTGCTTCCAGTGAGAACGTGATTCTCTTCGTCTTCTACGCTCTGTAGTACTGTGGGGTATGTACGGTAATGTACGCGTGGAGGAAACGATTTGTAGCAACTGGAACAACGATGGGCACGGATGGTGCCCTGAGAGTAGATCACGGGCAGCGACGTGAGTGAGGATGGGACGTGGTGTGGGACGGAGAGAGGAATTTTGAGATTTTAGTGTTTGGGGATTTTTATATTTAGGATGTTAGATATCATTAAATTATAGATTTAGGTATTTAGGAATTTAGAAGTCAGTGATTTTGAAATTTAGAAATTTAGGAATTACAAATTTAAAAATCTGGAAATCTAATTATAGGAAATTTAGAAATTTAGAAATTGGGTAATTAAGAAATTTGGAAATTTAGAAATTTATTATAGAAATTCGCAAATTGAGAAATTGAGAAATTGAGAAATTTAGAAATTCGGAAATTTAGAAATTTTAAAATTTTAAAATCTAGAAATCTAGAAATCATAAATTCGAAAATTGAAATGTTAATAACAAAAGAAATTTAGTGATTCAGCGATTTAGAAATACAAAAATGTCAAATGTACAAGTTTTCAACTTTCCAAAATTACGATTTCTAAAGTCCTTTACTTCACAATAAAAATTTTCAATTTTAATAAAATATTTTCTACTTTACGATTCAAATTTTAAACTTAAGCGAGATATTTAATAATTTACAATTAAAATTTGAAATTTAAATGAGATATTTTGTGATTTACAATTTAATCGAGAATTTAAATTTAAATTATAAATTGTTTAATGTGCAATATGAATTTTAAATTTAGACTTGTTGAACAGCGTCAGCATAAGGAATCTGTTTCATCTTAAAAACCTTTAACCCAGTGGATTAGTTTATTGTGTCGAGTGGTAGCAGATCTAAAGAGTGTGTTTACACAACGCATATTTTTAAAGCTCTCAGTTTGTAGATTTTAGCTACCACATCTTCAAACATCCTCCGAAATACTTGACGGTAGAGCTTTGACCTCCATTCCAATAAACTGAGAAATCACTGCGTCTTCTATTTTCTTTGATAATAGTGTGGCGAACGTAGAATACATTTTCCTAGGGAAAATGACAAATTTATTTGATAAATTTTCATAGTAATCTTTCAATTTTAATTATTAACGAATGTGAACATTTGGGGATTTGGGAATTTTGGGGAATTTGGATATTTGGGAATTTTTTAATTTAAGAGATTTAGGAAATTTAAGAACTTTAGGAAATTTCAACAATTTAAGAAATTTAGGAAATTTAGGAAATTTTTGAAATTTTAAAATTATGAGAAGTTAGAAATTTAGGAATTTGTAGATTCTAGTAATTTTGGAATTCGAATTTTTGAAAATTTAAAATTTTGGAAATTATGGAAGTTTAGGGATTTGAAAATATGAAAGCTTTAATATTTTGGAATTTGAAACGTTAATAGAAATATACAAATTTGGGGATTTGCAAATTTTAGAATTTTGAAATTTAGTACACTAACCAATTTTGAAATTCAGAAGTTCTGAAATTTGAAATTGAAAAATTTTGGAAAAGTAAAAATTAAAAAATTTGAAAATTTCAAATAGGCATAAATATGTGAATGCTCCAACAAAGATGCCTCATAGATACCTAGAAAAGATGCCTCATAGATGCCTCCAAAAATTGAAGGCAATGTAACAAAACTATTACCCAAAACCAAACGAGCACTATATTGCACTTATTCCAAACTCTCTCATTATATCGCCATCATACATCAAACTCCCAAAAAGGCAAATCCACTACCACTATAAAAACATCAAATAACCATCAAACATGAATCCCTTTCCGGTATCGTTCACTAAAATTTGCAGGCGAATATCCGGAAGCGATCATACGCCTACTCTTCCCGTTTCCACGCCGCGATACAAGGCCTGGCGATCAAAAAAAGCTATACAACTGGCCGATTAAGCGAAGATTGGAAAAGTCTTTTGTCATCGTAAAGGGTTGAAGCTTCTTCTTCGGCTCCGCCCTGCTCCTTCGTTCACGCTCTGGCTTCCTGTTGCGTGTTTCACGAAGAATGCTTAAGGAGGTTCTTTCGAAAAAAAAGGTCCAGCTCGTTGGCTGATGGCGCAAAAAGAGCATGGACTCGAATTTCTTGACGGTCACCTTATCCGTTCGCTTTTTCCCTTTTTTTTACATTGTGCTCGATACAATGAGGAAGGCCGAGGTGCTCTGAATCCGACGACCAGGCTTATAATCGACTTAAAGATGCCGGCAACCGCTCCACTTTTCACATCGACTTCGAGGAAATCGAGAAATTTGTCGATAACGTCCTTCAGACGTTTCTAAATCAAACTAAATTTACAAGATACCCTCTTATCCGTTGTGAGGCCGCTAGTTTACGTTGTGAGGACATTCTTTCTTCTAATTAAACCGATACTTTGCGTTTCAGTGTCTTTATATTGCATTGTAATCTCGTTATATTACACTTTGAGGCCATTATGTCGCGTTGTGAGGCCAATGTTTTGCGCAGTACTGTATTTTATAACCATTGCACAACATTGTACAGTATACTCAGATATGTTATGTTATCGAACCACTTCACAGCACTGTGAGGCACTGTATTGCATTGTGAGGCCACCGTATTACAGTGTGAGGCCACCGTATTACACTGTGAGGCCGCCGTATTGCACTGCAAAGCCACTGTATTGCATCGTGAGGACAATCTATTGTGTCTCGAAATCGTAATATTGCATCATGAGGCACTTGTTATAATCTCTACTGTATTTTAAAGTTTTGTATTGTGTTGATGAGCTATCATATTAGGTAGTCGAGTTATTATATCGCGTAGTGAAATCGTTATATTATTTTATGAGGCCACTACAGTGTATTGCACTGCCACTGTGTAGCACCGTGAGGCCACTATATTGTGTTTTACATTGATTATACTTCACAATGAGACCATTATACTGTGTTTTGTACTGATTGAATGCACAATGAGGCCATTATATTATATCTCGCAGTGAGTGACTTTGTGAAAAGCACAACCAGCCTGAAAAATTTTGAAGTCGGAGGTAGAATTTTTAAAAATAACATCAATCAAGTAAATAAAATATAAAACGTAAACCTCTGAATTATTGATTAACCTATGTAGGACAGCCAAACAATAAAATACAGTAGCAATAAAAAATAATATACTGTGTAAATATTTTCAGTTATCTTTCAGAGCACCGAAAGGTGGATAAATATTTACATTCATAGTTCAAGCGTCACAGATACAGAGTAACTCAAACAAGTAAAGAGCTTCTATGTTGCATTCAAAAAAAGACGCGATACAATTGCAGTTAGTGGCACAATTTTCTCGAAAAAGGGATCAGGGCTGTGACATCGTGATGCTCCAAAGAGTGAAAGGGACAAAGGTCGGGGTAGTTTAAAAAATTTTTACGCCGCATCGTTGAACAGTGAAGAAGGTTCGCAATTCTGGGTCACTTCTCGCGATAATCCCTGTAACAACGAAAGACCGGTCGTGTGAAACGTGCCTAATCGCGAAATCGGCTCAACCCCTTTTGCCCCGGTTGAAAACCATCTGGCCACCTGCCCAGGATTACGCGTAGGTATTGTGCGCCATTGAACCTTCAAGAAGACCTGGTTAGATAATCTACACCGCAACGTTAGTTTTACATTAGGTCGACTTATCTACCCGCGTTTTTATAATCTCTATTTCCAAACGACTGTTCAATCCTCGCGTCTAACAGCATCATTCGATGCTCATAGTTTTCTCGAAGAAAAGCTCGGCCTCAAAGGGTTACAGACAAATTATAATTTTAACAACCCTATTACTTATATATCTTATAATAACTTGTATAGTATACATGTTTACAGCCATTAGTAGGTTACGGAGTATCGTACAAAATTTAAATGAAACACTTAGAACTGTGGGATATTAATAATTAGTTGGCCTCATAGTTCCATTTGTGCGAGTAGTAACATCCTAAAGTGAATAATTCTTCAATTACAATTACGACATCTTGTGTTGGAACTGAGTATCGATAGCCTCAAAGCATTAACTAGATGCCTCAAGTCCACCTGAGGCTCGATACGGTAATGGTAAAGCTTCAGAGAGTGTATAAACAAATTATTATTTATTCGTTATGCGATAATTGATAATATTGTTAGTTGTCTAAAATATACAGAACATGTTTGTTAAATAAAATTGCTATGATGCCGTATAATATGAAGGTAAAACACGCCGTGTCTCGCTGAAAACCTGTCAAACACCCTGTACATCACCACATATATAATTTATGACAGTTATAATACACGACAACATCGTAAAGTTACCAATTTTTAAATTGGACTACTACATCATGCGTTGAAACTGAGTATCGTCGGCCTCAAGGTGTCAACTTGATACCTCAAGACCACGTAGTGCTCAGTGCATTAATCATTAAGCTTGAGAGAGTATATAAAGGAAATATTAGTCGTTCACTTTGCAATAATTGATAATATTGTTACTTGTCTTCTACGTGGAACGTTTAGAGACGTGTTAGCTGAATGAAGTCGCTATGATGCCGTATAATTTGAGGGTAAAACACTCCGTCTCTCGCTGGAAATCTGTCAAACACCCTGTACATCACCATAGATATCATTAATGACAGTCGCGATACACGATACCGCGAATTTAGAAGAGGAAAGTAAAGATTGTCGTTGAACAGTCGGCCTCACGAACGAATGTTTTCGTTGTTACAGGGTGTTTGCTGGACAATTCGGCGCCGCGGGGCCCGCCCGATGTGCCACCCCGTAACCCTACAATGAGCCGAGTGAACGGAAGATTGCCAGGAAGTCATACAGCCAGCGATCACGAGCGTGATCCTGATCTACAGCCGTCCTGTCTCGTACGCACCTCGTCTGGCGGCTTCTACAGTATACCAAGTGAGTCCTCAGGGTGGCTTAGTCAGATTTTACGGGTAGAATTGGGGTCAGTGTGACGTTGGAGGATTAGGTGGAATCACGTGTAGAATCGATGTACTGTACGTCTCAGTTTGCAGCTGGAAGCAGTGCAAACCTTACTGAAACGCGTGTCAACTTTCGAGACACGCGCGACTTATGACCCTTTCGCTTGTACGATTAAAGTATTTGAAATTTAGAGGATCCAACAATTCAAAGATGTGAAAGGTTTTAAAATCTGAAAGTTTGCTAAGAATGAAAAAGAAATTCGAAAATTTCAAAATTCCTATAGCGGATTTATCTGTTCACGGACATCTCCAAATGTTAAAAAGAATAACATTTGCGTTATAAAATATTTACTCTGAAAAATCTAAGAAGACAAACAAACCGTATCTACCAGATTTCATGAATAATCAGTTTAAAGCATCTCGTGTGTATTTGTATCGATAAGATCCTGGGAACTGCAGTTGTACTTTCTCGAAATCCTGGAAATCGGTCGATCTGTTTGTCGATAGGTCAGTTATTTGCTGACCAAGATCCAAACTGCGTGGTTCTAGTGAAAAACAGACGAATGGTAACATTCTCAATATTTGACGGGTAAAAATGAAGAAAAGCTCGGAGGAGGCGTGTCTGGAGATAGTGTTCCGTGGAATACTATAACACGGAGGTCCTAAGTAAGAGAGAGGGGGAGAATGAGTGACATTTCTGACAAGGGTAGCAGAGGGCGTAATCAGTGAAGGGCAATGTGGGCGGGGGTGTGCGATAATTTCTTAAGCCATGGTTTCTATCTTATCGCCTTGCCAGGATTCTCAAGTAGCTGCAGGAAAAATTGTGCCGTACAGTCGCTAGAAAATCTAGTTTCCCTCGGGAAAATATTACAACGGTCAGACCTTCTGTTCTTTGACTTTTAGGGATTTTTGGGAATTTGAAAATTTGGAATGCTAATTGTGAGTTTGGGGATTTAGGGAATTTTTTGTGTGTGGATTTGAAGATCTAGGAATTTAGGGATTAATATATTTGGAGATTTGGGGATTTGGAGACTTGAGGATTTTGGGATTTTGGAATTTTGGGGATTTGAGGATTTTCAGATTTTGGGATTTGGGGACTTGGGGATTTGAGGATTTGGGGATTTTTGGGACTTGGGGATTTGGAGACTTGAGGATTTTGGAATTTTGGGAATTTGAGAATTTGAGCATTTTTGGGACTTGAGGATTTGGGAATTTTAGGATTTTAGGATTTGAGGATTTGGTAATTTGAGGATTTGGGAATTCGGGAATTTGGGGATTTACAGGTTGGGGGACCAAGGTATTTAGAGGTTTAGGTATCTGAGAATTTACGAATTTGAGGATCTAGGAATTTGAGAATGTAGAGATTTTAATATCTAGGGATTTCGAAATTCAGAGTTTTAGAGATTTATGAATTGGACGATCTAGAATTATGGAGGTGTAATGATTTGTGGGTTTAGGGATTTGAGGATGTAACAATTTGGCGGTAAAAGATTCGTGAATTTATGGATCTAGGGATTTGGAAATTTAGGAATTGAATCTAGGGATTCTGGGACTTAGGAGTTGGAGGATCTAGGTATTTGGAGGTTTAGGGAATTTAGGAATTTAAGAGTCTAGAGAATTGGAAATTCAGTGATTTCGGCGTACAAAGATCTCTGGTTCCAAGTATTCAAAGACCTTGAGATTTAGGAATTTAAATCTAGAATTGAAATAGAAAATCTAGAATTTTAGGGATTTCAAAATTAGGCAATATGTAAATTTTGGAGAAATTGAAAATTTTAAGATTTAGCGACTTGGCTATCTACAAATTTGTAAATTAGTAAATTAGTAAATTTGAAAAATTTGAAAGTTTGCAAATTCGACAATTCGAAAATTCGAATTAAGTAAGAATTTAGGAATTTGAGAAGTTGAAAGTTTCCATGTGTCCTTATCTGAGAGACGCTTGCGTTACACCCGGGTGTACCTGAGAAGTTCTTCTACTCTTCCACAAGGATTTACCTCGATTATTTATCGAAATATCTCGGTCGAAAGCTTCTTAGTTTATCTACGACGGGCAAGCTGGCTGCTGGTTACCTTGAGATTACGACCTAGTTAGTCTAGAAATTTCTGTAATCGATAATACGCTTTAAAATAAGAAACCTTTTACCGGTTTCTTTTTTAAATCCGAGCAGTTGGAATCCATTTTCTTTTCCTTAACATATCTTACTGGTTGATTTTATTCGCTTGGGATTTTATGATTGAATATTTCCAATATTTCTTGTATTTTTTAAAGATTTAAGATTTTAAAAATATGTCAATTTAGAAATTTTTTAACGTTTTCAATTCTTCAAATTTATCAACTTAGGAATTTATAGATTTGAAAATTTCGAAATTAGAAATTCGAACATTTATACATTCCCTAATTCCTACTCTCCCCTAATCTTTTCTCTCTATTTTTCCCTAATTCCTCCCAAATTTCCCCGATTTATCCAAACCTCTAAATATCCGTACTTCATTTTTCTCCAAGAAAACCCATCTCCCCGTCACTACAAGACCACAAAATGTTTAAAAGTGCAAGCAACCAGGCACTCGAGAATTTTCTCCGAAACGTTAACCTATAAGATGGCGTCTGATGCACCGCAGAGGTGGAATACACTCGAGAAAAGAAAAGCAAGCCAAGGTACAACGTTTTCGAGACACTTTAGCACCGGGGGTATCGGCTGCAAGGAAAACAACGAGCTGAACCTAACCTTCTTGACGTTTCAAGTGGCGAAGAGAACCAAGGACCCGATACTAGACGTGTTCCTTTTCTTGTTTGGTCGAAATTTTTTCCACGACGACTTTCCCGTCGGCCATCTGTATACTTAACGTTTTCTTTTTACACGGAATTCTGCTCGTGTATACTTGAAAGGACCGTGGGACGAACCGTTTTCGACCGAACGGTGATTTATGATCTCTTGACTTATTGACCCTTGGTTATGACACTGGCTGACACTTATGACCTTACACAGAATACTTGCAGGCTACTCCTGGAGGTCCTGCTTCAATGCTGCCTTCGTTTCTTGCTCGGTCATCGCCATCAATATGCTTTGTCACCTACGCTTCTGTGCACAGGTTAGGTTCAACTTCGGCGAAAATGTGGGAATATTCGCAAATATTTTGAAGTAACTCTTCTGGTTTAACTTCTTCATTCCTGACATTTTATCGAAATAACAAATTTTTGCTTTTTGATTTATTTTTTATTTATTCATTTCCGTTAAGAAAATTTTATCGAGCTTTTATGGAACTTTACCATCTTCATCGATAATATAGTACATCATTTAAAAATTATATATTTAATTAACAATTTTTCATTTGCAAAATATTTGTGTAGTTAGTTTCCTTGTGAGAAGAAAATTTATTCAAAGAATTGGTATAATCTATACATCAATCAGATTTATTTGATTATATCTCATGTTTGGTTTGCTGAACATCTTTTAAACATTTCTCATAGCAATATCTTATTCAATTAGTTATACATTATTCAACAGTTAATCCTCTTACAAGTTATATTATTTATAACATACCATAAACCTGAAGATAAATGAATTTATTTGTTACATTACAAATTAAGTTGTTAAAAAACAAAAGTCATTTGTTCACACATTGTATAAATAGGATGATCAAATTTTAATTAAAGAGATTGATCTATAGTTACTCGATACTGTTGCGTATAACAAATAAACAATAAAGTTTGACAAATAACGAGACATGTGAATGGAGCCTCGAATTTTCGTTAATTAAATACGAGACTGCGTGCAAGTAAATCATATCCAGTCCCGGTTGATCATTAAAAGCAATTCTGACACGCTAACCAACGGACATATCCCGCCCCTTTTATTCGGTTCCTCGCATTAGACGTCTCGTGCTGCCAATAACCGTGGAGAGAAAAAAAGAAGCTTAGGGGAATCCCATGAATCGCCATAATCATGGATATCTGCCTAAATGCCATAATCATCGTATTTCAGGCCCGAACGACCTGCAACACCTGCAATTAGCGGCATGGGGTCGCTTTTGCGGGACCTTCGTCTTCCCACGCTCCGATTTTCGTGTTCGACTGGGTATAAGCTCGTTACGATATAGCGAAATCGTAAATTAAACCCTTGTCAAAATTTTGTGTAGAGGTCCGTGTGAAATTAAAACTCCTCTGATTATATAGTTCTGTTTAAGGCTGTCATGTATTTTTGGAACGGGTTTACGACTTTGCTATATTGTGATGAAGGTTGTACTCGGAGATATAGTATGGTTGTAGATGAATCCATCGTCAAACAGTAATAATTATTAGTAGAAATTCAAGTTTCTAGGGTTACATCTTGTTTCGTATATTTTGTCTTTCAAAGAATTTTACGACTTTGCTATATCGTGACAATGGTACAGTCCCTTGCGGAGATATAGTATGGTTGTAAATGACACCATCATCGATGCTAATTATCGATAGAATTTACGTTCCTATGATTGCATGGTGCATTTCAAGTTTCGTGTGTTTTGTCTTTGAAAGAATTTTACAATTTTGCTATATCATACCGAAGTTCATACAGTTGGTTGCGGAGATATAGTATGATTTGCAATGACTCCATTGCCAGACACTGCTAATTGTTACTAAAAGTTTGTTAGGGACATGTCTTGTTTCCCATATTTTGTCATACAAAGAATTTTACGATTTTGCTATATCGTGACGATGGTCGTACAATCAGCTGCAGAAATATAGTATGATCGTAAATGAAACCATTGCCTGTCGGTGTTAATTGTCGATACAATTTAACTTCCTATGATTGCATGAGGCATTTTCTTCGATATTTTGGAACAGTTTTACGACTTCGCTATATCAAGACTCTTAGAACCACGTTGGAATTACGGAAACGTATAAAATTTCAAATTTACTTGAAATCTACTATTATTAAAAAAGAATGAGCTCTGAAATTGGTTATGCGATACGTGAAATGAAAAAAGGAAATTCAGCATCGATTAGACAGGACGTAGTCAATAGGCAGGATCTTATGGTGTTTCCAAAGGTGTTCGGTTTTCTTATGCACCTTACAGTGTTGGTCGCTTGAAATTCAAACCGAAACCGCGATGAATCATGTACTTATCGATTCAACACAGGCGTTCGTTCACCGTCTCGCTTCTTCCTCTTTTTCCTGCTTCTTCGTGTATATTGGAGAACACGATGGAAAAGAAAAGGGCGTCGCGTCTGGCATCGCAAAACGTAGACCCGCGACGCCGACGCTGTCCGTCTATCCTGGAATCAACGAAAAAACTTTGACGTTTGCTTAATTCGTTTCTTTTTTGGCAGCGGCTCCACCCATGCGGCCTTTCCTGTCCTTTAATTATGTGTGCCTCCGTAATTAGACACGCAACGGAGATCCGTAATTAAACTGTCGAAAGTATCGAAATCAATCTGTATTTATCGGTATAATTTCTGGACGTTTTCATTTTCGAATGGTAGTTTCCAAGAACTTTTTATTGCTACGATGTCAATTAGTGTGTCGGGTTGGTTTATACGAAATATCGGATTTCGGAAATCGTCGCGCACGTTTCGACGACGTAATGTACCGCAAATCGCTCGTGACATATCGGTTTCAAGCCCGTAATTTGACCTTGAATATTAAATATGTGCGCAGTAGTTGACTGTGCATGATAATTATGCGCGGTATAGTTATTATACTGTGATTTAGCGTACTTGCTGGCCGAACTTCAATGCGCAGGTTTATTGCTTCCCGTTATCGATTGCGCATGTGTTTAATATTTAAGGTCACACTGAAGGTCATTAATAAACTTGTTGCATTTGCACTAATCGAACGACATGAATGACCACGATGTTATGTATAATGCAGTTCTTAAATTAATTAGAATATTCTACCATATGAACATTTTATTACTCTTGAATACAAAATGGTAGACTACCAGATTACAGCAAACTATGATTAATTTCGGAACTTTAGAAGTCTGATATAATTTGATGACATAAAATTATCGTGAAATAGCACTTAATTTAAAGCTTGAAGTTTAGTGAACTGCATAGCCATTTTGTTACTTTGTACACAAAATGTCTGATCAGTACAGCAAATGATTTCAGTCAATTTCAGATTCTTTAAGGTTTAACATATTTTGATGACATAAAAGTGTTACGAAGTTGTATATATATTACATCAATTTGTAGCTTGAAACTCAGTAAAAATATCTGTGTTTTCATTTTATTACTGTTCCTAAAACAAAATGGCTGGCGATCAGTTATGCCAAACAATGATCACTTTCAAAACATTTAAACTCTGATACAATTTGATGACAGAAAATTATCATAAAATGACACTTATATTACATCAATTTGAAGCTTAATATTTATTCAAAATGGCCGTGCTTTTATTACTATTCTTGACTCTTGATTATGCACATTGCACAGAACAGGTACCATTTCGAGTAAACTTTAATTTTCAAATTGATACTATCTTAAAATAAATTTACCTAGTCAAGTTGCATCAGTTTAGAACAAGCGAATAATTAAAATTTCCCAAACACGTTTCGAGCCCGTGTATTTTGTATAACACCAAGGGTAAACACGTCGAGTATTGCACACGTTGTCGACCGAATAAAAGTCAGATGTAGAAAGTGGGCCACCGTTTCCCATGAGAAATTTTCCTCGATCTGCAACGTTACAAATTGTATGTTCTTTTTTTTTTCGCAGAGATACCGAAGAATGAGTACAACAACAAGAATCAGTCCTCAGGGAATAGTCCAATAAAGGTCGAACTGCAGAACAACATGGACAGGTAAGCCTATTTTCATTTCTCCGTTATCGACGCGTTGGCTTTTCCTTTTTCGCGCTGTGAACAATAAATAAAAAGAGAACGGTAGATTGGAACGAATGTACCATGACGAACACGTTGAAGTCTTCGACAATGGCTGTCGTGAATCATTCGTTCAAACGGTGAGTCAATGTTTGAAGATGAAGCGTCGTCCTATAGAAAAACCATGGAAAATCGTATTCCTTGGGTCACGTGGAACGGGTCGCTGCAGGACCTCGAGTGTCCTCTTGAAATTTGCTAAGTGGTCGTAAACTTGACTATGGGGTTCTGTAGAAAATTCTTGTCTATTTGCACTTCCGCTCGGTGAAATTATTTATGGCGGCTATGCTAATAAATTAGGTAAAATAATAACAGTAACGGTTATACCAAGGAAATACTGTGTGAGGCATCTGCATACAGTAATTCGAAGAAATTTTTATAGGGGTTGTTAACAAATTCTTATTTCCAATGCCTCAAATTAAAAATTTTTTATTAATTCAAGCTTCAAATTTGACAATTTCTTAAGTTGTGCATTAAAAAATGAGTTTTGAATATTTGACAGTTTGGAAGTTTGAGAAAAAAGGAATTAAAATATTTATAAATCTATCAGTTTTTTCTGTTGAAAATTTTTAAACTTGCCAAACAGTGAATTTGAGAACTTGTGCACTATTTGTAAATTTAAAAGTTAAGCAAGATGTAAGCTTGAAAATTGAATTTGAGTTGAAACTCTTGAGAATGTACAAAGTCTTTACAAAGTTTGAAGGGTGAAAAGTTGAGAAATTAGTGCTTTTCATGAATTTTGAAGGAAAATTGAAAAAAAGGTGGACGGTGCGTCTGGCTTTCGTTTTTCCATTATCGCGTGATGCAACGAAAGCAAACAGGCACCCTCGCACTCGAGGAACCCGGTCTGTCCCGTTTAAATATTTTTGTTAGACGTTTCTGAGTTACATGGAAGCGTGTGACGCTCAGCATAAACACACTCCAGGGCCAATGCTTTCGCGCGAAAGCACGTGACGGCTTCAAATATATTTGCCGGATAACAAGCGGCGTGAACCGACGTTTCCTTTCCTTTGAAATCGACATTAAAGCTACCGTGAAATCGTCCGAGCACCACTTTACAGTGCAAACCAGATCTCACTTTTAATAGTTAGTCCTTGGACGGCCTTTGAGACAGCGACAATTTAAATTTAAATTTAGACTCTTTTGTACTTTCATTTTCTTCACTTTAAAGCGTCCTTTTAGACAACATTTTCGCATAAATGTAAAATTTGAGAGTCTAATCTTATAAAGAAACCGTCGTTGTTGTATTTCATAGCTCTGAACCACTGTTGTCTCGGCCTCACTGTCTGACACATCTTGGATACGAAGTTTTCTGAATTTTATATTATCACGTTTGCTCGACTTCTACTTAATAATTTCAGTCCCTAATTTATTCAGAAAAATACGTTCTGTAGTTCTGGATCACGTTTGACCCGGCCTCATAGCCATACAGCTAACCTTCATACCTTGAACTGACAAACTTGAGTAAAGTTTTTTACAATTTTAAACCTTTTTACTGTATTCCAGTCTTATATTTAGTAATTTAAGTTCACAATTTGTTACTAGAAGTATTATAGTAACATTTCACTGCTATAGGTCGCGTTTAACCCGGCCTCATAGGCTAACAGTTAAGCCTCATAACTCGAATACTGAATTTTGTAACTTTTAGGTTTCTCTAATGTATACAAGTCATCCACTGAACAATTTCATAGATCCGATTTGCATTTAACTCGGCCTCAGTTAACCCTCACACCTTAAATACAAAGTTTTCTAAATGTTAAACTATTACAACGTATACAGGTCTTCCATTTAACAACTTAAGTATTTAATTTGTCAGTGGAAGCATCGTGTTGTAGCTGTAGGTCGCGATTGACCTGGTCTCGCTTAATTTTTCTTTCCTAATATAGTTTTTTAGCATACAACCATCCATCCGTCGGACGGAAATTAATCGAGACCGTTGATTAATTTCAGAGTACCTTTACCGTACGGCCACGCGCCCTCAATGATCCCAATGAGGAGACAAAGCATTCGTTGTCATTTTGTGAAAGGGGTCGACTGGTGCAGCTGGAAATTAATCGCCATGATACTGCTTATGGTTTCGTTGTGCATAACAGCAGTCTTAGCCTATGTCGTAGGTAAGTCAACCTTAATTCATGCAATTAAATAAAGATTAATTATCTGTACATCTTCGGCCCAATCTAAATCAGGATCTAAGGATATACTGACATTGATGTTCTACAAGGTACACACATAATATACACATAATAAAATAAATGGGACTTATAACGTGCACAAGCAGAATCAGTATTTGATCCTGGACAATTTTGTCATAAATTTCTAAATATGTGGTCCATGAGTTTGGTATCATCAAAGTTTCAGCAGAAGGTCATGCAGTTTCTCTGTAAGTTCAGTCCCATCATCCACATGCAAAGGAATAATCCTAACATCCATAGGGACACTTTGACAGGAACCTTCTACAAATAGTTCTTTACCAATTACGTCAGTGTCCATATCCTTAGAGCTCCGAAGATGATATAAAAATGTGAAGCAGAATTATTAGTATAACCTGAAAAATTTGTTTCAGTTTCGAGCATAGTGAACCGGTCTTACCAGGGCACGAAAGCGTGCACGGTGTTGGTGGGCGAGAACGCGGACCCGAAATCGTTATCGACGGATGGTAACAAGACTTCCACGTCGAGTACATCATCGTCGCAGTCGAACAGCAGAACGCGTCAGCAACCTTCTTCAGGAGGTAGTATTAAATCGTCGGCTAGCATGTTAGAGCACGTGTACATCCGTAAGCGTAGGGATACGTATAACCAGCATGCGTTGCACCAAACTGTCGCATCATCCTTTAAATCCACCGAGCTGCGGTCGACCGTGGTCCATGAAGACACAGGATTACCACGGTCCTCGCAGTCACCGGTCCCATTAGACGAGGATCGTCCTGGTAAGATTGTGCATGAAACGGCTGCGTATACGGATGATCCTCAGCGAAATCAGAGCGGAAACGAGTCGTCAGGATCGACGACTCCCATGGGGACGTTGCTGCTTGCCCTGAATGTCTCTGACTCTTCGGTTACTAACTATTCGACTCCTACCACTGTCGCCTCTTCGTCCTCTGTCTCTGTTGCCTCTTACACCTCCTCTTCCGTTTCACTTAACGAACCGGTTAACCGGCCTTCAGAGACCCCAGCTGGGTCCGTTAGCTCGGAATCGACCGGGATCGAGTTAGGTCATGAACATGATTCGGTCATCGCTGCCACCACTGATCCAGTTATCCCAGAAAATCGCCAGGAGTTTACCCAGTCCATTGACCAGTCGACTCTGGACGAGAGTGAGGTAGGAAGTTCAACTGTCCCTGGAGATGACGTTGAATCGATAAGTGATAGAAGTTCTCTGGACGTTGAAGATGATAACGTTAGTCATGTAGAACCTGCGAATGTCGAGAGTTCTACGGAGTTCGCGAACGTAAGTACCTCTAGCACCAGCAGCGATTCGGAAGATAACCCTGTGCCGCCGGTGGAAGAATCTTCGGAAGAGAATAAGCAGAATGCCACAAACGAGAAGAATGCTAACGTTTCCGATTTTTCGGACGTGGTGAAGGAAACTCGAGAACTCTCCCGGGAGGACGAGTCGACGGAATCCGACACTTCGCCGAGTCGCGTGAAAAGTTCCGAGAAATCCGAGGAACTCCAGCGGGACTACCCTTTACCGATTTATAATTACGGCCCGGAGGAGGTGGAAATCGTGAAGCTGAATCACGCCGAGCCGGATACCGCGAAGACGAAGTCACGGGACAGCAATCAGCTGAAGACGAACAGCGTTCCGTCGCTACACCAGAACGGTGATTTACGAGTGATCACCAGAGAGGAGAACGACGAGGAATTCCTGCGGGAGTTCGAGAAAAAGTTCCGGGAGGACACTGCGCCCAAAGATACTGGTCCTCCTAACGTCCCGGTCGAACCTAACCCGCCACTAACCCAGCAAGTGAAAATCATCGAGGTGCCGGTCGACAGGTCTCACCCATCATCTCCACCCATCTCATCGACATCATCGAACCGGGTGCTTGTGAACATAACAATCGCTTCGGGCGACTCATCCTCGAAGCCGCTGTACGTCCTCTCGGTGTCCGTGCCCACGGACGGCTCCGAGCAGGTGCAGTCAGCCGAGGTTCATCAGCAGGAGGATCAGCTTCGGGAATCGGGCTCGAATGTGGCTTCTAACCTAAACGATAACCGATTGCCCCCGCCTCCGCAGCCTCCCTCGTCGCCACCGCCTCCTATGTGGGCCGGTGGCGAGTGCGAATGCTCTTGCCCCTGCATGGGCTCCTCGTCTGACGAGTGGGACACTTTTCCAGTCATCGTCGAGAACCTCGAAGAGGTAGATAACTCGAGTCTGTCTGTAGACGAACTGTCCGATCCAGACACGATGGCGAAAGATCTGGTACAGGAGTCGGTTGGAAGTGACGCCATCTCGAGCACCGATTATTCCTCGACCACAGAGGAAAATGGCGATTCTACCGAGTGGACTACTACGAATTACGTGACTGAATCCAGCACGGACATGTCAGGGTGTCCTGGGACCACTCCGTTACCCCCAGAACCCACTATATTGATCCTGGAAGGTGAGGCCACGTTTATGGTTTTGTTTTTTCGGCTTCTTTTCTTTTCACTATCTTTCTCTACTCCGCTGATGCCGGGCTTTCTTTTTCGAATGAACGCGTAGCCAAGTATCCACATCACGCTAGTTTGCTTCGATGTTGTTGAACGTTAGTTTGCAGAGTGGTTAACGTGGTAATGGTTAAAGTAGAAGTTTGTGTAGTGTTGTAACGAGGTACTGGTGCATCATGACGTACGCAAGCACGTAACACAGGTAACTCTAAGCGGCTTTTACACGGGGTCAAAGTGTACCGGTGACGGTGTTAGGATACGAACTAAGTCCTTGCGGTTTTTTGCACGGTCGTATAAACGCAAGGGCATGGTTTGCAAATTAACGATGGAGATACACGAATTATGTATGCAAGATAATACGAATGAGTCCAGAAATTTGCTGATGCGCAAAGCCTAGCTAAGTATACAGCCATGCAATTTTTTAAATATCTCTTGCGCTTTACATTTTAATAATAACAGTCGGTTTTCTCGTGAGGGATGTTGCGCGGAGTCGGCGAAACGCGAGTAACATCTCCCGTCAGAAAACTGATGATGTACGAAAATGAAGTCGTGAGACTAATGTGACTTTTTTCGGTCACACAGGTGCCAGAACTTTCCCCGCAAGGTCGTTCCCACCTGACGGCACTACATTCGCCCAGGTTGGTCTGGGTCAGAAGCTGAACAAGGAAATCCCACCGTACAGCTACTGGAACATGCAGTTCTACCAATCGGAGGCCGCATACGTGCGGTTCGACTACAATATCCCACGTGGAGCCAGCATCGGCGTCTACGCGAGAAGAAATGCCCTTCCCACGCACACGCAATACGACCTTCTCGAAGTGTTGAGCGGCTTCAAGGCGAGGACCACTCGGGCGTCCCATGTTAGTGTCATTGTATGTGCCACTGCCCCATTTTTCTTTTTCTTTTCAATCACAGAGTCTAGAACCGTCCGACTTGATTCAGATAACCTGACGAGAATTTATTTCCTATTCTTTTTTGTACAATTTCGAGTCTACGGTATAGAAGAGTGTTTTTTTATTATTTTTTTCCCTGGAAACGTGAACATGTAGTGAAAGCACAGACTGTTACCGATGGGATTCCTAACATTTTTCGTCATTTTCTGAGCAGCCTTCTATCAAGAAAGAAGTGACACACTATATGGAGCCTGGTCATTGGTTCCTTTCGTTGTACAATGATGATGGAGACCCTCAGGAGGTGTCCTTCATTGCCATAATCGCCGAAGACATGACGCACAATTGTCCTAACGGGTGCAGCGCCAAGGGAGAATGCCTGCTAGGTCACTGCCAGTGCAACCCTGGTTTTGGAGGAGAGGATTGTAGTGAGAGTGTCTGTCCGGTTCTCTGTAGCCAACGAGGTAAATGTGATATACGTTCAAATTGAAAAACATGATTGATAATCTAACTTTAGTTAAGTTTAGTCAGCATGTAAAGTCTGAACCATTCTAATTCACAAGTTCCTGAAATTCCAAAGTTGAATCCAAACATCCAAATCCTAAAGATCGAAGCCTCTGCCCTAGCTGAAAAGTTCATAATCTTTACAGTATTCTTGAGTATTCAAGTTCTGAAGCTCCATACCTCAGCTAAATGGTTCACAAATTTTATAGTATTCAACATGTCAAATTTTTAGACTCTGAAGTAGTTTAGCTAAGTTTAACTTCCAAGTTGCTGACTTCACAAATTTCCAATATTTCGAGCAACCTGAACTTCCGATATTTCAAATCACCTTGATCTCTCAAAGTCCCAAACTCCGAAGGTCTAAAATTCTCAAGGTCACACAGCCCTAAACTTCGAAAGTCTCAGGCTCTCAAGTTCACACACTGCCAAATTCTCAAGATCCTAAACTTCCAAGCTCCAAAACTCCTCCCAAGTTTCTTACATCCAAGTATCTAAACTTCTAAGTTGCTAGATTCAGAGGCTTCCAAACTCTTAAACACCCAAACTCCGAAAATTCCTTAATCTTTCAAGTTCCCAATCTCTCAAGTTCTCAACCTCCCAAGTTCTTAACCTCTCAAGTTTCCAACATTCCAGGTTCTCAACTTTCTAATTTCCCAAACTCTCAAGTTCCCATCTCCCAAGTTCCCATTTCCTAAGTTCCCAACCTCCCAAGTTCTAATCTCCCAAGTTCTAACTTCCCAAGTTCCCATCTCCCAAGTTTCCAATCTCCCAAGTTCCCATCTCCCAAGTTCCCATCTCCCAAGTTTCCAATCTCCCAAGTTCCCATCTCCCAAGTTCCCAACCTCCCAAGTTCTAATCTCCCAAGTTCTAACTTCCCAAGTTCCCATCTCCCAAGTTTCCAATCTCCCAAGTTCCCATCTCCCAAGTTTCCAATCTCCCAAGTTCCCATCTCCCAAGTTCCAAACCTCCCAAGTTCTAATCTCCCAAGTTCTAACTTCCCAATTTCCCATCTCCCAAGTTTCCAATCTCCCAAGTTCCCATCTCCCAAGTTCCCAACCTCCCAAGTTCCTATCTCCCAAGTTTCCAATCTCCTAAGTTCCCATCTCCCAAGTTCCCATCTCCCAAGTTTCGAATCTCCCAAGTTCCCATCTCCCAAGTTTCCAATCTCCCAAGTTCCCATCTCCCAAGTTCCCAACCTCCCAAGTTCCCAACCTCCCAAGTTCTAACCTCTCAAGTTCCCAACCTCCCAAGTTCTAATCTCCCAAGTTCTAATCTCCCATGTTCCCATCTCCCAAGTTCCCAACCTCCCAAGTTCTAACCTTCCAAGTTCCCAACCTACCATATTCCTCCAAAGCTCCCATGCACCCAAATTTCAAAACTCCTCCCAAATTTCAAACTCCCCAGCACTCAAATCCCCAAGTTGTACAACTTCTCAAGCTGGAAAGCCCCTAGTACCCAAACTCTGCTTCCCCCAAGTTCCAAATCCCCAAGTTGACATATTGTTCCAGTCAAACGTTGAAGCCTGTCCTCAAGATATCCACATCACTCAAAAAGTATCCACATTCTCGACTTATATAACCGAAATATTAATTCTAACCTTGAACCATTACTAATTCCACCAACCCTACAATTGCAGGAGAATACATAAACGGAGAGTGTCAATGCAATCCCGGCTGGAAAGGGAAAGAATGTTCTCTGCGTCACGACGAATGCGAAGTGCCTGACTGCAACGGACATGGTCACTGCACGAACGGGAAGTGTAACTGCGTGCGTGGTTACAAGGGAAAATTCTGCGAGGAAGTGGACTGTCCTCACCCAACCTGTTCCGGTCACGGTTTCTGCGCCGAAGGCACTTGCATCTGTAAAAAAGGATGGAAAGGAGCGGACTGCAGTCAAATGGACAAGGAAGCACTCCAGTGTCTACCAGACTGTAGCGGTCACGGGAACTTTGATCTTGAGACACAGACGTGTTTATGCGAGCCCATGTGGTCTGGAGATGACTGTTCCAAAGGTAAGAAACTAACAGCATTCATAATTGATTCCGTTTTTGAGAGAAACTGTAGTAGTTAGATTGAAGGAAGCATTACTTATTAAGGGACTGAGTTATTGAACGCGAACAGAAATAGTCATCCGCGATTGCTCGGGTACCGACTCAATTTTAGATGAGGAATCGTTTTGCTGTCAGATGTTTTATGATCCTTAAATAACTGTTAAATCTGAATTTATATATACCGTTCTATTTCAACTGATCAATTCATATGTTTCCAGGTTGTGCGTCAATTTCACGACCGGTTTTCTGTATTCTGACGTTTGACCCTTCCGCTAATAACGTGATGTTCACCCTGTTCGTTTTCTCTGCATATACCATTGCTCCCTAGCTTATGTTGCTTGCGTGTACTAATAACAGATGTCTGTTTGACAATATTCCTGTATAATAATTCCCGACTGTTCTTCTTCAGAATTGTGCGATCTGGACTGCGGACCCCATGGACATTGCGTGGACAACGCCTGCGACTGTCTACCAGGCTGGATCGGCGAGGTGTGCAATCTGAAGCAATGCGATCCGAGATGTAACGAGCATGGTCAGTGCAAGAACGGGACATGTTTATGCGTGACTGGCTGGAACGGGAAACATTGCACCATGGAGGGTTGTCCCAATTCTTGCTCCGGTCATGGACAATGCCGATTCAGCAATGACGGACAATGGGAGTGCAGGTGTTACGACGGTTGGGATGGCAAAGACTGCAACGTGCTGCTCGAACAGAATTGCAACGACGGAAGGGATAACGATAAAGGTATAACATGGATAGAAGTTAAAAAGACTTAATCAACTTGAAATCTGACAGTTGATATTCTGAGGTAGTCTTAAGTAGACTTATCAACAGATGCGATCCCATATCATCAAACGCGACCACACTGTTTTCCACATAATGTCAAACGTGACCACACTAGTTTAGCTGTAATATCATAACTGCTCAATTCTAACCTGAGGCATACTATTTTTTCCAGACGGTCTGATCGATTGCGCGGATCCGGAATGTTGCTCGAATCATATATGTCGTAGCAGCCAGCTTTGCGTGTCCGCTCCAAAGCCGATCGATATCCTTCTGCGAAAGCAACCGCCTGCTATCACCGCTTCTTTCTTCGAGAGGATGAAATTTTTAATCGACGAGGGTAGCCTGCAGAACTACGCCCGGCAGGAGACCTTCAACGAGAGGTGAGTTAACGCGAATTGTGTTGGCAGCACGATGAATCGCGTGCGATTTCGTTGACCCGCGATCGGTTTATCGATCACCTTTCGATCAAATTATAACTCGCTCGTGGAAACCGTGTCCGTCCCGAACTTGATGTTACGTGGTGCAGTTCTATATATACATAGCCGGTTACAGACACACGAAAGCATCAAAACAGACAGTTACGGTGTATACGTCCGGAAACGAATGTATGTGTTTACGAAGGACGACTGAAGGTTATTAGGGTTATTAACCCGACCTATCTGGGGAGAATGTAGCAGAGGCCCCGATAATCTTTGGCTAACCTCGAATCGTGCCGAAACACATGCATACTCGTATCTTTACCCGTTACACGTTATGTACAAGAGACACTGACGACGTATACAATAGATATATGATATATTCTCTGCGTTGTTGTGACCCGTGTGAAATCACATCCCAAAAGTTTTATACATATGTTTGTACGTACGTGTGCGCGAGCGTGTGCCCTGCACTGAACCCCGTCTCCATTCTACTTCATTCTCATTCTTTACTCGCTCTGAACACAAGATTGATCTTATCGATATTATACGTGTTAATCGACGATCTTTCTCTTTCTCTCTATCTATCACCGTGTCCGTCCGAGTGAAGCTTGGCGTGAATGTGTGACTCCATGTTCGAGCATCAAGCTTTTTGCTACCATCACAACCGGTACAGGGTCGCAAATAAAATCGATCCAGAAGTCTTTCCTTTTTCGAAGAATATCGATTACTCTGAACTAATAAATTTCTTTTTTCTTCTACCTTTTTCTCTGTCTATCTTTTCCATCTAGCTTTGCCTTTAATCACATCATTTTTAACTCGGTTCTGTTTTATCCGTGCTGCCCGGTCAGTATGTTCTGGAATCACTTCAACACAAGGTAAGAAAGCCATTACGTCGACGAAAAAAAAAGTAAAAAGTAAAATAAAGAAAGAAACGAATGGAAAAGAAAAGAATACACCCGTTTGCGAGTTGGTAGAGTGTAAGCAGAGTTGAATAGCTGCTGCTGTTTGACGATATTTTCGTGCATTTCGTATCATGTGTACATAAATAAGAAACATCCTGCATAAGCGTTCGATACCATTCGAGGAACGAGCGATGTACTCACGTTTTGTCTACGATTGACAAAACGGTCGAGTACAGCTCCCTCGATTAGATTGTAACACGATGTGCCACTAACCAATGAATAGCTCACATAACCTCTTCCCACCTCACCAAACAACCTTCATCATTGTTTGACTCTTTCTCGTTGCATGGTTTGGTTACCTTATTATTCCTACGTTGTCTTTCGTGCCTTTTAAGTTGAGCTTCTGACTTTGTGTTATTCGTGTATATGTGTATGTATCTATTTGTATTACTAGTAGACGATGCTTCAGTGCCAAAGAGGCATTGATGGGTACAATTTTCATTGAAAAATTTAGGGAAAAATTAGGACACTTGATGACGGTAAGCATATCTTGATGGCAAACAGGAACTGTGGCGGTTCCTTCATTCACCACCAAATGGACATCACGTTAATCCTCATTTTATGCTGCATTCCCATGTATACTGACTATATTTATAACATCCAAATCTAGATACTTATGTCACCTATCTGAACAGAATACAAAAGTAAGTCCTTAGAATTGTATTCTTACTGTTTGACTACCTTTGCAGGAAATCAAACGAGAGCCTTAAGAAATCAGACCCTACAAAACTGTATAGTTCCCAACATCTGACGTACTCCTCAATGAGAATTATGCTCCATGAATTTGAAAACAAAATTTGCCAGTAAGAAATTAAAGTGAAGTCTCAAAATATCGATCCTGCACCACCAAATCACATAGGATTCCCAACATTCAACCCAATCCTCGATGAAAATTTGTCTATAAGATATAAACGATTTGATCTGTCTAACCTTCCTTAAGGAATCAAGCTGAAGCCTAAACAAATGAAATTCTACATCTTCAAACTATATATGACCTCCAATATTTAACTCCTCAGAAAAGTCGAGAATTGCACTAATTTCACACATCCAACCAATCTCTTCCTTGTCCTTTCCTTCATAGTTCGACAGCTTTTGGAAGGTTATAGTGATCACATCCACCGGTGTATCTATAGAAATCCTTCAAACCAAATATCAGTAGTTGTGCCCGATGCATCTACGCACTGCAGATCCTACACCTAAGGACCTACGAGTTTGCTCGACTGTATGTTTATCACAAATGAGCACATCCCAGACTAGTCCCTAGTGTTAAGTTCACCAGCAGGTTCCGTAACCTGGAAACACTCCCTTCCATAGCATCACCGCCACAGGAGCATCCTGGAGGTCAATTAACACATGCCACCTCTTCAGCACTGAAAAGCAACGTCGACGATACTGAAATCGTGATTCGTAACGTTACACGTGCGGAGTATCGATTCGAAACGGGTGCTGTCACATCGAACTAGCTGTGAAACGAAAAAGTGACAGGATGTGGCGAATCATCTTCGTTCGAGGTGACAGTTCCGTTAACCGCGACGATTGACTCGAGAACATCTCAAGAAATGAATTTTCGAACGACAGTAGATTGAAAATTAGTTTAGATGATAGCAGTTGCTTTGTTGTTAGCGTGCGACTGAGCACGTTGAAAAAAGTGATCACACACGACAAAGACACCTGTCGGATGGTCGTTAACCTTATCGTTTCCTGACAGCCGTTCGGCCGTCGTTCGTGGCCGAGTTGTCACGCATCTTGGCACTGGACTGATGGGAGTACGAGTCAGCACCAGCACGCCCTTGGAAGGTTTCACCCTGACGAGAGACGACGGTTGGTTCGATCTCTTGGTGAACGGCGGAGGTGCAGTCACCCTGCAGTTTGGCAGGTCGCCCTTCAAGCCGCAGAGCCACATAGTCTTCGTGCCGTGGAACGAGGTAGCGTACATGGTTGTTCAAGGTCGCCCAATTATCATATTCCGAAGACTAACCAAAAACCTTATTTCTTGAAGGTGGTAATCATCGACAAGATCGTGATGAGCACCGCCGAGGAGAAGCAGCCTAATCACGTGCCTCACGCCTGCGCCGCACACGATTACGACCTGATGAAGCCGGTGGTTCTGGCCACGTGGAAGCACGGATTCCAGGGAGCCTGCCCCGACAAAAGCGCCATATTGGCAGAATCACAAGTCATACAAGAAAGTCTGCAGATCCCCGGCACTGGGTTGAACCTCGTTTACCACAGCTCCAGAGCAGCCGGTTATCTGTCCACGATACAACTACAATTGACCCCAGAAGTCATACCACCGACCCTGAACTTAATTCATCTAAGAATAACTATCGAGGGTATCCTGTTTGAGAAAACGTTCGAAGCAGATCCCGTGATTAAGTTCACCTACGCGTGGAACCGATTGAACGTCTACAGGCAACGTGTTTACGGTGTCACCACAGCTATGGTGAAGGTGGGTTATGAGTACAGCGATTGCAAGGACATCATCTGGGACGTGCAGACCACGAAACTCAGCGGCCACGATATGTCAATCTCCGAGGTGGGCGGTTGGAACCTGGATATTCATCACAGGTACAACTTCCACGAGGGTATTCTGCAGAAAGGAGATGGTTCGAACATCTACCTGAAGCAGAAGCCAAGGGTGATTCTCACGACCATGGGCGATGGACATCAGAGGCCTTTGGATTGTTACGACTGCGATGGACAAGCTTCTAAACAGCGACTTCTAGCTCCAGTCGCTCTGGCTACAGCTCCGGACGGCTCCATCTTCGTCGGGGACTTCAACCTTGTCAGGAAGATCCTCGTCGATGGCACTGTCAGAACAGTCGTTCGACTCAAGTAAGTTGCGATTGAATTTCTGAAGGATGTACTTGTGGTTAAACAGTCTCGTTTAATTTAATCAATATTTTTCCAGTGCTACGAGGGTGTCGTACCGCTACCACATTGCTCTGAGTCCACTGGATGGCTCCCTGTACATCTCTGACCCGGAGTCCCACCAGATTATCCGCGTTCGCGACACTAACGACTACTCTGATCCGGACCATAACTGGGAAACAGTAGTAGGTTCAGGAGAACGATGTCTTCCTGGAGACGAAGCTCACTGTGGCGACGGCGCATTAGCTAGGGACGCTAAGCTGGCGTATCCTAAAGGCGTCGCGATATCAGCCGACAACGTCCTATACTTCGCAGACGGCACGAACATCAGAATGGTCGACAGGGACGGTATTATCACCACGGTAATCGGGAACCACATGCACAAATCGCACTGGAAGCCGATTCCCTGCGAGGGTACATTGAACGTGGAGGAAGTCCATCTTCGTTGGCCTACGGAGCTGGCGATTAACCCTCTGGACAATTCGCTGCACATGATAGATGATCACATGGTGCTCCAACTGGCTCCAGATGGCAGAGTCAAGGTGGTAGCTGGTCGTCCTCTTCATTGTGCCTCGCCGTCATCCTCGTTCGACACAGAGCTGGCTACGCATGCTACTCTGGTGATGCCTCAGAGCGTCGCGTTTGGACCCTCCGGGAATCTATACATTGCCGAGAGTGATTCGCAGCGGATTAATCGCGTCAGAGTCATCGGGACCGACGGCAAGATCTCACCATACGCTGGCGCGGAATCGAAGTGCAATTGCCTGGAACGCGGATGTGACTGTTTCGAGGCTGACCATTACCTAGCGTCTACCTCAAAGTTCAACACGATATCTGCGGTCGCTGTGTCTCCTGACGGTGTAGTTCACATCGGAGACCAAGCAAACTACAGGATTCGATCTGTGATGGCCAGCATTCCTGATGCCAGTGGCGCCAGGGAGTACGAGATCTATTCGCCAGACACCCAGGAAATATACGTGTTCAACAGGTTCGGTCAACATGTGGCTACCAAGAACATCCTAACTGGTGAGATAGTGTACCAGTTCACGTATAACGTGAATACCAGCAACGGCAAGCTCAGTACAGTCACTGACGCGGCTGGCAACAAAGTATTCCTGTTAAGAGACTACAGCAGCCAGGTGAACTCGATCGAAAACACGAAGGGCCAGAAGTGCAGACTTAGGATGTCCAGAATGAAGATGCTTCACGAGCTGAGCACACCGGATAATTACAACGTCACGTTCGATTATCACGGACCTACTGGTTTGCTGAAGACGAAGCTGGACAGCACAGGCAGGAGTTACGTGTACAACTATGACGAGTTCGGTAGGCTGACCAGCGCTGTCACTCCGACGGGTAAGGTGATCAGCCTGACCTTTGACTTGAGTCTAAAGGGAGCGGTGGTCAAGGTAGGACAGAACAACCGAAAGCCTATTTCGATGTTGATCAAAGGGTCGTCTGTCGTCACGAAAGTTGGCGAGGCTGAACAAAGGACTACGGTGCTCGCCGATGGTTCCGTTGGTCAGGTCACACCGTGGGCCCACACAGTCAGCACTGACACTTTGCCATACTCAGTATTGGCTGAAATCGAGCCTTTGTTAGGCGAGAGTTACCCAGTGCCAGCTAAACAGAGAACGGAAATCGCTGGTGACCTGGCGAACAGGTTCGAATGGCGGTACTTCCTTAGAAAGCTTCAGGGCAACAAAAATCGAGGCAATTCTAAGTCTGTCGCACAAGTCGGCAGGAAGCTCAGGGTTAACGGTGACATTCTGTTGTCCCTTGAATACGACAGGGAGACTAACAGTGTTGCTGTGTTTATGGACGATGTGGAACTCCTGAACGTGACGTATGATAGAACAGCAAGACCAGTAAAGTGGGGTCCAAGGAATGGTATCTTCTCCGGTGTGGAACTGGAGTATGACCGGTTCAGCAGACTCACCAGTTGGACGTGGGGAGATATCAGCGAAACGTATGGTTTTGACAGAGCTGGTAGATTGTACGAGATCAAATACAGTGATGGCACATCCATGGTGTACGCGTTCAAGGACATGTTCAGCAGTCTTCCACTGAAAGTGACCACACCGAGGGGAAGTGACTACTTGCTGCAGTATGATGAGGCCGGTGCACTGCAGTCTTTGACTACGCCAAGGGGACACATCCACGCATTTTCGCTACAGACTTCACTAGGGTTCTATAAGTACCAGTACTACTCGCCAATGAACAGACATCCCTATGAGATCTTGTACAATGACGACGGACAGATGTTGGCGAAGGTATATCCACATCAGAGCGGCAAGGTTGCGTACATCTACGACCATACTGGAAAATTGGAAACTACTCTTGCTGGTACGTAATGTCATTCATCTATTATAATAAAGTATAGCTGTCGAACATCATTAACCATTTTTATTTACACAGGACTATCTTCCATTCACTACACGTACCAAGAGACAACGAGTTTGGTCCACAGCATTGACATCAACGAGCCGAACTTCGAGATGCGCATCGAATACAAATACCACGCTGGAATCGTCAAGGATGAAAAGATCAAGTTCGGCAGCAAGAGCGGTCTGGACAACGCCCGTTATCGTTACCAGTACGACGGCAATGCCCGGATATCCAGCATCGAGGTGGACATCAATGGCAAACAACTTCCTCAATTACGGCTGAAGTACAACCAGAACCTGGGCATACTGGAGGGTGTGGGTGACCTCAGGATATACAGGAACCTCTTTAACCGGTCAGTCATGCAAGACAGCAGCAAGCAGTTCTTCACGGTCACCGATTACGACGAACACGGACGTGTTAAGACAGTCCTCATGAACATCCGATCGCTGGACGTGTTCCGAATGGAACTGGAGTACGACAATCGTAATCGTATAAAAATGAGGAAGACGTTAATTGGAAAGGACTCCATGGAGAAGGAGTGGGCGAAGATAGAGAAGATCACATACAACGCGGATGGACATGTGCTAGAAGTGGCAGAGACCGAAAATAATTGGCAGTATGCTTACGATGAGAATGGTAATGTGATAGGTGTGACGGAACACAACGAAAAGATAGCATTAGGCTACGACAGCGGTGATCGGGTGGTCCAATATGGCGACGTTGAGTTTAACTCGTACGACAGTCGGGGATTCGTCGTCATTCGTGGGGAACACAAATACAGGTTTGTGAAAGTTCACTTCACTTTCGTATGGCACTGGTCTGTTGAAATTATAGCAGTTGTTTCTTCGAAAACCTGTCGAACCCAATTTAGCTGAAATTTCACAGGTAGCTTTACTTTGACAGGTTTTCGGAAATACTATCTTAACTTTGGTAGTTGTCACATTCTTAAAATACAACTTGCTTCTAAATGTACGTAAATCTCTTTGTCAACCCTTAGCTTCCGGTGCCATGCAGAAGAACAATCTTTCCATAATTACGTAATAACAATGTCCGTCGCTTTTTACAGGTACAATTCGCGTGGCCAGCTGATCCACGCGTCAGAGCACAAGAAGTTCCAGATATGGTACTTCTACGATGATCGTGGACGTCTAGTAGCCTGGAACGATGACCGCGAGAACATCACACAGTTCTTCTACGCGAACCCAAAGACGCCAGACCTGATCACTCACATTCACTTCCCGAAAGCCTCGAAGACCTTCCGGTTCCTTTACGACGCCCGCAACTTCCTGATGACGGTGGAGACCTCCGAACAGAGGTTCTACGTGGCAACGGATCAGAATGGATCCCCCATAGCATTGTTCGATACCAACGGAAATCTGATCAAGGAGATGAGAAGGACGCCGTTTGGAAAGATCATCAAGGACACCAATCCAGACTTCTACCTGCCCATTGATTTCCACGGAGGTCTCTTGGATCCCATCACGAAGCTGGTGTATCTGAACAAGAGGCTGTACGACCCGACTGTCGGACAGTGGATGACACCGGCCTGGGAGCAAATGGCGAACGAGCTCACCACTCCAACAGACATCTTCATATATCGTTTCCGTAATAATGACCCGGTGAACTTCAAGCAGAACGTGGAATACATGACTGACCTTAGCAGCTGGTTGAAGCTTTACGGCTACGACATCTCCGCCATGTTGGGCTCCGAGTATATGAAGCACATGGTGTACCAGCCAAGTGCCACGATCACGTCGCCCCAGTTGACGCCGGACTTCGGAGTCATGTCCGGTCTGCAGTGCATCGTGAACAGGGTCCACGAGAAGTTCTCTGACCTAGGATTCGTTCCAAAGCCTTTACTGAAACTGGAACCGAAGACGAGGAACCTGCTTCCGCGAGTTGCTCATCGCCGTGCCGTCTTCGGAGAAGGCATTCTGGTGTCCCGCATCGGTGGACGAGCCTTAGTCAGTGTGGTCGATGGTGTGAATGGTGTGGTCCAAGACGTGGTTACCTCGGTGTTCAACAACTCGTATTTCCTGCCACTCCACTTCAGTGTACACGACCAGGACGTGTTTTATTTCGTCAAGGACAACGCATTGAAGATCCGCGACGACATGGAGGAGCTTCGTAGACTAGGTGGCATGTTCAACGTGTCCACATACGAGACCACGGAACACGGAGTGGGCACCTGGAAGGAATTGAAGCTGCACAATCCGGACGCCGCGGTGGTGATCAGGTACGGGGCTGACCCTGAACAGGAGAGGCACAGGATACTGAAACACATTCACAAGAGGGCCGTGGAGAGGGCCTGGGAGATCGAGAAGCAGTTGGTAATGGCTGGTTTCCAAGGAAGGGGAGACTGGTCGAAGGAGGAGAAGGACGAACTGATCAGTCGGGGTTCGGTGAACGGTTACGAGGGTGTCGACATACACAGTGTGCACAGATACCCGCAGTTGGCCGACGATCCCGGTAACGTGGCATTCACCAGGGACACGAAGAGGAAACGAAGAAAGAGCGGGAACAGGAGGAACAGGATTCACAGGCACGACTCGTGATTCGAGGATGTGACGCGAGATCGCAACGCCATCTGGGACTTGGTTCACGCGCCCACGTGAATCGCGCAGCGGACAAATGTACGAAAGAATAACGAAGAGAGACAAGACTAAAAAATTCATTAACATTCAGCCGTGTAAAGAAAAAGAAAAAAAAAGCAAACAAAATGGCTCGTCCAAGGTCGCGTATACGTGCCGTCGTTCTCTATCCTCTCTGTTCTCTTCTCACCGCACTCGAGAGTGTCGTGCTGTCTGTTCTTTCGTAACGAAGCCCCGTTCGGTGTGCCATAATAAATAGCGTCGCTCGTGTTCTTTCCTAACCTATGTGGCCATGGTGTTGTCGAGAAAATTCAGCTAGTCACGAGCTTGTTACTTGTAACGGAGGGGGACAAGGCTGGAAAGACGAGGAGGTTGGGTGCAGGAACATTCAAGGTGCCGTCCGTGATGCAACTCCGTGGAACGCGAGACGAGTGGGTGAAAGAGGAAGAAGAGAAGCATCGTACCGGAGAAGCTGGTGTATTCATGCAACAGGGTCTAAAACGAACGGTGCACGTGAAGCACGAACGGGACGCTTCGACGCCGACGTATCCGGAGCGTCTACGTTCTCAGAAAAAGGGGTAACATGCGCAGATGTACTTTCGATGTCGCCTAAATAGACTGTCGCGTAGGGACAAGGATACACACCCACCGATCCAGATACACACACACACACACATACACACATACGTACACGAAAAGGAAGAAATGAGATACGTCGACAAACAGATATACAGCAGATATTTTTAACATGACGCAAAAATGGTGTGCTAGTGCGTGGCGAGCGATTTGTAAATATAGCTACTTGACTAATCGTAACGTGTAGATATACATACGACTAAAGTAAACCGATAAGGTTAAGTGGATACTGTTGATAATGCTTTTATATATGTATACATATGGAACACGTGGTACTCGTACACATCCACAAAGACACACCTACCTACGCCGTCTGGGTAGGTCCAGCGCTGACGAAGGATTCCTTTGGGAGGATGCGATGAATTTGGACCTCAGGTTTAACGCGCAGAAGAGTGAAATATATGTACGCGTACGGTGGATCCTCGTTATATTGCCGTGAGCTATAACTTGACTGTCGAATCGCTACCTACCGGTGTGTCGCTTGTGACAACCTTTGTAGATTCTCGTGCGCTAAAATGGCGGAGTAGTACTAGTGTGATTAACGTTCGCGTGATGCATGTCGAGAAAACTAGAACTGGGATTTCTGATGTTTATCCCTGAGTTCTAAAGTCTCAAAGCTTGGAGTCTGAGTCTCAAAGTCCCAAACCCCCAAGCCTCAAAGTCACAAGTCCTGAACTCCCAAGGTCCCAGAGTTTCAAAGTTACAAGGTCTAAAAGTCCCAAACTTCAAAAACTCCGAAATCCTAGAGCTTAAAGCCTAAGTTTTAAAGTCCCAAAATCTCAAGTTCGAAGTCCCAATGCTTAGAGCCTAAGTTTTAAAGTCACAAAATTCCAAAGGTCCAAAGCATAAAGCCTAAGTTTTAAGGTCCCAAAGTCCCTAATTTCCAAACTCTTAGAGTCTAAAAGTCCTGAAGGAGCTTGAGATGAAGCATGATCGTGAATCAGTGAATTCGACAGTCGCCGTGGCTCTCCGTGCACTATAATAATGATGGAGAGGAGTGTTCGCTCAAGTGGCAATATAACGAGAGTCTACAGTATATTACTCGTTAGCGTAGAGAATAATCGCGTTGATCGTCCCAGACTGAGTCCGAGATCGGAACGACCCACGCTTCGTACGTAGAACAAAAGGAGGAACTGTGTAAATAGATCCGATAGGTTATGAGATATGTTTGCGTGTCGTACCAGCTATAATAATCCAAGCGAGGAATTTGTAACGTTGTATAATATATGCCTCGTGTCAGTACTTCGCGTGATCCTGGTAGTAATGACGACGTGACGTATCGAGACGAGCAATAGAAGGCGAGGTTAGGAGTCTAATAATGTCCAGGTGGAATGAATAATAACGTAATAATAACGATAATAATAATAATATAATAATTAATAAATAGTAATAATGGTATGATAATACTAACGCTAATAATAGTAATAACTAATAAAAAAAAGAAGTAATATTAATACGATATGATACTATTGTACGGAAATACCCCGCCTATCTTTCTACTAAAAAAAAATGAAAAAATTATTTTTTGAATTGTGTCGTCAAAGATGTCCTATGTAACCGTGTGTCTGTCTGTGGGATCATCCCGTGGAGATCAACCCTGCGCCCTCTCTGAGATGAACCTTTGAACCTCCTCTCTGTAATAATTGTAAACTGAACTCGTCGGTGTTTATATGAAGTAACCAAAAATGAGGGAAAAAAACGATAAAAAAAAAAAAGAGGAAAGGAAATAGGAAATTTTAAAAAAAGCGTAGAGATCGAGCTGCCGCGATTTGGAAAGGGGGAAAATAATGCGAATATAAAGATACGTACGTATAAATAATAATATAGAGAAATAGCGAGCCAACGTGCGAGCCGTCTCGACCACGTTGTGTTCAAGGTTAGGTGGATTAAAGGAAAAAAAAGCAAAACATACATAATCATAATTAACAAAGTAAACTAGTACACTAGTTGACGAGTTAACGAGGGACTTAGTAAACGGTTAAGACTTTAAACGACCCGCTGTACATATCCGTTGTGTATAGCCAGTGTATTGCCGCAAACCCACGCAAAACAACAGTAGATTTCGCGTTCACCTGTAAAAACGATGCATTTTTTTACCAAGTAACGGAAGCTGATGGTCAAACGACCTGCACTTCTGGTTTCGTTACAGTAATGGCGGTTAGGGGACGCAGGTTGTAGACTCAGAGGAATCAATCGTATGAAAGCATTAGAATTTTATTCTTCTCATCAAATCTTTATTCTTCATCTCCTAATTATAATATTACTTTCAACACACTTTGAGAATATTAATTATCGACTTTGCAGTTATGGGAGATGTAGACCCTCCTACTATACAAGGAGTATTAGATCCATATAGATTACAAGATTTCATATGGATATCAAGATTTCGAGTCTTTAACTTTTGAATTGATAAATTTTCTTGATCATACAAAAATAATTATTAACCTTAAAACTGTAACGATCCTGACTAGATATCTCCTAATTAATGGAATGGAATTAATGGACCTATCTGAATTATATTAAAATTCTATACCTTGCCTTTTAATCATGACACTTCTGTTAATTATTAACTTTCTGACGATGGATTCTTAGATCCTTTCCTTGAAACCTGCGTCCACTAATGGGACATTATTGTAATTTTCGTCCTTCTAATTAACAACGATATTTTGATTCCTCGCGTTAGTTGAATTTCTTTGATCTACGAGACAAGAGCCCGGGGTGACACGAGGCATATCAGTCTGTGATTCACCGTTTTCGACATCCCCGACCCGCGAACACGAAACTCGTATCGTACCCATTGGTTCACATCTGTTCCTAATTTAAAGTTTCTCAAGCGTCGAGCCATTGAAAGCCTCGGGCACCGGTCACGAACTTCTGATTCCTTTTCGTTCGCCATCTTGAAGGTGCGAGAAACGTGTTCGCAAGAGTGCTCGTCCGATTTGTCCGTTAACTGGCCGTTACATCCGCCACCCGCCATGTGTAATAAAGTGTTCTAGACGCTCAGCAAACGCGTGACATTTTTTGTTAGATGTACTCGTTTATTCGTGGAAGAAGTAAAAGGAATCAAAGGAGAGAGGAAAAGGAAACATGACAGAGAAACGATAGCACGTTTTTAAGGTCCTGTGTACTCGAGTTAACTTTACGCTTAGCGCATGGACACCTTACAGCGAGGCAACGCCGAGAGAATTCTGCCTCATGATGACACCAACAATATTTTCTTCTTTGAAAAAGTAAAGATTATCTACTCGCGGTGGACGTGTTTGTGTTCTAACGTCGCACAGATTCGAATGATTTAACACGTTCGATCCGGGGTAGCAAGTGCAGCTCAGTCGCCATAAACAGAAACTTAAATTTTTGAAGTACATCTTTGTGCCTAATGTATCGGGTACTTGTCGCTTCTATATCCTCTAAGTTCTATTTTTATGTTCCACCGATTGTATGATCTCAAAGATCGTTGCGTGGAATGTGTTTTAAAACATAGTTGGGTCTGAAGACGTTAACGCGCTTGTTTTCGAGCTTGCAGAATTCTCACGGAAGCTGAACCTCGCGCCAAGGTGCAAAGACTTTATTACTGTTACGCTCGACACGAATCTTCGCCGTCGACGGGCAACCGTCCGCTGTGACTCGGTTTAAGAGGGCGAACCGCGACTAAATGAAAGCAATACTTCGTAACTATCGTGTATGTGTTTAAAAGGATCCAATGTGAGAAAGAGAGAGAGAGAGACCGCGTTAGGTGTTGAAGAGAGTGAGTGAACAAAGAGCGAGAGCTACTGTAGTAAATTTAATATATAACGAATTGTGTTAAACGATAAACGAGGGGGAAGTTGTGCGCATTGTTTTCCTTTTTGTTGTCGAGGACCTCGCGTGTCGTCGTAGATTAGGTCGGGGCAACTGGTGCCCTGAAATTCTATCAATTAGCTCAAGCGTACAATCACGTGCAAGGATGGTTTCCGGTTATAATTTCCCGCCAATTGTTCCTTGTAACGGTGGGAGCCGAAAACTGCCGAACTTAGTCAAGTCCAAATCACTTTATAACGAGTGGTGGAGTCCCTAGACTTTCCCGTAACCAAGAAAAGCCATCCTTGCCCCCAGCTTAACACGTTCAATCCCAAAGTAACCGGTGCAAGGACCACCGCCTATCCGGAACGTGTCATATCACACGGTTGGGTCTGAAAGTGTTAAGCATTTCAAACACTGCCCCCTTTCGAAAGATAATCGATGTAAGACGTTGCCCACCTAGCATCGAGTTGCCCAGGCCTGTACGGACAGCACCCAGAGGCAACGTTCGTTCGCGACCAGATGTCCCATTGTGTTTCTTTTTTTTACAAGCGACACGAAGAACGTGTCTCTCCTTTCTGTACATAAGCCCGTCATGGTCGCTTTTGATCATACGATGCGTTTTATTCCGTTGATCGAAATGGCGACCGGTTTTTCTATTGCTCATGAAACACAAAGGATACGCGATATCGATGCTGACGATTTTTTATGGTATCCGCAATGATCATTAACGAGAAAAATACAGTCAGTCGATATTATTAGCGTCCTTTATTCTTTCGTATGAAAAAGACCCAGGAAGTGAAACGTGGACGAACAGTAAGTCGAGAAGAGATGAAGAAGGTTGTTCCATGGGCCATGTTCTGGTACTTTTCGTTTCTTGTCCTTTCGTGAAAATTGTACATACATATTGATTATGCGAGCATTGTGTAAATATATTCGTCAGACATACACACACAAACACACAGACACACATACATACACGCATATACACACACGACACGCGCAATCTGTCCGCGCGAGGTTTTATTTTAAAGACTACATCATTATACAATGATACCATGTAATGATATTTAACGGATAAGGTAACATATTATTCTATACTCTTACACGCTAAGTACTCAATAAATATATCTATAAAATTTCCCAGTGTTTGTGATTGTCTACCCTTTGACCCATCCCAGATGAATCCCATCGTATTCGTGGCGTCTCAATCCAACAGCCAAACTTGTAAAATTTGTCTTCACCTCACACCTGTGTCATCCAATCTTGCAGGTTCAGTGTGTTCTTCACCTTGTCCATGGTTTGTTCACCTGTCCTACCAGTTACAACAGTAACGTGAGGCTTTTTACTTATATAAGTGTATAAAACAGATATTTATATATATATGTCCAACTGTCTGGAACAAGTACCTATGAATGCGAGATGTGATACAAGTTGTTTTTGCTAAAGGGATCATGGTGAGAGGTTAATTAAACTTTTAGTAACATTACTGACAGAGTTGTTATCATTGATTTCTTTCTTTCTTGTATGCCTGGATAATTTCTTTTGTACATCCAATTAAAAACGATTACATCCTCCCTTTCACTTCACACATGTTACCTTCGCAACAATTAACTGATTAAGGTTTTATTGTTCATTCTGTCTTTTGTATGAAGAGTAACTTGATTATACGCACTATTGATTGTTCAGATCATTACATCAATGAATATTGACCTCTAATCTTGTCTTATTCATGTATCCATCTTTAGAATTTGAATCCTCTGTTATTCTGGAAAAATTATAAATAAAATGAAACAAAAGACACTGGATTTAGTATAGAAATAAATGGTAATTGTGGAGAGATGAAGTTCTAACTTTTATACGGTCCAAAGCAAAAATGAAATTCTAATTGTTAACAATTCCTAACAATAGACTGTTTTATAAACTTTATTGATGAGAAATAAATTTTACATGAAGTTGGTATCTTTTTGTACATCATTTATTACGGAACAATGTTTCTCAGGTTTTGGATTTTACAGTTTCATTAGAAATATTTACAATGTTTTTCGGCAATCTTCTGTTTTGTTTATAAAAGAAATTACGAAACAATGTGAGATATGAACATTTGATCGTTACACGATCGAACCTTCAAATCCGTTTGTACATTATTTTACAGTAGCAGAATATTCATACACGGTTTTCTTTTATACAAATTTTGCTGTCACATAGCGACAATACCCTAATCTTTTATAAAGCTTTGCTGTTAGAATAAGTTCAACGCACCTAAAATAAACGAACGATGAGCTGCTGCAGTATTATTTTCGAACATATTTTACTGTTTAAAATTATTCTTCTGGAATGGAACTAAATATAAGGTATGTAAGGTACCACTTTTTTCTACGTGTAAGAAAAATTTACCTCGGCGAAGATTTTATTAAACAAAATATTTCTCTATATAAGCTTATTTGATTACAGTAATCAAATTATTTCTTAGAGAATATATTATTAATTGCGGTGAGCATGAAGATCAGTAAATTCCTATTATTAATACGTTCAGACCAGTAAACCCCAAACTTAATTCGACTAGCTTTAATAAGGACGTGGAATGATAAAAGAAATGGTAAATACACTAAATTCCTATTATCCTCGAATCAATTTAAGATATTTTTACATGTATAATACATTAAAATATTTCAACACAAATTATCCGAATTAAACTTTGTTTTCATGACTCTGCATTTTTATCTATATAAATATCAAAGTACAAATCAAAGTATTCTTAATGTTTCTCCTGCTACTGTTAATACTGCTCTTTCTCTATCTTATTTTAAATTTCAGCTAATTCGGATAATCGCGATTCGTATTCACACATGAATTTAAAAATGCGCATTTAAATTAGAACACATTTATAGTCAATATCACATAGTCGTTTGAGAAACTTATTTCTTTTTATAAACATTTTCATATGTATAGTAAAAAAAAGGTTTCTTTGGAAGAGTTATTATTAAACATTACATAAATCGAATTTATGAAGGCGCAGAAGGAGCACTTCGTAAGTCGTCATATCATTCCGATCGTAAAAAATAAGCTATTTATACATGTTTTAACATGGTGCAACATTAACGTTGCATTTGATTAAAATTTTAACCACGAATTGGATTGAAATTAAATACTTCTAACAAAATTCGTTGTTATAAATAACAAATATAATAGTAACTGCTGTGTAAAAAAACTACAAACAGATTGTTTGTTTACATAAATAAGTTATCAATTGTATGGAAACACAATGGTGATAAGTGCAATTCAAATACCCTATGTAATGTTACTTACTCGAGGCCTAGGCCCCAATTGATACCTTGAACAAGAAACAAAATTAATGGTTGCCAAGCGATCGACCACCTAATCCAGTCTAGTAGCTGACCATACAAGACATGAGGTCGTTCCCATCTTTACATATTATTAAGGTAATATTATTAAGGTTGGTTAATAGAATAAAACTAATATGCTAAAGTATGATTTGAACAAAAGGATACGGATTGCAAAACATTTTCTTGAGATCAACTTTTTCTTTGCAATATGGACACGTTTGCTTTTTTCCGACGATGCACCATCCTCTAATACAAAATTCGTGAAACACATGTTCACAACTAAGCTTATATGTGTCTTCAAGAACGCCAGGTTCATTTTCTGACACTAACAGTCTATTTCCACAAACAGCACACACACCAGGTTCTAAAGTCCTTGTTGGCATATGTCCTGGTACATAATACTGTAAATTATTTAATATGTTTCGCTATTTATTATGCACAAGTATTAAAAGATTATACTTTTGGTTGCTCCTGTACATACCCCAACATGTGAAGCCATCTTATCTGCGCATATTTCTGCAACATCTCTTCCTAACACTCCAAAATAAAGACCATAAAATAGCAAGAGCATACCACAATCTATCCATACTTGAGGTTTCACTTCAAATACAAGATTTAAACCAAAAAATGTAGCTAATAATATAATATAACTTATAATACCCAATACATAACTTAGTTTATAAATAAAAAGAAACCATTTGTACACCAATCTATAAGGAAATGAATTTGTTGAATCATTAAATTTATAACAATACATAAATTTGGTAAAAGATGTATACAATATTGTATATATTAATAAAGACAAACATACCTGGGCGTTGTACCTGCTATAGGCTTTTGAACAGCCTTTCGTACTACTAATCCTGTTATACAGGATGTTACTAACCAAAGGAATATAAACCTCCACCAATGATTTTTTAAACTAATTCCGAATGGAATAATCCACATAGCAACTAAGGTAATAAGCTAAAAGATACATTTTAATGTAGATTAATATAGATCAGCTACATCAGTAATGGCAACTGTGTCTCCAAAGGGTACATAAAGTACAGGTCTATAAATATTAGGATCCTGAACCTCCTAGACTTTTTATAGAACTCTTTTAGACTCCTCTCAAACTTTTCTCAGATTTTCCCATAAATTTTCCCAAGGCATGTACACTTTGGTAAGCACTTGATTTGCCCATTACTCAGTTAAATTACATATTCTAAACAAATTAAATATATTTGTCTCTGTTTACCTGATATGATTTATAATGTATTTTTTTCCATTCAACTATTATAACTTGTACTACTAATACAGTTACTAATAAAACAAGCAACATTTTGGCATGCATCGATTCGTGTCCATGATGTTGTTTCTCGTATATGCTACAAATAAATTAGTATAATATATCAAGTTACTTATATAAAGTTATATATGATTCTCTCACTAAATGCTCTCTCATTTTTCTTTACATATATATACATATATGCAACTGTTTCTGTTATGACAATGTTGATCCTGCCTCATCAACAAAGAAGGATCAATCAACACATTATATGTGTCACTGTAATTCTTATTTAGTATGACACTGTTATTATTTGCATAGTAAAAGAATCATTTTATAATATTCAAGAAGCACTTTATAACTTACTTCCATTTTTCTTCCACAGACAATTTTTCCTCACTCTAGAACATAAAAAGATCAGATTCAACACATTATTTTGCTTTAAAGAATATGAGTACTGTAAATATTAGAAGTATAGATGCTTATTTTTCGTTTCTGCAGCTGGCAGTAACTATAAACTTGCAGTACATTAACTGAGATATTAAGACATGCTTTTTTTTTAAATGATTATTATCCTTGGAGGTTATATTTGCATAAGCATGGTTTACATGTGCATTAATCCTGCGAATATTATCAATGTGATTGCATTTTAAATAATGTTGTACCTTATTTTGAAGTACGTGCGAATGCATACTTAAAAATGTACTAAATGTCCAGTTATAAACTAGATTTTAATAAATTGACATTATACAGCACTTCTTCAGAGGGCAAAGTACTGTTCACATTCATGTAGCTCATACATAAGGATAATTACATTTTAAAATAAAATATTTCCATAATTATAAATTTCAGATCTTACAGATATTTTTTCATAACATATTATTCAAATATCTTTAATCTGAATATATAAAATACTATTATACATTTTTCATGTTCAAATGTGTGTTTAATTTTTCGCGGTTGTTTGTATTCAGCCATGTTGATGACGTTCTCCTTATTCGATCTAATATTAAATCGACAATAAATTCAGTATTAAAACATGATAATTTCATGCTAATCTTTGCACAAATATTAACGGAACCATAATTTCATTAATTTCTTGAAAATGTATCAGCAACAGTCGGTGAATTTATTAATTTTTTTGAAAATATGTACTATGTAACACATATACAGTTTAAATTTTGCGCATAATACTGATTGGTTGTACATTTTTCGTTCAAGTGTGAATGAGTCTGTCGATCCACCAATGAACGACGTTCGTTCGTGTTCGTGTTCTTTCGTGTGTCGACGACGATTTAACCACGCCCATCGCTGCTGATCAGAGAGGGAAGCTGGTAATTCATTCTGCGAAGCAGCAATATGAGCGTTTGTACCGTTTCTTGAGAAAACGCGCGACGTGACGAGATTCCATAGCCGTAAAATCGCGCGTCGAAAGTGTCATCCGATCGCGCGCCGTTTACGGATTCAGTGAGTGGTACAGTGTCGTGATTGGTTTCGTTTCGTACACGTGGATACGATTTTTGGTTAGTTTCGGAGCTTCGAAAGGATATACACCGCTCGTCGGTTCATTTGCCTCGAGGAATTGCTTTCGGTGAGTACAGAACAGACCGTATGAAAGTGCGCGTGTTCCGCGAACATCTTTTTCCTGCCTGTCAAATTGTCGCGAGTTTTGCCGACAGATTGTACACTCCGGTGCAATGTAGACTTCTTTTGGGGACCGACTAATGTAGGGGAAATACTCCCACCACTTGTCTTTAATTTTGAGGGATCAAATATGTAAATTTAAAAATTTGAGTTTGAAAATTTTTAAATTTCTAAATTCTGAGGTTTCAAATTTTTAAATTACTGAATGTTCAATTTTGCAAATTTCCAAATCTGTGAATCTTAACTTTTAAATATTTAAATTTCCTCGATTTCTTGGAATTATTTATTAATTTCAGGATTATTAAATCCCTAAGTTTGCAAATTCCTAAATTCTCCATTCCCAAAATTTTCAGATTCTCAAGTTCACAAGTCTCTAAACCCACAAATTTCTATAGTTATAAATTCTGAAGGTTTTACGTTTTAAAATTTACCCCCAAAAAGCTAACAAATGGTGGGGCCATTACCCCCATACGTCGCCATTTTCCCTAGAGAAGCCTACCATGCTCGTCGGTGTACGACAGCCACGAACGTACTCACATGTCGCGTTTGTTTAATGCGATTAAATCGTGTATAAATGTCACCTAATCAATTTCGTAAAATCTTTACTTCGTTCACGATGCACGAAGTAAACTATGGTTAGTGGTATTTGTAATTAAAATTACATCAGGTTACGTATTTACGTATTACTCATCTCTACAACCATCGAAGGAAACCTGTATTCTGCGTTTGTAATTTAATCCTGCAGTTTACGCACAGTAGGTACTGAAATTCTTTAATTTATCTCCCCTTAACAGGTAGTCCACATTGAAAAATTGTTATCGATACCCGATGCTTTGGCAGAGAAGCAGAGTCGAATTAGGTCGATAGGTTTTACCTTCGATTTCCACCTGACCGCTGGATCGAATATCGAATCGTAAATCGCGTTTATCTGTAACTCCGTATCGAGAATGTTTCAGTGGAAAGTGTACGAAGGCGATCTAGCTTGTCATTTATGTTGTTCTGACTTGATCGAATCATTGACCTTAATCTGTATTGATTTAATTAACTTCTTTTTCAACGTGCAATAATTCGTGTAATTCAATCTATTAAGCAGTGTCAAGAGATAGTCTTAATGTGCATTGAAAGAATGAAATTGTTTGGAGTGGTGTCTGTTTTAATTCAAGAGGTTCGAATGATTCGCGAACGTAAATCACACGGGTTTATGGCTCACACTGAATAAAGTCAGGGAACTCGAAAAGAGCAAAATCCTCGTATAGCGCAACCGTTTGGATGTTGTATAAATTGGCGGCTACCCAAGTTTCCGTACTCTCACCACGTCTTGGCTGTACGCTATCACATTCCTTGTTAGTGTACGTACGTACGTGCTGTCTTTCCGCATGATTTTCTGCGAGAACCACTTTTACCGACTGGTACGTAAGTGCCTGGGCGTTTCATGTAAACAGATACAAATAGTTTTAGGTTAACAAGGGGAACGTACGACCGTGAACTCATCGATTCGTCATAAACTGCATAATCGTAAAAAATATTAATATTAATAATTTTCTAAAATTATAAACCGCAATTTTTAGTTGGTTTTAACGAACATTTAAATTAATGTTATAGTCTGATGTACCGCAATGACAACAGGTCAGTTTTTAAATATAAAGTCCATGAAATTAGGTCCTCGTATTTATATAATGTTTGTTTGTTACGAAGTGCATATTTTATTTAAATTTTAATTATAGACTGTTTACAATTTCAGACAATTTACCTCCTTATGTAATGAGCAAATCAATTAGTATTCCTAACCTATGCGTCCGTAACCGAGGTCAGCGATTAACAGTACTGTTAAACATAACCTGTATGTAAATTTTTAAACATTAACACGTGCATGAAAAATAATGCAGTGTGTATTTCGTTTCGCTTCGACGGAGAAATCATTAACGTGACCGCAATGTTGTTCTATTTCTTCATTGATCGACTTAACTCGACCAATAATGGACGTATTTTTGTAATCGCATGATACCACAAAAGGTACATTATAATTCGTGTAAGAAGCGGAAGGTCATGGTCAGCGTCACGAGACACAGAATTTAATCACTATGGTATACCTGATACCTGTACAATTTTATGAATACAAAATAATTATTTTATTTTTCTGAACTTTTAATGTACAAATAGTATTGTTTGCATTTAATTTTATCTTTTTATTGTTTTAGGTTTTGATATGACAAAATTGTGGAATACTTATGAAAGTCTGTGTTACAGTGTGCTATAGTATGTGTAGCTTTTGAGGACTCTCAAAAGTATGAGATTGGTAGTATAACTATACTAACGTAAATTAGTTTTTTTTTTTTTAAGTAATGTCCTTGATATAAAGCTTTACATTACCAAATTTTTATATTTTAATTTTTGTGAATTGTAATAAAAAATTGTAGCTTTGTGTCTTGTTAAAAATTAAAGGAATTTATATTTGTGTATGTTCTTTAAAAGATTTCAATAATCTCTTAATGTATCATGTTACTTTTAGCATATCTTATATTTTTAAGAGGACTCTCAAAAACATACAATATTATCAAATGATTAAATGATTATCTATTTAAATAAAAATTTGAGTAATTAAACCAGATTACGCTTGTAAGAGGTTAATCTGAATGTAGAAACAATTGAACTACTTGTAACTGTAATTCTATTATTGCATCAAATGTATAGTCCGCGTCACGCTATAGCATGGTCGTAAATCTCATTGAAGAAAACCTGAAATTGTATGAAGGAAAATCACAATCGCCAAGATCATATGAAGGAAAGTTTAAAATGGAATACAATCCTGGGAGTTTTTATTTCATTAGGTACTTGACAAGAGTTTAATTTACGATCCCGCTATATCGTGATAGAGATTATAGGTCATCGATGCATCTGTCTATTAGAAATTTGAAAGCGATATGTATCTCTCGTATGAAAGTGAATATCATGTACGGGATACATTGAGACTATCCTTGCGGTTTACCTCGTGCAAATGAGTCATACATTATAGTCATTTATTTACTATATCTACAATCAGTTTAATTATCTCACCGAGAAAAAAAATGATGTGTATAGCTTACGTTTTTTTCTTCCGAATCGATACTTTCTTACTACGTGTTTCTTTTTCAAATGAATGTTTAAAGAAGCATGAAAGAATGCAATAAGCTCTGTGCATTGGATTTTCACTTTTTATGGGTTTTATACGTAGCCGTGGAGAGAAGGTCGATTTCAACAGGTGGGCTTTCTAAGTTACACGAGGAGAAGTAAATGAGATGGAACGCATCGAGGATAGATATCAATGATCGTCAATAAAATTTTATCCGCCGGTAGTTTCATCGAAGTGAGTACATTCTCTGGTATCAGATGTTTCATTTTTAACGTTAAAAACAAAATTAGTCTCGCCGTTTCAGGAGTGTTTTTTCAAACTCTTGCGATTATAATCAGTGCGATAATTATACTGGAATTAAATCTTTCCTCTTTTCTCACAGACACGTTGTTTCGTAAGCGAGGAAAGATCGTTGTCGATGGTGGAAAGTGAAAAGCGGAGTTACTATACTATCAAATTTAATTTTGTCACACACAATTATGGTGACATCGTGAAGCGGAAAATTAATATATTGCTTTATACTGTAATTGTCTGTGTACAATGGTAACCAAGTTTCAAATAGATGATGATTAAAATTAATTACAAACTCTTGTTATATCGCCGTAAATATTGCAGAAATAGAAGCTGACAAAGTTGCACAGGCGATTTCAAAATAGTTCAACAATTTCGAAGTCCAAAGGTTTTAAAATACAGTCAAGAGCAAGGGAGCAATTTTCCCTAGGGAAAATATGGAAACATGAGGGAGAGACCTGGCACTTATCATGACTTAGGAATTTGAGGATCTATGGGTATAGGAATACAGGAATTTAATGATCTAGAAAGAGGATCCATGGGTGTAGGAGTATAGGGATTTGGCGGTTTAGAAATTTGTAAATGTATGGATATAGTGATTTGAAATTACCTAGGTTAGGTAATCTAAGAAATTAGAAATATAAAAATTTTGTGGATCTAGGAATAGGTCCAGCAATTTGGAGACACAAGAATTTGAGGATGTGAGGATTTTGGAATGAGGAAATTTGGATATGTAGGAATTTGAAAATGTGGGGATTTTCAAATGGAGAAATTTGTACACGTAGGAATTTGAGGATGTTAAGATTTTAGGCTGTGAAAATTAGAAATTATTAAAAATTTTGAAATTCAGAGATCAGGAATTTGGAAACTAGAAAATGTGAAAGTATGTAAAATCAAAGAATTGTGAAGTTTACATCCAAGTGAGACCTACGTTACAAGTATACTACAGTCCCTAGATCAGGCTCCTTCACTACAGTAGTGGGGAGAGCGTAACCAATGTACTTCAAACGCAGGCGGCAATATAACGAGAATCTACTGTATCGTCAAAATTCAAACGCAATAATAGGTCTGTCTTTTGTTTGTACTAGAAATTTCGATGCACCAGGTATCGAATAGAAAGGCAAACGCGCGTGGGTCTGTGTCGGAAGTCACGCGTGAACTCGCGTCAATCAAATTGATTATTAATCTGTAGCAAGAACCTGTTATTTCATCGTGGAAACGGAAACGTGAAAGCGGAATTAGCGCACGTAATGCGATTTGTTCGTGGTTGTCGATGATTATCTGGAACTGCGTTTGGGACGGATCAAAGTGGAACGTGTCGAATCGTAGAAACGTTTACTTTTCTAAATTCTACGTGAAATTATTAATTGTGGTTCTTCGGGTGCATCCTACGGAACGGCGAGGTTTTTAATTAACGTTGAAAATCGACGATGTGGCAAACGACACTTGATCGTGCTTAAAAGTTCAGCTTGAAAATTTCTTGCTTCATCAGCGACTACGCGTGCATCATTTAATATTGATGAGGATGTTTAAGATGCCGCCTTAGCCATTTCGCTTCCGTGTTTTAATGTTTATTAGCCATTATTTCCCTTTCTTTCGATTTCTCTGATTTCGTCAGCGTACGTTTGTATATATAATGTGTGCGTAATCGTTTAACAAAAAAAATGGCGAAATCGATTATTTTAAAAATATTATTCCAAAGAGAATTTTTATTTCATTTATTCAGAAACTAAAATCCATAAATGTTTCAAACCAATTTAAAGCGATTACAGCCTGAAGCTACAACTTTCAAATGAAATATCATTAATACATTACAGATTTTCCGTTATTTCTTTCATTAACTATTTACTAATTCACTGTACGCATATAACGAAACGTTTTGCAGGATATGTCAGCCCGCAAAGAATTATCCATCTGATAAGAACAGTTCTGCGTAATGCGTTTTTTACAAGCAACATAGAACCGAAGTGCGAAATGTAAGGAAAGGAGTAACTAATTAAAAGTTGCGTGCATCAGTGATTCTTTTCTGAGAATGAGCTTTGTAAGCGTGTGATAGATATCTGAATTGTTTTAATCTAATCAGTGAATATAAAAAAAGAGTCATTGGTATCGTTAATCGTTGCAGTTGTAACATTATCAGTACAAGATTTTGTAACCTTTTACGGTATAGTTAAGAAGAAAATTTTTATTTATTTTTTATTGAACATGTGAATCATAATTTATACTTTATATTTATTACAATACAGTGTTACGATTTTTGGCGGTCCTTATGGAAGCGACAGAAGAATCCGCCATATTGATCTAAGCCGGCAGAACAGTGGCGGCAAAATTCAAATCTGTTTGTATGTAGACGAATTGTTTTAAGAAAATAAATATTTTTATCGATCTAATATGAAATACTAAAATTTATTCTGTTATACAATCAAGTTTGTGGTTAAAAATAAATATTATTTTTAAATATGCGTCTCTTGAACCAACGTTCTTTTGCTAAATATAAATATAAATTAATTATTTTATGTATTAAAGTAAATGAAAAGAAGCTAAAATAAATTTTGGTATTTTATCAATAAATTAATAAGAATATTTATTCTGTGATTTAATTCTGAAAATTTGTCTAATCTAGTAAAAATAATTTATAGTGTGAACATCATAAATTTGAATTTTCGTTTATAGTTTTTTATATGTTGCAGGAATATGTACATAAAGTAATAGGAGTAATAAAAAATCATTTGATTCTGTCAACAATTTTTTTTTTCCAACATTTTTTTCTACGAGAGATTGTATCTTCGTGTTTGATACATGTACCTGTTCATTAAGAAACAATTAAGCGGTAGAGGGTTAAAACATTTCACGTTACGCTTGTAATTAGTGATTGATGATTGGTTAATGGTTTTACCGATATAGAAGCAATAATGTAATCTTGAAAATAGCTTAATCAGAGGACGATGATTTCATAGCGATCTTCGGCGTTAATTAGATAGATATTAATTCAATTTAGTCTTCCATATTCGATCTTCACGGATATACGCGCTGTTAAGTTTCACCGTTGGTAACGTGTTTTTGTACGGACGGTGCACGTAATTTTTTTGTATAATTTGTCCATGGATCGAGTCCTCCGGCATCTTCCTTATTATCGTGATACATCGTACGCTTAGATTGTATACAAGTACGTTTAGATCGGTGATGGGTAAGTAGCGCCCGAGGAGTGGACAATGATGGATAGTCAATTTCTTGATTGAAACATTGGAAGATTTTTTTAATCTCAACATTTCTGTACTTCTGAATTTTCAAATTTTTATATTTCGAAAATTTTGAAAATTTACATTGAAATTACATTGAAATTTTGAAAATTATTGAAACCTTATAGCTTCAAATTTTTCAAATTTGCAGGTTTCAAAATTCGACACTGAAATTTTGAAATTTTTCTCAGAGAATTTTTTTCCAATTAAAAATTAGATCTAGGGAAAACTGATACTAGGAAAGAACCTTGATTTAGAGAATACGTAGATCTAGGGGAAAACGTTAACCTAGGATAAACCTTAATCCATGGGATAACGTTAAACTAGGGTAAACCTTAATCTGGGGAAGCACGTTAACCTAGAATAAACCTTAATCCGGAAGAAAACATGGACCATGTATAAACTTAAACTACAAATTCCCTAGACCGAAAAAATATACAATAAATTATATAATTTCTTAATAGAACTTAGAAAGAGCAGTTTGTTTTTGTTTCTAAATGTTCCTAGGGAGAAATCGTAGAAAAAATCTAAAAAATTTAGGGAAAAAGTATTTAACACACATAAGAGCTAACGTTAAAATTAAAGAGGTGATTTCTCCCTTTCTCAGGAAATTTAATAATCAAACCCAGTAAATATCCCCAGGGGTAATAGCGATGTGGTAAAGGACTATACCATTTCGAACGTTTACTGAATCAATCTCGAAGTACTTGACTGGCACGAACTGCAAATTAACCATTATGCATGGTGACCCTCGGGAATTATACAGTGGATAACGACAAGTTTCCTAGGGAGGTGTAATTTTACACATCGATGCCGGCTTCGATACGCCGCTTCTTTTCAGAGAGAGCGCCAGATGGATTAAGAAAAGGAAGAATTGCGAGAGAAAATCGAAGAGCCACGGCACGCTGTTCCATTCAGATAACCTACTTTCGTACCACGGTATGCACGTACCGTCTTTGGAATGACGTGTCATCGTTTCCACAGATTTATGGTTTCATTGCATCGATCTGATTGCCCCGGCTTTGGCTACACCGACGCTCTTTTGCTCTACGACTCTAATACAATCGTTTTTCCATTGAAAAAGAAATCTGGTGTCACAAATACATTATAATCAAATAAAAAAACATTCCTCCAACGTTACTATATCAACCATCAATCCTCAATGATCTCTCATATCAATTACTTTGGCTAAAAATTGCAGTCCTAAAATTGAAATCCACGATCATTAAATAAATTGCTGCGCTGATAGGCGAATTCCTTTTTCGATAGACAGGTACGTTCACATGTGCAATATGGACAGATCACCATAGGGAAAGGAAATGTGCAAGCAATAAATCTATCTTGTTTCTATTATGCAATGACTAACGCTTTTCATCGAGTTGCTTTTAAAAATAAATAAACCACGAACGATAGAAAACGAAAGTGTCTCCGTTTGAAATTTTCCTGCAAGAGAGACGAAGGAAGAGATCGAAGAGTCTCTTGATTCTGGAATCTCGCAGCTGAATGATTTCGGTGATGCGTTGTTTTGAATGGAAACTAGCCAATGACGCCGGTGACTAGCGGTTGGCATTTAATGACTTCGTGGGTGCTAATGGTTCGAACGTTCCGCATTCCTCGAATTATTGCTTCGTTGTTCTACACTTGTACAACATACTGCCGTTGCGAATTTCGTTTCGCGATTAAAAACCTAAAGCAATGTCGAATTTTTTTATGCTCCGTTGGAAATTGTAGAACATGTAGTATGTAAACAATTTAGCGATGATTCAGTCAAGAATAAAAATGGATTTTCTGGGGAAGACATAATGAACAAGTGAGAAAAGGTGTCAGAGTTGTTGAATTTTGGGGATTTTGGGGTTTGGGGAGTTTTGAATTTGGAATGTTAGGATTTGGGGATATTGGGAATTGAGGATATTGGCACCTAGGGGTTTAGGGATATCAACATCTAGGGATGTAGAAATCTAGGGATATTTAGATCTAGGGTTATTGGAATCTGCGTATATTGGAATTTACGTATGTAGAGATCTAGCTATATTTGGATCTAGGGATATTGGCATTTAGGGTCACTAGAATCCGGGGATATTGTCATCCAGGGTTATTAGAATCTAGGGATATCGAGATCTAAGGATGGCAGGATCTAGGGATATTGGGATCTAGGATTACTAGAATCTAGGGATATTGGCATCTAGGGTTACTAGAATCTAGGGATGTGGCATCTAGGGTTATTAGAATCTAGGGATATTTGGATCTAGGGTTACTATAATCTAGGGATATTGACATCTAGGGATATCGAGATCTAGGAATAACGGTATTTAGGGATATCGACATCTAGGAATATTGGGATTTGAGAGTATTAAATTTATTAGTAAGAAGCAATAACAAATGAATAAATAAAAACAAAGATAATAGTGTAAATAAATAAATAATGGTACTTAATAATTAAGTCTTCGTTGATAAATTTTCAGTCTAAATTTAATTGTAGAAGTACCCACGCGTCCGCTATATTTATTGTGTGAAATTTTAAAGTGAGAATTTGGAAATTAAAAAATTTAGAAATATGGAGTTTTGGAATTTAGGAATTTGAGAATGAGAAAATTAAAAATTTGAAATTTGAGAATTTTGAAACTTGAGAATGAGAATTCGGAAATTAAAAAATTTAAGAATTTGGGAATTTAGAAATTTAGAAATTCCCGATTTTGAAGTTTAGAAATTTAAAATTTTAAAATTTGAGGATCTCGAAATCTGGTAATTGGAAATTTAGGGAATTATAAACATCAACATTCGGAATCGAATATTTGACAATTTGGTATTTCAAGAAATTATAAATTTAAATGTCGAGAATTGTAACATTTTCAAATTTCGTAATTAGTGTTTAGAAATTGAAATATCTGAAAGTTGTAAATCAGAGAAGAGAAATTTGAAAGTATGCTAATTAATTAAATTGGCTATTTAAACATTTTTAAATTACACGATTATAAATATAGGAATCTAGATATCTTGATTTCGGAATTTGCTAATTAATACTCCAAAAGAAACAAATACAAAGTGTTTTATCTTGTTAGTCAAACCATATTTCATTACTATACTCTCATAAGTGTACCTTGTAATAAATATTTGATTTCATACTTCATCATTATTACAGTTATTACTCAGACGTCTGCCATAAGCTGGTTTTCACCTATCATAGATAATCTATTTGATCGGTAAGCTATTAGATAGAGAGTTAATTGCTCTTCATAGATATGAGAAATCGTGAATGGTCAGATTTCTAAAATTTAGGGCAAGTTCAACAATGTCTACGCGAATTGAGGCAAGTCGAAGGTGTTAAGAAGGTCGAAGGTGAAAAGAGAGAACCCGTTAAGTTAGAAAAGTAACTCTATAGTGAAATGTTCTTTACATTCTTCTGCAAACATTTTTAAAAAACAGCCTTTTTCATATTTTTATTTAAAAGAAACTTCATAGTTTTGTAAGTAAAAAATTTGTTCTGTTGTTAGAAGAAACTTCTCATAGAGAAATTTCTCAAAAAAGAAATTATTAATATTTTTTTTAGAAAGGAACTTTTCATATTTTTATAAGATGACAATTACTGATATTTTTGTAAGAAAGAAACTTTTTGTATTTTTATGAAAAAGAACTACTTTTCATGCTTGATTAAAAAAAGTGAGTTCCCAACTAATGTTTATGAACCAACTAGCAGGAGTTAAAAATAAATATCGTTTCCAAGATTCAATAAAAGAATATTCATAAAATTCGCGTGTTTTATTTTTCAAGAAGAGATAATATCAGTAATCAGATCTACTTTTTGTAATGATTGGAATATTAAAAAAGTTGTCTAAATCAGAATATTGGAAGCGATGAAATTTCACAGCCAATTAATTCTTCAAGTCTGGCTCGTTGAATAACTTATAACTATCGCTAAGCTCTTTGATAAACTATATTCTTTGCGCGTTTGTCATAACAGAGAATGTACAACCTGTCTAGAAATTATGGTTGAGGTCACTTTTGTGGTACTAAAATTATCTACGATATCAGGTCTCTCTGCAAAATTTCGTGAAAAGTCAGTAGTTCCGTGACACGACATACATGATATTGAACTCAGATTTATACATATAGATACATATTATTTAAATAAGTATAATTGTTGCTTTCAGAAATTATAATTATGTACGCACTACGTACAAATAATTATTTGTGTCACGGATGAAAATTGTATGTTAAGAATTTTAGGTTTGGATTATTGTGAAACCTTGATATTTTCCTTCTGGAGCCCCTGACGCGGGGAAATATCGAGGTTTGAGAGAAGGGTTTTAGATCAAGATTAAATATAGGGACGCAGGGTATTTGAAATTTTTGGACTTTGGAGTTTGGGGTTTGAGAATTTATCACTTTGAAAGTTTGGAATTTTTGGTTTTGGGATTTTAGAACGTTTGGGATATTAGATATGGGGATTTTGAAATAATGAATAGTGGAGACTTATTAGAAAGTTCTATTAAAAAATAAATATGTGTATTATTTCTATTATATATAATATTTATTACTAAACTGCAAATTGATATTTTGTTGTATATTGACTTATTTTATAAATAAACAAATGTATTTTGTTTAATACTGTAAGCATTATAATATACAGGGTATTTATTCTACACATACTTCCACCTCATTTTTTCATGTAAATTCACCCTTTTTTTTTATTGTACCACCATTTTGAAAACACTCTGTACAAGATGGAAGATAGAAGATAGGTTATGTAGAAAAACAGAATATTTTAGAGAAGATTGTTGAAATTAATTGCTATTGGAAATATTACGTCCTTTTTGTTTGAGAAGTGTTTGACTTGTTCCGACCAGCAGATATGCTCTCATTCATTCCACCACTTTATGCTTCGTTGCACCTCGATGGATTATTATCCAGTCACTTTTACGCTGCGTGTGAATTCTATTAAAGTTTAACGCGAACTTGTGCGATAAACTAATTGCCGTTATAAATAAATACATTTTATATTTTGAGAAGTGAAATATAGCCGCTACGTCAATTTATTGCCACGTAAAGTAACAAATTTTCTAATTACCAATTTGCAAATTTCGAAATTTTTAAGTCTCTAAATTTCTATACTTCCAAATCTCTAAATTTGCAAATTACTGTATTTCCATATATCTAAACTTTTAAATCTCTAAATTTCTCAATTTCTACATTTTTAAGTCACTAAATTTCCATATTCCCAAATCTCGTTAAAAATGTAAACTTTTAATTAATACAAGCAAGTGGATGTTTAAAATGATAGAGAAGGTTGGTGATTTACAATATTAAAATTTGTTACCCGTCGCACGTAGAAAATCGATCGAAGGGGAGAAAGCAACCGTCAAAGCTGAGGAACAATATAGAAACGCAATCAAATGCGCACCCTTGTCAAGAAGTTCTCTTCATTTTGCAATGTGGTATTTCGAGAGATGACCTTAAAGAAAAATCGATGTCAGCTGTCGTATATAGGGTGTCACACGGGCAAGTTGCGCCTTTAAAATGATTGGAGACAAAATTACTGAATTTGGAGATTTGGAAATTTAGGGACTTGTATACTCAGGAATTTGAGAATTTGGAATTTTGAAACTTTGGATATTTTAAGATTTATGGATTTGGGGATTTAGGGATTTAGGGATTTAGGAGATTTGGGAATTTGGAGATTTGGAGATTTGGGGATTTGAGGATTTAAATATTTGTATATTTAGAAATTTGAATATTTAGGGTTTTGAAGATTTAGAGTTTTGGAAATTTGAAGATTTAGAAATTTAGGAATTTGTGGATTTAAGAATTTGAAAATTTAGAGATTTGGAAATTTGGGTATTTGAAGATTTGAGAATTTAACAAAAATTAGGAATTTGGACTTATGAATGTGCAAATTGGAAGATTGTGGATTTAGACATTTAGATGTTTGGAAACTTAGGGATATATATATTTGGAAATCTGAAGATCTGAAAAATTGCGTATCCCAACACCAAAAAATACAATCGTTCACGCGATATCGCGTGCTGAGTCTACATTCACTCGCGTAAGAGACAATCCTATCTATAATACACGTTAATATCTTCTGCATATACCACCTGTATACTTACGTTTCCAAGTCAAAGATATTCCTCATGTGCATAGCCAAGACTCTCTCGAAAGTGAACTCGTCCCGCGACCCCTTTTAAATCGTAGAACTTTCGTCTGAATAATTTCTCCGTGGTGCGCTGAAAAGTTTTCACGAGTTCTCACTTGCGTTCACTCTCACGATTGTCGCGTTGAATCGACGATACCCAAGTTTCATCGTTTTTGATTCGTATTCTTATCGAACGCGGCACGGATGCCTCATGCAAACGATATTAACTGGCGTGTCGCGTGCAGTTACTGAATAAAACAACGTTGCTAGACCACTGTTTTCGCCAGTCTATAGACAGAATCGTTGTTGCAACTCACTGTTTTAACACATGAAAGACTCCAGAAGCAATCGATATAACTTTTCATTAAAACCTTTGCAAACCCCTTTTAGAACTTTTAATTCACAAAAGTTTAGCCACGACATTAAACAACGCCATTTTGTTCCTTGTAGATTAAATCAGTTTAACAGACAGACTTAAACAATTTGTTAAAATCGTCAATGCAGAGTGGCTGACTGACTGCCTCAAAGAGCAACGCAATTGTGATGTTGCACATTAGGTTGATTGATGTTTGATATGATTTAATGGTATAAAAGTACCGTAGAATAGCACTTATGGTACGTCATTTTAATGCTTGAAGTTTACCGAAAAAGACTACGTAAACGTTTTGTTCAAATTATCGATACAAAATGGCTGGCAATCTGCCTCAAAGAACTGTGTATCGGTTATGATGTAGCACATTAGGTTGACTAATGCTTTACACGATTTAATGACATTAAAGTACCGTAGAATAGCACTTATGGTACATTATGTTAATGCTCCGAGTTTACCGAAAGGGATTACATAAGTTTTGTTGAAATTATTAATACAAAATGGCTGGTGATCTGTATCAAAGCGGTGTATCATTTATGATATAGTCCATTAAGTTGACTAATGTTTTGTACGATTTAATAACATAAACGTACCGTAGAACAGCACTTATGGTACATCATTTTAATGTTCAAAGTGTACCAAAAAAGACTACACAAACGATTTGTTGAAATTCTCGATACAAAATGGCCGACTCTCTGCCTCAAGCGACGAATCAGTTATGGTAGAAGGGGTATGCTTCTAAAATGATAAATTTTGCAGTAAATCTGGCTCTAAAATATCGCAGACATGTAAGGCACGAAAACAATGTGAAAACCGGAGACATACCAAAGTCTTGAGACATTAATCAGATACGGGGAGATTTCTCGAATGAAAGCAAAGGAGAGCTCGACTACGAAGAAAACGCAATCTAGATTCGAGGCGAGCTAACAGAATCGTACGCGTACGGAATGTCAGTCCGCTTAGAAAGGCGTCAATGAATCGAATCAGGGTGAACGCACTGTGAGGCTGATTTTCAGGTCGAAAGTCATGGTCATACGCGTAGGAGGAATGCGACCCACCGGTCGAATTCACTTTCGTGTTAATTAAAACCGCGGATCGGTGAAATTTTGTAACGCGTTAGAACCGTAAGGTTCGATCGAAGAACGAATTGTATGTTCAAGGAGTTTAATCGATTGATACATTATCTTGTCTTATCGCGTTTCTTCGACGCGTAATAACTCATTCTCGATAACGTCGTGCAACTCTTAGGCGCTTTATTGCAAGTTGTCGCGAGATTATCAACGAGTCCATCACATCAAAACGCTCGATACGTCAGCCCCACAGCAGGAGGCGTAAAAGGCTTCTAATGATACTTAACTATGCGTTCCAATTAAGGCACCTACGATCGTTTTACACGCAATTGATGCATTGTGTCGGTAAATAAATTCTTATTTGCATTCGCCTGCGATAATCGATATATTTAGCACCTACATACTCCTTTTGTTGGGTCATTGAAGCTTGGCAAATAGGACGCAAACTTATTATTTCCTTTAAAGAATCATTTAATCGATGCGATCGTACTGTGCACTTGTCGTCATATCTATCTATGTCGCTGTTGACATAAATGTTCTATAGAATGATAGTTGTGATACATCATTTTAATGCTTGAAGTTCACTCAAAAAAACTACATAAGCGTTTTGTTCAAATTCGTGATTCAAAATGGCTGACTGTCGGCCTCACAGAGGAATGGATCACTTAATGTAGGTCATTAAGTTGACTAATGTTTGATATGATTTGTGCGCATAAAAGTTGTACAAAATATTACTATTAGTACGTTGTTTTAATGCTTACAGTTTACCAAAAAAGATTGCAGGTACATTTTGCTGAAATTTGTGATGCAAATGGCTGACTATCGCCCGCAGACTGCAATGAATTAGGTGCGATATACTCGTTTAAGTTGTTTACATTGTTTTAATGTTATGAAAATAGTGCAAAATAGCACTTGTGACACATTGTTTCAACGTTTAAAGTATACCAGACAGAATTACATAAACACTTCGTTGAAATTCTCAAGGTAAAATGGCTGCCTGTAGGCCTCAAAGGGCAGTGGACTTATCTCTTTTAGTGGACTACTAAACTGTCTACTGTTTATCACAATTAAATGGCATATAAACTATTGCTATAACAGTGAATAAAAAGTGAGAATGCTCCTTACAAACCTAACTTAATATTTATCACTAAATAAGACATAATGAATGTGAAATTTTCGACGTTTTTCAAGTTCCGCACTTACTGTCCGGACGCTCAACATTCACATACCTCTTTTAAATTACTGGTTGGTTGGTTCAACGTGTTCGATTCCAGAGTAACGGGTACAGTAATCACTACCCGTTTGAAATGTGTAATATTACACGATTTTCTCTGAAGGTGTTAATTATAAATTGGAAATTGTATACGCAAACATTCTTCAAATATTTGATGTCTAAGCATGTATCTATTTTATTCGGGAAATTGCAAAACTTTAACCGAAATGGTGGATTTGATCGTAAATAGTCGAAATTCGTTTGTAAACGTGGAGTTTTGATTTATGAACATGTTGTCTGTCTAAGGTGGCGTTAAGTAGCCCAAACGTAAGGCACGTCCCTGCTTCTCTATCTCTCTTCAGTATCACACGACCGCTATAAAATCAATAACACATGATGTGGCACATGACACAGCTGCATTGACAATACCTTGTTCGATGTGTCCTCGTTACGTTTCCATTATTCGCGAGGTTTCGTGTTCCAAATTAGGCATGAACAAAGAACGACATGAAAAGGAGTGTAACAAATCGGGACTGCTACAGATTCACATGAAATTACGCTGTTGATCATTCCATGATTACTGAACAGTATTTACTATCAATATTTTAAAGAATTTTTAAACAAATACTTTTTACATCAAAATTTCCTACTCTTTGCTATGATCTCCCAAACATTTCACATATGATTATATACCATTGCGATTCATCATAAATTTCCATTTTCCACAAATCATATAGGTATCGAGTGTTTTAGTGTGTAATCACAGAAGACAAAGTGGAAGAATTACAGTACCCTATTAGGGAACAATTTGCTGAACTAAACATCGTAAAAATTTCATCAACTTCTATGAAAGTCCCTCTTAGATCGTTAACTCGAATCACAGTGTTTCATGCATAGATCACAGAGCTCGTATCATTCCCACTAAATGATAGTAATTGGGAATTGTACACCGTTGCAGAGGCTCTGTTAATCCAGATGCAAATGTTGTAAGCGTACGCAAAACTGATTATGTAACGGTTATACTGTTATACAGGAAGTTGCGTTGAGTGTATCAGCTGATTGCTGACCTCGATTTTGGGATTCCAGCCTTGGTATCCCAAATGGTACGACGATCTCGTTCCAAATATTTCTCTAAATGCTTCAAATACAGGACAAGACAATTATGTATTCGTAATACACTCACATCAAGTTTCTAAGCGGTAAGAAATTTCGAACTGATTACTTTTTTATGGAACATCGTTGAGCATAAAATTTTAATGAACATCCAAAACTTTCACATTCATTACTTTCGTGCCAAATTTCTTTATTGCGTTTCATTACTTTTAAAAACACGTCTTTGTTATTTTTGTTGTCATCTGTAACGATTTTTGTCGAATTAAATTGTATAAAACATTAGACCGATGGTCAGCCATTTTGCATTGTGAATTTTAATAAATCATTTATGTAGTCATTTTTGGTAGACTTCAAGTATTAAAACGATGTACCACAAGTACTATTTTATGCTCTTTTTATATCATCAAATTGTATTATATTATTAGGCAACATAAGGTATACCTCATTACTGAAGCACTGCTGTGTGAGGCCTACAGTCCGCCATTTTGCATTACGAATTTTAATAAATCATTTATGTAGTCATTTTTGGTAGACTTCAAGTATTAAAATGATGTACCACAAGTACTATTTTATGCTCTTTTTATATCATCAAATCGTATTATATTATTAGGCAACATAAGGATACCTGATTACTGAAGCACTGCTGTGTGAGGCCTACAGCCAGCCATTTTGCGTTACGAATTTTAACAAAATACTTATGTAGTCTCTTCTGGTAAACTTTCACCATTAAAATGGCGTATCACAAGTGCTGTTTTGTGATAATTTTATGTCAACAGTGACATAGACAAGCTACCAGTGAAGTGAGTAGATAATATGAGCGCAAATTTCGATTAGAAGTAAACGATGTTTGTTTCTCAAAGAAGAGATGAATAAAATTTAAATTCTATCGACCTGATATTGTGCATTCCGTGTCGGTAACACAGAGACGAAGGACTATTTTCTCATCGTGACGTCCAAAAGTTATTTTGAGAACGGAACAGCTAAGGTCGAAAAAAATCGTTCGAGTGACCGGACGCAAGTTACAATGGTACCTTTTGTACGAGGGCTAGAAGGGCCACAGGGTGATAAAATCGTCCAAGTAACTGTGAGTTAGCATCAACGAGCCGTCTAAAACGTTTATGAAACTCAATTAAGACGCCAGACGTAGCTCGCGTCACGCCTGGCAATTTAATCCAGTTATTTTTATCTTTTTCTTCGTTAATCATCTTTTCTCTCGTACCGTTAAACGCGCTTCTGGAAAATAACGAGGCGTTCCGTTTTGTGTTACGTGACTTCTGATATTTCAGTCTCGTAACAACCGCATAATTCTGATAACACGAGGAAAGAGACCAGCACGAAATTAAAAGGTGAATTTAAGCATGGTAAGGTTAGCAAAGTGAATGCAAATCAACCGCGAATTCAATATTGCCCAGATGATTGTCCGCCATGGTGTTTTATTATTCAGGACGGATGATCGATCGATGGACTTCCGCAAGAAGAGGAACCTGAGGTTACCAAACCATCAATTACACGAAGCACCGGGTATTACGTGGTTGTCTGGGTCGATCCAGATGTCTGGACGGGTCGATACGTTTATTCAGGTCTCTCTGAACTTGGTCCCAACGGGCGAAGAAGACCCCCCGGTCGTCAGAACCGGTCCTGAACACTACCTGTACAGATTGACCGATACCAACCTGTTCGTAAATACATAATGTTGGTTCTGTTCTTCAGCGTGTCTTCTCCTATCCTCTTCGACACACTTTGGAAGCTCTCGTGGGAATGAGCTGACTGACCGACTCGATTCAACCTGAAACTGAGGTTGGATCGAGTGTGGACTTTCTAGGAACGTATGATCCTGCCTTTGTTCGTACCTGATGCACATTCTGCTTCAAAACGGGAGAGATTTTGAAAACGATATTATCAGGACATAGAAAGTCTGACAATATTTCATGACACCAAAGTGCAGCTAAATAATACCTGTAATATATCACTTCGAAGCTTAATGCTTGTCAGATGGGATTACATGAATGCTTTGTTCAAATGTTTAGTGTAACATAGCCGCTCATTGGCCTCGAACGATGAATTGCTTACGATAAGCAAGAAAATGTACCCTGTGTATTTGGTTGTCTGGTATCTGACTTCGTGATGGAAAATTGCCTCAAAATGGCACATCGATTTAAAGCTTGAAGTGTAATAGAAATGTCTACATAAATGCTTTGTAAACGTTCTTATTGTGTTATGTCCGACCATTGACCTCGAGCGATTAATTGCTTGCTACAAACAAGATGTGCCTTATTTGGATATCTAACGTCTGACACGATTTCATGACATAAAAGTACTTCAAAATGGCACTTATAATACATCATTGTAAAGCTGGGATCTTGACAAAAAAGATTATATAAACACTTTGTTAGAATGTTTAATGTAAAATGACTGGCTATCGGCCTCAACAAGCAATGATTCAGTCACTACGAACAAGGCTGTAGATATAGGTTGGTTTGTGTTTGATATAGTTTGATAAAATGACACTTGTGATATATCAAATTAAAGCTTAAAGTCTCAAGAAAATAACTGCGTGAACATTTCATTCATTTAGTACAAAATAGTTTATTGTCAATTATAACAAACAATGAACAATTATAAAATATATCAAATGTAACTTTTTATGATTTATAACATAAAAGTTTCATGAAATAGCGGTCATGGTATATGAATTTGAAGATTGAGATCTAAAGAAAATTGCTACTTGTAGTCTTAATACAAATTAATTGATTCTTCGTTGCAGCGAGCGATTATACTTAAAAATAAATTGTCTAATTAAGTTACAATATTTTCCTTTTTAAGAACAGTCTGTTATAGAAAATTGTTCGCTCTTCTGTGACACTCTAACTGCCATTATTCTTTTCAATCATTGTGGCATTGTTATCGCGAATTATTTATGCTTCAGATAAGAGTGATAACGTTGTTTAAGTACAAATTATTTTTGCTACGAGTTCGAAACTTCCGGGTCGTAAGGATGTGCTTTCGTGCAAGACGCATTTGACATTCAGCCAGAATTGTGTACAGCTTCAGAACGAGTACACGGGCTTAAATAAAGGACAACTAGAAAGCTCGTTTCGATGTTGCCACAGCCTTGGGTCATTGATCAAGTTAACCGTAACGTTGGCAAATTGTCAGAAACATTTTCCAAAAGGACGCGATTTACACTTAGCATCGTAGACAGTTTTATGGGAATACTTATTTGAACGAAATCCAAACTTCCTTTTTATCAGCTGCCTCGCAAACTCGAATGTGGACAGAAATTATTCTTTATTTTCTGGAAAGTTTCAAAGTCCAGAGTCTAAAACGTTGAGAGTCGAATCTGTTGAAACAGTACTCGTAATCTTATTCTGCGTTGTCATTGGAAAAATGTTAGTATTCAATCAATATAGCGTTATTATGCTATCTTGGATGACCACAGTATTCCCAGTAAGCATTATTATGCATACATCGACGAACGAACAACAGAGCTGCTTTGGAAGTGACCGATGATTCATGCACTTTTATCGTGAGCAACCTCTAACACACAATTTCCATTGATAACGTTCATTAATTTTCCGAACGGAACTGCTTTCAATAGAACGACTCATCGTCGGACTCCATTCACGAGCCGTTTTCACGCGGTGCGATCTTCCTGTACTAAAACAAAATGGGGTCACATAGAGTGCACGGTTCGGTTACAGCCGAGGTTCAAAAATTTCGATGCTAGTTGTCTCGTTGGCGATCGAAGAATGCAACCCGGGATCGCTTTCACCAGGCTCGTGTGTGTACAATCTCTCCGCCACTTCCGGAATAGCGTGCATTCTTTCCATAAGTGGTGCGTTTACGCGTGGAACTAAATTTCAAGTTTTCCTTCTCAGCATTGCCGCGATACCATCTAGAACTATCATGGTGGATCGTGAATAACGGTGTTCGCACGTTTCAATGAGATCGCGTTGTCTCGCTGTAACGTTCTACGCCTTATGCAACTTGTTTGGATTTCAAAATACGTAACGGTTTCATGGCAATCTTCTTTCGTTTCAATCTCAATGACCAAGATTCACGTTTTCTACAGCTTGAAGTACCTTGACAACAACTATGCCGCTATTTGCAAACCATTTCGCTTTAAAACAGACGCTCGTTGTGTTAAGAATGCGTCGTAGCGAAAGGTTTAAGAAGAATAAAGTGCTTTGGCTCATTTTCGGCCATCGCGGTGGGCGGAGCTTACCGACTGTGACGTCGGAAATAAGTAAAAGGAGTAGGAAGCATCTGATGTTTGTCGTTCCGTTCCATCACGAGGCTTAAAAATTCGAAATCCTCGACTTTTGGATTCCCTCGAGTATCCTCGGTAGTTTTCGATTCTATGGGTGGGCGGAGCTTAGTTTGATGGCGTCAGGAATCAGCTGAGAAAATAAGAAAGTTTTCATGCTTTGTTTCTATTCGAAGACATTTGATATTTGTCGACAGTAGTCTTCATGGAGCATCAGAAATTAATGTTTTCAAATGTCTCAGGTCATCTTCCGTCATAGCAGTGGGCGGGGCTTGACGTGACAATGACGTCACAAGCTATTTAAAAGAGCGAGAGAAATTTCTCGGTTCATTTCCAACGTGAGATATTTGATATCAGACATTACAGAGCTTAGAAACAAGATTTTCGACCTTCCTCGGTTATCTTCAATTAGATTAGTGGGCGGAGTTTAACGACAGTGACGTCAGGAGACATCTAAAATTATAGAATGACTTCGTACCTTGTTTCTAACATGCAAAATTTAATATTCTCTGACCTGTCCATTCACGAAGAAATTTTTGAATTTTAACTTATATAATTTGAACGATGGGCGGGGCCTGGAGCCAATGACGTCAGAAATCATTTAAGTGTCCATAAGGACATCCGAACCCTTCAACGGCCGCAGTTGCCTTCGGTTGAAGGACTGGGCGGTGCTTGACATTGGGCGGACCTTCGGAGGCGTGGCTCAGATGTCACGGACCCGGTATTTATGGTGATTAGAACAATATGCGTGCCACGTAAGATGCTATTAATGCCGTGTTGTTACTTGGTGCGTGTAGTTAATTGTTTGCGAACAAAAAAGTATAATTCATGCAACAGTATCCGCGTCGACGGCGCTGTTAGGACCGATCTGCGTCCGGGAGCAGCTGGATGGTTCAGGAATGCCGCGAGAAACGGGAGTGAATGTAACACGCGTAGCGACGCGTGCGATATTAATATCGGCGTTTACGCCGCGCATCGAGACACCGAGGCGAGCATAATTTGTGCTCGTCATTCAGACCGGGTACATCCTCATTAAGCCGATCAGACCGAGTTTGCATGCATTACCTATATGAACGTGTCGCGGGACACGGTGTTTAGCGTGACAGAACAATGTAGCTAACCGCGAGTGACGGGTTTCTTTTAATCGCTTGAATTAGAGCCAGCTTTCAATTCAGCAGACATCTCCGATACACAAAATGTCTGTGAATGTCCCTCCCACGCCGTGTCGATATGTAACTACATCGTGTTCTGTTTACTTTCATCGAGTGACGGTGAACGGTGCCAAGAAATTGAATCGAGAAAGGAGAGGATGAAACAAATGCCGAAAATAAATTATACACAGGATGAAATTGCACGACGTATTTGGAGCGGCAAGCATCCCGTTCGTTCACGGCTTCCATCGAACAGTTACATAGCTTCTGTTCTGTCGATGGAACAGGACAGTTTAGTATTCTACATCATTGGAAAAAACAGTTCGTGCCTTTACATTCTCACTTTTCTAAGTTTTATGGTTCATTTCTGATGATATTGCAAATTTAGATGGGTATTGTGTAGTAGTGATTACAGGACGTTTGTGGGTGACATAGAATTTCTTACATTATGGGAGTTGTAATGGGAGGAGACAATCATAGACCCCACCTGGTATGGAAGAAGTAGGGAGTAGGCTCCACCCACTGTGGAAGAAGAAGGAATAAGCCCACTATGAGAGAAGTAAGGGATAGACCACACTCACTGTGGCAAGAGTAAGGGATAGTCTCCGCCCACTATAGGAGAAGTAAGCTACAGGCTCTACCCATTATAGGACGAATCAAGGGTAAACTCCACCCACTATAAAAGAACTCTGAAGTTGATACTCTCGGTTATAGGGGGAGTTGTGACTTAGAATGTAAATAGGAAATTTTGTTGAGAGAAATTGTATCGTGGTTTCTTTCTTTTTCTTCAGAAAGAATGGGTCGAGATATCAAAGGTAAATTCTGGGAGGAGTCTATTTTAGGCTCCACCTAATGAAGCTCCTCCCAATTCAAGTCTTTCCAACCAATCATTTATTAGGATTTTAGAGGAAAACACAATGTAATAATCAGACTTTTAATGCGTTCTTTTATCCTAGCTTTATTTCGTCTGAAGCTGTATTTCGTATGAAGGACCGAAAGCAAGTGGGAGGAGTCTAGTTTAACCTCCTCCCAAGCAAGCTTCGTCTAACTTAGACTTCTCCCACTGTTTTTAAACTTCCTGTTGCAAATGGAAGAGGTAGTGTAAGGGCTCTCATCTCTCATTCCTAAGCTTTTTATCTAATGGTAAGTATAATGGATGTCTTTGATTTAGACAGGGGAGGATGGAGTTAACCAATAGTGGGACATTCCTTCCCCCACTCTTTTTCACCGAGTGAGGACATCTATGTACAAAGATGTATCCAGAAGTGCTTACGCAGAAAATGATAATTAACAACTGCGAATTATAAAATTATGAATTATACTTAATTGTTTAGGACGTACATGACAGTTTTTTAAATGGTCTGTTAACGGAGGGTCGTCAGTGGTTCCACGTTAAGAGAAATGCAAATGTAAAAAAGATCTGTGAGATAAAGTGGAAAATTCCTCTCCCATAAAACCACTCTAAATTGAGGGAAGCCCGTGTTGCACGCGAGTGTACATAAATGGTCCACCATTTGTGTGCAGTATAATGATCGCCGGATTTATAACAGGATTGAACACAAATACGGCCTCTCGACCCATCAAGCCACGCTCGACGAGGAAGCCAACCCCTTTATACGCTCCATCGGTAACTTAATCAATAGAGACAAGAAGCATGGCACGCTTTTCACATATCGTATCTAAATACTTATACATTTATTTATCATATAAACGAATTACCGACTATGTTCTACTCTGTCAGAAATTATTGTCTGAAAGAAAAACCTACTTACTCGGTACGATAGACTCTCATTATATTGCCATATACGTAGCTATACCAATATAGACATACCATAGATAATTCTTTAAGTTGGCAATATATTAAATTGCTAAAAAATTAGATCTTCGCAAAGTCTCATGTGCTTGGGGCATCACTAGCGAATATGGCAATATAACGAGAGTGTAATGTACATTTACGTTAGTTGAAGAATTCCTAATCGTATTTTTTGCGTCTGAGGTCATAATTGATCCGCTGTTATGTCTCCTTACAATTACAAGCGATCGATGTTTGATTTTCATTTGGATAATGAATGAGAACGAAGGTATTTGAGCATGATGGAAACAGAGTGAAACGTGAAGTAACCTCATCGTGAAACAAGCTTCCTAACTGCTTATGGTAACGAATTTAGCTGGCTTCGGATAAACTGACCAACATTACCCGTATTACGGCATCTGTAGCACGTTCGTGCTAGTCCACTTTGATTAGGCTTTAGTTACATTTCGCGTCGTATTGTGCAATGCTCAGCGAGCACGGATTTAATTATTTAACGATTTTTATCTGCGATAAATATATATCCTATTTATTCAAGAATGTTGATGCAGAAATTTGATGAAGTAATTCATTTACACACGAATGATCACAATTACAAACGAAGATATCTAATTTGATAATGTTTTTATAAATAATAAGTGATTATAAATATGTATCTCCGTTTTTTATCAATGAAAACACGTGTAGTTTATTGATTTATAATTTAGCTGCTAATTAATACCATAAATTGTAATTATCCTAATAGAGCTACTTGTCTGACATAAGTGTTAATGAGCGTGGCAATACAATTTTCAACTTTTTATAGATTTATAAAGATTTGAGAGAAATATGAAATTTTGCAACTTGTAGTTTTTCAAACTTGAAAATTTTTAATTTAATAATTTTCAGTATTTTTAGCTAGTAATTTAAACATGCGTTGTCTGCAGCACAAAATACAAAAAATTTATCTATCAGTGTTTAAATATTTTTACATTTATTGAAATAAAAATATTTGTATATCTATCAATTGCAAAAAAACTTTTAAAATGAACGATTCAAATCGTGCGTATTTTGAATCAGTAAATAATTGTACTCGTTTTTATTTCAATAAATGTAAAAATATTTTCCAAGTACTAATAGACAAATTTTCTTTATTTCATGCTGCTAGATAAAGTAAGTTTAAGGTGCTAGCTAAAAATAATTTAAATCGTTAAATGTAAAATATTCAAATTTGAGAAACTGAAAGTTTTAGAGTTTGCTACGACTTCACCCTTAAGAGTCCCTCACATGTTGCATCGCGTAGCCTCCGTGTGAATGCACCTTGCACCAAGTTCCATGCAGTGAAGCGTTCAGCAGAGGACGTCAGTTGTGTCTCGACCGCCGCACAGTGCGGGTGCACCCTGTCTCTGGGACTAATTCGCGTGCGTATAGTATACACTTTGTGTTTTTTTGAGGACAAAAGCATGCGTGATTCAGTGTCGACAGTGATATCGTGTGGTTCATCTACGGTGTGAGTTAACAGCGTTCACGAGAGTCATTAGCCAACCATGCCAAGGTAAAGATCTTGTGTTACCACTTGTGTGATATCGGTTTGTGAGTGAATGTGATAGATGGTTTAATCGAAAATACTTGATGGATTGCGTGTATCTACTAATACGAAAGTTTTGTAGTTTTAATGCTCTTCTATTTGTAGTTCGTGCTTTTTAGATTGAAAGGGAGTTTGAAGAATATTTTAGGAAATAATTGCGAAATTTAATTATGTATCTATAATAATACTATACAATTTATACCTTGTATAAATGTAGAAAAAAAGTGAATTCAATTCAGAAACTAAGTTTTTACACAAAAATTGCAAAATTTAATTACATATCAATAATTATGATTAATTAGTTTATAATTTGATTGATCAGTATAATTTATATCTTCATAATGTGATAATCTGTATATTCTAAATGGAAATAAAAAAAATTTTCTCGACCCAACAAGTAATCTCAACATCCACAAATATTTTTCAAATAAATTCAAAATCAATAAAATATTAATCGAAATGTTCCCAATATCACATACACCATATCCAAAGCATCTCATACAAAAACCCTTGACCTCGATAAAACACTAATAGCAGATAATTCGAATTGATCGATAATGACTAATAATTATAAATAATTGATTCGATCCAATCACGAAGAAAAAAGACGATCATAGTAATCCAGCATACCAGAAGTTATTCTTTGAAGAGAAGAATATGCGGAAGAGAAATGGAATGAAGGAAACTGATTTCTGGATTTAAAAAGACTCGAGCAGCATGTGATATTAAAAGCCTGTACATGCGTGCATACATAGTAAATGTCGGACACGGTCTAACGATTGCACGCGTGATTACGAACACACCTGTACACGTACGTTCGCGAATGAAAGAGATACGGCGGAGAGCAAAGAGATCCAGTTATCCTAGTTTTCAAAGTCGTCAAAGTTCGTCGAGATGACGAACACTTCTATAAGTCAGTAATTGGAGGACACTGGTAAAAAGAGAACAAGTGGCTGCTGCGACTAGTTAAACTTTTGTTTCGTTAATTTCGTATGTTGTTACCTGTGCGCACGCACGTTAACTGCACGGTTCGTTGCTTCCACGTATGTGTACGTTACGTACGTGTGAATAGGTGCATGCACGTGCATCTTGTGTGCACTTAGGTGAATATCTTCTTCTTCTGCTTCTTCTTTTTTTTTCGGTTTTCAAATACGGATGCTAGTTACGTTCTGCACGAAAGCTCGCTCTAGATTAATCAAGGATCCGAGGAATCTTGGAAATCGTTAGTTCAGGTAGCGTGTTGCGATTCTTTTCATTTGTGCGCTAGGGATTCTTCTGTTATTTTGCGTGCGGTTTTGCGTGTTGGGAATTTTGGGATTTGCGGATAGCGATTTTGGGATATTGGTAATTTGACGTTCGAGATTTTGGACTTTGGAATTATGGAATTTTGCGAATTTTGAATTCTGGTGATTTTAGAAATTTGGGACTGAGTTATAGGGATTTTGGGATTTGGGAGTAGGGCAGTTTGGGGATTTTGGTTTTTTGGGACATTGGTAATTTTACGTTTGGGATTTGGAAGTTAGGAAATTTGTGAATTTTGGAGATTTTATAAATTTGGGACTGGTTATAGGGATTTTAGGATTTGGAAGTAGAACAGTTTTGGGATTTTGGTTTTTTTAGAACATTGGTAATTTTACGTTTGAGATTTTGGACTTAGAAATCATGGAATTTTGGGAATTGGAAGTCGAGCAGTTTTGGGATTTTGGTCTCATTATTATCTGTACAATTAGATAATAATAATATTACCTAAACGATAGAAATAATATTATAAATTAATATATAGGTAGTTAATAATGATATTACTATAATTAATAAATAATAACAATAATAATTATTATTATGTTAGTAATATTACGTTTAATTAGTTAGTAACAATGATGTACTATAATTAATAAATAATAACAGTAATAATTATCATTACAAATAATAATATTAGAAATTAGCAATATAGTTAGTTACTAATAATAATAATATAAATAATATTACGTCGAGTAATAACATCATATTCGCATTTTCCAAAAAGAATAAAAACCAAAAGCATGAAAGGAACAGTGAAAGCAGTTTCTTTCCGTGAACGCGAATCACTTCCTACTACTAAAATTTTTTCCCTGCGAACATTAAACTGAAATTCCAACAAAAGCTTGGAAAATGGATGAAAACTGCAAGCGCAGTGACACTGAGAATGGGCTTGAAGTATTCGGAGCGTAAAGGTACCGACAAATTTCAGTGGTCGCGTTTCATCTCCAGACAGTCAAGATGGTCGTCTTTCTCGTCGAGATTTCATTTTTATCAACCAACCAAATGCACAAATGCCCGGCGACTCTGATAACAATTACTAATTCGAGATAATAATTAACATTTTACGCTCCGAAGCACTTTTGTTCTTGACAAGTTGCTACTTTCCAGTTGAAAAGCTTGATGAATTTTTTTCAGGCTGTGTTTTCTCTTGTTAATTGTCATTGTTGTCTGTTTTATTGTGTTTGTAGATTTGGTTAAAGATATTCATTTAAAATTAAAATGATCAAAATTATTTACTTAAAATTAAAAGTATAATTAAAATGATTAAAATTGTTCATTTATTTAAAATTAGAATTATTAAAATTATTTATTTACTTAAAATTAAAATAAAAATTAAGATGATTGAAATGATTTATTTACATAAAATATAAAATTTGTTAAAACTTATAAGATATTTCACGGACGAGCTTTATGGATATAAATTTTATTTACTTCCTAGTTTTCAAGCGAGGAATTCAATTTCAATAAAAATGAGTTACGTAGTTTGAATATTGATAATCATCGTCATGTGTCTATTTAGCTTGTAAACAGGGTCAGATCCCTGATATAGAGGGACATTATTCTATAAACGAAGATCCGATTAAATAGTCGTTGGGAAAAGTCAAGGTTAATGACAAACGTTAGGGTGCCACGTTGCTTTGATTAAGGTTAAAACCTACATCAAACTTGGACGTTATTCAATTTTGTATCGTAAAAGACAGTTTATTTTTTAAAAATAAGAAAAAGATGTGGTATTAACATAGAGTTATAACCAGTTTGCTTAAAAGTTATAGCAACAATGTAAAATGACTTCAAACTGCGTTGAATAAATATGAATGTTATATTTATATAATAAGTAGTAAAAAGTTGAGACACCATGTATATACTGTACACAGGTGTATACTACTATATATGTATTAATTTTTTGTTTAGATAAAATTAATGGTTATATTAATTTTTATCTGGACAAATAATTACTGTTCATAGCAATTTTTATCTGGATAAATAATTAATGTTCATATCAATTTTTATCTAGATAAATAATCAATGTTTATACCAATTTTTATCTACATAAAGAATTAATGTTCATATCAATTTTTTATCTAGATAAACAATTAATGTTCATATTAATTTACATTCTATCGTTCGTATATTTCTATTTTATTTTCAATTTCAAATGAAATGCGCAACAGATTCGAAAAATTTCTAAATCCGTACATTTAACAGTAAAAAATGAACGAATGGTAAAATCTTTCCTTATATTGCAATTGTCTCCGTTATTATTATTAGGCACTGTACCGTGTCGAGTACAGTTACCCTACGTCCGTAATATTCTCGACACCGAGGCAGGATCTCTTGAAAGAAAAAGAAACCTGAAGGCTGTGTCACATGTGTCTCCCTAAAAGTGGCCTGCAAAAAGAACAAAATAGAAGAAGACCGTGGGGAACAGTTTGCGTGTAGATCGCGATGAAAGGATTTGAATTCGGATCGATGTTGAAACGAGTCTTGATAAAAAAAGCCCTTTTGTTCTCTCTAGACAGCCTCTCGAATTGGAGAGGTCTGTGCAGTCATGTATTGTCGCATCTACATTTTGCCAATTTCTTTCTCACTTTCGACGAATTAAAATAAACAATCGTATCAAGTGAATGTACTCAGCAACCGTTAGAAACCATTGCTTATTTCGTTTGAATACAAATTATATACTAATTGATGTATTAAATGTACTCATTAGCAATCATTTGCGACCTGTGTTTATTTAGTTTGATTAAAAATAATAAATTGATATATTAATATTAAAACGTACATAAATACATTACATATCAATAAAATTCTTTACAAACTATGATCAAATAGATGTTTATTAATGAACAGATGCTGTGCAAAATAGTATTAATTTAAACTAAATATTGATATAATAATTGCAATACTAAAATAGAATATAATTAATTAAAATTGCGTGAAATTAATGAATTTATGTTTCTTTTAAATTATTTTAAGAGTAGTTCATATTAGACAAGAGTGCTTAGAATTTTCTTTTCATCAAAAATTTCTATAAAAACCGTCATCTTATCAATTTTTTCACATTTCTGAATTTTGTTCATATTCAACGTTTTACTGAAATCAGCTGTGAAATATGTTGAAACTTTCAAAGATTATTTATGATTTTTTGCAAGTTAAAATAGGTAGCTTCCTTGTAAGTGACTGGGGTCTTACACGTCCCGGTGTGCCAAGTTATTCTGATGAAGCATGGCCGTTAAAGGTTAAAATTAAGGAATACAAAAAATGGACTAATAACTGACCTCGCAGGTAAAATTTTTCTTTGCGGCAGCTTCGAAACAGGTCTCTGTAAAATCTGAAAGAGTCTAGGAACCACGATTCTCTAGGGAAATGAGAGTGTTTCTATAGCAACACCTTGGGCGATTCACGTTTTCAATAGCTCTGGACGGAGCGAAATAGATTGGTGATAGTGTGAGTTTGTCGTTGAAGAAATCGTCTGATGGTATCTTTGAAGAAGGCACTTGGCGGGTCAACATACTGGACAAACGTTGCATCGCGAGAAATAGTTGTTTCTATTTGACCTAGATAACGAGCTTCATCGAGCTTGGTATTTAAGAACTTCTTAGTTTTACTAAGAATCGTTGGCTCGATAACGGAGTTCTGTTCGATTTGATGATTTTAGAAACAAATAAGACTTTGGAACTTTGGAATGTTTAGACTTCGGATACATATTTGGTAATTTAGAATAATGGGAATTTGGAATATTTGAATACTGAATATTTGGAACATTGGGAACTAGGAATATTGCAAATTGAGAGTATGTATAGGAAATTTGAAAATTTCGAACCTAGGGTAATTTATGTTGTTGATTACTTGGAACCTAGAGAAATTTGAATATTTAGGAACTTTTGGAACCTAGCGAAATTTAAGTCTTCGCAAAATTGGAACCTCAGAGATTTGAGACTTTGGGAATTTGGAATCTAGGGAAATTTGAGTCTCCGAGAACTTGAAACCTAGAGAAATTTGAGTTTGGGATTTTGAAATCCATGGAAATTTCAGACTTCAGAAAATTTGGAATCTAGGGAAATTTGAGTCTCCAGGAACTTGAAACCTAGGAAAATCTGAGTCTTTGAAAATTTGGAATCTAGGGAAATTTCAGTCTTCGGAAATTTGAGTCTGGGAATTTGGAATCTAGGGAAATTTGAATATCCGGGGACTTGACACCTAGGGAAATTCGAATCTGGAAATTTGTAATCTAGGGAAATTTGAGCCTCTGGAAACTTGAAATCCAAGGAAATTTTAATATTTGAAAACTTGGATCCTAGGGAAACTTGGAACTTGGGGAAATTTCAGTCTGGAAACTTGAAACCTAGGGAAATTAAGAACTTTACATCTCATACTTGAGAATTTCGAAATTTGAGACTTGGGACTTGAAATCTGAGAGTTTGAGACTTTAAATAATTAAAAATTAAGGATTTTATGCATTTATAAACTCGGCACATTGAGGCTTTGGACCTCATAATATTATAAAGCCATCACGAATTAGCTGCACAAAAATATCTTATTTGCAGTGAAATTCTACTTTCAACAATCCATTTTTACGTGACCTGAAGTCGGAACGAAAATAGCCGTAAGTTTGAATCGTGTAATATTACACGATTGGACGTAAAGGCGATAAGTGCAGCGTATAACTCGCATTTCTATAGTCGCGCAAAGTAAATTGCTCGTGAGGCACAATCGTCGTTTTCTTGACAACGAAAGTTGTAGTTACGTTCAGTCGAAAACGGGTCACAAAGTTATTTCCTGCTGGTCCAAAAGTACGCGACTGGGATGAGGCGAATACTTGATATAAAAGGAATTCGATACAGCGTTCAGGTCTTCGCTTCTTCCTGTGCAGTTGGCGCACGTAGTTGCTTTTAAAGGACGTCCATTTCCTCGGTCGTTGTATTCTCAGCATTGTTCCTATCTGACACGAATTTTCTTTCCGCCTATTACGATATTACTATTCTGCAACTATACTAATACATTAGTATTATATTATTGTAATATTCTAATAATATAGTCTGCATACTATATGTGCTGTGACTATAACATTGTATTTCTACTATGTTACTATTATACTATTGTATCGGTATTATAAGTGTATTACTATTATATTACTATATCAGTACTATACCATTGTATCACTACTATAAGTTATAACTATACTACTATACTTGTGTATCACTGCTATTTTATAAGTATACTGCTATACTATTGTATCAGTATTATAACTATATTATTCTTGTAGTACTTTATCAGTACTGTGTTATAAGTATGCTACTATTCTACTTCTATATCATTACTATGTTATAACTATACTACTACTATATTACTGCAGCTATATTATGTTATTGTAATGTACCAATTATACAGTGCATATACTGCGTTATTCTTATGTTGCAACTATACTACTATATTATAACTATACTACTACTATAATACCGCAACAGTACTTTGTTACTATACTAATAATGTGCTGCATATACTGGGTATTACCATGATGCAACTATACAACTGTAGTAGTACTATGTTGTAACTATACTGCTACTATTCTGCTACTATTCTGCTACTACTACTATACTACTATACTGTGTCACCATGATATAACTATATTCCTACTATGAAACTACATCACTATTATTTTGTTATAATATTCTAAGAAAATAGCGTATATACTGTATTACTATTATACTACTACTATACAACTATACTAATATTATGTTGCTATACTGTTAATACATAACTAATATATTCTTACGTTACTATTACACTATAACAACTAACGTTACTATATTACAACTATTCTAGTGTCTCGCATTCTAACAATTATTACGTTATTGCACTATTACTATACTATTGCCTTGTTATAGTTATCTATATTTGTACAGTGTTAGCACTTCACTTGTTTAACCTTGTTTTTTCTCTACCTTTTTCTCAAGATGTTTAAATACAGAACCACTACTGTAGAAGTGTATTTTACCCTTTCTCAAAAAATACTCTTATCCGTTTATTCAAGTTTATCGCATAATACAAAACAACATGATGGATAATTGTTTATATCTTGTTGATAAATCTGTAACCGGAAAAAATGTTATAATCTACCGACAACGAAATTGAATATACTCGCCTTTGTTCTTGAGCGAATAATAACAGTTTAAATGTGTTTACTTCGGTCAAAGTACAATTGGAATATTCCATTTAAAAAATATTTATATATATAATATAATTTTATTTGCTAAATTTAATTACTGGTTTTTTAGAACAAGGTTTTATATTTAAATGATATTGTAGTATAAATATTTTAGGAGCAATGACATCGAAATAGAGATTAGAGATTGTAACTGTTCGAAAATTCTTATGAACTTATCATATACAAATACAAATGTTCAATATACTTATTATCATCTACAAATACAGATGATCGATGACGTTTCAATAACCAAAATGTAAATACAAGTGTCACAATACGAAAACATGCAGCAGGTGGAAACGTTAAGTGGGACACGTTTTAATGAATCAAAAGTCGGATTCAATTAATCTTTGATGGTGATTTTTAAAAAGATATTGAAATGAAACAGAACTTCATTTAATTGTTCAAAACCTTATTCAGCAAAAATTTATATTTTTAATTTGTATTTATTTTTTATTCTATAATTTGCAATTTATAGGGTTAAAAAATATTTAAGTACTTTCTCAGTTTATTTTAGTTAAAAACTCAATAAACAGAAATTCTTAAAATATTTTTCTTTTTATTAATTTTAATTAAAAATTCTTAATTGTATTTTGACGAATTTCACTCGTGACATACTCACAGCTCAAATGTAACAAACTACGCCAAATTTGAATATTTTTCAATTTGAAAAGTAGGCTCAACTATAATTTTTGTATAGTCAAAAATTGCTGAGAATAGTTTGGCAAGTACAAAATTATTATTATACTTTGTAACTGCAAAATATTATTATATAGGTTTTCTCTCCCCTTTCTTCTTCCTGGTCGTACCTTCCCATTGTTCCTGGGGTCTTGTTAGTCTTTTAATTTCCCATCTCCCAAAGTCTTTTCTGTGTAGTTTCCTTACCCCCAACTATCCCCCCCCCCCCCTTTTCCTTGTTTTACTCCCCTTTCCCCCACTCCCCACCTGTTTCGAAGCTCGGAATATTGTCTGTTTCCAACTACCCCCCTTAACCGTGATCCAAAGTCATAACAACAATTCGATACGGAAAGGATTTTTTTTTTTTCGCTTCGCGCCGGGGATTCGATCCCGGGACCGCTCGATCGTCGATCCGAGCCCCTACCGACCGAGCCACCGACGCCCCAGTCTTGGTACTTCATTATAAGGATATCCTTCGTACAATACTCATCGGTACTCGATTATATTTTAATGTTCCCGATAAAATAAGCGTCTGCGGTTTATTAATAAATAAATTGTACGGCAAGGGGTTAAAATACTCCTCTTATTAAATCATTCAATATTTTCATATTTACTTAAAATTATACTAATATTAAATTTTCATTATAACTTCCTTCCCTCATAAAATTTTAACTGAAAGCACAATGAATAAAAATTCTCAATAAAATTTTTTTTAATTTTAATCATTTATTTTTTTTTTAATCCTCGCAGATTAAACTAATACAAAATGATAATACGTTATTCAATAATTCCTTACGAAACATTCTATGTGTATAGAATTTATATGCAAAAAATACAATCAACCACCATGTTACGTAGTTTCAACATTTCAAACGATGCGAATAAACTATTTGTTACTAAAATACCAGAATCTGTGTCTAACCTTTACTTTAAAATAGAATATTGCGGCTATCACAGGAAGTAAAGTATTCTCAATAATAAAAATAGAAAGATGAGCTCACGTTTGCGTTCATTTACCGTACAAGCGCTATATATACAGAAAAGATAAAAATAACAATGTTAGAGAGGCTTTTACAGTCGTATCGTTATTGTCAAGCAAGAAGACAAACTTTGTCCGCCATCTTAACCGCGTCAATTTTATCTAGCTACTAGTTATTTCGTGTAGTTCTCGTCGGTTCGTTGCTGACGAAGACGTTAAACACGTTTATCCACGACGCCCTGTATCTTATCGGCATTCTTCAATTCGGCTGTAATCGGCAGACACTCTGACGTTTTATCGGCAAAAGCAAACATGATGTCAGCGATCGAAAAAGGCGAACAGCATTTTTCTGTTGATCCACGATACGCTGTTACGTTGATCGATCCCTCGATTCAACGCCTCGTATTGATTAATCGACGGATCGCGTTTTTTAAGTTTCTCGCTTAAATATTTATTTATAAATCGTGGAACAGGTGATTTAACGCGCATAACGGCTCGATGAAAACCCGTACGCGTTGTTATTCCCAAGCTGGAAGCGATAATCGTGACATAAGGGGATAAAACAACCGGTGATTCATTCTGAAATTGTCTGTCGTCAGCTTCTTCGTTCAGCTAGCGTTTATATAAAGACGATGATTAATCGCCGAAGTTCGTCGCGGCTTTCCTTTGCATTACAGGGAACAATTTTTTTTACAAATTAATAGAAACATAATAGTAATCACAAGGTAAAGTCGATTATCTTGTACAACAAACTCTCGTTATGTAGCCATCGATGATATATGACTCGACAAATTTGTGTGAGTGGCAATATATTGAATTGTTGCACACCATGGATACTAATCGCGTAATACTCTAACATATAAGATCGCAATGCATTAAAATGTAATCCGTGAGGCTTTAACGCACAGATGTATCGTGTATGAGGCCATAACGGACGTCATTTTAGTGTGTGAAGCCATTACATACGACTTTGTTTTGAGGGAGACCATATACACGTGGCCCTAATGTGTGAGGCCATCACGCACATGGCTTTGGTGTGAGGCAGTGCAGATTGTGGCTTTACCACCGCAGGCCGTAATATGTGAAGTTAGGAATTTTCGTGTGAGTTTATAATCCTTGAAGCAGTAACGTGTGGCATCATAACGCACTAATGCACGCGTGAAGCCAACACTGAAATAAACCGCATAATGTCATTATGCCTGTGAGGTTTTAACGCATTTAGATTTGGTACGTGAGGTTGTCATGTATGTGCACGTAACGTGTGAGGTCATAATATATTAGCATACCTAGCGTGAGGCAATACTATATCCATCGGTTGTTGGACTATAATGCAAAAGACTATAACGCATAAAGTCATGACGTATCTCTATGATATGTGAGAATGTAATACATGTATGTGTTGTGTGTGAGGCCGTAGCACGTGTCTCTATAACGTGTACGTCTGTAATACGTAGATATATAACGCGTGAGGTCTTAACACATTGGTTTTAATGATGAATGTTTAGCATGTGTGGCCATAATATAATCTGAAACAAGTGAGGCCGTATTATACATAACAACTGATATATATTTAAGTTACACAACTTCAAAAGGCGATGTTATAGAAACATGTAGCATGTGAGACCGCAATGTTTCGGACGCATTCCGAACCGTAAGGCCGCAGTCCACAAAACTATAACGTACGAGGCCGAACACGCGAGACGTACAATTTACCGCGTAGAAATGATTGGTTGTCAAGGTTGCCGAGATTAATATTAAATGTACTCGCAAACAAGTTCGTTAACATAATACTATAATACTTCACATAACGATAACACTTTAAATACGTAATAAAACGACGTCGCTATCAGCACTTTGCCAGAATCTAGATAGTGTCAAGCCTCATTCCCTCACGAAAAGAGAGTATATATAGAGCGGAGATTACGTGTACACGAAGAATGAAATGTACGCATATACTCGTTCGCGTGTTTACTTTGTACAATAAGGTTGGCGAAAGAATACGGCAAAGTCTTTTCAAATGACCCGATAAGATCTCCGGTAGCCGGTAATGCTAGAATCAACTAATCAGCACAAGTCGTGGCGCCTACGAGATCGTTGGTAACACGGTGCTTATCGAGCCGGTGGAGCAACATTCCTCGCTTCGGAATCAGAATGACCGTACCCGTTCCCCCATGGTTTGTAACAGGGACGGCAACAGGGCAACTTTTTGGAGCTATACGATACACTATAGTGTATTACCAACCTCGGATACATAGAGCACTGTTAGCCTCAAATAGATCATTCTGAGTTGTTGAGACATGAGGATTTTGTTACAGAAAGATACACTGTTAGAGGGTATACTGTACAAAGTGTAGGAGGTATTTTAAGGATTATATTGTGTGATGTTACACTGGAGAAGGGTACACTATGCAAGGTTACTATGGATAGTTTTATTGTGGAAGGTTACACTACTAATGGTTACACTGTCGACAAAGTGTGGGAGGTACTTTGAGGATTATTATATTGTGTGATGTTACACTAGAGAGAGGTACATTATGCAATTATAGTGTGGAGGGTTACAGTATAGAAGGTTACACTGTGTAAGATTACACTATAGAAGGTTACACTGTCTAAGATTACACTATGGAAGGTTACACTCTGTCAGGTTATACCTTGGAACATTGTATTGTAGAAAATTACACTATGTTCGATTATAATGTGGATACACTACGCAAGATTATTCTGTGGACGATTACACTATGACAAGTTGCAACACTACACTGTAGAAGATTACTCTATCTAGAGTTATAGTGTGGAAGGTTAATATCTAGAGTTGCACTGTAGATGGCTACACTATGCAGAGTTACACTTTAGAACATTACACTACTCGACTATAAAAAGTGTTTTATGAAATGTGATTAAACACCTACACTATGTAAAGTTACACTACGAGATTGAACTACACCAGGTGGTCTACAGAACATTACACTATAAAGAAGCAAATAAAAGTGTTCATTTTGTATACACATATAACATTAACATCAAAACTACAATGTCAGTCAATTTATATTCCAAAATTTATTTATATGCTTTTTTGAAATCACTGCTGACTTTTATCGAAATAAAAAAGTAATACGTATACTCAATTATGTTTTATCGTTTGTTTATTTCCCCACTTCATTTAATATTGAAATATGACTTTGTCAGTCACTGATATTTTAATAGTTCATACGAATACTTCATGATTTTTTAATAATATATAAAATTGATATTATTAATATTGATTGTTCACACGAGTGGTTCATAATTTTTTATAGAATTCATAAAATGGAACTGGTATTCATGTTATATAATTCATGTGACGTTATGTAGAAATATTTATCTTATATAACATTTTTCCATAAATATTGTCTGAGAGACATTAAGGTGATGATTGTTCGCGTTATATTGTTCCAAAAGATTACCCTGATGTCCGTCCCTGACCCGCAGTGAGGCTCGAGAGGATCCTCCGTGAAGGTGCAGTGGCTCGTCACGGTTGCACTGGCATGTGCGTGTGAACGTGAAAGGTGAAACAGGAAACCATTTCGTTCACCTGTTCCACTGGTCGCCGAAAATCGAACCTCACGGAACCTTGATCCGACCTTCTCCTCCTCCGCATAACATGGAACATAAACGCCCCCGGCTCTGCTGACCCGACAACATTCCTCTGCCCACGTTTCTTCTTCCCCTATTTCGTTCTCTCTTTCCCTTCGTTTTTACACCGTTCCGTTCCTTTTCGTTTGTTTATCGACTTCTGTCCCGCGCACACGCGTATCAACGTTTCTGTTGCAACCACCGCAGAAATAACAAAAACGACGCAAAATTAGATTTACACACGTCGACAAGACCGACTGCCGCTATTTTTATTTTCAACGTTTGTTCGCAGGTGAAAGGAATTTCTCGACTTAGGCTAGGATGTCACATCACAGCGACGATAACATGCTGATAGCAACCTCGGACTCCTTCTGGGAGCCGGGTAATTACAAACGGACGACAAAAAGGATCGAGGATGGACACAAACTGTGCGACAGTTTGATAGCTCTGGTACAGGAGAGAGCGGAGATCGAGAAGAGTTACGCGAAAGCGTTGAAAAATTGGTCGAAGAATTGGAACGATAAGATTGAGAAGGGACCTGAATATGGCACCACCGAGGCAGCATGGAAAGGAGTACTCGTTGAATCCGACAGGTTGTGCGATCTTCACCTCAGGGTCAAAGAGAACCTCTGCAACGAAATCATTCTTCACGTGAAATCGTGGCAGAAGGACACCTATCACAAGGTACATCCTCATTAACAATAACTTTCATCGCCACTCTGACACCGATTCATGACCTAAAAGTTTTTCGGAACGACGCTTATGATGCAGCAATTTTAAGATTCATGTTTAACAAAAAAGACTACATAATCATTTTGTTAAGATTCTTTAGATGAAATGATTACCTAGTGGCCTCAAAGAGAAATAGACCCATTATTGTGTATTTCAGTTAGCTAATATTTAACGCGGTTTAATGACGTAAAAATATTTCAAAATGCCACTCATAGAGTATTAATTTAAAGCTTGAAACTTAATAAAAAAAGGAGTATATAACTGTTTTGTTGAAATTTTGAGTCTATACGGATTAGTTGTTGGCCTCATAGGCTGAATATCAGTTATAATTGTGCTAAGTACACTAGTATTTGACATAAATATACAGCAAAATAACACATCATATTCTAGCTTAAAGTCTAACAAAAAAAATCACGTTAACCATTTATTAATGTTTCTAATACAAAATGGCTGTTTATTTGTATCAAACTGTGATCACCTTTGAAAAAGTCTAACAATATTTGATAACGTAAAATTGCTTCGAAATAGCACTTATGGTACATCAATTTAAAGCTTAGTGCATAACAAAAATAACTATTTTAATCTACTTCTGGTGATTTTAATGTAAAATGTCAGTACAAACACCAAATAGGGTAAACAGTGATGATTTCGAAATAAAAAGTATCTGACAATTTCATGACAGAAAACCACTTCAAAATAGCGCTTGTGGTATGTCATTGTAAAGCTTAAGGCTTAATAAAAAAGCCTGTGTAAAAGTTTTGTTAAAATTTTTTATGCAAAATGGCTGATTATCGGCCTCAAGGGGGAATGGATTAATTGTAAACAATAAGATGTACTCTGTTAAATTGTAATGTTTGACATGATTTAATGCCACTGAATGACACTTGTAACATATCAAATTAAAGCTTGAATTCTCAAAAAAGGAACTACGTAAACATTTAATCGATATTCTTAACACAAAATGGCTGACGCATCATTGAATCGAGTAATGTATCATAGTTATTTTCAGTAATCCTTAAGATTTAAATGGATAAATGCTATTTAGTAATGCGTGTCATCAAATCCATCAGGCTGACATAACATCTCCAATGAATATTATTCAAATCTCAAGAACCGAGGTTTTTCTGTAAAGAACGACTCAGAGCGTTGAATATGTATTGATCCGAAACGCATGTTTGTTTGTTGCAGTCGATGATGACCCTAAAGGAACGCAAGGAAATGGAGGACGCGTTCAAGAAAGCGCAGAAACCATGGGCGAAGCTTTTGCAGAAAGTCGAGAAAGCAAAATCAGAGTATCACAACAGCTGTAAAACAGAACGAACCGCGGCGAACGTGGAAAGGAATGCTTCTGCTGATACTTCACTTTCGCCAGACCAGGTAAAAAAAAACGAATGTCCGCGATTAACATTGATCATAGCTATTGACGGGTTACGTCATTCTCGTTCATACGTTTATCGACGATTAGCGCAATCGTCGCGTTACGTATTCGAGTCACATTGTATTTGTCATTTGTTCGTGTTCGCTTTTAAAAGCTGTGCACCGAAGGGACATCGTTTCGAATCGCAGATCCAATTGAAAGTGAATCTGCTCGTTTAAAATTGATTCGACGCGTTGCTCAAAATAATTAGAGATCTTTTTTCATTTTTCAATCGAACGCGTCAAAAGAAAATGGTTAAATCATCAAGGTATACTTTTACTTGATGCCTCATAATTTTTTGTTTGCACAATATAATAACAAAATCCTACTGAACTGCCAATATAGAATTATTTCAGTATTAATTTTAGTTTACAACTTATTATATTGCCACGCTATATATTGCCAATGAGAAAGTTTTAAAAGCATGTCTGTTCTCATTAACGATAATCTGACGAACATTCATGAAGGCTGTCGATAATGAAGTCCTCGTTCAAACTCAAGTTTAACAACTTTAAGATTAGATTGTTGATTCACCGATTTATGATTTTGAGGTATTAGAACTCCGAGACTGAAACATTGGGATTATGTAACCTCGATGCGTTGGAAATCTTAGAATTTTTGAAACTTGAGGCCTTAAAACTATACGAATCATTGTTAGGACTTTGGAACTAAGAACCTTGAGGCTTGAAAGCCTTAATATTTTTTAACTGTGATATCCGGTAAAACTTGCAATATCGAAACCTTGAGGTCTAAAGTAGCTTGGAATCATAAAACCTTGAGGTCAAGAAAGCTTGGAATCTTGAAAACTTGAGGCCTAGGAAAATTTAAAATTGTGGAATCTTAAGGCCTTGAGAACTTTAGAATTCTGCAACCTTGAGGCCTCGAAAATTTTAGAATTTGTGAGACTCGAAGCTTTGCAACCTTGTAATTTTGAAACCGTGATGCCTTAGAATTTTAAACTTAACTTGAGGCTTTGAAAAACTCAGATTTTCTAACTGTGAGGCTCAGGAAACCTTGTAATCTTGAAACCTTGAGGCCTCAAGAAACTTGGAATATTGAAATCTTGAGACCTAGAAAGGCATGAAATCTTGAAACCTTGAGGCCTAAGAAAATTTTGAATTATATAGTATTGATGCCGCAAGAACTTTTAATGTTAGAACATTGAACCTTTAGAACATTCAATCTTTGGAAATCTTAAGACTCTGAAGCCATGAGACCTTGAAAACCTTGAGTCCTTGAGATCCTTGGAACTTAAAAACTTCGGAACTTTGAAACCTTTCTGTCTCAGAACTTTGAAATCTTATAACCTTGGAACGTTAATAAACTTCCACTGTTCTATTCTCGACCGTGGCAATATAACGAGAGTCTACTATATTTTATTACATCTAATTTCATTAGTTTCTTATTTCATTTCTCCATTGTTTCTCAATTGTTTTGAGCAATGCGTATAATTATAGTACCGTAACAATCACGAATTAAATTACTACGACTAAATTGTTTTTAATGCGACAGTATCCTTAACAAGACATAACGCACACACGCATACATAAATGATGTAACATGTACACGTGTGTTGTACTTACAATAGTAGTGTGCATCTCGATCACGCATTCGCGGCTCAATACAAGTAGATACAGTTGTTCTTTAGCAAGTATTATTTTCAGATGGCCCGAGGCTCCGAAAACGTATGTTACCAAAATTTTCGTGTTTTATTCTTTATCGAAAAATTTGCATGTCGTGTTGTAACGTCCTCCATATTTATCAGTATATATTTATACGTATTTCTAAATGTCACGAAATGCTTTACAGATTTTTCGTGAATAGTCCATACTTTTCTACCTTGCACGTTTCGGTCATGATTTGTAGATAACTGTTCAATTATATCGAATACTAAAATCAGAGTTTTGGAGCTTTTACGGTCCGGAGGCCTCAAACATTCCGCGCTACTTGAGCCTACGAATGAGGCCTCCATTTGAAGCTTCTCTATCTGTTACAAAAAATGGAAAGTCTCAAACAGTGCACAGAGATGTTAAAAACTGACCAAAAATTATGCTAAATTTAATAGTTGTAAAGAAACAAAATTTCTTTTTTATTGTTAACTGAAAGCCTTTATGATTTGTACAATTTCCCATTAAGATTATTAGAAAGAAACGTAACTTTTTAAATTTTCTTTCGTCGATAAATTCTTGTATTTTCTTTTTTCAATTAGAATATTCGAAACCTGTTTTGAACAATCGGTATAATAGAAATGTTGTACGAAAGAAGGCTAACGACATTTTTAGATGACAGTTTGTGGATGTCGTGCATGGGGCCTGAGATTACGAAAAACCTTTGCGAAATCTAAAATAGGAGACGTTCAGCTTGTATGTATAATAATATTGCATGCGGCATGTTTATCGATTAACGTTCTTTCTTGTCTTTCGTTACAGAAAGCACTGCTGGTAAGCGAACTCTCTGTTTCAAAGCTTTCCTCACGTAGGCGATCACAGCACAAAGCTTGTTTAAATCTGTTCAAAACGGTTAGAGAATTACATTTATTATAAATATCACGCAACAGTTTGTTTTTTAAATTTTTATGTACGATAAAACTCCCACGCGTGACGCCATTACGCGTGAGCGAATAACGTGCGCGGCCATTTCGCGTAAGCCTACGACGCGTGAAGCCATCGTATCTAAGACTACAGCGTATGAGGCCGTTACCCGTGAACTTATAATCGTCATATACAATATTCAAATCTTATTAAACGATATAATGACGTGATTCTCTCATTTTTTTGAACAATATTTCATCTCCTTAATGTTGTAGCCTAAAGTAATATAACAAGTTACAACGCTTCGTTGAATACTTGCTGTAATTAAAGTCGCATTTGTCAATAGATCTGCACGAATTCCTTTAAAATTAAATTGTACCAGTCATGCAAATGAAATTTTTTATTATTTCTTTAAGCTTCTTATTGTTGTGTATTATTATTGTGCAAAAGAAAACACACAAAAACAACACACTTTATGCCGTAAAGAATTGTAAAGAATGCCTTCGAGGATTACTATGAGGTAAGAAAACAAAACGACAAAATATTATTGACTCATTGTGCATGACAAGGTGACGTACTTACATACCAGCCATTAACGATGCAACATTTTTAAGGCCAGCTTTAGTAATTATGTGTTAGAAAGCGATAAATATTCAAGGGCATTGTGCACAGCTCTCTACGGTACAATTAGCATTTTTAACACATGTACGACATTCTTTTCCACACATGCACCAAAACGTAAAAGTTTGTATGTTACAGAATTAGAATTACGATTGTAATTGCTAATATAGAATTATAATTAGTAATGTTATATCACCGAATTGCTTAAATCTTGTAATAATAATTATAGCGCTATCGACACACGCTGTTTTTCATTTTTATGTAACAAAACTGTACAAAATTATGCACACATCTCTCTCTAAAATATCATAAAACACTGTACAGACAACAAACAATTTACTTATTTTATTATATATCCTGTCGCACGTGTAGCTTCATTTTGTTTATTATTTATTTAATTTAAAGGATACACTTGCTTTTTCGAAGGTATTCCTCTGACGCAGTGTTGGGCAGTTGAAACATTTGATGATTAAAATTACAATTAATAATTACATCTTTTAATTAACTAGCCTGTTACGTTGTTGCATATCAAATAGTCTAAAAGATTTAGATTTCCATTTCATGACATAAAAATATCACAAAATGACAATTGTGTTATATCAATTTAAAGCTTCAAGTGTGACAAAAAAGAGGATATAATCGCTTCGTTAAAATTATTAATGTAAGATGACTGTTTGTCGGCCTCAAAGATCATTGACAGCGACGAGTGACCTTATTAGTCTGATATCATATGGTGACATAAATATGTCTCAAAATGGCACTTATCATATATCAAATTAAAGCTTAAAGTTTAATAAAAACGACTGTATAAACATCTCACTAAAATCCTTAATACAAAATGGCTAGTAATCGGCCTCAAGGTGCAGTGGTACAATTAATATTATCCACTTGAACTTACTCAATTTTCAATCGCTTTTTTACCAAATAATAATAATAAATCTGTCTATTTGCTGTCTCGTATTCATTTTCTCAATTATTAAGCTTCTACTACAAGCAATAAAATTTGACTAACTTCATCAATCGTGATTCTTAATGCCCAACGCTGCTTTATACGCTTGAGGGTAAAGAATTGGGTATTGTCATAACTTACGAATGAAAGTTGTATTCAGAACACGTTTCGACACGTAGACACGAAAATGTGCATATTTATCAATCCAAAATTAAAAAAACAACGTTTCTTTTATTTATCAACCAGCTTGCAATGCGGGTTTGTACCAAGATCTTTACCCTTGTTTGTAGCCGTCGCAGACCATGATGTAGCCCCGAAATCATCCTTGTTTTCTCGTTTCAATTGGCAGGTGAAGAAGATGCAAGACAGGGTGCAGAAGACGAAGGAAGAAGTACAGAAAGCGAAAGAAAAGTATGAAGCAGCTCTTCAGGAAATTAATCACTACAACCCTAAGTATATGGAGGACATGACGCAGGTGTTCGAAAAGTGCCAAGAAATGGAGGCGCAACGACTTCAATTCTTCAAAGAAGTCCTCTTCGGCATCCACAAATGCCTTAATATATCGCAGGATCCAGTGTAATTATACATTTTGTTAGATTTAGGGAATTTTATAAAATAGTAAGCTTTAGAAATTGTGAGTTTGAAAATTTGAACAAAACTTAACTATACTCCTAGTTAAAATAAATTTACATCGTAGCCAAATGCACACCCGAGCTCGTTGATATTCAATTAATATTCTCGTTTTCAGACTCCCGCAGATATACGAAGAATTCTACCACACAATAAACAACGCGGACCACGAAAAAGACTTGAAATGGTGGTCTAACAACCACGGTGTAAATATGGCCATGAACTGGCCGCAGTTCGAGGTAAGATAATGAAGTATCAACGTTCGCATTGCAAATTCTTCTTATCGCATGTAAACCCTTGCTCATGGTTGGATATCTGATGTTAGAAAACATAGACGTAGAGTTGTTCCTTCCTTTTTATAACTGTATTAATATTGTCCGTTAGCCATCTTATATGTCTCCATATTCTGCAATCTTTTTAATTATTTTACAATTCAGAGACCAACGATAACTTTATTTTGCCCTTAATTGTCGCTTGAGATTTTTAACGTTACCTTTAACGCGTCCATTGACAAGGATCCACGAGTAGTCGATTAAACGTTACCGATTTTTACCGCGATATCGCGTGATCGGACTTCCAGCGTGTCGATCATGCGATATCGCGTTTATTCGATGTGTCGAACATCGGTTCCGATGGCGGATCCTTCTGACCCCCTCAGAAGCTTTGTATCCATTTTGAAAGTTTCAAACGACGCCCCCCCCTTAAGATATTAGAACATATCTCCCGGAATGCATGCATGTGATTGTTTTTTGGGCATTGCTATTATGCAGGACTACACAGAGGAATTCCGTGAGATCACCAAGGGCTCGAAGTCGAAGGAGGCACTTCCGGCTGGCTCCATCACGCTCATCAATCAACGTCCGGTCGGCGAGGACCTGCATGTAAAGTTTTGTTATGTTTTACACCATCAGTTCGCTTATGCCATGAACTCACGCCATGAATGAAGACAATGCAAGCTTCTTTTAATGTATCCTACTCGAGAACCGTGAACATAGTGTCATAACGGACGGGCAGGACGAGGTCATCGAGGATGGGTTTCCTTTTTCAGCTTCTGGCTCGTCTAACTTCACTGAATTAACCGTAACCGGCTATGCGCTTCTTCTTGCACGGGAAACCTCTCACTCTGTAATGCCTACTTCATACAAATGTTTATTTACAAGAACAATGTGTACACAGGGTAGTTCATTCACGAATCACAACATTTCTCCAATGCGACTAGAGAAAAATGAATGCTTCACACTGTGAATATAAAATCACTGCAAGAATTAATTTATATTATAATAATGTATAATATATATTATATTGATATGTAAAATATATATTATATTTATGTGTATAATATATATTATAATTATATGTACAATATATATTATACCAATGAGTACATCATTTTTGTATTGTACGTCTGTTTTGAGGCACCCTGTAGTTTCTAGAAAGAATTTGAAGCGTTTGATGCATTTATCTCAAGCACAACTGTTTTGAAAAGAAACTGCATTGCTCTAAGTTCGTTTGATTGTTTACATTATCATTTCACGCAATGTATAATCAACATTTTTAAGACCGATAACACCTTAATTAACATGTTCAGTCTCAGGGTAACAGGTGCACATATCGTCGCCTCTCTGCAACGTGTAAAATTACACAGTCGAGTCTGAAAGTGTTAGTTTTCGTTTCATCGTCAGCCATCACACTTGTTCATTGATCGAAACGATTCATTTAAGAGATCTTAACACGTTTCGTGCCTTTGTGGGTCACTGACGACCCAGAAATTGAAGTGCAATATAGACTTTGAGTGGCTAAGGGGCAAGTTGGGGTGAAGAATATGCCGCCATTTGCTTTTAATCTTGAGATGAGAAAAGGTTTTGAAGAACCTAGGGAGCTAAGGTACCTTCTGAAGGATTCTCACCTTGGACTTCCTGGCCTCATACCTAAAAACATAGAGAAGTGAGGCACATTGTGAAGTATCTCTTCCTCAAGACTTTTCCTTAACCGAAATAAGTCTAAATTGCACAAAACTGTACATATGCTTATCATGATACAAGTGTAAATAAGAAATCAGTCTTATCATACGTACATGATTGCACGCATGATTTTCATATTGAGATATCGTCTGAAGCATCAAATAGAAATATAAGTTTAAAACTTCCGCGAAAACAGAATTGAATTAACGGTGTTCCTTTTTATTAATCTAGGAGTTCCCACCTGTTAACAATAAATCAAAATCGAAACCAACAACCAGGGTAATATCGACGGACAGCGGTCACGGAGATAATAAAACGGACACGATCAGTTCCAGCAAACATTCTTCCGAGAAGAATAATCACGATGGTAATTCGGTGAACAGGACTTCGACGATTACGTGAGTATTTTTTAAGATAGAAACTATTGAGGCCGGTCGAAGCTTTAATTAAGCAAATAATTAGCGCAGCGATGTGTTAATTGGCGAAGCTAAGATTCACCCTGATTACTTTCCACGCCTGTGTGAGCAATTTCAAAAGCTGCCTACAGATTGTTCGTGGTTAAAAGTGTTACATCTGAGGTGTATCTTGTTTTTCTCAGTAACGGTACAAACGTAAAGCAAGAATCAAATCCATTTGAAGAGGAATGGGATGAAGATGGTGGTGAACCGTTGGTCGATAATGGAGAACCTGGAGTTCTTGTGCGTGCGTTGTATGACTATAAGGGAGCCGAAGCAGACGAGCTTAGCTTTAAACAAGGTATGGAGAAAAAAGGATCAGAAGTGCACGATCACTTGCACTAACATTTGTCTCTGTTCACTCGTTTCATCTTATTTTAAGAACACTTATTCGATTCTTTTTATCAAAGTGTATGCTTCAGACTGATGTGACATAAGTGCATTCTGGCGGTACTTTTATGTCAGCAAACTATTTCAAACGTTGACTAATCTAATAACATAAATCTCATGGATTCACTGCTTTTCTTGAAGCCGACAATCAGCCATTTTGTATTGAGAATTTTAACAAACTGTTTATGTAGTCTGTTTTATTGAACTTTATGCTTCAATTTGATATAAGTGGCATGTTATGATATTTTTATGTCAAGAGATCATAACAGAAGTTATACGTTTCACAGGTGACATGTTCGAGAAATTAGAAGACGAAGATGAACAAGGATGGTGTAAAGGACGAAAAGATGGTATAGTGGGTCTCTATCCCGCGAATTATGTAGACCTAGTGTCTGAGTAAATCACCGCGTGAAGCCAAATTTCATAAACACTGTTAGTTACTTAATACGTATCGCGTAACCGAAAAAGAAAGGAAAAAATGATGAAAAACAAAATTCTTATTTTGTTGTTTATTTCTATATGAAATAGCGCCTTCATTGGGATTTGTAAATGTTGTTAGATAAGAGAGTTACACGAGACTCTATATTTATTAGAGATCATTCATTTTGTGTGATATACGATGATCGCTAAAAATAAACAGAAATAACGAGATAAACCTTAACAGTTCGATGTTACGAGTAACTAATATTCTAAATCTACAAGATAATGAAGTGTAAATCATTAATATTGTCACACGAAGATCAATTCTAAGAGCATCTACTCAAGAAACAGTCATCGCAACTATCATTTATATTTGGTTATTAGTCCTCAAAATTAATTATCAGCAAATGATTAATGTACAAGATTGAGCAAAGCAAAAATGTGACTTCGTAAAAGTAATTTAAATTATTCCCGTCACAGTCCCATAAAAAATAACTTGATCCATAGAGTTAGAGTTAGCCACTGGATCCATTTGTCAAGTTACGTTTTATTCTAATAGAGCTCTGATAATTATTTTCATTCCAATTCGATATTACAGAAATGAAATTATTATTAATATGTTGGTAGCGTTGAAAAGAAACTCCTCAGAGAAGAAACTTTTACTCTTACGGGTAATGGTTTTCCATAGATAGCTAGGGTTCTCTGTATCCATCAAAATATATATAGCGCTAAACAATAAGATGGATAACACACGAGTATATTAAGTTAATGGAATAATGTACAATCATACGTTTCTTCGACTCATTATTATTACCATTGTTGCTATAAACAAAATTATTGGACGAGAGCGAGAGAGAGAGAGAGAAAGGTATACTTAATTTATTGTTATTCAAATGATACTATTGTAAACCTGTTCTTTCAAGAATGGTATCGTTGTATATAATAGATATAAGAACATAACGAATATGTAAAGTTGCAATTGTTCAATGAAGTTGAGATTTTATGATGTTCGAAAGCGAAACAAATTTGGGACCCAAAATTGTCAAATTCTTTTTTCCGTTTCTAATCGAATAAATTAAGCATCACGGCTATAACGTTGATTATAAAGCAATGAAAATTATTTATAAGAAATGAAGTTTTTAAAGGTTACAAATTCTAATCAAAGTTGTATCTTGTTTTATGCTAAATTATAACAAGAAAAAAAAAGCCTGCGTCATTGATTATTATTGTACTTTTTTGTACATAATTTTTTACATTGAAGCAATGTTTCAGTTATAGTTTACGAGTGAAAAATCGTAGTATCTTTGTTAATGAAACAAAATTTTATATGAAAATTAGATATGTAATGTCAAGGATATTTCATATAACCATTACTCTTTTGCTAATAGACAACACGACCTAAGGAATGGATATGAAAGCGCAAAATGATGTATTGAAATACGGTAAAATGTTTTTCTTTTCTTTTTGTTAACCATCAGTCGATGTACAGTCTTGTGCAACTTAGACTTTTCTTAATTAAGAGGCAGTGTAGGGGGACGAAAGTCCCACCACTCGCTCACGTTAGGTTCTATCTAGATTTTCTCTGAAGAATAGGAATTTGGAAATTTAGAAATTTGTAAAATTGGGAGTTTGGAAATTTAGAAATCTAGAAATTTGGAGATTCAAAAGTCTTCAAACTTTTCTCAGGCCTTCCCGGACTCTTTCAAGGATTTTCCAAGACAGAAAAAAAAGTGGTGATGACTCTCACTCCCTACATTGCACCCCAATGTACCTTCACAAAATTATACATGCTTTGAAAATGCCTTTAGTATAGAAACATCCTTCAGTTAGTAATAGACAACAGTGTTGTGAAATAATTGTGAAACCAAACGGACTGTGTAGATTTAAAAAGTGGTTCGAAAGGGAAGCATTTATATAGTTTTACATACAATGAAATGAATTCGAACACGGTTAGAGTCAGCTTTAACAAAGATGTTTATACAAAATATATTTTGTTTTCGCGAGGCGCTCAGAAAACTTGACTTGTATACGTACACGGTCAAATTTTCAATGATATATATAATATATATATATATATAGTGATAAAATTGCTAGTTATTCTTCACGAATAAACGAACACGTGTCACTATACACAGTATTTATGTAAATATAGTAGATTATATATATAATAACATTTACAATTCAGCCAGCGACTGATTTTTGTAATTGTTTACATCATTAGTCCTCCAAATTATTTTCTGTAAAGAGTGTTCACGATTCCAATAATGTTGTTAAATAGATTCTAGTTTGTGTATAAAATTTATTATGTATAACTTAATAAATAGAATATGTATGAAATATTAGAGACTATAAATAATGAACGTCAGGTGTTGACTTTTTGGAAACGCTGATTATATTTACAAGGAAAAAAAAAAACAATTTATTTAATTGTGAAATAAATATAAATTACCTAATTATGTCAACGAAGTCGTTAAAAGGAACAATTTATATACAATATTGTGCCGTATAAAAAACATATTATATTTGCATATTGATTAATATACATGTTAAATTCCAGAAAACAAAACATGTTTAATTTATACACAAATGTTTAATTTTATCAGTCCTATTCTCTAGTATGTTTTCTTAAACATATTATTACGTAGATTTTATATCACAACTCGTACTTGTTCAAGACAAAACTGTATTTCGTACGTAAACAGTTCATATTTATCAAAGAAACAGTGTTTTAGTAACTATTATATACATCAACTTAATATACTCATATATACATATGAAGTATTAAATTATCAGTGTATGTACACACAGAACGAGTTCTTTATAAATTGTTAAAAAAATTATACGATAACATAATTATTATCATAACAGAAATCCCTATATTCATTTTACATATCTTTACGTTTATTGCTTACAAATTACTTTTAGATATGCAGATATCAAAAAACCGTACAATGTTTGCAAATCAAGTAAGTATGATAATGGCCGGTATATACACTTAGAGATTGCTTTTACACACTAATGTATAATATTATGGGTATTTACATTTGCTGCATTAAAGATATTATTTAAATGTAAAAAGATGCAAGATATGAAGTGAAGGAGTAGTAAATACAAGATAGCATTTAACTCGATCTGTATAATTTTAAATATCCGTGTAAAATGATTACATCAATGAGTTGCAACATGTTTCTGTAAATCTTCTAGACTTGGGAATGGTTTGTCGCATAATTGACAAACATGGGCATTACCATTATGTATATTTAAATGTTCTGTTAAATCTTCTTCTGTTTCAAGAAGTTCATCGCATATCACACACTGAAACTCATAGGTTTTTATACCTTGCTTTTCCCATTCTGCTATCGCAGCTTCTTCTTCATGAGCCTGCATGTGCATTTCTAATAACATTTCTGAACTAAATGTTTCTGAACACTGTAAACAGTGATAATTTTCATCCTTAGATTTATCGTTCTCATTAGAAATGTTAATGAGATTAGGATTATCATCTTCCTCGTCAAACAGGTGTTTTTCGACGTGTGCTTCCAGAGCATCCTCAGAATCTAGGGAATCACCGCAGATAGCACATTGATACTGCTCTTTACCGGGACTGCGATCATCTTCGCTCATATCATCACAATGCTTTTGTAAATGATCTTTCAATATTTCTTCATCTGTAAATATCTTATCGCATACAAAACAAGTGTATGTTTCCTTTCCTCTTTCTGTTTCTGACCCAATGTCTCCTTTTAAGCCTTTGGTTATTACTATTTTGTCAGAATCTACTCTAGGATTATCCGATTTTATAATTACATTATTTTCTGTTTTTGAAACTTGATTTTTATTTGACTTAGAATTTTGTAATGGATTCAACTTCTGAGATTCTCCTTTCGTTATGTTTTCTATATTAAACTCAGACTGATCGTGGTTTTCTAAATGTCGTACTAGAAGTTTCTCAGTCCGGAATGTAGAATTGCACACATAACATTTATGTATTTGTTGTTTCGTGGATTTACAAACGTGAGCTTTTACGAACCTAGCTTCGACTATTTCATGGCATCGTTTACATCGCATCATCTTATGTTTATTAGGTCGTTGTATAATATTAGTTTCTGTTTTATGAACGCGTATATGGGCTGCAGCATCATTATAGCTATCAAAGGATTGCTGACATATACCACATACATGCTTTTCACCAAGCGAATTTATTTTAAATACACTTTCTTGATGCTCTGTTCTCTGTTCGGTTTTTACAGATTCAGAAATTACACCAGCATCTGTAGCTTTAAGTTCCTCTAGTTGTTTTGTTGTGGTAATATTTTTTACATCTTCTTGTGATTTTTGTATATTATGACTATTCTCTGATCTGGACGTTTCGGATATTTCTGTCTCTCCTGATAAATCTGATTCCGAGTCCAAGGGAGATGTATTGTAATCATTGTATCTAATCGGTGGTACACTTTGCCGCTTATGTGAAACCATACTAAATGGCCCACCAAGTTTACCTTTAACCGTGCGTTTTATTGCAACATGTATGTTGTTAATATTTCTCTGTTTGCTTTCTTTGGCCAGGTCTAAACGTTTTAACACAACTTTCGGTTGGTATTTTTTAGAATTTGTTACTTCCTGTATAAATGTAGGTGAATCACTTCCAGGATTCTGAACATGAGAATTAAGATCTGTACCACAGCTTCTTATTACGGAAGACTCGAAATTTTTCTTTATAGCTTTTTCTACTATACTCTTCAATTGATGGTCTAAAGTCTGATATGAACTTGTACAAACATTTGCTAACTTTTTGTTCTTTGTACCATTGTTATTCTCTCCGAACAACCTGTGCTTCATTTCCTTCTCAACAAAATTTGCTAACTCAATTTGTATGCATTTTAAAGCTTCCATTTCTGTTCCTTCTACATCAATGTTCAAACACCTTTCGACGTATTTTTTGTCATTGGAACCTGCCGGAACTGGATTTATTCTACGAAGCTGTACAGCATCAATAATATCAGTATTTTTCTCTTGCAGATTTTGCTCAGTACTGCCATTTTTATTTTCTTTTGGAAGATTATTCATATTTGTTTTATTCACATAAAGGGGTTCTGCAAGCATTAATGTAGAGGTTACAATGTATGTAGCGTCTCCAATCTCTAATTGTGATTTTACTGAACATGGTGCAAATGTATTTTCAGTGATTTCTATTTCTTCTGTTCTTGGCGATTTTACTCTACTATTTTCTAGCAGTAATGTAGGAGATTTTTCTTTTCCCTTCAAATCTGCAGAAAATTTCTCTTTCTTTACTTCATCTTTTTTGAAAGTATTTTTACTCTCAGTTAATGAAATATCAGAATTTATGTCTTTAAAAGATCTTGTTCTACGTGTATCAGAATCGGTATCTACACTCATGAAATCATCTTTACTGTTTCTCATATTATATTTGTCTAACATATCAATTTCTAAATTTTTTAATGTCTTTGTCAATCTTATATGTCTTTCTGTTTCTTTGTCCAAATTTGTTCTTGCTCTTGCTTTTTGCACTGGTGATAACTGCGTATCATCTGAAGTCAGAGAATCTGTATCTGAAACACTTTCTCCTGTTGCTGCCAAAAGAGCCTTTTTTCTTTCAACCCATCTTTTAGTTGATGCTTTCCTCTGTTCGGTTGTTCTACTACGCCTTCCTATTAAGCACTTAACTTTGGTTAAAGCCTGTGATGATTTTACTTCTGCGTTATCTTTATTTTCATATTTTTCATCGTTTTTATATTTATCATCAGGAGCTCTCTGTGAAGAATCTTTCGAGGATGTAACATCATCTTCAGATATGTACATATCATTAAGCATTATTTGGTCATTCACGCAATCTTTATTTGTAAATTGTAAAGGAATCAATGGTGGTATCTCCGATTTTAATTTCTTCTGAAAAAAATGTTTAAATTTAAACAATTTACATCGTTAATAAGAGAAGCTCAACTATTAATATTAATACCTTATCAGATGCATCTGAAAGACTATCTTCTCCGCTTTGTTGTAAATCACCACACACTTTTTTAGGTTCTGAGTCCTACACAAAAATATGAAATAAAGTACAAACTGTTATTAGGTTATAACTAAAGTATATAGCATTCTTTTCCCTTTTGAAATAAAATTTGTTCAGGAATTATTCTGTATGCATTTTTCTTACATTTTTTATTTTAAGTTGAAATTAAGAATTTTTAGATTTGTAAGAATACAGCGCAACCTTCATTCTTGCTATGAACTTATGTTACAACCGAAAAATGCAGAAGATTATTAGACATAATGTATGCATAGATAATCGCAAGACATTTTTTCACTGAAACAATTATCTTTGTTTTTTACTTTCTGAAGCAACTATATTCTTACCTGATTGTCTGAAGTTTCTACAAGTTCTAATTGACTCAACAGCAGCTGATTTGTTCTTATGAATTGTTCTTTGAATTCATTCCACATATCCAGTTTATAAAGACATGTATGGCAAATAATATCTGGCAGATTATATTCGTTCTTAATCTATAAAAAGAAAATTGCACAGTTACATGGTAAAAGAAATCATTAAATTAAAATATTTAAGCTCAAACAATAGTGTAAACATACATTGATAGAGGTGCATTTGCTTAAGTCATTTAGTTTTGATTGCACAAATTCATCAAATAAATTACTCATGCAACCATGTTCAACGAGACAAATACGACACCTTTCTTTTACATTTGATAATTTACGTTTTCTTGGCATTTTTCCGATTATCTACAAAATATAAAGCGGGATTACACGACGTATCCGTCTTAAATGAATTCGAATACACTGAAGTGAGCACAGAAATAACCACGACTGCCATAGAGATACAAAAATATAGACTGCCTGAACGAGCTGAAAGAGCAATATAAATTCGAGTCTATTCCAGCTATATTCCTGGGTTTACGTATAACGTGCGTCTCATATAAACTCTGTATCAATTGTTATATTATAATGATATCGAATGGAATACTCATTTATAGATGATTTAATGTTAAATTCTTTCATCCAGCATTTCATATTTTATTTAGAAGACATAATTGGAGGGAATTGTAAAGCTTTTATATTCATTATTGTATAAGTGTTCAAAATATCGCGCGTAACACCATAAATAATAATCGATTACGTATGCACGATTTAGCAAAAATAAAAGAAACATTTATGCACCAATTTGTTTATATGGTGTTATATCTTTTGATAACTGTTGCAACAATTTGTAAATAATGTATGATTTATAGCACTTTTTAATTTTAATACCTAAAAATTAGCCAGCTATCCATACTGCTATTGAAGTATCATCAACGTTAATATTAATATTAACTCTTTATGTTATCATCAAGAGATTAATGCATCATACTTCTTCCAAAACCTTTACAAAAGTTCTTTAATAAATATTTTATTTTCTTTGTTTTCCTTCCAGAAAAGACAAATGATTATTTGAATAAAAGTAACTTGTATGAATTTCCATTTGAGTAAAAAAATATACCCCATGAAGATTGAATGTTATAGAAGTTAAAAAAAAATCTTAAGTATACACTCAATATTAATTCAACTTTATTCAAATATTAAAAATAACTAATATAGTTTACATGAATTTCTTAATACTTATTTGAGATATAACTCTTTAACATTTTTATGTAGGCAATGAAATTAGGTCAATATACATGGTCCGGATTAACATCATTAACAACAGAAGTGGCCTCATAGGCTAGTCGTTCTGCTTCTCTCTGAGCTGCAATTGCATTGTGTTCTTCTGCAATCTTTTGATACAGTTGACTATGCCTATCCTTTGCTATTTGCACACTTGCAGAATCCTGCAAATCAACATACATGATCGTTAAGTGAAAGCCACTGCTTCAAATTAATTGTAGAGTACATTTATTTATAGCTGATTAGCTGAATGCGTAGAATTAATGATTGCCTGACACAGTATCTTCTATTGCTTCTCAAACTCCTGAATTGAAAATCATCAAAAGATAATCTATTTATACACAGCATGTACACAGAATTAAATTTGCTGTTCAAGACATGTGCTGAGAATCTCCAAATAGTACTATGTATATAAAACTTTAGTATATGGGTAATATACCTGAGTAATTGGACAAATAAAGGATAAGACATGGAAACTGTATGAAACAAATGTTAATGAGTTATATAAAGCACTTAATGTGTTAAATATTAATAAGGCATAAGAGGCCTTTAACTTGTCAAATGTTAATGAGGTGTGTGAGATGTATAATGTGTTGAATGTTAAAGAAGCATACAAGCCATTCAGTATACTGATATGGAACATGAGGCATTTAATGTGTCAAACATTAATGAAGTACATGAGGCATTTAATGTACGAAATATTCATGAGATATATGAGGCATGTAATATGTTAAATATTAGTATGATATATATGAGGATACTTTTAAAATGTAATAATTATTACAGATACACGATTAAACATTTACGTTACCTTGGGAAGATTAAGTGGAACACTACGCGCATTCGCTTCCGCTATCTTCTGATAAAGTCGAAAGTGTCTTTCTCTACCAAGCCTTACCGCTTCGGAATCGACAGGTTGAGCAAGCGTGTCCTCGTAATTTATTAAGTGTGTATGAAATCCATCTTTGTCGGCGGTGTACTGTACTGTTCTCACCTTATGTTTCGGGTCAATAAATGAGTAAGCACCTGAAAAGATGTTGGATAATTGAATCTTGAAGCATTTTAATTGCATATTCCATGATTACCTTGAACGTATCCAGCACTGTCTCCTCGCTGCCGATGGACTCTGTCCACCTGTCCAGGATATCGTCCTGCTTCATACCCGAAGCTGTAAGGTTTGGGAGGTGGCGGAGGCGTCGTAGTGGTCGTTCTCGAATATTCTGGCAAAATATGCGACACATCCCCCAAACAGGGGCTAATCAGAAAGATTGTGATCTAATTTGAAAACATTTCAATACAGTGAATCAATTAGCAGTAGAAGAATTTGAATAACTAAGATAATACATAACGCAATTGAAATTCCAAAATGATTACGGCATCTTCCGATCTGCTTATAATGATATAAGTATTACCATTTGCGAATATGACCTTTGGAATATTAATCTTCTATTAACATGTAAATCAGCGACCTCAAATATAATAGTATAATTTTATTTTAATTTTGAAGTTTAAAAGACATTTTTCTTTTAATAGGAGAGAAGAATAGGAACACTTACTATTAGATTCCTCATCATAATGTGTACAGATGGATAGCTTCGTTTACACGGATCGACACAAACTGAGGGAGCAGCGTCCACCGGTGAAAGTAAATATAAGAAATCGACGAAAAGGTGGAGGCAATACGTGTTAAGCCTGTTTTAACATCGACTCTTCTTTGAACTTAATAGACATTCCTTCGTGGTAGGTATTAAAGAGGAAAGTATCATTTTTTCTATTGCATTCTGAATATGCCTGAGCATTTAGAAAGAGAAGTCATATGATAAATAAAGTTATATGAGGCGTTTAATTAAGCATTAATAAGGCATACTGAGGCATTTAGTATATTAAACGTTGCTAAGGAATATAAGGCATTTAACATGTCAAATATTAATAAGGAACGTGGCATAGTTGTCTCGCGCGTTAATAAAGAACGTGAAACGTTCAAATTTGAAAATATACAAGATTATTAAAATAAGAAACATCACGATCTTTACCACGTTTTTTATTTTCCACTGAGATCATCCAAATAGTTTCATCAGAGAATAAAAAGAAATCTATACAAATTTTTATAACATGATTTATGTAACCGTTTAATCGATATCTAGCTTCTTAAATGTTCCTTCAACGCCAAAAAGATCGGATGCTGTTTTTCCTTTGCCAGGTCTTAACGATTCGTTGACTCGTCTTGTTTCTTCTTGTATAAACCAATCTCGATTCGCTTCGAGCTCTTTGATCGTTTTTTCGTGAATCTTCATTAGTGGGCCCGCTTTTCCACCAGCTTCATTTGGAAGTATGTCGGTTGGAAAAAATTTCGATAACGTGTCCAAATTCGTGTGTGTGTGAAGCTGAAATAAATCATTGAAACAAACTTCAAAGAATGAACGCTGTTATCTCTTTTTTAAAATGATTACTTATTATCAAAATAAGGTATGAGGTATTTTACAATGAAATAAAACGTGAATCTCTAATTTTTCAAATGATGCATCCCTTCCACAGCAGTGCATGTGAAACTATGTCTATTCCTCAAAATACGATATGAAGCTCTTACTCAAAATAGAGTGAGGTATTACGTAACCGCAAAAATAAGTTATGCGGCACCTTCTATGCTTGAAAATATTGTATGAGGCGCATCGTATACCATTCTAAAATGCTCGAGGTATTCTATAAACTACTTAAAACTTGTCTCCGCTTAGTAATGACTCTATCATTTTGCATTACCATGTCCAGGAGTTCTTTCTTCATGAACGGCTTCATCATGTTGAGTATCACATCCATCACAGGCGTGATATTCATGAAGTGAAACCCTTTCAGACGAACCGGTAACGCTTCTTGCAGAAAGTACAGATACTTCTTCAATCCCATAGGATTTAATCGCGCAGCATGTCCAAGTACAACATCCTTCATGTCGAATAAGATGATGTGTCCTGGCATCGTACCCTCTGTGTAAAGCCACAAGTCCAAGACCATGCTTAGATATTTCATTCCGTCGTTATAGACGTAATGCGAAGGATCTGGATCGATTAGCCTTCCATAAAGGATCGTGTAACCCTCCGGCGTTTTCTTCTCCAAGATTGAAGTGGTTCTGAAAGAAATCGGTATAATTCAAATTTCATTTTACTCTGTTTTTCGATGCTCGTTTACAGAACTTTAAACTTAAGTTTACTTCGTTTACAGAATCGGCTGAAGATGTAGCGTGAGATGGCTTGTGCGTGCAGCTCGCAATTAGAGTGATATGCAAGAAAAGATAATTCAAGATTGAAAGATAATGACTGTGAAGATGAACAGTATCCCGTAATATTTCACATCGTTATGATGTTATTTATGCACTGTCCTTGATATCAATATTAATTTTCTTCGTTTAAACATTTACACATTTCGTGTAATACTCTGCCATCTTTTCTCCATTTTTACATTTTAACGCTTAAAATTGTAGACAAGACTTTATTTTATAAGTACGCGTTAAGATGTCTGTCCTATTTATTCATTTTGAGGCCTCCAGAGCGGCCTCACGGCGGAGTTCAACTTTTTTCTGATTCAATTTTTCGTAAAATTCATGGAAATTCTTGACATTTTATTACTTATATGAGATTTGTATACTCACACTGTCTGGAAAATTTTTCTCAGATCCTTGTTTCCTAAAGGATCTCTGTTAGCAAAAAATTCAGGGACGTGTGTCTTTACGGTATAGTAAGTATCGATAGTAGTTTTTGTTGGTTCTATCCGGTAATAATTGCTGTGTAAAAATAACGCTATTTCGGAGTCGGTCATTTCGGGCAAATATGGCTGTTTCTTGTTCCACTCCTTCAACATTTGTACATCTTCCTTTTTCATTTCCGGATTCTTTTTCAGCTCATCCTCATAATTCACTGGCTTGAATGCGGTCATGGTTGGCTTCTTTTAAGAATTAATCTTAAACACTTGCAATCTTGAAGCACCGAAATGAACTGAAATATTCGAGACACCGAAGAAAAATGAAGTATAGCAACAAACAATTACTTCCTAATGATCGCGTCCACGGCTTGAACAGCACTGACAATCCATAGACATTTGAGTAGATACAAACCAACTCGTAGAATGGCGTAGAACGAATCATCACCGTGTAATTATACGTAGCGTGACGAACAACTGTTTATTAAATTGTTAAGTGTTAAATTATACACATATCCCGAGATGACATGAAAACTTCATAACAATTATAACTCAAATACTTTATAACTATATTTTTATTAAAAATTGTATATCTTGTTCGCGTTTCTAATTAATATAGATGTTTAATATTCTTATGTTTAAATTACAGAGCAATTGGTACGTAAAGGAATGAAGACACCGTTATATTTAATTAGAAACTGTACGTTCACAGTTGTCCTAATTAACTAATGATGCAAGTAGTAACAATCTAATACCTTATTTAATATATACTGTTTAAGATTTTTAAAAATCTCAAGCTTTAATAAATAGAAAAATATTCTCATTTGTGAAGCATTACGCAGAAGCATCAAACAGCAAAGCCAAGCTTCTCAATCTTAGTACAAGCTTCAAAGTACAAGCTTCAAATATGGTGCCTTATCTGTTTCAAGAAAATGTTAGTAAAAAATAGTTTTAATCTATGTCAAGCTTCTTGAAAGTGCCCTCAACGCCAAACAGGTCATTCGCAATGTTACTTTTGCCGATACGCGATGACTCATCCACCCGAGACAGTTTCTCCTCCTCGATGAACCATTCTCGTTTACTGTCGATTTCTTTCGTCAACTTGTCATGCAACGTGGACACTGAATCCGCTTTGCCACCCAACTCTTTAGGAAGCACATCGAGGGATACATGTTCCTCCAACGTCTTCAACGACGAGTGCAGGTGTATCTGAAAAATAAACCAACGAGACACGGATGAACAAAGACGCACGTTTTTCACCGGTAGATATAATATTCCTTGTTAATACTTATTAAAGTAAAAGAAATTACTGCACAAAACGTTACTCATCATTTTTCAGTTGTTCCCCGAACCGGAAAATTATTGTTTCGTATAAAGTCCAACATAAAGCAATTACAATTTTACGTAAGACACGTAAAGACGCATGTAACTTCGAAATTATTACTCTTGTAATTGACCAGGAAGATACGGTGTAACTAAGTATCGGAAGAAATGTAGCAACGATTACACAATAATGTTACTTAATAAGCAATCGGATCAAACGTTTCCAACGTTCATGTTTTTAATATTTTTGTATTTGTTGTTGGTACTTCCGGCCCGAAGTTTATAAGCTCTGTCCAATGACTTGTAATCCAGAGAGAAACGAAAAGACTGAAGTATAAAAAGAATCTAAGGAAATCTAGAAAGAAATCTAAAGAAATCTAAGAAGAGCATCTAAGAAAATTCTAAGGAGATATCTAAGAACACTAGAAAGAATTTAAGAAAAACTTAGCATCATAAAGCCTCACTTGAAAACTTCAAACCGAGCCGTAAAGGCCTCAAGCCCTAATTATGCCTTACACGATTACTACTGTTTGAAACACTCAAAAGTAAGTTGCGTCCAATAGAAAAATCTTCCCATTTAGAAAGCCTCAAACAGTACAAACTGTAAAACAAATCCAATATAAACCTAAAACTGTAAATCTATTCATAAAGTTTGATATCCTTCTCTGTGTTACCATGTTCGAAAGTTCCTTTTTCATGAAAGGCTTCGCCATATTGAGTATCACATCCATCACGGGCGGTGTATTAACGAAATGAATCCCTTTCAATCGCACGGGTATTGCCTCTTGGACGTACATAACCAACTTCTTCATCCCCATAGCACTCAAACGACCCACATGGCCGAGGCTCACATTAGCCGAGTCCCCGATAAAAATGTATCCGTCGCAGGTACCGCTCCTCAGTCCAATTAAATCAGATGCCATGAAGAAATATTTCGTGACCTCGTCAAAGGAATAATGCGCCGGGTCAGGATCCACTAACTTTGAGAAAAGTATCTTGTAACCTTGCTTTGAGGTACTCGGTAATTCGTTGATGGCTCTACAAGAAGAATATGATTATTGTAAAATTAAACAGCGTAAAGAAAATCTTGCAATATAAGCGAGAGGACTCACACAGTATTGAATGCTTGACGCACTTCCTTCGATCCCAGAGGATCCCTGTTCGCGAAGAATTCCGGAACGTGGGATCTGATGGTGAAGAAATTCTCCGCCGTGTTCTTCGCTGCCTCCATGCTATAATAATTGCTGTGCAAAAACATTATCAGCAACAAATCCGGGATCTTCGGTAGATGTTGCTGCTTCTCGCACCATTCCCTCAGCAGCTCGATGTCCGACATCTTTATTTCCGAATTCTTCTTCAACTCGGCCTCAAGGGAAAAGGGATACGGCAGAGGTATTATCTTCTTAGAAGCCATGGTTTAAATAACTGAAAATAAAGCACAAGTCTTAAACGATCAAATGTTTTGCAGGTATATTTCATGAAGTTTAAATATCATAAATTTTGTAAGGCCTCATAAATGGGCTCATAATTCAAATTCATTCAAGTATTAAAATTAACAATGTCAGTAATGAAGATATCGTTTTTATTTAGTGCGTGTAACAGAATGTTTAATAACTAAATGCAAATCACAAATACAAGGATTATATAATTGAAAAACACTGCATCACGACAAACATGATTCAGCTAAGACACTTCCTACTTACAAGACCGCCTTGAATTGCACTGGTGAACGATTTGAAGTCTCGGCGAATACTGGAGAGAAATACGGAATCCAGTTGATTTTTAATTGATATCACGAAATTAATCATAAACGACCACGCAGTTACAAGTGTCCGTTAGAACGCGTGTTTCCGTCTAAAGAGCAGCGTACTTTTTAGCTGACCGACTCGCATAAGAAGAGGGTAATTGCGGTAGCAGCAAAGCATGAATTAGTATGAAATAGCGAAGCCCGCAGCGAAGTGACTCAAGAGAGACAGTAGAGTTGCCTTACCACGACATGGACTGTCGATATGGCGATCCGTACTGTTATAACGTTAATTAATTTTCACGGGCAACATCGCAGGATTATGAAAGCACATGCGGAAATGGAGGAGGCATTCAACGGACATGCAGGCATTACGACGCTTTCTAATTTAATCATTTTCTGATCTAGTTCCTCGTTTGTTCCGTTTCGGACACGGACTTTCGTGCCCCACCTATTCAATAATCTTGTGATTGTGCGGTGCTAATTAGAGGTAATGTGCAAAATCACCAACAGTGATTTATTATAGCGATAATGATCGTGATGGTACTTTGTTGACGACCGTGATCCGGAAGATGACATTCAGGAGCGATCCAGGTTAACTGTGATCGTTATTTCCTGCTTTGCATATCAAAATATATTTTATTTCATTCATAATAGCTGCTTTAGTTTTAATCGGCTGTTCTAATAATAGAAATCTATCATGTGATATACACAAACACTGCTATACTGTTATTCTTACATTATTATAAATGTATTTATTATAAGTATTATCATAATGTTATAATGTAAGTTACACGTATGTCAATTCAATTTTAGCCGTTATTCATATTGAGTTTTTATACATTACCACATTCTGCATATATTTATATTATGCATTACTTTAAACGATAATAAGATGTTATAATTTAAAACTACAAGTAGGTTAGTTTTGCGTATACATTACTTTATTGAAAAATTTTATGAACATTTATGAAACGTATTTATATATACGTATATATATTTACAATTTATTATTTCTAGTTTGTCCTTTCTTTTCTCCTAATAAGAAAATTATATTAATGTTGCTTTTAGATTGCATTATGTTATAATGCACGTATAGTCTAAGAACGTTTGTAAAAAATGAAAATGTTCTCTACCAATCAGAAGCAATCACGAATCACTGTGAAAACTCACCGTGATCGAATCACGAGTAATTCAAATGTAACAGTTATTTCTAAATAACCACACCACAAGTCACAAAAATTATGAAATGTATCATTGAAGTGTGTTATAACTTATTACTTATGAGGCAATATAAACTATAATATCAATATCAAATTATAGACAAAAAAATTGTGGAATATTTAGATTATAACTTGTAGAATGTGTTTAGAAAGGAAATTCAGATTTGGCGCAGAAGGATAAAGCGCTTTTTTTAGTTCTTCTGATAATCACCGAAGCAAGAGAGCGCTAACATCGTCATAGCGTGTTGAGTTAATTTTACGTCATATGTATTCAACATGTATACGAAAATCTTAGACAGCTTCAACGAAATTCTACGGCGGAGTTTCAATTGTTTTAATTATTTTCTGTCTAATTTATTGTAAGTGCGACTCTGTAATCAACACTGTCGAAAGAAATCAACTGTGCAGGATTAATGTACATACTATGAACCGTCTGGATGATCCTCCGGGTCTCATGAAAGGCAGAAAACCATCTTTCATTGGAATGAACGGTATTTATACTTTTTTCAAAAATATATAAAGAAGTATAACTTATTTTAACATAAAATGTTTGAAAAATTATACAGTATTTGATTTCTGGTATTTGGCGTTAGGTTAGGTTTTAACAGACGATTTACATATGATGATTAATGATTTTTTAAATATGTGATTGTTTTTGTTTAGGGGGACCAGAAACAGATGATCAACAACGCTTAAGATTTCAGGTTGAGTTGGAATTTGTTCAGTGTCTTGCTAATCCAAATTACTTAAATTGTATGTTTACTAAAACGTTTAAAACTATGTAGAAGGTTCTTATGAAAGATAATAACAAACGTTATTACAGTTCTAGCGCAACGTGGATATTTTAAGGATACAACATTTATCAACTATCTTAAATATTTGTTGTACTGGAAAGAACCAGACTATGCAAAGTATTTGAAATATCCTATGTGCTTGTATTTCTTAGATTTATTGCAATATGAACACTTTAGGAGAGAAGTAGTAAATTCTCAGTGTACGAAATTTATAGATGATCAACAAATTTTATTATGGCAACATTATACCAGACGTAGGACAAGACTATTACAGACTGCTGCTGAGCAAACGCAACATTCAAATCCTCAAAACAATGGTATTGTACAACCTAAAGTTCCTTGAATAATATATTATATAAAATTTGCTATTAAACGGGTCCATAAAAACTATAATACTAAAATGACATTACATAAAATCATCTATATAATATAGTTCCTCATCAGAATTGTTTTAGTAGTGTTTTTTTGGCTATAAGTCACAAATAAAGTACTTTTCTATGTTCGCAATATATCTGTGATTACACTTCTCCCTCTTTCCTTCTATCTCTCGTGCATATTTAATTTATATAAAGAACCGCTTAAAATCTAACAGCATTAAATCATAAGTGAAAATTACTTTAAACAAATAGATGAAACTTTTAAAGTTTCATTGTTAATATATACAAAACTAAAAGATGCATATGTTTTAAATAATTGGCAGAAACAAATTGAAATAAAGACACTCAAATTGTAGAATCTGATTTTGGACGAGCGATGCTGAAACCTGAATAGCTGTTCATAATTATTATGACTATTTGTGCTTCAAGACAGTGGAAAAAGTGGAAAATAATTGAAGATACTGAATAGATGCTGTGGATTTTACCTGTTTTAGTAAGTCATTTTGTTTCACTCTGAAACAATCTGTATTAATATAATTATTCAAGTACTGTTCAATCTTTTTTTTTCATATAACATTTCTTGTAAAACACATTTTTATTTGTTAAGAGGAGACAAGTAATAAAAGGATGTATCCATATAACAATAGTTACCGCATTTTATGTTAAATTAATTTTTACACTACTTAGCCCTTACAAATGCAATACTTTGGTACCTGTTGAACTATATAAAGAGAATTAAAATATGAAACATTCCAGCTCCTAAATTCGTTTTAGCAGGCAGTGACAACATACTTTATTATAATTTGTTTAACGCATTATATATAACAAACAAGAAATTACTATAATATGAAAAATATAGTACTTGCGCTTAAGTAATCTAAATCACATTAAGATATTAAATATACATATATAAAGAACCATAAAAAGTAGTAAATGTCCAGTCAAAAATTTACATTTCCAATCACATCGTAAAAATCCTTATAAAAAATCAAGGCTTCTAAACAGTACAATAAAGTGATCTCATTTTTTAACATGCCTATAGTTTTCAGTCAGAATTCTTGTTCTCCGTGAAATTCACTAATATACCATTTCCAGCATCCACCCAATCCTCTGAAAACAATTTTGTTCTGAGTATTTCCCTTTCTGAGGTATCTTCAATGGTAGGTGGGGTTTCGTTATTCAGATTATCATTATTTCTTTTCTCTCTTCTTTTCACTGTTAACAATTCAGAATCTTCTGCCATGTCCGGTAAGACTTTGTCAAAAGTTTCTGGTAAAATCAAAACAAGACCTCCAGACACTAAACATAGCATTCCAATGATCAGTAGTGGAATGGTGACTGGAAAATATTCTCCCTAAAAATAAAAATTGGTTTCATTATCATGTCAGAAATTTGATCCTTGTTTTGTTAGGTATTTAAATCCTCAATCCTCATGTTGGTGTTTCACAAATTTTCTACAGTAATTTTATATATAAAAATTTGAAAAGGTAGTAGGCAACCACTGTGCCAAGTAAGGTGCATCAACGTTTGAGGCCACGATTCGGGATGTATCTCATTAAATTAATATTGCAAACAACGTGTTAATCAACTGAGGTATACAAATCTTACCGATAATAATACGTGCGGTGTGCACAAACTGCCTATTTTGGCGGAAACAGTACAGATACCTAAACAGGTACCTCGTACAACAGTTGGAAATATCTCAGTCGTGTATAAATATGCTACAAAAACAGTACTCATCACTGTTATTCTACCAAACAGGAGCATGATAGTTTGTGTGAGGTCTGTAAATAGAGTACACAGATTTATTCAACATATTCAAAAAAGCAGTAACAAGTGTTTTATAAAATTTTAACACATTGACTGTCTATTACCCATAGATGATACCTGAATTCCCAAAATCCGCCGCTAATGTTATTAAACTTTTACTTACTTAGAAATATACTTATTATTTAAAGTTTGTTAAAAGTAGAAATACTATTCAATGAAGTTCTCAGTAACTTCAATATAACGATCAATGTGCTAATAGTCTTATAAAATGTTAAACACCTACCAATGGTTGTCACAGGATTTGACAATATAATTGTAGCCGCTATTAAAATGCAAATAACACCACAAATGGATTGATATGCAGACATTGGTATCCGTCTGCCATATCTAGACAGTACAAAATAGGTGAACACGTAAGTTGCAATTTCTAGAGTTCCTCCTAAAGCAAAGTCGACGTGTCGATTAAGAGGCAAAGGTGGGACAAGTGTCATGAAAACATAACAGGCCATGGAGGAGGTAAACCTGCAACAAATGAAAGATAAATACTCGTATGAGGTCTACCTGGTTGTCAAAAACAAGTGCCGCACAGTTACCATTGAAAAACCATTACAGCGCCATATTTTCTTAAAAGTATGGATTTCAATTGTTCCCTCAACTCATATTTGGTTTGCGTATTAGAATTATCTTCAATTTTTCCACGCTTCTTCTCTTCATCCGTGACCAACATCTCTTTCTTCTCAGGTGAGCGCAATTCTACGGTATCGTACGCTTTCTTCATGGATAATCGTTGATTATTGGCTGGCTGGGATATCGATTTGGACTTCTTATGACTTTTAGAGCTGGATGGAATATTTCTCTTGTCCATTTCACCTCGCAACTGAGAAGATTCCGATTCGCATTCCGATTTAGATAGTCTGCTCTCCAGATTTTCGGAAATTACTCTTAAACTCGTTTCTGCAATACATTATTCATTTATAACGTTGAAAATTTGTACAAAAGATAGAATAGTTTCGGATTGTTACTTCGAACTTTCTGTTCAGCAACGTCCACGTTGCTGCTTAGCAGATTAGCGGCCTCTTCTTTCATTTCATTATCGGTTTTTGTTTTCTTCAGGTCTGCACAAGAAACACGTGACTTCCTTTCTGGTTTAATCGGCGTTGTATTTTCGAGAATGCTCATTTCCGTTTTAGAATTCTCCCTTCGCGATCTGGTGCAGCAAACATTGTATTTTCCAATGCGTTCCACTGCCATGTCTGCTTCTGTCATTTTTCCCCTTGCTAGCAGCCATCTCGGTGATTCTGGTATCATCCTGTATGTCAAATTACATTTATTTATTCGTTAGTTATTCTGCAATGGGCATAACTGCCATTTTGTGGTACCTGTCTGTCATAACATCGTGTCAAACTTAATAGGGTACATCTTACTGTTTATAGTAATATAGACCGATAACCAAACGTGTTGTATTCGGAATTTACAGAAAATGCTTATGTAGTCATTTTTGTCAAACTTTAAGTTTCAAAATAATGTACACTAAGTGTTATTTTGTAATTCTTTTATGTCATGAAATTGTGTTAAACTTTACGCGTTTCGAAATGAATCGTTTGATATATAAAAATGTGATTGTTTATTACAATTGACTATACACTATTTTGTATCGAGTTTCAAATTTACATGCTGCAAGTACTATTTTGTGATACTTTTATATCATGAAATACTGTTAGACTTGAACCAATTTACATCTCATTGTTTATAGTAAATGATTATTGATTGAGACCGATAACCAACCATTTTATATCAAGTTTAGCAAAGTGTTAGCAGTTTGTTGAAGTTTAAAATGGTGTGCCCAAGTGCCGCTTTATGTCACATTTGTCTGATTTCAAATTAAAATGTAATCGTTGGATATAAAGCAAATTAGTTCATATCTATGTAAAAATATTCGTGATTGTTTAATTATAAACAATTATGTAATTACCAAATGTAAAGCACAGTAATCGCTGTAGGAACCGAAACGGCCAATTGCAAGATCCTCCAGTCAGGTATAGCGTAGCTGAGTGCAGCAAGAAGCAGTAAACCAATGGCCCACGCAATTTGCATAACTAAAGCAATGAATGTCCGCGCTTTCGCAGGAAACAGTTCCAGGGATAAAATGTAAGTCGAATTTTGCAGACCCTGAACAAAGACTCCTTGCAGTCCGCGAAGAGCCAGGAACGTAGGATAATTCTAAAATTAGCATTCCATTCAGAACAGAACCGTCTATCTCCTTTCCTTTTTCATTTATAGGAAACTCCGTGTTTACCTGCACGACGTACAACGCCACAGCCATCGTGCCCTGAGTGTAAAGGCATATCGCTTGGACCGGAAGTCTTCCGATACGATCCGCCAAAAGGCCGGCGATCCAAGCACCCATTAATACGCCAATATAATAAACGGTTGGCCCAAGAAACGTCAAATATTGTTTTTCGCATATTAAACCCCATTCCGTTACCACGCTGTTTTCGCCAAACTCGGTTGCAAATTGATACTCTCCGAAACACAGATTTAAATCCGATGACTCAACAAGACCGGAAGTCTGATTGGCAATAGTCACGTTTCTGAGATCTTGACAACCGTACGTTCGTTTCGTTCCGTTTTTTGCCTGTAATTACGTAAATGAAACTGTACCGACCTCAGCGTTTTATGTGACTTGTGTCACATTTTCGTGACTGAGGCTTTTTACTTTTCTTTACTAATTTATATTGTACCTCTTTCGCATTGTGATTTACTCAATAATTCTTTTCTATTATCAAATGACAAACTTTACTAATTTCATCAAATACGAGGTTGTCAAATTGTTAATATCATAAGATAAAAAGATAGTTTTATTACACGACCGTTAAAAATATATTGCCTAAAATAATTCTTTCAAAAATTTTTTTTGTATGAGGCCATCTGTGTTAATAGAACAAGATACACACGTACAAAAAATAGTTTTACGTTTTACTTAAACCTCGTAAATTAATTTCCTACATTCTTTCATTTTCCTCGGTTTGATAAAAATTACCCTGGATCCACAAGGATCGAAACTTACCTGGCAGTAAAATTTCGGCGTGTAATTGTGGAAAATCGGCAACGCGTGGCTCATAGCAACGATCACATAATTAACACCCAACAGCAACACGATAACTACTTGAAAGCATCCAACTTTGACCTCCTCCGCGTTCATCTTACAAATTCTTCAACAACCACGTGTCACAATGTGCAATCAACAACGTCGAATGAAAATTCACTGTGTCCATCCAGAGAAGATAAATCTTGCAAGTTCACAGAAAATAATTCGTTTATCCATTTGCACCGCGAAAGAAAACTGAGAAGAGAATGAATTGATAAAATTAAGAGAAGTCTTCTGGAGGCATGTTGGTCGAAAAGGAAGCCGAGACGACGAGTAAAAGTTGTGTCGCGGAGACCGAACAAAGTGTCATCCGTGAGGGTGAAGCACGCACTAGCTGAAGAGGAGAATCCTCTCTCTCTCGAAGGATAGTACGAAAGAGGAACTGATTCCAAGCCGTGTTGAATCGGACAAGGACAGAAACGTGTACTATTGTTTCACGGCTTGGCGACACGTATCCCATTAACGCACCCACGTCACGGGAAAACGATCTTCTGTCAATAATAATCGATTTTTAAATTGACGTAACATGAATTTTGCATTTCGAGGAAATGTACGTTTCTACCGTCACTTCCGGACGTGTCTAGACAGGCTGGAAAAAAACGAAGCAAGTCTCAAGCAATGCTTGAATTGTTTTCTTTAGCAAAGCGTACTTTTATTCGTATGAAATACTATTAATAATAGTCTTCATATTTTCAGACTTCGTCAAGTACATTCATGTTTCTTTTTCAGATTCGTCAACATGGAAATAGTAGAGTGAAGTGAATGGCATCAAACTATCTTCGCTAAGGGCCAAAATATTTCCATGAGATAAAACGAAGAATGATATGTAACAGTCAAATTTTATTTATTTAGCGCCTCAATACTAGTTACTTTCTTCGTAGAAGACATCATGTATTAATCATGTTGCAGATGTTTTATGGAAGCAGTATCTCAGAATGTGGAAATCTGCAGTACACATGGTGCAACTTTAAATAATAGCCTGACTGGGTCTATGAACTCTTGACGCCCGTTTACTTCATTCTATGCTCACCTGTGTAGGTTGCAATAGAAAGCTCCATTGATAGGTATTGATCGTTTCGTTTTACTGAATCGCATCCCTCCAAATCTCTGTGACAGAGATTTTCATTTCTAAATTTCTTCATATAAAGGATAGTTAAAAAAAATACCTAATACAAATTCCTAAAAGGGAACATTCATTAAATTGTATCGTAATAAATCAGTTTTTTTAAAACATAAAAGAAAAGATACTAACACTCTTAGTAAAACGTTTATATTTTGTTAATCTTCAAATGGTGTTTTAAATAATTAACTTAATGAAGTACATTTTGAAATAAATCATTGATATGGTATAATATAATACTATTATTATTTCTGAACATGCTTCAATATCATTTATCTTGTAGGTCAAGGACGAATCTCAAAAACGGTGATACTTCATCGTTTACGTCGTCTTAAACACCCTAATCATAAAAAAGGGAAAATTTCCGGTTTGACAAGAACGAGAATCAGCGTTTGTGCCCATAAATGAATGCAGGAGCTGTTAACAGAAAGCATAAAAATTTATCCGGTGACGTCCTCCTCAGCATGTCATACTTAGAGCACGGTTATCTTGATGAAGAGGGGGAGCACCAATCATCATAGTCCAGCGACAGTGTTTCCTTCGTTTCTGGAACTGTTTCTGTATGCGAGGTACATCACGTCCGGTCCCGGGCGCATCCTGCCTTTCACTAAAGGTACCTGCTCCCCCACCCGGGTGCCGGTTCCAAAGGAAACCCTCGGTACCAGGTGAATCCTCTCCCGTCTTCGCCACAAATCGGGCATCGTCATTAGCATCGTCGTCCGTGGCTGTTGATCGTTCCTCGGTCATTGTCACGATGTCTGTGAACGATTTTCATTTCCATTCAATCGTTACGAGCCGTCGATTGTCAGCCATCATTGGCGACCGGCTATTTCAGACGATTTTGCGATGTTTCACTATTATGTTGCTCGCGTGCATTGAATGGTAATGGAGCCGCCATTCTGAGTCCGGTCGGTAATGATACAGTGACGACAATGGGCCATAATATCAAAAACCGTATATAAATAATTACCATCGTCTTCTGGATAACAATGTGAAGCTCTCGTCGCAATTATTTATTTGAATAATTTTCGTATACAGTTATTCTATTTATATAATGTTGAATGTACAGATTATAGTATTCTTTATACCGATACGTAGTAAGGTGATTTCCGGCCTCGCATGTTTAGCAAGCAACGACGTGTATCAGCATTATAATTCATTATTGAGGATAATTTGTTGGCTACATTTAACAACACGCTTATTGTGAAAGTTCATTGGTTCATAATATGCAAATGGAACAAAGTCGTAAAACAAACAATTGAGGCTAAGTACCTTCAAAATTACCTGCAAACGATGCGTACAGACGTACTCAACCTTCTTTAGAGAACCCGTTTTCCCATGCATTTCACTTAAAACCACCAGCCAGGAAGTTTCTCTCGAATTATCTAACTTCTCTTTTCTTTTGTTTCAGCAACCAAAACTTCAATGTAATGTAAACGCCTGTTCATTAAGAAAAAAGCAAGGGAAGAAATGTCTCACAACATTTTGCCTTAAAATATAGAAAAAAACCTGAAAGAGTCGGATAAGACTTAGGGAGAGGAGTCCCTCATGTTCCCTCATATCCCTCAAAGAGAAATGTAAGTATAGCCCAAAGTTGCAAACTTCGAGAATATCAAGGTTCCAAAATTCAAAAATTCAGATGTCTTGAAGGGTAGAGAAAGTCTAAGGAGAATTTGGAATGAACCTATAAGAACTTATGTCAAACCTAGGGAGAACTAGAAAATGCCTAGGGACATCCAGTGAGAATTTAAATGTTTCTTTTACAGCTCTGAAAGTATACTCATAAAAAGTTCTACCCATTCATATTCAAACCTACTTGAAACATATTTGGACCTCTTTATTATTAGTTGACACTTTCACCAAACAATTCCATTTTCACGCGCTCAATTCCAATAGAGATCCTCTGTTAGCGTGACTACATACGTGGTCAAGCACGTATCGCATAACCTGAAGAGATGGCCTGAATGCCTTTTTTTGTCGTGTACCGTTACTTTAGAATAACTTCGGTTCTGTGATCATGGTTACCGCCGCTTATTTTACTTTGTCCCCATCATTCACCTGTTCGATCGTGCTCTATCGGCGACGAACTTTTCAACTAGAATAAGAACGGTACAAGTTTCTCCCGCGTAAACGCGACCTGTTCAGTTCTAGTTGCTCGCTCTTCGGGTTCGGTCGAGACTGTTTCAACGAATCCAACGGAGAATTAATTCATCGACGCCTTCAAAAGGATTCGCCGGAAGTGAATAACGCTACGGAAGTGCAAGATGAGAATTACGCTCGCTCTGATGGCAGTTCTCCTTACTTGTTTTGCAGTGAGTATCGACTGAGTAAACGTTTCGTTATAAACACATTGGATACATAGGTTGCAGTAGGAAACTGAAATATTATAATCGACAGATTCAAGTTGAAAGCCGGGCAAAGAAAACAACGCAATTATCTTTGCAAAGCAAAGAGACGAACGTGGTGAATTTTATGAGAATACTTATGATGAGGCTTGTTTTCGGGGTTGCGACGGCGATGGGTCTCGGCGAAAATCTTTCTGGTGTACTTGGGGGAATTTTTGTACCGCCCGGAGCTGATGATTACAGTGATTACGCCGATGACGATCTCGTACCGGATTTATTTTAATGATCCTGCACAATAGAGCTTAATATTGTCTGTTACCTTTTGATTTAAGTTACTTCAATGAAGTATTTGCGACACGTTTAAAATGTACTGTTTTCCCGCCAATTCCAATTGTGACTGACGAGGAATATCAATGAGCGTAATCCATTTGAATCGTGCATTTGCATTCATCATTGTTGCGCCCTAAAATTGATTCACGACGAGGTCTTTACTAAATACTTTCGAATACCGTTATTTGTCATAATTTTCGAAACTGTATACATGGAAAGTACATTGAAAACTAACTCTATATCGACGTTTTGTATCAATAATCAATAATTTTGAGATATATAATTTATTAGAATCTTTTTATGCTTTTCTTATCAATATTTATTATGTTGTTATTTGTAAATAATACTGTCCTAATTTATTTATTTATTTATTTATAAATCTAAATGTGTAAACAAGATGAAACCTTGTTACGTCGAAAAGCATTTTGTAAACTGCTTAGTAAAGAATAAATATTGCTTTTTGTACGTATTAAGGTTTCAATATAATAAAATATTATGTTTAAATCATTTTTGTTGTTTATTCATTTGAATGTAAAAGTTTTAAAGAATACTTTATAAGATCTTTACCAAATTTGGCAATTTATAAATCTAATAACATAAAAGTTGGAAAAAACTGTTTCGTAAATGCTTCGTGTTCTTTTTCAATTACGCATGTGCACTCGCTCATTCACCAGTGTTGCGCGCAATATCGCAATATTCTGAAAATCTTCTTCATACAGGGAAATATAAAGTTCCCTTTTATACATTTTATTTATTATACAAATACACATGTATAATCAGGGGAACATGTATAATCAAGGGACTCTTGTTAGACCCATATGCGACGATCCTTTTCTATTGGTATACAGTTAGCAGGTTATATTCAACAGTCTACACACGGTATGCGATATGTGATATACCAAAGAGTAGGAACACAACCTCTTTGACCGATACATGAAACATGACCCAATCCCTAGGTCAAATGATCCGTTTGCTCTGCGTAATATTATCCACGATTGTTTAAACTGTTTTGAATTCTCTTCCACGAAACAAATGGATTGTCATACGGCATAGTTTCTGCAACGACAGTCTGCAGTGACTGATCAAAAGGGTTGAAAGTAACATACCAGTTGCGTAACAAATTCCTATATATACTAAACAAACGTACATGAATTAAAAGAATTATAATATTGTGTAAAATGGAGTGGCAAGGAGTATTAAGAATTCTTAGAGTGCTCGGAAAGATAGACAACGTATATGGTTTACATAAATCAGAAGAAAATAAAATAAAACGCGAAGATGAATTGATGATACAACTATTGGGTGATGAAAGCATAAAGTAAGTAGTTATTTGTTATTTCTACTTATTTATTTATCGTTTAATCTTTATTATTACATTTTACCATAAAAAATTATACATTTTTACATGTTTAGGAGACTTTTACGTTCATGGTTGGAAAAACTTTATAGTACAAGAGATTCTAAGAGTATTGTAAAAGCAGAAGAGTTTAAAAAAAACGGAAATAAACACTTTCAAATGAAACAATATAATGAAAGTATACAAATGTATACAAAAAGTGCACTGTATGCTCCTGCGGACAGTTCTCATTTGTCAATTGCATTTGCAAACAGATCTGCTTCTTTATTTTATTTAAATAGGTATAATGTAAGTAAAAGTGGCACTAGAATAGTAGAAGTGACAGCACGGTATAAATGGACCACAATTTTGTCAAATTTTTCTTTATATATAAATGTAAAATTATATTTACTTTATTTTCTTAAATATATAAACTTTAAATACAGTCAAATTTTATTCATCAGAACTAATCAGGGTACAAAACAAATTATGTAACTGAATATTTGAAAAGTAGAAGTTCACTACTTAAAATGTTATATTAAAAGTGGTTGTTTTTATAGTTAGCTGTTTTTATCTTGCTGCCATCTATATTACTACATGTTATTATTATATTGAAATTTATTTTTTATTTTGATTTTATGTATGTAAAATATGATATGGTACAAAAAGGATTGTATAAAGGATATTGTATTAGCAGTTTCATTAAATTATCCTAAACAGTTATGTCATAAAATATATTTACGTGCATTACATTGTTATTTGAAATTAGGCAAACAGCAATTGGCAAAAGAAACATTGCTTAAAATACAAGAAATGGTTCATGATCCTGCCTATAAAATTACACCTCCAATGAAAGGTATATTATTCACCAGAATAATGAATTTATATATTTTTAATATTTTTTAAAACTATTTTATTTACAGAAAGTATTGACAAAAAAATTTCTGAAATAACATTTTCTGACTCAATCATCCAATCTGAGGAACAATTTACTTGCAATTTATCGAAAGTAAAATCTCAAATTACATTTGAGGAAAATAAAAATTTTCCAAATGCATCTGCAAGCATAGATATAAAATACAATGAAGAAGTAGGAAGGCACGTTGTAGCAAATAAATTTATCAGTAAAGGTGAAATCCTTTTTGTTGAAAAGCCTATAAGTATTGTCCTAATACCTAGTGAATCAGTAAGTGATCGTTGCCAAAACTGCAATTGTTTCATCGGGGATATTCCCATTCCGTAAATATACTGCATTTACTTTTATCTTAAATATTTTTTTAGATTGTAGCATTAATATTGTTATATTATTTTAGATGTAAAACATGTTTATATACTTATTGTGATGAAAAATGCTTAAAAGAAGCATGGTCATTGTACCATTGTTGGGAATGTCCAGGAAGCCAAATGCATCTTTGGGAAAAAGTTGGAATAACACATTTAGCATCAAAAGTTCTATTTACTTGTTCAACTATGACAGACAAGATCAGATTTAATCAAATGCAAAATCTAATTAGTCATTTTGATAAAATTCCTGATGCTGATTTAAGGGTAAATGGAATTGTAAGTATACATATGAAGGAATAATATAATATGTAAGATAAGTAAAAGGATTTGTTTAGTTTATAAAATTATAATCTTTACAGACAGCTATGATGCTTACTATTTATTTGTCAGAATATACTAATTTTTTTGAAACAACTAACCTTGAGGATTGCTTAATTAGTAAATTTTCTGATAATGCATTTAGCTCAAATTTTAATATATTAACAAATATTGGCAAACAACTGTATGTTAGTTCTTTATTATTACGACATATCCATCAACTCACAGTTAATGCAGCAGGAATTATACATTCAAACGTAATCGAGAACGATGTGCAAATAAACATTGTGGCTACAGGAATTTACCCTTCTGCCAGTATGATGAACCATTCATGTAATCCTAATATTATTAAAATGTAATTCTAACTTACAGGATATATATATATATATATATATATTGAGTTTAATGTGTTAATAATAATAATAATAATATTATTTCAGTTATATGGATCAATATTTGATCGTTAGAGCTACGGAAGATATTTTTCCATATGAAGAAATTTTTAATTCTTATGGTATAGTATAATTTATTTGACCAATCTTGTTGAAAATTTATTTTCTAAGCATTTTATAAAACTGATTATTATGTATAACGTTCGTTAGTAACAACTTATAGGTACCAAAAAACAAAAGCCAGACAAAAACGTTTAGAATTGTATTACTTTAGTTGTAAGTGTGAGGCTTGTACTCTACCAGAACTAAAATATTTCGTGGTAAATATTTAATTATTCTCAAAATTATTTAAAGCAAAGTCAGATTTGCTTTTATTTAAAATATATAATTATTATAGGAAACTTGTCATGCCAAAAAGTGCTTAAAATGTAATGGTGCACTGTGTCAAATAAAACATAACTTATTCTGTATAAGTTGTGGTGATAAACCACAACATTATGAGAAAACTAAAATAATGCAAGCCAAACAACTGTATGAAGAAGCACAAAATTCATTAGATTCAGGAAACTTAATAGCAGCATCAGTCCAAATGCAGGAATGTTTAAAAATCAGAAAAACAGTGTTGTATAAATATAATCAGAAAATCTTAGATATTTTGGCTTTCGAGAGGAATTTATGTTTTAGAACAGGTTTGTATGGTCAAATTGTATGTATAATATACAAAATAATTTTGAAGTAAAATATATAATAATTTTATTTTTAGACAATATAATAGGTGTCATGGCATCGTCGAGCCTAATAATTGATACACTGGAGGAAAGATATGAGTTTAATAGTTTAGAAGTTCTTCAAGAATTTAACATTTGTGTAAACTACTGTCTGTACTATTTACAGAAAAAGTCAAATCCTCCTAAATGGCTAGACAAGTACATTTGTAATATTGCATTTTATAAAAATTATTCAAATAGAATTTACAATTGTTTATTTTTATTGTAGATGTGCACTAGATGGAACTGAAGAATTTTTAAAGAAGCTGGAAAAGATTGCAAATTTCATGTATGGAAGTTGGAGTAAATTTTATGAGGATATAAAAAGAAAACAAGAAATGTTGGTTCTTTTCCGACGTAAACTTTAAAATGTAATCTTAATATTTAAAACTTGCATATATTGTATATTGTACTTATTTCGTATGTGTGGTAATTCATTTAAAGAACGGTTGTGCTTTTATATCAAATAAAAGTTTCTTTAATCTTCATTGTAATTCATAAAATAAAATAATATTACACTCAAACTTTTTAAATTTATTTTTATTGACATTCAATGAAAGTTGAAAAAGGGTTATGGTATGTGTTACGTTACTCGCGACAAGACGGAACCGTGGCAGTTGCGTCTACGAGGGTCGTAAATCCTCGTTCGATTTTTCGATGTCTCGAATTAACGTATTTCCTAACCGGTAACTAAAGCGGAAAGGATGATTCACTGTGGTTAACTATTGCAAAGGAGACAAGTTCTAACTTTAACAAAATGTAGTTTATTCAAAATAACTATGGAGTATGAAATTAAAATGTAATGATTGTGTCGGACGTTTGATGAATTCTGATTTTAGAGTGAAGAGATGTCGCATAAGTAAGCTCGTGTGCCGACAGAGAGTGTCGCCTCTGGTCTACTCTGTGCCAAGAGGGTGATCCAAAATCAGTGATGGGATATTGGACGGGTTTTTTCGCGGATGCGCGAGAAATGCAGGAGCGTATCTATTTAGTGGCGCCACTGAATGGCGTAGTGTTGTTGGCGGAAAATAATGGAGGGTGATTAAAGTACCCCATTTTATTGATACTTGTACTTTACTGAGACTAAAATCGCCGCGCATACGTGAAAAAACCCGTCCAATATCTCATCACTGTCCAAAATCATAACGAAAAATAAATAATCCAACGAATAATAAATCTAAGTATAAAAATGAACGACTACATCGTAGAATATTTTTTTTATAATTTAGATGATTGTTCACTTCTTGAAGGTAATGTCAAATTATTTGGTTAGTTTATACAAATTTATAATAAATTTGTGTTTTATTTGTTATTTACTCGTATATTATAGATACTTCGTTTGCGTGTGCGGATCTATTACCTGTAACCGAAGATGGTGTGCCAATTAGAAAATTGTTTATTAGCAATTTAGCAGAAAGAGTTTGTATACATATTTCAATGTTAAATATAACATATTGTAAATATGTATATTCTTAAATATAAACGCACATTGAATAACAATACAATGTGTTATTTTAGACTACATACAAAGATCTTATTAAATTATTTTCTGAATATGGGGATGTTGAAAGTTGTTACTTACAAAGAAATCAAGGAAATCAAGGAAAATCAAGTAACTATGCATTTCTTACTTTCAACAGTGTAGAAGCGGCTATAAGGTAAACTTGAATTTGAATAATCACAAAGTTGATTATAATGTCAATTGTGTGGAATAATTTGCAGAGCTAGATCCGAAGAAGGAATAAGATTGCATAATAGGAATTTAAAAGTTGTACCAGCCGATTCTTGGCATCAACCAGATAACATAGAAAATCAATATTATCATACTAAAGATAAGTATAAAACTGAGAAGAAACAGTCAAATGAACAATGTAATCAAGATTACGTGCAAAATGATATTACAGATATTTGTATTCAAACTTTAAACGATGACTGTTTAATGCATATCTTTCTTCAGTTGCCAATTGTAGATAGAATTAGAATAGAAAGAGGTAAGAATATAATTTAATTTGTTTCATTATTATTATTAATAATTTTTCTAATTATTGCAGTATGTAAAAGATGGAGAGCGTTGAGTCAAGAATCTTGGCGTAGCGTGAAAAGACTGGATTTGACATACTTTATGTGGGATTCCTTACCCAGTACAAAGCGAAGGGAAATTAATACCGGAACTCTTCGAAAAGTATTATTACGATGTGGTCGTTTTTTAAATGAAATAAGTTTATCACAAATACCTTGTCATTTAAATCAAAGTACATTGACCATAGTTGGGAAATTATGTCCAAATTTACAAAGAATTGATGTTACTGATCTCACTGTTTCTGCATCTGGTATAAACTCGTTAACAAACAACTGTCATGATATCACAAGATTTAGTCTTGGTTCAACCACTCACATCTGTGATATGGATTTGCAAAAGTTATTTGAAGTAAATCCAAAGTTGCGTTATTTCAAAGTGGTGTATGGTAAAATACGTGGAAAATGTTTAGCTTATTTACCTTCAGAAACAATGGAAGAAATTGTTTTGGAAAGCTGTACTTATCTTCAAGAACATTTCCTATCACAGGTAAATTTAAATATATTTTAATGTATTTTTTCTATTAATGATTTTGTACTTCTTTCAGGCAATTGCAAAGTTACAAAATTTGAAATCTCTTACAATTCACAAATGTGTGGACTTCTATGATAATGTCATTCAAGCTATTTGTACACATTGTACAAATTTAAAAACATTAGAGCTTTCTAGTCTATCATATTCGATACAGTCAAATGATGTGTTACAGATAACACAGTTGTGTAATCTTGAAGTTTTAAAAATCGGTATGAACATACTTGTCATGGATGAACTTCTTACTAATTTGGCATTAAAATGTTTACGTCTCACTTACGTAGATATCGCTGGTAAGTACAATGCTTCTTCAGAATAATTCATGTGTACATTATTTTTTTATACATTGCAGAATGTCTTTTTGTCACAAATGTTGGTGTAGCAGCTATAGCAACATTACCAAAACTAGAAGTATTAATAATTAATTCTTTGCAAAGAATAACAGACATGAATTTGCGGGACATGAGTAATCTAAAAAGATTAGAATGTCGTTGCTGCAAATTTACAGATAAAACTATGACAGAACTTATTGGATCTGCACCTCAGTTAGAATTGCTGGATTTATCAGAGTGTCGTGGTATCACAAATTTAACATTAAACAAAGCTGCAACAGTTACAATTAATCGAACTAACAATACAATTTTAAAAATATTTGTTGGTGGAACTTCTGTAAATCTTAATATGTTTGATAAAGTATCACCGTTTTTGCAAGTAGTTAATGTAAATCTTTTTAGGCGTAATTCATTTTATACACCGTTGTCCTTAATAAACCATATAATATAAAAATTTCATAAAAGAATATAAAACACGTAGTTTCTTTTAAACTGTAACAACCCTATATTATACTAAGACGCTCGAACTGTTGTTAGCCAACGATTTTATATTTTATATTTTTACAAGTGTGTAGGTATCGTTCAAGGCTAAAACGCGTTTTATAATGTGGGATAAATTTATTTGTTAAATAGTTACAACATTTAGACAGTGAATCAATACAACAGCAATTATTATGCACAAATTCGCAACAAGGAATATCGACATATTTTTAATAAGTGCCAGAAGTAATTATCCCTTTCACAGTTCAGATTCACTGCTTAGCGAATAAAATTTGTTTAATTGTATATTATTTATCGTATCTTACATTTTCTTTTCTTAACAGAGAACTTAACTATTGAAACTGTTTCTGTCTGTTTACGATACATCAGACATAAATACATATAATACGAAAGGTCAGTTCTTGGGCGTCTTACGCGTAGGCACATAAGTGAGTGTCCTCACTGTGCTTGCAAACATCACAATGCGCTCATAGTACACTCCGATATATTTTAAGCCAAATCGGAAAAGGCTAACAATTATATTTGCATTCGTTTATATAAAAATGTAGTGACTAAGCAAATATGGATATAATTTGACGAAATATTTACTACGTCTACATATTATAACGTGTAATGAATCTGTCTGATGATCTCCAATTAATAATTCTATCGGTGATATTTTCTTTTATAAAATAAAAATAACAGTGTGACGTTTGCGTACAACTGAATATGAATGCTTATACTAGTATTATACTATGTACATATAGACATTTTTTATCAGCATATTACAATGATAAGCGACTATGTATATTAAATTGTACAATATTACACATCTGTCTATGATCTATCTATCGATATGGACTATATAATAATAATACTATATAGATATTGTAATACATTATAGTTAATACCATATAAATACTACGCTATCCCATAGTAGTCTAGTATAGTATTTATATAGTAATAACTACAATGTATAATAGTGTCTGTATAGTATTTATAACATTTTGATTGAATATGTTTTTTCTGAATAAAGATTCATAAAATTTTAATCTTAATTCCTATCCTTCTTATTCGCTTTTATAATTAAATTATTAACATCTTCTAATTATATTTACTTACTGAAATACATGTAAATAAGAAAGTAGCCAAACGAGCGGCTGATCTTTCAAATACAGTTCACAAAAATTGCACAAGAAAGACTCAATGCACAGCTATACAAATACATACAATTGTATATATTCATTATTGTGTGAACACATGGACGCGCATCAAAAATTTTGTTAATTGCACCTATGAAGTATAACATTTTAGATCAGTGATAGGCAGATCATATGCCCACAGGAGAACTTATGGGTATTGGCGTATATATCCAGCAAGTTATGAAATCACAAAGCTCTAACATTCCAGAGTCCCGAAATTACAAAGACCCTAAGAGCTCAAGATCTTAAGATCCTAAGACCTCTAGTCTAAAAATTCTAAGATTTTAAACTTTCATGCTTCCAAGATTCTTAAGTTCCAAAGTTCCGAAATCTAAGTAGAGCTTAGCAAAATCCTAAGAAGAGTCTAGGAAACCCTAGAGACATCTTCTTACTCTTAACAACCAAACAAATACAGCGCCTACAAAATACTGCCTGTACCCATCGATGCTCAGAATATTCTCGCGAGCACAGTTGCCCATCACTGTTTTAATCCAAGATGTACGCAATATAATTAATGAATTTTCAAAGATACATTAATTCAACATACGCCGTTAAAAAAAAATACTTAGAACAAACATTTATGTAGTATTTTACAATACATTTTCTATTATATGAATGTTTTGCATTGATGTTTAATAAAATAGTATTTCAGAATTAATTGCACAAATTACAATAAAGTACTGTTCTTAGTATTATTAAAGAATATTTCGTGATGACATAACACTCGCATTGCATTATTATAAGTGATACTTTATTGTAATTATATGAAACATATGTTATTTTAGACACCTGTATTCACCGGTTGAAATACTATTTTAAATCATGATCGCTGACTGATTATTCAGTAAAAAATAGCGTGGTATTTTAGCAAAGATAGAACAAAAGTCTTTTTGTTGATAATATAGTACAGTGTTCTACAAATGTCAGGTACAAATGTTATACTAGTAACTTGATCACTAGTCAACACTTCTCTTGCTTCCTCAAATTATGTTCTTATAAATCCGATGCCTATTTATGGATCCTAGTTATCATTATAGGGAACACAATTTGCCCATGAGTGTACAATAATGTTAAACTTATACGGATAATTGTTTATCTTACATACTTTCAACAAAATTATAAGATAAGGATACAAAACACATGTAAAATGAAATCAAATTTCTGCACAGTGACGTATTCCATGCAAATATGTCAATGTAGATTGCCGTATTTCATATTATATTATGTACATTATAAAAGTTATCATATCTCAATCATGTTTATTAAGTCTTACGTGATCATTGCCGCGATTTTAAAATCGGACCATAATATATAGATAAAATTAATTTAATGCCCTAAATTTAATAATCATTTAAGGATACCATTAAAAACTAACAGCTTACATCTTTAAATAACTAAATTCGATTATTCAAAAGAGAATAAATTTGTGATACACATGTCAAAGCATATCTTAATTCTATTTAATAAATGCTGTTGCTCAAACAAGAAATGAATTATTGAGCAATAATACAACTAATGACAAATTTTAATTAGTCTGTTTTTAAAATCGCGGAAAACTTCAATTCCATGGATTGTTATAATATAAAAGAAAAAATTCACAAACGCCACTGTTTACATGAATCAAACAAAAAGAACCTAAAATCCACTTAAGAGTACTGAACGCGTATATAGGTAGTCAAGTATGTAAGAGTGACATTTATTCAGGATTGTACGTTCGCTAAACGGGTTGGAGTGGTCGGTTGTAAATCCATTGTGCGACATACCCAACCAGCAATGTCCACATTTTCAGATTCAGCTTTCTTAATCCATTCATGATTCTACGCATTAAGGAATAAAATTAAAGGAATACAAACTATCATTTGTTTCATTTAAATAGAGGATTATCATACCATTAATGTTTTTAAATCTGCCCTTTCAGCAGGATTTTTCTTCAAACAGCGATCAACAAAATCTGTGAAAGCATCACTGAAAATTCCAACAGGCAATTTCGGAGGTGGTTCATTAACAATATAATCCAATAATTCAAATATAGCCATTGGTCTTGGACTGCCTGTATCTAAAATATATAAAAGTAATATATTTTGTCAAAACAGATTGAAAATGAATGAAAAGAAACTAACTGTGACCAGGTGATTGTGTTGTTGGTGTAGAGGCATTGTTTGTAGCAGTGTTCTCTGCTGGTGGTTGACCTGGTGGTGTACTAAATATTGTAGCCAAAGTTTTCTCGTCTGGTGGGGGAATTGGATACATTCCAATGGCCATTTCTACAAGTGATAATCCTAAGGACCAAATGTCACTTTGTACAGAATAATGGGTACCCTGAAGCCTCTCTGGCTGTAAACAAAAGATCCATAGATAAACTAAATGTAAAAAATAGATAATCTAAATTAATAATCATATTTATCTTGCTAAACGCTTACAGACATATAACTTCTTGTTCCAACAAAAGAATTAGCCATAGAATCGATTAATTGTCCAGAAACACCGAAATCACAAATTTTGATTTCTCCTGCACTGTTTACCAAGATGTTACTCGGCTTTACGTCTCGATGCATGATCGCGTGTTTGTCTCGTAAATAACTCAAACCTTTCAGAACCTATAAAAAAAATAGTTATACAAACTCATGTTAGTGCTTTTTCTACCAAGTAGGCCTTGACTTCAGCCATAAAGAAAAAATTGAATTTTAAAGATGCCATATTCACATCTATTTGAATAGATTCAAACGTGATGCAAATAGCAGCTAAAATTATGAAACAGGCAAATTCTGTTTCAATGATTAAAAGAAGACTTACTGAAGGTGAAATACAAGATCTACACCAAGAACTGAGGACCGATGATCATATGATTCCTTTGGAACAATTATGTGAGAAATTAAACACTAATGTTGATAATGGTTTAACAGAAGAAGAGGTGAGCAAGGTTTTCAATAGAATGGGACCAAATGCTCTGACCCCACCTGAAGTAACTCCAGAATACATTAAATTTATTAAGTGTATGTGTCATGGATTCGCTAGCCTATTATGGGGCTGTGCATTACTATGCCTCATTTTATATGGACTTAGTATGCTACTTGAAGGAACAGGCGGGGGCATTGAATGGTTAGGAATTATCATTATACTGATTTGTTTGGTCTCAGGAATATGTGCATATGTACAAGAAAGTAAAAATACAAAAGTAAGTATTATTCTCAGACTTATAAATTCAAATTAAATCTCAAGTATACTTTCCTTCTGTAACTTTACAGGTGATGGAGTCATTTAAAAAAATGGTACCTACTTTTGCAACAGTAATAAGAGATGGTGTTAAACATCGCATAGCAACTGAGGAGTTAGTCCCAGGGGATCTAGTACATATTAAATTCGGTGATAAAATACCAGCTGATATCAGGATCATAAAATGTCAAGAGCTTAGAGTTGAAAACTCAAGCATTACTGGTGAAAGTGAACCTGTAGCTCGAACAAATTATCCTACAGACGAAAATCCCTTAGAATCATCTAATGTCGCCTTTTTCTCATCTTTTGCCGTGGATGGAGAAGGATACGGCATAGTGATAGCCACCGGTGATGACACAATGATAGGACGACTCGCTGGTCTCACATCTCAGCTTGAGAAAGAGGATACACCAATTGCTAAAGAAATCAATCACTTTGTTCGAATAATCACCACTGTATCTATACTATTTGGAACGCTATTTTTTGTATTATCACTGATAATTGATGCCAATATCCTCAAAGCATTTACTTATATGCTAGGTATAGTGATAGCCAATGTTCCTGAAGTCTTGCTTGTCACCGTTACCACGAGTTTAACACTAACGGCACAAAAAATGGCAGAAAAGAATTGCTTAGTTAAAAATCTGGAAGCTGTTGAAACACTTGGATCTACCTCAACCATTTGTTCAGATAAAACTGGAACTTTGACGCAGAACAAAATGAGTGTATCTAATTTATGGTTCGGACACTCAAGGTACAATTTTCCACCAAGTGAAATACTGGGCATTGAGAAACATCTGCTATTGGATAAACCAGCTTTCAACATAATTATCAAGAACGCTACTCTTTGTTTGCGCGCGGAATTTGTTACGGAATCCATCTTAGTGAGCCCGATAGAAGAGCGAGAGATACTCGGTGATGCCTCTGAAACAGGTATCCTTAGGTTCTGTGAACATATACACTTAACAGAGAAGTTCAGAGATGCCTACCCAAAAGTTGCAGAAATACCATTCAACTCTGTAACCAAGTACCAAATGTCCATTCATAAGGATATAGATGGATACATAATGATTTTGAAAGGTGCTCCAGAAATAATCCTGGAGAACTGCTCCCATATATTAAATGCTGATGGAGAAACAAAAGACATGACTCCACTGGATCTGACAATTTCTCGAAGAGCCTGTACAGAGTTGGGATATATCGGTGAACGTGTATTAGCTTATTGTGATCTTCATTTACCTGCCAGTAAATATGGACCAGACTTCAAGTTCAATACTGAGTCTTCAAGTACATACAACTTCCCAACAAAGGGTTACAGGTTCGTTGGACTAGTTAGTCTCCTTGATCCTCCTAGACCAGCTGTGCCTGATGCTGTCAGAAAGTGTCGCACAGCTGGTATCAAAGTAATAATGGTAACAGGTGATCACCCAGTGACAGCAATGGCAATAGCAAAAAAGGTGGGCATCATAGGCGAAGGTCATGAAACTAAATACGAGCGAGCAATATTACAAAACAAATCGTACACTCAAATAACTGATGATGACACCGATGCCATAGTCATTACTGGTTCCGAACTGAGGAACATGGACTCAACAGAATTGGACCGCATTATACGAAACTATCAGGAAATAGTTTTCGCGAGGACATCTCCACAACAGAAATTACTCATCGTGGAAAGCTGTCAACGACTAGGGGAGATTGTCGCAGTAACTGGTGATGGAGTCAATGATTCACCAGCATTGAGGAAGGCGGACATCGGTGTGGCTATGGGCATAACTGGCTCCGACGTGGCGAAAAACGCAGCCGACATGATTCTTATGGATGATAATTTTGCATCTATTGTAACTGGAATTGAAGAAGGTAGACTGATATTTGACAATCTTAAAAAATCGATAGTTTATACTTTAACGTCTAGCGTGCCCGAGATGATACCTATGCTAAGTAGTTTAATATTTGCTATTCCTTTACCCATCATCCTTGAGATGATTCTCTGCATAGATGTAGGAACAGATTTACTTCCAGCAATAGCGCTAGCCTATGAGAAAGCCGAATCTGATATAATGCAGCGTGCACCCAGGAATCCGCAATACGATAAGCTCGTAAACAGGCGTTTGATATCCATTGCTTATGGTCAGATCGGAATGACTCAGTCCTTTGCCGGATTCTACAGTTTTTTTATGATTCTTATGTTAAATGGATTTCTACCTGATCGCTTGGTAGGATTAAGATTAGATTGGGAAAACAAATCCATTAATGATTTGCAAGATTCGTATGGGCAAACATGGACTTATGATACAAGGATGGATTTACTGAACGAAGCTCGTACCGGATATTTCTTATCTATTGTTATAACACAACTCATAGATTTAATAATGTGCAAAACTAGAGTTAATTCAATCATAGATCAAGGAATGGATAACTGGTTTTTGAATTTTTCTTTGATTTTTGAAATCATTTTAACTGGATTTCTTTTGTATGTGCCAGGAATAGGAAAAATACTAAAATTTATGCCATTAACGGCTTATTGGTATTGGCCTAGTTTACCACTTGGTGCATTTCTCTGGGCGTACGATGAATTTAGAAGATGGTGCATCCGTAAATATCCACGTGGACTGATAGCACTTGAAACTTATTACTAAATATATCTGACTTAGCTTATAATACTATTATTTATAATAATTAATAATAAGTTGATATTTATAATCATAAGTATATAGGTATATTCTTTCAAATATGAAAGAATATCAAGTTATTTTATACTTACAGCAGAAGTAATTGTGCTTAATATGGGTTCTGGAATTCTTCCAGCTTTTTTCAGTATTAAATCTAATGATCCACCATCCATATATTCCATGCATATACTAATTTCACCATCACTGTAGTAAGCGAAATAGTACATGTTAGATATAAAATAAGATTATAGTACAGTAAGTTTAATTACCTATAGAAAGCACCATAGAATCCAACTATATGCGCAAAATTACATTCATGAAGAACTTTCAGTTCTCTAATTATCTGCTTCTTTATAGCAGGTTTAACTTCTAAGTGTATTAGCTGGAATGTTATAAACATTATTTTTAGTTCAATTGTAGTGTAGAAGCAAATAAATGTAATAAACATTACCACACCTTTCTTGCCATTATAAGTCCATACTTTTTGTGCCTCACTTTCATAACAACACCACCGTTACCAGCACCAAGTTCACCTAGTTTTTCAAAGTCCTCATCACACAATTCTCCAACCTTTTCTTTTTGGCCCAAAAAGCTCTCTAGTCTTTTTCTTTGTTCCTCATCCATTTCTAATTCCTCCAACCTTTCTTGAATAGCATCTATGCTCATCTTTCCCATAACTCCGCTGCAATCAAAATAAGTCAAATTAAAAAGCCAATACAAATAAATATAATTCATGATATAATAAAAATTAATTACTCTGGAATTACTGGTGGCTCTGAATAAATGGGCAACGGTGGAACTGGTGGTGATGGTGATACAGCTGGTACTGGTTCTATCGAGCCAGGTGGTAGCGTTAAGTTCAATTTGTTTTTTGACATTTGGTATATGGAATTAAACAGTCACTACTAATACACTATTATCTCACTTATCGACGCTCGCAGAAATTGGATGCACCTTTTTAATCAACTGAGAATTTATTCAGTCGAAAATATTAGGTTTTCTTATTTATGTTTGTTTAAATCATGCTACAGGTACCGCTATCGAAATCATTTTTATTGTGAATTTTGTTAAAAAATGAAGGGAAGGGTGGCTTCAAGTCAGAATGTTGTTGGAGCGGAACTGTCAAGCTTCGAACTGTCAAATTTCTCACCGGAATCTACCGTTCGGTAAATCGCTCAAAATTGTGCAATTCGTTTTGAAAGATCATTCATTTGATAATGATGATCATTAAATAGCACCTATATGCATCTTTTTTTGCAAATATTCTGCAAATAAGATGAGGTTATACAAATCTTCCCGGGACAACGACAAACTTACGCACAATGGTTAAATGTTCCTAGAAAGAAATTTCTAAATACAAGAATTTTATTTGTTCTTTTATTTTATTGTAAAATATAATAAACTGGTATTATAGAATTCGTATTAGTGGTATTTCAATAGAAATAATTAATCATTGATTATTAATGTTTAAATAAAGATAATAAATTAGGGAAATATATAGTATATTTCGCAAGAAAAATGCAGTTCTACATATACACCATGTAAGTATATACTCATATAATTGAAAGTATATACTCAGTAGGTAGAAAGTATCATGATTTTTAATTATTATTTATTGCAGTATATTTCGCACATTAGTTGAAATACTTTTTTTACATTAATATATTTTATGGATATGTTTAAGAAATAAGTATGCTTGTTGTCCTATTTGTACATTTACTGTATCACAGGTTTCCGTTGTTTGTTTATTATTTTACACCACGTATATGACCACGAAGGTAGAATTAGGTTGTAAAGGAGTTAGTACAATCCTTTGTGAAATACAGTATAGGAAAATAGTAGAATATAGTTGTATAGTAAAATAATAAAATGGTGGAAATGTTAAATCAGTAGAATAGTAGAATGATAAAATGGTAGAGCAGTAGAATAATAAAATAATGAAATACTCGTACAAAAATAATTCTTGTTCTTTTATGTAAAGGAATATGCAAACAGATGAATACTTTTATATTCCCTAGAAATTTTTATGTTGGTAGCTAGCATTTTACAGGAAGTCTCTTTCTAGTTGCACACGTGACGTCTTTTCCTTTCAAATCGTGCTGTTGAGAGGTATGTATGGCTTGACCCATAGCAATTTATGAATCTATTTGCATCTTCGGTTTCACGTAAATAATTGGCTTGACGTTATGTGATCCTTAAACATGTGATTCCAAACTGTTATTTCATTCAAAAAGTGTGTAGTAGATGTTTAGTAAACGATAATTATCGAATTTCAAATTCGCGTGACGACAGGTTAAACCGCGACACCTACGTTAACGAGATGCCAGAGTGCGAAAAATTGTTACCACATTTTTGTAATTGCAGAACGCAATGGGACGTTATTCGCATGAACCAGTGAATGCGGCCAAATCGTGCAAAGCACGAGGCTCGAATTTGCGAGTGCACTTCAAGGTAAATAAAATAATTCTCCTATATGCACACATTAACCTCAAACATATGAGTGATGTGTTTACAAAATCCATTGTGATGATTTTATGAAGTTTAGTATAATTCTTTAATAATATTAGATCACATTAAGCTTTTTTAAACGTGATCAGATCATTTTAAGCTTTTGTAAGTGTTGTTCATATACTTTGTATTCCAGAACACTCATGAAACAGCACGAGCCATTAAGAATATGCCCTTACGGAGGGCACAAAGATACTTGAAAAATGTAATTGAACACAAGGAGTGTGTACCATTCCGTAGATTTAATGGTGGTGTTGGCAGATGTGCTCAAGCAAAACAATTTGGCACCACACAAGGTATATTTCAGTTAATCTTTAGTAATGTAATTCTAGTGTATTTAATTATCTGTTGTTGATAAGGTTGTTATGTTTCAATTAAGGTCGTTGGCCTAAAAAGTCAGCGGAGTTTTTACTACAACTTTTGAAAAATGCTGAGAGTAATGCTGAAGTTAGAGGATTAGAAATTGACGGCCTTGTAATTAATCACATTCAAGTAAATCATGCTCCTTGTTTACGCAGAAGAACATACAGAGCTCATGGTCGCATCAATCGTTAGTATCTAGAATTATTATTATTTAAAATAAAGGTTTGAATAGTGGTTTAATTAACTTTTTATATTGCAGCTTATATGAGCTCACCGTGTCACATCGAAGTAATTTTGACCGAAAAGGAAGATTTTGTAATAAAGAGCCCAGAAGAGGAGCCCTCAAAAAAGAAACTCAGTAAAAAGAAACTTGCTAGGCAAAAGGAGAAAATGATGAGAGAATAATTTTATGATATTGAATGTACTGTGAAAAATGAAAATTACACTGTTCTCTAATTTTTCTATTTCATTTTTATCCTTGTCCAAAACTATGTATATGTTTCGTAATATATATTAAGGAACTTCAAGGTAAGTTTCAAGGATTTGTGGTACAAATTTAAATTTGGAATATTATGACATTTTAAAGGGTACATTAAAAATGGAAAATTTACTACGTATTTCTCATAAAACTTTACTATTTTTCGTTGTTACATTTCAAATGCCTTGCAATTGTTACATTTTATATTACAAATATACGAGGGTACACAACATATAACATTGATGGCTGTACTTAAAATATGAACAAAGGTACAAAAGTACATGGCAAAATATTGTAAATATAATGGAATACACGTCTACATTTAACATTTAATGTCAGTGTACAAAATCTACACATTCAGGACGTAATGTTCTATTGAATACTAATACGTGAAAATACATAGAAATTATGTGAAATCTTTGTCTTCTTATAAAGAAAGTGTCATACGAATTCACATTCATATTATATATGTACTCTCCAAAATATACTCTACTATGTACTACACGTTCTAATCGCTAATACTACTTTATTGCCATTTGAACTTGATATGTAAAATAGGAATGTGGAGCTCAATTGATAGGCTGTTTACAATGGATTGTTTATGAACTGAATGTGAGCAGAAACGCATGGATGTGTAATGTGTTGCTTTAAGACTTTGCAAGTTTATCAACTTGAATGCATGTGTGATTGCACATTGATTAGTCAGCCCTGATATAATTCTCCACTGGTATCAAGAAAGTGGTTCACGTGTTGTGTTTGGTAAAAATAAGCACAATAATCCTCCACCTGAAAAATGAAAGCAAATTCAATGTAACGAAGATAAAACAAAGTGACCAAGAAAAAAAAAAACTTCTACCAACCAATCAGGAGAGCAGCAACGATGAAGGTTGGTGCAGGGCAGTACATATCCAGAAGTTGAGCTATCACTATGTTCCCAATAATTCCACCAAGACGCGCTGCCACCATGGAAATTGCAATTCCTGTAGCACGCAGGTGTGTTGGGAAAACTTCTGTTATGAGACAGTCTAAGGCTGCGTTACCGCAGCTTATCACACCGCTGAAGAAGGCTGAAACGATGAGGTTGTGCTGCTTGTTGTACACGAAGTACAATCCTATCGAACACAGTCCTGACGACAATGTACTAAACACTGCAAAGAAATAGAACATAACTTCGTGAACAATTGAAAGGGGAAATAATTGTCACTTACCAAGGAAGAATTTACGACCCAGACGGTCCATTCCCAAAACGGCGACGATATTCGCTGGGATGGCGGACGCTACAGTAATCAGCGATTCCATGAAGACGGAGGCACCAATTTTGTCCGAACAAAGATTCTCGACGTTGTAAGAACCCTTCTGTACGACGTAATCGGTCACTTGACATATGGAGGCGACTTCACCAGGATGATCGCGATGAAACTCGTCAAAACGATTGAACAGTTCGGGGAACCACATCATGAGACCGTAATAACCGATGTGAAAGGTGAAGTTGATGATGATGGAGATGATGGTGAAGCGAAGTATCGGCGAAACGAACAGTTGTTTACTATTGTCTACAATATCGCTGAGCATTGTTTTGCATTTGTTCTTCTCGATGCCATTCTTTGTTGGTTGTTCCGGTTCACGGAAGTCATCCAAAATCAATTCTTTGACCTGCACAGGAGGTTTATTCGGATCTTCATATCTGGACATACTGGTTCAGACTTTTATGTTCATACGATGAATGGATACTCACCGTGTAACTGTCACGAGGTTTGCCAGTGTTAATGGCATAAATCCCACGGAAAATATCGAGTGCCTCCTCGTATCTTCCGCAGGACAAGAGGTATTTGGGGGATTCAGGGAGCAGTAGGAGCAGCCCCGCGACGATGAACGATGGAACAGCGCAGATCAGCAGGAAGATTCGCCAGGAATTATAAGTGAACGCTACACTCGTGATACCGATGTCATTAGGGATGATCGACCATGCTAAACCTGAAATTGTTTTGGAAAATCATTATCCGGTCCATCGACAACGGGTATACAAGCTTACCAGCAACGAAAAGATTTCCAAGCGTCCAGAAGGCAGCCATGAAGGACAGCATCGAGCCTCGCTTAGATTTTGGTTGGAACTCTGCGAAATAGGACCAGATGACCGGGCCACTGCCTCCAAGGCTAAAAATGTCCATCATGTGAACACAGGATAGAGAGAATTCAACAATTGCGTGTAAATATGCTTACGCAGCGCCGTTGAGGAAACGAAAGAACATGAACAGTTCATAGGACTGGCTGAAGCTGGACGCTACGATGCAAAGGGCGTTCGTGAAGGAAATGGCAATCAGAACCTTACGACGACCCAGGGCATCCGCGACAGAGCCCCAGGCGTACGCCCCTGCCATCATGCCGATGAAGATGATCGAGTTGAGCCATCCCTTGGCTTGGGTATCGAGCTTCAAGTCACATTGTGCACTTGGGAGGATGAAGGACATAGAGATTACGTCCATCTCCTCGCTGGTGCTGACGAAGCCGCATACCGTGAGGAGGAAGTAGTGAAACTTGCCATAGTCTACGATAATACAAAGAAGGTTACAAACGTAAAGATAGCAACTATAGCAATAATATTAACAGCAGTAATTACCGGTAAGTTCAATGGCCTTCTCGAAGTCTGCTTTAACGAACGATCCTTTCTCTGGATCTAGGGTCTTGCCCTTTGTTCCGATACCTGTTACAGAAAATGGTGGTTTTCAGAGAATTCCTAAGAAATTACAAACTAGGAAAAGCAACGACGCATAGTGGATTTGCTACCTACGGGCAAGTTCGAGATCCTTTGAGCCACAGCCGTTTAGCCGCTCGTCTTTTACATCACACTCTGCATTTAAGAAAACAAGAAATTATTATTAAACCTCTATATTTTGAGTAATTGGTTGATAGAGCTCTATCATCTCAATTTTGAGATATTAAATATGTATGTATGATATATTTCTAATGTTACGTTGGAAATATGGTATTGTACGATGTTTGGAATATGACATTCTTTTAGGAATGACATTACATTATATTATGAATATTTTATTGCTTAATACGAACGATTTATGGTGTTCCTGTAATGTTACGCTCTATTATTCTATCTTTCCCTCCGAGAAATTGATACGTACTATGATTGTGCTTTGAGTTGGGTTCACTCTCTACCATTCTACGATGTCGGCGCAGTTGGGTGAATCTGGCTTGTTGATAGAGTTAGATGAGAAATCTTCGTGCTCGACGATGGACTTCAATCGATATTAGATTGATCTTGTTCTTGCGGATTGCTGGATCTCGGCGAAGTCTTCCTGCTGAATCTGCGCTGATCTGCTGCTGCTCGTCGGCGGGGCTAGGTTTTGCGCTCACTTGTGAGCTGAAACGAATCATGCAAAAATATACCGTTACATAAGCGGAAAAAGCTTCTTTTTTCTCGCAAAAAAAAATACCTCAAGGTGGCGAATGAAAGTGAATAAAAATAAAAGAAGAGAGAGGAATCTGAACTAGAACGTGCGAAGAAAATCTTTCGTTATCTCCGTTACTGTCGATTTATTGCTCTTGTATGCAACAAGACTAGATCGAGAATGTAAATTTCTTGTATTAAATTAGTAATGCGGAATCGGTAATTGATTTTTTCTTCTCATTTTTACGATCACTTTTGCTAATGTTCTGTCAGATGTTGCAAGAATTTGCATTAAATATCTGGTTCGACGTGTTATTATTAAGTCTAGTAAATAATTATTTAATTTGTTATTTATTAAAGTAAATAACTTGTTATGTATGAAAGTAAAGTATTAAGAATTAAAGGTAGTAATAAAGGAAATACTTTTCTCAAAATGTTGGGAGGTAGACATTAAATTAGACTATATTACGTTGGACAGTTGGTATTTTGGATGATATTGACACATTCCCGCCATGTTAGAAACATTACGTTTTATATAACGTTCGAGATATGATATTCCCATTATATTACGTTAGAAATATGACATTCTTTTCATGTGTCTTGAAATCTCTTATTTCTTCAATGACACGTGTGAAATGTCACATTCCAGTATTACGTTCGAAATGTAATATTCCTGTAATATTATGTTGGAAATATGACATTCGTGTAGCATTATATTGCAGATAAGACATTTCTGTATCATTACGTTGAAATATTACATTCCTTTATCATTACATTAAAAATATAACCCCCCTATTACGTTTGAAATGTGACATTACGTTATAGATACAACATTCTAATATTGGACGAATTATTAAATATTTATTTTACAAAAATTTAAATAATCGACAAGGTCAACCCCTTTCATAAAGGAACTCAAACAGAAAATACCGCAACTAATTTTTTAATGAAAAGAAACCCCTCACAAAAAAAGATAATTATTTTTTCTTTTCATTCTGGTTCCTGTATATCTGGACCGAATTATTTGACACTTCACCCCTTTTAGGAGGGGATCGATCGTGAATCGCATCGAAAAAAATCAAGATTCAAGAGGGATGCGTTTGCTTTTTCCATTGAAACGTAACTGGACTCGACCACGTGTTTCAAATCAATATCCCGAGGTTAAGTAGGGCCAATTTGTAATTGTATTGATAATGGGCGTGGGTCGTAACGTTTTGAAAGGAAACGATTTCGAGACTTTCCAATGATGGCGATGATAATTGAGTCTGTTTGCAAAGCGATTTGTAAAGTGGGACGTGATCCGCATCTACATAGGGTACCTTTATTCTTAAGGTAACGAGATTATTGTTACGTTGCTGTAACAAGGAACTCAAAATTGAATCTTCAAACTTCGTTAAAAAGATATGAATTCTCAAATTTCGTTAAGAAATGTGCGATTCTCCAACCTTCGTTAAAAAGAAAATTTGAATCGTCAAATTTTAGTAACAAAAAATATGGATATTTAGATTTCATTGAACACAAGTTTGAACTTCTAAATTGAATTTAAAAAAGTCACAAATTAAAAAAAAAATTTATAAAAAATATGAATCTTTAAGCTTCGTTAAAAAGAAAATTTGGATCTTTATTAAAAATGAATCCTCAAATTTTATTAAAAAGTATTTAAATCCTCTTTCATCTAGAAAGACATTTTGTTTTTGCTGGTCACGCATGTTTGTACAGTGGCGTAATTATTACTGGAATTAGAGGGATTTGATCGATAACGAAACTGATTTTTGAAATTCAAATGAATCACTGGAAGCGAGGAAAAATTTCAGGACTGGGTAGGAAGCAACCTTGATTCACAGATGACTGCACCTGTTTAACACATAAACGAAGCACACTATGATTTTAATTGTTACTTATTCCCACAATTCTATTATGTCCGATGTTTGCCTACCGTTTACAACGTAACGCTCAGTTTTGCGCACAGTTTTCTTGCAACCTTTGACTGAATGAACTCTCCATAACATTAAATCTTTATGGATTAAAAATTGAATTTATAGAAACACAGAATGTTAATAAATTATTTTTAAATCGTAACTGTTTTCTATTTTTTTACTTTCTGGATTTTGAAGTTTGACAAAAGGTTGCATACGATAAATAATTTCATTATTTATAAAGGTATTTTACTGCAATAATAATTTGGTGTTTGATAATAGATAAATAAATTTTATTCACTTTTGATTTTGTTATAATTTTAAAATACTAAGGGATATGTATGATACATTTTACGAGAAAAAATTGAATGCAGAGATGAACAGTTATTATTACGGAAAATGTAATAGGAGAAAGTAAAAAAAAAAAGAATAAAAACAAAAAGTAATTTTTCGACCGTGACAGGACTCGAACCTGCAATCTTCGGATCCGAAGTCCGACGCCTTATCCGTTAGGCCACACGGTCGTTGAAGGGTAGTTTTCTGAAAATGGTATTTCAAGGATAAAGAAAATGTCACCCCCGTTACATTTCGATACCAAATAAACTTGTATCTCAAATATTTCAGCCGTTAATTTGCAACATTATTCCATACAAATAAATTTATTACACAGACGTTATCGTTCAACGGTGATTAAAAGCCTTAAATTCGTTAAAACAAGTTAAATCTGTGTTGGCTGAAAGAATGTCGTCAACAATAAGATTATTAATACCATATCACACTACTAATAAAATAACGTGTAAAATTAATCAAAATCGTAACAAGTCATGTTTACTTTCTAGATAATTGAGATTATAAGTCAAAATCAAGTATACGCTTATAAATTAAATGTAATAGTATTTGAATAACGTAAGAAACACGATATGCGAAATTTAATTAACGTCAAGTACTTATGTAATAGTATTTAAGCAAAATGATATGTCTGACATGTAAGATTGAATAAAACCATACCAAGTTTGAACAATTCACAAATCCGTAGATTTATATTGGAATAAGCAAATGAAATAATATGCGAAGTTGAATTCTGAGAACATTGCAAACGTGATTTGAAAATATTCGGAAAAGTTTCCATTGAGTGCCTCAAGCAGTTAGACCCTGAAGTCTGAACGACATAATTGTGAGGGAGGCGTGTCGTGGCTTAATATCGTCCCAGAAAACGACTAAATATTAAGAGACATTGACGGACATCCTGTACCAAATAATCGTTAAATGGACGACATCACGCGCGCGCGTTTGTTTCAAACTTTCTGCGAACTATCGCGAATCAGAATCGTTCCAGAAGACTTCGTACGGGTCGACTTCCTCATTTACTTCGTTGCACGTGCTCGCAGTTGTCTCCGAGGACAACTTGTCTTCGTTTCCTATAATTTATTAGAGATTGCTATTTTTAATCACTCTGACGCGCGAACACGTCGAATGTCGTGCTGAAAATGTACAGCATATTATCATACCGTTTACTTAAGATATCATTGTTTAATTTCGCAATTTGATATCTTACGCTATTAACGTATTATTAACTTCTCGTTTTAGTTATTTGCCGTGGAAATCACTGGTGATTCTCGTCGGTTAACGAGTTAAATGGATTTTATATAACGTGTTGTAGACGCTTCTTCCCGTATTCATGCGGACTTTCACGGATTGTGAAATTTTCAAATTTTCACGTACGATGGACTTTTTCATTTTTGGATCCTTTTCTCACATTTTCGAATTTTTGAGTATTTTAATTTTTTAACTTTCGAATTCTCAAATTATCAGAAATATAAGTTTTCAATTTTCGTATTATTAAATTATTATTAATTCATATTAAATTTTTATATTAGAGACCTAAGCTTTAAATTTCTAAATGATCAAAAATCTCTAAAATTAGCAAAATTAAACGAGGTTCTCGACTTATTCACCAAATTTTCACGCGAACGTTCGTGGAATCTCTTACGTAAACGAATTCATTAATGTACCTTTTTGGAAACTCGCACAGCAGTGATGAGTGCAATCGTGTCGTCTTTTAAAGGTATAAAATGGTTCGCGACGTCGCATCGAGGTCGTTGTACGACACACTGTAATTAACTACATCGGTTAAATTGTCAATTATCCGTTGTGAAATTGAGTTCAATGATCCGTCCTAATGCAATTGCGATCTACGATGATGCTCGCTGCAGGTGCAACGATGATGCACGTGGTGCACCGTTAAGGATCCGACACAGAATTTATGAACGCTAAACGTTTCAATTTTACCGAAATAACTAACTAAATGTCTCTTTATATCATGCTAAGTACTAATTTTTCACTCTATCTCTTTACTGTACATGCGCACGCTAACCTCAAAAGTTCAGTTTGAGGCATCTAATTCTTTCTCCTTTCAGATTAGGTTCTTTTCGTCCATGACGTATTTGCATTTATAAGAAAAAGTAGACATAATTTACTAAATTATAGAATAATAGCATTTATAATTGTTAAAGTATAGTATATGGGTATATTGGTTTCAAAGTTTCAAAGATTAGGTATACCTCATGTGAGGATACGTGTGTTTGAGTCAATGTACCGATATTTACTAGAAAAGATTAGGAGAATTGGTATAATTTTGTAGAATAGCAGAATTTGCCTTCTCAGTTTAGGACATCCTCAAAGGTTTATGAGGCCAAAATAGGTACTTCCTATATGGAAATAGATGCGTTTAAGTTAAGAATACTTGTTGCGAAATATTAGCATAATATTTATTAGTATAATTTTCTGGAATAGCAGACTCCACAATTTAAGAGAGCATACTGTCAAAGATTTATGCGGCCAAAGTAGGTATTTCCTATATGGAAGTAGAAGTGTTTAAGTTAATAATGTACTCACATTTGCTAGAAAAGATTATCAGAATATCTATTAATCTAATTTTCCAGAATAGCGGAAATTATCTTCTCAATTTAGGACATATTAGCCTCAAAGGTTTATGAGGCCAAAGTAGGTATTTCCTATATGGAAGTAGATACGTATGGGTTAATAACGTATCCATATTTTTTAGAAAATATTGGTAAAATATCTATAATTTTTTGGAATAGCAGTTACCATTTCAATCTTGAAAGATAACCTCAAAGATTTATCAGGACTTTTCATATCCCTATATTGTACACCTACCCCTGTACGTGTGTTCGGGTCAATAATGTACTCATATTTACCAGAAAAGATTAGCATAATTTTCCAGAACAAAAAAATTCAGTTTCTCAATGTAGAGTTATAAACTTAAAAGTTTGAGGGATTTCGAAAGAGATATATCAAGTATTAGGGTAGGCACGCTTAAATCACAACGTACCCACGTTTACTAGAGAAGATTGGCACAACTGTCCCTGGTTGTCATGGTTGATCGAGTATCGTTCGCGATCGCGGATCGAACGGTGGAAGAGGAAAACGAGGTCAAGCTGCTCTCGAAAGCTCTAATCGGCGTGTCAAGCGTGTGGCACTGAAAGTAAAGCGGTTTGTAATTATCGTGAGTCTCGCAAGGACATAATAATCAGTCTCGTTGCCGACAAATTTGCCAAAGGGGGTGGAAGGAGGAGGCAGAAGGCAAGCGGTGTCGTCGCTGAAAAGCGGTGTCATCACACTCGTTAAGATTTGTTCGCACCACGGGCTACGCAGATACTAATTGACTCCTGTTTTTCGGTGCAATATATTCTGAAACCATTCAGTCTTCAAGAATGTCGAAGATTTAGAGAATCTCACGACCTTCGCGGCTTTATGCATTTCGAGAATTAAAATATTTCATTAGCTTCAGAAACCTTCCGGTTTTCTAAGCTTTAAGATTTCTTGAAGCTTTAAAGCTTCAAAGTCTTGAGGTCACAAAACTTTCTCGAACTGAATAATATTAAGATCTTTAAGACTTCACTGTATAGTTTCAAGGCTTTAAGCTAAAAAGCTTAAGGCTTCAAAGCTAAAAGACTTACAAATTCAAGGCCTCATGGTGTTAAAAATTTAAGAAGCTTTATGATTTCAAGCCCTTCGATGCTTTAAAACTATAAAGATAGTTTGGAAGCTTCAATAATTTTGAAAATTCCAAGATTTTCAATGTTTCAAATCTGATGGCCTCAAAGCTTTTGATTCTTCAAAGTTTCAATTCTGATGGCTTTAAGGTACTGAGAAGCACAATCACATGAAGGCTTTTGAAGTTTCAAGGCTTCAAGCCTGAAAAGCTTAAGGCTTCAAGGCTTCAAAGCTAAAAGACTTATCAATTCAAGGCCTCATGGTGTTAATAATCTAAGAACCTTTATAATTTCAAGCTTTAAAATGCTTCAAAACTGTAAAAATAGTTTGGAATATTCAAAAATTTCGAAAATTGACAAGTTTCAAGATTTTCAATGTTTCAAAGCTTCAAACCTAATGGCCTCAAAGCCTCAATGCTTCAAGGTTTCAAGGATTTGAACCTAAAGCTTCAAGACATGTTTCTTAAAATCTCAGGATTCTTAAGAGGTTTCGAAGCTTTTGAAAAATCAAAACTGATAAGATTTTGAATTGTTCTAAGTGCACACGATTGAATTCCAACAAACAAACATTAAGTGGGTATTGTAATTCGATTAAAGAAAATGTATCGTCGATATCGAAGTAATTCCAGAACATAGGCGTGTAATGATTGGTTTCTTTTGATGCTGGTAACAATTGTTTGTGTAACTGTTTCGCAGAACAATCACGAACTGTACAAATATCGTATATCGTGAGGCAGGTGTAAAACGTTCGAATCGGATCATGAAAATATTTTAAGAAATTTTTATCGAAACCTCTGCAACTCGCATTGTTACCACCCGATGTCTACATCAATAAACATAGAATATTAAGACATAGTTATAATTTACTCACTGCAAGAGGAAACGTGGAACGTCCGCGGAACGAGAGTCCAAGTAACCGTGGCCCACCACGACAAGATCAGGTGACAAGCGAATGTCACAGAAACGTGCAAAATACTGAGTAAAAATACCGCTTCAGCGCAATCGCATTTTTGCAACACTTCATCTGACCGTTTCACTGTAACCAGCAACGGCACTCTTTCAAGATCTCGAGGAGTAACAAAGTCTCGAGCATTGAAGCGAGTATCGCGGGTACACTTTCCGACGGAACTTTTGGCGGGCAATTCGAGCGAGAGACGAAGGATAACGCACTGGAAAACTGGCGCACAGTCGGATCGGTAACCGGGTAGGTCGGTTCTCCGTTCCGCTCGGTGTCTTCGTTGTTTTACGCGCGATCTACGCTGCAATTGATCCGGTACGCGTTGTAAATCAACATTTAATAGCTTGACCAGCGACAGACGGTGCGTAGAAATGAAATGAGTGTTGGGGAATCGAAGCGCTAAAAGCTACCTGCCACCTCCCACTGGCTATCACGTTCAGATACTTGAGTATAAATGTTCCAGTAGCGTTTCCTAGTCGCGCTATGTGATATGCCTGCCGATGACCGTGAAAGGATATGCCCCCTTTACTTGATCATGTGCGTCTTTCGAGATAAAAAATACCCGTGATCCTTTCACGCTTTGAATTCTCGTTTGAATGATTTGCAATTTGCAGACGTTATTGCAACATTCTTCTGGTATGCCGGTATTATTAGCCTGGGATGAAACTTTGTGGGTGTTACAATAACAAGGATATCAAACATGTCATATAGGAAGAGAATTTTAAATCGGAAGTTACCACTGAACTATTCGACTTGGGTTCATATTAAACATCTTCTATTGTCCACATGTAAATTGATGAAGAAGAGACCCGTCCTGTTAATTTTATTAAGTAATTTTATTAGCACTGATCACAGAATCTGTAGATAAAAATGAATAAAAGTTCTTTGCTGTATTATAATCGCTCTGATTTTGAGACACGAATTATTCATTGCGACATGGAGGAAGCAGTCATTTTTTAAACTACGTTTAAAGAAGTGAATAGAGGTTATAGATTCTCCAGATCAAATCGAATCGAAAAGTCTTATAGTATTTTCCCATACGAGCCTTCGTTTCCAAGATACGAGAAATGAAAGATTAACTTTTTCTGCAGCCGCCATTTTGAATCCTCAGATGATCATGCTACAAAATAAGCGAAAATAAAAATAAGATACAAAAGTAAAATATACAGATTAACGTGATGGTACTCGAGTTAAAGATGAATGAACCCTCGACAGTGAATCAGATGTTCGCCTAAGGATTCAAAATGGCGTCTGCAGCGTCCAAATGTCACCCTTTAATCACAATATCTCGGAAACGAAGGCTCGTACTGAAAAACGGTAAAGGACATTTTAATTCGCCTTCGCCGACAGAATCCACAACCGTCGTGTTTGCTTCATCGAAACGTGACAGTAATATAAAAAATGGCGTCAACTGGCATTTCGCAATGTTTTTAATGAAAACAATAACGTTTGGATGAATTTGTTGCGTGATAACTTTCTGTCTCAATTACGGTTCATTATCTTCAAATGTTTGGTGAGCAAATGCAGAAGTATACTTTGTAATTTATTTTGTATCATTAATGGAGAAGATAAAAGCCAAATGCGTTTGAGGCCGATTCCTCGCGTAAGGCAATATGAAAAATGGAAACACATATGCTGACCTCGACGTCACTGGGGCAAGGCTTATTCCATTTATGCTCAAAGAACTATCGCAATTTCTTACGTTACTTCTTCTGTTGATACGTTTAATTGTTATCGTGCAAGAGCTAATTCTATCACTGTTGCGGTTTCCTGAAGAAAAACTGATCCTGCGGCTCGGTGAAGAAATTCTTAGAAAAATATATTAGAAAAATTCACCTTCGCAATTTCTTCCCTGCAAAATTATTTATTAAAACTCCGTAAATAAGTTGAATGTGCCATAAATAAGGGGACCTTGATTACATGATTTATTCCGTTGGTAACTGTTCCGTTATGAAACCTAACCTAACCTAACTACACGAGTAACTTAGGTGTGCTATAAATAAGAGGACTCTGATGATGCGAATTATTTCTTTAGTAAACATTCAGTTACGAAACTTAAACGTGTCTTAACCTAACATAACTTGACTCCACGAATGAGTAAGATGTACTAGAAATAAAAAGATTTTGATAATATAAATTATTACTTTAGTAAACATTACGTTATGAAGCTCTTAACATCAACCTAATGTAATAACCTGATTGATATTAGTTTAAAAATTTGATTCGTGATATTTGCATTTCCTACAGAATTATTAATTATATGTTAACAAGTAACAATTTTCAGTCTAACCTAGCTCAACATAATTTTACCTAACCTAACCTAACTCCGCACATAATTTAAATCTACTATAAAGAGGGTCCTATCTTATCTTAGTTAATTTGTTTAGTTATTTCTTTTTACAAAATTATTGACTGAAACTGAACGAAATCTAACCTAACCTGTTCCAATATAACCTAACCTACCCTATCCTAACTTTCAATTCACATTAGTTATTAAACTTTAACAACGAAGTTTGCAATGTCAACTTTCTCCTGTATAATTGTTTATTAAAATTGAGCAAATAAATTGTAATCAAGATGAATGCTGTATTAAACATCAGACGGACAATTTGCTCGAGCTTGAATTGAGTGAAACGGAGACTCTCGATTATTGCGAATTTAGCCAGACGTCATCAATCTTTTTCAACCATGATGCCAGTAATCGATGGAAGAAATTATCACGGCCCTATTACGGATCCCATCTAACACGTGCTAAAATGTTCAGACCTTTTTGAAAGTGGTTTTAACCGGTTACGTCCCGAAGACCAAGAATAATACAGTGCTCTAGTTCGCGATCCTGGGTCTTTAATTACTTCGACTTTACGCAGACCGTTTGCCTGATACGTATTGAGTTTACTGTCACTGTATAATTACTTGTCAACACGATGAACAGCTTTGTGTACACTGCGTTTAGAATGTTACATTGTTCTTTGCTTACATGCCAACCTGCTATAAATGGATTACTATTCATCAACTTTACTTCCTTCTCCAAAAACACGTGACTTTTATCGAACAAAGTTGCTTTGTTACACGAGTTTTAAAAATGTCGAGAGTTTTGAGGTTTTAAAATTTCAAGGTTTCAAACCTTTAAGGCATCATAGCTTAAAAATTTCAATATTGCAAGACTTGAAGACTTTAAATTTTCAAAACTGTGAGGTTTCTTGGTTTTCAAGTTTAAAAGCTTCACAGCTTCAGTCTCCAGACTCTTCAAATTTAATTTCAAGATTCTCAAAGTTTGAAGCTTTAGAGTTTTAGAACTTCGAAGTTTCTTGGCCTTAAGGAATCAAGGTTTTCGAAAATTGAGGGCTTTCAAGGTTGTGAGGCTTCGAGATCTCGCGACCTCGCGGCCTCAAGAATTTATGGCTGTTAAAAGCTTCAAGTTAGTAAGGTTTCAAAACTTTAAACTTTAAACTAACATTGAAACCTTTAGTTTTTAATGCCTCAAAGTCTCGAGATATTTGACTATTCCTAAAACCACAAAGCCTCAAACTTTTAAGAGTTTAAAGCTTCATAGACTTCACTGTTTCAACGTTTTGAAACATTTCAGTGCTTCGATAAATATAACAAATTCAAGTTTTATAGACATTGACAAATGAGGATTTAAAAATTTGTCAAACTTTAAAGTTTCACAGTTGAAAAACTTCGTGATTTTAAGGCATCAAGGTTTTGAAGAACTTCAGTATTTTCAGTGATTTTTAAATTACTGATGCTTCAAGATTTTCGAGAGTTCAAGAAATTTACGAGGCTTCGCAGGTTCAAGATTTTAATATTTTCTGGCCTCATGTCATCACGGTTTTAAGAGTTTTAAGAATACGGAAATTTGAACAAACTTTAAAGCCTTCAATGTTTTAAACTATAAAGAGATTCAGGAATTTCGAAATCGTCACTGACTCGAAACTCGGATGCTTCAAAGCCTCAAACTTTGTGGCATCAAAGCTTCATAATTTCAAAAAATCAAGGATTTCAAGATCTGTAAAATGCTATGGTTACAAACTTACGGTTCAAAGTTATAAAAAATACGAGAAAAAGTTCTGTAAGGCCTCAAAGCTTTTAAAACAGAGACACTCGTGAAAGTGATTCTAAGATCGAATATGTACGAATTGCTTGAAAACTTGCGTACAACTATTCTGACTCACTCAATTAGGCTCGAAACAATATATCCATATCGCCGTAACGTCAAATGCAATAAAACGAATCAGAAGCTCGTGTGAGACCCCTTAAACTTGTTCAAATATTAATATGTAGTATAATAATTGTAGGTTAAGATACAAGAAGAAGAAAAAAAAACGTCGTGGACTTACGGTGTGCGGTTTGCCAAGTCTCGGAGAAGTTGCCCGAATTGGGGAACAACCGAGTAACGATGGGAGAGCGCAAACCTTATATAGGGTAGGCCACGAGGCACCAATATCCCCCACTCCCGGCTTCGTAGAATCCACACAGAGACATGTCATCTGCATCCGGGGAGACAAACGTGGAGTTTCGTTAAGAAAATCCATTTTCGATCAAGGATCTATGACAAAGATCCCGTCCGGTTTCGAACGACCGGTTAGCTTCCTGGATCCACGAACAACGTCTCTGTGCACGGTGTCTGGAACCATGGTGTCGTGGAAATTCGCGACACTTGTCAACCGTTACGTAATGTCGTGCAAGTGATTCGCTGGAACGTCACAGCACAGATATCGGGAGTCGGTCGTTGGACACCGACGAGAAAACGTTTTATTCGTCGCCTTTGCGGATCTTCTTCATTTTTCCATGTGCTTCGAATAATTTGAGACACGATTATCGCTTTGAGGGACATGTCAACGATATTTCAATCCAACATGTCACTCTAAAATTTTATAATCGCAACCAGTGTTGAGATACGGTAACATTTTCGGTGACATGTACTCGTATGTGAGAGACATTCAAGTTTTTATATGGATATGCCGCGATATTACACTTCGGACTCGATTTCCGATTTGTGCGGCATGTTATCGATATCTGATTGCAGCGTGTTACACGAAAATGTTAAAGTAGATTGATAATTTCAGTGATATGCACTAGTATATGGGTGATATTCAAGTTTTTGTAGGGATATGCCATGATATTGCACTTGAGAGTCGATTTACACTTCGTGTAACACGCTTTGATATACGATTGCAGCGTGTCACTCGAAAATGTTATAGTAAATTTAATATTTTCAGTGACATGCACTGGTATATGGGTGATATTCAAGCTTATACACGGATATGCTGCGATGGGAAACGATTTACACTTCGAGCAGCAAGTTTTAATAGCTGATTGCAGCATGTCACTCGAAAATGTTATACTAAATTACTATTTTCAGTGATATGCGCTGGTATTTGAGTGATATGTCACGATACTGCATTTGAGAGTCGGTTTTCACTTTGAGCAGCAAGTTATTGTTATCTGATTGCAACATGTCACTTGTAACCGATAAAACCATAAAAGGTGTTAATATAGATAAATATTTTGGCTGACATGCATTTGTATCTAGGTTTTTCAGTTTTTCACTGATCCATCGATATTGCACTTGTATTTTAACTGCCATGTCACCAGCATGTCAAAGTGTGACAAAACATATTACTATTTTAGACGATATGTTTCTTATACCTAGATATATCAATTTTGTTATAGAAATGTCGCGATATTCCGCTTGGAAATCGATTTACATTTTAACTAGCATGTTAAAGTGTCAAACTGAAATATGAGTCCAGCATGTAAAACTATTATAAATGGTGTTAAAACAGATGAATATAATACTTTAAATATACAATGTTAAAATACTATTATATTATCACTTTGGAGTGACATGTCACTTGTATCTAGACATCTCAAGACATGCTCTTCAGCAGTGTTACTCATTAACTAATTCTAAGTAATTCAGTCTACTTAATAAAAAGTATTTGTCCCATCTTAGTATGTGACTTAAAAATTTTTATATACATTAACATTTAGGATAGCATGTCACTTAAAAATATAAAAATTCATTAATTTATGGTAGCATGTCACTGGTATTTCGATAATATACACATTTTCGCATTGACATGTCATTGGTATTCAATGAATACATACTTTCTCACATGGACATGTCATTTTGTAAATTCTTGTTAACCAACTGCAAGTAATTATATTAAAGATTGAAAAATGTATTCGATAGGATCTTGCGATTTTGGCATGTGACTCGAAAATGTTAGGGGATCATTTATCTGACCCACTGTTCGAGTTGTTGACGAATTCCGATCGAAATGAGTCATTTGATTAAGCGAAATTTCGTTTCGACCGAAAAGACGTAGTTGATGAAAGAATAAATTAGGCGGGACGGTTACGTAAATAAAAGGGAAGTACGTTCTGCGAACTCGTTTTGGACGAATCGAGTTTATTCTACGTTTTTACGATCACGCCTCCATTCAAAATTAATAACTAATCGAGCTGATGAATTCATGAAACTAACGCGTAGTGATGGGTTCGAAGCTGCACCGAGGATGAACAAACTTCGAAATCATCTTGAACTTTAAATCTTCAAACTTTCCAAAGAAAATTCTTGTGAGCTCTTCGCATCTTAGTCTTGAAAATTCTGAAAATCTAGAATTCCTCAAAATTTAAAAAATTTTGAAATACTGAAGCAGTGAAATGATTCCATAACAAAGGTTAAGTAACTGGGAAAATGTAAATTTGATCTATTAAAAATGAAATTATTGCATATTAATGGGAACTTTTAGCACAAAGTATTACGACAAATACCTTTCGTAAGAAGAGTAAAAAATAGATCGTGCTTATCACCGAGAAACGTGCCGATAATTGTGCAAACACACGAAACTGAACAATTTATCGCTATGTACCATCCTAAAGAAATACCAATTGTCACAAAAGACATTCGAAGATCTTTGTAAATATTTCTCAAGCAAATAATTCATCACGATTTTGAATAATTCGAAGGAACGAAGACTTGAAAAAAATATCGTATATTTTCCGTTACAGTATAGCTAGATCGTAAATCAAATCCTTATCAAACAGTGTCCGGTGTACTTGAAATTTACGAGGTCGAATTTTACTCCTCGAGCTAAAAGCGGTACAGTGTACATGAAAAGTTACTAACAGCTATTTTCTCCTGTGAATAGTTACAAATGTTTCTATAATGAAATACTGATAACCAAGTAAATTAGCGAATAATAGATATTTAAAAATTTTGCAAGGACGCACGTGCACTTTCCTGATAAATTCTTAGATAACGGTGGGTAAATTTTTAGTTAATTTTACTAGTACATTAGTAAAAGGCGTCACTTGTAAAACAATTATTATAACAGCGTACAAATTGCTGAATTATGGGCGACATCGTATTTCGCTCAAAAGGCGACTGTCTACTGTTGGTATTTAAGGATAAAAGCGAGATAAAAATGATAAGTACAATTCACTCTGCTGAAAGCGACTGGGAAACAAAAGAGAATGTTATGAAATCACTACACAGAAGATAACAAATTCATGAAAACCGTTGATCACGCAGATCAATAATTTTCCTGTTATTCGATCCTCCGAAAAACAACTGAATGGATCAAAAAGGCAGCATTACAGTAATGTCTCCCACATTGTCATACTGCGCGGAATCGGTTTATGACAGTTCGGGTGTACAGGAATCGAAATTCGAGCATCGCAGCTCGCCTTTATAGTTTTCCGAACATAGAAAAGGACAGAGAGAGCGAGCCGCGGTGACCGAGGATTTAAATCCCCGAGTATCAAATGTTTTGTTCAATGCAATTTTTAAACTTTTTTATTATTAACTTTTTTCAAACAAAATTTTTTTTAACGTATTACTGAGATTATTCCGATTAAAATGACACCAAACACGACGTAATTTGGTCTACATTTTCTTATTAATTTTTAATATTTTGTTGTGTTGCGACAGTTTGTAGATACGGGACTACATTTTGTGACAGTTTCGAGATACGGGACTACATTTTGCGACAGTTTCGAGATACGGGACTACATTTTGCGACATTTTCGAGATACGGGACTACATTTTGCGACATTTTCGAGATACGGGACTACATTTTGCGACAGTTTCGAGATACGGGACTACATTTTGCGACAGTTTCGAGATACGGGACTACATTTTGCGACAGTTTCGAGATACGGGACTACATTTTGCGCGAGTTTATAGATTCACGCGTACGTTTCACTGACAGTTTGCAGATACGGGACTACATTTTGTGGACAATGCATAAATGTTTTACGAACACTATGGAACCACAGCTAATGTTTAGCGATAAATAAAGAGTTACATTCGAAGGACTTTACAAGCTCATAGAGAGATGTTTTGTGCTTCTCTTAGACCGATTTTTTTGTAATTTATTAAAAGCTTGTAATGCAATTTGAACATGTTCTCTGATTTCTAGCTGAAATGTTAATTTTCTTATGAGTATGGTTTATCTATAACTCGCATTTTCTCGGAGATTTTGGAATAGTATCTGCAGTCTATGAAAATTCGGTGTCCCCATATTTTTTTCCGACTGAGTACAGAACCTGAAGACCTTTACCATTTTCCTTTGTAATTAAAGTGGTAATGAAATAAAACAAATTATACAATAAGTAGTAAATATTATAAGTAAATGTTGTTGAAATTATGTCGTGTTTGGTGTCATTTTAATCGGAAAATCCTAACAAATACGATAGAAAAGTTTTTAGTTAAAAAAAAATAAAATTAAAAAAATTAAAATATTGTATTTTGAATTGTTAAACGAGAAAGCCTCATCAAAGGTGCCGCGCGGCGAATGACGTTACATCCAGTTCACGCTTGACTGGCTTCGATTTAGATAGCATAGGCGCAGTAATAAGGAATACATAGGCGTAGACACTTCCATGGTGACACTGTGGGTATAGCGCCGACACTGACAATGTGGGAGACATTACATATATATATAATAAATGTCGCACTATTTAATAATCTTGTAAAAAAGAATAAATTCAAATAAAAAGTGTATAAGAACTATTTTGTCAGTTGAAAAAGCATGGAAGCTGATCAAATGTAGCCAATAACTCCATTGGTCAAACTCCAGTGCCGTCTGGTAGATTGTCTGGTGATATGAAAAAACACACTAAGACTGACATATAATGAAAAATATCCCACAAGAATGTGTACAATTTGTAAGACACATGTGGCAAAGAGCAAAACACGATTGTATATGTAAATTTTGTGAAATAAGTTTCACCAATTTTCACGGTAAACACTAATACTACTTATTCCTGAAAATCTCAATAAAACGTATAAATACAAAAATAATTCAAATTCGAAAGTACAAATTTTCAAATTCTCTAAAGCCAAAAATTCTAAATTATAAACAACACAGCCCTTATGTATTTTATTCGAATGTAATTGTTTCTCTCGCATCTTACTTGATTATTAAACTCGTCGAGGAACAAAGAGAAATGGACGTTAGAACATTCACAAAAATGTAAATACACTGAACGAATCGTTATCAAGTCCTGTAGTTGCAAGCAGAACCTACTGACGCATCGCCACGTGGATTCTCAAGTGCAACAAAGTTCGACAACGTCATCGTTGATTAGAATGCCAAAGACCATAGTCCGGAAAAATATTTATTGTCCGTGCGCGCGAGTGTATCGGTCACGGCAGCTATTGTTACTTGATCATCGCTAATTGAGATATGTGAAACCAATCCGCGTCGATCTGATTTAAAACCATTCTCTTAAACCAGCATATAGTTAAGATTTCTACGCTTCAAGCTTTGAGGCATTTCGTACGAAGCTGCTCCCACGTTCGAATGCTTTACAGACCTGTGTCGCTACAGATCCCGGCCACACCAATGAAACTCGAACGACGAAAGTGATGCATTATTAAAAACAGAAGAGAGGCATCAAAGGAGAAAGAGAAGTCGAAAAGCGATCGCGATGGGCGAAACAGAAACGAATGGAGACAATCAGTGTGCGACGCGTCAATCGATTACATGATAGTCGTATATCATTGAGTATATTAAAGCTGAGCAAGACAATGCAGCCATGTTTCGTAGCATGTATATGCGTCTATATTTAATTCATGAAGGTTCGTGATAATAACGCGGGAATATCGTGGACCGTAACAGTTTGTTGCAAAAGAACAATCTGATAGGAATACGTTGCGAATACAAATATAAACAATTACGAGCAAAATTGCCGGCGAAAATCAGGTTCGGTGGAGTGGCGATAAATCATTCTAACTGTTTGTCTAGATTTATCAGTGTTGCGTGGATGACGCCGAAGAACCCGCGACGGTGCTAGCGATGGGTATTCGACGCTTTCGATTCTGCCGCTTCAAACAATTCGATAATTGTTTAAGAATTCTTGAAATATTACCGATTTTACCGATTTTTAACCTAGATTATTCGAGTTACGTTAAGATTTATGTGATTTGTATAGTGTTTCAAGATTTTCAAGAGTTTGAAGATATGAAGGCTTCTAAAATTAGGCTTTTAGATCTTCCGATATTGGAGGCCTCAAGGTTTCAGAACTTCCAATATGGATGATGTCAAACTTCAGAATTGTTAACATTTGTGGCCTCAAAACTTTAAATTTACAATATTGACGAGCTCAAAACTAGATCTTTCAACACTGGCGGTCTCAATATTTCAGAACTGCCAATATTGATGATCTCCAGACTTCAAAGCTTCCAATATATGTGGCCTCAAAATTTCAGAATTTTCAATCTTGAAGATCTCAAAGCTTCAAATCTTCTAATGTTAGCGGCTTTGAGGTTTCAGAAAGACCAGTCTTGAAGGCCTCAAATTTTCAAAACTTCCAGACTACAAAGCCTCATAACTTTCAAGCTTCCATGATTTTTAAAAACGAAAGAACACAGCATACTTGAACTTCGCCTTTCAAAGTTTCAGTGCTGTAAACCTTTCAAGTTTTGAGATGTTAAGATTTTGGAAACTTTTAAGGCCTCAAGCTTCGATACTACGTGACCTTTTTACAAACGGAGAATTAAAATTGGAGTAGTTTATAAAACAAACTTGTAATTATCTGTGACATCCCATGTTCTAAAACGAACCGATAGTATAGCACGTACGATTGCCCATGGACCCTGAAAGAAATGCCCTTAGGGCAATTTGTATAATACCCATACTCTGGTAAGTGCCTGAAAGTATTCTTTCTCCAACCGCAATTCCACTATATTCGTACCTACAAGTTTCTTAAAAATAAAAGTTGCCCAGCGGGCAATCTGCAAAATATACGTGCCCTAAGTGTCCGTGAATTTTATCAAAATGCAACCAAACTACACAGAGTTTGTTACGAGCTCTATTGAAATAGAGCGGGTAAAAGATTTGATGCCCTCCAGGGCAAAGTAGCTCTGCTCGGAGTATGATCAGGAGACCGGGCGGGTTCAGGTGAATACATATGCGAGAAAGTAACGCGAATAATTCGCGTGAACGATCATGTGTGTACAAGCATGCAGTGTACATGGCTCGCACGTAGTGAGTCATCGAGCGTACTGACGTCACCAACGTGCTCGAGGGGCAATCAACCGTCAAGCAGCGTAAAAATCTTGTGGATCACGAGTGACATAGAGCACGGTTACACGATTGCGTGGGTGAACGCTTGGAGCTGAATGGACGCTGGATACACGTATCGTTTCGATCGAACGACGAAACTGGAGATATTCTTACGTCATCCTGTTACATTTCTTCGTTTATCTATAACCAGTTAAGGGTTTTTTTCAAATAGTACAAATTCCTGGGGTCTAATTGACCCTATCTCGCCAGTTAGGTATTAACATACGAGTGCTTATAATACGTTATTCTCAATATGCAAGCCTTTGTTCGCGTTATATCCGCAAAAATTAGTGCCTCAAAGGGCATATTATTAGAAAAGTAATCATTTTTGAGGTGTAATTACCCTTATTTTACTAGTTATACACATATGTATGAGTCCTCACACATTTCAATGCGCTGTCATCAACATACAACCTTTTCTTCTTATCTTGTTAGCAAAAATGACTGCCTCAAGGTATCGCCTTGTGAAGTTAACATTTCTGGGATTGGACCCTATCTTATCACTTATGAGCTAATTATGTAAATTCTTAGCTATATCAGTGTGTTGTCTTTAATATGCAAACCTTTCTTTTGATTATATCTATAAAAGTTAGTGCCTCACGGTACATTTTTTAAAAAGTAATTTATAGGGGATAATCGACTCCCACCTCACATTTTATACATTAATGTACAAGTATTTACAAGTCTTAACGTACTGTCTTCGACATGCAAGTTTCAATTTTGAGGATATCCATAAAAATCAGTGCCTCAAAGTACATTTTTCGAAAAAGTAACAACTTCACAGATATGACTGACCCTTATTTATGATAGGGATTACTTTATCGTATCACTTATGAATTAAAAGTCCTTAGAAATTTTAACACACTGACTATAATGTGCAAGTCTTTGTTTTCGTTGTACTCGTAAAACTCGGTGCCTCAAGGTAAGAAATAATTCTTGCAGTTTCCGACCTTATAATCCAGTTTCATAACAAGCAATGGAAATTTTAAACAGATCGGTTGCACGCTTGCACTACTAAATCTGTCCGTCAATGAGTTCAGAAACAAACGAGATTATAAATCACAAAGTTACTTATGCTAGATTTCCATGATGCCTTTGCCACAATAGAACATTTACATCTGCGATAAACTTTATCGTCTATTTATTATCTACCTGATTTTCCTGGACCAATTAAGTCGTTTCACTGTCGTAAAAACGTTTCCTGCTTTTCTAGTTCTTCTTTCTGTCGTCCTCACACACGTATTCCGCGAATCCATAACCGTCAATTGCGACGGAAGTTTTTGATAGCTTGACCTCGATACATTCGCTGTTAAATACGTAATAATAATTCAAACTTCTAGACGACATTCCAACGGTGAATAAACAATCTTTTCATAGTTTCAAGGAGCATAAATCAACTTTAGCTCATAAAAAACAACGTTAATATCACAAAGAAACTACTCTTACGTTCCGATCGTATAATGCATTATGCAATTAATTGCCCGATACTCTTAACGTCTTTACACTACCGTTCTTTCTTGTGCCTAACCGACATTTAAGGGCATCAAAGGCAAATGGGACTTTCATTTTTTTTTTTTGCTCATAACTCTTCAACTATAACAAAATGTTTATAATCAAAGTTTAATGGTTCAACAAACACTACATTTTCCCGTTGACAAAATTTTGAAAAAAGTATTTTCAAAACTTCGTTAAGGCAACTACAGCTTTTATTGAGGCATTAAATTTCCGTTCGAAACATTTTTCTATGATCTCCCACGATTTAAGAGTTAGAACTGAGAAAGTGGGAGGGCCCACTTAACTTGGAGGTTGGCTATAATATCCTCAAAGCGCGGCTGAGCACGTATGAGGCATCTGTTTGTTCTTGTCTTGAGTCACTTTATAAACCCATAAAGTCGCGTTCAAAGGAGGAAAAGCTTAAGTGTCTTTATCGGGGGAAAACAAGGAAAACCAGGTTGTTATACTCACCTAATCATAATATCTCTCCTCGAGACGATCCCGAACCGGCAGGAGCTCATTCAGCGGAGAGCGCGCGTTACCTTCAGATACAACACTTCCGGCAACACTTTTCCTTTCCTTATTTTCCTGTTTCCCGGTACAATCAAAGTGTACAACTCGGCGAGGCGTCGATAGAGAGATAACTAAATCACTACGAAGGGGTCAGTTCGCGGCGAGCACGTCTGTCAATCTGTTAGTACCACTGCCAACTCAGGGACGTCGCACGGGACCGCGAAATCAGGCGACCCCTTCCCCCTCTGCTGCCTGCGACACTAGAAAAAAAGGTGTACCACACGCGATGGGGGATAATAGCCGACCATTGACAGCTTCACGGAAGTAATAAAACTCACGGTTAAGGATAACTAAGTGAAGCACGAACTTGCCGGTCAATAAATAAATTATACGACGGACCGGAAGTGGCTCCTTGGATCTTGACGATCGATCACGCTTCTATTCGGATGCTGGTAACCATTTTGTTTTGTTAGGTGCGCGCAAGGAAGATGAATATGATCGGTCGCTTTTTATTCAATTGAAAAAATCGATGCTGTCAATCACAATTTTTAGAGGGAAAACCGTGAAGGGAATACAAAATCGGTTAAAGGTCTTTTATTGTGCATATCTTAAGGTACATGACGGTATTTTTTAATTCTTCTTTGATTATGCAGCGACGACGCTGTAGCTGCCTCACGATGGCTTCGTTTTTGACGTCTTGGATATTTGCAACACGGTTTAACCTGGAAAAAATAAAAAAATTTCTGTCTTCTTCGTGACATTTATCATGTGGGCATAAAAAGATGTTTAAAAATATTGGTCTTTTTTGAAAATGAGTATTTGAAAATATTTATATATATTTTTAATTTAATGAATTTCTTCATTCTATGCATTTCATCCCATGCACAGATTAGGTATTCTTCAAGAATAGCCACCGTAAGACAGCTGTCGAGCAGCCATTTTGTCGACAAATGGGTATATAAAAATATAAAAAATCTTCGAATAGTATGTCGTAACTAACGACATCAATATCGTTAAATGAAAAAAAAAGTAAATTGTTGTGGTAAATTTGAAAGCAGAGTCACTGTGAGGCATCTACTGCTCCGCCATTTTGTCGTGGAAGAAGAATACAAAAATACCATCGTGTAGCTTAAGATATGTATATCAAAAGACTTGCAACAGATTTTGTATAGAGTCCGTGGATTTTTCAGAAAAAATTATCAAAGGCAGGCCTAAAGTGTAATACGATAATTAGCAATGATTTAATGTGATATCCGGCAGATATTAATATCGTTAAGTAAAAAGAAGAGATCCCCGAAGGGCCCAGTCTCTGCACCCCTGTGCCCTGTTCGAGTTAAATTACTATAGAAGACTTTATCCACTTTAGGCACCGGCCGTCAGGCAATCATCCTATTGCCGTGCCATAGTATCATGAATGACGGTAAGAAAAGCCACCGAGAGCCGGTTGCCACGAGTTCCCCTGAAATACTGTGTGCCGTTCACTCTGTTGTATTCCCACGGTCCACTTCGCGAACAGAAAACAATGTGAGGTGATATTTTCAATCGTTGTGCCGATCCGGGCATACACGTGGTTCGTCTTGACAGATGTGTCAAGTTACTTAATATGTTTGTTGCCGTTGCCTGACGGTTTAATGAAACGGACAGAGATAGAGTACAATTGTTACCAATCTAAGGTAATTCGAGAGCAGATTGGTTATCGGGAGAGACAATACGCTAGCTCATCAACATGAGAGGATAACAAATTGGCTAACCGTGTGCGTGTGCCTCACGCGATGGTGCGAACGATAAGCAGCGTTCTGCCCGAAATTGCATGGTCAATTCAAGGAATTTGTCGTATCAAACGTTCGTGATCCACAAAGCTCCTTATTGCGTCTCTTGCCACTTTAAGAAGCAACTGTAAGATAATGACCCAATTAGATGTCATTTACACGTGACTCATATCGCCAATTTATCCATGTCCGGTCGCTAGGCTTTAATACCTTGCACGTATGATTATCCACGTTTGGTATAGAAAGGTAAACCGCATCGAATAACATGGCAATAATAGCCGCTGCACCTGCAAACTCGGATTCAACAAAAGTTGTCATAGCTAAAACTGTTTTTGATATATCATCAAATCCCCATATACTCTTTTGTAGTAAATTTTGTGCAGGAAATATAAATTTTTTACTGTTTCGTTCTAGGTTAAACCGTGCTAAACTTATCCGGCACGTCGTTTAGACGCTGTGAGGCAGCTGTACCGTCGCCATTTTGTTGCCAAAAATGAACACAAAAATATTTCCATATGCCTTAAGGTACATAGAACAAAGAAATAATAACAGATTTTGCGTCGGCTAGATGGTTTATCTAAAAAAAATTATCAAAGATGGTGACAACTCCGGGTGGGGGTGTACGATTACAGTTTGATGCCGTCTGACGTCGTAGCTCTCGTTTTCTTCGGCCACCTAGTATACACATCCGGTCGGCCGACACTCTGCAACTTTCCTACTTCATTCATCGACGCATTCTGTGGCCTTTGAAGGTTGCACAGGCAGAAAGGAGCGGGCACGGTCGCGCGCCGGCGATCAGAGCCAGCCGGCGTGCACGCCGACCAGTTTCAACATAATAATTCCTTCTTGGAAATGCATATCGTATTACCACTACATTCTGCAGCATCGCGAATGCGAATATCGCATTCGTTACCAGTGAATCGAGCTGCGAACACTTTGCGCATCATCTTCCCATAACTTTTCGCCCAACTTGATGCACTACCAAGAAGTACGATAAGCATCATGAATGGTACGTTACAGATACTTTCGTTTAACTTTAAACCAGTTTTGCTTCATATTTACATAAACTGTTCCTTAGGATTAGCAGTCTATCTTCATTACCCAAGGAACAAAATAATGGTCTGGAATTCCTTTGGAATGCAAATAAAAAGGCTCACAGCGTCTGCGGGATGTCGTATTAATAGAATCGTCAATGAAATAGGAAACTACCAATGACTGGGATACCATCGTCAGAGATGACGATCACTACGTCACCTTTGGGTTAGCAACCATGACGTGGCTTTCACCGAGTGCATGTACACCGGCATGATCACCATGAGTGTTGCAACTCCTCGCAATCGATGAACCAATTTCGTTAAAGTTTACATTTCTTACGGCCACTTACCTTAACTTTAAGCGACTGTGGGGAAAGTACATTCATATTTATTGGCATCAAAGATACATCTGTAAGAAAACGTTTTTGGAACATGTAACCTTTAAGGTCACATATGTTAATTCTAGGTTAGGGATCTTCTAGTCTCCCGGACTTCCCCAAAAATGAAAGGGGGTTTTCACCATAGACCACCAAGCTACCTCCAGATTTTTTCAAAACCAAACCGGGATTCCCCTTGGATTTATCCAAAACCAAAACAGGGTTTCCTCTTAAATTTCTGAAATCCAAGAGGGAATCTGTTTTGTAGAAAACCAAATCGGGATTTATCAAAAGGAAGAGTCCCTCGATTTTCTGAAAATCGAAAGGGGAATTTCTTTCTGAATTTTCTCAAGATCGAACACAATAACACGACTTCTTTAAATCCACCCTCGATTAAAAAAAAGCCTACATTGTACTTAACTACACACGATTTCTCGATGCACAGACTTTAGAACCAGCATTCCGCACGAAGAAACATAATGGGAAGGATACGCCTGGGAACGGTGCTATACCAAGCGAACTCCGCGTTCCATCGAAAATTCCGTTCGTTTCGATTCCCAGAGCGCACACAGGTATTCACGCTTGTGCACGTGCGCGAGGGCACCCTTCAGGGGTGGGAGGTTATCGACGGCGCCTCCATCGAGAAGGAGAGTAAAAGAGAGACAAACGAAAGCGATGGAGAGGAGATAGTTCTACTCGCGCACACAGGTAAATGACGTACATATAACATACCGATACGTTCATTCTTACGCCACGTATCTCACAAAAATGAGCTTCCACGGAAGGGCGAAGATCACTTTGGTTCCTGCGTACAGCTTGTACATTACAGAAAATAACGGTGTAAGATATAAAACTATTCCGAGACACTCGGTCCTATTGCACTCCAGTAAAATTTCATGAGTGGTATTAGAATGAAGGTATCGAATATAGTTCAACGTAGGCATTGGTTGAATCCGTGTGAGGCACCGTATGGCAGTGTGCACCGCGTGCCGGAATACGCCAGTGGTCAATGGTGGGGAGGAAACGTGAATGATCCATAGAAGCCGGTACCGTTGTGCCTTCTACCGTTGTGCCTGTATGAGTTCCCTCGGGAACGCTGTACGTACGAGAAGGAAGCTTGCTGGTGTTGAAGCGGGTAGAAACGTCAAAGAGCTGGAGGGGAGCAGACAGAGTAGTGGGGTGCGGGTTCAGCTTCGGCTTCGGAAATGGCCGCGGGAAAGTAGAGAGCGTTACGTCGTCTGGCAAGCGAGCCGAAGTTTTTCGTGGTGCGGTTTAACCCGGCGCTTCGGGCGAATTCGCAAAGCTTATCGACGCGGTGCCATGTTTTAAGGATCACGAGGATTCACCAGTGTCAGCGAGGGATCTTGGTCGTGACCGGTGTGCCCAACACCCGGTGTCTCGAGAGCAGAGCGCGGGCACGAGGATGGCCGGCGACGACGGTGCACCACCGAACAATGAAATCCTCGGCGCGGAGGGGGAGGGGCAGGGTGCGTCAATGCGGGGGGAACCACATTCCAGAGTGGGCGGCATCCTGGAATGTGATCCCCCCGGTAACAAGAATTCACCGAGCGAGCGAGCCTGCGACGACGACTGCGACGACGGAAGCGGTGAAACTGTGATCGCAGACGAATGTAACAACGGAGGTGGACCAGTGATTGCCGGTGATAACGGCGCTCTATGCCGATATGCTATCGGTACTGCCAACACCGCTATGTCTTTCATCGAGGTCTGTCAGGTAACCGGCTTACTGTCAATCTAAATACTTTCTTGCAACGTTTCGCGGCTGTGAACCTTATTTCTAACGCGAAAAAATTCCCGGGAAAAAGAATCTTCGTGGGAAAAGTCACGTGGGTACATCACTGTACACTCTGGACTTCCCCTACTCGCCAAATGTCATCGGACTTTAAAAAAAAAATATATCTACGAAGTGAAATATCTGTTGCATGTAGTAAACTTGTCATAAATATGTGTATATCATTTCTAGTTTCTAAATTATTTTATAAATTAGTATATTTAATTTTATTTATGGTGTTATCACGTTTAATTAGTTTTTCAGGAAGTATTGAAACATAAAAGAAAATGTACTTTATTATTTGTTATTTATTTAGTACCTATATAATTTAAAAACGATAGCTGAATACATTACTATTTTGAATTCTTGTGTTATCTAATAATAAAATAATGTTTTTTTTGTGTTAAATTAAAGGAACCACACTATGTGCACCTATTTTTGGATGTGGCTGCAACAGGCAATTTAAGGACAGTTTGTGCAAATTTGTTTCTTTAATGTTACATTGTTTCTACCCTCATCTTAAGTTTTATTTTCTGAAATCGTTATTACAATCAAAGAAGAAATGTATAAAATCGAATTATTCATAAATTACATGCAGTGTTGAGTATCATACATTACAAAATAATTTTTTCCTTTACAATAGAACTTATAGAGACCCAAACCATGTGTTAATAGTACTAAATGATGATAGTGTCAGTTAATATTATTTTGACATCATTTGAAACTACAAATTCTAATATAAATGTAAAAATTATTTTATAATGTACAATACTCAACAATGTACATAAAATTCATGAATAATTTCATTCAAAGTATTTCTTTTTCTTATTGTAATATGAATTTTAGAAAATAAAAGTGCTAGAAAAAATCCAAAGTGAGGGTCAAAATGATGTAATATCAAGAAAAATTTATGTAATTTTGTCTTAAATTGCCCATTGTAACCATATCCAAGAAGTGATATTGATATAACTAACAAGAAATAATCCTAGGAATTCTTAAAATATTTTAACATTATTGTGCATAAATATATTAAATATATTTTTATAAAAATAAACAGTAGGAACTACAATATTAGAGGCCTGCCTGAAGCCTGTCTTGAATCTATAAGTACATTTTTAAATTCGAAATAATGAATTATATGTAGAATGATTGGCATTAAAATTCTATTGCAAAAGGTAAAATTGAATGAACTTTTACTTTAAATTAAAAAAGTGTGGAAACTGATATATAGAGATAGTATAGAAGTAACAAAATAAAACAAATATTTTAATTGAAGATTTTTAGTTATAGTATGCAAGGGGTCATCAAAGTATGCCTTCTAAATCACTTGTAAATTATTTGTTACTTGAAAAAATGTTTCATATAAAAATTATATGATATTAATTTTTAGCTGTTTTGCTTCATTATTGAGATAGAAAGGTCACTTTATGCTTTTCATTCTAATGCATAAAATTTTGCTCTACGATTATAGTGTCAAAAACAGAGTTAAATAACTATTCAGGTATGATCATGTAGTAAATCATCAAAGGCTGTGGTTGTTTATGTATTTATGATATATCAAGGTTTACAAAGTATAAATATTCTTAATCTATAGATTACATGACATCTATGTATTTTGTAAACTTCAATGTACCATAAGCGCGCAAACACACCTGTAGTCCACTGATAATTGTTCACTAATAACAAGTACAATAAAATACTCCTAATGAATAAAAGGAACGCATGTTAGAAATATGGTTCATATACCTAAATGCTATCAAAACAAGAACAAAATCCTATTAACCATTTAATTACTACTTTACTTTGTCTTTCAGATACGACTGCAACATCTTTTCCCCCAATTGGTCTCATCTTCACGGTATAACCTTTGTGAAGAGTCCATAGAACTCACAGCAGAATGTCTGGCTAATGATGTGATACGATATCTGCTGAAGGAAGATATTTATCTTATATCCAGGGACCCAGTCTCTCGTAGTATGAGACACAATGTGTATCAAATGTTGAATAAACACAGCATATTGTTCGCAAGTATGGTAAATCGTTTGAACGTTGTGCCTGATACTGCATACGAAGCATTTATGGGAGTTGCAGACGAGCTTTTCTTGCATGGTGGTGTTACATGGGCAAGAATCGTTTGTTTATATGCGTTCATGGGAAGGCTTGCTCTCTGGGCTCGTGATAGAAGAATGCACGCCTTAAAGAAGAGATTGCCACTGTATGTTTCACGATTTATTGGGGAGAAAGTTGCACATTTCATCAAAGGATACGGAGGATGGGTAAGTACACATACCTATCATATTTTGTATATGATTTGTATATATATTATTTCTTTAGGAACAGCTGTGTATAGAATATCCTGTGGCAGAAGAAATCAGCGGAGCAATTTGGAGAAGTCTTTTAATGACAGGTGCTACTCTCGGATTGGTCGCAACAATTTTAACAGTGACCTCCTGATATACTCTTAGAAATTAATTGATGCAGGGTATGTTTTATGTACAACCTTTCAGTGTACTTATATTCCACTGCGATGTTCTTGGAAAAAATTTCAAGATTTCATACCATCCTCTTTTACATTGGCACTAAAAGTGGAATTGTGTGATTTCAAAGTCATCTTTGTAACAAGTGCAGGATGTAAATTCCAGTGCACACAATTTTCATATCAATGTCACTCAGTTTAGATTTTATATAACTTCAACAAATATGTAATACGAACAAAGGATAATGATACATGTTTCCTATTATATCCATATTTTGTAATAACTGCAGCTCTGAACCTAGTTAAATTAGTGAGAACGAACTTTATTTAATGTTAATCTAGATATTTTATCAAAGTAATTTCATTTAATACTCAAAATTGATGTTTTAGATATATATATATACACCAAACAAGAATCTCAAAATTGTATTGAATTTAGGTAGAAACAATCTAAATGTATTTATTTATAATTTATTCTAGTTAGAAAATATATTAAATAATAAATTTCCTTGTTAATCAAACACTGTCATAATAAATATTTAGGATTTGTGAAAGGCAATTGACACAACAGTGCTCATACAGTAACATTTTTAAACTGCAATGAATTATTATATGTAGTAGTTTCTTAAAAATTTTTATATAAGTATTTAAAGATAATAAATATTTCTGAAAAGCATTAGTTTTCTTAGTTGTATCTATTATTTTATAAGCTTATGGCATAATATAATTATTTAAAATTTTTTAAATATAAAACTTTAGCAAATGCAGAGGCTAGATGATTAAATCTGGATAGTTAGTTTCCAAGAAAAAATTTTTAGTCAATTCTGATACGAGAATGTTTTATTTTACGCTTAATGATTGCACTGATTATAATATATATATAAGTAGTATTAATGTTATAATACAAAGCATGTCACAAAATAATATACAATAAGTATAAAATAAATGTGAACCTCATAAATAATTACTCTTAAACATGTTTCTTTATAGGCTGATGAAGTTTAATCTAGGAACATTATTATCAATTAGATAACCAGTGTTAAGTAGAGTTAGCACTGCGATTTCAAATGTGTTATCAGAATTGTCTTAGCTTGATCCCCATGATTAACATCCAATCGATCCTTCACCATATAGATTGTAATCAGCTTACCATTACTGTTTGAAACCAATACAATTGATGGTGATAACGACTGTTTCTTTAATATTCACTGTTCCCTAACGGTGTGTGGTACTTGGTCCACCTATAGAGTAATGTCTTCTTCCTCTTCACTATGAGGATGTGCTTTAGATAATCTAATTCTCTGCAGAAGCATGTCAAATGAAATTTGGAAAACCTTTACCAAATGGTAGGTTTATCATATGTCCTTCATTATTCAATCCCTCTCTTCCTCTTTAACCTTGTTCATTTTCCCTGGCTTGTGAGAGTCCAAAGGTTCCATTGGTCTGGAATGAACCAGGACACACGTAAATGGGATTTAGGCATGTACCTTCTACCAATGAACAAAGGCCAATTGGTACATCAAGTCACTGGTTAGTCACTAGATGCCTTAAAACCATACCTTTGATCAACCAACAGGCAGATGACACAGTTAAAAAAAAAAGAAGACTAATTTTGTAGTGCTACAGTTATTAAAAATATATTTTGCAGATATTCATATAGTTTTATTTAAAGTACTATACTTATTCAAACGTAAATACAATCTATGTACTACTCAAAATATATTGATTTATTGATCGATATCAGAATGTAGGTATTTTAAAAATGTCTAAAATACATAATTAGTAGAGAACTTACTATTATCTGACTTTTGTATTCATTTATGATTCGAATAAATAAGACAATGTTAGTAAAATATCAGTGCATAGACCATTGATCTTTTGATTGCAGAATTAAACACATGATTTTGCTAATGTTACACATTTCTAATAAAATATGTTATGTGGTTTCTGCATACGGATTAATTGTGAAGTAGTAGGTATTAATAACATGCGAACAGAGAGCGTTTCTTTGAGTAATATCAAATTTCTGATACCGTTGAAAGATCCTAGTGCTTTTCAAACTTTTACATTCACGGGATATGTTTAATAATCGAAAAAACTAAAATCAATTACTTAAAATTTATCATACATGTCTTAATAAATAGATAATGATTTTACGAATGAACAATAATAATTAATGTACCAATTACACGAAACCTTTTCGATCTTTCTTTCAGTACCTCTTATATTTGAATATAAAGAACTGTTTATTCCCTGTTACACGAACATACAATATAAAACCACGAACCAGAGAATAATTTGCTGCGAAAACGTCTAACAGTTCTCTTATGTCTACTCAGATTTTGTGACTGTACAGAAAACAACTGTTGTTACCTTTTAATTCCTAACGTGGATAATAGTAAGAATCAACAATTTTTTTTTTAATAAACCTTCAAATGTTTCTACTTTAAGTTCACTAATATTGATATTACAACTATGTATATGTATTATGCATTTATATGTGAATACGTAACTATATAACTGTACAAATGGAACTTATTTCGTTCCCCACTTATATAACAGTAAGTGATCATTGTACTACATTCATTCACCACAAGTTATTTGATTAATGATATATGAAACATATCGTCAGCATTATGAGAATATCACATCGGAAATTATTCCTTCATATTTTGTTTAAATGTTAAATACACAAAAAAATAAATTGGAAATGTATAAGCAGTTAAAATTTTAACTTTTAGAAACATTGGACCCTTTTGTGTTATACCAGTTTCACTTTAATAAAAATAAAATAAAACTACAATTTCATTCAAATTTTAAATGTTTTTCATTCTATATTTGTAAACAAATTCACTTTCTTTTTTTTTTCATAGATACATAAGTCATTTACTTAACTGTTATTATATAGGAAATAAAACTAACATAACATATAAAAATATAAACTGATGTAAAAATTGCACATGATACTGACGACATGATCACTTAAATTCAGTTTTTCATAAGATTGGCAGTTATAGCCTGGACACATTACTGTCCAAAATAGAGCAAAAATGGTAAGACATTTTATGAATCTTATTTGCAGCACTATCCTTTTTTATCCCTTTATAAATCGAGTGCACAGGACTGAGAATAAAAGACGAGGTCAAGGTAATCTAGTATTTATAATTAGCCTTTTCATATACTATTTGAGAAGTTTTCCCTTTCAAAGATTATTTAATCTTGTAATAGTATGAAAAGGTAAATCGTATGATTATATTATGGCATTAAAATATATTAAGCAAATTCGAGATAAACGTTTGTCCAGCACAATGACGCACCGTTCAATTTTCTTTATGCTCTATACAAAATTCATTCGAGATTTGAAAATATTATTGCAAGGCATGTTTATGAAGGATCAAAATATGCAATGATGAATAGCACACTGCAAGTGCAAATCAGCATCAGTAATCAATACAAAAGTACTTTACATTTAGCCTGATGATAATAGGATTCAATTTTAATCAATTCAAAATTCATAACGATATATGTGTGTTGCCACAGATAATATTATGTTTAAAGTATATCTAACACGTAAATCACTCAATGACATGCTCTATTTTTGTCTCTTGTCAGCTTTCTTGATTTATCACAGCTGGGGCAAAAATGACAAGAAAGGAACCTTGTCTGATACGCCCAAAAAACAAAGCTGGTGCAGATCTCTATTCCACGTAGTCCCACCAATCCTTTTCATAGCCCTCATGAACATGTTCCAAAAGAACTTTTCTTCGACTATCGCAGTATCTTAAAATAAAAATAATATGTGTATCAACATTGACATTTAATTCTTTCGCGAAATACGTTAAAATAATCGATAACTCACCTATATTTATCTTGAACTTTTTGTTTAATGTCAGCAAGATTTTCGCTCGTAATGTCTCTCTCAAGATATTCAGAAAGACGTTCCGTCGTGCCTTCTAAGTCTTTCTGGTTATCTTCAAAAATCACAGACTGGTTATTTTTTCGCACGTAGTAAGCAAAAACGTAAGTGTACATGAGTGTCTGTCTACATGAACACAAAATATCTACTGCTTTCTTTAAAAATTGTACCTGAAAATAATATCATTATGTAATCACATTTCAATAAAATATTGTTTTATATTTAATTTGAGTTTTACCTCGATCCATGACATATTATGCTGTTGCATCTCTTCCATTTTCTCTTTCACACGTGCATACAGTTTACTTTCGAATTTCAATGATTGCATGTGATTCATATATCTGTTACAATAAAATAAGTATCTTTGTAATGCAGAGCGTGATTTTTCTTGAGCATCTCTTGCAGCTTTAGCCTCTTCTTCATCATATCGATTGCAATTGTACCAACTGGAACCATGTGGTTCCCAAGGTCCAAGACACACCCAACAAAAATCAGTTTTACAGTTTTGATTTTTGCACACCATATGATTACATCCTCCATCTTTCTCAATGGTGACATTACATTTTGGACACTCTTTTGTGTTTGCAGCAATCCAATTTGATGTTTCAGAATCATCATCACACTTTTTGATCCATTTGCGTAATAAGTGACATTTCACAGGATCATGCCAATTTTCACCACAATGAAAACAGAATGTGTGTCCACATTTACAAGTTACTGGTCTCGCTTCTACATACTGTACTTTTATAGCATTATTACAATCTGGAGATGGACACCACCTTAATAACCTATTACACTGCAAGATAATATAATTAGTTTTGTGGAAATTATTTGTTAAAGGAATAAAAATGTTGATGATGATATTTACTTCAACAAAACTATTAGTTATTAAGTGTTGATATTTCAGTTTAACTTTTGAATCTTTCACAAGACGCATAACACTAGCATCATCTACTAAAATGTCACAAGCATGTGCTGCACACGCTATCGTTTGACCCACTCCTTCTTCCATAATTTTAGTGGTAAGATATTCTCCCCAGCAACCAGTACAAAAGCGATGCCCACATTCAAGACCAGTCATCATCTAAGTTTTGTTAAAAACAAATAATTTAAAAAAGGAAATAATCATATTGAGTTTAACTAAATTTTATATATACATACTGCAGATGGCTGCACCGTGAAACAAATCCCACATTCCTCAGTACCATTTGTTGAAGTTCTTCTAGACTGTAAACATATTATCATACGACCTTCATTATTTTTATTACATTCATGACACACAATAAAAGCAGTAAACATTAATCACCAGAGAACTTTGTGATGATCGATTTCTATTTAGTGGACCCTTTCTAAATGGATTAATAACTCTGGCTTCTGCAAATAATTTCTCTTGATCACCATCATAAAAGCGTTCCATCAATTTTTCTTTATCCCACTTAAAATGATTTAATAAAATTCGAGTAGTTGTTGCTGGTATCTACAATAAAATCAAAATATTCCAATCACATTGATATGGGAAAGGAAATATATTCAGAAGTCTTTTAACCTACTTCCACAACTGTGTTGACTTCTTTAATGGAATCAACCATGTGTTGCACTATTTCTTCTGTAGACAAAACTTCAAAGGGATAATCATCAACATCTGTTGCGCGTTCTCTTGGATTCCCAGCTTCTATTTCCATTGCAAAGTCCACATCATCTCCGCTGGATTCATTACCAGAATCAACATCATCGTACATTTCCTCTTCAGAATCCATTATAATTCCTCTTATTTTTCAAATAGTCAATATATAAATATAATTCTTTCTATCTACTTTGCACCTGTGTAAAAAACGTTCCAATCAAGAAATGAAATTTCTATTCTTGGAGCTCTATCCTAAAATCCATATTTTGTTGCAAACAATGAAACCACCATTGAACATACAACAGTACATTGACACATTTTTATATCAATTTCTGTTTCACGAGGTTTTAAAATAATTACACAAAAAGTAACAATACCAATATAATCATATCCAATGTATTCAATGGATGTTAAGAAAACTTGAACATTACAAAGAAACTTATCGCACCTGTACCCGCGAAATACTGTTGTAGCGGAACAAGGTGAAAACAGCTTATGTTTCAGCACATGACGTCATCGTTCGCTACTTCCCGAATAAAGCAAGAAGCTTTATCGTTCATTTCTCTTTACTTAAACTGTCGATAAAATATCACAGAATTATAACAATTACGCGTTACGGTGACTAATACGAGCGAATGAAACTTCAGAATATGTTTTCGATCGACATAAGAGAGAATAAAATCAGCTGCCAAAACATCCGAGTTGAACTCCGGCAGCTGATGCACCAAACGCTATTCTCACGGCAAAAACGATGAATGAGCTACCGAGCTATGGGCCAATCAGAAATCTCCTGTGTACACGTTATCCAATGGCGCCTTTATATTTATGGAGTTGATATTTTAATTACTTTTACTGTTTTGTTTCAGTATTCAGTAATTTTACGGAATGTATTATTGATAAGTCGAACTAAATATAAATCTATATCTAATTTATAATTGTAACCTTACATGTACCAAACGTAATTGTTTTAATCATTTCAACAAATTAATAAGTAAATTCATATCTATAAGTGTATCTCAGTTTTTATCTTCATCACATACTGAGCTTTTTTTTCATAAATTACGAAAAAATTAATGAACAATATTATATTGAATATAAGCAACTTAGAAACAAGATACTAAACTGAATCAATGATTTTAACGAACATCGGACACACCTTACGCGATATTTAAAAATGTATCGATCTTAAGATGAAAGGTGTATTACCATTCACAACAATCCTTTCATCCATTGCATTCGACAAATCAGTAGACTAATCCATAAGTTAATCTAGACTGCACCATTTGCTACGAGACACGGGACGAGCTTATAGCTCGATCACTGCTGTCACGTCCATAGTAATGAGTACAAATGACTTTTCTCAATGACTGAAGAATACTTTGTTATTTTCGATTCGCGTTCGTTGTATGAAGTTAAGGGCAGTCGATCGATGAATATGAATAAACACAAAATTTCACGCAATACTATCCGAGGAACTGAAAAATCTATCAGTGACGCGACGACGAAACGTCCTCGTCACCAACTACCGTTTTACTGACTATGGTCAACTACTTGAAGTGCGCTGCTTATGCAACTCAGCTGATATCCATGGGCGTATCTATGAAGGGCGCCAAATTTAAAAATTGATGTTTGCGCAACATCAACAATGAATTAATGGATTAATTTAGTTTTCAATTTCATTTTCTGTAAAAAAACAACGTTCAAATCAGAATCAGGAATCTGTAAAACAAGAGAAAATTCAATAAATCGAAAAAAATAAATAAATTACATAATAATTTAATAAATCGAATAAAAATGTGGTAACTCAAATAAAAACTTAATAAACGGAATAAAAATTCAATAAATTAAATAAAAATTTAATAAATAAAAATAATTTTACGCAAGTTTTATTTCATGATATATGTTTGTATATACGATAACATATTTAAAAATGATAAGAAACTTCAATCGAAATCTTACGCCAATGCAAATCTGAGCAATAAGTAGCAACTTCACATCGTTCCGTCAAGTTAAACCTAACCCCATAGTGTTGTAATATTTGAGACAAATGTCGGAGTGATTTAAACGGCTATCGAGCAAAATGAGTTTGCCCAGCTTAAGTGATTATTCTTTGTTAGAAAAAATCGGCTCCGGAAGTTATGCGACGGTTTATAAAGCATTCAAAAAGGTACGTGCATTTTGAGGTTCGAAGCAATACACAAAACATATGATAAGACAGGATTGTAGCTAGATTTGCGGGTGCCGCGACTTTTTTCTTCCCAATCATGTTATTTATATTCGAGTGATTTACTATGATTTAAATTACATAAAAATCTATGCTTTTTATTAGTTGTCTTTTTATTCAATTGATTCAGTTAATAAGTACACGTTTGCACCTTTTTTCATTGTGTACATTTAAAGTAGAACACTGCAGTACCATAACAGATCATTAATCGATTTGCTTTGAATACAGTAATGAAATATTAATGAATCTTTCACGTGTAACGATAGATACTTTGCGCACAATAAATTTAAAATAACGAGATTAAAAAATATCTGATAAGATACTTATGCCTAGTATTTCGCAAGCGTTCTAATTTTTTAAATTTTCGCGGTAAATTCAAACGTGTTCAAAAGTATTATTATTTATAAACCAGTGAAATTTTATTAAAATTTGTAATTTTACAGTCATATTAACCAATCTTAACTGTTTAATAATTAATTAGATTACCATTATCGAACAAAACCTTATTAAATAAACTCAGAGACAAAGTCATAATTGAATCTCGAGATAACTGCTTTTTATCGATCCGAAGAAAACAGTCAGTCATAAATATACATATACCCGAGAGAGGTTAGGAAGGATTAAGTCATTCCATTGATAATTTTTCTTTATATAATAGATTAATGGAAAATCAATACCAGCAAACGATAAGTTATCGCGCAGTTCCATTATCAATGTTCGATGCATCGTACATTAATTATAATAAATATGCTGTATCAGAACCTAATTCTAGTACCCGGGCACACGGAGCACTTGCCCCGAGCTTAGCACTTATAAGGGTGCACTGTGAACTCTTACTAACTTGTATCAAACTTTATGGTTTTATACAGAGATTTAATAAAAAAATAACGGTATACTTCATTCGTGCCCAATGGTCCTTAAAGGACGCGAAAACTAACCTCAAAGACATATGGGCCTCTCCACTTTTTCGTGTATAACTCTTACAATAAAAGAGATATAGAAAAACGTTTGAAACGAAAGTTTAATGAAATAATAAGAGCTACAGACCCACGTTAACAAAATTTTTAAAAAAGTATTTTTTGATCAAGAAAAATGTAATAAACATTATTTTTTAAAATCAGTTAACGTAGATCTGTAGCACTTATTAGACCGTAAAACTTTAATTTAAAACATTTTTTTATATCTTTAACGTTTTAAGAGTTATGAGCGAAAAAGTGAAAGGATCTAGTACCCTTTGAATCAAAATGGATGTAATATAAGCATGTGCCCTTTATGCACTGGCCGCTTCAGTTCTTATCTCTCGAAGCATCAATATTGTAGAAATCACATTAAACAAACACGTTAAAATTAACCAACCTTTGCACTGGTCTTTTTTTCTGTCTCGTCGGTTCACTATTGATTTATATTAGCGAGACATGGATTCAAATGCAACTTGTTCAAATACATTTTAATGACTGAACTTTGACCACCAAATGACACCGTTGATTTGAGAGGTAGCCAGAAAAGATGGTTGTTGCATTGAAGCATGAAGAAAGAAAAAACAAGTAAGTTTATCTCAAGGCGACTTAACGCATGCTATTGTTGGTCGTTTTGTAGGATGGATGCCGAGAGGTAGTTGCAATCAAGTGTGTAGACAAATCATCGCTTTCCAAATCGGCTATCGATAATCTCGTCACCGAGATCAATCTCTTAAAGATACTGAAGCATGAGCATATCGTGGAAATGAGAGATTTTTTCTGGGACGATGGGTTAGTTAAACTTCTACTCATCAATTTGAATGCAACTTACTGCGTTCGTACACAAATTCAATTCTAGAATACCCACATTAGGCACGAATACCCATCGTGCTTAATCGCCCTATAAGGGTACGTAACTAACCTCAACGTTAAGCCGGCCATTTACTTTTTCGCTCATAACTTTTAAAGTATAGGAGTTATAAAAAAGTTTTTTATAAGAAAGTTTAATATTTCGACGAGCATTATAAACCTGTGTTAACAAAATTTTGAAAATCGTATTTTCGAAATTTCTTTAAAAAAAATTATTTTCTTTCGAAATTTTGTTGAAACATATTTGTAGCGCTCATTGAACCATTCAACTTTTGTTGGAAATATTTTTCTCATATTTCAAGTGTTACGCGCGAAGAAATGAAAGACTCGTTTCACTTTGAAGTTAGTATTCGTGCCTTTAAAGACCGATTAGGCACGAATGAGGCATACGGTTATTCTAGTATTGGAGTACTCCATAAATGCACAAAGTTGCATTTGAATCAATGAGTATGTAACGCAGGAACATATACATCGTGATGGAGTACTGCAATGGCGGTGACTTATCGAGCTTTATAAGGAAGAAACACAAGCTACCCGAACAGATTTGTCGTAGATTTTTGCAACAGCTCGCGCTAGCTTTGAGGTATCTACGCAATCACAATGTTTCTCACATGGACTTGAAACCGCAGAACTTGCTACTAACCAGAAGGCCACAATTGGTACTGAAACTCGGAGGTTCGTGTGGGGAACGTCTCGTCTTCACGATTATTCGACCATTTTGTTTTTTTTTTCTTTGTTTCATTTCAGATTTCGGTTTCGCTCAGTATCTTTCGAACTCAGAACAAAAGTTTGCGATCCGGGGTTCCCCTCTGTACATGGCGCCCGAGATTTTGTTGAAACACAAATACGACGCCCGCGTCGATTTGTGGAGCGTCGGTGTGATCATGTACGAGTGTCTTTTCGGCAAAGCTCCATATTCTAGCAGTAGCTTTCAAGAATTAGCTGAAAAGATCAAGGACAGACGACCTATCGAGGTGATTGTATCATAAATCTCTTTTAAACAACGAACGTCCATTATTAGGTATCCCAGATAGTTTTTACCCCTAACTTAGGTATACTGTACCGTTAGGTATGCAGATTAATTTTATTGGTTTACCTGTTTCTATGTATTTAAGTACAAGAGAATATGTTAGTTGGAGAGATAAGTTCACTATACCTGAAGAACAAATGGTAAGTAAGGTTATCAATGAAATCGCGTTTATTGTACTCGTGTAAACTGTTAAGGGCTTGGTATGGTAGTAAAGCCTAGTTCACATTGGTAGAGTAAGAATAGTACGTAACATTCGTTTACTGTACTTATGTAAACTTCACGATGAGCAGGTGGTAGGGTAAGTAAGGTTATCAGAGAAATCCCCTTTATTATATTCATGCAAACTGTTGAATGAGAAGTTAGTATAGTAGTAATGCTTAGTTCACATTAGAGAAGTAAGGATAGCAGGAAAATGCGGTTACTATACACATTAAGCTTGAAGATGAAGTAGTGGGGTAAACAAAGTTATCGGGGAACACCCGTTTACTACAATACGTAATATAGTATATATGTAAATATATAAAGAAATATATTGACCAAGTACAGTAGTAAAGTCTAGTTTACATTCAAGGTAGTAAAACAGGTTGATATACTCATATAAATAGAATAAATATTTAAAAGTATATTAAAGTCTAGTTCATTGGCAGAAAGCCTCATTCACATTGATAGTATAAAGGACAGACTAAATAAGTGAAATATTATATTCATATAAATACAATATTCATATACAGTAGTTAGTAGAATTAAAGCCTAGTTTACATTAGTAAAATGGTAGAACTAAAGGTTGGTTCACACTAGTAGAGGGTAGTAGAAAACCTCCATTTATTATCCCTTTATAAATAAATCCGAAGTTGGCCTAATCTATTGGTAAAATTTATTGAAGCTTAATACACATTGAAAGAGTAAATTTACAAAAATAAAAAATTTGCAACAATAAAGGAAAAATAAATTACAGCTGCCTAAGGGATCCTACATATCACCCGAATGTAAGGATTTGTTGATGTCCTTGCTGAAACACGATCCCGAAGAAAGGATAACGTTCGATGAATTCTTTACCCACGATTTTCTGGATTTGTCTCATGCTCCTACAAAGGAAAATTACGATAAGGCGGTAGAATTAATACAGAAGGCTGTGAAAAATGATAGCGAGAAAAATTGCAAAGAAGCTTTTCATCTTTACTGCGAGGCTCTTAGATATTTCATTCCTATTCTAACAAGTAAGAACAACTACGCACTCATGGAAATCTAACTTAATCCCCTGTAGAGGGATGCCATGAAACTTATACAACCGACAGATGCGGGATTTATTTTGATCCATTATCTTAGTTATGTGCCATTTGGAGATTAAATTGTATGTAAAATTTAAAGAAATAGTTCAAAATATTATATTTAAGTATGAACAACATGCGCACTGAAAAAAGTATACATTATATAGGGCGTTTCAAACTTGCTACAAGTTATTAGAATTTTTTTTTAGCTCGATCTTTCATTTTCGTTCAACTCTAAATTTGAAAAATGGAGGGTAACAGTTCACATCTGGGACCTGTGTTTTATTGACATTCATTTCGGAATTTAAAATGGAGTACTTTGTGTAACTAGGTCGAAACGATCCTGCATCTGCGAAGTTATAAGGAGGATATGGTGAGGTCGTTGAACTCTTCAAAGAACACGAAGTCTCAAAATGTCAATATTCTGAGGTTTCGAAGTCTAAAAGTTCCTAGTTTCTGAAGCCCCAACGCAGTTAAAAAATTTCAAAGCCACAAGCTCATAAAATCCTAAAATTCCGACGTTCCAAAGTTCCAAAATCCCAAAATCTCAAAGTTTAAAATTTCTAAACTCAGAAAATCCAGTCCTCAACTCCCAAAGATACAACATTTCAAAATCCCAACATTCCATAATACCACTGTTAAAAAATCCCAGCATTAAAAAATTCTGAAGTAATTCCAAAATTCTTAAGTCCAAAAGTTAAAAAATTCTACAATTTCAACATTCCATTCCATTCCGACAACTTCCGGAAGTTCCGAAATTTCGAGGTCCTTAAATCCTAAGAGACCCAAAATAAAAAAATTCCAGCAACTGAACTTTTGAAACTCTCAGTATTTCAAAATCCTAATACACCATAGTTTCACCATTCAATGATTATACAGAAACGGACACACATCATCAATTTCAGTGACCTTGAATTATGTTGTCAAGGACAGAATTCTAAATAACTTTCCCTTTGTTCGTATAACTGTTCTTCAGTTTCATATTTGCAAAAAAAATTTACGTTAAATTTACATTATCATTGACTATACGTATATCGACTATACCATTGATTCGTTTTTTTTTTTTAGATACGTTTGATATAATTTGCCTAAGCATACTATATTTCGGTGACGTATTCTGCTATCATATATCGTCTACACCATAGGTGATATCATCTGGATTCATATTTAGCTGAGTTCATGTCGCAGCTAAAATGATAACGGGGTTATATATTTTGAAATATGATACATTTGCGTGCATTATACCAAGAATATTCTTTAAGAACAAATAAACTAATCGTGTAGTGGATGTATAGTAATAGGATATGCCATATTGGAATGTAGTATTTGTGTCCCGATAACCTACAAATACCTGTACTCCTAACGTTACTGAGGCCAAAAGATGGTTACATGTGTAAGCAAAGATAGTCAGGACGTTAACCTTGATAACGTATTTCAAGGTTATCGAAATCGGTGAAATTACGTAGATAATTATTGTTCCAATATTTGAAGGTTCCAAAGTACTAGAGTCCCAGTTTCCAAATTCCTAATTTCCAATAAATTAAAATTTCTACATCATAAAATCTTAATATCCCCATATTGCAAAGTTCCAACATTCCAAAGCTTCGACAACTCAGAGTTTCGAAATTCCAAACTTCCAGAGTCCTAAAATTCTCCTACATAAATTATATTAACGAAACCTTAAAAACTACAGGGGTTAAATTTACGATCTCGCTATATCTTGGCGGGAGCCATTTCTCCTAATTTGAGTTCGTTTCGTTAGGTGAGACTGACTTTAAACGAAAAGAAACGTTGAGAATCCACGTTAACGATTACATTAGAAGAGCAGAGACACTCAAAGCATCATATTTAGATGATGATAGCGATAAAAGCAAGTGTGCACGAGTGGAAGATAAGAGAAATTTGTCGACCATTCAAAGGATACCGTCCTTGAACGAAGGATCTTCATTTGTATACCATGAACTACGTCTGTATTCGAATGTTTATAATTCCTTAAATAAAATATACAAATTATCCAATAATTTTATTTACGATCATTTAACTATTTATTGTTTAATGTACGCGAGATTAATTAATGCGCAAAAGGAGATGTTAAATTATGTGCTTATCTATTTATTGATAGGAACTCTTAGCAAAACTACACCAAGTATGGCGGATGCGCTCGAGATAGGAGAGGTTGCTGAACAGTATCTTGCCGAGGGAAATTATGCTCTCGCGTTAGAAAAATTTCAGTCTTGTTTAGGGATATTAGTACCCCTGTTGGGAAAAGAACCTGTAGGACGAAGAAGAGATTTGTTATATAAACAGGTGATTTTGTTTTTTATTAACAAAAATTTATTATATTTTTGTTTCGTCTAATGTCCCCATATAAAATTGTACATAGTTTACGAAGCAATCGGGAAAATAAAGGAAAATCGCTTATAGTTTGCATACATAGTCCTGGCGATGCCACGTGCAGTATAATAACGCATTTTAATGATGGCCGCCGTAAATATGGTAATTTGATGCGGCGGTAACAAAGTACATAAGCTTATAACTTCCATATATAAAGTAAAAATACATACAGGATGTTAGAACCATCCCCTTCTCGTTTATATTATCGATATTGAAACATCCTGTATACAAAGTAACAGTTTTTATGCAATTGTTAAACAATATATATATATAAAAAAAAACATATATTTAAAATTTAAGTTTGTAATTATCCCTAACCATTACATGAAAATATGCATATTTTTACATATTGTGTTATGATAATTAACAGGTACAAGTGTGGATGAAAGAGGCTGAGAGCACCAAAGGTCTTTTAGCTACTAAAGACATCGAAGAATACACGCAACATGGTACTGAATCGATCGAGCATTGCATAATACAATAATTAACAATTTACGATTAAAACATAAAATGGCCGCTTAAATTCAGCAGCCCGGATTGTTCGTGTGCACATAAATATTTGTACATAAAATTATTTAAATTAATTTATGATTTTGTATTAAACTTTGAATATAAATGCAATTACATTTCTCAGTGGCGCATTATTTATAATACTACGTCACGTATGTAAATTGTTATACAATATGCTCGTCTCGCTGTATATTTATTAAAGCATTTTCGAAAAATATGCACGGAAAATGTTGCGTAAAGTGATTAGCTTTTCATTTAGATATTAAGTACACCGGAAAAGAGCTGTGATAGAAAATGTATTTCATGTTTCCTATTAAATTTTCACCGATAAATTCATTCCCTCATTTATTATATTCTCTGCAACGTCCGAAAAATCGCTAAAAAAAAATATTATACGTATTTACTTTTTTTTTATCAGATTACAGAAAATACTTCTTCTAAGGACCCAAAAAACATCGTTTACATATCGTACAAGGCATTACTCTACTACACTGTCTACTATCCCGCCAAATTCGACGAAAAAAATCGCATACATTGTTGACATCATATTCGTTACGCTTCTCGTACACTAATCCAGCTATGTACATTTCGTGAGAAGGAAACTATACTTTGTCCTTGACACTTCGCATACCGAACTATGCGAGATCTATTTACAAAATGTACAGAATTAGTAAATAAAATAAAAATAAAAAATATTAACATGGCGTTTTTTGTAAAAAAAAAAAAAAGAAAACGGAAAATGAATTTAATTTCGATAAGAATAAAGAAACTTACAACGGAAAAGGAGGGCGCGCGCATCGTGGCGCGTCTCCCTTACGACTTCCGGTAAGACCACGTGACCCAGCTAACGGTCGCCGTTGCCCTGAAGCATCATGGAAAATTCCCATTCCCGAGCAACAACCCGCCCCCCCTTCTCTATGTACACAACCCCTGCTCACCCCTTCCCCCGTCCGAGTCCCCACTACGCGGTTGTCAGGTACTTATGTACATCCCCCACTCCTGTGCAAAATTCTCGTTCCCCCACCACTTGGCCGGTGGAACCGGATGTGCGGCAACGTCGCAACCGTTAAGTACATAAGGTCGTATGGGTGGGGGGGACGAAGGGGGGTACGAGAAAGAACTGGCAACGTGTACCACATTCAAATCTGGACGGAACCCGGTCGGCCTCTCGGTTCGCCTCCGCGCAAAACAGCAGAAAACGCGGGCCGCGATAGAATAGCGTGCACAATTTCGAATAGGCACTACGTGCGGAACTGTCCAGAATTGTCCGGTGCGGCTGTGCATTTCCTCGATGTCTAAGCCACGGCACGGGATAGATTCGTAAACGAAAAGAGCGGATTTCGCGGCGCCCTCGTGCGACGACCCTTTCGTAAGTGTGAATTTTACGCGCGCGCACGTATACACGGTTTAATGTAAATGTCACGGGAACATAGGGGTTGTGTGACCGTGTGGCGAAAGTGTTGTACGGTGTTGTGGAATTATGTGTATGGACATTCAGGTTAACGAGAAGAAGAAGAAGATGAGCGATAGCAGCGTCGACGAGGACGTGCAGATCGTCGAAGCCCGACTCAACAAAGGTAAGATTTGAGGTTATGGGTGGCGGCGGTAGCGGTGGCGGCAGCGACAGCAGACTCGCGCGTATCGTCTCCCCTCTCCTCCCTCTCTTAATACTCTCTGTCTCGTTCTCTCCCGGCGTACATTTATATTCGTCTCTTGTTAGATAGTTGTTTCCATCCTTTTTCATCTTTTTCTCGTCTTCCTACCGCGTCCAATCACGCGTTACCCGCGGTGCACTACCAGTGATGTTCCCGTCGTGCTTTCTGTTTTCTGCGAGCTGCGCCTCGTGGAAGCCCGGCAAAACGTGCTCTCTCGATGCGACTACCTGTCAACGACTGCAACCTTTGTTGACAATTTATCACAACAACAACAACGACACGTGGAATCTTGATGAGATTTAGTTTTGTTTACTGAATATCTCACGATGTTTGCTTCTAATATTGTTGCAATTGACTAACGTGACTTCTTTTTCTTTTTGTAAACGTGCATGTTGCGATTCTTCGGTTGCAGTACAACTTACGTTGTTTTATTCTTGGATGGATCCACCGTTTGAAACAGACTTCTGAAGTGTGTCACCAGAGACTTTAGATGGTTTACATTAAATATTAAAATGGAGAGTAATTATGTATAAATAGTATACAATTGAGTTATGGATACATTGAATCATGCTCAGCATGCGCTATAAACAAATTTAACAATCGAAATTATTAATCTAACCTAACCTAATATAGGTAAGGAAATACAATCTAACCTAACATTAGTAGATCTAATCTAAGCTAACATGACAATATTTAAGCTAGTCTGACCTAATACGTATAAAATAATACACTATAACCTAACTTCATGTGTGTAAACATAAACTAACCTAATGTAAATGTACTCTCTCTAACATAACCTAACCTAGTATAGATCCGATGACATTATCTACTATAATATTCTAAATTTATAATTATGATAGTATATGAACTTCGGTACATTACTGTTTCTATATAAGGTTAATTAAACCAAACCTAACCTAATATTTCAAATTTACTATTATTACGGGTGTACGGTCTTTGGTACATTACCATCTCTATATTAGTTAATTAATCCAAACCTAACCTAATATTTCAAATTTACGATTATTACAGGCATATGCATTTTGGTACCATTATCATTTTTATATTAATTAATTAATCTAAACCTAACCTAATATTTCAAATTAACGATTATTACAGATATATAAACTTTAATACATTACTTTATCTATGTTAGATTAGATTACGTTAATAATTTCCATTGCCATACTTTTTTACTGAAGAATATTCAGCATAACTTAGAGTACTCATAACAATAAAAATGATACATATAATATATAACGAGGATGGAATTTTCCATGTATAATTATGAAATAGTAAGATGATACTTTTTATTCAACCTGAGACCCGTTTCTGCTTCCTTTAAAATATGGATTACAAGTGAGTGCATCGCGAAAAAATACCGTTTTGGAAAGTGGGTCTCGGTCCATAAAAATTTAGGAATCTCGGGTCTAAAGATGTTTATTTGTCGTGGACGTATTTTTAAGTCACGTGTCTTCGAAATTATTTCATATTTTTTCGTCTTTAAAATTTTGATGTGGCAATTGGAACAAAATGTACTATTAAACAGTAGTAAACATTTACACATCGTTGTAATACGAAACTCACGTGACCGTAGATGAGAAATGCAATACTTTCCATACGTATTGTAACTGCATATCTGTCCACGATGCACGTACAACAAATTTAATAAAAATAATCATACGTTTATGCAAATACACATTAATTAATATCCATTATTTACATACTTAATTAACCGTTGCTAATGAGATTTAATTTTAATATATTTCGAAATGTGATCAATAAAAGGCAAAAGGATGTTAATTCTCATTTCATTTTATCCGTGTATATAGAGGATGACGTCATGGTTTATTTAAAGCAACCGGTAAAGTGATCCTGGCAGTGTTATACATAGTCTTTTTTTTTTTTAATAAATATTTCATTCAGAAATGTACAGCAAAATTAAAGCATTCCAACATATCCTTATTTATTAAGTACTCATTCATCAATAATTTCACATATATACGTTCCTCGTTTTTAGGTTAGGTTAGAAAGGCTTGTGTTAGCACTACAGACTCAAGTAACTATATTACTTCTCATGTTAATTGAATTAAATGATTAGAAACTGCCATAACCATATATGCATTTATGTTAGTTAAAAAAATGGTATTCCATATAAATATAGTATTCTTCAATTGTTAAAAATGATCGTCGGTTGTTCACCACCTCAATTTGATCCTGCTTTTCAATTATTTTCATATCGATTTCTAGTGATTTTAAAAAACACATTTTTTGTCTATGAACATAACCTGACATTGTACTATTAATAACTAATAAGTACAGAAAATAATAACAACAACAAAAAAGTGGAAGAACGTTGAAAATTAATCGATCGCAGACATTGGCGAGGAATAGTATGGCGGCCGTCTTTAAGTTTGTTATGATCAAGGAAAACGGTATCATATTTTCTTCATATATGCATTTGTTAACGTTTCAATATTTTTACATTTTTCAAAATATATGTTACTGATCGTCTACTGGTTTTCCCAATGTACTTTTTCCTTATTAAGTAATAATACTTAACAGTGCTGAAGTCATTAGTTTACTGTTCTATATTTCCCTAACATTTACATTAAACATTTGTGATAATTATGCATAATAAGGTCCTAGCCTTGTAAGTATATAATACCGGTTACTGTGAATACCTTAAGTTATGTTAAGCATTGTTTATTAAAAAAAGATATAACGGTGACAGTTATTAACCTTGAACTAATCCATCTTAATATGAGTTACCCTAACCTTAATATAAGGAGACTTAATTCTAACCTAATCTGACTGGGCATAACTTTAATATAATTTCAAATGCGTACACCTATCTCGATCTTAATTTAATATGAGTACATTTAACCCAGCGTGAGTAAATTTAACTGTACACGAGTTTAATACGAGTAGACCTAAACGTAATTTCAAGTACCCGAAGTAACCATAGGTTTGGAATATTAGATTAACTTAGATATACCATTTTTATTGATTATTTACTAGGAGATATACTTACATTTGTTAAGAAATATAAATGGTTTTTTAAGGTAGTCATTTAACATCCGTGCAGATAAAATTATACTTGGAATATGTAAAAAATGATATTCATAGCGCATATACTATAATGAGGCATACTATATTAGGTTTTACTACAACTACATATACAGTAGGATATATACCGTCGTCGAAAGATATAGCAAGACCACTCCGGAATTGTTATTTATAATCGTTATATTTCTGCGAATAATTGCGAGCGTCGCATTTTTTCGTTGAATACGCGGCCATAACTCAAAGTATCTGTAGCACTCACAGTAGATATACTTGCAAGGGTTGGACCTTTACTATAATCATTAGATATTTGAAAACATTGACAACATTATCGATGATAAAAACACGTATACTTTGTGCGCTAATGGTTCTATTTGATTCGCGTCTCTACGCCTCGTGTAACGCGGAGCTCAGCTCGTTCCTCCGATCGCCCGCCCATTTGCTCCGCCGGTACATATATGCACAGGCAACCATATACATGGTACATACGGCGAGCGAGAGTCGGGAGGGAAATATGTATATGTAGGCGAAGTACATAATGTACCCGCCCCTATGTACTACATAGGAGCTAAAGAATGATGTAACGAAGAGGCAGCTTACCGAAGTTAGCCGAACACTCCCGAAGCGGCGGCTTCGTCGAGTCGCATGCGTGCTCGTGTTCTACGAATACACACCACGAAACTTGTCAGCTGCTAGAAGTGTACAGCGCCATGTGTAATTCTACCGAGTTGCGCAAAAAATTACATCTACCCATACTTGGGTTATCCTCTTCCATTATTACGAATGAAACATATACTTTTTTCTTCCTTCAATTCCGTGTCCCTTTATTCAATGAAATGGATGAAATAATGACCTCTAGGTCGTTTATTTTATCGCGATGGAAGGAATATGTTCCATTTAAATTATAATACTTATGTGCACGATATATTCATGTTTATTTTTATGATTTCGTAATTCGATAAAACGTAATATTGATTTGGAAAAGATTGTTAGAAAGAAAAAGGCTGCAGTTATGGCAAAGAGAACGTATAGATTGGTAGAGGGCACATCCGGTTCAACGCCATATTGTTCTTTGGCAATCTCCCCCCTCCATATTCTAGTGACTCCCCTCCTCGCAAACTGAACGTGTCTTTGCCTGGCATAGCAACAGCAGCAATAGAGGGCTACTATAAATAGATCGCTATGGCTTTCCAGCGTTGCCAAAACGACTGGCCCAGCGTTTGCTATAGAAAAAAAACGGGCCAATCAAGGTCACGTCTGCCATTTTGTATTGGCAACACTGTGTGACTACAATTTTTTCTCATTAAACATTTAACGAAAGCATTATACGAACAGAAGAGCAACAGCCGATCGAATGCCTTTGTTCCCCCACTTTTTGACTAAAAAAAACACAAAATATATCAAAATATACGTATATAGTCATTAATAATATAATCACGAATGCGTTTTGATGTATTTTTTTTTCGATTTCGCGTTTCTTTAAGTATCGATCAAGCGACGTTGCTTTTCTCCGCCATACATCTATGTATTTGTATATACGAGTGAAAAAGCGAAAAAAGAGATAGAGTGGGCGTGCCTGCAACGAGAACCGGCAACGCCGCAGCCGTAAATCATGATTAAAATAATAAGTATAATACATATGTAGTACATAGGAGGTCGTCGGGTATATGTATGTAAGAGCTGCGCAGAGGCACAAACGGCGACGTGTGTCTGCCGCATTCTGCGCAGCTTCGATTCCCCCACTCCTGTCACTCGTCCCCCACTATCACAATGAATCCCACGGGTAAGTTCCAGGGGGTGGCGGTGGGGATAAAACGCGGGCGCTAGAGGAGGGAAGGGCACCTGAAACCGCGACTACATACCCCCGCGTGCGTTTACCAATCTTGGCACTTTGCCTGAAAGAGCATATCGACCGTGCAACGTTGTCACATCGTCTGCGCGATCTTACGCGCTGGCCCTGGCCATTCTTTGAGCGGTATGTACCTAGCCGCTGCAGCCGATCCCCGACACACGATGCAAAATCTGATCGAGGATACGGTTCACCTATTTATATGACTCAGTGACGTACCTAGTGTTCAATTTCATAACTTTCTAACTACAATTGGACGCGTTTGCTTTATTGCAAGGAAAAATGGCAACGCTTTACAGATGGAAAATGAGAGATTTACGTACGGTGGAAATACAGTGAAAATATAACTATAATTAACACAGTTTGATGTATATTTAATAAATACGGGGTCGTTTCTTGGTACACTTGGTTTCAAATTATTACATGATGGAAAAAATACACGGTTTATGCATTGACGTGTTTTTAGTTTTTGATCAAATGTACGAGAAATTATTTTTGTTATATATTAAGATTTTTATTATATTCGCATTACAAAATTGAGTACATCCTCCACTTGTCACTGTTCGGCTTCGACTAAAGACTGCGGCCACGCAACACTCTTATATAGTGGTGTGGATCGAACATCGAAGTACGGTTACACGGTAATTAGTATACATAGAATGTTTCTTGTACTCTGTAGTTTATTTATTATCGACAAATCAACGGTCAATTCTTCACAAGTTAATGTGTAATAGTTTAAACAATTTAAGAATTATCTTATACTTACCCGCGGTAAACTTGATTTTAAATTTACTTAAATTATCGGCGCATGCGCGGCATGTAGTTTACATCGTGAAACTAAATTCCGTATAATTTATAATATTAGACGCGATGGCTAGATGGCGACAGCTATTGGAACATTTGTCAATCCCTTATTATTTACTTGGAGCGAAGATCTTTAATCCAAAGTACTAATCCTTTCCTAAAGATATCAGTTGTAAACGATTACAATCGATAGTATCCCGGTTATAAAAATGAGGCTTTCTGAAACTAACAACTGTAAATACATAAAGTTACAAACGAATAAACCATTTTTTTTCAAGTTAGCCTTCTTTTACCTTATTTCTCGTTGTTTATCAAATTCCATTGCAATAATTTACGACAGTCGTGCAGTTTGATGATTTTCCAAGAAATTCCTGAAATTTTTAAATAATCTTTCAGGGTTGAATATACGACACATATTTTTCTCAGCCCTCGTAAATAACAAATGTCCGAGATACATTTAAATGTTCGAAATCAGCACGGATGCTTAAAAATCAGTACGGTATTGATAAAATCAGTACGAATTGTCACTGTAGATAGAACTTACTTTGCCAATACAGATATAGTGGCATATAATAAAAATAACCTAAATAAAATGAAAGCAGCAATAATTCTTTGAAAGTACAAACGACAAGATTCGTAAAAATGGAAAGTTAAAGTCAAGTTGGTCATGTGTTGTGGAGGACGATAGCGATGCGTACCTAGTAGTACAGTCCGCGTGGAAAATGAAGCGCTCGGATCCGTAGCATTCGCGGTCGGCTAGACCGTGGAATTGCCTAGTGTCCCGTGCAGCTGCAAGCAAGGCAGCTCGATGGTACGGCATGGCCTACTGGGCGGCCTGAAACCGAGGATTTACAGAGGCCAAGTCCACGTAAAATGGCGCCACCCTCGAGAACACCCGAGAACAGCTTAATCCACGGGAAAGCTTCGTCGGGGTCCAGAGGTACGCCCGTTCGAAGAATACGTACGTAGTCAGTGTCAATGATACCGCGTACGTACATACGTACGTATATCTACCCCCAAATGTATCCCTCGAGCGTGGTAAACTCTTTCTCGCTAATCGTAGTCACCAGACAAAGTGAAACGTCGAGGGAAAGCGTGAAAACTGCACAAGCCGAGAGAGGATATAACTTTTCCATCTGAGCCTGTTCCTTGTCGTGTAACATGGTCGTGTGTCGTCTCATCGACAGTGTACATCGGTAGGCGCACCGCGTTATAACCTCTTCGCTGGTCCGCGTCTTCTATCAAAATGTGATTTAACGAGTTCGAATAGAAAACACTGTTGATCAGCGAAAAATGAGGAACGACATTACGGACATGCACACCGTGAATGCTGATAGCAGCACGGACGCCATATGGCTCGAGAAAAGGAGTCCGTTGCAGACGGTGCCCGATCAAGTGTCATTCAGTACGTTCCAAATGCATCTTTCCTTTGACGAAATGAAAGATGTACTTTAAGAAATTAGTGCTTTCGAATCTTGTTAATGATTTTTTGACGTGCACGTGCGCGCGCTTTCGGTTCATCTCTTGTTTTCGTTGGTGATCGATGTCGGTTGGAAAGAGCGCGAGAATTTGCTTCTTTTTCTTGTCTGCGCTAATGAAATGTACAGTGAAACGTTTTAAATTTATTGTTTTACTTAAATGTCATGTATGCATGTCCACTTAGAATTGTAAATTACGAATAGTAATCATGTAGTTTTTCAATTTGACTAAAGTATACTGTTCTGAATTTTTGAGTTCTTTGGTAGTGTACATGATACGGTGTAAAGCTGTTACTTATTCTTATCAACGTGTACAAAAATAATCTTTAATACTAAAAAAATAATCATCAAAGTTTATAATTGTGAAGACATTGGTGTACTAGTTGTTTTGTCGTACAAATACGATATTCGTGCGCATGCGCGTATATAAATCATTATAAATTGACGACATTCCCATTTTTTAGCGTTTATGTATTTTAAGATAAAAAGAATTTTTATGTTTAGTTTATGTTAAACATTTTTGTGAGGTATATACAACCGAACTATAAGAAATGACAGGTTTAATTTGTTACGGATTCGTGAACGTCCATTGACACGCGATGCTCATTTTCCCGCGCTTTTCTCCACCGACCAACAACTGTAACTTAATACCTAGTGATTTAGAAAAATTATGAAATGTGCGTTGAATCGTGTAAAAGATTTATTGTTTTTTACATTTTTCTATTAACGTCTTAAATTTTAAACATATTTAAAAAATGCAAAGAAGTTAAAACGATGTGTTTCTGTATAAGAATCGCTCGTCAAAAGATGATTTACTGAAATGCAGTTGCAAAACGCGTACACTCATTAACCCTTTACATTCCAAGTGCCAACTTGACAATAGAATTGACCACGTGTTAATTAACGTGGCGTGTCAGCGGCCTTGGAGGCTTTACCGGTACCCGTTAGATTACCGAAGTCTCGAGCTAAATTTTTCGCGATCTATCCAAAGATAGGTGATCACATGTGTGCTGTCGGCACCAAAAGATGCGTAAATAATAATTTAGAAAGAGATAAATAATTAATAAAAGGTCTGAATAAAATTATATAAAGGATACTGCAAGTTTTTAGTAGCGGTACACAAATGAACTTACCCAAGTTCATTTGAGCAATGTTAAGGAGGAATTTAGTATATAAAGACAAACATTACTTAAGCATGTTATTCTTAAAACACCACCAAATTCCTTCAGGATAAAACCAAAATATTAGTTAGTAATCAACCAGTAGCAACAACATCGTGGTGCAGGGTGTGCAAAGGGTTAACTCGAGAATTTTATTGTAGTTATCCTTCCAAGTATTATTAAATACTGTTGTAAATAACAAAAACATATCTTTCTGTTTCAGCTCTTGATAAAGTCGTCGTCAAACAAGAACTTCCCGATGAAGCGGAAATCCGAGAATTGGCTGCCAAAATGGTGGAAGCAAACAAAGCGAAAATGGTGAATGCACCAGGAGCACCATCGCAACAGCAAAGGCCTCCTCAGTGTCTTGCGCCGCAATCCAATTTTCCCGGTATTTTGGGATACTTAAACAAACGACCGGCAGACTCGTCGACCACTGTGGCAACGAAGCCGCCTTCGACAGAGGGCAAGGTACCTCCTGACGATGAAAGTCAGAGGGGTCGTTTCGGCTGGACGAGTTTTGACGATTGTCACATACCTTATATATTTCGCTCGGGCGAAAAGTATTGCGCTGTACGAATCTTAGAATCTAAGTTATTAAACAAGTACCTGAGTTATCTGCACTCGGACATCTACAGTTGTACATGTATAAGGAGCTACTATATCACGGAGGCTGAAAGCAAGTTGTTCACTGAGATCAACGTGAAGCATTGTGAGAATCAGTTTGGAAGGGAACAGTTTACGTGTAAAGACTTGGTGGTTCGTCTGTCTGATGCTAAAGAATTCTATACTTTCTTGGATGTGTGTTACACAAAACTAACAACAGGCACAAATCCAAATGTGACAAATGGATCTGACAAATGTGGGTTTATCCGGATAAACAAGGAATCAGTCGTTCCTTATACAGTGAAGGATGGTCTGCAGTATGTCCCTTTGTTTTACTTTGAGGGTGAGACGGAGAACCTTAAATTAAAAGCGGAAAAGCTTGAGGGCTGGGATTTGTCGTATTTGAAGTTTTGTTGCAAAGTACAGGGTATACGAAATGAACTTTTTGCAAGTGAGACATGCTCTGTGATTAGTTTAAATGACATTAAAAGTTACTTTCCCCCTGGCACGGGATTTGAGGACTATTGGCCAACCAAAGTTATGGACTCTCAGTTATTAGTGTCTAGTAAAGGTGGTGGTGGTGGTGGTGGCTGGACGAAACAACCCCCGACACCGCCGGCGACCAAATCCGTTCCTGTACAAAATAACACGAACAAAGCTTCGGTTAATGCACGTGCTGCTCCTATGCATAACATACTACCACGTGGATCTGTTTCTAATGCATCACAAGTGCAACAACGTCAACAAAGGCCTGTTGTCACTACTCATCCAGCACATTCTTCGCCAAATGCTTTGCCCTCTAGCAGATCAAATATTGTGACACAACCCATGTTGAACACGGTGCAAAGTGTGAATGGGTGGACAGGACTTGTCGGTGGGCAGCCTACCTTCCAAACGGCACTTGTTTCACAGGCCAATTCTATTATAAGAATGCCTTCAACCTTAAACATGCACAATGTAAGTTTTAAATTCAGTTTAAAGTTAGACTAGTAATATTTACTGTGTTATCTTTAGAATCTAAAGCAGCATTGCATCAATGCAATATTTATTTATATAGGATGTTTATTTTATTACAGCAAATATCTAATCAGCTAAAAACTTATTCACAACAAAGTAGTAGAACTAGAGGGGGTGGTGGCACTGCTGCAACGGCTCAGTACTCTGGAGTATATCCAGTAACGACTATGCAGACTGTTGCTCAAGCTCAACCACCCCCTCTCGTAAGAGCAACGGTCCATTCCAATCAACCTAATCTTGGGTAAGTAACAAACACATTTATTAAAGTTTGTGTTTCTTTATATATAAATGTATAGGTTTTTGAAACAATGCTTTAGAATATTGAGGACAATTTATTTTTCATTTTCACATTAAGCACTTCCTCTTATCTTACACAGCATTATCAATATTTTATGCTTGTTTATGATTTAGTGATTGAGAACAGTAAATTATATATTAGATGTGAGTTCAGTGTTAAAAAGCACGTCATATTAAATATTTTGTTAAAATCCTTACACATTGAATATTATTTCCTGCTTGAAAGTTATGTTATACAAATGAAATGAATTGTTAATTAAAAGTTTTCACTGTATATATCACTCACATTGTATATAGTTTACAAACATACAAAGAAGTTACAATAGTTTTATATAAAAAATTGATATTTAATACAAAGCATAATAGAGTAATTCAAGCATGCTAATGTAAAATGTTAGGGAACTTTTATGTACTTCAAAGTACTTGATAATACTTTTATCTTTAAAAAATTATTGTTTATTATGTGGAAAACCTGCACTATAGCTTTTTGCATTTGTACATACAATGTATGATTTTTTTGTATAGTTATCCAACCTATGGGAAGGATGACTGGTGAGTTCCTGTAAAATGTACTATAGTCATGATTACCACATGAAAGTAAGATAGCATGCATAAGAACGTTGTGATTAACAAGTTTTTATTTATATAAAACTGCAATAACTACATACTGCCTGTTTTGCCTTTTCATATACTATTTATTCTTTTATTTTTTTTTTATTTTTTTTTTTTTTATTTACTAAACATAATACATATTTGCTTTATATTTTGTTCAATACCATTGATTTTGCTAATGTCATTGATCAGATGTTGATATATATGAAAAATGTGAATAATTGTCCTTTATTATTATTCTATATTTTTTTTACTTATTTGTTGTTTTAGCTAAACTGTTATGTTCATCTCATTTTTAATCATTTTTTTATTTGTATAAATTTATACGAACATCATAAAATGTTTTTGTAGAAAATTAAAGCAGTATACATATAGTCAATATTATAATGGTTTATGTATATATTTTTATATTCATTTTCTTTTGTTTATAAGGACAAACACATTATGCATAAAATGTATAGAATAATGTATATTTTTTAAATATTTTGTAATTAATTGGTCTAAACTATATAGTTGAATGTACATATTTGAACTATTTATATTTCTCAATATGCAATATAAAATATTTTTATTTTAGGGTCACGTCTACGTATACTACACCTACCTTAGGTGTACCTAATGCTGTTACAGCAAGTACCTACCCTCAGATGCTTGGTTTAAGCGAACAAGTACAAGCTATGATGCCATCACCTACTTCACCATCTACATTATTACACTCACAAAGGCATACACCATCTGCTGTTCATAACACAAATCATTCAAAATATCCACCACCATTAATACCAGTTAATGGAAGTAATAATAGTTCCAGGTATTAAATTATATATTTTATATTCTGTCATTTTTAACGAGGAAATTAATGATTAAATTTATTGTTACTATATATAAGAAAATTCCTTTCAGGGATTCAAGAGGCAGAAAGCCATTGATTCCAATATCAGAAACACTTATGTCAACTTGTCAAGTTCAACCTTATCAAATTCAGAAAGCACTTGTCGAAGATAAAATGGTTCCCTGTATTAATTTCAAGCCATATATTTACTCTGAATTATTGATGACGCTTCCTGATTTCGTCGCCCAGTATTTTCCTGCCTGCGATATCAACAGTTGTCGGCAGGTTCTTACGGATGTTCTACACATAGACTTGTACCAAGGAAACAGGTAAAAATGAAGAATACATTGTAACAGAGAAGAAATAATATGAACAATGTTAACGTTAAGTAAATTTCTTTGAAGGCTACAAATGAAGATGTTAATGGAAGCAGGAAAATGTTCGTCGCTGAACGAAGAGCTACCTTTGATACAAGTGAAAAGTATAATGAAATACATGCCACAATTGAAGTATATGTTCAATAGAGGTGAAATGGTGATGCCTGCACCTGCACATTCCGCCGAGGAACACCCTGCCAAAAAGCGTCAACGCACCAGCTAGGACTGGCTACAGCCTTACTGGCCTACTTATGACTACTACCATTCGGCATTTTAAAAAAAGCCGATCATTTTGACTCGTGTGTTACAAATAGGCATTATTATATGCTCTGCGAAAAAATGTAAAACACATGATTGACGTCACGTGCCAGAAAGAATGCACTCAACTGAGGATTTCCTTCTAATAGAAGGTGAATCTGAGACATAGTGTGAGCTACTTCTTTCTCCAAAGTGTATTTACTGACGAGAATATGCTTGTAAATAAAACTGAGATGTAAAAAAATAGCGTTGCACAGTTGGCAAGTTAGATATGCTTTTATATATTAAAACAATTAACACTTTTCTTTAAGATTTCGTTACAACTTAAAATTGTTGAACGAAGAAAAAAACAAAAAATATCGTGACTATCAAGACCATTCCTCATATTTTTATTTCATTTCATTTTTCTACCTCTGCTACAGAGTATCTTACGTGTAGTATTTCTGTGTAAATAAAATGAAAGTTTTAATCTTAAATGTGATTCGGAGAAAGAAAGTGGTTGTATCAATGGATATGAGATGCCGTAGGTGTTTAAAATTTACCTACATTACACGACAAATGAATATCAAATAAATTTGGCATTTGTATATTCAGAAAATAAAAGGAAGTAATGCTTCTTCAAGTTCCTAGCTATTACTAATACGTATCTTCATAACTGCTGCAAAATAATTTAAAAATGTTACTAATTCACGACAATGGTTTAACCCAGTTTAGCGAAACTTAGGTAAAACATTCTGTTTCGAATGTTGGAAAGTTCTATTTTCTAAAATCACCGTACACAGAGATGCAGGTATTTTTGTTCAGATATTGTCAGTGTATAACTATCTAAGTCAATAACAAAGGAAAAAGGAATAATTCAATTTAGAGTACCATAAAAGATATGGCACATTAACAGCTGATGAGATATGTGTTATCAGTGTTTATAAATGTTTTGTTCGTTTTGTTTTTATGTTTGTTTAAATATCAATTATCCAGAAATTTCAAATAACTTCGTTGAGGTAACAAATCATTTGTTTTTTAAGTATTTAATTACAACAAACATATCTCATGAATTTGTTAATATCAAATCTGATTGTAAAGAAGATGTAATAGCTTCAAAGAAAAATTAGTACTTCGACGAAAAAAAGAAACTGACACATTGTAGAATTTATACCCTGAGATGGTCTTCCGTTCTTCACATAGGTACAAAAACATTTGATAAATGTTTTTCCATTCCTTTGTCCAAGACAAATATAATAGGATGTGATTAAGGGAAATGATTGTCCTACATTGGTGTAATGAGTTACGCAGTCTCAACTGGTTCTGTATTCTCAAAATGAAAAACAAAAAAAAGAGAGGCTTAAATTAGTATTATTGACTGACTAACTTTCACTTTCGCTATTACTATTACATTAAAGAAAAGAACTAAATAAGTATAATGCGAAAACGGTATGTATATATATGTATATGTATGAAAATAATTCTAGTAATAACTTAATGTTGACCATCATGGATTTTTCCATAAAAGAAGAAAGGCTTAGGCATCCTGTTACGGTGGAAAATGGTATATTTTGTTATTTATAACTTACATTTTGTCATATCATTGTATTATATATCTTCATTTTTATCGCCGTTGAAAAGATTATATTTCTACGGACTGGTGTCTACCATTTTCTAACATTCATTAACAAAATAACACAAGAAATTCATCCAGTAAAGTATTTAGTAAAAGAAAAAAGTCTGTGCAATAATAATGTAAAATAATCATTATTATTTACATTTTATAACGTGCTAGATTTTAATTTTTATATTTTTGTAAAAGAAAATTAAACAGGGCGGTGATTATCACGTTGATTTCAAGTGTAACGCGTTGTAGTATTATGTGATATTTTATTTTATTTAATAAATACAATGAAAAATTAGTAAAGTTAATTTTGTTAGTCATTTTGCGTACTGGTTGTTGTAGTATAAGAACACTGAAGTATTGTGAAAATGTATACTGCAATTACGTGAATATGAATTGCTCAATTCGTATTCAACTTTCAAGAATTTCTTGAATTATTTTGATAGAACATTTCATCGGTGATTACTTTGCGTTACAAGAATTAAGACCATCAAAACGGTGTATTACATGTATTGTATTTTTAAATAAAAAGGGAAGAAAAATATGGACGAACAGAAATTTGTGGACCCAGTCCAAACAATTGGAACTTAATTACTTTTAGTATAGAGCATTTATTTGTTAACACATGTTTAAATGATGCGTGTATTATACTTTATCACATTATCATCTGTACATATAGGTCATAAGAATTAGAGGTACTAGATATTTCAAATAAATTCATGATGCAAATAACTAGTGTTAATCATTCTACAAATGTATTTGAAATATTTAAATTTCCCACCATTTGTATATTTTCTTTCCCGATAAAAATATGCGAACGTATACGAGTACAGAAATATAGATCGCATTAATAATCAAACCTTGAAACAAATTTAAATATCAGCGCTAAAAATAATAATTTGATAGAAAAAGATTTTCATTTAAATACCGTAACACGTTCAATTGCACTCCAAGGGCATGACCATCGGAGCACTTGCGTTTAAACTCCGTATAATTGTAGTAGGCCCAAAAGTAATAATTCTGCAAAATACAGCGCGCGCTTTAGCAAAATTCACTATTAAACTATATTAAAAGTTTTGGAATTCAGAAATCTGCGATTTTGAAAATTAAACAATCCTAAGATTTGAAGATGTAGAAATTTGAAAATTTGAAAATTTTTGAAATTTAAGAATTGACAAATTGGTTCGTAACGTTTAAAATGGCGTTTAATCATTGAATGAAAAGAACTTAATATGTAAATTTTCCCCCTATTGCTATGATTTTGCAGAAATATTGCCGTTCAATATCCTATAATTAAACAAAATTTGGAACAAATCATCGTCCGGGACGTCGTACGCTCCCCTTGTCAGCTGTACCGGAAGGACGTCACGGGTATTTGAATAGCCTGATGGCGCCATCTGTGACGAGAGCAAACGAATTTGTACGAGGCTGACCGAAGCAGTCAGTCGCGGTCGCCATTTTGTCGGGTAGTCATCGGGTACGTCGTGTTTCTTTTCGGGTTGCTGTACAATTTTCGGACAAGCATCTCCGGAAAATTTGGGGTCCGGCACTTTCGTTCGTTCCCCCAAATGGCTTGTTTGAACACCCTTAAGCAGGAGATCAAAACTCTTGAGTCCGTCTTCCCTAAGAGCCATGAGAGATTTCAGATAATGTCTGCGAGTGTGGACGAACTCAGCTGCAGGTTCGTCGGTAAAAATGGGAAGAAATACGAAATACACGCCAATATTACAGTAAGTGTAACAAGCATGGATACAATTTTGGACAGAGTAAGTTTGATATTTGTCAACTATCGAACATTCCTGTTTACACGGGACCGTGTTAACTTTTCATCGCTGTCTACGACTGTTCGGACAAAGAAACAATAACACTCGTGTTGTTATTTGGGCCTTTTGACAAGAGCCATGCCCGGGATCATCTTATACCGCCGTATCGTGTACCACGTTTTTCCATATTATTACTTTCTCGTTGCTCTTGTACATTTTGTTGTAGTTACGATCGATTCTTTCTCGCTTCCATGAGGCAGTTTCCGTGGAGATTTTCTGACGAATTAATAGTGCGGTAGAGGTCAATGTATGTCACAAATAGAGGGTAGGCCCCTCGGTGTCTCTTCTGCTTATTTGTACTTGTGAAGAAAAAGAAGCCCTCGTTTACGGCGAAACTATGTGTTCACCAGTTTCGTGTACACCAGATAATATTTGCAGATAAACCAGATAACAATGAACATATCCATTTGCGTTGCTGTTACCGTTGCCATTACCGTTTGCTTCGTTACGAAATTTTCTTCGTTTTTTATCGAATATTGAAGAGAAACGTTTATTTATTTCGTATTGCTCTGAATCGGATTTATACGTCGAAGTTCATTAATCTATTGTGATCACGTGCGTTTAAAAAAAAAATTGCGTTTACATTCTTCTGTTTACTTTGTTGAACTCTAGTCGAAATTTGTGATTAATTAATAACTGACAATGCACATAGTATTTCTCAAATGTAATATTATTCAGAAATGTTAATTTAATTTCTTAAGAAATTGAACATCCTTGTTGGTCTCCGCATTGTAATGCAACTACTTGGAATTTTAAAAGAAATCGTACACATTTCATTATGCTATTGTAAAAACTAAATGCAGGTCGTATAATCTGATTGATTGAATATTAAAATCATCCAATTCATTTATGAATAAAATTGATTTTTTTAGTGGTTTTATTGATCGCTTCAATAAATCTTTCTGTAAGGCAGTTCGTACTATTTATACAGAACTTAATTTCAAATTCTTTGTAATTGCATGTATATTTAATTCTATATGTTATGTTTCTGCAACTGTTTCTATTTTTCTATTTTGTTTTATTTGTTATCTATGTTTGTATATTGAATTTATACATGTATAATCTATAAATAAATAAATTTATAATTTGTATTATGTGTATATATATACAGACATGGCACAGACACTGGATCAACTACAATTGCCAATAACCCTCATTTGAATATTATATGAGTTCATAATAATGATTCGTTATGTACCTAATTATTATCAAATATTCTGTTCATCATTATTAATTCTTGAAGGCTGTTATGCGTACACTTTATTTGATACAAATTTTATTTTAGTATTATGATAGAAACACAACAACTGATATTATTACTGATAACATTAATTCTTGCGGTATCTGTGCAGAGTATTAGTAGTAATAACATTATTGTAAAATGAATCAATTTTCAATAATAGCCTTCAAGAATTAATTCATGATTAGTAGCCCTAATTATAATGATTTACAATAATAAATTGTGTATCAGATGTATAAGTGAAATAAAAATACAATAAATTATTGAAAGTAATTATCATGATTAAGTTCAGCATAATGATTGCATAAACTTTACTGAATGTCGCAGGAAACCTATCCTTCGACACCACCAGTATGGTTCGCAGAATCAGAGGAGACAAGTGTCACGAATGCGGTACAAATTTTAAGTACTACCACAGGAAGAGACAACCATGTCATTAATCAAGTTGGGATTCTCTTAAAAGAATTATGTAGACTTCACTCGTTACCAGAACCTCCAGATGTTGAAAGGTTGAGGACAGCTTTGGATCCGTTACGCTTAGGAGGACCAAATGAAGCTGCTGCACAAAGGATGGAAGCAGAAGATGCTGAAGATATTGATGAAGACGAAGAAAGTGATACAGAAGAGGACCTTCATTTAGATATGGACGAAGGAGATGTTAATGCCAAGAGTAAGGTAAATATGGTATATTAGTAAATACAAGAACTATAACATGTACATCATATCCATACTTACCTGTATTTACTAATTTTATTTTGAAGGGTGAAGAAATAGAATTGGAACATCTCGCAACATTAGAAAGGTTGAGACAAAATCAAAGACAAGATTATTTAAAGGGATCTGTCTGTGGAAGCGTGCAAGCCACAGACAGACTCATGAAAGAATTGCGCGACATTTATCGAAGTGACAGTTTCAAAAAAGGTAACAGCACATTCTCGAATTAATATAATTGAGTTTTGTAGTGTACTAAAATATTTACTCAAATCTGTTACAGGAATGTACAGCATAGAATTAGTAAATGACAGTTTGTATGAATGGAATGTCAGGCTGATGTGTGTTGATCCTGATTCACCTTTGCACAGCGATCTCATACTTCTAAAGGAAAAGGAAGGGAAAGACAGTATTCTTCTTAACATGCTCTTTAAGGTATAGTACTTATTTCAATAGAGTTATTGAGTCTAGTTAGGTTTTAGATTTAAATTGTATCTGTTTAATATTGTAAATTCTATGTTGAAGTATAATATGCTCTTACTACTGCTAGGATTAATTTACTGTACTGGTATTAATTGTAATAGTAATTTAAATACCGTCACATAAACTGACCGTTTAATCGATCAATTTTATAAAGTAGAAACGTGTTTTGTGTTACAGGAAACGTATCCTTTTGAACCCCCATTTGTTAGAGTCGTGCATCCCATGATCTCTGGCGGGTATGTCCTTATAGGAGGCGCTATTTGTATGGAGCTCTTAACGAAACAAGGTTGGAGTTCAGCCTACACAGTCGAAGCAGTTATCATGCAGATTTCAGCAACATTAGTGAAGGGAAAAGCGCGCATACAATTTCAAGGACCGGGTAGTGCTAGCAAAGTGTGTGGACAAGGCCAATACAGTCTAGCACGTGCACAACAATCATTCAAGTCTCTTGTACAAATACACGAAAAGAATGGTAAGAAAGTGATTTTAATCTCTCACCGTTGCATTTAATACTTTCCTCTTTCTTCTGCTCAGTAAAATTCAGTATATTGTCAATGAGCAATTTGATTATTGCGTTTAACATTTCTCTGTTTTCTCTACAATAGACCTCGGCATATAGAATACAGTATACCATCAACACGAGTATTTAAATGTTGTTATAGGTTGGTTTACCCCTCCAAAAGAGGATGGCTAATGAACACGAGTCCCTGGGAAACAAAAGTTTGGGGCGTGCTTACAGCTGAGACTTTAATTCGGTGTGTGCCCAACAAATAATTGTTACGATAATGATTTGATACACAAAACACAACATTAACTAGGTAACTTAAGGATACTGAATTTAATCTAACGCGTAATTCCTTTGATGGCTGAGAAAGGCTGCCGCGCAAACAGTGAAGTGTTTGATTCTGTATGCATAGATTTTTAGTAATTAGTGATTAGAAACGCCAATCGCATTTGTGAATGTGAGGTATAATCATTTTTATCTGGAATTGATTCTTACGTTCGGAATTACTGAGAATCGTAATTATTCCAAATAACGATTAATACTTAGTTCTTTTTTCTCGTGAGTACACATTTGTTGTACGTACGTACGAAACAGTGTAAAACATTCTGTGAAATGCGTTTGCGCAATCCGTGCTTCCTGTTCTATCAAACAGGGGGGAACACGACGGTTAGCAACTTAGATAGTTATATTGAGAATTTTTCTAAATGTTTTTTATCATTGTGAGCTTTCATTCGTTCCATATTTTATCTTATATTTTAATTCTTTCATTCATTGTGCAATTCATAAGTAAGTTGTTTGGGTATATACATTTGTTAAAAGAAGTAAGCAGTAATCGATGTTTCTGGGGGTAATGCGAGCTTTGCTATTACCTTTTCTTTTTCTTTTCTTTTTTCTATTTATTCATTAATGAGCATAATTGAACCATGTGAACGAGCACACAACTAAATCATTACCTGCAGACAAGTACCTTGACGTAAGACACAGTTTTCAATGAAATTAATATTGCAGTAGCGTATGATGAGGCTTTAGAAGATATAGTATTAATTGTAAGCATTCTATTTTCAATTTTTCCCTGCGATACAGTACCGACACTGTGTTAGCTATTAAAAATAACGAATGTACATATTTCTTACTGCTTTGCGTTGTAATTATTATTCACTTAACTCCGGCATGACCAACTGGTGATTCTTGAAATAATTGTAGATGTACGGACAGAAGTACTGTTAATGAAATAATAGGAGTTTGAAATTTTGGGACTTTGGGATCTTTAAGGCTTTGTAACCTAGACGCTGGACTCTCGGGCTTTGAACTTTAGGATTTTCAAATTTTTAGATCCCAAAACTCCAAAATTATCAAGTTTCTAAATTTCAAAATTCTCAAACGGGGTTATCGGATAATATATATGGTGGCAATATAACTAGAGTCGCGGATTGTATATTGACTTGAGGGGTACAGATAAAATGATGGAGGGACAAATCATTAGATAATGGGGACCGTGTAGTTATTAGCGGAAAGTCATTTGGTCACGCCTGATTTATCTGGCAATTAAAACTGAATCGATATGCATTTACTTTCAATTGTGTTCTAAATAACAACTTTTGCAATTCACATTTCAATTTTTCCAGTGCCGTCTTTAGACACGAGTCCAGGGCCTCTTGATCTCTCGAAAATTGTTGAAAATTAACGGGTACTTATCCAAAACAAAATACAGATAAATGCATTTTGAAATAAAATTGTAGTGATTTTTTGTTAAGTTTTTATTTCATTTGAACATAAAAAATATTACACATAGTTTAATACATTTTACAAAATGTATATTTATATTTAAATATTTAAATAAATAGAAATTTTGAATTATAACCCTTTCCTCGTTTTTTAAAAAATTGCTTCTGGCTCGGGGCCTCGTTATCCATAAAGACGGTTCTGAATTGTTCGACATAATTACGAGTAAAGAAATCGCATAGCAATACTAGTTAGTATATATTTCCTTAACGTAATTGAATAAAATAGTTAAGGGTTGTATAGATGTACATACACACGTTCGTATGCGAGTTCTTAAAATTTTCTTTTCTTTTTCGGAAACTGTTACTTTGTTTCCTTTTGAAATTTAGATTTGGTTGTGTGACTCGTTTGATACGACCCACATTTTCGTTATATCGTCTACAAAGCGATTGATGTACTTGAGATTGACTCGAAAATTAGGTCTGTATTTTGGGCGTACTTTCATGCGAACTGTTAGCGATACTCTATATTGTACAGGATGTTGCAAAAATATTGTACGATACGAACACCGTCGATTTTCCGCGACGAAATCACTGAATTTTTGGATGGTACAATCTTTTCGAGATATCCTGACATTAATTTCTAATCGAACGTGAAATTTCGAAAATTCGTTTCTGCCACAGTAGCGTTTTACACTGGCCAGTCAAAGAACAAAAGAGGCATAATAAAGGCACCGTTAGGATCGCGAGACGATTAAGCGTTTTCGAAAACTTACATACGTACGTATTATTGCACATGTATTTTGGCAAATTAAGGAAGACTATACCATGTCTTGCGTCTTTATTCGCCGATCATTTACGAACGTATCTCGGTTTTCCATTCTGTACAATCGTGGACTTCCGTTGTTTGTTTCTTTTCGTTTCATCTATTTAGGCGATAGCGTGCATGAAGGCCAAAAAAATCAACAACTTATTGCGCATACGTTTAACAAGCGAATTTCTACTTCTATTTCGTATACTCGAGATAATACGATCTTGATTCCACTCCCAGAACGTCTAATGCGACATGTTTCGTACATACATACATTCACACGCAGAGATACAACTCATACATACACACACGTACAGTCGCGTGCAACTTAGGTTTCTCTTAAGTAGAATTAAGTACGCCATTATTAACCTTGGTTATCTATATTCTTTCATGTGGGAAGACAGGAGGTTCCAGGTCAGGCTCTCCCTGGCTCTCCCTGGACTTTCCCAAGATTGAAGACAAGTGATGGGACACTTATACCTTTTTTAACCATAAGAAGTAAGGAGGAAGCAGTATTTCATCACTAGTCTTGATTTGCCATCTTCTTCGCGTGGAAAGACAGGGGGTTCCAGATCAGGTTCTCCCTCAGCTCATTTTTGTATCCCCTATAGGATTTCTTTGGCTCTCATTGGTTCCTTTTGAATCTTATGTCCTCAAGAGGAACCTACGTTGCGCCCTACTGTACACGCGTGCATATCATGCACGCACTCACACACACACGCCCACACACACACACACACACATACACACCAGCTCCGATTCGTGTATATAAATATACATATTCCGTTCCTTGTATTTCATCTTCGTACGCGAACATGTTCGAAAACGAAACTTTTGCTAGATCACGGCACCCTTATCCGAAGAAAAAAACATACTATTGACTTATCGACGCGTGCAATTGTACAGGAAATATGAACGTGCATCCGGGAAAAACAACGACAAGTACGAAGATGAAGATGCGATACATATGTTATTTTGACGATAACACGTGTATGTACGATGTACTCGTAAACATAACGAAATTGGATCGATCGAGCGGGTTAGCATGGGTCACCAGGTTTCTTTCTTCGAGAAATTCGTGCGAGCAGTATCGTAATTAAAACTCTAGATTTTTAAGTGAACAAGGTGTGTACAATCAATGAGCTCATTGTCAGTGGGCATCAGTGATTTGTACAGCCTCCAACGCCTGACTGACATTGAGTACTGGTTGTTTGACGTCGTTAACCGTTATGTTCTTTGTCAAAAGAAAAGAAAAAAAAATCACGAAAAAGAACAAAAAAAAAAAAAACGAAGATACCTTTCATTTCTCGTGTCTTGTTAAGTTTCTCTATTTCATTGAAGAATTTTTGCGAAGCGTAATATTGTAAGCAGCCACGTGGCCTGTATATTTTTGCTACAAATATCGTTAGTAGTACCACCGTTTTGAACGATACGAATTTACTTGCGTTTTTTCTGTTCTCTTTGTTTTCGTCACGTTTTTATCCATTTGACGTTCGAGAAAGTACATCAATGTAATTAACCGATCGATTCACGATTAATCCACGCAGAAATTTTTTTTCTCAGCTGTGAAATAAACGATGGTCTTTGGTAGATGCAAAAGTAACGGGAATTTTCGTGATGGAAAGTTGTATTTGTTTATTTAATATTGGAGGAAGTTAAATGCGTTAACTGCCACAGTGAAATTCGATGTTTGTAGGAAGCCATATTTACACTTTGACAATTTAATTTTTTAATGCAATTAATGTATTTATTTTTGTATCGAACATTTATGTACGGAAGTTTCAGTAATATACGTCACGAAATTACAAGTTTTCAAATTACAGTAGACTCTCGTTATATTGTCGGTAAGGGAGTTTCCCGCCATGCGAATTTTCACGACCTCTGGTGACGCCCTCCCACCTCCCCCACCATTGGAACGCACGAAGATTCACGGAGATAGCCGAAGACACTGGCGGTCGAACTATGAGAATTAGGATGTGATTCAATTTGAAGAAATTTTGGAATTTGAGGTTTTGGGATCTTAGAACATAAGAACTTTGGGTCTTTGGGATCTTCAGAATCTTCTGGGACCTTGGGACTTGAGAATGAAAACATAACCATAAAAACTTTACGACCTCGAATCTTTAGGACTCCGCGTCCTTTGAAACTTTTGGGATTCTGGGTCCTTGAGGCTTTGAAGCTTTTGGGACTCTAAATCCTTAGAACTTTGTGATTTTTGGGTTTGTCAAGTCTTGAGATCTCAGGATTTTAACATTTTGAACTTTAGGATTTTTGTATGTTTCTGCAACCACGGCAATATAACAGAAGTCTACCATAATAAAAAGTGCTGGCTTAAATTGTCCTACAGCCCTGTCCGTAGCAATATAACAAGCGTCTATTATATCAAACAAGGTCAAAGTGTCAAAATATAAATTATTCCACACGAAAGCTTTCAAATTTCAAATCTAACCAATTTGCCACCTATTTGCTAACAATTAAATCAAATAAAATTTGAGACATCAGTGATTTCACGGCAGTCAACGTGTTAAACAGTTCTGTTGATTCTGAAACAACCGATTGCTTATTTTCTGTTTTCTCGTTGCATGGTTGGGAAAATGTTAAGGATTGACCAAGAACGATGTAAACTGCGAATGAGAAATAAAGATGTCCTGTCTACTTTTAAACGAAGTGAAAAATTCTCCTCACTCTTGCATCGATAAATGGAATTTTGATTTTGGTTGTGATTATATGTATTATTAAAAAAGAAAAAAAAAGAGTGTACTGAAATGAAGAAGAAGGTTCAGATGTTTGCTGATTCGATTTTGGAAATGGTTTCTCTCGCCGGTTTCTCTTTAAACGAGCGTAGATTTATACTTGTGCGATATGCTTAATGAACTTTCAACTTTTTACAGTGGACTTTCGATTCGAAGACTGATTAAAGCCGGAACTGTTGCATTCCCTCTTCCACGTCAAGATTTTTCTCGTATATATACGATATACCGCAGAAACAAAAAATCGGCCTGTATCGCATTAAAGCTATCTTTTTTATACACTCTGTCGTGTCAAATGTCACTGGCGTTCCTGTTTGACACTGGAACAACCAATCACATCCGCCATTTTGATTTGCACCTTAAATTTCTGATTGCTGTTGTTACGTTTGTGCGTATCGAATGATCAATATTGAAACATGATTTTATGGCAGAAAGTGGTGCAAAAGTACGCTGGTTGTATGTCAAATTAAAGATCAAAGTTTAATGAAAATTTTCATGTTAATGGTTCATTGATGTTCTAAATATAAAATGGCTGACTGACAATTACAGCTAACATTGGCAATTAATTATAGCCACTTTGGAACACGCTTAGAGTACAGCAAAGCTTGAAGTTTCAGAAAAATTTGTACATAAATAGATCATCGATAGACTTAATACAAAATAGTCAATTGTTCGTTGAATCCATTCACATCTGGGCACTAAGGTTATTAGCGTTCCAATGCAGGATCAGCCATTTTGTATTAGGAATATTGATAAAGTTATACCGTCATTTTCTTGAAATTTTAAGCTTTAATTTGGTGTATCAGAAGTGCTATTTCGTGACATCTTTATGTTACCAAATTTTATTAGAAGTTAGCTATTTAATTGGGTTCAGTTCGCAGTTTATAGCGACTGATACCTTGCTTTGAGGCCGATGTCTAATCATGTTATGTTAATATTATTAATAAATGATTTATATAACAAATTTCTTCATACCTTACGCTTTAATTTGATATATTGCAAGTGCTATTTTGTGATATTTTTATGTCATGAATTCGTATTTTACTCTCAGTCAATTGAAAACAGAAAGAATAATTTTGAATTCATATTTTAAATAGAAATGAAATAATTACAATTATTTAACAAAAATACTTTTCAATTGTAAATATTTTCAATATCTCACTTACGTTGTCAAAATAAAATTATTTAGAACGTTAACTATTATACCTTGTTAAAAGAAAATTATTTTATATAGGATAGGAATTTAATTTAAAAAAAATAACTCTATCTGTATATTTGTTTAAAAATAAATTATGGTGACGTGGTTATTCCAGTGTTAACTAAAAGTGAAAACGAAAACAACAAACGAGTCTAGCTGTCTACTTTCTCCAAATGTATTTGTGTATCTTGCCTATGTATCTATCCAATTAATTAATCAAAAAAAAAAAGTAACAGCCAATCAAATTGATGGGCTGGGTCGCTTTGTCCCGTTGTCGTCGTCGTCGTCAATCTATAATCTTAAGGTGATTCTACGTGTCTTGAACAAGAAAAAGAATCTGACCCATCAACCCCATATGCATTATATGTCGTACCATTTCTGCCCACCTGAATGAACGAGTTTAGCATTAACAATTTTCAATTATAACTTTCTTCGTTTCTCTTTGACTATCGCGCAGTCTCACGTCGCGACCTTTGCATTAAGTTACGTTTAATTATTATTTAGAAGAGCGCTACGAAACACAGGAAATAAAAATTTTAATAAAAAAGAAACCGAATATAGTAGTTTTCGTTTCCATCCATTTTATTTTCACTTCTCGTTTTATGGCTACGATAAATGAAATCTATTTATATAATTTATATCTTTGCTTCCTTCAATTGACTTTTAATATTTTTATTATATTGGTATTGTACAAGAACTTACACTCACGCTAGTATGGTTCTTTATGTACCTAATGGCTTCACAGGCGACGCACTCACCATTCAGTGGCCACACGATTTGTATATCTCACTTTAGTGGCCTCACAACTGGATTTTCTACCTTATTTAACTGCCTCACAATAGGATTTTCTACCCTATTTTACAAGCAGACTTCAGGTCCTTTTCAATAACTTCATAAATAGATCCCCCTTCCCCTATTTGATGGCCTCACAATTTGACCCCCTTATTTAATGGCCTCACAATTCGATTCTCCTCAACTAATGACTACACAAACAGCCTTACTCCCCTGTGTAATGGCCTCACAAGCGGAACTTCCCTATTTAATGGCCTCACAAACGGAATGTTTCCTATCTAACGGCCTCACAAGTGGATCTTAATTCCCCCATGGTTTAATGGCCCCACAGTTCTTTTTCCACCACTATTTAACCCCTTGTCGTATTTTGACAAATTTCACTCGTGATGTACTCACAGCTCAAATGTAACAAACCTTACACCAAATTTGAATATTTTTCAATTTGAAAAGTAGGCCCAACTATAATTTTTGTATAGTTAAGAATTGCTGAGAATAGTTTGCAAGTACAAAATTATTATTATACTTTGTAACTGCAATATATTATTATATAGGTTTTCTCTCCCCTTTCTTCTTCCTGGTCGTACCATCTCATTTGTCCCTGGTATTATTGTTAGTCTCTTAATTTCCCATCTCCCAGTCACTTGTAGTTTCCTTATCCCCCCCCCCCCCCTTCCTCGCTCTATGGGCCCGTTCCCCCACTCTCTCTCTCTCTCTCTCTAACCCGTCCCCCACCTCCCTCCTCCTATCCCCCCCCCCCCCCTCTTCCTCGCTCTGGTCCCTTTTCCCCCCACTCCCCGACACCTGTTTCGAAGCTCGGAATATTGTCCGTTTCCAACTACCCCCTCCCCCCCCCCCCTTCCGTGATCCAACGTCATAACAACAATTCGATGCGGGAAGGAATTTTTTTTTTTTCGACTCGCGCCGGGGATTCGATCCCGGGACCGCTCGATCGTCGATCCGAGCCCCTACCGACCGAGCCACCGACGCCCCAGTCTTGGTACTTCATTATAAGGATATCCTTCGTACAATACTCATCGGTACTCGATTATATTTTAATGTTCCCGATAAAATAAGCATCTGCACTTATACTCATCACCTATTGGCCTCACTACTGATATTTTTTAATCATATACGGCTTCATTACTTAATGATAATTCCTCATAACTTAATAATCTAATGATTAAATTAATAGAACATTTCCTTCATTACTGATTATAAGAGTTTCCTGCTACTATATTTCCGTCGATGGCAATATAAGAAGAGTCTATTGTAGCAAGAATACTCTGTTAATTTTGTGAGGTAACCGTGGAAATCTTTAATTAGAAAATCGATAAATTGCAAATATTTCTGATTTAATGTGACAAGGAGAAGGATATTAATCAAAGGATAAATATCCTTATCCTTCAAGAATATTTTTTTTATTCAAATAACGTAATTGTTTCGCGTCAGCGTAATTTGAGAAGATGCATAGTTTGTGTTAATTAAATGATCCGTTTCCAATACAGCGATAAAAAGAAATGGTTGAATTGCTAAAATTTTTTTGCCGTAGAAATAAGAGCCGGTAGCGTAATTAGGTCTCATTAGAGTTTCCGAGCGGAGCAAACAGGAGCAGTTGCATAATCGCAACAAACAAAGCAACAATCACTTGATGAATCAACATACGGGTATAATTTCATTGCGGAGAAACTTAATGTATGATACTGCGTTGATAATCAGTTCCGTACACGGCACGGTTTAATATGTTGTATACGTCGCTACTATCTGTTTGTATTTCCCATGGGATGCTTGCCTGCACCCTATATGCATGCAATATCCGATAACGTGTCCATTGTGAACTACGGTATCTCTGCAACAATCTATTAACTTATAACATTTTTTTCGTTTTTCAACGCCGCATCGTAATTGTTCGGTATTGTTTTGTAATTATTTTAATTCATTAATTGTTATATGACCCTAGGGACAACTGAATAGAGACCGTAATAATGAACGTGGCAATGTAGTTGCCAGTTGTAATTAAACTTTTTGTTTCGGGTGATCTAAAGTTCTCTACATTTATTAAAAGTGTTGCATGTCTTAATTTATATTTATAATTTCATATAGTTAATTTATTATTATACGTTTTTAGTTGCAGTTTTAAGATTGACGATTGTTCAGTAGACTCTCGTTATATTGCAATTTATAATGAGTTTCTTCTATATGGATATATTAAGGCATTACTATAAAAAAGTAAACTTTGCATGCATATAAAGTGCATTATTACAGTGGAATTTTGTTATATTGCCGATTTACCAAGTTTCTCTTCTATATATCACCATACCTTTTATATCGCCAAAAATCATCTTGCTACTCGTTCTATCTTATCATACTTTCTATATCGCCAAAAATCATCTTGTTACTCGGTTTATATTACCATACCTTCTATATCGCCAAAAGTCATATTGCTATTCATCTACATTCTATATCGTCATGATGCATATTATTACGTGTTTCATATTATAATACATTTTATATCGCCACGGTTCACATTTTTACACATTTTGTATCGTCATATATACTATATTGCCGTATGTTTCATAACACCACACCTATATCACCGAAATTCATATTGCCACACGTTCCATCCATATACCCTGTATTACCAGCTATTTTATATCACCATGTTCTTTATATTGCCAGTTAAATGAGTTCTCTTTCTCGCAACATTTAACGTATTAAATTTCAAATAAAAAAGGTTGAAGGTGTTAGAATCATTAGTTTAATCCCCGGTACACCTTCCGTGCACAGTTTTGTTTCGCTAAAGGAAGAAGAATATGTATTGGTTTGAAGTGAAAGAACACAAGTAAGGGAAAATGGAGGATCGTTGTCAGACAAGAAGTAGCAAAGAGAGGAAAAAGTCAGCCGGTAGAGAAAACGAGTAATGATCGTACCACTGTAGACGGTTGTTACCGCAACAAGGGTCAGCGTGTGAAGGTGTTTCTTCTTCTGCTTCTTGTAATTCTAATGAGATTCTACGTTTCTTTTCGTTCAAACTAATGATTTTTGCTCTTACTGGGACGTTGATTTATTAAATGTATCGATTCATCTTTGTTTTACAACGGGGTACCTAATTTCGGTGTATAAATTATTAATTAATCTAGTTTTCTTTCTAACTTTTTTAAAGTACTTAATACGTTTTCTAGGTTATACACTTTTTGCAAATAGAATGATTTTTAGTTCGGGTAAAGTCAATACTTTCGGCTCTTTTCAATGGACAATAAAATCATTATCTGTGTGAAATAATTGTATTATAGAATATTTTCTGCTACTAATTTACTGATATTTGAATTTAACTGTAATATAAATGCACAATTTTTGTAATTTTTGTTTTGAACAAAGAAAGGATTGGTACAATTTTTATTTTAAAAGTTTCTCACTTTTCAAAGGATGTACAAAATTTTCTAAAGGAATAAACATTATTATAAAATATTTATTTTTGTTGCAGTTTCTTTGCTAATATTTTTAGCACACTTTATAATTATAGTCATAACCATAATACAAAACTTTCATTTTTGCATTTCTGAAAAAAATCTACATCAGAATAATTTTACATCTCTCATTTTTCAAACAAAATAACGACTTTTTCTAAATAAATAAAATTTCAAATTACTGAATATTTTTGATGTAATAGATTCGTTAATAATCGCCAGACAAATTCTTGCAAATGGAAAGCGTTGTTTTCTCGAAAATCAAGATTGAACGCACCAATATACATTTTTCACTCACTTTTGCTTTCTCTGCTACATCTAAAACCGGACAGAACAAAATCAATTTTGTCCGTATTCCCGGCGTATATTCACCATAAAAAGTTGTCTGGGGAGCCAACCGCTTTCGCCGTAACTTCGAGAAAAATGATGTCTACGGCGACGTGAGTCGTAGATATTTTTTATGGTATACTCTAGGAGAAGGGTTTACAACATCGTGAAGAAAAATCCGGCTGACGATTGAACATTTGCACGTTAATATCCGAAAAGCTTTTTTGATCTCCCCCAAAAATAAACACGAAAAGTTTGACGGGCGACAGAATCGAATTATTAATTCAACTCGTAAATTTAATCGAACATTTAAACTGTCAAAAGTGTAAAACCTTTCACGAGTTTCGCATTTCAGTTTAAATAAAAAATGTCAAGGTAAATTTAATAATTTACAAATTTGCATATTTAACAAAATTTACTAAGGTATTCTTGAAATCTGTAAAGAATTAATGTACGTATTAATTTATCATTTGTTCATTTAATTTTCTACATTTTTATTTTCTAGGTAAGCGTATTGTAATAGTTAAAATCTATTTATCGGAATATAAAAGCGGAAATGAAAGAATAAGAATATTTCATATTTACAGTAAAAATCCATTATCTATTAAAAGTATGCTCCGTCCTGATAAAAATGTCACGAACTTTTTCGAACAAATGAAGCTATTTTAAAAATTTCATTCAAATTCTCTTCTTTCCTGAAAAACATAATTTTATCACGAACTTGCAACGAACTTAATTTACCACCCTTTCCAACTTTTTATTCTAATTTCCCCGCCTTTCAACCTCCAAGTCAAATTTCCAAAAAAATTAAGGAAGGAATAAAATTTTAATTAAAATCTATCGATTAAGGTTTTTCGAAGAAAGCCGAGATAAATGAATACGGATTAAAATTAAAAATGGTCTCCGCTGCCTCCATCGAGATAACACCATGATTTGTTGAAGTTATCCAGAAATCGATTCGCCGTTTAATGGGCCGGTGTACGAGTCTTGTCACGCGAAAACCGAAGTTGTTCCTTATTGCTTCCGCAGCGATGGTCAAATTCGTCGGTCTGGGAACTTGTTAAATTGTCAGACTTGCCGGTACGTGGCCAACGGATTCGTAATGGAAACTCTCCCACTATTAGGGATGAGTTTTGAACGGACAACAGCTTTTGGTTCAAGGATGCACACGCGAAAACCTCACAGAAACCTTTTAACGCCACTTCATGATCAACCATTTTGTTTTTACAGTTTAATAATTAAAAATTAATCTTGGTTAGTGACATCAATACAATTTGTATTATATGCAGGGTGTCTTGCAACTTTTAATGTTTTGAGAAGATTAAGTAGGGTTAGGTTAAGTTGAGTGAAAGGGAATATTGAATTAAACGTTTGGGTAAAGCATTTTATTGTCCACAGTGTAATAATTAAATATTGATCACTGAAATCTTGATTAGTGATGTTATTACAATTTATATTACATACAGGGTGTCTTGCAACTTTTAATGTTTTGAGAAGATTAAGTAGGGTTAGGTTAGGTTGAGTGAAAGGGAATATTGAATTAAACGTTTGGGTAAAGCATTTTATTGTCCACAGTGTAATAATTAAAAATTGGTCATTGAAATCTTGATGTCAATATAATTTATGTTACATACAGTCTTGCAACCCTTAATATGTCAATATGTGTATACTTTTAATATACTTAATATTTCAAGGGGGGTAAAATAAGTGGTACATCTTCATTATCACAGCTACATCAACATAATTAAATAACTTATTTACACAAACATGAACAATTTATTTGCACAAAAATGAAAATCTTCAAACATATCTCCACAAATAACGAATATTATCAAGAACGCTGAAATAAATTTAAATTTAAAAAAGTTGAATCGAAATGGATGACCCAGCGGGTGTAAGTATCCGAATTACTCGCAATTAGGGATGAAAACGGAAAAAGCAGAAGGGGTAAATGGAGCGCACCGACAACCGTAATGTGGCAGCAACTTAGACACGATTAAGTATTAATCACAGTCAATTAGCGGGACGTGTAGCGTCGGGTCGTGTCGGCATATCGCTCGCAGTGACGCCTCCGGGTCCTTCGTCATTAAACTAATTGATCCAGCCGCGTATAGCGAGTGCCATCGGCAATCGGACAAATTTAACGGGTGTACGCTGGGAGCTGGTGATAACTGAGAATTAGCTGCTGCTTTCGGCCGGGTCACGAGAAAATCAACGGGTCGTGCGGTGTTTGTTGCTGGCACACGCGATGTCTCGCGTCTCTTAACGCGAGCATGTCGCTGATAACGGCGTGTCATAAACAGCGGACGCAATGTGGCAAGGATACGCTGAATTCTGGCAAGATTTAACGCTGATTGGTGTTGCCGTATTAATTCATTCGTCCTGCTTTTTTACTTCAGACGTCTTCATAGTTAGGATAGGATAGGTTCATTTATTCCAGGTACGAGTTCATTCGTTCTTCTACTTTTGTACTTCAAATATTTTAGTAGCCTTAGGCTAGGATAGGATAGGTTCATTTATTCGAGGTACAAGTTCATTCGTCCTTCTGCTTTTTTACTTCAGCCATCTTAATAGTTAGGATAGGATAGGTTTATTTATTCGAGGTACAAGTTTATTCGTTTTTCTGCTTTTGTACTTCAACCATTTTAATAGCCTTAAACTACAGTAGGTTAGGTTTATTTATTCGAGGTATGAATTCATTCGTCCTTCTGCTTTTGTACTTCAAACATTTTAATAGCCTTAGAGTAGGTTAGGTTCATTTATTCGAGATATAAATTCATTCATCCTTCTGCTTTTATAGTTCAGCCATTTTAATGGCGTTATGCTAGGATAGGCTAGGTTCAAATATTCGAGATATAAATTCATTTATCCTTCTACTATGCTTCTAACCCCCATAAAACTAGGAGAAAATATTAATTATTATTACCATATATTATTACTCTATTATACTATAATATTACTATATTAATATATTATTATTACTATATATTATTACAATCAATATAGTATCTGAAAATTATTACTATCATACACAAAGTCGATTTATTATTTCAAAAGGTATCTGTGATTAAAAAAAAGGGAATATTCGACAAAACGGAATCAATTCAGGTAATACTCATAAAGTTTGCATATTGTTGCCGATTTTCATCTTTATGCAATGCAAATCCGTTTATTCGAACGAGGTTCGTGACTTATTGCTGATTACCAGACTCGATGGAAGACTTTCAATAACCGGATACGCGCCGATGTAATTTTAACGTTATAATATATTGTACCCCCGTGAATGCACTTTATATTACCTAATGCTATATAAACATATTATATGGATATTGCCGTGGCAACGATGCATAATGCTTAGCCGCTAACAATGGTTCGCTACGATACAGAGCGTTTGGCTTTTGCGTTGACAGGGTGAATTAAGAGAATTCATTGGATCCCAACCAGGTGCATAGCGTGTTACGTTAAGCTCTGGAGCAGCGTGTACATCAATTTTCAGTTTCATCGTCGTTTTACCTTTATACTACGTCGATATTTCGAAAGAATCTACAACGGCTCTATGAACTGTTCTCTCTAGAAAAGGGTACAGTGCACTCTGGATTATAGAACAGAAAGTGACGCGAGAAACTGGCTCTAATAGTCCATACCTAAATATGATTGATTGCTCTCGGTTAAATTTACTAGAAATTTTTCAGATTATAGCAGAAAAATGATTATGCGAGACGTTTAGAGAGTTGGAATGTTTATAGATTTTAAATTTCGATGTCCAAAAATGTTAACCCTTTGCACTCCTTTGTCGAGTGTGACTCGATGTTACAATTATTTTCGATCTTATAAATTATTCAGGTAAATAGATTGGTTGAATATTTTCATTTATTTACTACTTATAAATGAGAAAGTCACATATTCCTCACTGTTGCAATTCATTTTCTCGAGAACCCTTGATCTATTTTGTAAATTAAAGAGTTGGTAGGTAAAAGAAATTAAGGACTGCAAAGGGTTAAGAATGTAGACATTTTTAATTTATGATTGAGAAGTTTTTTAATTTTACGTGATTGGAAATTTTAAATATTCAAGTTTAGGAATTTTGGAATTGTTTATAAATTTTCGATTTAAGATTATTAATTTTTAAATTTAGAAGCAACAAGTTTTTAGTCGTTTAGATTTAAAAATTGAAGTACATCAACTCGCATATTTAGAAATAAAAAATTTTCAAGTTTAGAAATGACAAATTTTGAAATTTAATAATTCAGCAATTGTAAATTTACACAATTTCAGGTTTCTACATTAAAAAATTCCAAATTTGCAAAGTTTCTAAGTTTTAAATTACAAATTATTAGTTTGTGTAATACAAGACAGCAGCTAATTAAATATGAGCATCAATTTACCATACTGTTTCATTCCCCAATGGTTTCCAGTCTCTTTACGCACACAAAGTCATATCCTATCTCCACATTCTATTCCAAGAATCTATTGCAATAGTTCAAGCTATTATTATCCTTCTCCATGATACAGAACTCCAATTCTGAAATTAACCTTCCATAAAATTAATTGGTTCGTAGATTGCTATTAACTTATTTCATTGCTCATTAAACTAGAAAGTCTTTCTAAACCTGATTTTACATAATCTGACAAAGAGTTTTAATCTCCATCATTAAATAGAAATAGTTTAATTACAATTACATGATACTTTAATTAAAGTCATGTGTTAGTCTAATTAAAATTATATGTTATTCATATTAGCCATTATTTTCTCCAAGAAATATTCATATGAATAAATTTATAGTAGAGCGTAGCTCTAACAAAGAGTAAGTACAAGAAGCGCACCTCCGGGCGGTACCTTTGATGTTCGGTGAAGCCTGTCCCTTTAAATTGGTTCTATAGAGCGGGAAATTTAAATCAAATGAATTTCATTTCACGTTAATCTCTAATAATTAGAAATCTGTTTGTCGTCAATTTTCTTTATATTACTGATATTCGTTTTCGAATTATTACCATCAATTTTACGACACTGAAAAATTGAAAAACGTATACTAAAATGATTGCAAAATATATTTGAAGAATATACAGAAACGATTATTAACTTATTTAGAATTATTTCTTCTTCTTTTTTAATAGGGATGATGATTTTTTATTTAGCTAATTTCAATGTACTAGGGTTCTAAAGTAAATTATTTAAGTATTAAAGCTTATATAAAGTACCTGAGTTTCAAAATGTTAAACTGTTAATCTTCTTTAAGTACCAAACTTCTAAGGTTTCAATATTTTGCGGTACAAAATTTATAGTGTGGTAAAGACCCGATATTCTGAAGATAAAATCTTAGGGAAATCTTCTAAAGTCCTAGATTTTTCGGAGGTCTATTTCAAGGTACTCATCTTGTAAGATCCAAAACTCAGTGTTTAAACTTTTTTGAGTTCCAATTTTGCAAAGTGTTAATTTTCCAAAATCTCAACATTCTAGAGTCAAAATTTATCAAGGTCCCAAACTTCCAAGGATACAATATTCCAAAGTTTGACTCTGAGTCCTAATCTTCCAAAGTTTAAATCCTTCAAAGTTCCAATTTTGCAACGTCCTAACCCATAGCCTATACATTCTAGAGTCCCAATCTTCAAAGGATTCAGTATTCTAAATTTTAACTTCATCAAGCCTCTATCTTCCAAAGTTCAAATTTTGCAACGCTCTAACCTTCAAAAGTCCCATTCTTCTAAAGATCCAATCGTCCAAAGTTCAAATAGTTCAAAGTCTCAACCTTGCAACGTTCCGAACACCTAAAATCCCATCATTCCACAGTACCAACTTTCCAAAATTTCAATATTTCAAAGTCCCAATCTTGCAAAATCCAAATCATTCAAAATACCAATCTTCCAGGGTCAAAATATTTTATAGTTAAAATCTTCTACAGTCCTAACTTGCAGTTTACAGTTCCAATCTTGCAACGTATAACCTTCCAAAGTTCCACTCTTTCAAGGTTCCAACCTTCCAAAATTCCAATATTCCGAAGTCCCAATCTTGCAATGTTTTAATCTTCCAAAGTTCTACTCTTTCAAGGTCCCAACTTACCGTGGTCCCAATTTTGCAAAATTCAAATTATTCAAACTACCAATCTCCCAGGTTCCTAATATTTCACAGTTCCAACCTTCTAAAGACCCAACATTCGGAAGTCCCAATCTCCTAAAAGACCCAGCGTTCCAAAGTCCAAATCTTGCAGTGTTTCAACCTTCCAAGTCCCAAAATCCCCAATATTCACTCTTTCAAGGTGAACCTTCGAAGGTTTCAATCTTGCTAAATCCAAATCACTAAAAATACCAATATTCCACAGTAATTTTGACATTATTCCAATATTAACATTTTGACAAAAGCTTAATAATTTTCGTAACTGAAAACAAGAAATCTAAGTCCCGGGATTTTCACGGGTTCCGTAAACGTACTGTTAAAGTACGCTCTTTTTTTGAAGCAGAAGTTGCGAAACGCTCAGTGTAGACACAGTTGCTTGTAGCCGTACGTGGCCGAGGATGTACAACGGCTAGGGAAATATCAACAGGTGTAGTCAGTTGGTTGTTTCGCTTAATCGGTTTCTATTCTGTGACCGAGACTTCTAAGCTCCGCCCCGTAATTCGTGATACCTCCCGAGGGTATTCAGTTGATGTGGTTCCAGTGTCTTCGGCCAAGTATGATTATCCGATCGCTTTTCGAAATTGCTTGGTACACGTGGATTGAAATCGAGATCTTGAAACCTGTCCGAAGGAAATCAAAGAAAACAACCAACCTCTTTTCTTTATTCTTTCACATCCGAAGGATTTATATTTTGTCATGGAACTTTTGAGAATTTACAAGTTATCAATTTTTATAAATTTATTTTTCTTTATTTGCTGTATAATGATGTTAGGTTAGGTCACAAGTTAAATTATTTAGGGTAGGTTCAATTATAAATGGCGTTAGAGTGTTAATAAGTGAAGATTTTGAAAATTTACAAATTCTGTATATTGAGTGCAAAATGTTCATCGATCATTGATGATGGTAAAATAAATTCTTTTGATGCAATTGTTGGTACATATGGTGTCAGTTATCAAAGCAATTGTGCTCATAATTAATCTTCGCTATAATTTATCAGATCTCAAATTAAAATAATCCTTCAGTCTCCAAAAATTGCATCCTCAATGTTCTCAAATAAAGTATCCTTCTCCAATGCAATTGATCAGACGGTTAAGTCAGTCTCTACATTTGTCCCTCTAAAACAGATCCCGATATCAAAGTGTCAATCAATGTACCTAACCTTATCATAAATAATCATCAGTTTCTGTACCGATGAAACATGTCGCTATCAATCGATACACATCCGAGATACAGCGGAATGGACCCGTCCCGGAACCGCCATGACAAGTCGGTCCATCGTATTGTCCGTTCCGTCCTTCTGATCGGGTTTCCTTCCCGTATACGAACGATCGCGATCATTCGTCAATCATCGACTCCAGACGGCTCCATAAACATAAGAGGAAAAACACAAAGGACCGTAGCAAGTACTTGGAAGAAGGTTGGCACGAGGCACAAGTTGTTTGGCATTCATTCGGCGCGCAATGTCGAGCCCATTCCAAGATTGAATCCCACAAAACTGGCTGCACCACGGCGTTATAATTAATTTATAATACCTCTAATTACGTGGCCATGTCGGATGTGGCTGTCCCGACGTTTAATTTGTTCGCTAATTAAACAGGCTATGCACCCCCCGTGAGGGAGCAACGTGGCTGTCTCGTTTCTCTGCCTTTATCCCTTTCTCTATTCCCGCCTCTCCCTATGTTCCTCTCCGACTGGACGTTTAGGTTATGTTCGCGTTGCATTGCGGTTCAACCCACAGACACGTCCTGCGCCCAGATTCGGTGTCGTTCATTGCTTTTACCTACATTTCATGACCTTTTACCTTGATCGTGGCCATTTGCAGGCTTTTGTCGCGAGGAACCGGTTATTCAACCTGTAACTCATTGAAGACTGGCATCATGGATTTAATGCAGTCACAACCATATTGTGTTTGACCATATAACGCGTGGGGTTATAACGCTTGATTATATTATTCGCTTAATTACACTTATAACGATACCACGTGCGGCATCATAACGTATACCACAGCGTTATGTTATGTTGCATCATAATGTGTTCTATCGTGTGGTATTACAGTGTATAGCGGTACAATGCATGGCCTCACGATATGTAATACTATATATTACAAATAGTGGTACAACGCGTGGCCTCACGATACATGATGTCAGAATACGTGGTAACATAATACATAGTATCACAAGGCGTGACAACACAGCATGAAGCGTTAAATCACGTGGTATTACAACGTATAGCGGTACAACAAGTGGCCTCATATAACGTGACATCAGAGTATGTGGTGACATAACACATTGTATCACAACATGTAAGATCACAGCACGCAGCGTTAAATCACGTGGTATTAAAACATATAGCGATACAACGAGTGGCCTCATAAGACGTGACATTGGAATATGTGGTATCATAACTCATGGTATTGCAATGTGTGACATCACAGCATGAACATGTGACCTCACGATATGTGACATTAGAGTGTGTAACGGCATAACGCATGGCATCACAATAACACGAAGCGTTAGATTGCGTGGTGTTACAACGTATAGTAATACGAGTGGCCTCACAATACACGACATTAGGGTGAATGACAACATAACGCAAGAAGAGATTGCAACATTTCATCATACCGTGCATATCATTAAATTTTGAGAATCCGCTTTATTATCGCTTAGTGAAATTACGTAGATTTCATGGCGGGAACGTGAAAAAGAATGGTCATAAAAATATATCAAGTTATTTGAAAAAAAAAGGCACGAAAAAGAAAAAGTAGAATCTTTTAGGAAAGTATGATGGTAACAGAGAATCCGTGGTGAGAAATGGAACGTTTCATTCCGGGTAACTTTTGATCCTATGACTTTTATTCGTTTCATTATTCTCATAAATTCCGTTCTAACGTTTGCCTGTTAATCACCGAGCATGGCAATTTCCGCATACTTTTTCTGTGTATAACGTCAGATTCTCGAGTTTCTAATTAGACCATGCTAAATTAGATTGTCCCAACAGAATTAAAGCAGGCTTTGCTGTTTGATAAGTACTGTACAGAAGAACTTAAGGAGCTCGAAAGTACCTACAGTTTATTCGAAAGAAGTTTAAGTACAGGTTAATGGGTCCTTTAATTAGATAAGAAAGGAAACAGAGCACGGAATATTAAGTATTTTTATCTTTGTTTTACACTTCCTTTCATAAGATACCATTCATCTAACAATAAGGTATAAAGCGGAGGAAGTATACTAATGAATTTGATATTATTTTATTACTACTACGAAAGCGTTTATATGACCACTTTTGTCAAGCTTGAAGCTTTAAATTAATATACTATAAGTAATATTTTGTAATACTTTTCTGTCATAAAATGATGTTCGAATTTACAAGTTCAAAAACCGGTCATTATTTATTATAATTGACTGCCAATCATTTTGTATTAATCCTATTAAATAGGCACTTATATGCTTGTTTTCTTCATGCTTCAAACTTTAAATTGATGTGCTACAAGTGCAATTTGGTAATACTTTTATGTCATGAAATGATATCCAACGGTGGGTAACTAACAGGGCACATTTAACTGTTCATAGTAATGGATACGTTGCTTTGAGGCCGATGACTAGCCATTTTATATTAAAACTATTGAAGGGGCATTTATGTAGTCATTTTTGGGAAACTTTAAGCTTTAAATTCATGTGCCATATGTGGTATTTTGAGATACTTTTCTGTCATGAATTTATCTCAAACTTTTCATGTTTCAAAATTCATCAATTTTTATTGTACATTTATCATTCTGGGATATAAGTGGCAACCAGTCATTTTATATTAATTCATCAAAGAGGTACTTACATGGTCATTTTCGTTAAGTCTTAACCTTTAAATTGATGTATCATAAGTACCATTTTGTAATACTTTTCTGTCATGAAATCGAGTCAGATGTTAACTAGTTAATACAGTTCATTGTTTGTAACGGTACATTGCTTTGAAGCCGCTACCTAGTCATTCTATATTACATTTATGAAAAGGACGAATATACAACAATGTTCTACATCCTTTAAGCTTTAAATTGATATACTGCAAGTGGTAGTTTGAGATACTTTTCTGTCATGAATTCGCGTCAGACTTTTTATACTTCGAAATGTGATTTTTGTTGTACACTCATTGTTCTGTAACAAAACCAGCGACCAGTTACGTTTTATTAAAATTGCAAATGGGGCATTGATGTAGTCATTTCTGTTGCAATTTAAGCTTTAAACTGATATGCTACAAGTGGCATTTAGCGATACTTTTCTGTCATGAAATTGCGGTAGAATGTCCACGATTCGAAATCGTCGATTTGATATGCAACAACCTAATAAAATGGCAAGATAACAGCGGATGGGTTTCATCAAATATTCGCAAGCCGTGAAAATGGATACGTTTAAACACAGCACAGCAATCAAATTTGCAACGCATTATATATTGAATGAAACAATTATACCATCGCGATTGAAATGAAATGAAACCAAGTTGCGCTTGTATCAATACATGGACGCGTGTATGAAATATGCATGAGCATTATATGGTAAAACAGTGGTTCTCGAACCTAGAAACAAGCAAATTTCGGCTCCTGGCTGCACCTCGCTGAAAAGTTTTCGCAAAACGGAATTTGATGTCGCAGAAAAACTTTCGCTACTTTAAATCCACGTGTCACGGAGGTACAAGTGTTTTTCGTTTTGAATTATTCAACGCGTGAACAATGTTGGCTCGATTTTCTTTCAGAACCAGAAAAAACACGAGACAGCTTCATAGTTAACTTGCAATGCTTTACTGCGAAATATTTGTTCATGAAATGTATCTTGAATAAAATAAAAATTTACAATTGAAAGAAATTGTTATTTACTGTATAAATTGTTTTGAGTAGGAGTAATTTTTAAAACGAAACAAGGTTTCAATTTGGAATTATAAAACACAAATGCGATTAGAAAATTTGAGAATCACTGTGGCTGGTATCAGAATCCTCTCTATTCGATTTGGCAAATATTTGTACGGCTTTAACAATCAATGATTATAGAGCATGCAAGCAAATAGTATAAGCTGCTATGATCCTATGACTCCATTTGTTATTATATATCTCTCGAAGTGTTTTCAAATTTTCGATTTCATGTTTCATCGAGAGAATACTCGTCATTTCACTAGATCCCTGTGTTAAATTTTACGTAATATGACGATTAACAATTCATTGTCATAAATTTAATGCAAATTTCATCAACTCTTTTCTCTCTTTATAACAACTAAATTTTTATTATAAAAGTAGGACAAAGTTGCTCTTAACGTCAGTTAATCCTTGCAATTTATAAACATTATGAACTTGGAAAATATGTTAAAAATAATTTTATTTATTCAGTTTTTATCACTTGATTTCCGAGCGTTAAAAATGGTTGATATTCTTAGGAACGGATTAAAAGTTGCAGGAACGGAAATTACTTTTCTTGATAAAAAACGAACGACACAAATCATCGGTGTTTGAAATAATTTTTACCATTTTTATTCTGGACGAGGGATTAAAGAAAAATTGTTTCTGCAGAGAAAAGCAGCGAACGTAGAGAAATGATTGTACCACGGAGGTTTCTACGAAACGGAAAAATCAATCTGTCGATGTTTTCCGTAAGCGATAAAGATTTTCCACATGTCGTCGCATCTCCAAGTTAGAACTGGTGCCCGTGTTTCATCGATAAACGATCGGGATGGACCGGAGAGTTCACTTTAAAGTCCAATCTGAACTTCAAACGTTCGTTCATCCACGAAGTTTTCGGAAGCTGGGTAAAAGAGCTTTCCAAATAATATGAAACGTGCAATAGTCGATTACTAAACCGGCATTTAACCTAAACTCGTAACGTTACATGTGGTATAATGGCTAACGGCTTTGACCGAAAGTGTGCAGAGTGCTCGTCGTTAAACATATTAACAATTTTTCAAGAGAAACGCGTGACGTTCGTATCGATTTTTATGTTTTTGATGGAATCGTGTGACATTCACTTTGATTTCGAAGTTATTTGATTGAAACACGTGATATTCTCCTAGATTTTTAGATTATCTGATGGAATACACGTGACATTCAGTTTGTTGTTGCAGTTATTTGATGGAAACACGTGACATTCACCTTGATTTTGAAATTATCTGATGGAATACATGTGACATTCACTCAGATATTGAAGTTATTTAATAGATTACACGTGACATTCACTCTGATTTTGAAGTTATTCAATGAAAAACACGTGACAATCACCGCAATTGTAAAATTATCGTACTGAAAATCTGTGACATTTACTTCGCGACTGTTGGTAGGTATCATTTTGAAATACTCCTACGTCATTAAGTCGTATGAGACTTTCTATGTGATATGCAACAATCAAATGCTTATCAAGATCAAAAATATACGTTTTACAAGGATCATTATTGTTTGTATGCAGCTCTTTTAATACCAACAAAAGAATTACAGTAAAAATGGAAGGTAGAAGATGAATCCACGCAGCATATCACATCATTTATTGTTCTCCACGTGTTATTACTACAGTTATGTTTCTGAAACTTTGTACAAAGGTGACACCACTTATTTGAAGCACATATACGAACAAACGAACAACTTTTAATCAATAATTTTCATATTAGACGTTTCGTTGTAGCTGGTTGTAATTGGATCGGAATAATTCAGCCTGGTTCTCAGGTAAAAAGCAAGCAAACTAAAACTCCATTGAACCGGTTTCCTCGAGAACGTAAACGGGACCTTCAATTCCGCCAGATAATTGCTACCGTTTGTTGGCGCCAAAAAAAAAGAAGGAAAAGAAAAAGGAGGTTCGATTGTTGCGCCGCGTCACGCCAGTAGCGTCCAATCAGAGTATTTACTAAAGAGTCAATAAAGAAAGAAATTTAGAACGTTATAAATTGCTATTATCGTCGATTTGACGAGAATTGGCGGGACGAATGTGGCAATTAACGATGACGAGGATCGAAGGAGAATTCATGGATTAACTTCTCGATCGACATGTCCTGACAACGGTTTCGTTGACGTGCAAACCGGAAATCGAAAGACCATCGTGTGTCGCGGGAAAATGATGAAACGTTTAATATAAAGTCGATGACGTAATTTAGGAGGAAACGATTGATCGATGTACCCCATCAATCAGGATTGCGATTGTTGTACAAAGCTTGCAATCATTGCAACCTAAATAAAAGGATTATTATTCTTTTTTCACTGTCTTCACGGAAGAAGCGGAGGTCATAAATATTTTGTAATAATATTACGGGATATTGTGCAATAAAGTCATATTATACCTCTTGCATTTACTTAAGTTGTTAAATGGAGAATGTTACTCGTATTTCATTTATTAAACCTTGTATCAGCTGAGAATTTGATTCCCTGTTTTTTGAGTTAATTAAAATTCTATTTATGTAGATTTTATTTTCTATTTACACTTTGTTAAAGACAGTTCGTGTTCAAATTGACAAATGAAATTCAAATACGGATACGCTTGGCGCCATTTTAGTAAACATGGCACGCCGCTAATGGCGCTGTACATAATGATCGACAGAACTGTTAGAGCACGTAAATTTTCCAGTCACGAGATAAAATGATGGATCATTTATTTACTACAAGTTATCCTACACAACAAACTGCTGCTACAGATTCAAATTACAGCGAATTTAAATTTTATCGTTATAAATTCTACTATAATAATTTAAAACTGTTAATCATTAAATTCATTAATGTTAATCTTCTTCGGTTTATTGCTGAAGGTTTAACAACTTTGTAATATTAATAACAGTTAGTTAATCGCTGAAGGTTTAACAATCGTGCAATTTCAATGAAGGTTAAATTAGCTTAATAAATGATAATAGAAGGATGTTGAATTCCATTATTTAATTAGATATTGAATTTATCGAGTGTTCATTAGTTGAAATTTTAATATTGGTCGTACCATATAGAATACAATACGTAACACATTAAATAATTTGAGAAAATTATATATTTATCAGGCTCGTTAATGAATCATCTTGTTGTATATGAAAATAAATAACAATATAACAACATAAGTAATTGAATAATATGTAGTACATATAGCGTACTTTTAGACATACTTATTCTTTTTTAACTTCAAACATAACCTAATCTGATAAACTCAACTTAACCTAGTATAATTTAATCTAGCCTAACCTATCATTACCTAACTTTCCTCGAATTATATCTACTATTCATATCTGCTGTGTCTGTTAACTATAATTACCGGTGTTAAATGTGGTTACTTTTAAAATAAGTAAATAGTGACATATCGACTAATATGTATCATACATATTGATATACAATATATTTTAATAATGAAAATATGTAATATATATCTTCTAATACAATAATTCTTTATCTCAACAAAATGTAACAAATATTTTGACAAAAGCAGAAAAACAAAATTTTATAATATAAAATAATGAAACCTACAACCTGTCATTTTGACTTGTTAGTAACTTCCAGTGTTAAGTTGGGACTCGAACCACTAGGATTCGCATTATTTCCAATTGTCAACTCTCCAGACGCACATAGTATTTGTTCTCGTTTAAAGTCGTTCGCGTTTCATTTATTTCTTCATAAATCAGTTGTTTATTTTAAAAATGAGTCAATTCCATTCTCTGTTATTACGAGATATTTAAGTGTTTGCATTTCAATAAGTTTAACAATATTGATAAGCATTAATACAAATATTTTTTGTATTTTCCAGCGTTTGATAATGTTTAAAATTCTGCCTAAAAAGATGGTTTTTTACACTCAAATGGTTTCGCGTTCAAAATTAATGAATTATTCTAATCGTTAAACGGATAATGTTTTAGTTACTTATTCTTTTTCTTCGTTTCTTTGAATTAGTTTCGACTGAATTGCCTTCATATTCAGATTCTGATTCCAAAATACTTCGTTTATTGCCAATTCGTATGGGTCGTATTTCTATAAACATAGTAAAATTTCTTGGAAAGGAGGATTTTATCGGCGTGGAGTTATTGCCCGGAAAAGTATATTTATATTTTATTACTACCTACTAGCTTCACTTTGAGCTACATCACACTTATAATTTTCGAGGAAATCGTACTGAACCATATTTTTTTAAATAAAATAAATCACAGTTCGTAATTAATTTTAATAATTTCAATTTTAATAATTTTAATAATTTTAATAACAGTGAAATTGTTAAGGGTTTTTGTGCACCAAAACTAAAACAAGAACCGTATCGACTTTGTTGAATATTTATCAGGAACTGAAATAGACCTTGCAAGCTGATAATAAAAATCAGCAATGGTAACTAGCACATACTCACTCATACTTATCTATACCACCAATATTATACAATTTGCACTTTCTCACGGTATTGTCCGTATTACTAAAATTTACGGGAGTTAAATACCGTAATATATTCGGCTAAAAATAATTTCAACCTAAGATCACCATTTTCAAACTAATCTTTCCAATACCGTTAATCACCCAAACCATCGGCCAAATATTAGAGAATTTCAATTACTTTTTTTTACTGATTGCTTAAAGATGAAAATATCATCATCCACATTTTTAAAAAAATGGACGACCTATTTTCAAAATGAACTGTTCAAATGAATATTTTTTAACTAAATCTATAGTATTATACATACGATGTATAAATGTAGTGGAACAATAATGGAAATTAATAATAGTAATAGTGCTACAAGTGCCATTTTGTAATATTTTTATGTCATGAAATGATATCAAACGGTGGGTAACTAACAGGGCACGTTTGACTGTTCACAGTAATGGATACGTTGCTTTGAGGCCGATGACTAGCTATTTTATGTTAAAACTATTGAAGGGGCATTTATGTAGTCATTTTTAGAAAACTTTAAGCTTTAAATTCATGTGCCACATGTGGTATTCTGAGATACTTTTCTGTCATGAATTTATCTCAAACTTTTCATGTTTCGAAATTCATCAATTTTTATTATACATTTATCATTCTGGGATATAAGTGGCAACCAATCATTTTATATTAATTCATCAAAGAGGTATTTACATGGTCATTTTCGTTAAGTCTTAACCTTCAAATTGATGTATCATAAGCACCATTTTGTAATACTTTTCTGTCATGAAATCGTGTCAGATGTTAACTAGTTAATACAGTTCATTGTTTATAACGGTACATTGCTTTGAAGCCGATACCTAGTCATTTTATATTACACTTATGAAACGGACGAATATACACAATGTTCTACATCCTTTAAGCTTTAAATTGATATACTGCAAGTGGTAGTTTGAGATACTTTTCTGTCATGAATGCAAAGGGTTTGTTGGATTATTATTACCAAAACTGAATCTAATGATGGAACACTGTTTATTGTCTGTATTAGAAAACTGAACTGGCACCATTAGATCTAAAGATCTGATACTACTTGTCATCAAAGACCTTGGTAATAAACACGATAGAAGCATAATTTCTCTTTTCTTTAATTAAACGGCTTCCTTTTTGAGGATTTTCATTTTAATGATCTGAGTATCACTACACTCTTCATAGAGTATTGAAAGAGTCAAAAATCCGAACCAAAAATAAAGTTCATAGCTTAACCCCTTGCACTATGACTCATTTGTCTGGTCAGTCACAAATAAAGTTGTAATTATGCCAATTTGATATCAATCGTTGACTATGCAAATAATTGAACTTGAACTCCAAATTGAAGCGTATTCAAAATTCGAGTAAAATTCATCATAGTTAAAGTACGAGACAGGCTCGTCAAAGGGGTTAAAAGATAAAAGAGTACTGTTATTTTTCGCCCTCTACAGTAACTTTCGTTTTCTACAAAACTACCAGTGTCTTAAAAAATATCGCTGAAAAATTGTCGTCAGATTTTTCCGAATGTGGATCAGCGATGCAAGCGTTAGCATAGGCTGTGGGTCAGAATCGGTACGTTTCACGCGGGTGCGTGCAGGACGGGGGCGCGAAAGGAAAGCGGAAAAGCGTGGGACGCGAGCGACCCGTTTGGTATTGGTTGATATCGTCGCGACTTCGGGGGCCATGGGGGGTTCCCGGGGGATGCGTCAGCGTGTTGCGCCGTGGCTTTTGCCGCGGCGCCCGCCAGTCCGCAGGCGAAGTTCCAACGAGCAACCGGCGACCGAACCGTTTCTCCGATAAACTTCTTCTCGCGATCTCTCGTCGCGAACAATCGCGCGTTCCGCGTCCGCGAATTCGATTTCGATCGGTCGCGTTATCGAACGATACCTCTCTTTCCGTTTTTTCCGCTGTCTATTTCGAAATTCGCGCGCGAACGTTCTTCGGTAGTGATCTACGCGTGCACGATCGACTGCGATCGATCGTCTTCGGGAAGTTTCGCAGTGCAGTCCGGGGAACTTCGGGCCCGCCGAAGAGGCCCGAACGCGTTTACCGCGCGTCAACTTTTCCGTCTGTTCTTCCACGATCTTGGATCGATTAATCGATCAAACAGTGTGTAATTAAGGGTATCAGTGAACAAACGGAAGTACGTGTGGAGCTCTGTGACAAGTGCAAACGTTTCGACAAGCCGTTCCCGCGATTTGTGCATGTTTGTGCCGGTGGTGATCGGACGGGACTCCAAGAGAATTGTAAGTTGATTGTATTGAATTAAGCTTTGGTTAGACGAAGTAAACGGTTGTAAGGAGTTTGTCGAGGATTTTTATGAAGAGAACTCGAGATCTTGAGGGTCCTCGATCGATTTCGGTTTTATCGTCTCGATTATCGTTCGGGGTTATTTCATGTCGTTAACGCGGTGATTATAAAGTCAGTGTCGGTCACACCGCAAAAGTGGGGCACACCCAGTCCAGCTTTCCGCAGCGTTACCTGATTCGAGGTTCACGTACGAGAAAATAGAGGAGGTGGTAGGGAAAAAAAAACGTGTCGAGGAAAATGGGGTAACTGGGGGAAAAATAGAGTGAGTTGAGAAGCAAAAGGGAGCCGGAAAACACTGAACAATACCAATTGCGACAAATTACACGTTGCTTTATCCGGTAACGTCGGTTCGCGATTAAAAGGGAACGTGGCTGAGGATATACGCGTGATTCACCCCTTTTTCATTTTCGGTTTCCTCTTTCTTTTCGTTTGCCTCCTTTGGTATTTCGAGATAGTTGTAAGAAGTTTAATTAACTCGTTTATTTATGTTGATATTTCTTTCTTTTTTAGTACCTTGCGTTGGGGAGATTGGTTAATTATATTGTAAATTAAATTATATTACATTGGAGGAAGATATGGTAAATTATAATAAATTCAAGGTAAATATGATTAATTATATTGTAAATTATATTATATTAAATTGAAGGTAAATATGATAAATTATATTAAATTGGAGAAAAATTTGCTGAATTATATTGTAAATTCAAGTATATAAAATTGGAGAAAAATATAGAAATTTGAAAAAAATTACAGTAAACCATATTCTGAAAATTTTCCTACAAAATTAGTTTTGTGAATTCCTTTTGACTTATCAACTTCATATTATATAAAATGAATAAAATAAAATTTGTTATGTTTGTTCAAAGTAAAAATAGTAAATTGACAAAAGGATGTTTAAATATGGCGTTGCTTATATTATAAAAATGCTAAATAATTATTGAGAAAAATTATAGTTATTAATATATTTTTACAGTATAGTTATTTTTACTTTATGCAGGTTTTGAGCAAAAGAATATTGTGATTTCACATGATAAAAATATCTGTAATTGTAAATTAAAAATATAAACCTAAAAATAGTTTGCAAATTTAGAATCAAAATAGACATTTCATGTTATTTAAAACTAAACATAATTTTTTTATTATCATAATCAAATAAATATAATACAATAATAGAAGTGAAATATAATTATTGTTATAATAAATAAAATATGATTTTATTTATAAAAGTGAAACATAACTTATTTCTATTTTCAAATTTCATATATTTTGTAGTATTTTAAATACAAAAAAATTAATAAGATATCCTACATTGCAAATTTAGAGACAAAAAATTAAAGGTATCTTATTAATTTCAAATAAAAATTTTGTATACTTTATTTCATTTAAAATAAAATAAAATAGAATTTTGTCTTTCGTTGTTAAGAAAATTGTCCCTCAAAGACTAAATTATTAAATTCTTACTAAGCAATCATAAACATATAAATTGTAGAAAATTATTATAAAAATACAAACAAAAATAATCCCTTATTCTAATAAAACTTGTAATTTTTACATAACACTAAGCAAGGATAGACATTAAACTTGAATCGGTTGTCTATTAAAAGTAACTTTAGAAAATCGATTCTCTTTCGAAGGCTCGTGAAAGGAAACTTTAAAAGCTGGATTTATCCTAATCGCGTTCGTCGGCCCGAGATTTAGTTGGACACATTTTTAAAAAATACGTAGAATGTTTCGTAATAGTCGGCTGATTTATTCGAGATTTTCTTCGTTGTAATTTTACGATAGAAATGCGTCGGATATTTATTGATAAAATAAAATATGGTACACGATGCCTAGGGAAAAATAAGCCACGATGTATTTCGGCTAAAATGACGCTTCGAATAGCGGACGCAAGGATCGATAGAAAAAGCACAAACATAGATTGTGATCACGTGCGTTGGAAAAATACTTCTATTTACAAGAATGGAAAAACTTCAAAAATATGGAACGTGGTACACGATTGAAACGTAAGTCGGTCATATTTTTCAGCTGTCCTGCTGTAAGAATGAAAACAAAAACATATTTTTGCCCATTTGATCAAACCGGCCGCTATTCTTTTTAAATCCAATCGATTTACATAAGATCAAAAAATTTATTATAAATTTATTTTTCAAATAAAGTTATGCTCGTGGTTTACGCGCCATCTTTCGGTAATGAGACTCGAAGCAAGTAGTCAAAAAGGGAGAAACAAAACTCGGATCTAATATACCCCCCTTCCTTGGAACTATAACTTGCAAGCAAACTGAAAAACACTAGTTGTAAACAGATACAGTTTATGATTTCAGTTCAGCAGTGTCCCGAATTCGGTTTATTATCTCATCAGAACTCGGTTTTAAATTCCTAGAATATTGTAAAAATCATTTTCTTTCTTCACGAAACAACTTTACGAAACGTTCATAAACTGTCGAGATCCACGAAAAATTGAAATGGAACGAGTGCATTGGTCACGGTGGGTCTGAAAAGAAACGGAACTTTCATTACTCTGTCGAAATTAGGGTCGCCATTTTAAATGTGACTACTGGCATTTAAGCAGAGAGCTATTTACTATTATCTCTTTAAGTTTGGTCGAAATCGGATGTGTAGTTTCGGAGATATGAGGTCAGGAGTGGTTGGACTATGAGGCCCATAGGATAGCATATCATTAAAATTAAATTCTCTGGAATTTATAGATGCGATTTACGGTGGTAATTGTTTGTTATGTACAGGAAATTATTTTCTGTTTCTCGAAATATGTTGGTGAAAATAACAGTGGGTATAATATTTAGACTTGTAAGTTTCTGTGATGAAACTCTTCTGTGTGATTGTTGAGTACTTCGATATTTGAACTACCCTAATCTTGAAGCTGCATTTTTTATCAAATGTTACGCAGTCTTCTTTTTATTTCAAAATTACTGATGTAAGGTTAGATCTGGACTTAAATAGAGTTACACGTGCCTGAAGTAGTACAAGCCTAATTAAACATTAGTTCCACATTCTGAAGGTCTTAATCGAAGTCCAAGAAACTTATCTTGAAGATGCGTTTCAATTTTCTGAAAAATGTTCATTAGTTTTCATTTTATTCGAAAGTTCTGCTGTATAGACCCTAACACGTTTGGTCCCGGGGTGAAGCATCCAGCTCAACTGAGATGTAATTACAAATCTTCAAATGTGATACTTTTGAATCCCAACAACGTTTTAAGCGTAACTCTCACATCTGGTTTCGTGTATTTTTTATCAGGTTTTACGGCCTCACAGATATGACGTCTCGCGTTTTAAGACACAGTCAGAACTGAAGATGTTAAAGAGTCCCGCAAATGGCGGTTTCGCTCGTTTTCCAATCGACACGTTAGTTAACGAATCCAATCGTAGTGTCCAAGTGCTCCAGAACGTGATGTTTCCAGGTGTCATCGTGGCGTCATCGTGCCAGGCTTAACGAGGCAACGTGCAGTTAACGCCGGCGTCGTTAGAGGACGCGAGTGGACCCGGTGCTTCTGAATCCTCGAGGCTGCCGTGGTGATTGCCAGACCCTTCCAGTGTAGTGAGAATAGTAGTGTCGGTGTTAATGACTGACAAGCTTTCGATCGGACCAGAAAACGAAGGATGTGAACGGTGTGCGAATTTTGGCAGGCTCGGGCAAGGATATGTGGATGGACGTAACCGATCGTGAGGCCGAAGTGTTCCTCGTCAATCGTGTCGGATACTGATTCCCTAGTGACGAGTAGGTCGAGTAACGAACATAGTCGTCGTCTTGCGAAAAAAATCAACGGGGACAAGGAAGAGCATCTTGATTGCAGAACGGTAAGAATACTGATCAATAATATTAGCATTATACAATAATAACAGAAAATGCGGAAAATTGACACGAAGTTACACGTAGTGTCTCCTATTGATTATATGCCATATTTGCTTATCAGTTTGACAATAGATATACTGTTATGACGAGGATGTTCAGGTATGGATTATTGAGTGTGGTCGCAAGAATGTGGGGTCTTCACGATAATTTTGCTTGAAGAGGGACAGAACTTGGATGTAGTGGACATGGGTTATTTTTGGACTCCTCTGTTAGGTAAATAACCTGTGAAGGTTCCGAAGGATGTTTGTTCACGTGGTACAAGGATTAGGTATTCTAGGACCAAAAGTTGTAGTTTATACAATGAATAGCAAGACTTCCCTAGGGGAAATATGGTAATTGAGAGTAATGTATCTAGTCCTTGATTTTTAAGCACTTCTGGGGATTTGAAGGTTTGAGGAAGCATTTAGAACTTGGGATATAGGAATTTGGGATTTGGGGACTATGGGATTTGGAGACTGATTTAGGGATCTAGAAATTTGATAGCGTAACAGTTTGAGGATGCAGAAATTTAGGGATATAGGTGTTTGAGGTTATTGGAATTTGGGGACTTCAGGAGTTGGAGATAGGGGATCATAGAAATCTAGGAATTTGGGGATTTAAATATATAGGAACCTAGTAATTTGGGGACTTAGGAATTTGAGGATTAATGGGATTTAGAGATCTAGAAATTTAACAGAGTGGCAATTTGAGGACCTAGAAATTTTAGGATATAGCTGTTTGAGGACATTGGAATATGGGGACTTCAGAAGTTGGAGATAGGGGATCATAGAAATCTAGGAATTTGGGGATTTAAATATATAGGAACCTAATAATTTTGAGAATATAGAAACTAGAGTATATTGACATTTAGTGACTTTGAAATTTAAGAACCTAGGAAGATAAAGATATTGTTATTGAAAGATTTTCGAATCTAGCAATCTAGTGACATAGGAATCTAGGGATCTAGGTATTTGAAAATCCACAGACAGAAAAATGTGGGAATTTATAAATGTATAAATGTGCGTTTATAAATTTGAGAATCCAGAAAGTTGAAGATCCAGGAATTTTCGTAACTAGTAATATTAGAATCTAGGGATTCTTGGGTCTACTTTAGGATCCTATTATCTAGGGAATTTAGGGATTTGGAGATCAAGAAATATGGAAATTTAGGAATTTAGACTGAAATTTTAACTATTTCTCAGTCAATGACAGAATATCTATCTAGGAAAAATCTAGTTACTTTTTTTGTAAATGTCAACGCATTCACGTTACAGAATTCTAGTTACAGACCAATTCTAGTTACTCTTCAGTTGGTTTTACGGTTGTGAACAATTTCCAATGAAATTTTTATTATTCCTGAATGACTGATACAATGTTTGCGTCACCTAGGGAAAATTTAGTAATCAGTGAGTTAGTAATACGTCATCTACGGGTCCTAGCAGCGGGATAAATGGATGGAACCGCGTGTATGGGTGGTACATTTATTAACGCCAGCTCCTAGCCCGATTCGATAATGCTGATTTACATATTTCCCGATAATACCACATATTTCGACGTGCCGCTTTAGAGCTGTAATCATGCGTGTAATTCTCACCCACAGCTGCGGAGATGAGCGAGATGTTTTACCGGAAATCCGTCTTAAATCTTTTGTAATTAAATGTTCGATGTTGCGAGCCTCATCGTAACCCGATGCTGCAGATAAACCCGGGTTAGTTTGCTTTCCCAAGGATAACAGGAAGACTTTATCGAAGCCTAAAATGTGTCTTAAGTTCCAAACACGTCGTGTACATTATCGACGTGCCACAATATTCATGAAAGCAACATGGTAATTTTATCTTTATCAGATTAACCTATTTTGCTATGAAGGTACACCCTAAGGTACGTAGGTACACCCTTAGGGACACTACGTTAAAAATATAATTCTAATTATCACACTAAGCAAAAGTCGCAGGCGCTTCACATGGCGGAGGTCTGTACAGGAATAAACCTTCTTCTCGCAAAATATAGTTGTTACTTTATTTCTTTCTTTGATCCTGGGTCGTAATAGACCCGGCGAAGGGTTTGAAATAGTTGACATTCATAGATACGTATAAGTAAACTTGAGAATACTTAAATTTCTAAATATATGTTCCAATTTTCGAGGCGTTTCATTTTCAAATTTTCAATTCCTTAAATTTTATAAATTTAACAACTTTAGAAATTCCATAAATCGTTAGAATATTTAACTTAAGTATTTTCAAATTTTCATAAATTTCCAAATTTTCCAATTTCCCAAACTTGTAATTCTTCGAGATTCCAGATTGATCTACATTTTCCAGCTTTCTAGTTGCCAAATTTCTAAATTTGGAGAAACTGTAATTTTTTAATTTTTCAAAATTCCTAAATTCATAGATTTTTGAACATTCAAATTCCCTTTTCCATATCCCTAGATCTCCATATTCCCAGTTCTTATATCTCTAAATTTGCGAACTCCAAAATCCTCAAGTGTCTCTAACTTTCTAGGTTCTTAAATTCCTAAGCCCCTAAATTCTTTTATTCCCAAATTTTTACGTGTCCAAATTCCTAGAAAAACAAATCCCTAGAACTCCAAATTCCTATATCCTCAAATTTCTACCTCCCCAAATTCGTAAACCCCTAAATCCCTAAATCTCCAAATTTTTAAACCCCAAAATCCCTAAATTCTCAAATTTCTACGTCCCCAAATTCCTAGAATAATAAATCCCTAGATCTCCGAATTCCTATATCCCCAAATTTCTAGAATAACAAATCCCTAGATCTCCGAATTCCTATATTCCCAAATTCCTAGAATAACAAATCCCTAGATCTCCGAATTCCTATATCCCCAAATGTCTACCTCCCAAAATTTCTAAACCCCTAAATCCATAAATCCCCAAATTTCTAAACTCCAAAGTCCCTAAATTCTCAAATTCCTATATTTCAAAATTTCTACGTCCCCAAATTCCTAGAATAACAAATCCCTAGATCTCCGAATTCCTATATCCCCAAATTTCTGCCTCTCCAAATTTCTAAACCGCTAAATCGCTAAATTCCCAAATTTCTAAACTCCAAAATCCCTAAATTCTCAAATTCCTATATCTCCGAATTTCTACGTCCCCAAATTCCTAGAATAACAAATCTCTATATCTCTGAATTCCTATATCCCCAAACTTCTACCTCCCCAAATTTCTAAACCCCTAAATCCCTAAATCCCCAAATTTGAAAACTCCGAAATCCCTAAATTCCCAAATTCCTATATCTCCAAATTTCTAGGTTCCAAAATTCCTAGACCATCAAATTCCCTAGACATCTATATCCCTTTACTAAATCCCAATGTCTCAAAGTCCCAAACTCCCCAAATCCCCAAATCCCCAAATCCCCAAATCTCAAAGTCCTCAAATCCCAAATTCACTTTTCTACGTTTCCCAATTTTTAAATCACCCTCAAATCTTCAAATCTTGAAAAATCCCTAAAAATAAACGACCAGCAGCCGTTATCTTCCACGATCGTCCTATTTTCCCCAGGGAATTCATGCTCCCGTACGCGAACGTAAACAGTCGATTGTTTCTCCATTGTCGGTTTCGTGCAGAGTCGCGTAATATGACCCGATGAATCGAATCGTTGCTGTTTATTTCGACCGGTCCGTACGATATTTCAGTTAATTGGCTCTCGCATAATAGTGCACGCGCTACGTTCATTTTCTGTCGGGCTAATGGACCAGTCTGCACAGTTCATTTTCCCTAATCACGGCGACAAGATGAACGCATCCGAGCGTTCCTCGTTTTCCCGACGAAAGGAGCACTGCGATATTACCGTCGAAACGATTGCTGTTTGTTTTCGCGACAACGGCGAAGTTCTTTTAACATGAAACGGCGGATGCGCTAACAGGAAATAAAGAAGATGGACGCGGGAATACTCGTTGAATATTGCATTAAACTGGACAAAGTCGTAGCGGGATGCTGCTCTCTAAATATTCATATTCTAAGAAAATGCGAGACATCGTTTGCAATTGCGAACTCTTCTCAGTTACGGCCAACTGTACTAACAGTGTTTACCGAACATTTTTCCTGGGTTTTCCTTGAGTGTTCCCTAGGACACCGTTAGGGACTATTTTGGGCTACTTTCAAGATTATACAGACTTCTTCAAGGTTTTGTTAACGTTTTAGGGATATTCTACGTTCTTTCAGAATTTTGAACATCTCATAGGGTTTTAGGATTCTGGAGATTTCATAGGGTTTCTCTTAGGGGTTTTCTACCATCTTAAAGATTTTTCAAGAGGTTCTTTTATGCGAAGTATAGACACCCTTATAATATTACCATTAATAATTCAGTTTATCAGTCTTGTATAATACCATTTCTATTTTGACGAAAGTTAACGGATCGTTGGAAATCTGCACGATTTGTCTCTTTATCGTTTCCATCGATAATCGATTAATCATAGGATAATCCTCGCAACAACCCGTTTGATATCTGGAATAAAGTTTCGCCCAACAACGAGTCTATCGGAGCGTTTCGTCGTTTATCATTCAGCGATCCGAGATAGAATCCTAATGGAACGTTTCAGTTCGTTGCCGGCTCTGTTTCGACGGTACCCACTGTCGTCTTAGATAGCGAGCTAGAAATTGTGCATTCGCGAGTATGGCTGTCGGTGCAACTGGTATATTATGCGATAGATGCAACACGCAGAAATCCCGACCGTTCTCTCTCTCTCTCTGTAAGCGAAAGCCACGGAGAAAAGGGGGTCGTCTACTTAATGGAACCGCTATCGTTTCAAACTATTCGCGATAAGACTACTTCTGAAAGCTCCATACCCGTTGCTTTTCTACCCCGAAACTCCTCGTCGCTGTCGTCTAATACCCCGAACGTTAGAGTACTCCGACAATAAGCGTTTTGAGGTATTAGACTTCCGCCATTTCCCGCGTTTTCCACCAGCTACCAGACTTTCCGAAGGTATCGTTGAATATTGCACACCGTACGTTGCCCCTCGAAGATTCATAATCCGATAACTCCGTTAGTTCGCCAGAAATAAGTTCTATCCTTTGCGTTATTTCGCGTTTGATCGAGAAGTTCAAAATTGAACGATTTCATCAGCTTCTGCCGCGATAAACAAAGAGATCGGTTAGGGCGAAAATAAGACGGGATTAGGATGATGGTAGGTGGATGCTTTCAATCCCAGGGAAAAATCCGTGGGAATCTTATCGAGGACGCAACCATCCAACCTGATCGAACTTCTCGACTTTCTTACAGCGACTGACAGAAAAAAAGCAAAGGAACGTAATGGTCCCCTGAATTCCAATGGAAATTCTTGCGGTTTTTCGTAAGCTTCTCGAGCCCCGGGAGATTCGAAGCTTATCGCGCGTACATTTGTCAGAAATCGCGTGCTATCGCACGATCAACCTTCGAGTGCTTTACTGTTGTCGAATGAAACGCTTTGTGATTGGTGTACACACGCGAATTTCGTTTAATTATCTACACGCATAAAGATTAACCCTTTGGTATAAAGATAGCATCGACACGAGTTTAATGTAACAGCCGATTTCGTGCTTTTAAAACGGCTACAATTTCACGACATAAAAGTATACTAAAACCGTTTATGGTATACAGATTTAAAGCTTGAAGTTCAACGAAAATGACCACCTAAGTGGTTTTTTGATAGCTTTAAGATTAAATGGTTAGCTGCCGGCCTCAAAGAGTAACTGACCGGTAAATATGTTAGGTAACTTGAATACTAACATAATTTTATCGCTTAAAAGTGTTGCAAATAGTTATGCTACATTAAATTAAGGCTTAAAGTATAACGAAAATGATATAAATGTTCACTGATTTTTACTTTATATACAATAAAGTGATTTTTATACAAGATGGCTACTACTTGAAGCAAACTATGGTCGACTGTATAACGCAAAATGTGAAATACAGTAAGCCTGATTAAGTATACATTAAATTTAATGACATAAAAGTATTGTAACACATTTTGTTCACATCTTAAAACACGATAAAACACTCTACCTAAATATTTCAACAATATTTCCAATATAAAAAGGTCGGTCATCTTGAAGTAATAAGTGAAGTTATTCATAATGATAGGTGTGCATTCATTAGATAGGAAAGCTTCTAATACGATTTCATAACTGAAAAGCATGAAATGGTACCTGTGCTACATCAATTTAGAGCTTAAAGATTATCGAAACTGAACACAGAAACGCCCCTTTCGATTTAAAATGAATGGTTGCCACTTACACGAAACAACGATGACTAGCAATGGATGTTCGATTCGTAAGCAGAATAAGTCTGATATAATTTCATGACATAAAAAGCAGCGGAAAATGGCGCAATTGCCACATTAATTGCAAGCTTAAAGATTATCCAAAATAACCACATAAACGAGCCCGTAATGATTTTTACACAAAACCAATGGCTGCCAGTTATATCGAGCAATGATGAGTGTACAGCAACGAATGTTGGATTTGTAAGTTTAAGCTCGACACAATTTCGATATTTAATGACATAAAAGTAGTTCAAAATGATGCCTATGGCATACGAATTTAAAGGTAAAAGCTTAAGAAAAATTGCTGCATAAGCGCCAATGTACGATAAAAATTGACGAATTTCGAAACATGAAAAGTTTGAGATAAATTCATGACAGAAAAGTATCTTAAAATACCACTTATAGCACATGAATTTAAAGCTTAAAGTTTTCCAAAAATGACTACATAAATGCCCCTTCAATAGTTTTAATATAAAATGGTTAGTCACCGGCCTCAAAGCAACGTATCCATTATTATAAACAGTCAAACCTGCCCTATTAGTTACCCACCGTTCGATATCATTTCATGACATAAAAGTAGTTCAAAATGATGCTTATGGTACATGAATTTAAAGCTAAAAGCTTGATAAAAATTTCTGTACAAGTACCTTCTTTCTGATTTTTATATGAAAAGGTTATTTATTGGCCTCGCAGCAATGTCCCGATTAAAGTGAATAGTAGAGTGTATTTTATTATGTGAATAAGGTCTTGCAGCATCTAATGGCTAAAAAGTACTGCAAAAAGCACATGTAGTGAAACGAAAGCTTAAAATTCGCGGAAATTGACTCAATAAAGATTTTATTGGTGCTTTCAACTGAAAATCGTCGTTGAAACGAAGCGATTAATCTGTCACGAAAACGAATTAGCAGTGACGGCTTGTATTAAAAATTGTACGTAAATAAGCGTATAAATAGCCAGCAAGAGCGTTGATCGCGTTTAACGATTAAGTTGATTGAATTTCTCGAAGCTAATGAGCGTAAGTAGGTGCGATGGTCGGTGTGACGAGGGAGCGAAGATGCCAACAACCGATATAAATAACATTCACCTCCCGTGGCTAATAAAAGAACGAAAAAAGGTAAATCGGGAAACATTCGGAGGATCAATGAAAACAAAGGACACGTTAACGGAGACCACATAAAAATGATAAATAATTAACGAGAAGCAGTCGTGCGGTTTAATCTCGGTGTGTTCGCGTTTTACCGATATCGATCAGCAACTTCGGTGATCTATCTAAAGGGCGATTTGCAAGGGAATCTTGGACAAGGATCAAACATGGTTCGCGGTCCTCGTGATCACCTTTGTTCCCCGAAACCATTGTCAAACGAAGCTGTTACGTAAAGACACGAAGATGGAATGCTCACACGATACGTTTCACCGTGGAGGACGTGTGATTAATTAAAGTTTGCAGTGGTAAGATCGGAACGACACGCGATTGTGCGCAAGAACGCTAACGTAACACTGATTGGAATTTAGCGTGGGGGCCGGTAACACTTCCTACGTTTCTCCAATTAAGCTTGGCCGAATGTAAATCAGAGTTGGAGGAAATCCCGCTGCCTGTCGGCAGGATTCACTCGCGAAAGGAACACGGCTCACCATGATTTCCTAGCCTGGAAAATTGTTAATCCTGCCAAGACAAAGTTCGTACGCGTTCGATGTAACTGGCAATCAGCCATTTTAAATTGAAATCATTAATGGCCCTTTCATGTAGTCACTTGCAACGATATTTCACATGTAAATTGATATTGCAGTTGTTCCATTTTGACGTACTTTTATCCCATGAAATTACATTACACTTTATATGCATGTATATACAACATTCATCGTTTATCGTTGTTTCGTGTAATAATTCTTCATTTTACATTGAATTACTGAAATGGTTATTTGGTCATTTTAATCTTTAAGCTTTAAATTCATGTATTGTAAGTATTACTTTATGGTGCTTTTCAGTCAAATCGCATTACACGCAAATTACTTCATTTCATTATTTATACTAATTGATCTTTGAGGCCGATGAATAACCATTTCATATTAAGGTCAGTAAGGTGCGCTTATGCAGTCATTTTTATCAAGCTTTTAGCTTTAAATTCATGTACCATAAGCATTATTTTGAACTACTTTTATGTCATGAAATGATATCGAACGGTGGGTAACTAATAGGGCACGTTTGACTGTTTATAATAATGGACCCGTTGCTTTGAGGCCGGTGACTAACCAATTTATATTAAAACTATTGAAGGGGCATTTATATAGTCATTTTTGGAAAACTTTAAGCTTTAAATTCATGTGCTATAAGTGGTATTTTAAGATACTTTTCTGTCATGAATTTATCTCAAACTTTTCATGTTTCGAAATTCGTCAATTTTTATCGTACATTGGCGCTTATGCAGTACTTTTTCTTAAGCTTTTACCTTTAAATTCGTATGCCATAGGCATCATTTTGAACTACTTTTATGTTATTAAATATCGAAATTGTATCGAGCTTAAGCTTGCAAATCCAACATTCGTTGCTGTACACTCATCATTGTTCGATATAACTGGCAGCCATTGGTTTTGTGTAAAAGTCATTACGGGCGCGTTTATGTGGTTATTTTGGATAATCCTTAAACTTGCAATTAATGTGGCAATTGCGCCGTTTTTCGCTGCTTTTATGTCATGAAATTATATCAGACTTATTCTGCTTATGAATCGAACATCCATTGCTATTCATCGTTGTTTCGTGTAAGTGGCAACTATTCATTTTAAATCGAAAGGGGCGTTTATGTGGTTATTTTGGTAATCTTTAAGCTTTAAATTGATGTATCATAAGTACTCTTTTATGATGTTTTTCACTTACGAATTTGTATAAGAAATTATCGGACTTAATAAGTACATATACCTGTTTACGGTAAATGATCAGTTGAGGCCGACAGTTGACCATTACATATCGAAAATATCAAGAAATCGCTTACACAGTCATTTTCTGCAAGCTTCAAGCTTTAAATTGATGTGTCACAAGTAATGTTTTGTGACACTTTTATGTCATGAATGTGCGCCGGACTTTTTATATTTGAAAATCGAGAATTTAAAAAGGTAATTGAATTCCATCGTTTGTTGGAACTGACAGTTTTTCGATTCTCGGATCAGTTCCAATAATTTTATAATTTAATGCTTTTTCCCTATCTGTGTGGATGACGAATGGAGTACGGAAGTGAAAGCTGGACCCGGTTTAAGGAAACACTGACGCGACCTTTAGAGTGAACGAGATAGAATAGAGTAAAGAGAAGCGGAAGGATGCACGGCTCTGTTACAGATTAGAGATATTTATGGTCCAGTAAATCAGATACTGTCTCCTCTTTTCCGTACATGGCCGTTTCATCAATATCGCAGCGGCCAGCGTTCACCGAGATACAGCCGTTCATAAAAATATAGAAAGAATTGAATATGGTGTTTTCTTTTATCTTCATTTCTGGCTGCGGACATGACACCGCGGATAACGGGTATTGAAATTCCTTGTTCTCTGATCCCTAGAGAAGTTGGTTCATTGAAAGTACTCGAAGGAACTTTTTGCCACTATTACTGCTTGATTTTAATCGAGCGGACTGAATCAAAGCGGGGAATCGATTATTCAAATTACATGCTCCATTTGAATGTGAAAACGTAGAAATGAATTGCGCTGGACAACGAGTGGTAAAAAAAAAAAGAGGAGTGAACTTGACGTCGGTCCTTTTTTTTTTTATTGGACGATGACCGACACTGAATGATTAAAACCGAGTGAATTATACATGGGGCATTTCCACGTTTTTCGTCAGATTTATACAAAAAAAATAAAAAATACTGTGATTTAACGATGAATTTTTAACAGACAATACATTCGTTTTAATTCAATTTTTAAATATTGTATTATTTTTTTTTAATAATCTGCTGATACTGGAATGGTAAGTTAAGTTTTAGATTGAGTACTTAATAACTCACTATTCACGAGCACCTCCAAATCTATTTCATCATACTTAACAAGTCACCGTGAGGCCGTCATATCTTCACATCTATTTCTCGCAAATATAGAAATAAAATTGAAATAATACTTAACAAAGTACTTAATAACTCACTATGATTCACGAGCATCTCCAAACCAATATCATCATTTCTTTCTCGATTATACAAATCCTAACACAAGAAACATAACACTTGCAGTTCTACCATACCACATCACTCTGACTTACAGAATGCCAAATAAAGAACTCAATAATTCACAGTATCATTTACAAGTCCACTGTTATTGCCCGTACGTCAAAAGTCCATCCAAAGGATCGAACAACGAACCGGACACAAAGAATTCAGCGTACAAAGGTTTACAATAATTCCTGCGGTACTACTCCGCGAAATCCAGCGAACTGTTCGGAAAACGGCAACGGGAAATACGGTCAAACGAGCGTGGAGAACAAAAAGGAAAACACACACAGGTTCCCGACGAGCGGGTTTTGCCCTGAAAAAAAAAGGGAGCCCATCAAACATTTAGGAGACATTAAACATTAAACCGGTCGACGTGAGTTCGCGATGCCGGTACGCGTGTTCTGCTCCGGCATTTCGGTAATCGTACGTTTTAATCTTTGTCACGATGGTTAATGGAACGTGCACCATGATTTTCTGTTACGCGGTTCGTTTCACAGGACGGTGCGAGCCGATCGTCGGAAAATTCGCAAACCGGAATGCATCGTCGTTGGCCGACTAAAGCATACTCGAAAAAAAGGATCACGTTCCAATTTGTTTCATATACCGTTGCACGTGCAACCGTGCCGCAAAAGACCCCCCACGATAAAAGGGCCGAGCGTTAAAACGATCCATTAACCTGGCCGAGGTAATTGTGTTTTAAGCACGGCCCGGACTAACCTTCCTACTTTATTTCAAACAATGTCTTAAGTTTGCGTGTAAACCCGAGACCGGGAGACCGAGATTGGGAGCCTGAGAATTATATTAAAATATGATTCGTTGAGTTAATGGACGTTTTATGAGGCACATATTGCTACTATGGTTACAAAAAATTCTGGTGAAGTTAAGTAGATTATTTGTATTTGGAGTACGATGGAGTAATATGAGTTTTTGGAGTACTTTAAGAGGTATACGTGGTATTTTAACGTATACTATGTTTACTGTATGAGGTATATGTTATATGTAAGTTTTTGTTGTTTCAATATACATTTTGGGGTATTGAGTTAATTCTGGCTTCTGAAGTTTCGAATTTTTATTACTGATAGATTTTTATGTGCACATAGTCGTAAATGAGTACATTCGTTTTCAGCAGGGAATAGTAACTTGAGCTTTGGGAATTGCATGAGTTTCGTGAGGCATTGGTGAGTTATGTGAGTTGCTTGAATTTAGTGAATTATGGGAGCTTTCTGAGTGTTATAAGTTTTATAAGTTATGTGAATTTCATTAAGAATTTAGTGAGTTTCATGAATTTAGTGAGTTATGTGAGATTTCTGAGTTTCGTAAGTTTTATAAGTTATGTGAGTTTCATTAAGAATTTAGTGAGTTTCATGAGTTATGTGAGTTTCTTGAATTTAGTGAGTTATGTGAGATTTCTGAGTTTCGTAAGTTTCATAAGTTATGTGAGTTTCATTAAGAATTTAGTGAGTTTCATGAGTTACATGAGTTGCTTGAATTTAGTGAGTTATGTGAGTTTTATGAGTTTTATGAGTTTCGTAAGTTTTGTAAGTTATTTAAGTGTCATGAACTTCATAAGTTACGTAAGTTTTATAAGTTCCTCTAAGAGTTACTAGTTTCATACTTTCTCTTTGACAAGTCTTATGAGTTTCCTAGGTGTGTTAAGTATAATATGTAAATCACTAAGTATTCAAAGTATCAAAAGAATTGAGAACTTCTTTAAGGTTAATAAATTTGACAAGGTGTCTAAGTTTGTTTTTGTTAAATTTACTACCTATAAGTTTCCTAAATTACCTAAATTTCTTAAGTTTCTTGTGTTTGTTAAGTTCCTTATATTCCTTAAATTCCTTACATTTCTCAAATTTCCCAAGTTGCTCAAGTTTCTTAAGTTTCTTGAGTTTAAGCTTCTCAAATTTCTTAAGTATTTAAGTTTCTGAATTTTCTTAAGTTTTTTGAGTTTTCTAAAATTTGTGAGTGTTTTTGAGTTTCTTATGCTTCATAAGACTTATAGGTTTCTTCAGTTTTGTTCAAGGATTCTTGCGTTTCTTCAGTTCCTTAAGTTAGTTAAGTTTTCAAAGTTCTATCACTAAATTCTATCACTTTTCTATTTCCCAAACAATTCACCCTTAATCCTCTCTGACAAACTCAACAAACTCAATCCATCACTTATCACCCAATATCTGTACACACCACCTTTCTCGAAGCCAAATCGAAAGCACTCGAAGCTAACCAAATTGGACCTCACTGTTTCACGCGTCCGTAAAAAACAAACGATAGTCCCGTTTCGATTTCTCCCTTTATTCGGTCAGTTTTACCGTTAAATAGGTGTTCACGTCACATTTGTTGGTTTATTTATCGCCAGGCATAAATAACCGGCAATCCGTTAACGTACCGAGACTTCTACAATTTCCTCGTTATTACACCGCAGCTGGTGCACTCCGAATCAATTTATTCCGCGTCGCGATCTCGCTGAAGCAACGGAAACGAGAAATCAGTTCGTTGTGCTGCGTCCATGGATCCTCGAAAGTTATGTTTAGCAGGGCTGAGCATGATCTTTCGAGCTTAAACCCCGGCTTTAAGCTTTCGTCAAGACGCTGTACACCCCATCCTCTCCCTACTTTTCCCTCTCGCTGTCTGTTTCCCTTTTATTTCCATCCCTCTTTATCCCGGTTTCGCGTCGAGTCAGCGACCTTAATTGGACGTCGAATTGTACGGCTCGAAAGAGGAGGAGCTCGCTTTCGAAAATCGTTTCTAAACAGAGATCTTACGACTGACGGGTTTTGCAAACCTTCGTCTTTCAACGACCTGTCCAATTTCGCGCTTGAGGCATAGCACTTTCGGCTTAACATCGAGAATTTTGCTCATTCCGTTTGTCCGACTTTGATGTGTCGCGGTATAAACAACTTTATGATGACAGGTTGTGATTTGAAACGATTAGGTGCGTGCAGTGTCCTCGTGAGGCCGCTGTTTCGAAGCAACTACGCAAGTTATGTGAATGAGATTTTCACGGAAGTAAGTGAAATGTCTTTAGGTATCAAATTTGTGACGAACAAAGCTTCATTTACGTTCATTTCGAATTTAAACTTAGTTGGAGGCAGATTTTACTTCTACTAAAGTTAGGAACACTGTATCTATGAGGCCACTGTTTCTCCGCTATGATTCAAATTATGCGAATCAAATTTTCATAAAAGCAAGAAGTACACTTTATCTTATAAAATTTATGACGTACGAAGTCATGAGGCCACCGTTTTTAAGCAGTAATGCAAATTATGCGAATCGAATCTTCATATAATTAAGTAAACTATCATTACAAAAATCAATTCCAAGTTAAATATAGCATAATAGATTAATGACTTAAATTGATTTGAAAACAGAGATCACACGATTGAATTGCTATGTAAACTTAGAATCGTACATTGGCTGTGTGAGGCCGCTGTTTCTCCACAATGGTTTAAATTATATTCACGAAATTTTCTTAAAAGCAAATAGAGTATCCATCATTGTTAGGTTCAAACAGAATAAAGCTTAATATGCATCCAATTAAAATTTGTATTAATTTAAAACCGGAGGTCTAACCATTGCAAATGTAGCAACGTAAATAGCTCCTGTGCGGCTATTATTTCTCCGTCGTGGAACGAGTTAATTCAATTAAATTTTCAGTAAATTAATCAGAATATCTCAACAATTGTCAGACTTCAATGTCTATTCACAAACAATTTAATGTTCTTTATCATCGAAATAGCATCGTAGTATTCATAAATACACGTAATATTTTATTATTACCATCGAAGGGATAAACTTTTTAAAAGGGTAGCAACCCTCATTCCCTAAACTTATCTACACCACATTAATATGTATAAAAAACGAAACAACTTAGCAATTTAAAGTATATTTTTATCGTTAATGGTACCCGGGATAGCCTCAGGGTGGCTGTTTTAAGAGGATGACTTCACCCCTTGAAACTCGAGTTTCCATTGATAAAAAAAAGAAGCGAACAAGTGTCCCTTATTTTTAGTCGTCGCACAAAACTCGGCGAGTTTTGTCGTGATCGCGATTGAACGTTCGCTCGATGATCCTTGTAAGTTGAAAAATGGAGGAAGAGCGTGAAGCACGAGAAAAAAGAAAGGAAGCTTACCACCAAAGTAAAGATTACGAGAAGACCATTTCAAAAGGACACACGGGTCTCTCGTCTAGAAGGTAGCTTCATAAAGGCGAGTTCTGAAGTTTGTCATGAAAAAGAGAAACCGAGAAAAGGAGCAAAGCGTAGCGGCGGCGGTGGAGGTAAAATTTTTATTTCAACAGCCTCAAAGTCTGAGGGCCTTGAAACAAGACGCTTATAAAACTTTGACTTTCAACGTCGATTCCGAAACCTTCGTTCAAACTTTGCACGGTTATAAGAGTACACTGTGATTAATAATTATGAAAAATTACGGCAACGACAAAGTGAAGAGGTAAAATTTCGTAATTGACTGGTTGTGCATACACACTCTTCGTGTACATCAGCAATATCTCGTTATAGGCGGAGGTTATGTTTCTAGGTCGTTGCAGTTTTGTTTGAATAATGAAACCGCGGATAATGAAACAAGTATGGCGAGTGCTGTATCATTGCTAGGCAAAATTTTGGAATTAATTTTCGTAATTACAGAGCAACTTAAAACACTCGTTAACCGACTTTCTTTAATTCTTCATTATTAAGTAATCTTATTATTCTTTCGTAAGATATGTTTTATGTATCATATTATGTATTATGTTACATCGTATTTATTCTCTTCGTCGATTAATTTTATTTAAACTTTAGTTTGTGTCTTATTTGCTCTAAGTGATTGTAAAGTTCATTTACATTTTCTTTAGGTTAACGAATAATTGAATCTATTGAAATTGTGAATAACTGAAACAGTGGATAATTAAAGTAGTGAATAACTGAAGCGATGAATAATTGAAATTATGAACAACTGAAATGATAAATCCTCGAAACTATATAAGTAATTAAACTATAAATAACTGAATAAACGAAATCGTGGACAACTAAGGTAGTGAATAATTGAAACCTTAGAACATTGTCAAATGGATAATTGAAATTACGAATAATTGAAATCGAGCGTAATTAAAAACATGAATAACTGCAACCGCAGATAATTGGAGATATTGATAATTTACACAATGGATGATTGAAATGAATAATTGAAACTGTGATCTGTCAGCAATCGACAGCAACTGAACCATTAGATAATTGAGAACATAGATACTAGGAAGTGTGAATAATTGAAATCATTGATGACTAAAACGGAAGATACTTGAAACTGTAGATAATGGGAATGGTGGATAATTAAAACGACAGATAATTGCATCAGTCAATAATAGAAATTGTAAATAATTAAAACTGCGGATAATTGCAGTCATAAATAAATAATTCAGAAAAAATAATTGCAATCGAAGATAATGGAAACAATGAACAATTGAAATCATGAATATTTGAAACAGTGGACTATCAATATCAAAAATTCCAAAACTTGAATATGAAGAATCGTGGACATCCACGACCGTGGATAATTGAATCCGTAAATACTTGAGCTAGCGGATGAACGGCTTCGTTCATAATTAAAATCGCGGATATCGTAGGTATATAGATCCGTGGATAATTGAAACCGTGAATAATTGGTCCCGCGGATAGTTGAAACCGTGTATAAATGAAAATGAGAATAATTGGTCCCGCGGATAATCGAAACCATATATAAATGGACCCGTTAATGACTGAAACCAAAGATAAATAGATGCGTGGATAATTGAAACCGTGGATAAATGGACACGTGGATAATTGTTCTCGCGGATAATTGAAACTGTGGATAATTGAACTCGTATACAAATGGACCCCTTGTGGAACCGTATATAATTGTACAAATGGACCGTGGATAATTGAAACCGCGGATAAATAGATCCGCGGATAACGGGAACCGCGGATAACTGAAACCGTGTATAAAAAACGTCGTTAATAATTAAAGCCGTAGATAAATGTATCCGCGGATAACGGGACCCGCAGATAACTGAAACCGTGTATAAAAAAACGTCGTTAATAATTGAAACCGTAGATAATTAAATCCATAGATAAATGGATCCGCGGATAATTGAACCTACAGATAAATAGAACTGTAAATATTTGAAACTATAGATAAGAGAACTCGTGGATAATTGAAACTGTGTATAAATAAAGCCGCGGATACGGAACCCAGAGAAATTTTAAATAATTTTCTCTTCTATTATTAGCAATTTATAATATTATGTATTCTAGTATTAACAATTTCGCGTAGATTTTGCGAAATCGTTAATTTTCACTGAAACGATTTTTGCTATTGTAAGATAGAATGTTTCGCAGGCAAACGAAGAAAAAAATATCGACGTAAGTTTCTGCTTGAGGACCTTTGCGAGCCGTTGGGTTATCTGGAAATCGTAACAACGTTAAGAAAGACGAAGAAATCAGAAGTAGATTAGTGGATGCCTCGTGATCCTCTTTTCCCCGAGGGAAAGGGAAAGAATACCCGAAGGAAGGCTGAGAATCCTTGATGGAAGAAAATAATCAAAAGAGAGCAATGGAAATGAGAAATCCTGCAGGACCTGTGTACCCTGATAGATCGATAGATCGAGTTTTATTGCGATAGAAGAACGAGCTAAGTGAAACGAGGAGGCTTAAGATACCAGCTCGAGGAAACTATCTTGAAAGGTTGTATCAAAGATCGCCGGAACAAGGATGCAGTTTGAAGAAATCGCGATAGACGATCAACTTCCATCTATTTTAATTTATACATTGGTATATTGACGAGAAGGTATTTGATTTATCAAAAAGTTGCGCCCGAAGACGATCTTTCTTAAACTGTCGGTGGTATTTGGAGATCTAGGGATTTGCAAATTTTGAGAATCTGAGAAATTGGATTTTTGGAATAGTTCGGGGAGAATTTGACTTTTTAAAACTTCTAAAAGTACAATTATGTATTTATTTTATATTTCCAATAGCTTAATTTCATTTTAAATTTCTAAAAGTTTAATTCTACTTTCATTTCAAATTTCCAAAAGCTTCATTTTTATTTTCAGTACTACAAGTTTAATTGGACTTTCATACAAATTTCCAAAACTCCAATCTTTAAAAGTTGGGTTGCCCTAACCTACAACTCGTGTCAGGCCCAAAAACGACCTAACCCTCAAAAAAGAGAACTACCAGGCGAGAAGATCCAAAAGTAGTAAGAAAGTAAAATATATTAAGCAGTAAAGAAGGGAAAAGAAGTGAAATAAAGAAGACAAAGAAGCTTAGTAGAGGGACAAATTTATCGAAAGAAAATGGTCGGTTAGAGGGGTAAGGGTCAAGGTGTAGGTTATGTATGTACGGAACACACCTATGGTGTATATTCTCGCCATTGTATCACTCCATTAAACATTCGCTGCGGACCAGTATAAACCATGATATAATCTCGCAATGCGGTAAACACTGCTGAGTTAAACGAACACGGACTTCTGCTGGCTGGATATTCAAGGAGGATGCTGAAACCGTGTTTCAAGTGGTAAAAACCAGTGGAAAAAGTAATTCAACGACCGATCTCCTACTTTTTCGCTGTTTGTTATGCTCATTATTCTACCCCGCTTGAAAATTTGATCTTCCGGGAAAAGAAGATGCATCATGGCGCATTGTTCGTGCTGGATGCAAAGAACGGAATCGTTCAACCGATAGAAACCATTTTATGTCTCGTATTTCTTTCTTTATCGTTAGATTTCTTCCATTCTACGTTCGCAAATTGTTGTCGATCCATTTCCCTTGCGTTTATTTATTACTTTCATCTGTTATTTATTTGTTATTTATTCGCTTTATTTGATATTCAATTCTTTATTCACTTCATGTATTATTTGTTAGGTTAGGTTAGGTTATTAATTTTATTGTTGAGTTATTTATTTATTATTTTCATGTATTATTTATTAGTGATTTATTCACTTTATTTGCTATTTATTAAATTCTTTATTAACTTTATGTATTATTTGTTAGGTTAGGTTAGGTTAGGTTATTAATTTTATTGTTGGGTTATTTATTTATTATTTTCATGTATTATTTATTATTGATTTATTCACTTTATTCGTTATTTATTAAATTCTTTATTAACTTCGTGTATTATTTGTTAGGTTAGGTTAGGTTATGAATTTTATGCATTATTTCTTAAATTATTTATTAATTCTATGTATTATTTATTAAATTAATTTTATATATTATTTACTATTATCTTTATTAATATCATGTTGAACTTCAGAAGAAAAGCGTGCACTAACACAGTTCATTCTGAGAAGGCAACATATTGTTTAATAATTATGTAATATACCGTTTGAGTTAGGTGAAAGGCGTACAAGTTTCATGAAAAAATTAGAAGCGTATACCGATACGATCTAGAATAGTTTGAAATTTATGGTTCCATCTTATAACATGTATTTCCTCGGCCCAACCCAGGAGATTCTCCATTCTACGAAATTTACAGGAGAAGTTGTAGCGTTCGCTATAAAATATTTAATTAGTTGTCTTAATGACTTGCCAGCTTCCTCTTATTTCGCCTTGCCAAACTTTAATAGGGCACGTCTAGAGATTTCTATGTACGTGTGCGAAAATTTCGCGGAACTTTCGCGGGAGCGCTGATTAATTAATCCATCGGAAACCAAAGAACTCACCCGAAAGGGAAAAAACAGTTTTTGAAAGGTTATTCGCTTATTTTTTTATATCTCCGAACGGTGCAAAGCTGTTGTTCTCTTTACGAATCCACTTTTAAATATAAACCCCCCCCCCCCAATATCACAAAATAATTACCGTTAGCTCGGTTGTCTGTGACGTTTGAATTTTCAAAGCGCAGGAAGTTCAATTTGTTCGTTAATACGTTTGGCAATTTATCGCGAAATTCCGTCTCGGTTGGAAAATACGTTGCACAAAGTATTGTTCGATTAAAATAAATCGCCAGTTTGTTGAAATATTGCATTGAATTGAAATCTACATTGGAAGATATGAAATATAAAGCAGTTGGACCGTATTAAGTCAGCGTATTAAATATCTGAATTCGAAACGTGGAAAATCGAACGCAATTTCGTGATATAAAAGCTGCGCAAAACACCACTTATGGCACGGCAATTTAAAGTCTGAAATTTAATAAAAATTACTGTATAAATGGTTTAGAGATATTTTCTATATAAAATGACTGGCTAGCGGCCTCAAGCGATGGATCAGTTAATACAAGCAATTGTACTCATTAGGCTTCTAGTACGATTTCATGACATAAAACTTTTATGAAACACCATCTATGGTACATACATTTAAAGCTTGAAGCTTAAAGAAAAAGAGTGTATAAATGCCTCTTCATGATTTTAATATAAAATAAACTGTTTTCATTCATGTCAAACAATAATGAGGGTGGAATGAATGCTTGATTTCGAAACGTGAACATTCTCATGCAATTTCATGACATAAAAGTATCTCGAAATATTATCCATGATATACCAAATTAAAGCTTAAAGCTTGGGAAAAATGAGTACATAAATGCCCCCTTCATGATTTTAATATAAATTAAACTGTTCTCATTCATGTCAAACAATAATGAGAGTGGAATGAATGGTTGATTTCGAAACGTGAAAAGTGTCCCGCAATTTCATGACATAAAAGTATCTCAAAATACAGCATATGATACATAAATTTAAAGCTGAGAACTTGAGGAAAATGGCTGTATAAATGGTCCTGTCAGAATTTTGAGGTAAAATGGCTATTCATCGGCCTCAAGGCTATAGTTGATACAAACAGTGAAACCTGTTAGGTAGTTAATGTCTCTTTGATTGCATAGAATATGGCAAATATTTGTACCATATCAATTGCAAATCAGAAGACCGAAGAAAATAACAGTATAAACGTTTGATGGATCGTTTTAGTAATTGCACTTAAAAAAATGAAAATATTCGTAACGCGTACGCGAGGTAACAGAGACAATTATCGCTAACGAAGTTACTCATCGAATGGAAGTAATAAGCCGATTAAGTTCGCAAATTGCAAGGGGAAAGAGTGTAATGAAAATATGAAGTCAGCAAATGTTTATCCCGTAATGCAGAAAATTCAATCCACCAATCGATCTGTTATTTACAGCGGGAGATGAATTTGTTGATTACAAACAAGAACACTCTTCCGGGAATTACTTTTTGTGATCTGAAAATTGCCATTCCTGTTTTCGTTCGTTAATTAGCATAATAGCCCGGCATTTTTGCTTTGTATTTAGTTAGCGACATGAATTTAAAAGGATCGTAATGAAAAAGCGTATGAGATTTCGATGTACACGTGCTCTGAAAAAGGATCCGCGTATATTTAATTTTAATCGTTTCGAATGATAAGAAGTCTTTTGCAATTTTATGACATAACGATATGTTAAAATGTTACGTATAATATATTTAAAGAACGGACTTTAACGAAAATGACTATGTAGGTAGATTAGTGATATTTTCAATATAAAATGGTGGTTCGTCGACCTCATTAGTATAAACAGTATGTGCTCAGTAGGGTAATTTCAAATACGATTTTATTAATGAAAAATATTGCGAAATATCACTTATGGCACATTAATTTAAAGTTTAATAATTCATAATGAGTATGCAAATGCTCCGTTCATAGTTTGAACATAAAATAAATTATTGTTGTTTGTATCAAATGATGATGAGGGTATGTAAAATTTGAGGTATATTAGAGTTATAAGTTTTCAAGTTTAGGACTATTATATTTATAAATTTTGGAAAGTGGGAATTTGGGAATTGAAAAACAACAGAATTGAAAAATTTGGGAATTTTTAGATTTAGATATTTTGGAATTTAACATTTTCAAATTTGAGAATTTAGAGATTTCTAATTCCTAAGCTTTCATATTATTAAATTTAAGAATTTAACAGTTTCAATTATTACAATTTTCAATTGTTATTTGAATATTCAGAAATTCCATGCTTTTAAACTTGTAAATTTTCAAATTTCTAAATTTTAAATTCACACATCACAAGTCATAAATTTATAGATTCTAAGTTTCTAAGTTTCTAAGTTTCTAAGTTTCTAAATTCCTAAATTCCTATATTAAAAAATTCCTAAATTCCTAAATTCTAAATTTCTAATTTTTTAAATTCCAAAATCCCAAATTTCTAAATTTCTAAATTTCTGAATTCCTAAATTTCTAGATTCCTAAATTCCTAAATTACTAAATTCCTAAATTTCTAAATTCCTAAATTCCAAAATTCCTAAATTCCTAAATTCCTAAATTCCTAAATTCCTAAATTCCTAAATTCCTAAATTCCTAAATTCCTAAATTCCTAAATTCCTAAATTCCTAAATTCCTAAATTTCTAACTTTTTAAATTCCAAAATCCCAAATTTCTAAATTTCTAAATTTCTGAATTCCTAAATTCCTAAATTCCTAAATTCCTAAATTCCTAAATTCCTAAATTCCTAAATTCCTAAATTCCTAAATTCCTAAATTCCTAAATTCCTAAATTCCTAAATTCCTAAATTCCTAAATTCCTAAATTTCCAAAATTCTAAATTTCTAAATTATTAAATTCCTAAATTCCTAGATTCCTAAATTTCCAAAATTCTAAATTTCTAAATTATTAAATTCCTAAATTCTGAATTCAAAATTAAAATCTCTAAATTCTAACTTACAAGTTTACAAATTCCCAAATTCTTAAGTTTCAAATTTCCACCTCAGCATCGTACCAAACAAGTTCCAATCAGGACAAACCATTGCATTACCTCTTACGACCCCGGCGATATATCGAAATGTACCTGTAGTGCCTCACACAGTAACAAATCTAGAAACCCCTGTAGACCGAATATCAGTGCCCGTTGCACGTACGGTTGAGGGCAATTAATTAAACATGGACGGAAAGAAGAAGTTTAAACGTGTTTCTGTCCGTGGTGCGAGCAAAAAATTCTTGTCAGTGAGAAGAAAGAGAACGGAGGCAGTAGGTCGCGATAAACCGACGTCGAAATTTAACGTCGTTTCCCCTTTTTCCCCGTAGTTACGTTATTTTTACCGATCCCTGTTCCAGCCCTCCTGCATCTACATTTTTTCCCTCTCTCTCTCGTAAATTCCTACTTTACAGATAAGTTCCATAACGTCACGCCGCTATCGCGCTCCCCTTTTTCTCTCTTTTCTGTTTTATTCGCGACGCGAGCAATAGAGCAAGCACGGGATGAAAAGGAGAAAAAAAAAGCGCGGGAAACGAGGTAGAAGAACCGTGACGAGGGGTGTACAAAAGTGGCTGAGAAAGAACTCTGGAACGGATGAAACAGAACGATGCACTTATTATGTAAAGAGAACGATGCTTTTTTCTCGTTCAGACCCCCGTTTCCCTTTATTCCCCCATTCAGAATCCGACGGAATTAATATTGCATTACGAGCACCGAGATAAGCAGGAATCTTGCTTGTCGTTATCCTGGAAATCCTTCTTGAACTGGCGGGTAAATACGACGGATGAATGTATAACGCGTCTGTTTCAAAGCACATCAAGACAGCGGATTGATTTTAAGAATGGAGAAATACAGGGGAAGACGAGGGGCGGTAGAATCTAGTTATATTGCCACCGACGGCGCTGAGGCAGTATAAAATTAATGGATTTGATAATATAGGAAGGAATTCTATGTGAAAGGGAAGCTCGAAGGGTGATATAAATTATGGCTATATAATGAGAGTTTAATGGACTAGTATTTTTTTTAGACAGTTGTAATGGTTTTATTGAGTTTTGTCTTTTAAGATTTAAGTCAGTGGGTTTTGACGATTGGAAAGTTGGAAAGTAATTGAGGTGCATGGAAATATGAAGGGTGAAGAATTTGGAAATTTGGGTGTTCGGAGGTTTGGAAAGTTGTGGATTTTGGGATTTGGAAAGTTTGGGGTTTTGGAACTTGAGGATTTGGTATTTTTGGAGAATTTTGGTATTTGGGAATTTTGGTGTTTTGGGAATTTGGTATTTTGGTATATGGGTATTTTGGTATTTTGGTATTCGGGTATTTGGGTATTTTGGTAATTTGGTAATTTGGTAATTTGGTATTTTGGTATTTTGGTATTTTGGTATTTTGGTATTTTGGTATTTTGATAATTTGGTATTTTGCTATTTTGGTATTTTGGTAATTTGGTAATTTCGTATTTTAGTACTTTGGTATTTTGATATTCTGGTATTTCAAAATTTGGGTATTTGAGTATTTTGGTATTTGGGGATTTTGGTGTTCTGACACTTTGATATTTAGGTATTTGAGAATTTTAGGTTTTGGGAAGTTTGGAATTTAGAAATTTTATAATTTCAGGATTTTGGAATTTGAAGATATTGGAATTAGGGAATTTTGTATTGGGGGAATTTGGGATTTGAGAGTATGGAGAATTGGGAAGTTCAGTAGTTGGATATTCTGAAATTTAGGGATTTTGAAATGTGTGAAAGTTGGCACTCGTGCAATTTGGAATTTTAGAAATTTGAAATTTGACGAAATTGGAATTTTGGAAAATTCGTTGAAGAATTTGGAGCTAGTAGAATTTGGAATTTGAGAATTAAAAAATTTGGAGTATAGAAAATCTGTGGTGTTTGGAACTTGGGGAATTTTGAATTTTGGAAATTCAGAAATTTCGAAATTTGAAAATTTGGAAATTAATAATTGAACAGTGAGGAAAATTTAAATGTTTGGAAGTTCAAAAATTCAGTAATTTAGAAATTCAGAAATTTGAAAATTGAGAAATTGAGAAAGTCGATAATCAAAAAATGTCAAAAATTGTAAAATGTGAAACGTTTGAATATTTTTGAAAACTTCAGAATCCGAAAATTCAAAAATCACCAAACTCGTATATTTGAGAGTTTATCAAGCCCCTCTGATAATTTCCCCTTATTACCGCCACATGAAACCACCGTTTTAAGTATCATCTGAGCAATACATGAAAATGATCTATCAATATATTTTGATGGAGTATGTAATTATAATTCGAATAACTGCAATTGTCAACCAAATTCTCGCAATTAGTTTCCAGTCTGCAGAACCAATTTGAAGGAACAAATTAATTAATCAGTTATCTGTCGTGGGCACATAAATAAATGTCGCATAATCCTGTTAACTGTCGCCAGAGAGGATAGATCTCGGTACTACTGATAATTAATGACTAATTGAATTGAACGTTTGATACAAATGACCAAAAATATTGGCTATCGATTTTCATTGAAGCTTCAATTGTTTGAAATCAACAATACTAATTAATGAATGTATTCGTTTGATATTCACTTGAGAAGAATCACAGCCATTAACCCTGACCATTATTACTATTAAGCATATTTGTGTATTAAGTATCAAATTATATTAATTGAACCTAGATTATTAAATAGTAAATATAAAAATTAAGTAATTACAATTCATTTATAATAATTTTTTTCAAGATTTAGATATTATATAAGTACGTTTACAGTATGTAAAAGATACATAAAATCTAACCTCAAAATCAAATAGGTTAGTTTCTTGTATGTAACTCTTGTTAGATACTTCTAAAACCTTGAACACATTCTAGCACGTTTCGTCTTAATTCTAACATAACTTAACGCAATTTAAATTAGCCTAACCTGATCTATCTGTGATCGTACATAACCTACTCTATCTACAGTCCAATCTAACTTAACATATCTTAATTCTAACATGACTAAATGCAATTTAACTTAGCCTAACCTGATCTATCTGTGATTGTACATAACCTACTCTATCTACAGCCTAGTCTAACTTAATATATCTTAACTTAAACTTAACTTAGCATATATTAATTCTAACCTAACATAACCTATAATATCTGAATTCTGATCTAACTTAACTTAACCTATCATAATTGTAATCTTACATAACTCACCTGAATTTAACCCTAATCTAACCTAACACACCTTAAGTATAACTTAATCAAATCTAACCTAATTTAGCCTAAAATATTTTAACCCTAATGTAACTTAACACACCTTAAGAGCAACTCAATCAAATCTAACCTAATTTAGCCTAAAATATTTTAACTCTAACTCAACGTAACTTAAACCAAACCATCTATCCTAACCTAACCAAACGAATTTCTCTCAATCGAATCCACCCTAACTTAACTGAATAATAGACTTTGAGGTAACTAGTAAATATAATAACTAACAAATTTTTAATACCAATTAATTATTTACTCCACGCGTAAGCACATTTCCATCAGTATAAATAAATCATGCGAACCACGAGCACAATCTACAATTCACATGATTTACGGAAATATACTTTGCAGATATAACCGGTCGAATATCCATAATCTATTAACGACCCAATAAATTTGAATGGCCTAAAATGTCCCTATATCGACGTTACTTAACAAGATGGTACCATATTTTAAAAAAATTCCTATAACGACTCCATTCCCGGTCGTACATCGTTGATGTCTTAATTCAAGCGTCACTAATGGCCACCGTAGGCCATAAATATGAATTTTTGATCATCGATACGGACGAAGAGTACCGTTAACACGAAAATTGGGTAATGCGGAAGTGCTCTTCGCGATAACGATATCCAAGCCAGGACATTGATCCTCCCACCGCCATTTTCTCCTGTTAGTTTCACACCATGTACCGTGCAAGGTTCATCGATTAACGATGGAACAAAGGAACGCTGTGAGTCGATGTTCGACCAACTTTATCGATTTTCTTCCGCCTCCTATTTCCGCTACTTCCTCTTCATTTCGGTTCTATTATGGTCAATTGGCGAGCTTCAAAGCGAGCTACCAAGCGGGCGTATTTATTCAAACCACAATGGGATATCGCTTTTTATCGCTCGAATGTTTTATACGGGCCGCTCGCTTTGAGGATAGACGTCAAGATATAATTATGCGAATTTCATTTCGAGACCCGGATAATTGATGGACGTTGCTAATTAGTTTTCGGTTAAATTGTTAAGAGCGGAGAGGTGGAAGATGGGAATTTCGAATGGATGGAATTTTGCAATATTGAAGGACGGGAGTGATGGAATTTGGGACGGTTGGGACTTACAAAGTTTGGGACCTAGGAAGATAGGGACTTTGGAAGGATGGAATATTGAACGATTGGGATGTAAGAATGATGGAAATTAGGACGATTGGGAGAATGTTGGGACTTGGAACGGTTGGGACTTAGAAAGATTGGGACCTAGGAAGATTAAGACATAGGAAGATTAAGACATAGGAATGTTGGAATTTGGGACGGTTGGGACTTAGGAAGATTGGGACCTAGGAAGATAGGGACTTAGGAAGATTGCTACCTAGGAAGATAGGGACTTTGAAAGGGTAGGACATTGAAAGACTGAGACATGGGAGTGATGGAACTTGGGACGATCGGGACATAAAGGGATTGGGACTTTTGTAGGTTGGGACCTGGGAAGATTGGGACTTTGAAAGGGCGGGACATTGAAAAATTGGGACCGAGAATGGTGCAACTGGGGATGATTGGGACTTGGAAAGATTGGGACCTAGGAAGATAGGGACTTTGGAAGGATGGAACATTGCAAGATTGAGACACGGGAGTGATGGAACTTGGGACGATTGGGACTTTTGAAGGTTGGGACCTAGGAAGATTGGGACTTTGGACGTATGGGACATTACAAGATTGGGACGTTGGTATGGTGGAAATTAGGACAATTGGGATGTGGAGAGGATGGGACTTGGGACGGTTGGGACGTAGTAAGATTGGAACATGAGAATGTTGGAACTTGGGACTATTGGGCCTTAGAAGAATTTGGATCTAGGAAGATAGGGACTTTGGAAGGATGAAAGGTTGCAAAATAGGAGTTTCGACAAATTTGAACGTTCGTAGCTGGGAACTTCACAAAAGTATAATTTCGAAAAATTGCGACTATCGAATATTAGACCTCCAAAAGTTTTGAATGTTGAATATTTTATAATTTGGAAAATTGGATCTTTCGGATCATACATTCTTGTAATATCATTTTCTATTATAGAAATATAGAACTTTCTAAATTTCTAAATTTCATAAATATTTCCGTAATCCATTTTCCCAACTTCTCAAATTTAAAAATGACCGAATCCCATTTTTCAAGTTTTCAAATTACAATTACTAAATTTTAAAACATCTTTATTTGCACCATTTTATTTATTTGTCAATGTCCTTGTTTATAAATTTCAATTTCAAAAGAGAGATCTATATTAGCTCTTCGAGGTACGGTTATATTCAAACAAAATGGCTGCCATTGTTTTGCATAATCATGATAAATCATCTATTACATCTCGTTGAATAATAAAGCCTCGTTTCCATAATAAACTTCACGCGGATCTCTACACACCTTCTTTAACTTGTATAAAGTATGAGTTCGTAACTGTGACGAGTCCCATTAAATTTACATAAAAATTCCCTGTCGTTAAGATCAAGCGTCGAGAAAGAAAGACGGAGGGTTCAGGAAGCGGAAGTTTGACCTTTTATACTCTACGCAACTTGTACAGCATAATAATATTATTGAAACTAATACTAATACTATTTTTTATATTAAACCAAACATCCAGTAATAAACATTAAAAATTTTAATATTTTTTAACTATTTAATTCCTTCTTTAAATTTGAAAGGTACTTTTAGAAATTTGGATTTTTAAGAATTTGGATTTTAAACGACATAGCATTGCGAATTTGCATTTGAGAACAAATAACTTAAAATTGTAATTGTACAAAATAAAAAATAAAAACATAACAGAAAATTGTAACTACAAAATAAAAAATAAAAACGTAACAGAAAATTGTAACTACAAAATAAAAAATAAAAACATAACAGAAAATTGTACCTCCACGAAATAAAAAATAAAAACATAACAGAAAATAGTACCTCTACAAAATAAAAAATAAAAACGCAACAGAAAATTGTACCTCTACAAAATAAAAAATGTTAATTACAAAACTTGCTATTCGTTTACATTCGACAAAGTGCAAAAATTTCACGACACAGTTTTACGTAATTTTGTGTCCGCAACGAGGGTCCACCGTTGCAAATATTTTTCATACAACGAACAATTAACGAATAATTTATTCGAGCGAGATAAACAAGCTCGTATATATCTACCAATAAAATTAAGATTAAACTGGTTATTTATAGATTCGGAGTTTTATTCAAATCGTTCGGAATATAAATAGCTTATAGGATTATGAAATTTGTACAGTTGAATTGCTCGATCAAAAACAAAAAAACTCCGGTGGACCTTGTTTACAGGGGAAGATATATCATTCGGGGCAAACAAAGTTAAATGACACACGCTCGTTTCTCTGACAAGAGATTTTTCGTGAAGATATAAGTATAACAGACGCGGACCGATGAATCTGCTAGATAGCTTGTCGTTTAATAATGCTAATGGGATTTTTATCTCTAATTGGATTAGAGTTGTAGGAAAGTTTCGGTGCGTCGTTATAATATCTGTATTAACTTTTGAAACGTTATAATTGGGTCACGGTTGACACAGCGCGTTCGCTTTGCTACATAATTGCATTTTAATGCGAAAAGTAGAATGATTTCCGGCAATCCTTGCCTTCAATCTATTATTATAATGCGATTCTTCTGTACGAGAGGACAGGATTTTCCGCGAAATTTATTGCACCGCAATGAGGGATCAGAATCACCATTTATTCGATTAAACAATTCTGCAAACGATTCGTTAAATAATTCTTTTTACGGTAACCGTTTCAGATGAAAAATCGAGAAAATATCAACTAATACTGTAATATAACGCTGCGTCAGGTCATGCAAATTATACGCTATGATGCCAGGAGTTATAATGTAACGATAGATTGTCACACGTTTTAATGCCATGAGTCAATTCACCATTTACTGTGATGTCATGTATTAATTTATATAATGTTGTAATACCACATGTTAATATACCACTCATTGTGATGCCACATGCCGTGATGCCACCCGTAATACTACCACTCACCCTGATGCCACACGTGGTTACAACACCAGTCAAATTACCACTCGTCGTAATGCTACGTATATGTTGTGATATCACGCAATAGACTTATAATACTAAACAGTCGTCCGTCATGATGCCACGCGTTGCACTCTAAATTCTGATGCTGTGAAATGTATAATGGAGTGTTACAATATCACAAGTCATGTAATTGAACGTCCTGATATCAAATACTATAATAGAATACTATGAAGCCAAACTCTATATTCGAGCAAATTGACGTCATGTTCTTTACAACTCAGGCTTCACATCTTTGACAATCATGCTATGTATATAACTGTATATATCCCATCAGTTCTCATAATTTTGTACGGTTGCAGCATCACACGTATGAGTTCCAGAAGCAATACGAGTCTACTGTAGACAGCGTATGCCACAACGAAGTCAGGTAGTTCCACTATGACACAGAACGCGATCCTTTCTCCGTTGTTTCCCTGTCTCTTTGTTGAAAACTGTCCCGTCCTCTTTCGTTGGTCGTTGATCGGTCCATTCATTAACGACGTAATTAGCCGGTTGGCCTAATTGCCGAGACGGTAGCAAGTTTGCCCGCTAAACGAGTCGACGCGCTCGATTCGAGCTGGGTGTTGGTAGTTAACTAACTGGGCTGCCAGCAGGAATCCAGAAGAAACCGAATCGTGCCCCCCGTCAGATATTTCATTATCAGAGAAGCTTTTCTCGTTGACGTTTTGCTTCTTCGTCTTCGATATTTCATTATTGGGAAAACGTACTCCGTCGTGATTAAGGCCTTCCTATTTGGATGCCGGCGAGAGAATCGACGGCGAAACGGACGCATCGTCGTGATTTAATCATTTCTGGTATCGACGAATCCCACCACCCGATACTGTATTTATTGAAAAATGAAAAACAGCCGAGGGTTTAATAATCGACGACCCTCGGGAATCATTCGTTTGTATAATAAATTGAGTATCTTGTAAAATGAAATTTCTGTTCGATCTATTTTAACAGTTTAATGTTTCGCAAAGGTATTAATTGAAGCTGCTGCTGCATCGGTTATCTGCTGGATATCTTAAATAAGGATAATACCGTTATCGATTTATCGATGTACCGATAATATCGTTATCGATATATCAGTGTATCGATAACATCGTTGAGGTTAATGCCTGCGATTCGAGTTGAACCTAGTGTGTAATTTCACTAATCAAGCCTGGTTACTTTAGTTTGAACTTCAAACTTAACCTAACCTAATTCGATATGTTATTTTATCGTACAAATTTAATCTTCTTTCGAATGTAAACGTAATTTAACCTAATTTCAAGTGAGATTAATTGGATTTGAACGATAAAACTGTGGTGTTGAGGTTAAGTTAGGTCGGATCAAGTTAGGGACGTTTTATTAGATAAGATTAGAGTTGAGCTACTAAAAGTTAGGTTAGGGGATTTATTTAGAGCTAGTAGTATTTCAAGTTAGAGTAGGTTAAATTAGAAAAGAGTTAGGTTATTAAGGTTAGGACAAACATTTTTGCTATTTCAAGTTACTATATTTCATTATGATAATGTTCGATTATGTTAAATTAGGTTAGGTTGTATCACTCTAATATTCTCTCAAATTAGAATAGATTAAATTTGAGTAGGGTTAAATTAAAGGAGAGTTAGTTTACTTAGGTTAGATTAAATTATGTCTCTGCTATTTCAAGTTACTATAAATTTACGACAAGATAAATGTTCTCTCAAATTAGGATAGATTAGAATTAAGTAGGGTTAGATTGAAAGAGAGTTAGGTTACTTAGGTTAGGTTAAATTATGTCTCTGTCATTTCAAGTTACTATAAATTTAAGATAAGATCGGTTAGGTTAGGTTAAATTATGAATCCCCTATTTCAAGTTCACATTACGTCAAGTTCGGTTAGGTTAGGTTATATTAGACCAATGCTTTTTCAAATTACAATGGGTCTTATTTAAATAGGGTTAGATTAGAACACAATCTAGATTAGTTGGATTAGATCAAATTAATGTTGTCTAAAGTTAAAACAAATTAGATCGAAAGAGGGTTAAGTTAGTTTATATTTATGTTATTTCAAGTGAAAATAGGTTAGGCAATTTTAAGATCATAATAATCACATAATGATAATTATATGATTAATTAGGTTAGGAGTCATTTAAAGATTTGTTACGTTGAGTTAGATGATAGTGTTATCTCGAGTGAACATAGATTAGGTTATAATAAATCAAAGTTAATTGTACTATATTTGTATTTAATTAAACTAAGTTAGATTTAAGCCAATGTTACTTTGGTGTTACGTTATTTTACCTGGGTCAGGGTTAAACTTGTGCTAGATCAAGATTAGGTTCAGTTGATAACTTGTGGTTATATTAGACATGTTCAAGTCCTTGCGTTTGCTTTACTTAGACTAAATTAGGATATCATGATATCCTGATAATAAGCTGCTAGATCAATTTACCATTCAAATGTATTTATTCAAGCCTCCAAGATGATCTAACTTGACGTCGAACAAGAATCACCCGATAAAATTATCATGTACTTTAATCAGTTATGCATTTCAACTAGATGTTAACAATATCATCAGTATTTCAACAACACCGAATTGTCAATACTCATTGATAACATTATCTGCAGCAACATATTAATAACAACAGCAGTACAAATAATAAATCAAATATATCGTTTACATTGCTAATTTATCAGCCACCCGAAGAATAATTAATTCTTCAGAAACTTTTTCATTTATTTACATCAGTAAAATATAATTACATGAAAGTTATATAATTTTAAAGAAGAACATCCCTAAAGAGGATAACTTTCAAATGGGGATGAAATGTAAGCCCCAGATTATGATCACAGCGGTGTATAAACAATATATCAGTTAGGATAGAATAATTTAAAATTTATAATACAGAGGATAGGCAAGTGAACGCATAGTGAGATATGTATGAGCAAGGATGTCAGCTTGTTATAGTTAATTGCTAATCACGGTTCATTTACATAGGAAGAACGAAGGAACAGCCTAGGATATGAGACGTATGGTAATAACGTATGCATCCCGCTATTACACCGAATTTCCATGACGCTTTGATGCTTTTCTAAAACCAGGTCGTCATAAATTGTAATCCGACACTTGTTATTTTAATAATTAGTAGAACACAACCTTCACAAAAATATTAAAATTGTACACTCACTGATGAAACACGAAATCAAAATTTATTTGCATTTTATTGTAATATATACAATGTTACTGTAATATATGCATTTTACGGTAATGCGTGAATTTTGAATAAAATATCAAATATTTAACTTAAGGCTTGTATTCTAAATTTCTTGCAACGAAGATGAAAAGAAAAATCTTTAAAGAAGCTTCTTTTAAGTAGTTCGAAAACGAAACAAGAAAGCACTGAGAGGAATTGCTAGTGACAATGAATGGCTGCAGTCAGGCAGAGAGAATAGGGAGGGACATTTTCCCTATGGCCAGAACGTAACATCGTACTCGTAAAGTTTATGGCGTCAACAGTTTATACCATGAAGAAGACGGTACAGCGAAAGGGATGCGAAGAGTTGCGACTAGGGGTGGATTAGGTTTATTTTATCGTCTGTGAAATGTTGGTGCCGTTGGTTCCTCGATTCACCGAATCGGTGCATACGTTATCGACGAGATAACTGAGAAAAAGAACTAGACTAAAGAATCCATTGAAGAAATATTGATTTTATGCATGGATGTAGATAGTTGAAAATTCCTTTAAAATGTCTGAACAATTATTTCTTCTTCTTTTTTAATAGGGATGATGATCTTTTATTTAGCTAATTTCAATGTACTAGGGTTCTAAAGTAAATTATTTAAGTTTTAAAGCTTATATAAAGTACCTGAGTTTCAAAATATTAAACTGTTAATCTTCTTTAAGTACCAAACTTCCAAGGTTTCAATATTTTGCGGTACAAAATTTATAGTGTGCTAAAGACCCGATATTCTGAAGATGAAATTAGGGAAATCTTCTGAAGTCCTAGATTTTTCGGAGGTCTATTTCAAGGTACTCAGCTTGTAAGATCCAAAACTCAATGTTTAAACTTTTTTGAGTTCCAATTTTGCAAAGTGTTAATTTTCCAAAGTCTCAACATTCTAGAGTCAAAATTTATCAAGGTCCCAAACTTCCAAGGATACAATATTCCGAAGTTTGACTCTGAGTCCCAATCTTCCAAAGTTTAAATCCTTCAAAGTTCCAATTTTGCAACGTCTTAACTTATAGCCTATACATTCTAGAGTACCAATCTTCAAAGGATTCAGTATTCTAAATTTTAACTCCATCTAAGCCTCTATCTCCCAAAGTTCAAATTTTGCAACGCTCTAACCTTCAAAAGTCCCATTCTTCTAAAGATCCAATCGTTCAAAGTTCAAATAGTTCAAAGTCTCAACCTTGCAACGTTTCAACCACCTAAAGTCCCATCATTCCACAGTACCAACTTTCCAAAATTTCAATATTTCAAAGTCCCAATCTTGCAAAATCCAAATCATTCAAAATACCAATCTTCCAGGGTCAAAATATTTTATAGTTAAAATCTTCTACAGTCCTAACTTGCAGTTTACAGTTCCAATCTAGCAACGTTTTAACATTTTAAAGTTCCACTCTTTCAAAGTTCCGACCTTCCAAAATTCCAAAATTCCGAAGTCCCAATCTTGCAATGTTTTAATCTTCCAAAGTTCTACTCTTTCAAGGTCCCAACTTTCCATGGTCCCAATCTTGCAAAATTCAAATTATTCAAAATACCAATCTCTCAGGTTCCTAATATTCCACAGTTCCAACCTTTTAAAGACCCAACATTCGGAAGTCCCAATCTCCCAAAAGACCCAGCATTCCAAAGTCCCAATCTTGCAGTGTTTCAACCTTCCAAGTCCCAATATCCCCAATATTCACTCTTTCAAGGTGAACCTTCGAAGGTTTCAATCTTGCTAAATCCAAATCACTAAAAATACCAATATTCCACAGTTCCAACCTTCTAAAGACCCAACATTCGGAAGACCCAATCTTTCAAAAGGCCCAATATTCCAAAAACCCAAGCTCACAATTATTTAATTTTCCAAAGTCCCTTCCATTGTCCCAAACTTGAAAAATCTGAATATTTCAAAATTCTAATCTCCCAAACTCACAACATACCTAAATCTGAAGGATCACACATTTAACTTTTCAAAGTTCCAAAGTCATAAAGTTTCAAAGTTCCCTTAACGCATCTTATATTTCCCTAACTTGATGGCGAGATCCTGTATTTTGCTTCAAATTACATAAATCTTGTCCCAGGGATTTATCAGGATCGACCTCAGGTTGCAACAGTAATCGATTAATTCAACGAAATATTCTGGTTTGCTATCGATAAGATTGGTAGTAAATGGAATTACAAGGGATAACGGTTCGATCAAGTAACTCGTGTAATAAATTCAAGTAAGTTAAGGACATTTCGGCAGCCACTTGTATCGGGCTAACTTCTCCACCGCAGTTCTAACTTAACGATAATCCTGTTGGATTACCGGGTGCAACGGGTACCGGTTTTGTTCCATTATCGGAAACCATTGCCGTTTTATGAAGGGAATTTACGAACATTCGAGTACCGCTGCATGCTACTCAACGCGATCAGCTTGTTCGTTTAATTTATTACTCAAGATTAAATGGATGTTTAGGCGCCTCGGTAAAATATTTTATCTTACAATTCGCTTAATTGTATAACTGACTGCTACTGCATCAAATATTATATAATCAAACGTTGTGATACCAAGCATTATACATTCGATCGTTGTGATGCCACGAGTTATGCTTTACAATCGAATTTCGTAGAACTATGAAGTGCATAACAGAGTATTGCAATGCCACGGAAGGTAAATTAGAATGTCATGATGCCACATTCTACATAATCGTGTGCCATGATGCCAAGCGTTACATATTCGAGCGTCGAGGCGCTAATCGTTATACTTTACAATAAAAATTTGTAAAGCTACAAACTATATAACCGACTGTTGCAGTGACACGGTGTATAATTAAATCTCGTAATATCATAAACTTAATAATCGTGTGTTGAGATACTAAACGCTATGTAATCCTGCGTCGTGATGCCACATGTTATACTTTAAATTCGGTATTTGGGAAACTATAATGTGCATAACCTTGTATTGCAATGTCACCAATGGTACATTAGAATGTCATGATGTCAGATTCTACACAATCTTGTACCATGATGCCAAGCTATATACGAACGTCGCGCTGCATATTATACTTCATAACTAAGATTTGCAAAGCTACGAACTGTATAACTGAGTATTGCATTGTCACGAGGTGTACAATTAAATGTCGTCATATTACATACTACATAATCATGTGTTACAATTGTAGGAAGGCCTGGGATATTTAATGAACAAAAGTTATGTTGAAGAAAAAGACCTTTATTTGCCTCCAGTTCTTACGAGACTGACTATCGTCGAACGAAAAACGTTGAAAACCGTCAAAAAACAAAACGCCTCTAGCCTCATCGGCGCCCAACAATGTCCCTTCTTCCTCCCCGCGCCTACACCCGCCAGGGCCCATGGGACGGCCAACGGCACGGCACGGTGTAACCGCTTACACAATACTAAACAGTCGTGCGTCATGATGCCACGCGTTGCACTCTAAATTCGACATTTCTGAAGCTGTGAAACGTATAATGGAGTGTTGCAATTTCACGAATCGTATAATTGAACATCGCAATGTCAAATACTATATAATCTACTCCTATGAAGCCAAGCGATCTATATTCGAGCATTATGATGGTACACGTATAGCGATCTTTATAATAACACTAGTCTGACATCTTCTACAATAACGCTGTGTATATTGCTTTGCAAGAATATGTAGGCAGTGTGCATCTGTTGAAATGGAATTCGTTGTAGAGTATCTCGAAAGCAATTAGAAATTCAACGATACACGTTGAAATTGTTTGACTGCGGACAGCTAATGCAGGTTGGCGTGGTCGGAAGCCACGTTAGTGCCGGAAGTGGCTGTGGTAGGGGTAGAAGCTTACTTAACTCGAGTATCTCTCCACCTTTAACCTACTACTTCTACTGTTGCTATACTAACTTGCTCATTAATCCTTAATCGATGGTTTACTCGACGACTCGAAACAAGTTGAAGCAACTGTGCAGAATTTCAACGCATATTATTATGTATGCGTTGAATTCCTGTTATGGGAAAAGGTGGATTATGCCAGTCACTTAAGTAATAACGGTTAGGAAACTGAATTATAAAATCAAGTATTTAACGATGGTTGTAATATAAGTTTATTTATAAATTTGAACTGGGTAATTGTTGTTTGAATGATGGAGGGGAGATGTTCATAAATATTCAAGTACACAGATTTATAGGTCTTTAGATTTTGGGATTGTCAGAACTTTAGATTTTTAGATTTTTCAATTTTTCAATTTTTAGTTTTTTAGATTTTTAGATTTTTATATCTTTAGATCTTTAGATTTAGAATTTTAGATTTTTGGATTTTTGGATTTTTGGATTTTTAGATTTTCAGATTTTCAGATTTTCAAATTTATACAACTTCAGTTTTCCAAATTTTTGGATTATCAGATTTTCCCATTTTTGAATTTCCAAGCTTTCAATTTTTACATTATTAAATTTTGAAATTTTGAAACCTTCAACTTAATTCAATTAATTTGATAAATTATTAAATAAGCTCTAATAATTTATTTTTCTTCCAAATCCCAAGTTCCCACAATTAAATATAAACCCTAATTTATAAAATTATTTACAATTTTATTTACTATGCATTATTAATACACATACTATATTAATATCGTGAGAATTCAAAAATTTCTCAATACGAAATTTTGTATTCTCATAATCACGGGTGGAATGAGTATTTACGTAGATTCAAAAAATAAAAAAATGAATGATTAATTTAATAATCATGAAATTAATGATTAATATAATCAGAGAATTTTGATTTAATATCCATAGGAAGGTGGAGAAAGAGAAAGAGATTAAACGAGTTAATCTCATTACCGTTTCTAAACAATAACCTCGTTCCTTTATCCTCGATAGTTCTATTTGTCAAGCCCAATCTCTATCGTCTGTCGAGGAAATCCATTGTGTCGATTGCGTCGCGTGTCGTTGCGAAACAAAGCCATTCACCAGGTTTTCTTAAAGGCCATCGAAAACAAAGAGGGTGGAAAAGGAGAGAAAACGAAAATGGAACAGCCGAATGTCTGGTCCCAGAGATCCATTAACCTCCTGGAACTCGGCTCGTTCAGACTTCGACGATTTAAATTTCGTTTTACAGCTCTTCGCGTTTATATTTTTCCTATTTTCAAACCACCCTTTCACTGCTGTATTATTACTTCAAACGCTACTATTTATGCACCGACATTGCATTTCTCATTCAATATTTATATCCTATTTCATGCAGTATACAGGGTGACCAGAGAGGTTAGAACCAAAATTATTAAATTACAAAATTATTAATTATGGATGAAAAGAGTTTTGTATAAATTTAAGTTTAGTTGATATTGTTTAAAGCTATTTAGTTCATTTAAATTTTTGTAGAACATGTTTATCAAAGTTCAAATTTTGCAACGCTCTAACCTTCAAAAGTCCCATTCTTCTAAAGATCCAATCGTCCAAAGTTCAAATAGTTCAAAGTCTCAACCTTGCAACGTTCCAACCACCTAAAGTCCCATCATTCAGTACCAACCTTTCAAAATTTCAATGTTTCAAAGCCCCAATCTTGCAAAATCCAAATCATTCAAAATACCAATCTTCCAGGGTCAAAATATTTTATAGTTAAAATCTTCTACAGTCCTAACTTGCAGTTTACAGTTCCAATCTTGCAACGTTTTAACCTTCCAAAGTTCCACTCTTTCAAGGTTCCAACCTTCCAAAATTCCAATATTCCGAAGTCCCAATCTTGCAATGTTTTAATCTTCTAAAGTTCTACTCTTTCAAGGTCCCAACTTACCGTGGTACCAATCTTGCAAAATTCAAATTATTCAAAATACCAATCTCCCAGGTTCCTAATATTCCACAGTTCCAACCTTCTGAAGACCCAACATTCCAAAGTCCTAATCTTGCAGTGTTTCACCCTTCCAAGTCCCAATATCCCCAATATTCACTCTTTCAAGGTGAACCTCCGAAGGTTTCAATCTTGCAAAATCCAAATCACTAAAAATACCAATATTCCACAGTAATTTTGACATTATTCCAATATTAACATTTTGCCAAAAGCTTAATAATTTTCGTAAACTGAAAACAAGAAATTTGAGGCCCGCCATTTTAGGTTCCGCAAAGCTACTGTTAAAGTATGTTCTTGAAGTTGCGACGCCCAGTTGCTTGTAGCCTACAACATTTTTCAAAATACGTTTCATTTTGTTATTTAAATTTGTTGTATAATTCTTACTAAAAGTAATTTCTTTGCGAGCATCGGCTTTTGTTATACTCTTTGACTATTCTTCAGCTTTACCTTTTAACCGTTCATCCTCGAAAGTCTGGAGTCCAGTGGCCGAAACGAGTTAATCCGTTTATATTAACGCAATCCAGGGACGCGTGAAATCCGGTTAACGGAAGAGGCCAACGACAGAAGCGGAAGTTAGAATCGAGAAACTCATCCGGCGTTCTATTCGCCTACCACCTCGAGCGATCAATTTTTCAACCGGTCAATAGTCGAGTTCGTCTGGTTTTGAAGCACGAAATTTGCTCGGCAAGCTTGTACAAATGAAAGTGACAGTTCTGTCCGTGAAACGGAGAAATATTGCCGTGGCATAACGAACAGCTTCAACGGAAACGCGATCGTATAACTACAATAGTGAAATGGTTAGCTCTCGCGAACATTGATGAGCGTTGTAAGACTTCCGGAGAAAAATGGCGAATTGGGAGAATAGGGACGTGGAGATCGTTGATCTTTTGATGGACAATTTTGTGGATGATTTATAAATTTGGTAGTGGGAGAAATTGGAGCTTTGGGAAAGGGAATTTGAATTTGTTGTTTTGGGAAATTTGGATTTAAAGAAGTGTCGATTTGGGGAATTTGAGGTTTTGAGAAATGAAGAATTGGCTTTGGTGATTTTTGATCTTAGGTAATTTTGGTGATTTTAGGTTGATTTGGTGATTTTTGAATAGGGATCTTTGGAGAATTTGATGAAGTTTGGAATTCTAAAAATGTAGAAGTTTGAATATTTGAAATTGGAGAGTCTGGGGAATTTTGGAGATTTGGAGATTTGCAGAGTTGGAGATTTGGATTGTTGAAGAATTCAGGAAAATTTGGATTTTTGGAAATATAGAAATTTAGAAATTCGGAATCTGGGAAGTTGGGAAATTTGAAGATTTGGAGATTTGGGGACTTGAAGACTTGGAATTTTGGGAATTGACGATTTTCAAAATTTGGAAGATTGGATTACTAAGGAGAAAAATTTGGATTTATAGAAATACAGATATTGGGAAATTGGGGATATAGGGGAGTTGGAAAATTTGAAAATTTGAAGCTTTAAGGATTTGAGGACTTGAGAATTTGGAAATTTGAGAATTTGAGAATTTGGAAATTTTGGTATTTGAGGATTTGGAAATTTGGAAATTAGAAAATTTGAGAATTTCTAAATTTTGGTATTTGAGGATTTGGAAATTTGGAAATTAGAAAATTTGAGAATTTCTAAATTTTGGTATTTGAGGATTTGGAAATTTGGAAATTTGGAAATTTGGAAATTTAGAAATTTAGAAATTTAGAAATTTAGAAATTTAGAAATTTGAATTTTTGGAAATTTTTAAATTTCAAAATCTGAGAGTGGGAATTTTACAATTTAAAAATTCCAAAATTTTGCAAAACAGATATTTGACAATTTCTATTCAATGTTTAATTTTAAATAATTTCCAAAAATAAAGTCAATCTCCTAAGACCTAGTAAAAATGTAGTAAAATTCATCCTAAGTTAATAAAAAATGATCAAATTTATAAAAGTCACCGACCAACTTAAATTATAAACCATAATAAAGAAAATCCATAATAAAAATTTTCAATTTCACCATCTCCACGTTTCCCGCTACTGGGTCCCGATTGACCCAGTTCTAACTATCGAAGGTTATCCCTTGCACACCGTTATATCTTCTAAATTCTCGAATTTCGCTTGAAATTTGATATTCCAATATTTGAGATTCCTTCGTTAAATAAAATTTCAGCGCCTAAAGACCGTTACCTACGTTTCGTAGGTTCGGGTCAGGATTCACCCAATTCCGCTGTTCGAGAATTAACTTCCGGACAGCGAAACAGAGAATTTTCTGAATTTCCGATACATGAAATTCCTACGGCTAAAAAATGTTCCGTGTAAGTCGAGATAACAAAATTTCGCGTATTACCTTCTTTCCTTCGAATAACACGTAAACTGAAATAACTGAAAATATGGTGTGCCAGAAATGTAGGTTTTCGTTTAAAATTTGGATGGACCGTGTCCTCGCTTAGAGGGAATAATTATCAGCCATCTGCGAGGGAAGTTTGCTTTAGGAAGAGGATTTTGGTCGGGCTATGGCGAACGTTTTGCTTCGCGAGCAATATTTTATTCATTGAGATATTTGACTAGCTGAATTTATGAATTTAGTAGTCATGGCCGGTTGGTTTTAGCGGCTTTCAGATTTATTACTCTTCTGTTCGGATTGTACTTGATTAACGTGCCTCGGAAAACTTTCACGGAAGATCAATTAAGATAAGATTTGTCTGTCACTGCTATTCGCACGGAGCAACATCTAAAATTCATTAATTCAACCGATATCGTTTTCTGTTTCATGTATTGCAAAATGTTCGATTTTTCACTGACTCCGTCGCAGTTTCAGTCCATCAATTCAATCATGTATCATATAAATTATGTGTCACTTTAGTCGATTTTATTATACATTCATATTCAGAAATTTTTAATAAAAATGCAGTGATTCTTGTGATGAATGGTTTTGAATACAGTGGCAGTTGTGATACTTTTAATATATGAAATTATGTTAAAAATTAGCCTTAACAGGTACATTTCGTTGTTTGTTAAATGAGCAAGTTCTTCTTGAGGCCGATGTCTAGACAATTTATATTAAGAATATTGATAAATGTGTATAGAGACTTTTTCTACTAGCTACAAGCTATAAATTGATGTATCATAAGCACCATTTTATGATACTTTTATGTCAGGAAGTTGTATCAGACTTTATGCTTCAAAATCAATAACTGTACGACGTTATAAAACTCCATTGTCTGTTATGATCGATTGTCAGCCATTTTGTAATAAAAATATGAATGAAGAATTTACATGATCGTTTTCGTAAAGTTTCAAGCTTCAATTTAATATACCATAAGTGACATTTTGTATTACATAAAAATTTTATTATTTAAAGTACACATAGTACTAATGGTAACTGACTTAATCCCTGTTGAGGCCGATACCTAACAATTTTGTATTAAAAATATCGATAAAATATTTATATGGGCTTTTTCCTGAAGCTTTAAGCTTTAAATTGATATATTGTAAGTCTTATTTTGAGACTCCTTAGTGTCATTTAATCAGATTTTGTTCCAACATCAAAAATTTAGTAACAGAATTCTATTGTCTGTTATAATTGATAGCCAGCCATTTTGTAATGAAAGTATGAATGAAGTATTTATATAGGCATTTTCTTCATGCTTCAAGCTTTAATTTGATGTATCATAAGTGACATTTTGTGACATTTTTAAGTCATGAGAAAATGACAGAATTTGATCTACTAATGCATATTATTCTTGATATTAACTGATTTAATTTTTGTTGAGGCCGATACTTAGCTATTTCATATTACGAATATCGATGAAACGTTTACATAGGCTTTTTCTTAAAGCTTTAACCGTAAAATTAGTATACCACAAGTGCCATTTTGCAATACTTTTATGTCATGAAATTTAATAAAACTTTGTTCCAACATCAACAATTTAAAAACATTACAGAATTCTGTTGTCAGTTATAATAGATAGTCAGCCATTTTGTAATGAAAATATGAATGAAGTATTTATGTAGGCATTTTCTTCATGCTTCAAGCTTTTATTTGATATATCATAAGTGACATTTTGTGATATTTTTAAGTCATGAGAAAATGACAGAAGTTGATCTACTAATGCATATTATTCTTGATAGTAACTGATCCAATTCTTATTGAGGCCGATACTTAGCTATTTCATATTACGAATATGGATGAAACGTTTATATAGGCTTTTTCTTAAACCTTTAACCTTAAAATTAGTATACCACAAGTGGATTTTGCAATATTTGTATGTCACAAAATCGTTCCAAGGCTGTACGCGTTTTTTATAAATGAGATGTTTGGTTCACAGCAATCTAATATGCAGCTGCATAATATCACTGTATTCAAAAGAAACTCGCGGAAGTCCAATTATTTTCATCAATAGCATTTTTCATGAAAACGATTTCCTGCTCGTGATGAAAGGTACATTTGCACTCGACCTATCCTACCTTGAAAATCTTATTTCTTGGGATTGACATCTGTTCCCTAAATTGAAGGAAGTTCTGTGAGAAGGAACGTTTTGAAGGTTTAAATGCCGTAAAGAAGACTGTAAATCGAGGCGTCGAGGCAACGCCTTCGGAGTTTCATCGGAATAAGTGAAAAAAGTTGGAGTTTTCCCCGATGAAATATGTGTGTTGACCTAAAAATGTTGAGCAAACGCTAGAAAAGAAATGTTCGAACGTTACTTTCTTGAATCTTCACGGTGTTTACCGTCTGCTACGAAAACTGTTTATCATTACTTTTTCATCCGTGTAAGCATTTAAGTGAAAATACCTAAAAAGCACATTTTTTTTATCCGTACACTTTACAAATACCATTTCGTTATCACACAATGATGAATGAGCAGCGATGAATTATGGATTCCGACACGTGGAAGGTGTGAGACAGTTTTATGGCAGGAAAGTATCTCGAAATGGCTCTTATGATATCTCAATTTTAAGGTTAAAACCCGATAAAAATCGCTATATAAAAGCATCATCGATTTTCTTAATATAAAGTGCTTGGCTGTCGGCCTCAACGAATGGATCGAATAGCGACCCAATAGCTACGTTAACTTCATACTCGATTTCATGAATGAAAAGTATCTCCAAATGGCACTTATGGCATATCGAATTAAAGCTTAAAACTTGACCAAAATGACTATTTATATGCACCTTTCTAAATTTCAATATGAAATGGCAGATCAATTGTAACAAATGACTTGAGAAATCTATAACATGAGATTTTGATTGTACTTAATGAATATTATAGTTAATAATACTAACGGAGATATGATGGTAAAAGCACTTTATATTCTTTTCTTTCATAACAAGTTTCGTAAATGATCTGAATGCGGAAATTAATCGACAGATCCGATCGCATTATATTAATTGAACGAACGTTTGGCAAACAAATGGAATTAGATCGTGTGAGCAAGTTTCTCTCTGTTCGACGTTGAACAAAAACGAGAACACAGAACGGAAGTCGTTTCTTTGCTGCCCCTTTGTCACAGAACGGTCGATCGTCCCTTCGCGTTTCACCCTTTTTCCCCTTTGTTTTTATCCAGCCAAGATTAATCCTTTCATTCCGTATCTCGTCCACGGATAAATAACCGGTAAAACCACTTTCGCTATATTTTCCTCTTCAAAATTTGTCCTCTCGTGTTTCCATCGTTCCCTTTATTCTTAATGGTAACTTTAATCGCACGAAATTCCGTTTCATGGTTCAATTCGAAACTTCATCGAGTTTACGAAGTTTATCATTTGTAAAATAGACGTTGATAAAAATGATAATGTTGATATTTGTTCGGTGAATCTAAACAGTTTGATATCCCCAGAGGAAAAGTAGGAATTACATTGGAGGTTTGATTCAGTTATTCAGAAACATGAGACGACACTCAGAGTTTCTTCTGGCCAGCGTACATTTTATCATTCACCTATCATTTCGAGGCGAAAACTGGAGGAAAAGTATAAAGAAAGGTATCGAAACGACGGAGACAGTTACGCACGCCCTGTCCCCGAGTTTTCCTCTTGGGCAACTCGTGTCGAGTTTCTTTCGACGAAGCCAGCTGGAAGACAGTGAAACTTTCCTTTCGTGATGCTGAAGGAAAATCGTCGACTTTCCAGACGACGCTCAGCGTGCTTCGAGAAGATACGTAAACCCAATGTATGCCCTTCGAAAATATTTGCATTGTTTATCTCAGGAAGGGCCAATTTCATCCTTCGAGTTACGACGAAAACAAAATTCGATGCTTTTTCAACTGACAACTCTACAATCTCGTACAATTTTTAGTGCAGGAATTGTAGAAAGAGTTCATATAAACCTTTGGAAAGAATTTCGTCGACTTAACATAAAATAGCTGGGTTGTGGCCTCAATAAGGATTGCATCTGTTCCTATAAACAATGTGTATTCCTTAAGTAGGTTAACGTCTGTCACAATTTTATAACTGAAAAGGGTTGTAAAATGACAGTCATTCGACAACAAATTGAGATGTCAAGCTTTATGGAAATGACCATGTAAATGCATCATTCAAATTATTACTAGAGAATAGTCGATTTTTTGTAACAAACAATGGAATTCTGTAATATTGCTGAATTGTCGATTTTGAAACAAAGGCAATTTTATGACATAAAAGTAACGCAAAATGGCACTTATAATATACTAATTTTAAGGTAAAAGCTTTAAGAAAAAGCCTATAAAATCATTTTATCGATATTCTTAATACAACATGAGTAGGTGTCGGCCTCACAAGGATCAGTTTTCATAAGCAATAATGTATGCACATTCGATAAGAAAATTTCTAATATAATGTCATGACTTAAAAGTAACACAAAATATCACTTGTGATATATCAAATTAAAGCTTAAAGCCTAATGAAAATAATCACTTAAATGCTTCATTCATATTTTTATTACAAAATGGTTGACAATCATTTATAACAAGCAATGAAGTAATATTGCTAAATTGGCAATTTTGAAACAAAGTCTGATAAAATTCTGACATCACAAATTACGATACCTTAATTTTCAGTTTAAAACTTTAATAAAATGTCTATGTAACCATTTTACCAGTATTCTCAACACAAAATAGCTAGTTAGCACTTATAACAAACAACCACTTTTGAAGGATATAGTCTGATGCAATTTCATGACATAAAAATATTTGAAGAAACTTGTAGTACAAAAAATGAAAGTGCTTAATAAAACTAGCTATGGAAATGATTCATCAACGTTCTTAAAACGAAAACATTCAACATTCAACATCGCTAAAACATTCAACGGTTCGGTTTTCATTTCAGTATTCGATGCCTTAGAAAGCACTTCAATTATCAGCCATTTTGTACGTATCATTCATGCAGCCATTTTCTTTCAGCTTCAATATGATATATCACAAGTACTGTTTCGCAATACTTTTATGTCATCAAATCAGGTTAGACGTTAGGTACTTAACACAGTACATTTCACCGTTCCCATTAATTGGTACATCGCTTTGAAGCCGATAGCTATCCACTTTGCACGCAGAATATCAACGAACTGTATACACACTCTTATTCCTTAAGCTTCAAGCTTCAAATCGCCATACGACAAGTATAACTACACGAATGTTTTCTGCCTAGAAAACATAACGAACTCTTAACGTTTGAAAAGCAACGTGCAACTAACGCTGTAATTAATACCAAAAAGATTAACAAGAAACGTTAGAAATAATTCACAGAACGTTTGCGGCATCACACAAGGTTTAAACTTTACACAGCCATTTTGTCGCGTAACCGTAGCAGACTCTTTATGTTTGCAGACCGTAACATTTAACACGTTCAAACACCGTTACGACCTGAAATACGATCATAACATCTAGCAACACCCTGTATATTAAAGTTGCAGCAGTCACAAACGAGATTTTCGCACGAAATCAGCTACTAGGTCGTAGCTACGTGGCTCGAACTCGTTAAGGGTGATAGGTGGTTGCGTCGTCGGAAAATAAGGAACCTGGAGCGAAGAAGTCTCGGGGAAGATAGTTGACAAGCACGGACCAATCTCCCTACGGGATCGTTCAGCCATGGTAGACGATCGTTGTCGAGAATAACGAAGATTAAAGTGGACAAAATCGATGAACGGCGTCGAAACAACGACGAGGAAGAATATTCGAGGGAGTTCGCGACGAACGGATGTCGTTAATGTTAACAAACGTGATTTCGTTGGAAAATTCAAGTTTCGTAATTACGCGACAATTACCGTTCGGACCCGTGTCGTGGAATCTCGTTCGGTTTTAGCTGCACTCGAGACGCTTTTATTACACGTTGGATTAATTTTCTCGCAGGAATAACTGGAGCTCGGCTCTTTGACGATATTTAAAAGCCAGTTACCGTACGCGAAAAGACTCGGATACTTTGTCAATTGTTTGACACACCAAGCTTATTCTGCGGAACCAATTTACTACGCAAGAGGATTTCGAAATATCGCCTGGCATTTTTCAAGGTAATGCGACGTAGAGGGATGAGCGACGACGCCCGCGGGGGTGCGGTGCACGCATGTGTGATGCTCACTCGCGGCCATCACCGGTGAGCCGATTTTTCATTTCGAATATTTTTATAGATACGTACGGTTTTTAATGATTTCGGAAATTTGAAACTTTTTCACTTTTTATTTTCTGATTTATAAAGTTTATACGATTTTCGGGTAGAGAAAGCTTTTAGCGTTCTAAATTGGAGGCTTTTAAAATTTTTAGACTGCACTTTTTACCATTTTGGATTTTAAACAAATTTCTAAATTTCAAGGTTACTATTATGTTTGAAATTTTTAATGCATTTATAAATGATCAATTTATCAAACTTATAAATTCACAAATTCACAAACTCACAAACTCACAAACTCACAAATACACAAATTTAGATACGAAGAAACTCAGAAATTCCAAAATTTAACAATATAAAAATTTATAAATTTGAAACATAAGTAATTGGATAACTTACAAATTTAAAAATAAAAAGCGTTGAAACTCAAGAAGTAGTGACGTTCGACAGCTTCGTTGACGATAGAAATGTAACTAAAGTAAGATGGACAACAGTGGAAAACGTTTGTTTGTTGAAGAACGTGGAACGTTAGGACTCATGTCAGACCGTATCGACTTCGATATTGAAAAAGACCGATTGCTCTCAGTGCTCGTTAGTTACTGTCGTTGGCAAGTAGAAAATCACAAATCGTCGTCCAGTTGAGACGCCACGATGACTAATAGCTCCTGTCCATTCTGCTGCTTGCACGATATACCATCGAACGGAATGGATTTTTATCTGGACATTCCACCTTCGCGATAAAGGAATCAATTCTTTGAATAAGAGAAATTGTAATAACAACAAAAGCAATATTTTTTCAATTTTAATATTATTCTGTGAACATAAAGGATAAATTGAGATCCTAGAAATCATAAGATGTCAAGTTTATTGGCCTCATAATGCGGTATTAATTTCTACAGTATACTATAAGTAGTTAAAAAATTTGAGTTAAAACTGTAAATGTATTGCAAAAATGTATCTGTGATATGTGGTATTCAAGCTTAGAGTATGAGGAAAATGACTATGTAAATGGTTTATTCGAATTCTGCGTTTGAGGCAGTTAGTTGCTGGCCTCAAAGTAATGTATCGGGTACTATGAACAGTAAAACGTATTGTGTTAAGAACTTAACGTTTAATATGATTTAGTGATATAAAAATGTTTTAAAACAGCACTTGTGATATATTAAATACAAGCTAAAAGCTGGAGGAAAAGACTATGTACATGCTTTATTGATACTCTTGATATAAAATGCATCAAGTGTACCAGGATTCGGAGATATCAAAGTTTTAAGGTTTTAAGGTGCTTTATGGTGATGCTGTATCAAAATCTGGTAGTTTGAAGATATCAAGATTTCATGGCATTAAGTTCTCAAGTTCGCAAGATATGAAAGCATCAAGGTACTGAGGCACGTGGTAACGTGATGCCGTGCTACAAAGATTATGAGGTACTACAGAACTATTCCCTTATGATCCTGCTTTATCAAAATCTGGTGGTTTGAAGATATCAAGATTTCATGGCATCAAGTTCTCAAGTTCGCAAGATATGAAAGTATCAATGTACCGTGATGCCAAGCTACCAAGATTGTGAGGCACCGCGAAACCATCGCATCAAGGTATCACATTACAAAAGTATCAAATAATCTCGGACTAATACCAAAGTACCAAGATTTCCCGCATCTCAACGTCCCAAATATATATTAAAAGTGTCAAACGCAGGAAATCGCGAAAACGCGCAGGTGTATCGATTTCATCTTTCGTGAAAGTTCAAGAAATATTCCGTCCTGCGGAAACGCATTATAACTGTATACAACTTGTAGAAAGAAACGTTGAGAGTAGCTTATCCCGAAGTGGCACTTTTTATACGATTTATGCATCACGTTCGTGATCGGGATAATAGTTCGCGGATAGAATACGTTAACCCTGAAGGAATCATGATCGCCATTGTCAGAACGCTGCCTTTCCGCCTACAAGAACGATTCGTTCCCTTCTGACCTCTTTAAGGTGTCCACTGAAACTTCATCTCGAAACGACAGCACGGGATGAAGAATCATGAGATCGGCGAACCTTGGAAGATTGGCCTTAAGCCTCGAATAAAAGCCGGACGGGCTGACGATCGCCCAGACCTGACAATCTTCCCGCCAAAAGTTTATGGTCTCGTTCGGGGCTGCTCCTATTGCTCGGACATTTTTCCTTCTGCGCGAAATTAAGGAATGCTCGGGAACAATTTTCTGTGATGCTCGTTCTGGGAGAGCACTGGGTTTCGTGTGCTGTTACCAACGATATCGTGTTGGAACGAAAATGAGTGTCAGGAGATAAACGTTTGACCACTGCTTAAATTCGTAGCCTGATTTTGGTGCTCTTTTCAGTTGTGAATTTGTGGAGTGGGAGGGTTTGGTGATTTGGGAGGTTGTAAATTGAGGATTTTGAGAATTTTGGTATTTTAGGATTTGGGGATTTTGGGAAGGGTGGAGATTTGGGGATGTGGAGCTTTGAGGATTTGGGGTTTAAGGATTTAGGGATTTAGGGATTTTGGAATTTTAGAATTTTGGAATTTAAGAATTTAAGAATTTAACGATGTAAGGATTGAATAATTTAGGGATATAGGGAATTAAATATTTAGGGTATTAGAAATTTTGGGATTTGGGAATTTTGGGATTTGGGAATTTTGGGATTTGAGATTTGGGATTTGGGAATTTTGGGAATTTAGGCATTTTGGGATTAAGGAATTTGAGATTTGGGAATTTTGGAAACTGAGAATTTTAGGATTTGGGAATTTTGAGATGTGGAAATTTTGAGATTTGGAAACTTTGGGATTTGGGGATTTGGGAATTTTGGGATTTTGGGAATTTTGAGATTTGGAAACTTTGGGATTTGGAAATTTTAGAATTTGGGATTTGGGAATTTTGGGATTTGGGAATTTTGGGATTTGGGAATTTTGGGATTTGGGAATTTTGGAATTTTGGAATTTTGGTAATTGGGTAATTTTGGAATCTGGGAATTGTGAGATTTGGGAATTTAGGAATTTCAAAAATTTGAGGATATAAAAATTTCGGATCAAAAATTCAGGAATCTAGGAACACGATAATTTAGGGATTTGGAAATTTAGAAATTTGAGGATCTCTAGGGATTTGAGAAACTAGAGATTTCGCAATTTAGAGATTAGCAAATTTAGAGATTTGGGAATCTAGGGATTTTAAAATTTAAGAATTTTCCATCTCAAGAATTTTTTAATTTATAAATTTGGAAATTTAATAATCTTGAAATTTAGAAATATGAAAATGAAAATTTTTTAATTGTCAAATTTCTAAAGCTTCATATTTCCAAATGTGCAAACAAATAAATTACTGAATTTCCAAATTTTTTAATTTCCAAATTTCCAAGTTAATAAATTTCCAAATTTACAACTAATTCAATTTTCAAACATGCAATTTTTAAAAGTACCAAATTTTTGAAAATTTTTAAAATCTATACGAATTTCCTAAATCTATCGATAATTTCCGTATAAGAACCTTATATCTCTATTATTAAAAAATTCAACAATTTACAAAATGGAGTATCCACCCATCGATTATCCAGTTTCCCTCGCGCCTTAAAACTCCCGTCGCCTCACAAACATAAACGGCGCGAAAAAAAAACGTTTCTCCTTGCATGGTGTTTACTCTGAAACCCAGCTAGTGCGTTCCTATAGTTGACAGAAAATATTTGAACAGCTGGCACGGAAAACGCAGCGCAGCATCGTTTAATCGATTCTTCCATTACGGTTGCGGCGAACTGCGCGAGACGCAAGAAGTGGCGCGCGCGTGAAATTGCATTACGCCCGAGGAAATGCGGCCGCGACTAGCGCGAAAACTCGCTATCGGCTTCTCTGTTCGCGTACGAACCGGAAACTCGGCTGCAAACCGAGAAGTTTCTCGCGAATCGGTTCCCGATGTCTCGCGACGGGGCTTTCGAGCGTGCACCGACGCCCGGCGTCGCGACGCTCGCGCGTGCACGCTCTCCGTTTATTGGCTCCGCTTGTTTAGACAGGAATTCCGTAGTTACGTATCCGCCTACGATTCGTAGACGACGGTGTTTATCTTGCGACACAAAGGAACCCGGAACTCGACGAACGGTAAACACTCTACGATAGGGTGATATTGTCGCTCGAAATAATTGATACGCTTGTCAACATTGTATCGGGGAAAGTTCGGTGTGATTAACACGTTGTTTGTGATCGCATTTGGGACAATTTGTAGGAAGTAAAAGCTTAACTGCGGAATTTTCAGACGGGATTTATGAAATCGACTCGTTTCACGTTGAAAGTTCAAACATGACAGAAAAGTAGTTTAAAATAGGGCTTATGGTGTATCGATGTAAAGCTTAAAGCTTCTTTAAAAACTTTACAAAAGTATTTTGATGATATTTCTAATACAAAATTGCTAGTTGTTGGCCTCAACTGAATTAATTATATGCTAGAATTTATGAAATCGACTCATTTGACGTTCGAGGTTTGAAGATAATTTCATGACAGAAAAGTATTTTAAAGTAGGGCTTATGGTGTGTCAATGTAAAGCTTAAAGCTTCTTTAAAAACCTTGCAAAAGTACTTTGTTGATATTCCTAATACAAAATTGCTAGTTGTCGGCCTCAACTGAATTAATTATATACTAGAATTTATGAAATCGACTCACTTGACGTTCAAGGTTTAGAAATAATTTCATGACAGAAAAGTATTTTAAAAAACAACTTGTGATGTATCAATGTAAAGCTTAAAGCTTCTTTAAAAACCTTCCAAAAGTATTTTGTTGATATTTTTAAGAAAAAATAGATGGCTGTCGGCCTCAACGAGCGATAGCTAACTTCATGTGCATAATGAGATCGACTAAGTAGGATAACTTCTATTAACATTTCATGACTGAAAAGTGTATCCAAATATCATACATGATGCATCATTCTGAAGCTCAAAGCTCTAAACAAAAGCGTACGTAAATGTTTCATTGATAGTTTTAATACAACATGGCTGCTTATCGACCACATATGATGTATCCATTATGTATGTTACCTTCTACCACGACCTCATGACTTACAGTATTACAAAATAGCACTTATGGTACATCAATTTAATGCTTAAACCATACTAAAACTGACTTATATAAAGGTTTTATCCATATTTTTCATTCAAAATGGGTACTTACGTTTGTAGCATTCGGTGTACTATTCGTTGAGATCGATCACTAGATATTTTGCATTAAGAATATCGATTAATCACTCCCATAGCCATTTTCACGAACTTCTAACCTTCAATTCAGAATACCATAAGTGCTACTTTATGATATTTTTAAGTCACGAAATCGCGTTCGAAGTTAATCTATGTGATGGATACACGTAATTGTTCGTAACAGATCCATCATTCGTTGAGGCCGTCGACTAGCCACTTTATATTAAAATTATCAACGAAATATTTCCATAATCACTTTTTTCAAGCTTTAAACTCTACATTGATATACCATAAGCGTTACTTTGCAATACTTCAATGTCGTGAAATCACGATGCAGTTTCACGTTGCCACTTAATCAGATGCAATTTTCAGAATCAACCGACTAAAGTACCCGCTATTAATTTACCGCGAAACAGAAAAAAAGGCACTCGCGTATTCGGTCGTCGACGTGCAGGCAATTATTTACGATATAAAATTATGAATCTTTGCCAGCGATCTCGAGTGCCTGCAACGAACCAATTAACCGTTCGTTCGTTGAAAATTCAAATCGGCTTTCGACTAAGCCCATGAATCGCGGGCAACCGTCTTATTATTCAAATCATACAGCGAGGAATCTCCGTGGCCGGTATTATTGCTGTCACGGTAAGTGATTCATAAAACCGGAATATAACTGTTGGCTCGGGACGAAATCCGCTCGGATTGTCGGCCAACGTTCCTGAAACGCTCTTTCTCTGTCTCTTCGAGATCCACGATAGAACAGACTCCTCGTCGAATGTAGGCCGATCTAACGCGTCGATAAACATGTACAATGAATACAACGTGTTCCAACCAGCTATCTCGAAATAATATCTAGCCACGCAAACACCGGGTTTCCGTTTCAACGGAATCAAATCGTATTTGTAATATTAATACCAGCTAACTAATTACTCATCCAACGGCAACTTTCGATACGCAAACTGCAGATGAAGTTTCCTCACCGGAATGTAATCGTTCGAGCAGAATTTATTCGATGTAACGACGTGGAGAATCCGGATCGCGGGACAAAGGATATCCTTCCATCTTCTCGGTTTTCCTGTGCTCACGTTTTCCGATCGCGGGAAAAAATGAAATTACTATTTACAGGTTGTTCATGGAAAATAAGCGAATTTTAAGTCGGATAATGGGGCAACCGTGTTTTGTAATTGAACGTAAACTCGAGTCGTAAGCTTATTCTTATTAAGGTTACCGGTATTTATATCGATCCGGAGCTCAATTATTTCGACTTCGTAAGATTATGAAAGTTCCCGCTGCTTCGTTAGGCGTCTTATTTAAGGAAGGATGAAACCTCGGAGCGATGCAAGTTTTTTACTCTAATTAGAAGACGTACAATTAGCTTAATCCTTTCACTACGGTAGAATTAGTCGGGAAGGTCTACCGCAACAGAGACGGATAAACCACGAGTGCACACTTCGTTGCAGGCGAAATTTAAGCCTGCTACTTTGCTGCATCGTGCAATTTATCATCTTGATGCAGATTCTGTTGTATCTCTGTTTCCGAGTACATATTGTTAGAAACACAATTAAACAATTGGTAACATAAACTTCAGTAGGAAGCTTCTTAACAAGATCGTTCGCAACTTACGGGCTGCGATACGAGAAAAACTCTAACGTCGCTTTATGATTGAAAAAGGGGTAAAGTGACACTTGTAATATACCGAATTAAAGCTTAGAACTTCAGGAAAATTACTATGTAAAAGGTTTATCGATAGCTTTTATACAAAATGGCTAATCATTGGCCTCAAGAAGCAATGCGTCAGTCACTAAGAACAAATACGAGCTCAAGTAGCCAAACTTCTCTTCTAATTTCATGACTGAAAAGTATCATGAAATTGCACTTGTAATATGTCAAATTAAAGCTTAGAACTTCTCGAAAGTAACTGCATAAAAAGTTCGTCGATAGACTTGAAACAAAATGGTTGGTCACTGGCCTCAAGAAGCAACGCGTTAGCTACTACGAATAATGATACCTGCTCAAGTAGCCAAACTTCTAGTCTAATTTCATGACAGAAAAGTATCTTAAAATGGTATTTATAATATACCAACTTTAAGCTTGAAGCTTGTAAAAAATGACCACATAAATGCCCCAGTAGTTATCCTTAATAAAAAGCAATCGATTATTATCCTTAATGATCAGTTACTATAAACGGTGATATGTAACAACATGGTTGTCTAACTTCTGATATTTCACGAAAGAAAACGGTATCAAAATACGGCTGAAAGATCAATTTAAAGCTTGGAGCTTGGTGAAAATTATTACATAAATCCACAAGCGACTGTGCTGTTTGTATGAAGCTACGTCTTCGCTAAAGCAGCGAGCAGAAACTTCTTGTTGATATTTCATGTTTTTCGGAGAAGTTGCCACTTGCAGCTAAATGTGTTCCAGGTTTCCACGTGTTTCTGTTGCTCGCAAACTGTGCATTGTTCCGGTTACTTGTTTCCATTTGGTTGTTGCTTGTTTCTATTTAAAACGGTAAACATCGAAGGAAAGTACGAATCGCGTAACAATACATCGCAATACCAATAAATGTTCTTTTACTCTGTACACATCGACGTTAACCCAATTTGCAGATTATTGTATTGAAACGGTATAATAACCTAATTATTAATATTTTAAAGTGAATACCGTAGGTCTGTATTTAAGAAAGAAATGTCTTTTTGTTTGTTATTTAAACGTTATGTTTCACACCGCTGCGAGTTTTTATCATCTCTGCTTCGTTGCAATCGCATTTCTCGTTTCTTTCTTTACCACTGATTATGACAAATGCTGGAACTACAAAGAGCAAATCTTTTTCAGTTATCATTTCAAGCTCGAAACAAATTAGCTGCTACACTCGAGCGTGGACAACTACTTGCCAAGAACAAATGGATGTTGTGAAACAAAACCTAAATGTCGCTCGGATTATGTTGCCTTACCGTGGACAGAATGCTCCTACAAGTTGGTACTTGTTGGACATCTTCTGAAACGTATAGCAACAACTGACGACAGAATGTTTCTCGTTCTTGCTTTTGCAAGTACACAGCTTTAAACCGAAACAAAGCCCAAACTGTGGTCGGATAACATTGCTTCAATGTGGACAAGATGTTCCTACAACTTGGTATTTGTTGAACACCTTTTGAAACATTCAGCAACAACTACAAAGGAATGTTTATCGCTGTTGCCGCAACGAGAACACAGCTCAACGTAAATCTACATGACTTCCTGGGTATTTATTTCGTTACCCTGAGGAATTTGACGCGGGTTAGGCCATGGTTGCTTTATTATTAAATGCCTATAGAACGAGGACATTATTTCACGTTAAATGAGTAGTTGAGTTGTGGGATGCAAATTTTAAGTAGTCATTTTATTTATATCCAAAGTCCAAATATTATCCCTGTTAACAAAATAAATACACATGAATTCATTTTTATACAAAATGAGTAATTGGCAATTATAAGAAAGAATAACAATAGATCACAGATTTCAGGGTGTGGAAAGTCCGAGACGATTTCATGACAGAAAAGTATCTTGAAACGGGACTCATTGTATGTTAATTTGAAGCTTGAAACTTCAGGAAAATAACTGTGGAACTGTTTCATTGATATTTTTAACAGAAGATAGTTGGATAGCGGCCTCACAAGGCAACGGATCTGCTATTATAAACAGTAATATGTACTTAATAGGTATATCAAATTCTAAAACAATTTCATGACTGAAAAGTATTACAGAATATCACTTACAGTACATCAAATTGAAGCTTGAGAATTGAGAAAAATGAGTATGTAAATACCCTACTCATGCTCCTTATAGAAGATGTCTGAATTACACCAAGCAATGATGACTCAGCAGCGAATTATGGATTTGGAAACGTAGAAAGTCCAAGACAATTTCATGACAGAAAAATATCTTAAAATGATACTTATGGTACGTCAATGTAAACGTTAAAGCTTGCAAAAAATGACTACATAAGTGATCCATTGATATTCTTAACTTAAAATTGCAGTTTACCAGCCTCAACGATTAATAGTTAAGCTATTACAAACAGTGAATCTACCCATACGTAGGCTAATTTCTCGCAATATTTCACAACAGCAAACTGTATCAAAGCACGGCTTATAGTACATGAACCTGAAATTTGAAGTTTCACGAAAATGAATACATAAATTCACAAGCAGCTGCTGTTTGTATAAAGCTCCGTCTCCGTTAAAGCACGTTAAACGCATACCCGAGTAACCAGTTATGGGTGCAAATGTTAAGTAGTCGACCTACTTTAACCCAAGGAGTAAACATCATTCAAGCCGGGAACACACATACTCATGAACTAGTGTATTACATTGACGGCGACACGTTGACCCACACGGTCGCGTTACCCTCGATGCGGGAACAAGAAATCCAGGCAGTAGTCGAACCGCGATATTTTCACCTCAGAAGTAATCGGTGATCACCTCGCAGCATATGGCGGGCATAACTGTAACGATAATTGTTATTGCGCTCGTTAACACATCGACTCAAAACGGATCGTTCGTGTGCGGGAAAGTAGCGAACGCCTGTACGGGAGGAGGATTAACAATTCCATCGGTGTTAAGAGTAGTTCGAGCGATGCACAAACCATCCACCGAACCGAAGCTCGATTCAATGAGCCGACTAATTTAATTTAAGGTATCTTCCACGACGCACACCTGCATCTAACGTCCTAGCGTCTTACATGGGTCAAAATCCGGGACATACACGATACCAAAACTCGAGGAGCAACGACCTTCGCGTGCATCGTACAAAAATAATCGCGACTCTCACGGTCGAATGCTCGACCGGTTAATCCTATTACGACCTGTCGGGTCGTTTTCGGTCCGCTGCGACTTTATACTCCCGAAAGCTTCGATACGATCAAAAGTATATAACGAATCAAGAATGGTACGATGTCAAAAAAATACCTTGAAACAGTTAGGTCTGAGCTTTACAAAGATAGAATTTCACGATAGAAAAGTAAAGATACGTCAATTTAAAGTTTAAAGTTTGGAGAAAGTGACCACATGAATGGCCCATTAATATTACGAGCACAAAATGGCTGGTTCCTCGTTGAAACCAACTGGGCGCAAATATAATTTCACGCCAGACTTCGCAGCAGCAACAAGGCCATAATATCGCAACGTAGGAAAAGAAAGCACCGAAAAAAGAACAGTAACTACATGGAAACGCATCTGGCCATAGTGTACAGAAGGGAAAAACGAGGAACAAATGGCAAGAAGTTGTTCCGAAGGAAAAATTTCTCAAACTTTCATCTCCCTCAGGTTCCAAGTAGTTAAGTAGAGTTCGCTAAATTCCTCGACAAGCTTCCCACCGTGGTTTCTCCTCTTTTGTTCCAGTTAACGACCGATAATAAGGGATCGAAATTGGATTAGTCTCAAGGAAACGTTCGAAAATAGTCGAAGATAAATTTAGGTTTTCATCAAATTTAAACCCCATAGATTGCTCTCACGGAGCAGTTTAACCTGTTCGGGATAATAACGTTGCTTTTCAAACATTTTGTATCGTGGACCGATGCGGCACGGTCGAATTGGACCCACGGCTTCTCCCCGAGTAATCAAATTATCAACTAGCAGCACGCGAAACGCTCGCTTTATTTCACTGGGTCTCGTTCCGATTATGGCGTACCTCACCAGGGACCACTTAATTAGAGGAAACAATGGTTTGTTTAATCCGATTGCATAAAATGAACGTTGATTCGACCGTTGCCGAGCAAAACAGACAGTTTCCGGGCAAGTGTTTCCGAATCGAGATTGGTCGCGTGGAAAATTTAAGGATCTCCGTTGATCGTAAACGACAGTTGTATGTCTCGTGGTGACGCGTTGATGAGTTCGTCTGATTATAATTGTACTGATATATTGGTTTTGTGATTGGTAGAATAGGTTATGTACGTTCGAAAAGGGATAGGAAGAAGGATAAAGTATTAAATAAATTAGATAAAATATTTAGGTTGCTGAATAAAGTACCTTTGGTAAGGATGAGTGTAACCGAAGAGGTCTATGTAGTTTCAATTTTGCAGGATTCGGAATGTAAATTTGTAGACTTTTGTAATTAAAAAATTGTTCAATTCTGAAATATATATTCTGAATTTTTCATATTCTCAAACCATCGAATTATTAGACTATCAAGTTATCAAATTATCAAATAATAAAATTATTACAATATTATATTACATTAACAAATGATCAAAATATCAAATTGTCAAAGTGTTAAATTATTGGATTATCAAATTATCAGACTACTAGATTACCAGATTATCAGGTTACCAGATTATTAGATTACCAGATTACCGGATTATCAGATTATCAAATTATCGAATTATCAAATTTCCAAATACTCATATCCTAAAATTCAAAAATGTTTCTACAATCTTCAATTTCCAAATTTCTATATTCACAAATCCTAATTTTTCACAATCCACAAATCCCCAAATTTCCAAATTCTAAAACCTCCAAATCTCCAAATTTCAAATTTTCAAATTCCTACATTCTAAAGTTCACAAATTTGTAAATATTGAAATCCTTAAATTTCCAAATCTCTACAATTCCAAATCCCCAGATTCTCAACTCTTTATATTCCTAAATCCCTATATTCCCAAATCTATTGATTTCTAAATTCCTAGATTCTCAAGTCCCTATGTCTCTATATCTCCATAATTCCAAAACCCAAAATATCCAAACCCGTATATCCCAATTCCCAATTCCCCAAATCCACAAGTTCTCAAATACTAAATCCCCAACACCCTAATTTCTAAATTCGAATATTGCAAACCTTAAAATTCTCCACCGAAAGATCATCAAACAGCAGCCCCCATTGTTCCTACATCGTAATTTTCTCTAAAGGAGTCCAGAATATTTGCGAGTACGTCATGAAACTCCTTGTATTATCGGCGTAAAACACTTTACATCGTCCGATATATGTAGTGTTAGCAAGCCATGCCCGGGCAAACATGTCCGTCTTTGGGCAGTCACTATAGGTACAATAAACTCTGAGTGTCCAGGTATTCAGGATTCTCTCGTATACCTATCTGTCTCTTGACCCGGAGAGCATTCCGATGGTTACTCGATTGCGAATCGTGGAATTCGTGTCTGTGGCTTCCATTAAGGGAATCCGAATTGTAGTTCCGTGTCCGTAGCTACATTCTCCTCCTCTTTCACGGCATGTTGAACGACCGGAACTACCCTTTGCCCACCCCTTTCTCTCACCTACCTTGTCCTTCCCACTTGCAATTGTGCTCTTTAATTAACGATATTTGCCGATCCATCGTGCTATCCTTTGTACTCATCCGCCGAAATTTTCATGCAGTGGATTATTAAGCTGCGTCCTCGCTGAAACGACTCGACACAATTTGTTCATGTATACTGCGAGGTTCTTATGTGCATTGCAACGTTATGACCTTGTTACTGCCACGAAGTCTGGTGTGAAATTCTATTCGCGCCCAGTTGATGTAAACCAGGACCCGCCATTTTGTACTGTGAATGTTAAACGTGCCATTCATGGTGCCACATGATGTATTGCAACTATCTAAAGCTCAAACCTAACTGTTTCAAGGTATTTTTCTGACATCGGACCATTCTTGATTCGTTATATATTTTTGATCGTATCGAAGCTTTCGGGAGTATAAAGTCGCAGCGGACCGAAAACGACCCGACAGGTCGTAATAGGATTAACCGGTCGAGCATTCGACCGTGAGAGTCGCGATTATTTTTGTACGATGCACGCGAAGGTCGTTGCTCCTCGAGTTTTGGTATCGTGTATGTCCCGGATTTTGACCCATGTAAGACGCTAGGACGTTAGAAGCAGGTGTGTGTCGTGGAAGATACCTTAAATTAATTAGTCGGCTCATTGAATCGAGCTTCGGTTCGGTGGATGGTTTGTGCATCGCTCGAACTACTCTTAACACCGATGGAATTGTTAATCCTCCTACCGTACAGGCGTTCGCTACTTTCCCGCACACGAACGATCCGTTTTGAGTCGATGTGTTAACGAGCGCAATAACAATTATCGTTACAGTTATGCCCGCCATATGCTGCGAGGTGATCACCGATTACTTCTGAGGTGAAAATATCGCGGTTCGACTACTGCCTGGATTTCTTGTTCCCGCATCGAGGGTAACGCGACCGTGTGGGTCAACGTGTCGCCGTCAATGTAATACACTAGTTCATGAGTATGTGTGTTCCCGGCTTGAATGATGTTTACTCCTTGGGTTAAAGTAGGTCGACTACTTAACATTTGTACCCATAACTGGTTACTCGGGTATCCGTTTAACGTGCTTTAACGGAGACGGAGCTTTATACAAACAGCAGCTGCTTGTGAATTGATGTATTCATTTTCGTGAAACTTCAAATTTCAGGTTCATGTACTATAAGCCGTGTTTTGATACAGTTTTCTGTTGTGAAATATTGCGAGAAATTAGCCTACGTATGGGTAGATTCACTGTTTGTAATATCTTAACTATTAATCGTTGAGGCTGGTAAACTGCAATTTTGAGTTAAGGATATCAATGGATCATTTATGTAGTCATTTTTTGCAAGCTTTAACGTTTACATTGACGTACCATAAGTATCATTTTAAGATATTTTTCTGTCATGAAATTGTCTTGGACTTTCTACGTTTCCAAATCCATAATTCGCTGCTGAGTCATCATTGCTTGGTGTAATTCAGACATCTTCTATAAGGAGCATGAGTAGGGTATTTACATACTCATTTTTCTCAATTCTCAAGCTTCAATTTGATGTACTGTAAGTGATATTCTGAAATACTTTTCAGTCATGAAATTGTTTTAGAATTTGATATACCTATTAAGTACATATTACTGTTTATAATAGCAGATCCGTTGCCTTGTGAGGCCGCTATCCAACTATCTTCTGTTAAAAATATTAATGAAACAGTTATACAGTTTTTTTCCTGAAGTTGTAAGCTTCAAATTAACATACAATGAGTCCCGTTTCAAGATACTTTTCTGTCATGAAATCGTTTAATACTTTGTATACTTTAAAATCCTAAAATCGTCTCCTGGTATTATTCTTTACTATAACCGTCAACTATTCATTTTGCATAAAAGTCACCAAGAGCAAGTTTTCGTAGTCATTTTTATGGAACTTTAAGGTTTATATTTCGTTACTTCAGTGAGAATGAACCTACAGATATCCGATATTTTGTGTTGCTGCGTTCTTTTTGTCGGTGTCCGGTTCCCGCCCTTTTTTCACCAGATCTGTCGATCGCTGGACAGCATCGAATAGTATCGAATGGGCGGGAGGAACATTAGTTACCCAGTAACAAGCGCACAGAACAACAACGTTACACTGTAGCCAGAGCATGTTCTACACAACCGTAAAGTATGTGTCACATCGTGCTACCATGTAAGCCTATTTCCACAAACTCATGGCACACGTGGTTGTGAACCAATCGCGCGATAACTCGTTTATTGTTCGTGAACAACCAACTCGGACGAATAATTTGTTTCTTTGATGTTACCGTTGTGGCTGAGAATTTAACAGATACGTTGTACTCGTTACTTGTCTCCATACTTTACATTCTTTTAACGTTATTACAGATTTGGACAATTCATGTTTATGGAGATCAAAACAGGGATGATTTTTTATGTAATATTTCAGATTATGACAACATGGTTTAGGTCTAACAATTTTAATAATATTAGCCTTGCCAGGGGTTAGATTTAGGTTAGATATAGGACTGATCTTCGTTAGGTTTAGGTTTGATTCACGTTGTGATCATACCTGCTTGGTTAGGTTTGAACCTAAATAGGATTGAAGCTAAATCAGATTAAGATTGCATCTGCATTGCATCTTAGTTACATCCAGCACAGTTCAAGCTGAAGTTCAAGTTAGATTTAGGTTAGACCGAGGTTAAATTGTGCTCAGATCCCATCTTATGATTAATCTGAAGTACGACTGGGTTAGTTTTGGTGTAATTCTACGTTATGCTCAAATGTATGTTACAAAGGACAATTGTTGTTTTCCTTCATTAATTATTATCCGAGAAATGTGTTTTATGATTCGAAAGGAGAGATTTTCCACCTCGAAGCGATAAAATAATTGGACTAATGGTATCATGTTACCCCATCCCTGCGGTAAACAGACATGAACAGCCATCGTAAAGCTTAACAACAACGGTTGTAAGTTACAACACAGCCGCTACACTTGTTCAATTATCTTCCAGGACAATTTGCGACTCGCTCCCATCCTCGTAGCGAGCAAATAATTGCACCCGCGCTTTTTAATCCCGTTTAACGGCGACGAAAGTAAACGGCCAAGAGAATTAAAGCGATGCGACGCAATAATGAGACATTAAGCACCCTCTCCTACCAGAACGTACCGCGGACACGATCGATTGCGTTCCTGACTAATTATCATAATATTATCGTTTAAATTTCGACAGTTTTTTCCCCCGCTCGGTGCTGGTTTTTTTACGAATTGAAAGCGGATTCGTTCGTTTGGTCGAGAAAACGGTCGTAATAAAATTCCGACGAACGTATTAAACGGAACACGGTTTCGACAAATTCGCTGGGAAGGTTGGTTAACTGCTACACTCGGTGCCGTGAATAAACATTTGTTAATACCGTCGTGCCGGGAAAGAAATTAAAGGATAGCGAAATGGTAAGTGGCGAATATTTGCGAAATTTTGAAAAGTACGTTTGTGAGATTTTGTGATTTAGTGAATGTCTGATGTGAAGGTTTTGTGATTTGGGAATAGAGCGCTTTTGGGATTTGGAGATTTGGAGATTTGGAGGATTGGAGATTTAGGGATTTGGAGATTTGGAGATTTGGCGATTTGGAGATTTGGAGATTTGGAGATTTGAGAATTTGGAGATTTAGGGATTTGGAGATTTGGAGATTTGGAGATTTGGAGACTTAAGAATTTCGAGATATGAGAATTTGGAGGTTTAGGGATTTGGAGATTTGGAGATTTGGAGATTTGGAGATTTAGAGATTTGGGAATTCAGAGATTTGAGAGTTTGGAAATTTGAGAATTTGGAGATTTCAGAATTGGGAGATATGAGAATTTGGAGATTTGAAAATTTGTAGATGAGAGGATTTGGAGATTTGAGAATGTGGATATATCAGAATTTCGACATATGACAATTTGTAGATGTGAGGATTTGCAGCTTTGAGAATTGGGAGATTTGAGAAATTATAGATGTGAGGATTTGGAGATTTGAGGATTTGGAGGTTTGAGGATTTGGAGATTTGAGGATTTGGAGATTTGGAGATTTGAGGATTTGGAGATTTTGTGACTTTGTAATTTTGGTATTTTGTGATTTTCAGATTTTGTAATTTTTGAGTTTTGTGATTTTGTGATTTTGTGACATCGTGATTTTTGAATCTCTGAATTTCATAATTTTTTACTTTGGGATTTTGTGATTTTGTTATCATGTGCTTTTACTTCTTCGTTACTTGGTTACTTTGTCATTCTCACCCCGTCAAACATTAATAAACTATATCTCTCTTTATAAAAAGTGTCCAATTATAAAAAATCTGTTACATCACATAAATTAACCTAACCATTTTTCTTTTCATATAAATTGTCCAATAGAATATTCAAAATCTATTAGCTCATAAGAAAGTAATAAATTACATCTCTCTTCATAATAAGGGTCCAATTACGTATAAAAAATCTGTTACACTACATAAATAAACCTAATCATTTTTCTTTCCATAAAAATTGTCCAATAGCATATTCAAAATCTATTCGTCTCCTAAAATATTAATAAACTACATCTCTTCATAAAAAGTGTCCAAGTATATCCAAAATCTGTTACACCACATAAATTTACAAACCACTTTTCTCCTCATAAAAATTGTTTACTTGCATATTCCAAAATCTACCTCCTAAAACCTGATTTACCCGTTGTCTTCAATTTCCCCCAAATATGAAGCGTTGAGCATAAGAAATGACGCAATAGAAGATCCTCCACACAAGTTTGTTCCCGCGTAAACTCATCCGCGCTCCCCGAGAAAAAGTAGGTTCGCTTCTCGAGTATTTCCGAAGAGGATATTCGTTTGAAAAGATCGTCTCGCGGAAAGCTCGACAGGCACGACAGCTATCCGAACTCATAGCCGGTGTATATCCTGAGATCCTCAGACAAGATTTCATGGTTTCACGTCGACGCGTGGGATTATTCCGATACAAAGTGACGCAAAGTAAGCTCGGGGTGGCAAAAATGTAAGAACCATGACGCGGCAAAGAGACAGATTAAAAAAAAAAAAAGCGACCTTTAAATAAGAGAGAGGACCGGTAGGTAACAATTTGTGCTGTAAGAGAACAAACTGGAAAATGCATCAAAGAGGTGGGACAAAGTACGGGTCATAACGAGGAGAATAGGTGGTTCACGGGCGAAAGATGGGCGGGAAGAATGAAAATAGGTAAAAACAAGAGCGAAGGGTGGTTGAAACAGAAGCAAAAGGAGCGTCGAGTAAATTACGAAACGTAATATGTGTGTAGCAAAGGCAAAGTCTATCACGGAACGCGACGGGAGGAGCTTCTCGTTTTGCCCTGCCACGGAAACAAATGTCCGCCGTCATAGCTGTACGCTCGCATTTATTTCCTACGGCTTTTTTTTTCCCGCCCGACGGTTTTTCGATCTGTCTATTGGCGATCGATCAGACAGCGACCGCGAGATCGTTTGTCGAACAGACCGCAACACACGCTTTTTTTCTCTGCCGTTGTTTGCAGGTACGAACAACGGAGTTAGAAACAGGGTCAACAAGTGTCGTTGGTCCGAGGACAGGTGTGTTGTTCGTTTACGGGAACGGGAAGCGCTACTCGACGTTTCCACGTTGATATGTTGTTACTTTGCAACAGTTAATTATGCGCGTTTCGACGATTTCGTGACGGAGTCTCGCGAAATGACGTATCAAATTATAGCCTGCAGTTTAACAACGGCTGTCTGTTCTGTTAACATTTTTAATGTAACTGGATGCTGGAATCAAAGAGCAAAGTAAACGGTCAGGTGTATCCCGTGCTGTTTCGTGACATAAATATTATGTCGTTTCGTGACATTAACATATTATGAAGTGTCGCTTGCAATATTTCAAATCGGAGCTTAACATTTACTGAATGCGAGTACGTGTTTGCTTTGTTAAAATTTATAATGCAACATGGCTGGTTATTGGCCTCAAGGAATAAAATGAACAATGAGATCTATCCTATACAGTTTTATGAAATAAATTATTATGAAATGCCACTTGCAATATATCAAATTATAGTCTACAATTTTCTGAATACAAGTACATGTTTGTTTTGGTAAAATTTATAATGCAACATGGCTGGTTACTGGCCTCAAGGAATAAAATGAACAATGAGATCTATCCTATACAGTTTTATGAAATAAATTATTATGAAATGCCACTTGCAATATATCAAATTATAGTCTACAATTTTCTGAATACAAGTACATGTTTGTTTTGTTAAAATTTATAATGCAACATGGCTGGTTATTGGCCTCAAGGAATAAAATGCAGTGATATGTATCCTACAGTTTTATGAAATAAATTATTATGAAATGCCACTTGCAATATATCAAATTTTAGCTTAAAGTTTACTGAACAAGTGTATATGAGCGTGTTGTTAACACGTTTAATGTATCATGGCTGGCTGTCAGCCTCAAGGAGCGGTACAAACTATGAATTATACTCTGTTAAATTGACCAGTGTTTATTACCGTTTTGTAATATAAATTTATTACAAAATAGGACTTGCGATATGAATGTAAAGCCTGAAGTTCAGTAAAAAGCATTGCATGAATGCTTTATTAAAATTTTTAATTTAACATGGTTAATTATCTGCTGTAAGAAACAGTGTAAACAGTAAAGGTATTAAAAACTGATACTTGTAACATGTAAAATTAAACCTTAAAGTATAATAAAAAGGATGTATAAAAGTTTTGTTAAAATTTATAACATAAAATATCTGATTATCGGCTTCAAGAGATGTAAATGTCCGATAACATTTCATGACATGAAAGTATTACAAAATGGTACTTGTGATACATCAAATTAAAGAAACTTGACAAAAATATCGATGTAAATGCTTAGTTTGTTTTAATTTTCCCATAAAAATTCGCTTTTCCATAATTCAGTATCAAGTGTTTAATCTCGAATATGAATAATGTAAAATAAATTTGTAACATAAAACTTTGATAAAATACCACTTACGATATACCAAATTAAAGGCAAAAGTCTAAAGAAAATTACCATATAAGCCGTTTACTCGTATCTATAACATGAAGTGGTTAGTTATCGGCCTCAAAGCAACGTGTCAAATACTAAAGACAACTAAATGTATTTCAGTGAGTAGTTAACATTTGATACTATTTGTATATATAAAAGTGGTACAAAATGGCACTTGCAATACATCAAATTAAAGCTCAAAACTGACCAAAAATAACCACATAAATATTTCGTTATTTACTTCTAACGTTTTCATAAAAATTCACGTCGTTCTCCCGTATCCTCTAAATCCACGTTTCACCGAAGTTTCAAAGAACAACATAATGTTTTCATTACGATTTTATGTTTCGATTGATTACTTTCGAAAAGTTCTCGTTTGGAAAGCTTCCAAACTTGTTGAAGAATTTCGACGGATTTAATGGAATTAAAATCCAGCATTCGTAGGAGGAACAAACACGAGCGCCATTGTGGTCAGCAGCTGCTTGATCTTTGACCTCAGAACGATTGCAGGCAGTCGATAAAACGATGACCCGTATTCGTGTATCGGTCATCAGAGATCCTTCGTCGGGTCTGATCAAAAGTGGAATGAAAAAGCTGCTACTCCTATGGTTCCATGGCTTTTGTGAGGCTCCCTCTATTCAGCGAACTTATCCGCTAGAAATAAAGACGGAGAAAATGAGAGGCAGAAGGAACGTGATTCGCGTAGCTGTTGCCGCGATTGCGGTGCAGGTTTCCTGAAACATGGTCCGACTTTCGTATGGTTTTGCGGTCTGATATTCAAATCGGGGAAACCACTCGAATGAATTTTGCTCCACTCAAACTCGAGCGTTCTTAATTTCCCTTTTAAACTGACCCGCCGTCGTTCGTTTTACAACTTCAATGATAATTGCTATGAGCATGATTAGTGTTTTTCTATATTGCTATATTCGATTGGTATATTCAACATTGGTATTAATATTGGTATATAAAATTGGTATAATCAATATTGAAATTGGTATTGGTACATCCGATTGGTATATTTGTATAGTGGTATTTTCAATTGGTATATTTGCATATTGTATATTCAATTGGTATATTCAACATTGGTATTAATATTGGTATATCCAATTGGTATAATCAATATTGAAATTGGTATTGGTACATCCGATTGGTATATTTGTATAGTGGTATTTTCAATTGGTATATTTGTACATTGGAATTAATATTGGTATATTCAATTGGTAGATTCAACATTGGTATTGATATTGGTATATTCAATTGGTACATTTAACATTGGTGTTAATATTGGTATACCCAATTGGTATAATCGATATTGAAATTGATATTGGTACATCCTATTGGTATATTTGTACATTATATGTTTCGTTGATATATTCAACATTGGTATTGATATTGGTATATTCAATTGGTACATTCAACATTGATATTGATATTGGTATATTCAATTGGTATTGATATTAGTATATTCAATTGGTGTATTCGATTGGTATATTTGTATATTGATATTTTTGATTGATATATTCAGCAGTAATATTGATATTGGTACGATGGTATTGGTATGTTGAAACATTGGTAAATCGTTATTTTTGTACAGTGATATTTCAGTATTGATAAATTGTTACAGTGATAATATCCAAACATTCATCAATTTTTATTCACGTATATTGGTATTTCACTGGTAATATTGATATTGGTTCATTGCTACCAATATATTGGTGTATTGGTGATTTGATACTTTGATAATATTGGTATCCTCGGTATTGATATAGTGATATATTCATAAATTAATACTTTGATAATAGCGATGTAGATTTATTAGAATTTATATATTGATATATCAGTAGATTAGTACTATGATAATATTGATATTGGAAATTTTGACATATTACTAAATTGGTTGGTATATTGATATTGATATTGGTATATTGGAATAGGTATAGTGATATATTACCATATTGATATATTTTGTTATTGGTACTTCGACCGTGACATTGACATTGGTAAATTATTGTTGGAGTATTGCTACATTGGTTAATTGATACATTCTTTCTACTCATACTGATACATTGGTATATTAATATCAATATTGATAGATTAAATTAAGTGACAGAATATCATAGTAAAATTTTGATATTGTAAAAAAATAAATGAAAGTTCTCGTAAAAAGTAATATCCCAGGAATGAAACAGAATTAACAAAAACTCCGAATCAGTTTATTAAAACCGACATCAAGTAACACGAATAATTAAAAAAATTAAATGAAAGTTTCCATAAAAATGAATATCCGAGCAATTAAGCAAAATTGACAAATTCTAAATAAGCTTGTTAAATCCAGGAGCAAGTATGTAACATGACGAAGCAATTAAGATAATTAGAACGGACAACGTCGGCGATGAAACGCGACGCTAATACGCGATCAAGCGCACGCAAATTATAATTTATCTCATTTATCGCGCACTCGGTATAATTAACAATCCTTCAACGAGCATCTCTATTCATTCCGACAAACGAAAGCGTATCACGCCGGCGGCAGATGTAACGTTAACGATTAATAATAATCGTATCGGATATCACGTTCCATTAATGGCGGTCGTGCGCCCATGTTGTCCGGCCGATACGCGATGCACGGGAAATTTAATAACCGGAAACGAACGGACGGTAATACGTCGTCAAAGTACGGGACGTGCGCAAGTGGCACGATTCAGTTATTCAGCGTTTCACTAGGAACACCCTAATTCCTCGTGTGCCCAATGGTTTACACGGGGGCACCCGTGCTACCAATGCAATTAATAACTTCCAGCTCGAGAGCCCGCGGCTAATAGCGGTTAGTTTGTCGAGTCCACAGAGGTTTATTGAGCAAACATTGGTCGAAACTACAATTGCCAGGAACCCTACCGACAAAATCGATCGATTTGACACTCCAAGATGATGTACCGGAAAAACCTTCAGACAGTTTGAGTGTTAAGGTTCAACAGACGGAGAAACGTAAGGAGAATATAGCGGTGGATCAGTGACTTCTAGTCGGTTTATGGGTGTACATGATGCGTGCGGAGGAATCACTGGGGAAGATTATTGGAAATTATTTTTGTTTTAGGGAATTTGAGATTTGGGAGTTTTGGGATATGGAGGTTTGGGAGATTTGGGAATTCGAGGATTCGAGAATTTGGGGAATTTGAGAGTTTTGGAGCTTAAGGATTTGGGAATTTGGGGATTTAGGGATTTGGGAATTTGAGAATTTGGGAATTTGGGAATTAGGGAATTTTGGAATTTGGAAATTTAGGAAATTTAGGAGCTAGGGAATTTGGGAATTAGGAAATTTAGGAGCTAGGGAATTTGGGAATTTGGGAATTTGGGAATTTAGGAAATTTAGGAGCTAGGGAATTTGGGAATTAGGAAATTTAGGAGCTAGGGAATTTGGGAATTTGGGAATTTGGGAATTTGGGAATTAGGAAATTTAGGAGCTAGGGAATTTGGGAATTTGGGAATTAGGAAATTTGGGAATTTGGGAATTAGGAAATTTGAGAACTTAGGAATTAGGGAATTGGGGTATTAGAGAATTAGGGAATTAGGGAATTAGGGAATTAGGGAATTAGGGAATTAGGGACTTAGGGAATTAGGGAATTTGGGAATTAGGGAATTATGAAATTAGGGAATTATGAAATTATGAAATTATGAAATTATGAAATTATGAAATTATGAAATTATGAAATTATGAAATTATGAAATTATGAAATTATGAAATTATGAAATTATGAAATTATGAAATTATGAAATTATGAAATTATGAAATTATGAAATTATGAAATTATGAAATTATGAAATTATGAAATTATGAAATTATGAAATTATGAAATTATGAAATTATGAAATTATGAAATTATGAAATTATGAAATTATGAAATTATGAAGTTATGAAGTTATAGAATTATGAAATTATGAAATTATGAAATTAAAAATTTTGAAATTTTGTAACCTCAAAATTTCGTACTGTAGAAACTATCTCTAAAAGTACAGTATAACTAGGAAGTTTGAAAATCCACAAATATATTTAACTAGGAAATTTAAGAATCCATAAATAAACTAACTAACCTAACCTAACCTAACCTAACCATAAAAATAAACCCCTAAAAGCGCAGTAATTTTAAAATCTCTAAACTTCTTACTACACAATTCACGAAATCCCAAAATTTCAAACTCTGTATCCAAATCGTAAAATCTCCATGAACGTCCACGAGTACATACTACTTACCCTAACATATCCTCCCAGTCACATTTACCAATTACCCTCCTCGCTACAAATATCCGTTCCGTAAGTTCCATCAGAGTTACAAAACACGGTTTAAAGTTCGATCATCAACTTTTTGTTTCCCTCACGTTGCACAGCCTCCCGGTTGTCTGAAATTTCGCGTGGTGCACGAAAACAGAAAGTTTTTCGTCGCAACTGTCAGCCATTGTGCGGCAGCAACACCTGCGTGAGACACTGAAATAATTTGGAAAGTCTAAGGAGAAACGACAGCTGTAGGATGCGAGAAATTGCTGGTACCTGACACACAGGTGGAAAACCGGGGGGCTGTTAGGGGACATGAAGATTGGGATACGAAGGGTGACGAAGTCGATGAAAGGGTCATGGAGGGGCGAAGGGGATTTGGAGTTCAAGAGTTGCCGATAGATTCATTAGGACGGCACCCGGCAACTTGACGGAGAATCGTGTTTTCGGTCGAACTTCCGGTCAAATTGAATCACGTGGAATTTCGTGGTAACAATCTTCTATTTGACTTCGACCAGACCGTCTGATTTACCGTGGCCTTTGAGTCTACATACGTCGTTCGAAGTGGTTTACCTCTTGGGAACTCTCTTTGTCCCGTTGACGAGCACGTTCTTGTCACCAATTCTTCCCTTCGACTTCGCTAAATTGGTCGTTACCGACGATTTCTTGATAAACTTTCGGTTTATTTTTAACTTACGAGAACATTTTTTTGATGTTGCAATTATAAGGATACGTTTTATAGATATGATAATATATTCACAAACGGATGACATAGGCTGTAAAGTGTTAGCTATAAGTTTTGATAATTTCATGACATAAAAGTTTTGAAAAATGACACTTGTGATGTATTAAATTGCAGCTTGAGGTTCCCTGATTAAGACTACGTAAGCGTTTTGTTGACATTTTTAATGTAACATAGCTGGTTAGTGGCCTCATACAATACGATCACTGAGATGTACTCTACTATGATCACTAATATTTGGTACAGCTTTACAACATAACAATATTATGAAATTGAACTTGTTATATATTAAATTACAGTTTGAACATTAATAAAAAAGACTTGATAAATGCAATGTTAAAATTATTAGTACAAAATGGTTGGTTACTGGCCTCAAGGTATAATACATGAAATGTATTCTGCTACTTTTACTAATATTTGTTACAGCTTCACAACATATTATTAAATTGTGCTTGTTGTGTATCAAGTTAAAGTTTAAAGGGCTATAATGAAATCTTTGTTAAAATTTCTAATATAAAATGGCCGATTGTTGGTTTCAAGGAGCAGTATAAACAATGAAATATCATTCATTAGACATCCTACTGTCTGATATGATTTCATGACAGAAAAGTATTACGAAACAACACATATAATATATCAAATTAAAGCTTGAAGACTATTAAAAGTGACTGTATAAACGCTTCGTTAAAATTCTTAATACAAAATGCCTGTTTATTACCTACAATAAGCAATATGACCTGAGTTGCTGCCAAAAAGCCTCCCTTCAGTATGATACTATTTCATGACAGAAAAGTATTACAAAACCCCACGTATAATATATCAAATTAAAGCTTGAAGAATAATAAAAAGGACTGTATAAACGCTTTGTTAAAATTCTTAATACAACATGGTTAGTTACCGGCCTCAAGGTGCGGTACGAAGTACATGTTATAGAATACAGGGATTGTCTGTTTAAAGAAGTGCAAATCCGAAACGAAAGTGGTCGACCGTTTTTCTGGGACACATACACATGGTGAATCGTTGTAGTAAAGCATTGATCTCTGCCTAGGGAGGCTTTGTGTCTCCGTGAACCCGATTGGGTCAGCCCGAGGCAACCGGAGGTGTTATTTCGAAGTCCACAGGGATTTCCGTAGGCTTGCGAGGATCGTTTGACATTGTGCAGTAGGGAAACCGGCTATAATTAACGACCGCATTCGTCTTGTCCATTGCTTTATCTTTAATTATCATGCGATAAGATTCAATTTCAGATATCAATTTAGTCCGTTGTCGTATATTGTCATTTATTAAACATACATTTCGTATTTCTTTTCTTCGATTGATTATAATAATACTTGCGTATGCATATTTTTCTCAACGCACATTATATATTTTATAAATAATACTTTATTTAATACCTTTGATACTTTTGAGAAATTAGTGGAAGTAGGTTGTAAGTGTCAAAATTAGGATAATAATTATTTGTTTATTGGTTGTTTATAATTATGCTCAGTAAAGTTGTAATTTATTACAACAGTTTGTAACATAATATAGAGTTCGCTGCAGTAGAAACTTTTGATTTCAATGAATTATTCGTGCACGGACTGTTTTTTTATGAAACGAATATACTGTTTTATGAAACAAGTAATTTATGTTAAGAGTTACTAAGTTAATTTGTATTGATAGTTGTTCTTTTTGAATTTCAGATTATCGAAAAGGGGATTAGAGGTGCCGTGCTCAAAATTTCGAAACAGAAATGAGCTGAGAATCGGCAACGATGTTGAGTCGTTTTTCGGCCGTGGTGGCCTCCATTTTGGTTCACCAACTACACGTTTTATGGGCCGCCACTTCATTAGGTGAGCAGATAATAATTTTCTATTTATTTTACTTTTCATTTTTCAACAATTCTGGTATTTTTTATTTAATTCTAGTATTAGTTATTAAATTTCAGTATAAAAATTTTAGTATTTATTGTTCAATTCTAGTACAATTTAAAAAATATAAAATAATAACTTAATTTTTTATTGAAACTATTTATTGATTGTTTAATTGCCTATTAATTCTCTTATTACAATTCCAATATCTATTACTACAAATTATCATTATTCTAATATTTATTCTCTTAATTCTATTATTCTATTTTACTTAATAATTATAATTACATGCTGTTATTCTATAAATAATTATTCTATCATCCTAATATTAACACTCATTGCTTTATTCTTCTCTTAACATCGAAAAATTAAACAAATTCCAAAAATTATTTTACAAATATCCTCATTTAATACATACATACAAATACATATAAATACATACAAGTACATACAAATATCCTAACAAATCATCGAAACAATCTTTCTACACAATTTAAACAAAACCATATACTATATCCTTTCAGTAGAAAAAGTAATTTGATTAGAAAGTGATGAATTTTTTGGACGAACGATGGGTCTGGTTAGTTCTTGTCGAAAATATTCAGGTGCGGTTGCGAAAGTCGAAGTCGGTTATCAGAGAGGTGGCCGATTATACCCTTTGAATAACGAGGCGTAGGTCGAACGATCGGTTTCCAGACATTGTCCTATAATTTTCCAATTAAGGCATTGGATTCCCATAAATCCTATGGCCATGGACAGGATCCATAAATTCGACGCTGTATTGAGCGACAAGCCGTATTCACTATTCCAGACTGCTTTTCAATCCAAGACTTTTTGTGTACTGAATTATCTTTGCGTTTCTTTTCGAAATTGGAAGATTATGTAATTGATTAAGGTCGCTTGACGGTTATTATAATTGATTAAATATACAATTCTTTTCTGAATTAGGAAATATAGGGTTATAATTTTAGGGTTATTACTTCAAGGAACTTAAGTGGTGAGATTTTGTATTTAGTTAAATACTTGTTTTTAAAAATTTGATATGAATTAGAATTCTTAAAAACTAAAATGTCGAGAATGAAGTTTTTCACGATTAAATTTTTTCCCAAAGATATGATATACTTTAACTTTGATAATTTACTTTTTCAGAAAATTCACAAAATATGCAATTTCCAAATGTTTCCAATATCGTGTATTAGTGCAAAGAGGTCCCATGGTGCCCAAACTTGGCGTTACCTTTTATTTACGTGTAATGTACTTTTGTGGGATTTGTTAATACTCTTATAAAACGTGGTGAAGGTAAAAAAGTGCGAATCAAAATATATGAAAAGGATCATTCGATTGAAACGGTGAGTGAGACAGTAGAGTGAGCCATGGCGCTATGTAATCTACGATGACATTCGCGAAAGCCACTATAGTGGACCGTCGTACAGAGAGATGACTCGTGAAAGCCACTATAGTGGCGCGTTGTGTCTAAGAGGTTAAATCTTATGCATAAACAAACGCAGTACTATGAATACAGTACTGTGAATATTGATGTAACTGTGTTAAACAAACGGCAGTGTTGACATGAGAAAGCAGATCGCTGTCGAATTTTGATCGACAAATTGTAAAGTCGATCGCACGATATTAGAATGAAGGAAGAATAACAGGGACTAGGGTCTCTAGGAACAAATTGAATAATTTTGGATGCATGTTCGTTATTAGTAAACATACTTTCGTATGTGGCATCGAAAGTTCATTTCCATGAAAAGTGCACATCTTATAAAAATCTAATTTTTCTAAAAAGTGGTAAACTACCTTTATAATCATTGAAATTTGCAAGTGTTCATAATACAAGTAATCGGTTCGGCGTAATTCGAAAAATTACAACGTAAATCATTGGAATGGCGCAATATTCTTTCTAAACCGACTGCAATTGCTCATTCCGAAACAATTTCGTTTAAATCTCTCGTTCTGCTCGCGCTTCATTTGGACGCGTCTAGTAATCCCGTGGGCGACATTCCCAAGACGTATTTCGAAATCCTGACCGGTAACCGGGTTTATCCTTTCGTAGAGATTATGTGCTTCGTCTTTTCTAGCGGATATTAGAACTTCCTTCCTTCCTTCCTTCTTCCGGCGCCGTGAGAATTCTGTTCGCGAGATTGGTCCTGCCGGAAAAGGACGAAATAGGTCCAGTACTCGGAGCTGATAAATTTCTTCGGGATTATCCCGTCGTTCTTCGAGAAATAGTTAGGAGCCGAAAGCAAAAGGAAGACCGACGGAGATTGAAAGGGTCCGAAATCTAAGAATCAGAGGTACACCGAACGATCAGCGGAGAAAAATCATTTTCAGACGCGTTAAGCGGCTAAAATAAGGATTCTTCGGGGAAATGAAAAGTACTCGTCGTTCGTGTTCTAAGTCGTTTCGGAAGAACGGGACCGGAAGAACCGGCGAATTCGATGGAAAAGATATTGCTCACCCTTCTACTCCTCCCACTTCTGGTGTGGCTCTTTCGAATTCTACTTTTCTCCGTTTTATTCTCTGCGGTTTGGCCTGTGTCTCTTTCACGGTGCCTTTATAACCCACGAAATTGCTCCGTTTCCACGGTTCCGACTCAAAGGACACGATGGAAACTGACTTTATTACTCCTTCCGGCTCGATCGTACGTTAGGTGCCGACGAAGGTTTACACCTTTGATTGTTTGCGACGGTTTCGATGCTGTTTGCTGGATGAAATATGCATCGGAAATGAGCGACTTCCACAGCGGAAATTGAAATTTCATTACGGAGTATATACGATGTTTTCAAAATGATACAACCGAAAAGAATTTACACGAAAAAATAAGAAATGTAGAATGCAATTTTTTCATGTGTCACTTCATTTTCGATAAAATTAAATGTGGTGATTTGTTAATTTCGATATTTAAAAACTTGGTAATTTCGTTCATAAAATTTGAACTTTCAAAATATGAATATATTTGTAGATAAACATAAATTTATATATCAGAAAACGAAGCAACCTAAAAACTCATAAATATAAAAAAAAGGAACAAATATATATCTGAAAACGAAGTACCCTAAAAACTCGTAAATTTAAAAGGAAAGAAACAAATATTGTATATCGGAAAAGGAAATAACCTAAAAGATCGAAAATTGAAAAAAAAGAACAAATATGAAATTGAAAAAGTGGCTTATCATTTGAAAGGATAATTGATTTCATGTTTGAGAGGCCTTTAACGGTGCTTTTTCCGCGTTTCATTAAATTCAGTCGTGTACGAGTGAACGCATTAAACCGTGGCGGTTAAATTAACAAATCGAGGCGAGTTTCTCCTGACTGGAATACAAATGGAAGAGCACGCACGTGTTTCAATTTCGTCTGTGGCGAACGGTACGCGCGATCGCCGTGGGATTTATGCAAGAATTGTATCGATATATGCACGAGTAGACGCGTCATCACCGTGAACCAAACCAGAGGAGCACGCAGCTGCGAGCTAAAGGTGATTGAATTAACCCGCACCGCGTGTTCCTCGGTTAAATTGAATTCTGATGAAAGAACGATTAGAGAGATTGTCGAAATTCTAGACGTTCTTTCAGCGTTGCTTTTCGGATGTTTAGGAGTTATTGGTATTATTGGATTCTTGTGTATAGGGACTTTTAGTGGGTCGGAATTTTGGAGGTTTAGGGTTTTGAGATTTTGTAATTTTTGTAACTTGAGGCTTTGGAGTTTTGGAATTTTTGAATAGTGGTGTTTTTCAGATTTGGTGTCTTGGTGTTTTGGAGTTTTCGAAGTTTGGAATTTTAGGATTTGGGGAGTTTCGGAGCTTCAGAATTTTGAAACTTACTCTTCAATTCCAACATTCCCAAATATTTAGACCCCCATATAGCTAAATTCCTAAATCCCTACATCCCCAAATCCTCACATTTCCAAATCCCTACATCTCCAAATCGCTAAATTCCTAAATTTCTACATCCCCAAATCCCTACATCCCCAAATCCCTACATCTCCAAATCGCTAAATTCCTAAATTTCTACATCCCCAAATCTCTTCATTCCAAAATACTAACATCCCCAATTCTCTACATCCCCAAATACCTACATTCCCAAATACCTACATTCCCAAATACTAACATCCCCAAATCTCTACATCCCCAAATCCCTACATTCCCAAATACTAACATCCCCAAATCTCTACATCCCCAAACCCTACATCTCCAAATCGCTACATTCCCAAATCTCTGCATCCCCAAATCTCTACACCCCCAAATCTCTAAATTCCCAGATCCCTACATCACTAAACTTCTATAATTCAAATCCTATCATCTCTAATTACAAATTCCAATAATTCTTCCGATCGACGAACCTCACACAAGATTGCAATAAAAGATATTTTTGAATCATCCAGTAAATCCCCTCGAAGGGAGAAAAATTCGGACATGACGAGTGTCTCGATAATTGCACACAGCTGGAAGAATATCGACTGCTGTCAATCGTAGGATTTTTTCGATTCTCATATCGAAACGTTTATTCGAACAAAAGTGCGCTGTTACTTGGCCTCGTATCTGGTCGGTTGTGTAACCTTGCGAGGAGAATACATTTATGTGCATCGTCTTGGAAACTCGAAGCAGAGTCGCGTGTGCTCGCTGCTGATAAGGCCATTCTATCCGTCGACAGGCGGCGAGTAGAGTTTCCCTTCTACTCGCTGGAAAGTGAAAAACTTTTCCACTGCAGTACACTCGTTCGCCAAGTTCGCGATTGTTTCCATAGTAATTCGATTTTCTGCGTCTGTTACGCTAACGACCTGGTTGCAGCTAGCCGTGTTTGCCTTCTCCGCTAACATTTTTGTTTCCCGGATCAGAACGAGCGGAGATAGAGTCACGTTTCCCGTTCGTCCGGACTTCGCCGTGTAATTCATGACAGTGTCATCGCAGAACTTTTGTCATCATTCTTATCACGATGTTTTGTTGCAGTTGTTTTGTGTTATTGTCATTTGTATTCGTTTCGCGATGATGGAGGCAAACGATGTGTTTAACGCTGCTGAAAGGGAAATTTAGGTAGGTAGACAAGTTAGTGGCGCTGTTTGGATGGGTTGGATTTTGATGTTGACAGCGAGGTGGAAAGGGGTGTTGGAAATTTTGAGGGTTGGGAAATTTGGCACTTGTGATTTTGAGATCTTTGGAAGTTACGACCTTAGGGTTATGGAATGTTGGGATTTTGGGGTGTTGGAAATTTGGGACCATAGAATTTTCGGGTGATGCAAATTTGGGATCGTGGGATTTTGGGATGTTGAAAATTTGGCACCATAGGATTTTGGGGTGTGTCAAATTTGGGATCGTGGGATTTTGGGATGTTGAAAATTTGGGACCATAGGATTTTGGGGTGTTTCAAATTTGGGATCGTGGAATTTTGGGGCGTCGCAAATTTGGGAACATGGAATTTTGGGGTGTTGGAAATTTGGGACCTTAGAATTTTGGGGTGTTGCAAATTTGGGACCTTAGAATTTTGGGGTATTGCAAATTTGGGATCATGGGTTTTTGAAGTGTTGGAAGTTTGGGTCCTTAGAATTTCGGGGTATTGGAAATTTGGGACCATAGGATTTTGGGGTGTTGCAAATTTGGGATCATGGAATTTCGGGTTGTATTGGAAATATGGGTCCATAGAATTTTGGGGTGTTACATATTTTACATCATGGAATTTTTGAGTGTTTGTTAAGATTGAAGTGGAAGATGAATTGTCAACATGTTGCGACTAGTAAGAACTTTATAATAGAATGACGCTTGGTACAAAAAGAAAAGAAGAACGTGGCTTCTTCACGCTAGCGCACGAAGTATGTCGCTACAAGAGTGCAACCATAAATAAATAAATAGATAGAGGTTTGTCATAGATATAATATAGACTAACAGTGTTGGAAATTTGGAACCATAGGGTTTTGGGGTGTTGGAAATTTGGAATTAGAGAATGTTGGAACATTGCGATTTTGGGACCTTCGGAAAGTTTAGGACCTTAGAATTTTGAACTGTTTGATTTTGGGACATTGAGATTTTAAAGTTGTAAAAATGTGGGCCCAAATTTGTAAATTGCTAGTTTACAAATATTCAAATACTCTGATTTCCACGTAATAACATTTCCAAATTATTATATTTCAAAACTCCTGAACTTATAAATCTCCAAACTTCTGAATCCTAAAATTTTCAAATTCTTAAATTTCTGAATTTTTATATTCCAAAATTCCTAAATTCTCAATTCTTATCTTCCAAAATTTCTAATTTCCTAAATCCTCCTAATTCCCTCCTAACTCCTAATCCTCCTAATTCACTTCCTAATTCCCTAAATTCCCAAATATTAAAATTCCCCAATTAAAACCTTAAAATTTTCACATATCTTTATCGCCACCACCTCTACGTATCCACCTATCACTGCAAAAAACACTAATTCCATGGACCACAAATACCACTTTGTAACAACAAATCCTACCATCACTATCCACCATTGCCCCAACCTTACCAATTAAATTAACCCCAACAAACCGTAATTGAAAAAAAAAATCATCACAAAGGGAAGAAATATTACAACGTTGACATTAATTAAAAACTGACATAGTTCCAGTAAAATTTAATTAAAGCGAACATAGGTATCTTCACTTCTTCGTTAAAGCATTCATTATCCAATAGAAGTCGTAGCACTCGAATAATAAAACGTGGCTCAATTAATCAAGCCTCCATGATTCCATTCATTGGAACAAGTAAGAGTATCGTGCATTAATTATAACGCGAATGGTATGAGGTAGCAGAGCGGTAGTAAATTTACTGGCAACTTTAATTATGTCGTCGTATCTATGTAATAGAGCTTTGGCTAGGACACGTATAATCTGATTTCGAAATTGTTTCAGGTGCTAAGCCGTTTCCTGGACTGGAAAACCTGCCCAGATCGTTCTGGCATGAGCTCAGTTCGCCTTTTACCGAGGTAAGTCGGCTGTATAATTGAAACGAGCAGTTTAAGTGCCTTTTCGAAAAGACGAAGCAGTAGATTTTACTTTGATTTTTACAGACGGACATTTTGGTTTTTACAAACAGACGTATTTGTTACGAATAACGAGTTTTTGTGGAGCCTCTTACTATTATTACAACGTTAACGTACAGATGTCAACCCACGAGTTGGCGAATCACCAAATTACTAAATTCCCAAATATCTCTCAAATTCTCTAACTTCCAAAATTTCCAGTTTTTAAATTTGCATCTGTGAATCTCCAATCTGTAAAGCTTACAATTTCCAAATTGTAAAATTTGAAGCTTACAAATTTAGAAATTTAGAAACCTTCAAAACTACTTTCTATAATCTTAAAAATTTGTAATTCTAAAAATTTTTGAATTCCCAAATTTGTAAATTAGTATATTAAAAAATGTCTAATTTGTCAAATCCGAAAATTGCAATTTTCAAATCCCTTAAACTTAAAAATTTCTCATTTTGAAGGTGTCCAAGCATTTCAATTTAAAACCGCGTGGTCAGCAACTGAAAATTTGCAGCCTGAAACGCTGTATCTGACACAGTGTCCTTTTTCCCGTCACTATGTACAGCACTGTTTTTTTGAAGTCCAATATATACAAACAATTTGAATGCTTGTAAAAATGCCACTAACAGTCCAATCAATTTAGCCCGTTTAAGAGCTGATCGTTTTCGAACAACATCAAAGGGGTATTTTAAAAAATATGAAACAACTTTATATTTTCCCTCGTTTTGCGTAGCTTTATTGACTTTTACAACGCGGGCTTTTAAAAAGTGCTGTTTGGAATTTGTCAGTTTTAGTTTCCACTGAAAATTGATCGTTTTACACAATTTCGAAAAACAAAACGATGTTTTTTATTTCGTGGAATGGAAAATGTTTTTGTATGGTATTTTGTTAGGGTGATCGTGTTACCATACAATGTTATTCCGAGAATCGTTGATTTTGTTTTCGCTGCACAATTTTCATGTGAAAATTACTTCGATAACTGTAATTATTCCCTATTTACAAGTTCGTTTAAATCTAAATATAAAATACGACAATATGAAACATGTTTAAAAATAATTTGTTTGAGAACCACCTGTAGCATCGACTGATACTATTTTCTCTTCTCTGTGCAGCGGAAGCTTTTTGTCCACACTAAAATTGTATATACAGACTGTTCCGTAAATCCGTATATCGTGGTATAATCGGATCATGATTCTGCATGAAAAAATGTCTAAAATGTAAAGTAAAATTTGTTTATCCGAAACATGGTTTTCGAGAAAATCGGATTTGGACATTCGTTAAGTGCTCGTGCACTCAATTATCCACAAGCTGCTGGTTCATCCAATCGAGTGATGCTGGTTTTGATTTAGTATGATCGTAAATAATGCAGCCGGTTCGAAGGCAGAATTTTTTCTTCGACTCTGTTACAACGATATCGATTCCGACCGCGATTATTACGACGAGATACGAAAGCACGGTTGAAAAGCGTTCGTTCTGTTCTTTGTATTACACCGTCAAGATGGCGGCGACCGGTGTACCGTTGTTTGTAATATTCCGCTGTAACAAAAGCGCTGCCCTCGCAAGCTTCTGGTGCATGAATCGTATCGATGTGTTCGCGATTGCTATATCTTGCCGCTATAACGGTTCAATATACCGGTAATTCTTTAGTAAAAATGACACAGGCCGGCCAGCGCAAGATTAACGCTCTTGATATCGCGTACAAACAAATAGCTACGAGCCAAATCGCGTAAACTGCAAAGCTCGCGGCTAATTGAGCACGCGTGCTCAACGAATATTCAAACTCGATTTTCCCGAAAACGATGCTTCGGATAAAAAAATCGTATTCCACATTTTAGACTGATTTTTCCACGCAGAATCACCGATCTGGTAGCAGCACGGTTCACGGAACAGCCTGTGTACGATGGAACATCTTGCAACGATGCTCGATACACTTTTTGCTTGAACGATTTGTTTCACACACGATCAACCGCACGCATAGGGTGCATCCTCGTTAGCCTACTCTGACTCTAACCACCTGTATACACCTCGGTGGCCTTATAAGAAATGGTGTTTGTTCGAGGAGTAAAGGAATGCTGATGGATTTTTCTTCTGTACTTGCAGGTATACGAGGTGGAAAGTTTTGCGACGGAAACTAGCGGCACTCCCGAGCCAAAACCATTCTTCGAAGATCCAGAAAGCAATGTTACGGTGCAACTCGGTGCCAAAGTGTACATGCACTGTAGGGTGCAGAACCTGCAGGACTCTCTCAAAGTGAGTATCCCTTAATTTTTCTTTTAGCCGATTTTCTGACTGCCGTGTCACCTATCTCAATTTTCGCGAACGGGAAGAAATGTTATTACGGTGCTTCTAGAACTCAAATAACGGTAGAGGTACTACTGGTAGCGTTATGGTACTTGTACTGCGGACTCTTGTTATATTGCCACTCGGTAAACTCTTGGAATTGGTAGTATTATATATATTTGAAAATTTGAAAAGTTTTATCACTAAACTTTTTTTTGAATTATGGCTTTTGCAACGAGTACATATGGGACTTGTCTGCAACCTGTGATACTGATTTCATTTAAGTATATGTATTTGATTTGAGATGTTGAATATACTATGACATATATGCCATAACATTTGATGTACGAATAAAATTTGACTGTGATTTGTGACTTTAATTTTACATAGCTTGCGAAAAATATTAATTCACATTCAGCTTCATTTTTGAGAAAATTAAAGTGTCTATCTTATTTTTGAATAATATACACATTAGATAGACATTAGTATGTCATTATTATGGAATATTATGATGGGTAATGCAATTTCATACAACACAATAATTTCGTTAATTTACATACGATGTTAATTTACCAATATACGTAATTTACAATGTACGTTTATTAACAACAGCATTATTGATTATTAAACTGTTGAAAGGGGTTGCTTTATGCTGTAAAATAACTTGAAAGTTTGAAAGACTTACATTGAAAGTTTAAAAAATAAAAAAACTTGAAAAGACGAAATCTTAAAAATGTCTAAATTTCAAACTTTCAAAATCTGCACTACTCGTACTACAGTATAAAAAAAGCAATATTTAAAGAAAAAGTAACATATGAACGTAAATTTATATGTTCACAATTATTCTGCCTAATCGGTTCAGTGTTGCACGTATAAATATTTGCAACGTTCGTTAAATCCACGTTGTGTATTAACCCGATTACAAAAATCTGTGCGAAAACATTCTCGAAGAACATAACACGAAAAACTTGACGGACCGAATACGTTTTGATTTAACTTAGCTGGTAAGTTTTGCGACTATCTTGCCCCTTTACTGTTTTCCTGCGTTACTAAAAGCTTTGCGTCGTTACCTCTGTTTTCCGCGAGTATATTTCGTTGCGTTTTCTTCCGGTCTGCATCGTCGGCTCTTTCTTCTCGGATAGGGCCGCCATTTAAGACCGTTATACAAGTTCCATCAAGAAAATTCCATGAATGGCGACCCAAATATTTTCCTCTGAATTTCGTGGCCGTTCGAGCAGAAATACCTTTATCGATGTTACATGCACCTGTACGTTTTATCGAGGTACATGTAACTTCAATGTTACATTTCAACTTTTATTTTACTGTAATGGCGCTGCTATCGATTCGACGTTCGCTCAATTTTCATCGAGGAGATAACGAACGAGATTGAATTTGATGCGCGAACATGGTTATTAATTCTTTCCTGACGATTAACTCGGTTCTTTCAATTTTGTCGTAATTATAGTATTGGCACTTCAAATGAAGGACGTTTATTAAGTTAATTTGAAGAATTAAGCTTTACTTTACTTTTCATGATTTTTGCAATTTTTAAATATTGCAGATTTCTAAACTGAAATATACGGATATTTAAATTTCAAATCTGAGAATATTTAGAAATTTAATTTTTATATTTCGGATTCTGAAATTTTTGTATTCTACAATTTTAAAATACGTAAATTCACGAAATTCTTTAAAGGTCCTAAATTTCCTCAATTTTTCGGAATCTTCTTTAGATCTCTTCAGATGTTCTAGATTCTAAATTCCCGAAATTTCCAAAGGTGCAGTTTTCCAAAGTTTCTATAACTCAAATACACCCAAATTTCCCATCTCCCAGATATCCGCTTACGTTCTCAATGACAATCAACGCATCACCTCAATTCTCAGAATATTTCAAAACTTCCATAATAGTTATACGATAATCATCTTCTCGTAGTAAGGGCAGATCGTTTCCTGTGTCGCATTATTCGACGATGGTTCCGTGCAATTGAACGACGATAAAAAGACGATCGTGACATGAAGTAGCAGTAAATGTTCCGTTGCACTTATTGTTGCGGCATGACCGATAAATCGTCGTCGAATTCAGCAATCTCGTTCAAAAGTCGTGGATGCTTTGGAAGCTGTCTCGAAAACGCTTCCGTTCACGATTGCTGTTTGGAATTCAATCTTTCTAAGTGGAGAACCGTTAGATCGACCGAAACAGGATGCTTCCTTACAACACAACCGGGATTGCGACTCGAGGATCCTTTTTGTTTAACTTTACGGTTGTTTTCGAATTCTATTATCATAGAACGAAGGCTATTCTACTATTCATGGACTCGAGAAAGTGCCCTAGTGTAATTCGATTATTGCTTCGTATACACTCTTACAGGTGTCGAAGGCGTTATGTGAAATAAAAGACACGTGGAATGGGAGCTAAGTAAATAATTATATTTAAGAACGGTGGAGGACTATTGAGAGAAACTCGGTGAATACAGGAAGGAAATGACTAAAGAACAGCAACAGCCCCGTAGTCAACCCACGAGTTGGCGCCGTGATCGACCCAAAGTAAAAGAAGCTCTATCCAACCGTGAACACTTCCTGCGTTACATACAGGCAAATAAGAATAATAATGGCAATAACAACTGCTTTCGCGCAAGTACTATCTCACTCACTTGAGAGACGTTTGCCGACTGTCATTGTTTTTCGCCTAATTGGTGTGCGTGACCGCGAGAGCCAATTGTACCGCCGAAAATACGTGTGAGGCGGCCATTTTTCTATTCTGACCAATTGGAGTAGCTCTTCTAAACACGTCAGCCTCTTCACGCGCCAACTCGTGGGTTGACATCAGTACACGGAGGACGTTACCGTAATCTTTAATAAGTGTGCTCGAACGAGTTAACTGTAATAAATGATTCACTGGGAATTTTGTTGATAATATTCCTGCTTATTTTGAATATTTAAACTGATCAAAATGTAGCTGCATCTACATAAAAGTATAGAGTTTTCCAAACTGGTATAAGACTTTAATAAAATAATATAATAATGTAATACTAACAGTATTCTTCTTGATCTGAACAGCAGTTAAATCAATAGAATTATACTTAGTATTACAAAATAATGCCACCATAATTTTTCCAAACTTTCTAAAAAACTTTCACAATTATATTTGTCTTAATGAATTTTATAATAACAAATAATTCAGTACTTTCAGAATGAATAATTTATAATTACCAAGTAATATAACACTATCTTTAACCTGAAAAGCAAATAAAGCAAAGGAATTATACTTACTATTAAAAAAAAACTGTAACCATAATTTTTCCGAAGTTTCTGAACAACTCGCAGAATAAAAAGGTAAGGAACTTTGATCGAAATCAAAACTTGTGCCACGAAGAAACTTTCAACTCTTACTTCCAATTATCTCGTGGGAAAAAAAGTCGGTTCATTAACACAGAACAATATTAACGATGTTGTTGATATCCAAGCTGTACTTTCTTATCCCGGATAAAACGTAAATTTTCTTTCGTTATAAAGTTCGAACTACAGACAGAGGTTGTTGGTGCCGCTAGCTTCGGGCGGTTAATAATTTAAAGAGCTAGCAACGTCGTTGAAATATCAAATTAACTGAATTATTCACGGTGTATGAATTACGTGGCCGAGGATCATGAAGAAACCGTGAAGACGTTACGGAAGCGTCGACCCGTTGAAAAAGTTAATAAATCCAAGATTGCGCTTACCAACTTTGCTTAAGAAGCGAAGCAAACAATTATCTCGCAGTATAAACGATACTCAACCGCCTTTAAAAACTCCACAAATTCGAGATTGCTGTTGTTCGAAAAAACAAACAACTCGATTATATTACGCCACGCAAATATGTGTATCTTGCTGTAGGGTGCAAATGTGGGCAGGTTTTTATGCTTGAGGGAGGGTTGGGATTTTTTTTTTTTTATTTCAAATGGTTTTTATGTTCTTTCTTTTACTTTAATTCGAACTCTTTTGGTTTTTGTTTATAGGGGATATACATAATCAAATCAAATATACATAATCGTTATAATTACAATTATAACTGGAATGAAAATCTTGAATAATAATGATCATCATACTTATAATTACAACTTGAATAATTATTATTAATTCAACTTCAAGTTACAATTATAATAATCAATATTATTCAAGTTATCAGCTAATAACTGAAATATTGAGTAATAATGATCACTATAATTATAACTTGAATTAATTACAACTCAATAATAACTTGAATAATAATAATAACCTTAATTGTAATTTGAAGTTGAAACTATTGTATAATAATAAGAGTCCCACGAGTAATAAAGGTTATTTCCAAGAGGCTCCATGCAACGTATCAATCTGAAACAGGAAGATGGATTCATAGGAATGTAAATTCAATGTAAATCGGACATCCTGGTGCTCGAATGGAAACATCATCTTCTCAGGTAGACGACACTGCTCTCTCGATGCACACCTTCGGAGATAATCACTTTTCAGGTATACATCTCAAAGAGAAAGCTGGCATGCCGTGGACAGCTACGCTTCAAGTACGCAGAAAAACCCTGGAGGATTGAAAAACTTCGTTCTGGAAGACGACGTTGCGATATCAAAGTGTTCCAGATTTCATTCGAAGGCCAAATACGGTATACAAGCTTGATTTTTCTTTGAGAAGATCAAAGAACCATGGAAGTATCTAGCGCCTTTGTGAGACACTTTGCGCTCGAGATAAATGGATGAAAATATGAAACATTAGGTTGCTGCAAGAATAATTGCAATAATTAAATATTTACTTAGAATTCGATGGTAAGGTGCGATGGTATAGTAAGTGGACAAATTAGTATACTTAAACAGAAATGTATTTTATAATTTTAATGAGGGGTGTTGTTTCGAAGTGGCTTTTCTGTCCCTTCCGCCATTTTGTTCTTTCTTCTGTTGTATTGTTTGTTCTATTACCTCAAGTATCAAACGGTATCCACATCAGCTTATTAGTTCCAGAGATATAATGAAACACTTGCAGCATAACACATAGAATTCTCCTTATACAGACATAACACAACCAACACCTTTGTAGTAACTACCCTCATAGGTACTACTGCCCTCGACCTGGATACCTACAGGGTGTCCCATAAATATAAAACACATTATTTTGTAAACTGTAGCTCACGTTTACTTTAACCTCGTTCTTCTTGTTTCCACGTGCTGCATACGAACATGATTTTCATTTTTGCTGGAAATAACAAGCTGTCGAAATATTCGCAAACAACTTTCTTACCGGTACAAAGAATTTTACTTAAGAGTGGATAATACGGTCACAAGCATAGCTGTCTTCTGTTCGTGTACGATGAATTTGTGAATTTTCCACTTATACATATACGAATAGATAACATTTCAGTTCGTCTACAAATATTGCACCACGGCATGATTAGGTTAGGTTATATTTTCCGGGGAGGGGTCCCCGCTTTAAAGCACGGCGATAATTGCTTTGGAACATTGAAATTATTTTATCCCACTTACCAAGAATGCAAAATATACTAATGCAACGGTTAATGCATCGGTGAAATTCTTAGTGGGACACCCTATACATACTGAGGTCGTGGTTCCCTACTATGTCATCGGTTGATCGTCATTTGACAATAGTTACTACAGAAGATGGTTACGTTACGTACAGGTAGAATTCTGTGTATTCTGTCAAAAGTTTTTAATTAATATCTCCGAAACTAATAAGCTGATACCGCTTGATATTTGCCCCTCTCCAATGAGTATGTCCACCGGAGCACTTTGGTACTATATCCCAATTTTGTATTAAATTTTTAAATTTCATTTACAATTTCATCTCATCTCTAACTCGTCACTTGACAATAATGACTACTACAGAAGAAGTGTTATATCGGGATACTTCAGAACTATAATATAGAAGTTTGTTAATGTTATAATACTATTTTTGCAGCAACCCAATATGCAAAATTAAGCAATAGGTGCTACGTTATGAAGAAAAAGGTGGAAGTTGAAAAATGGAAAATGTCTCGGAGAACATTTTGTCGGTACGATTTAAAATACTCGTGTTCCAAACTTTGATACAGACGAATTAAAGAATCGTTAGGCGCAGCCGGATCGGACGGAATTTCGCTATTTCGAGTGCTCGACACAAAGGATAAGTTGAAACGGGCATCCACAGTCATTTGTCATTATTATAAAGGGCTCAGCAGTGAATAATTACATCTTAGGAAACTTCGTGCTACCCCCATACCATTTCCGGTTACGTTCATCCCAATTTCTGGGTTAGGGACTGTTTGATTCCGTTATTACGATTAACATTACTGAAAATTATTAATGTAACGATTTATTTATTTTTACTCTTCTTGCGGCGATTATTTGTCGACAAGATTCGTCTGGAGAGTCGGCGACGTACGGTACTTTGGCCATTTTATACTTTATCATATTGCTTTTTATCGCATCATATTTTACAGTCTTTGAAGTTTGAAGTTATAAAAGTTTTGAACATTCTTCACGATTTATGGTCTCTGATTTTTCGACTTTAGGTAAAATAAATGGCAGTGGTCAAACGGTTAAGAAAACACTTTAGGTAATTGTAGTTTTCTTCGTATTTAGATCTAAAATTATAACTAAAAATGTAATTAAATATGTTTATCAGAAAAATTCTCCGTTCAAACAAAATAATAAGAATTTGTGGAAGAAAAAGTTTTTAGCTAATTAAAATCGGATGATGTTCATGTTGGCCCAGTAATTAAACTATTCACATTTTACTCAGTAATTATTACTATCTCAAATGCTAAGTACATATTAATTTAATTATTTCCATCACTTAATTAAAATTAAGATGGTAATATTTTGTGGAATAAAAATTTATAATAAATTCGTTTAATTAATCAGAGTAGATTTCCTCTTGAATTAATTTTTACACATGAAACTTTTCAGTGGCTATTTCTAACGAAGTGCCTGTTTTAAAAGCTTTTACTGCTGCACAAACATCTTTTTGCGTGTAATCGTTTTTCCTTTTTCCTTCGACATTCTGGAGAATTTAGAAAGTGGTTACGTTAAGTGGTTAAAAGTGTATTTTATATATTTAGGTTATGTTCATATGACGAATTTAAGAATAAGCAGAATTATATTCTTGTGTATTTATTATTAAAATTAATGTGTAGAATACAAAACGTACTTTAATACAATAAATACAAACAATGTTATAAATTCACTATGGTTTAATAATTTCCAACGTGAAATCGTGTCTGTGTCGATGGCGATCAGTGACTCTCAGTGTCATGTTATCACGAGTGCAAAAAGACAATACTTCTAACTAATAAGAAAAGTTAAAATTAATAAGAAATAATATTAATTGGAATTCGTTACAATTTAATAAATCTAGAACTTTACTATAAAGAAATGATATAACATTAATTAATTGCAACTTTAATAAAAGCACTCCCTTGTTTGAGTCAATATGAAACATTTAAAACCGTTGAAAGTATCGTACAATAATATTTCTGCGTGATATAATTATTGAATTATAGACACTTTAATAATTCAGTGTGAATTTTGATAACAATATTTCTGCTTATTTTGGATATTTAAACTAATTAAAATGCATTAGTTTTACATGGACGCAGTAAGTTTAATTATATCCATGTAAAGCTACATTTTGATCAGTTTAAATATTCAAAATAAGCAGGAATATTTTCAACAAAATTCGCACGGAATCATTAATTATAGTTAACGCGTTCGAGCACACTTATTAAAGATTACGGTAACGTCCTCCGTGTACTGATGTCAACCCACGAGTTGGCGCGTGAAGAGGCTGACGTGTTTAGAAGAGCTACTCCAATTGGTCAGAATAGAAAAATGGCCGCCTCACACGTATTTTCGGCGGTACAATTGGCTCTCGCGGTCACGCACACCAATTATGCGAAAAACAATGACAGTCGGCAAACGTCTCTCAAGTGAGTGAGATAGTACTTGCGCGAAAGCAGTTGTTATTGTCATTATTATTCTTATTTGCCTGTATGTAACGCAGGAAGTGTTCACGGTGGGATAGAGCTTCTTTTACTTTGGGTCGATCACGGCGCCAACTCGTGGGTTGACAACGGTACTGTTGCTGTTCTTTAGTCATTTCCTTCCTGTATTCACCGAGTTTCTCTCAATAGTCCTCCACCGTTCTTAAATATAATTATTTACTTAGCTCCCATTCCACGTGTCTTTTATTTCACATAACGCCTTCGACACCTGTAAGAGTGTATACGAAGCAATAATCGAATTACACTAGAGCACTTTCACGAGTTCATGAATGGTAGAATAGTCTTCTATGATAATAGAATTCACGGTGGGGATAGAGCTTTTACTTTGAGTCGATCACGCGCCAACTCGTGGGTTGACATCGCTACCTAATACCACAAGTATAAAAATCCTAGTGGCCTTCTAATCACCCTGTATAAATAATTCAGATGATCAATTTTCAAAGAATTAGTTGGTAATTTCGATGAAATAAATATCAGCAATACAAATAAGAAGTTATCATTTCAGTATTTCATTTGATAATTGAAAAGAAAGAGGGCTGTCATCATTAGGCGAGAAATAATGGCGCGGAGAGAGAAAAAAAGTCGAACGTGGTGCAGCACGTAGAGGTTCAAGTCTCGATAACAAGGTGTAATAATGTTTGCCTGTCGTAGCAGCGTCCGAGATAAATCGTCGTCCGTCGAATCAGCAGTTTAAAAATGCGAAATCGACGGAAAGGCTGAACGTACTCGACAGACCAGACAACGATCTCTGCTAAGGAGAGGATACAGATCCGATAAAGCGCGATACTACGTTGGAATTGGAACGGATCGATCGTATCGATCTCTGATCGGTTATAACCGGACGTGAGCCGTCTTCTGGAAATGAGTAGTACACTCACGTCCTGTAAACGAGCCTGGGAAAAAGAATTATTGACTTCGGAATACGTTTTGTAAATCCGAACGGTGTTTCACCTTGCGATCTTGTTGTGGACGTTTTAGATTCTGCAATCTTTGCTCACTGGACGTTGTGAAACTTTGGAATTTTGGGATTTTGGAATTTTAGGATTTAGAATTTTGGGATATATGGACTTTAGGATATAGAGATTTTGGGATATAGGGAGTTTCGGAAATAGGGATATAGGGATTTTTGGATTTTGGGATTTTGGGATTTTGAGATTTTGAGATTTTGAGATTTTGGAATTTTGGAATTTTGGAATTTTGGAATTTTGGGATCTTGGGTTCTTGGATCTTTTGGATTTTAGAATTTTGGGATTTTGAGATCTTGGGACTTTGGATTTTACGATTTTGGGATTTTGGGATTTTGGGATTTTTGCACACTGAAACTTGTGGAAGTTGGCAATTTTTAATTTTTTAACTTAAAAATTTTTGAGTTTCACGATTTTGGGACTAGAATATGGAAAGTTAGGATTTTTAAGACTTCTTCATGTACACAAAAAATAAATTCAAATAAAGTAAAGCTCAAGATTAAAAATAAAGTGTACTGCTTGAAATTAAAAGTAAAGTAAAGCTTGCAATAAAAAATAAAGTGAAGCTTGAAATTGAAAATAAATTAAAAAAGTAAACAAACGATAAAACAAGTCAATACACACATTCGTTATCCCCATAAAAATGAACACATTTCACGAAAAGTATCTCAATAAATTTTGCAATTTAAAATTAGAAACATAAGAACCTACTATTCGATCGCTTTGGTGTAATTAATTTGGTGCAAGTGTTAATCTTCGCGAGTAATGGAGGATTACACATATTTAACGAGGAAGAGTGGTAGAAAGGGAATGGTAGAAATTGAAACATACTTGGAATTCTTCTTTACTGTTCTCCTCAACGTTACGTAAGATTGTACCCAGAAATGTCTGGAAATAAGTGGTTGATCCCTGAGGAGGATCGACCGATCGAATAGTGTTCAGAAAACTTTAATTAGCTCTCGAATTCTATTGACGAACTGCAGAGAAACTTGGTTCTTAAAGCGAGGGAACGATGGTGACCCAACGACGTCGACAATAGAATGCTGTGAAAGGAGAACAGAATCCTTGCTAATTTATATTAAAATTGTTTAATGTCTACAAACTGTCCTTCACAATTTTTATAATTTTTATTTTACTATTTTTATAGACAAACTTTATTTACCTTTCTTTTATATTTTAATACAACAATGTTACATATACTTGATATCCACAATCATCAAGTATATAACGTTGAACTATTTTCCTAATATCAAGATCACTTGCTAAAAGAACAAACAAATAAAAATAAAAAATAAGAAAAGTATTAGTTTTAGCGTATTACAGTTCATTATACTATTTAATATACATTAGATCTACATATGATATCAAAGTTTATTAAACCTACATATGATATCAAATTTTATTAAATCTCCGTATGATATCAAACTTTATTAAATCTACATTTGGTATAAAACTTTATTAAATCTACATGTGATATCAAATTTTATTAAATCTACATATGATACCCAACTTTATTAAATCTACATATGATATCCAGTTTTATCAGATCCACATATGATGTCCAATTTTGTAAAATCTGCATATGATATCAAAGTTTATAAAATCTACATATGATATTAAATTTTATTAAATCTATATGATATCAAATCTTATTAGATTCACATATGATATCCAATTTTATCATATCTTCATATCCAATTTTTGTCAAAGTTCTCATGTATTAATTTCTTTCGCATTCTTTTACCTGTTAATGTAGTTCACCGATTCAAAAAGAAACTACATTATTTCTGAGCACATACAAAAAATATATTTATAACATAAATATTCACAGTATAGCAGATATAAAACTGCACGAATCTTTCTACCCATTTTTTTCGTACTTTATGTATGTGGCACAGTGCATCAACTACAGATAAGGAGAAAATGGCGAATACAGTTGAAACGAAGTTTCAGTGTGACAGATTTATACCGAAAGTTTCTATCCTGGTGTTTACGTTATATCAGCGCTGTCGATCTCGGCTACGGTATAATTTTACCATAAGCTAAACCATCCAGTATATCGGTCTCGTAAATTGTTTAACTTTACATCTCTTCACCGAGGGAACTCATATTCTGTCTATTCGCCACGTCGTCAAATTTTTCATCACATGTGTCCATTGACAAGGGATACTTTTCTCCGGAAAGTAATTCATAACGCCAGTGATAACAACTGCGATTCCATTATGGCGAAGTACTCTCAAAAAGAAAAAGAGGGAGATTGAAACGGTGACACGAAGATAACTTTGTCACCGGGTCTAACGTCTTGAATATCATGATGGAAATAGCCGTGAGTAGTATGAAATACTGTGATGTGGATTATATCAGAGATTTCATACGTGGACTTTTTAATTTAACTCTGCGATTTATTTACATTTCATGCGAAAGGGGTTTTAGAATTTATTGCAGTTTCGGTGCATGGAGATGAAATGATTGGCGCTTTCTTTTATTTGGGGAGCTTGGGGGAATTTATTCTTTTTTATTATTATTAAACATATATTTCTTTTTAGTTGCATGATTTTCAAATTCTGAAAATAGCAAGAATTAATTTATAATTTTTCATAAGAGCATGAATTAGTTAAAAACTTTTTTATATTTCTTAGACAGTCAAGGTTTCAAGTTATGGTATGTGCAAATTATTAAATTATTCGAATATGTCACTTTTTTAATTCTTTAATTAACAGAATTTGGAAATCTTAATTAATAAAATACTAAATTCATAAAATTCATAAAATTCATAAAATTCATAAAATTCATAAAATTCATAAAATTCATAAAATTCATAAAATTCATAAAATTCATAAAATTCATAAAATTCATAAAATTCATAAAATTCATAAAATTCATAAAATTCATAAAATTCATAAAATTCATAAAATTCATAAAATTCATAAAATTCATAAAATTCATAAAATTCATAAAATTCATAAAATTCATAAAATTCATAAAATTCATAAAATTCATAAAATTCATAAAATTCATAAAATTCATAAAATTCATAAAATTCATAAAATTCATAAAATTCATAAAATTCATAAAATTCATAAAATTCATAAAATTCATAAAATTCATAAAATTCATAAAATTCATAAAATTCATAAAATTCATAAAATTCATAAAATTCATAAAATTCATAAAATTCATAAAATTCATAAAATTCATAAAATTCATAAAATTCATAAAATTCATAAAATTCATAAAATTCATAAAATTCATAAAATTCATAAAATTCATAAAATTCGAATGTAATGACTCCTTGGGTCTTATTGCTGCTACGATAAAAAATTGATTTGAAACTACAAATGTGAAGGAACAAAAAACCGTAAAAATATTGTATCGCTAAAAATAAAAATAAAAATTATACGCAAGATATAAATTGTCGTAACGATGCTTTATTCCATAATGCTGGATAACTAGCAATTATATTAAAATGTTTAATCAGGTATTCGGCATTGACAAAGTTAAAGTTGTTACACTAGTACGTAACGACAAAACTATTTCAATAAAGCCGTATAATTTAATCAAACGTCGTTCCATTAATAATTCATTAATCACGCCAATTCATTACCGTTATATTTCAATTTCCCATTTGCTGTTACCAAAATGAAACTTCGTCCACTTTCCAAATACCAAATCTAAGCATCTATAAATTATTATTAATTAAAACCGACCGTTTCAATTAGATTCAATCACGAAATTGCGGAAATAATTATTGTTGAAGTAAATCATAAACATGATTGGAAAGAGAGTCGAAGAAATAATCATCAAAGTGGGTATTATCGATGAATTTAATTACTATTACGTGGAATTCAAATTGCAACTGAAGAGTGTATGATTGCTTTTTGAATAGGGGAAGGAGAAATTCCGTTTATAATTTATTATTGTTAAATTGTAATTTTCGGAATATGATAATTACTTGTCTACCATAATGTAATAATATTATTGATTTTATATTGATGTTAGTCATAATGTAATATAATAATGATATATGTTATCTTACATTGTATTATATTTATGACTTATATTATTTAATAATTTTTTATGGACTCGAAGGTACTAAATATTTGAAATTTCAAAATTCTCAAATTTGAGGATCCTCAAATCTCCAGATTCTCGAACCTCCAGTTTCTCTAATGTCCAGATTCTCACATCTTCTAATCTTCATGTTTACAAATTCTCAAGTTTCCAAATTCTGAAATCTCCAAATCCTCAAATCTCCAAATCCGCAAATCTCCAAATCCTCAAATCTCCAAATCCTCAAACCCCCAAATTCTCAAATTTCCAAATTCTCAAACCCCCAAATTCTCAAATCTCCAAATTCTCAAGTTTCAAAATTCTGAAATCTCCAAATCCTCAAATCTCCAAATTCTCAAATCTCCAAAGCGTCAAATTCCCAAATCATTAATTAAATTAAATCCCTTACTTGTCAAATCTCTACATTCTTAAATCCAAATATTCCAACCCCAAAAATCCCTAAATTCCAAAATCCCTCAAACATCATTACACATTTCCAATTTATTTGATTAAATACAATTATTAACAATTTCATCATTAATTCTCCCACCAGTTATAATTCACCCTATACAAAGCACTTCATATTATAAAATATCAAAAATGAATATTAAATTGTCAGTAAACGTTACAAATTTCGTACCGTATATTTAACCATATTGAACCAATCGTGCATTATTAATTTCACAGTACTTGTTTACATTAAATTTAATATAATATATAATTTCACATTAAATTATTGTTACGTCATATGGTTTAAGCATCAGAGGAGTTGTGATGAAACGACAGAATAAGTTCTAAATGGAGAAGCGAAGATAACGTTAGCATAATGAGCCTATAAAGTTCTAATCAACCAGCAGGGCTGAATAATAGTTGAGATACAGAACGCCTCAAGGTGCTTCTGCAAACTCTCAAGGAGATTAGATGGGACAGCAAAGGACTTACAATAATTATAACGTCGTATCCAGAAATACACTTCCATTTGACTTTGAGATACTTGCTCGACTTTGACGGATCTACCTTCCGTGACATAATTTACTTAACTAGATTGATTCTATAATTATGTACACGAATAGTTTCCTTTCGATATCTTTCGATTCGATAAATGTGAATTTGTAGGAGTCGCTGCTTCGTCAAATTATAAGGAAAGTTATATTAGTCAAAATGTTACGGTAGTTTTTAGTTACTTTCAATTTTTGTGTTCACTCTTTATTTTTGTTTAAAACATGCATGGTGTTTTATTGAAAGTTTATGGTATTTTATTAGAAGGGAAATAAGAAATATTCGTTTAAACTCGAGAAGGGAAAGTTGAAAATTTAGGAGTGACATATAAAGACTTTAAATTTTCAATTTTCTAATGTTGTAAGTTTCTAAATTTAGAAATATAGGAACATTAAAGTTTTAGTAACTATAATCCGTTTACGGCAATATAACAAGAGAGTACTGAACGTCAACAGAAATCAAAATACTTACTACTGCAAGTAAAATTTGTATGTCTGATTTCTTTCTATATTGCCAACTCTAACATTTCTACACACATCCATTAACGGCAATATAACGAGAGTTTTATGGAACATCAGCTATGAACAAAGTACTTACAGAGCAATAAACACAATGCATATCTATGATCTTTTTTATATTGTCAACTGCATAAATGTTCCACTTTCACACATCCACCCATGGCGATATAATAAGAGTTTTACTAAACGTCAACAATAAGTAAAATACGTACTGAGTAATGAATACAATACATACCTACAATCTCTTTCTGTATTGCGAACTGGAAAAATTTCCCACTTCTACACATCCACCCACGGCGATATAACAAGAGTTTGACTGAAAATCAATAATGATTAAAATACGTACTGAGCAATTAACTCAATACATACCTATGATCTCTTTTAGTATTGCGAACTGTAAAAATTTTCCACTTCTACACATCCACCCACGGCGATATAACAAGAGTTTTACTAAACATCAATAATAAGTAAAATACGTACTGAGCAATGAACATAATGCATACCTACGATCTCTTTCTGTATCGCGAACTACAAAAGTTTTCCACTCCAACACATCCACCTACGGCGATATAACAAGAGTCTACCGCGCATTAAAGTTAAAACGTCGATGATCCGTGATTTCCAAAACACTTCGAGCGCTAATGACAGTCACAGTAATCTAATTCCTCGGTTAATAGCGTATATAATCGAGAAGTCGCGTTAGCGAAACTCGAGATCCCTAATTATCTATCGCAGAAGTTTTGCAACGTATAAAACCGTGACCAGAATGTTCAAGTCGTCTGGCGCATTCTAGAGATACACACCATCCACGTTGCTGAAACTTCTTCATCAAGTCTGTCAGTTGTCTTAAGAGGTTGGAAACGCGACTCGAGCCGAAACTTCATTAACAGCAACAAAAGAGCCGCTTCTACGACGTCGATCGATAATTTTAATAATAGGACACTTTGGGCCGTTCGATCCTCTGTTATATCCGTGTTTTGATTGACTAACGCTGTGGGAGGTAATCGATGCATGTCTAAAGTTCGTTAAGCATCGTGGTAGCTCTCATTATGTCCATGAAGGAGATTATTTAGCAAACAATGCTGTTATTTGTTCACATTGGGATTAGGTGATTTGATGACTTTTGGGATATTTTATCGCTAATGGCGAATTATATGGACATATTTCGAGTTGTTATTGAAATGTTACTGTTTTGGTTTTCGAGTGCATTTGCTCTCTGAATGAGCAATTTAATTCGGTTATGAAATCGTGGATGAGAGAACGTTAATGAGGGTTGCAATTTGGGATGTAATTAGGGATAAAATTGAAGGATACAAGTTTTTTAGTTGATTATCTGAAATATAATTATCTCAATTATATGAGAAATTATCTCAATTTCTCTAATTTTCAAATTGTCAAATTCTCAAATTCTCAAATTTTCAAATTCTCAATTTCTCAAATATCCAAATGCTCAATCTTCCATATTCTCAAATTCTCAAATTCTCAAATTTTGATTTCCTCAAAGATCTAAATTCTCAATTTTCCAAAATCTCATACTTCCAAATACTACAATTTACAAATATTAAAATTCTCAAATTCTCAAATTTTCAAATTTCTAAATATCTGAATCTGAAAAGTTAAATTCTCAAAAATTTGAAACATTGCAATCTTAGAAAATTATTGCCCCAAACCTTGAAACATTAAAAACTTAGAAATTTGAAATCTAAAAAGCTTGAAACGTTGAAAACTTGAAAATTGTCGAATAGCTAAGAAAATAATAATATCAGTAGAAACGGAACGCCGTCTTCTAGAGCAAATAGGTAGATCTGGTTCGATCCATTTTATTGCAATTATGTAGGTTCTGCTGCAGTAACAATAGCAACGTTTATTGTTACAGGTGTCTTGGGTCCGCAGACGAGGGGATGAACTTCATTTGCTCACGTTTGGCACAGACACGTACTCAAACGACGCCAGGTTCGAGTTGGCCTTTGAGAAGCCAAATGATTGGCGGTTGCTTTTGAGCTCGGTGACCGAACGAGATGGCGGCTTGTACGAGTGTCAAGTCAGTGCTCATCCTCCATTAATCAGAACTGTCCATCTCACGGTGTCAGGTGAGTAAACGTCTATACTTTTCTCCGTATACAGAGCGTAACAATGAAATTACTCTGACTCGCCACTGACTTACTAATATCTTCACGATAGGAGTATGTATAAGTTTAATATACGAACTTGAAATAATTATTTTTATACCAAAACTATAATACTGTAAATTTCGTCTCAAAATATAATAATACTGGTGATCAATGTTTAGAGAAATTATAGATAATAATTTCAAGAAATTTCATCAATTTTTCAAAATATTTGCAAGTTTTAAAGTTAAGGGTTAAATTATTTTTATAACCAAAGGGATTGTCAATCAATCCCATCAACTAGTATAGTATTTGAAGCATCAAATAACATCATTCTTTATCCCAACAAAATGACAGATAAATGCTAGGCAATAAAATGTCTAATATAATGTATTTTGTACAATTCACATTCATTAATATGTTTAACCCGAAACCATTTTAACTGGTTGTCAATTAAGCTGTTAATAAATGTATAATTTACGGAGGATTAACGGATAAACGAAAAATGAACATTATATATACAATTTATCTGCAATGTGAGTTTTATTGTACAATGGATATAAATATCCTGTGGCGGATTAACTGGCAGCCGCCATTTTTAGGAGAAACGCAGGATTTTTAAAAACGTAAGATTGCATCGAATACATTGACACGTATATATGAATTTAATATTAAATTTTATTAACAAAAATTTTAGTTAATAAAAACGTTAAAAAATTTATAATATTCAGGATAGTGTCACTGACCATATTATCACTTGGGTGTTACCTCTAACGTGACGCACGCTATTTTATCCACTTATATCTATCCGATAAAAAAAAGTTTAGAACAAAAGTTTCAGGGTATAGAGTGTACAACAGATATCAGTAAAAAAGCAATTCGAAAACAGCTTGTTTTCACAGCGAAATTGAGGTCACCTCGGATTTTGCAAATAGGAGCACATCTTCTGTTTACCATATTGAAGAGAAACATGTTGGCTTAACGATATAAATTTAAAAATAACTTGAACGAAACTTTTGCTATAAATTATTGCCTGAGGGAAGCTTCTTGGACGATTTGTTCGTTTGTCTGTACGCTACAGGCAATTTTGGGTCTTTTCACTTGAAATTTTGAGGGTAGACTCGCGAGACATCGTAAACTTGCTGTATAGATTTTGGCGGCGATCTGACAACAGGAACCTGCCGTCGACATCGATCGTCGAATCGATAAAAACCGCGCTTTGGTATTATTTTCAATAATTTTTGACACATAGAATCGACTGGAAGCACGTTAAAAGCTTCATAATTCATCGTTGACTACGATACTTGGTCGACATTGACGTCGGTCGTCGTGTAATCAAGAATAATCGTGTTTGGTATCGTTTTCGATAGTTTCAGACACGTTTAATCGTTTAGAACGACTTTAAAATCTCTACATCTCATTATTGTTCTACCTATATATCTACAATGGGTACTCGAAGTTTTAAATACACATTCGAATTCGGGAAGCACCCAGTCTGTAGAACCACTAGTGGAGTATTAAATGAGAATGTTTGTTACGATATTTGTATTTGAACTTATAATTTTGGAAGTTTCAAATTCACAATCTGTTGGATTGAGTAGCTCAGGAATTTGTGAACTTTTAAGTACAGAATTTAGAAATTCTGGAATTATATTGAGAAATTGTGACACGTTTAATCGTTTAGAACGACTTTAAAATCTCGTTCTTGTTCTACCTATATGTCTACTGTAGGTACTAAAAATTTTAAATACGCATTCGACTTCGTGTGAAGCACCTAGACGCACTAGTATTTATGTCCTGAAACTTTCAGTCTAACTGGAAATCTTTAGAGGTCGAAAATGCAACGAGTACGGTAGCCATGTTTTCCGTAGGTAAGGCAGATTTTCAGTCGACTCTACGGACCTGAATATTATTATCGCTATCGACCGACAATCGCGGAGCAGAATTTCTGGAGGTCGTCCTGGAACGTATGCCCTTTGATCCCGTCGACTTCCGTGTCACCGATAAATCAGCTTCCGCCCTGGTGGCACGGGCGCCGCTCAAAATCAGACAGTTTGACGCGATAGATCTTCGTTAATCAAGCGTAACGAGAATTTGACGGAGAGACCATGACGATTATCGGTTCGTCGTTTTTCGTTACCAGATAACAGAGAATCGGGAGCCACGATTTCGAATCATACCGACGCTGATCGGCCGTAAATTTGTGCTTTAAAACGGCGTTACGCCAATTCCACTTCTTTCTCCCTCGTCTTTGATAAGGGAGGATTTCGAGGAGAAAAGGGAAGACGCGAAATTGGGTCAGGATGGCTTGCCGGTTTACGTCTGTCCAGCTTTTTCTTATGTTCCCAACGAAGATTGGATCGCGAGCTTGTTTTTACGCCGAAAAAGCACCGTTTCTTATGGATCCCGTTGAATATTTATGGCACTAGTAATTTATTATAACAGATTAGGATTTTCTTTTTCCTACGTAATTGATCGACTGACTTCGATTCTTCTTGATGGTACGTTAACATTTTAAGTAAATTTATAATTATCGATCGTTACTCTCATTTTATTAACTATTTATTATATTTCATTTTATTAACAAGTTTATACACAAACCGTTCGGTCGATATTTTGAAGTATCGACGTTACAGATACTTTATTTGTTATTTTAAAAATTAACGTGCTTGTTAACAAATATAACAATAGATTTTAATAAGATAAATTACTAACTAAATGAATAACTAAATACTAAATTAGTGACAACATGAATCTGTATGGTAATTTATTCGGATTAAGAAAAAATATATAACATATAGATAAATTAATGAAAATAATTATAGAGGATTTATTTAAATTTAATTTATATGACATGAATTTAAAAATACTATTATAATTGAATAAAGTGGACAATTTATTTATGAGTCAATAATGATATTCTATAAAACTATAATTGATGATACACTCCTTTAATTAAAATAACGTACGAAGTTAAATTTAAGAAAATTAATTATCATCAATAAAAATGAATTTTGTAAAATATAATAATACACATATAATAATCATATATGAATTTTAAAATGTTACAATAACTTAATAAGATTGCACCTGCAAACTATAATTATTTTTATAGATAATTCTTTTAAAGCCATAATATTTTATGAATTAAAATTATGTATTATATAAAATGTTTGTATTAGTTAAATTATTAATGTTACAAATAAGTTAAATTATTAATGTTACAAATAAGTTAAATTATTAATGTTACAAATAAGTTAGGTTATGAATGTCAGAAATACATGAAATTATTTATGTTAGAAATTGATGTGGAATACAGGCCGCTTCCTCTGCATATTTAACGGTACAGATTAGAACACGTGTTCCTTGATGATCGTAATAAGGGCACAGGGACCATTAAATATTACATGACTATGTTTCAAGTGACCACGGGGGTTCGGTTATTAGATACACGCGGTGGTTCCCCGTGGAAACGTTGCAATTTCGAGTTGTATCGTCGAAATTATAATTCTCTCAAGTGTCGTTAAATCGGCCCAACTAAAATCCTCTGCCACTTCGAATTTCGCTCCGTTCGTTTGAAGTAATTACAAATTTCCCCGGAATATCAGCAAAATTTCGAAAATCGAGCCTCATTTAATTAACGTTGCTTGAATTATTCGACCCCTCGGATGCGACGTTTCTGCAAAATTTCGTGCATTGCCATAACTCTCAAAATATTTATCATATCGTAGAACAGTTGTTTAACATGTTTTTACATACACAAATATCGTTTCACTGGACTCTACGCGCTCGATCCCAGGATAACAGCTGTCATACTGTCACCCGTGTGAAATGTGTAATATTACACACTCGTCCCTGAACGTGTCCATCTTCGAACAGAAATGTTCCAGATACTTTCATAAATTATAGTTAATGCAGTTTGGAAATATTTACTGATTCATGCGATCTTAACAATGGAATCAATAATATTTATGCAGTCTTAGAAGTGGAATAAATAACTTGAAAAATGAGCAAAATAATCGTTCTAAAAATTGAATAAATCATGTAATGATTTTAAGAGAAGTATATTATTGCAGTTTTCAACATGAAATGACTTTCATCGTTTGTCGGTTATGGTAGCCGGATCCGAGAAGATCCGTGCAGGAAGGTTAATCCAACGTGTAGTTAGCGAAGTTGACCGTTGGATACATAATCCACGAAGCATTTTGCGGAACATTTTCTAGCGGATCATAAATCACGAAGGTTCGAGTCGTTAGGGTCGTCCTTGTCGTGGCATAATGGCGATCTTGGAGCTGTAACGATGTCCTTGTGGCACTCACGACCCCACGGTACATACGCCCCTTAATTGGAGCTCCGTCTACTCTTTGCTTTTCACTCTCCTGCAAGAATTATACGAAACGGAGATGAAGGAAAGTTTAACAATGCCGGAATATGTGCAACAATCATTAAAACGAAGTGAAAGGTTACTGTTAAATGCGCAGAAATTCATTTTCAGAGAGATGTCCCTGAGAATTATAAGATTTTATTTGTATATTTTAAGAACGTTCAGCGTCAGCTCTGCTGACCGAATACTCTGTCTATGATTTTTAGCGACTCTGGCGGAAAATTAACAAGCTCGGACGGTCTTCGTTTATCTCGTTTCAATTTTTTTCGATTTTTCAAACGTGCAAAAATGCGACTTTGCCAGGATCTTGAAGCCAAGGAACAATTTGTCACGATTTCTTTTACGAAATATTCTTTGTGGAATAATGTAGGTAAGGTATTCTGCAATTTTACCCTTAAAATTTCACGTGTATGAAGCATGCAAGTTTTTATAAAAGAAATTCTTTCACGTACTATTTTTCCAAAAATGCACTCTTTACTGGTTTAAGTAATTGTACTTTCGGAAAATCATGGTAAGACCTATTTGGTAAAAGAAATATTGTCCTTGTCTCTGCTGACCAATAAGGATCTTATCAGTTTTTCTCCCCGAAAATCCCCAAAAATAATACTCGGGGTATACGGTCACCAGAGTTGATGTATGCTGAATAAGTTAGGTGCTTATACCAAACCCACAGATACATTTATCTGCGGCGTTATTCCAGCGTTAGTTGTTTTGCATGATTTTATGGAATAAGCAATATGATATATAAATCGTCCCTTCCTGTACGCAATAACAATTACAGAAGTTTTGCAGTGCCCGAATATTAATGAGAGTAACTGTATATCCCGTATAATCCGGACCTTTAATGTCGGACATTTCCTGCGCACGTAACCTAAAATCGCCCGACGGGCAACAATAATTTGTTGTTTCATCAAACATTTGTTCCCCATAGATTCAAATATTCATCGACGGAATTTAATTGAATCTGTCGCCAAGCTGGACGATCGTTAACGAAAAAGTGATACCCGGGAGGCGATTCGTGAACGGTCAAACATGTATGTACGAATCCTGGCGGAAACTGAAGCAATTGAATGGCACGTTAACCAAAACTCTCGTAGATGGCCGACATATGTACGTGTTTGTGCGCGCACAAAGAAGAATCGTGCACACGTACGCGACGGAACAACCGCTGTATTGCTTGCGGATGCAACGATGCGTGTCGTAAAGTGGCAGTTTACGATGGCAACGACTCAAAAGCGTTTGGTTCAACTGTGCTACATAAGGATAATGTGTCTCGCTACGAGTCGGCCATTAAACTTCGCGTTTTCGTACGCCCGGGGTTAATATTCCTTGACCTCGTTTCTCTTTCTTCTTTCTCTCGGTCTGTTTCCCTTTGCCGTCGCGAAAATGTCCTGCTTCCACCGTGACAAAATCGCTTGAACATGGCTGGAATCTAAACAGAACAGGATTATTAACTGCTCTTGACTCCCGTTATATTGCCGGCTGAGGGGAATTTGCGAATCAAGTCGCTTATTTGCAACTTTATTTGGAAGTTTAGATCTTTGGGAGTTTCTTTGGAAGGTTAGATATTTGAAGGATGTGGATGTTGAAAAATTTTAAATTTTCAGATAATCAAGCTTTAAATTATTTATGTTCGCACAAACTAAAACAAGTTGTAAAGAAATGAGAATATAATTTGTGGAACGTAGGCCATTTTGATAGTATATTCTTGCAGTAACAAAGGAAGAAAGCACTTTCTTTTGTGATCAGGGAAATGCATCTACATACATTAAATATGTCTCGCAATGTATTTGGCAATATGTTTATTAACATGTCTAGCAATATGCTTAGCAACATATCTAACAACATATCTCACATCATACTTAGTAACATATCTAACAACATATCTCACATCACACTTAGCAACATATCTAACAACATATCGCACATCACATTTAGTAACATATCTAATAACATGTCTATCAACATGTCTCACATCATACGTAGCAACATATATAACAACATGTCTATCACCATATCTCACATCATACGTAATAACATGTCTACCACCATATCTCACATCATACGTAATAACATGTCTACCATCATATCTCACATCATGCTTAGTAACATATCTACCAACATATCTCACATTATGCTTAGCAACATATCTAACAACATGTCTGACATCATGCTTAACAACATGTTTAGTACCATATCTCACATCATACCTAGCAACATTTCTAACATATCTACCAGCATATCTCATGTCATGTGTAATAACATGTCTACCAACATATCTCACATTTACAACAATCTACATGTTCTCACATCATACTTAACAACATATCTAACATCATGTCTACCATCATATCTGACATCATGCTTAGCAACATGTCTAACAACATATCTATCGAACAAAAATGCACCGTTGTCGTTAAATTTGAGTAGAAGAGATCTTTAGGAGTGAAGGAAGATGTGACATAGCGTTCGTCAGCATCGAGTTATGCAGCACTATCTAATCTTTGATGGTTAAAGTTTGGTGCGGCAACTCGAGGGAGCTTCCTGCTTTTGAAGGAAAGTCGTAAAGCATAGGTTTGAAAAGCCTGACGCGGAACGAATGATTTAATTTTGCGATTCCCACGTGAACGGCCGCCATAGGATAGTAGGTCAACGATCTAGCAAACCTGTGCCTTTGTCGTCGTAAATCGAAAAGTCGATGGTTGGTAAAGCGAGAGTCGTCGGACGAGCCGTATCTCGCTTAACAGGGTTTTATCGTCGCTCAAGTATACGTTGGTTCATTGGCCCTCGACTCGATTCTATTACGAGGTAATTATGCGTTGCTACGGGATCGTATCTTTAGCGATATCGTTTCTGATTGAAAGCTGACACAGTGGAACTCGAACGTACTCGGTAAAGCTGGGCATAAGATATACTGGTAGGCTGTGAGATAACGATATCATAAACCATTGTCTGACTGATTATAGACCACTTTTGAACCAGCTATTTGTCGCTTGTGTGTAAGGTATAATGCACACGTGAATGGTACCATTATGTGTATCCGGCAAATGAGGTAGTTGATGCGAATATGGGGTCTTCTCTTATCGTGATTCATTTTTAAAATCGAATATTCTTAAATTTGCAACTGTACAAATTTACACATTGAAAAAATTAAAATCTGAATGTTTATAAATTTATAAACTAAGAAATTAAAAATTTTGAAATTTGCAAACTTGTAAATTAAAAAATGTTGAATTCTTAAATTAGCAAATTTACAAATTTACAAATTGATAATCGGTAATATAAAATAAGAAGAATGTAAAATGTGTCAATTTGACTCGTTCCACAAATCAAGTGTCAAAATGTTAATTTTCTAAAAAGCGTACAAGACTTAAAAAATCCTCTCATACCAAAATCCGGAAAATGTGGAGGCAATGTAAAAGGATTTTTAAAGAGCTGTTCAACAAGATAAGGATACGTAATCGCGGATGGCTTTCCATCTTATGTAAGAAATACCAATCCGCTGGAAACGTTTCAATCTTCAACAGCGTTTTATGTAATCTTCCTATTTTATCCTTCGATACAACGGAAAATCTTTAGAATATTCGAAACGTTTAGTAAAAGTATCTCCACGGTATTTTTTAGAACTTGTTTAATTTTTAATGTAAATAATAACGAGTATTATAATTGAACGGGCAAAAGATAATACTCGGTGTTCATGTATCGTGATTAAATCCGATAATATTTTAATTAAATTTTTAATCTATATGGAGTATATTTATGAGGATATAATCTAGGTATTATCCGATGGAAGATATTAAAAGTAGTTAGGGATAAGCGCAGGTATGTTTTTTAATGCAACGATCTTTTTAACAATAATAACACTAGAATTTTATTTAATTTTGCCTTTTATTTAATTTTATTTAACCGCAATTATTTTAATCGGGAGATTTTGAAAATGGAGCAAATTTTTATTCAGAAAGTTATCTTCTTTTAATTAAAGCAGAAATAATTTGACGCAAATTTTGCATGCAGCGAGGTAATATTTTGCGATGGCATAAAGTTACCGTTTTAATCGTATCGGAAGGATGATTAAAAATCGAGTAACTGTCAAATCCTTCGAGAAAAAAGTACGTGTATGGTGTTATTACGAGTGAAGTTATCGAGAGTAGAATCGATAGAACGTTAAAATAGTAATACGCATATTATCAGCCGTGTATCGAGGACAATTTTAACGATAGCCGCATTGCGAAAAAAGTGGAAACGAAGTGTAATTTCGCTCGTGGGATTATTGGACAGAATATTCGCACGAATCAACCGTGTAATGATGATTATAACCGTTTCACTGTAATTTTACGGTGTATCGATCGAGAGATTTGAAAAATTCAACTATCCTGTTGAATGGTTTTGCCTCGAAAACTCAATAACCTCTGTATTTGCCAAAAACATATTTCTACTTTAGTCGTTTCATGAAAAAAAAAAAATTTTTACTTTAGTCCTTTGATAAAATAAAAATATTTGTACAGCCTATGATTGAACAAAAATATTTATACTTTAGTTCTTTTATAAAGTGAAATATGTTTGCTTTAGTCGTTTAAAAAAAAAAATATATATTTTGGTCCTTTGATCGAGACAATATTTACATTTTGGTCCCTCCATGAACAAAATATTTTTATTTTACCTTCAAAAGACAACGTTTATATTTTAGTCTTTTGATCAAACGAAAATGTTTATATTTTGTTAGTGTCACAAAAAGTGGTTCTTTTTAATCTTTCGATCAAAAACATATTTACTTGTTTGTTCTTTGATACAAAAATTTATTAATTCTTCGATAAATAAAATATTTTATTTTATAAAACATATTTATTTTATATTTTATTATTAAGTGATAAAACATATATTTATACTTGAATTATGTTGTAGAAAAAGAAATATTCATTCTTTAGTGCTTTGACAGAAAAGAAAATAATATTTGAAGGAATCGTTCAAGTAACACTGATCATATTTAAACAGAGTAAATAGCTGTAGCAATTTGTTATGAATACTTTGCGTAAGTTGGAAAGCCACGTCCTTGGTAGTTGGTTAGCGTCAGTAGCAGTTAGTTCACGTCAGAAATTTGGTAAGTCGATTTAACTGGAACTCCGTTATGCTTCGTGCTATCACAAGAAACTATAACCGAAATATGATTTATCGTTACAATGTAACTTGTTATCTGCATCCCTTGTTCGGATTACCATAGAAATTGAGGGCTCAATCATCTTTTAATAAACATGCTATCGAATATTTTTACTACTGTAATATTTCAGTACAAAATTCATCTTTACTGTTGCAAGGATTAAGATTCGAATATTCTTCTATTTAATGATGGAATATTCGTATATTCTAATATTCAGTTGTGAAATATTCGAATATTCGGATATTTAACAGTACATTATTAACACATTCGAATAATTAACAATGAAATGTTTGAACACTTGAATATTTGGCAGTGGAGTATTCGAATATTTCAATATTTCAATATTTAGTAACATAATACAATTCAATTTGTAATGGTGTAGTAGTTCAATATTTATTGGTATCAAAATTTCCGCATAGTTTAAAAGATGTAATAAGCGGTAGAATTATAGTAGGTGATGTTAGCGCAGTGGATAGCGTAATTGACTACTAATCTTGTTGACCAGGGTTCGAATCCCGGCAGGTGCATTCTTCTTGATTTTTTCTGTACTCAATTTTACATGTATAGTACTCAAATATCCTAATATTTGATACTATAGTTAGTATTTCAATCATTCGAATATTTTCAGAGTAATATCTGATAGTAAAAGGAATTACTTAAATATTTCAGTTAGTATTCGAATAATTTCAGTAGAGTTATTCGGTGCTATACACAATTATCTGAATAATTAGCAGTTAAGTAACTATTCGATGCTATTGTAGTATATTGAAGTATACGAATGATAAGTAGTATTCGATAGTATTTGTTGTATTCAAGTATTCTAATATCTCAATAGTATTTGACACTGCTGTAATAATATTCAAATATCCGAATACTTCTGCAGCGTTGGACATTATGTATTCAAATACTCGAAAATTCAGCACTATTCGATAGTTACAGTATTCAAAATAGTCATTCTTATTGTGTAGCAGTCTAACATTCGAATACTTCAGTAGTCTATACAATACTTCAATATTCGAATATTCAGTAGTAAAATATTCAAATATTCAAACGTTCTCTGTACAGTACTCTATACTACTAAATTCGGATCTATAAAGATCCTGAACTACAAAACATTAAATAATTACAATTACTCCAAATAATTACAATTATAGTAATTACCCATAACACTTATATGTAAATATACATTGTACCTCATAAGCACATATTTTTCTTCTAAATATCTCCAAACATAAGTGTTTCTAAACAAGTAATCAAACTAACAATTACCCAAAGTAATTAGTAACCAAACTAACATCTTAAACGTTTGTATCATACCTCAAACTACCTAAATAAATATTTTCCCCTGAATATCTCTGAACCAAAATGTATACACTTTTAACATAACCCAAGCAAAATTCTACCCATAAAAATGAACCGTCTATAAAAACCGTTTACGACAAATAAACGAGTGCAATAATTTCGCAACGATTCGTTTGTCCCTGGTTGCATTCATTCTTGGAAGTGGAAGAATTTCGATGCCGTCGGTGGCGAGTCGCATTACGACAAAAGAAAACGGCAATATGCCGAGCATTGGTGCAAGGACGACGGTAGAAAGAAGAGGACGAATTGGTGGAAGCAATAAGCACGCCAACACGGAAGATATTTTTCCAGCCAAGATCGACGCGATAGACTCTTACGATGGTTATGAAATATTTGACCGAAATACCAGGTGTGGGACGAGCAGAATTTATGCTGTTCCTTCGCGATATAAACGGGGACGTTTCGCGTGTTCAAATGGCGGAACGAACGATCGTGTCCGCGTATTAAACGTACGTGAGCCTGCAGGATATTTATCATTTACCCTTCTATAGACAACCATTGCTCGTATCGATTTCGATGTGATTTTCATTGTTGATTTTTCGCCGTATTTCATACCGTTCTCACCCGCCTTTTTTTGCTTTCGCTTATGAATTGTTATTCGGAACGTGTTATATTAACCGTTCGTCAGTTACATATTATTTTATACATTATTTGGCAAAGAAGTTGGTAAAGATTGGTTGGTATTAGGGACAAATTAATTTGTTAACTTAGTGAGTAGAGAATTTCGGAATTTATAAATTTGGGGATTTGGAAGTTTGAAAATGGGATTTGGAGATTTTGGTATTTGAGGATTTGGGTATTTTAGAATTTGGGGATTTAGGGATTTGAAATTTGAGATATTGGAAATTTAGAAATTTGGAATTTGGAAATTGGTGATTTAGGAATTCGATGATTTTCGAATTTGATAATTTGGGAATTTGGGAGTGTAGGTATTTACAAATTTAGAAATTTGGTGATTTGAGTATTTGGAAATATGAGAACTTGAGGATTTCAGGATTTTTAGAGTGAGAAATTTGAGTGCTTGGAACTGTTATATTTATCAATTTTAAAACGTAATAATTACACAGTTATTCAAATTGTAATTTCACAGAAATACAATTCCCAGTTGCGGAAAGCTTACCACGTTCCATACATTTCGCATCGACCGCATTTAAAATGTTAATAAATCAACAGGTTGGTACAAAAGTAGCTGCGGCTTTTGTGACTTTAAACTTTGATGTCAATTTTTTATTAAATTTCGATAATGTGATACCTTTTATTTTTTCTTCTACACTATTTTCAATTTACAAATAAATATTAATAATTATATAATGATTGTTTAAAAACTACAATTATTTTTCCACCATTATAACAAACATCCAACAAATATTTAAAATATTTTAAAAATAAAATACATATTTTAATGATATAATATGTAACAAGTTTTTAACCACTTAATTAACACTTGACACGTATTCAATAAGTATTTAAAAATATTTAAAAAAATTGCATACATGAATTAATAATATAATATCTAACAAGTATGTAACCATTTCACTATACTTGACAAATATCCAATAAATATTTAATAATTTAACTAAAATTTAACAAATATTTAATAAATATTCATTAATATTTAAAAAATGACATATGTATTTTAATAATATAACATTTAACAAACATTTAACCACTAATTAAAAAAATGTCCATTTCCTCGAACATGAAGCAATTTTATAGCATAATAATATATTAACATAAAAGTGGCAATTAATAGTTTATTATGAATGCTCGAAAAAGTACACGTTCTCGTTTTACTAAATAATTTCCATACTTAAAACGGAAAGAGCTTTATGTTTCGCAACGAAAGTTTCCAACTGATTTATCTGTCGGTTGAAACGAGAGCAATTAAACGAGCAAAATTAGTTTATCAAAATGATCGTTTTACCGTTTTTGTTTGAAATTCATTTACCCGTTCATATTTTCCTGATTTATTCGCAAGATCCAAAAAGCGATTTAGCATGTGCGCTTGCCAAATTTATGGAAGTCAGTGTCGCGTGAAAATGCACGTTCTCTTCCCCTTTTCGACACAATTAATGATTTACTTTGAGAGGCCACGCGTACGTTCATTAGCGACAAAAGCTTTTTGCTCTTTCTCATTTTCCTCTTTGACAACGGAACGAACTTGGCGTTAGATCTTGTCTGCTGTTCGTTCTCATTTTTTTCCTTATAATAACAAAATCAACATTCTTGAGCTTCTGAAATATAAAATTTCCCACTTTCAAGTGCAAAATGTGATATATATTTATAACGCTTTTTTAAATGAAATTACTTCATTATTCACACCTGGCGAAAAACTTGTAGGCTAATGGGTTAATAAAATAAAAACTTTCAAATCCACTCTGAGAATTTTGAAATCTTCACGAAACTTCAAATTGCAAAACAAAAATCTCTTCCAGTTTCTCAAAGATGAATTACCCAAACCATCAAAAAAGCGTTCCAGCCTGAGAAGTCCCGATTCATCTGAAGCAAACAACGTCGTCACAATAAAACAGACTCTACGAAAACATTGTAAACGGTAGACCTGTTTTGAACGACCAAGTCGCCCCATAGAAATGTCCGTGCCAGTAACCATAGGCCATATATCGTGCAGTAACCAGAAGTGTTTCTGGGAACACGTTTCTTCATTCGTGGAACAAGCGGCCTGTTATTTCGTCGGTGAACTCGCGAAATAATTCGTTGTCCGAAAGCTGCGCCAGGAGACGCTGTGGTGGAGCTTTTTATTTCTGGCAGAGGTTCAAATAGTTGAAGGAACTTAAATTCCCGTGTGTTTTTTCGCCGGTAGGAAAGCTGCTATCCGTAGGATCGAGGTCTCGTTTCTCGGGCGTGCGAAGTTCGCGAGGCATCCGAGCGATCGGATTTCGATAATGGCCGGCTCGTCGATTGATCGAGACACCGTACGGTTGAAAGAACGCGGGAAATTAGTATGGAAGAGGAGCCTCGTAGCGCAATCGATGTTCCACGCGCTACGGATACGACTCACGGATGTTCTTATTGAGCTGTGAGCTGATTGATCGAGCTTTGCGCCGGAATAAATTTCATGGGATCGGATTAATCTTATTATTGTTGAATTAAACTTCGTCCAATTGCCAGCCAGCTTATTGATGACCCTTATTTCCACAGGAGTAAAACGATTCGTTAATCCGAATGGTTAACTTTCTTTCGATACGGGTAGAGTCGTGAATTCGTGTATGTAGAAGCGGTTACTGGATGGGAATTTTGAGGTTTGAGGCTTGGAGATTTTTGGAATTTTGGAAATTTGAAAATTTGGAATGTTGGAAATTTGGATTTTTGGAATTTTGGAAATTTGGAAATTTGGAATTTTGAAAAATTTGGAATTTTGGAAATTTGGGATTTTGGAATTTTAGAAATTTGGAATTTTGGAATTTTGGAAATTTGGAAATCGCTATATCCCAATATCCCAAAATCCCTATATCCCAAAATCCCTATATCCCAAAATCCCTATATCCCAAAATCCCTATATCCCAAAATCCCTATATCCCAAAATCCCTATATCCCAAAATCCCTATATCCCAAAATCCCTATATCCCAAAATCCCTATATCCCAAAATCCCTATATCCCAAAATCCCTATATCCCAAAATCCCTATATCCCTATATCCCAAAATCCCTATATCCCAAAATCCCTATATCCCAAAATCCCTATATCCCAAAATCCCTATATCCCAAAATCCCTATATCCCAAAATCCCTATATCCCAAAATCCCTATATCCCAAAATCCCAAAATCCCTATATCCCTATATCCCTATATCCCTATATCCCAAAATCCCAAAATCCCAAAATCCCAAAATCCCTATATCCCAAAATCCCTATATCCCAAAATCCCTATATCCCAAAATCCCTATATCCCAAAATCCCTATATCCCCATATCCCAAAATCCCTATATCCCTATATCCCAAAATCCCTATATCCCCATATCCCAAAATCCCAAAATTGGAATTTTTGAATGTATGTACCTTAACTCTGGAATTTTTGTATTTGACAATATTAAAGCTTCAAGATCTCAATTTCAATGTAAAGAGACACATTCAATGACTTCCGTCCACTAGCATTTGTTACCTCCGTGACTTTTCATTGTATCTAGGGATCTCAATATCAAATTAATATTGAATTAAATGGAAAAAAAATTGCGGACAAAGTAACGGAAGAAACAACGACCGTCTATAGCGTTTCGTAGGCAAAATAGGTCGAAGCTTCGAGCACAGTCGCTGAGAATAAATCAGGGCTTGCCAATACCAAGCGTTACTAGCTTTTATTACAGAGTTCGTTGCTTGCCTCCCGTCACTCGTCGCTTTTATTTACAAAGGGTTTGCTCGCCTCGTTTTCTCCCTTCGACTCTGCCCTTTCTTTTCCACCTTCCTTCACGCTGTTCAAGCTCGTTACCTCCGGCCAGTTATCGCCATTGACTCCTTAACTGGCATTTCCGATACGCAACAGTCACTGAAATTACATTCATGGCTTCTCCATGCACTTTTCCGAAGTTTTATCGTTTAAAACCACAGTAACTCTTTTAAAACTGTAGTTGCGAGAAACAGTCGGCTTCTTTTTAAGAACAATTGTTTCTGTAGGAGGTAGTATCTTTAAAATGGACTGGTTTGTGAGACATTTTAAAAATCACGATGATGTTTTACATGAAAAGAGTAACGTTATATTCTTATATTTTGTGTATGATCCATTTTGAATTATATAATGAAAAATAGTATAAGGTTAATTTAAAAAAGTGTCTATGTTTCTGACAGAATATTGAAGATTCTTTAAATGTTATAACCATAACGAGATTATACCAACATAATGGTTATAAACCTCGTTATGTTTTTTATAGAGAACTGTCACAAGTTTCCCTCTCATTTTTGTCAAATATCTGCCATTTATGAAATAATGACTAGATTGTTAACGATGAATGTAGCGTTATAACAATACATGCCCTGCATAATAATACTGTCATACATACTTTATAGCTATAATATCCAGTGCAATTCTATTGTTATATTATCCAATAAAAGTGTAACACTCTATAAACACTGTTTATGCATACTGTAACTGTAACACCCTATATAATTGTATTATTATACATATTGCATAATTATAACAATCTGTTAAAAAGAAACAACTGCATATTTCCGACGCGACTGAGCCAATCGGAACAATTCGACAATTTTCAATAATTTACGGCGCGCGAGCCATTTGCCGGTCTGCGATGGTTGGCACGTGGCGATGAGAATAGAATTGGAATGCGAATAGTGAAGGCGTGTAATCTAAACAAATTGTTAAATTAAAGGAGAAAATCGCCATGGACATAATGAGAAATATGATAAAGTTTAAAAAATTAAGTGTGTGTTTGAAGAATCTTGCTACTTCTTTCAATTTTTATACCTCGTAGTAAATCTTGTCCTCTTACTATACTGTTATACGCATTGTATAATTGTAACAACCTATGTAACTAAAACAAATTAACAAAGTTGATTACTAAAGTGTTCAAATAAATAAAGCGATTCTTTGTAGGTGGAAGCAATCAATAAATCGTAATTCATCAACATGAATTGAACGAGAAGCCGGGCCTGAAACGCAATTGGTTCGTCTTGTTATTGTTAATTAACGACCGCCATCAGAAGCGGTTGATTGATAATTCGATTGATCACCGACAAAGGTCCAAGCTTTCGAGAGGTCCCGTTGACCTCGCCATTTTCAAATTGCCACAAAACGGCTATAGGCTTTGGCCTCATAATCGGCATCACTCTAATGGATCGTTGCTGTTTGGCCACGCGTAGTCGAGTGTCTCGTTCCTCTAACGAGATTATACGATCGCTTGCGAGACTATGTCGCGGGTCTCCGATGATACACGACCATAATTACGCGAGAACGTATCAAGAAATTGTACAACCATGTCCGGTTATTGTATGGAGACTCGGTCACGTTCAAATTATGACGTGACAAACCGTTTACGGAATATTCGAGATTTATGGGGAAGATAATTACGAATGAAACAGTTGATCGAATATTGATTTTAGTTTTCTCGTTGTTGTTGTCGAATTTGGAAGTTTTAGGTTCTTGAGATTGGTGGGTATGTCGTCAGAGTGTTTAAAATCGGGGTTAGAGTATTTTGAAATTTGAAGATTTTTGGAATTTTGGGTTGTGGCATTTTGAAATTTTAGAATTTTAGAATTTTAAAATTCTGGAATTTGGAATTTTAGGATTTTGGAATTTGGGATTTTGAGACTTTAGAATTTTCGAATTTGGCTTTTTGGGATTCTAGAATTTGACAGTTTGGAGTTTTGGAATTTTAGAATTTGAGATTTTAAGATTTTGGGATTTGTGATCTTTGGGTTTCAGAATTGGAGATATTGGAATTTGAAAATTCTAAAATTTTAGGATTTTGGAATTTGTCATTTTAGGATTGTGAAATTTTAGAACTTGTGACTTTCAGATTTTGGAATTAGGGATTTTTTGATTTTTTTAGGGTTTTGGAATTTGGGATGTGTATTTTGAAATTTTTTGATTTTTGCATTTTGAGATTTTGAAATTTGAGTTTTATGATTTTGAGAATTTAGGTTTAGTTAATTATGTTAGGTCAGCTTAATAAATGTTTAATTAGATTGGGTTTATTTAATGTTTATTTAGGTTATGTTTACTGTAGGTTAAGCTTACCTTATTTTATGTTAGGTAAGACGAAGCGACCAATATCCAGATTAAAAACCGTTTAAAATGTTTAAAATATTAATCAAGAAGCATGCCATTCGCACGGCTCTAAAAGGAGATAAATGGAGGTCCACGATAAAACAAAGCAAGTGTTCAGAGGAAAAGAAAAAAGGAGAATGTATAGAGCGTACGAGTGGATCCTGGAGCTACGTTTAAGCCGAATGAAAAGAAAGATCCCGTTATAAGAAGCGTGCGGTGCATCTGAAGGATTAAGAGCAGAGCGTTTGAAGCGAAAAGCAGGGAAGAGAGAATTTTTCGCAGACAGTTCATAGAAAAGGAGTCGAAAGCAAAAGAGTTTCTCTCGTGAGATGTCAAAGAATGCGACGAGTTTTGCGCGGGACATAAAAGAACGCGGACCATCGTGCAGACAGGGATGCAGAAACTTTTTCTCTTATAAAAGCGAGTCCTTTTTATATGTAATATCGGGTCAAATGCATAGTTCAACTTTTATTTCATTTAACGAGCAACCTCGTGTTATCTTGCCGAATGAAATGGGAAAGATACGATGGCGTTAAATGATATTGGCGAGTTTAGCGCGTTGCCTTCTCTGGATCTTTATATTATTAAATCTTGGGACTTTGACGATTTTCAACTATACAACCTTGAAATTTTTTACTACTGGGATTTTCGATTTTTCGACTTCAGTTTGAAATTTGAGAATTATAGAATTATGGAACTATGGAATTTTAGAATCTTGGGATTTAAGGATTTTGGGAAATTGGGAAGTTGAGAATTTTGGAATTTGGGAATTTGAGAATTTTTGAATTTGGGAATTAGGAGCTTTGGCATTTCAAAAATTAAAAATTGTGGAAATTTGGAATTTTGGAAATTTGGGAATTTGGGAATTTGGAATTTTTGATTTTTGGTAATTTAGGAATTTGGAATTTTGGAATTTTCGAATTTTGGGATTTTTGATTTTTGGAAATTTGGGAATTTGGAATGTTGGAATTTTGGAATTTTTGGAAATTTGGGAATTTGGAATGTTGAAATTTTGGAATTTTTGAAATTTGGAAATATGGGATTTTTACATTTTGATTTAGTGGTCTCGAAACCACTATATCCCAAAATCTCTAGATGCAAAAATCCCTAGATCCAAAAATTCCTAGATTCAAAAATCCCTAGATCGAAAATTCCCTAGATCCCAAAATTCCTAGGTTCAAAAATCCCTAGATACCAAAATCCCTATATCTAAAAAATCCCTATATCCACAAATCCCTATATCTAAAATCCCTATGTCCAAAAATCCCAATATACCAAAATACCCACATCCCAAATTCCCCATATCCCGAAAATTCCACAGTTATAACATCATCATTTACCAGAATCCCAAATTCTAAAAAAATCCTAGATCTCAAAAAATTTAAATAACTATTTTCAATCAGTTCCTAATCTGTTATTTCAATCAAAGCAAACAATTTAATCAAACAACAAATTTCTCGCGTTTAAATAAATTTCCTGTCAGTTCGTATCATCGAGATTAATGCTCTAAATTTCTAACCCGTGTTGTCGTAAAACGACACGCAGATAGAATCAATTTATCCGCACGTTAAATTAATCCGCTGCAGCGTAAAATCACATTATAGGGCTGGGGTTAGAAATGATTCACCGGTGTAAAGTGATGCGCTGATACGATGATTATTCGGCTGTGTTTCGCCGCAGCGAAAGAATTAACGGTAACAATGCAACGAATCCATGGTATCGATGTCGGAAGTCGAAACGGGCCACATTTCCAAACCCGTAATTTACCTGTTTCGTTCATTTGCATCGTATGATGTATGTTGAACGTTTGCGGCTGTTTCGTCGTTAGCAACAGTGCGGACGCGATTTGTAATCGTATTTGTGACCATATTTTGCACGTACAGTGATCGATAACTCGAGCCAAGGGTTTCTAACCGGATCATTTTTCAGTTATACGCTGCAGCGCGATAAATACGCTGCCATTAGAGTTTTCTGGTATTAAGATACTTTTAGCAATAATTTGCAAATGTTTTTATTGTGATAATTTAAATAAGAATATACTATTTGTTTTCAGTGAAAAATTCGGATTTTTGTCAGTAAGATACGGTATACGTTCCATAAATATCTGCTTGATAAATAGCCGTTAAGCCTCGCGGTTACATGCGTTTTTAATATACACAAATAGAATATATTTAAGTAACATTTAATTCTCATGTTTTTATACATTTTTACATGTAATGAATATTGGAGTTAACTTTGAAATATGCAGATTTGACAATCACGTAATTACAAATTTGTTTGTAAAGTTTGGTGGTAAAAACCTGGGTCAGCTTTATATAATTCTTATAATTAACACCGGGGGACCATTTAACTTTGTCGCAAGTACTCGGTTACTAGTAGCCTTGCTAGTAGGTAGACTTTTTGTGTTCCTTGCTTTGCCTGTAGCAAGTGTATCGTTGAAGGAAGACAAGAGAGGAAAGAAATTTTCTTTCAAGCATCTCCAAATCCCTACATCCTCAAATACCTACATCCTCAAATCCCTACGTCCTCAAAACTCTACATGTCCAAATCCCTCTACATGCCCACATCCTTACATCCCTAAATTCCTACATCCCCAAATCTCTATACCCCCAAATTCCCAACTTCCCAAATTCCTAAATCCCTACATCCCTACATTCCCAAATTCCCACATCTCCAAATCCTTACATCCCTAAATTCATATATTTCCAAATCCCTACAACCCCTAATTTCGAGACCTCCAAATCGCTAAATTCCCGAATTCCTAAACCCCCAAATCGCAAGATTCCCAAATCCTCAGGTTCCCAAATTCCTAAAACCCAAAATCCAACATCCCCAAATCTCTACATACTCAACCCCTACATTCCCAAATCTATGCATCCCCAAATCTCGAAATGCTAAAATCCCTAGACCCCCAAGTCTCTAAATCCCCAAATCACTCTTATTACCAAATTCCTAAATCTCCAAATTCTGAAATTCTCAAAAAATAACATAAACACTGCCTAACGTGTAATCCATGCAACCAACCACTACTAACAAACCACCCCTAATAGCGAATCACTACGGATTCCAAGAATAAATTACAAAATGGAAGCAGTCATAGCTTTAACGTCGCAAGAACACATCACATAAACCCCGAAGCACTGAAAAAGCCGGGATTATACAAAGAAATCTAAAGGAGGCATCTTTAGCGTTGTAGTCGCTAATGACTCGAAGGTCGATGCGAAGTGAAACCGGTACTAAAAAAGAAAAAAAAAAAAATATTTGTCGGACGTTGAAATTGTAACGTCGTGCTCGTTATTGAAAATCCGACGAAACAGTTGCCGTTAGTAACTCGGAGTTAAGTTAAAGTTAAACATTAACTCGATGAAGGGGAACAGGTAAGGACATTACGCCGATAATGCCACGAGATTCCACGAAGTAAGGAGAGATGCATCTCTTCCGTCTACTCGGCTGCATAGCACCGCATTAGATTATGCGACGTAATGCTCGTGTAAACGAGGCTTTCTGCCCGTTATCACCGGGACAAATTTATGCTCCAGATTATGTATTTGCAAGAAGATCGAACTTTGAACTACTACCTAGTCTCGATGAAACTTGAGGCGCTCGTTTAAATTGCATTACGCTTCGCGCTACGCCGTTAAGTACGCTTATGACACTTCTTAGCCGAGCTATTTCTAGTCGGGATATATTCTAATGACGTATAGCACGTAATTTCACTCGGCATAGTTATTCCATCTGATTGCCGGACTTTATTATTCTCTTTGTGAAGAAATACCTTTATATTTTTTTATTACTTATTTTATATTTTTTTATTATTTTTAAGTGAACGAAGTTGTCATACTTCCAGGGACGAATTTAGAGATTTTTTTGCCCTGTGCAAGTAAATTGTAAGTTTTGTATTTTTTAGAAAGAGAGAGATGATTGAAAGAAATAAAATTTGCAAATTTACTGGTTTTTAAATATGCGAATTTTTTCAGATTTTAAATGTGAAAGTTTGTTCAGTTCTATGTTTTTTAGTTTCAAAATATTCTAATTTCTAAATCTCCATATTCTACATTTTCAAATTGCAAAATACCCCAATTTATAAATTATTAAATTTACGAGTCCTCATTTAATTCATGTTTACATTAAAAATATCCTAATCTGTAAATCTCCATGTTGCACATTTTCAAACTTCAGAATACCAAAATTTATAAATCTTCAAATTTACAAATCTTCAATTTATTCATTTTCAACCTTTAAAATTTATAAATCCATAATTTTGATTTACAGAAAGTAGAATTATCTCATAAACTTAAATGAAAGCCATAAAAAATAATTGTATAAAACAACGAGTATCTCCACACCCCTCTTGTCCTTCCTCATGAAATAATCTGCATAATTACATATTCCCTTCTAATGAGAATACGAGATATTTAATGAGCGAGCTCGGCGTTCGAAGAATCATTTTTGTAGAAGCCATCATAAATTAAGGTAGACCGTGGCGTCATTAAATGAACCTTCGGCAATTCATTATTTGCAGAAAGTAATTTTTTGCTCGTTAAAATAAAATCGATAAATCACGTTTCATCGGCGTTTCATTGATATTGAAATTAATTTCCACAGTCGAATTTAAAATTTCGGCCCGGCGTGATTTAATTAATAACACGAAATGTTCAAATATTTCGAGTTCATTAATTGCGCGTTCATCAATGATTTCGGTGAAGTTATTTAATAATCGTAATAATGTTACAGTGAGAATATTGATGTTACCGATTGTCGTATTTATAACATTTTGCACGATTGTTTTTACTGATATATTCGGTCTCGTATTACGTCATTAAATAATTTTGCTTATTACCATATAATTTCGAACAAATTTCCGCCGAATGATATCTCACGATATTGACGAGAACCTGTCCATAATTTCGTTCGTTATCGAATTATTTGACGAATTAAAAGAAACTTCATTGCTCTTTTCAATATCATTGTCATTTTATTCAAATTTTGGAAAAATCGTTGACGTCATATAACATTGATATGTTAATTAACTCTGAACTGTCACTACAGTATCGATAAAAAAATATGTATAAATGAGATTGATACATAATTAAAATCGTAGGATTAACGAAAGATATCTGTAATTGGAAGCCATTTTGTATTGAAAATTTTAATGAAATGTTTTTACAGAAATATTTCTCAGATTTCAAGCTTTAATTTTATGTACTGCATGTACCATTTTGAGATACTTTTATGTCATCAAATTGTGTTATAAGTTAAACAAGCTGATTTGGGTAGATTTTTATTACTGTTTGAGGCCGATAGAAATCATTTTGTATTACGAGTATTGGTCAAATATTTATGTAGGCTTTTTCCTCAAGCTTCAAGCTTTAAATCGATGTATTACACTTATTATTTCAATCAAATGTTACAAGTCAAGCAAACTAATTTTGGTATATCTCATTGTTGATTACTGTTTGAGGCCGATGACCAACCATTTTGTATGAACAATATCGATCAAATATTTATGAAGACTTCTTCCCTGAACTTTAAGCTTTCAAATGATATACTGCACTTAATACTTTAAGCAGTTTTTAAGTAAAATCTAAGATACCAAAATTCCAAAGCACAAAATAGTACAATGCGTTGTCTTCGAACTCTTAACATTTATATGAAAACTCAATAAAAGTTAATATTTCTATGGAATTACACGAATTAATTGACAGTAACATGTACAGCCATGCAGGGGTTAAAAAGTAACGGCTCAAATTAATTAACCTTTTAAGGCACCGTAAACGATCTTCAGATCACCATCAACTCTCTCGTCAACCCGAAAAAGACGTAGCCGAAGCTAAGCTCAGCAATAAACTTCCATCAACCACTTAATTTCAATCGCGAGAGGGTGTGTAAGGCGAAAGTAGGGTGCGAAGTTCCGGCGTCAAAGTAACCGAAGTGAAAAGTTTTCCACTGTTTTCGACTTGTTCTTGCCTGTTCCATCGGTACGGGCACACGTGTTAGCCGAGCTTGCTTACACGAGCCGAAACTTGAGCCGAATTCCGGGGAGGGGAGAGAAAATCGCAAGCCATGGTTACAGCTTTAATAGCCAGCCGTGTTAATAATGACGCTGTTACAAGCACTTTCCAAGTTCACTACGTTGCTGGTGAAAGTAGATCACCGACACCGTTCGCTTGTCGGAACGTCGCCATTTGCTCGTGATTCTAATTGCTAGGCTCGCCCTGTCGGTTTTGGAATCTTCTAATTTGATGTGGCTGCTTTTTACGACCCTTTTAATTGATCAGCGTTGTACTTTCTTCTACCGTTGATGGAGAGTATTCGAATCTCTTGGTGTGATGTTAATTGTAAATATCAAATGCCTAGCTGCTTTACATCGAATAATTTTTGACAGTTTTGTGATACAATGTGATGTGATATATCATTTTGAAGCTTAAGGTTTGAGGAAAAAACTTGTCGAAAAATTGAATCGATATGGGTAGTATGAAGTGCTTGGTCATCGGCCTCAACGCTAAACAGTAATTACACCCGTTAGCTTCGATAACTTCTCATACCATTTCATGACATAAAAACGTCACAAAATACTATGTATGAAACATCATTTTAAAGCTTGAAGCTTGACGAACACTAGTATGTAAATTATTTAATTTTATTTTTAATACAAAATGAAAAGGTATCGGCCTCAACTGGCATATATTATAGTACAGAAAATAGATTTGCGTATATCTCCGAAAGTAAGGCCAAACGGGGATAATATATATAGAGCAAAGTTGTTCAGAATACTAACCTAGACAACATATTTCAAGGTCATTGAAATCGGTAAACTGTAGGCCATTTTGTAAACAGTTATATGCTGAAAAATATTTCTGTTCATATCTCCAAAACTAAGGCCGAAAGGTGGTAACATGTACAGAGAAAAATTGTTCAAAATGACAACCTTAACAACATATTTCAAGGTCATTGAAATCGGTAAACTATATATCATTTTATAAGTAATTATTATATTTCAAATGTTTTCCCCGTATCTCAGAAATTAGGACCAGGAGGTAGTAACATGTATAGAGAAAAATTGTTGAAAATGACGACCTCAATAACATATTTCAAGGTCATTGAAATCGGTAGAGTATATATCATTTTATAAATAATTATTATATTTCAAATGTTTTCCCCGTATCTCAGAAATTAGGACCAGGAGGTAGTAACATGTATAGAGAAAAATTGTTGAAAATGACGACCTCAATAACATATTTCAAGGTCGTCGTAGTCGGTTAACTATATACCGTTCTATAAATAATAATCGTAATAAAAATATTTCAGCCCGTATCTCGGAAATTAATGCCAAAAGGTGGTAACATGTAGAGAGAAAAATGGTTAAAACTGAAGACCTCGACAACACATTTGAAGGTCATGAAAGTCAACAAAGAACCACGTGCGATAATTGTAACTTTTCCAAAAAGTGCACAAAGCATGGTAGAACGTAAAATTCTAGAACACATATGCATATTCGAAATTATTCAAACCGTTACAGCGTCGAAATCAATCGATATCCATTTTTCCGTTCACCGTACGCGGCTATAGCAACAGGAAATGGGGTTGGGTTAAAGCAGGAGCATATTTGCCGTTAAACTGCGAAAGTTGCGAATGTAAATCCGGCTTCTGCCGTCGCGATACACGTTGTCGTTGCAAACTGGCACGATTTCGTCGTATAGCCGCATCTGGCCCCCGGTTGACTCTCCCGGATCTTCCATAAATAAATGCATGAGATTGTACACGTACCAAACCGTACCCCGGCTACAATGTATTCGACATATGTTGCGTACGTAACGTTCGGATGTTGATTGTTGTGCACGATGACACGCCGCTCGTACGTGCACGGTACATAGAAACAATCAGTACGCGCATTGCGGATGTGCCTGTAACTGCGACAGGGTTGCATGTACGGTTAAACGATGAAAACGCGATCAATTCTCGCGAGATGGATACCGAAAGGCCGTGGACGATCTCATTATACCCTCGAAGAAAATGCATGCGAAATGTGTTGACGCGGTGAACTGCGATGATTGCAGCTTTGTCGAGTTTCGTGGGCTTGTCGATTTTATTGGAATTATTGTTTTCAAGCGAAATTTGTGTCGGACTTATTTATCGATTTAGTTATTTTGTCGAATCATTTTTATATAATTGAATTTTTACAAGCTTGAATTTTTTTATTTATAAAGACTAATCTATCATGGAGTTATATTGTATAATTCTTAGATTCTGAATTTTGAAATTCTTCAAATCTATAAATTTATGAATCTCTGTGTTTGTAAATATAATTTGAAAATTCTCAAATTAACACATTTTAAAATTATAAAATTTCTAAATCTCCAAGTTCCTATTTATGACTCTCTGAATTCATACATTTAAGAACAAAAATTTCAATACCTCAAATTTTTCAAATATACAAATATTTATACCTTCAAATTTTTTAATTGGCAAATCCTCAAATCCCTAAATCTCATTTCTAAATTTTTGATTTCATAAGTTTTCAAGTTCTCGAATTTCCAAAATCCTCAATTTCCCTCATATTTTTTACCATAATAAGTACTTACATTAAATTGTCCCAATCTTCAAATTTCTAAATTATGCAAATTTTTGAATTTACACAAATTTAAATCTTCAAATCCCCAATTTCTCAAATTCTCAAATTTCCTAATTTTTAAATTTTCCAATTTCCAAATCTCAATTTCCTAAATCCTCAAATTCTTGAATCTGCAAATCAACTCTCAAGCTTCCATATTTGAAATGCCATAATTTTGGGTTCCAAAAAATGTCAAAAGCCCCAAACTAAAATTAAACCCACAGTACTCACATTATCCTGATTTTTAAATTCGTTACGTTTCTTTCGCAGAATTTTATTCTCGAAACATATGAAACCTCGAGGCAGATTTTTCGCCGTACAAAACGCCTCGTGTCATAGCTTCGATTTACGTTTCTCATTGTCGAACTGTTTGCTGTATCGTCAAAGAATCGAGGCAATGTTGTTTCACGTACACCAAGTTCTTTCTCGCATGTGTTTTTACCACGATATATTATGCGTTATGGATATATGGAAATATGAAAATACCCGACAAAACGTGGATGTCACGCTTGACGCCGAATATGTCGATGGTTCAGCCAAAACACACCGCCTTTGTTCTCGTTGAACGGGAATTCTTTTTTTCTTTTCTTACCGTTCTTCGTTGAATCAAAATGGAACGAAAATCTTTATCGTTATTTCAACCTTGAATAATTTATGCTCCGGGAGAAAATACGCAAGCAGCGTTGTATAAAAATGCTCGAAAAATATTAAATATTGTATGGCGTTCTTCCGCGTTTTTAAATATTTCTTTTGTTTTTTTTTTTGTGTTCATGTACCAAACTCTTTTTGTGTTTTCTAACATTGTGGAAGTTTTCGTGGGTTTTTATAATGAAGTTTACTATATGAAAATACTGGAATTTGTTAGCTGTAAAAATGTAAATTGGTAGAAATTGTTGTATTTGTTATGTATAAAAATATAAATTGTTGCGAGTAAAAATGTAAAGTGGTAAAAATTGTTATATTTGTTATGTATGAAATATATTGGTTAGGTTAGGTTATGAACTAGTTATAATACATGTATTATAACCTACAATGTATAACCTAAACGGTAACCTACTATAGTTATATGGTTACATGGTTATTGGATAACATCGTCATGTTTATGAATAAAAGTATAAATCAGTTCAAACATTTTGTAAATTATTACGTATGTTATATATAAAAATATAAATTGCTAAAAATTCTAAACCACATGAATTTCAATATTGCGCAATTATAAATATATACAAACAGAATTATAAATGTACGAATATGCAATTATACAATTTCAAACGAAAATTACAATACCGAGTAGTAAATAATAATATCGACATTCGTACATAGTTAATCCCACCGAATTTACCGAATAAAGTAACAATATCCTAAACAGTAATAATCACATGTCCCGTTACATTTCACTTGTCAATCAACCGGTATTAATTAACAATTAATCCTCTACTATTACAATTTCAGTAATAACGGATCGATTAGAGAATTTTGAAAAGTAGCGAACGTTGATCGAAATTGAATAAACGAGGCAAAAGTGTCGTATGCAAATACGCCGATCGACACGAGCCGATAAATAGGGAATTTTGAAATTGTCGAATTGTCGGTGACGATTCCGCGAAATATCCTCGGAAGTAAATTGGTCGTGGAGCTTGTTTATTTGAAAATGGTCAATTAAAAATGCAGTTGACAGCCGTGAAATGGCTCGAAAAATATAGGGCGATATTCTACGCTCAATTATTTACCCGTTTCATTGTTTTCCACGGGGAACATAACCTGCAAACATCCCGCGAAATTTCAATCACCGGATTTTCCCCGGCAAATTTTTTCGCTAAACGACCGACCGACGCATTGTTCCGAATTCTAATATTATTTATCTCGCTGTTTTTTTCTCTACTGTGTTCATCGTTATGCCGCGCGCTGCTTTGTTCAGAATTTCGATTCGCTTGGCATTAACAGAGTTTCGTGTTCATTATTTTCTATCATTCCGTCTACTCATCGTCGGTCAATTTGAATATTATACAATATCTCTAATTAAGCGCGTGCACAGTGAATTACATAGCAAAGGGTAGCTTAATGTTTTTTATTAATAATCAGTTATGCAGATTCGATTGATTTATTGCGAATGTTTCCGCGAGTTTTAATCAAATATGCAAATTTCGATGAACCGAATTTATTTCGAGGATATTATATTAAAATTTAGTGCACTGGATGGTGCAATCGGAACAAATAAGACGAAATGTTCGACGATATTTTTGTACGAGATTTCGAGTCGAAATAAATCGATGTGTGTACGTCGAAAACGTATCTCTGTTGAATTAAGTCGATCGAGAAAATGGTAGTCGTTCAATTTAAAGAAATGGCAGGTACACTCATAAAACTGTTAAGTAAAAGGAATAATTTATATATAACTTATAATTGGTTGATTAATATTCAACATAATAAATTTTTGTAGGTATACAAATATTAAAAAGACGTTTTAATTAAATTAATAAAATTAATAAATTTTAAAAAACATATTTTGTTATATTTATAACTTGTAACAAAGTTCTTATCTGCATATCCGCTTATCATTTTTACTAAATCATAATTTTATTTTAGTTTTTAATTATATCGTCAGATTAAATTTATTTACCATTGAAAAATAACAAATCGTTAATTTTATCGACAATATATTCACTCGACGTATTTCAACATTGTTGATCTCAAATTTTACACAAAATCGTTCAAACTTCCTCTGTAAGTCGTATTATTAATAACTAAATTTTAGATTGAATTTCATTTTGGAGCACCATTTATGTCTTTTCTGACACGATTGTGTTCTCTTTTACCAAAGTCGATCTTTAAAATCATGTGAAAATACGAACTGATGTGTGAAACATTCTTGGCACGACTGAATATTTAACCAATCATTACTCGCATTTTTCTATACTCAATTTATGTATCTGAATAACAATGGAGAATCAGACTCTGAGAACCCTAGTAGATGTCAACACTGAAAGTCGTATATTTATTGAATACTATCTGATGATACAAAAAAGTTAAAGAGAAAATAGTACCCAAAACGAGGTGCAGTTACATTTTACTATAAATTCATAGATTAACACAGAGCTTAATATTTTTTCAATTGTGTGAACAGGAGATGTCGGTCTTTACATTTTCATACAATGGTATCGTACAAGTGATCAGCCACCGTATCACATATCGATACCAATATCTTTTATCCACATATTTCCTTACAAATATCCCCTTACTGTTCTACAGCGGGTCGGTCAGGCATTCGTAAATTGCTTTCCAATCGATAGAGTTCCATGTACGCGTCCCAATTTAAAAAAAAAAAAAGGAAGATAGAAAAAAATACGAGGAATAAACAAAGCAATCGAAAGCTTTTGCGCAGTCGACCATTATATGCGCTCGGTATAAATTCGATCACGATCCTCTTTTTGCCGCTACGAAACAGCAGGGAAATTTCGTTTAACTTAATGATCCGTGAGCTTGTCTTAATTCAGTTGGTTATTCAAATCAGAATGTAACCTGCATTTTAAAACTGACCTAATCGAATTCTACCTCTCGTTCGTTCATTTATCAGAGTCGGTCTTATTGACAAAATTTTGCAAGTGAAATTTCACGTAAAATTGCAATTATGGTAATATTTCAAAGTCAGTCGGTTAATTGTTGGCAAAGTATAAAGTTGGTGAACATTTATTTTCGACTGCGCGTTTAAAAATATTTAATAGACTCGGTTTTTGTTTTCTTAAGCTTTTGTGCCTCGTAGCTAAAATTAGTGAGGTGCAGAAAATGTTTAACCTTTCTTTAAAATTAAAAACATGTGTAAAAAGAAAATTTATTGGGAAACAAAATCTGAAAAGGACAAAATCAAATTTTTTTACTTACTGTGATGTCGATAATATCAAGTGAAAATAAGGGGTGCTACAGTTCCTATATGCGAGTCATTGTTTATTAATAATAATTAATTATTTGTCGAGCGTAAAAGTTTTATAACGAATTTCGACTGTAGTGTCGAATTTTTAATGATAAATGTATAAATTAGGAATAAAGAAAGTGTATAATACGTTGTTTGAAAATGAATATAAGTGCGCAGGAAAGGTGAGCAGGATCAAGATGTAGTTTTGACATGGAGCACGTAAGATCCGGTAAGGTATTTGCTAGCTGCCCGTTCTGTAGGTTGACATGTACATGCACTCCTGGATGCGACGAAAAGAGTTCCTTTGAAAAAACTCCTGGCAACGCGGTGCCACGGACAACGCGAGAAAGCTTCTTCCTTAAATGCGTCTTGATGGAAAATCGGACTACAGCTTTCTATCCCTTCTTCGATCTTCTTCCGGTTCTCGAATCCGACATAAATGTACACTGCATTCGATACAGGCAGAAATGAGAATTCGTGTTCGGAAAATTATTGTGATACATGTTCTGACAAAAATGTGATAGAAATAATAATAGTTGTTAATGTAATCATTATTTTGTGTGAAATATTTATAATATATTTAATAATTCATATTATGTCATATATTATTAGTATCATTATTGTTATCATGGTGTTGTCAGGAGGTTTAGCATAATAATTATTATTAATAAATTGCATTATAAATTACAAATTATAATTATTAGTAAATAATTGTCAGTATAATGTATAATAAATATTTTCATTATTGTTACTAACTTTTGCAGTGTAAGGTTTTTAACGCCAAAAATTCAGGCACTGTGGTGGAGCAAAGTATTACAACTACAAAACAATTGTTTACGTTATTATTTATAACAGTCAAGTTTCCATAATAAAGTAACAATTCAATATTTTAACAATTTCTAAAAATCAAGATGTATAAAGTAAACGTTCCATGAAGTCCGAATATTAAAAAAAAAGATATTTTGTTCGCACACTGTCGTGTAAAGTATCACGACTATAAATTGCTCACGTTATAAAACAACGTAATAAAAAATCGTGGTTAATGTTCCAAGAATCGTGAACATGAAGGAGTGAACTTAAACGTGTTACGAATCGCGCATATTAAATCGAGTAACTGTAGGAAAGAGAGTTGCGAGGAGGCATCGCAGCAGTATAGCGTAGAGGTTTCAAACAGGAGTCTGACGAGGGAAACGATCATCCCCCAATAGGAACATAAATTTCAGGGGCAATTTCACTCATACAGGTTACTAGAAGGGCGTTGCGGACAGCGAAGCCACGGTTCAGCAACAGCGTATCCGTCGTCTCGGAGCATTGTGCGAGGACGGATGGAATTATCAACCCCCAAAGGCTCGTAACTCCTCCGGATACCGTGTGTGGACTGTATCATTGTCCAAGATACCACTATATCAACCCATACACCTTCCATCGAAGATATTCTCACGAGATACGCATCTACACCGTAATACTGCTAACGAATATTTTATGGAAAAATCATTCTTTCCCGATTCGTTCGATGGGACGAATGGAACCCTGCGCTAGTTCGAAGGCAAATGTGGACGCGGACAAATTGATTCGTTCGAAAATATTTCACCGTGTTTGCAGTTACGGACTAAATTGCTTTTTTGGGGGAGGGTGGTTGCGAATTTTGAGATTGTGGATTTGGTGAAATTGGAGTTTTGGGGATTTATGGATTCGGAGATTTGCAAATTTGTGATTTTGAGAATTTGGGGATTTGTGGATTTAGGAATTCGGACACTTGGAGATTTGTGGATTTGGGGAAATCGGGGATTTATGGATTTGGAGAATTTGAGATTTGAAAATTTTATAATTTGTGGATTTGAGGATTAGGAGGATTTGGAGATTTGAGGTTTTGGGGATTTGGGGATTTGAGTATTTTGCGATTTGGGATTTGGAGATTTGGAGATTTGTGGAATTTGAAGTTTTGGGGATTTATGAATTCGGAAATTCGGAGATTCATGAATTTGGGAAAATCGGTGTTTTAGAGATTTATGGATTTGAAGATTTGGAATTTTGAGGTTTTGGGGATTTGGGACGATTTGGAATTTTGAGGCTTTGGGGGTTTGGGAATTTAGGGATTCGGACATTTGGAAATATGTGGATTTAAAGATTTGTAGATTCAAGGAATTTGAGGTTTTAGAAATTGATAAATTTGGGTATTTAGGGATTTCAGAATTTGAGAATTTGGAAGTTTTTGACTGTTGAAAATTTTAGAATTTAAATTAAAAGAATAATTTGTGTACTTCATTTTTTATTCTCGCAAACTTCATTAATTTAATAACTTGAAAATTCACGAATTTGAATCCAGTTATTACAAAATTCTAAAACATGGAAATTATAATATTTAATAACTTGTAACAACGCAATCAAAATTTCATTTACTTCAATCCCATTTTTCATATATGACACACCCGGTGCGTCATGTATTTTCCATTTACCCTTGTTACATGTCCAAATCCGCATAAAATAAAAATGACTTAAAATTGCACGTTGTTGAAAGAATTAAAGAATGTTCTTATGTATTTTTCTAACGAAAATATTTTTACACGAATCAGAGTCCGAGGTGTCAGCGAAATTATGGTAAAAATTCTATATTTGCCTTCGGTGTGGTAAAATCGCGAACGGCGACACGGTGTTGGAGGAAAATACTCGGGGATAAAATAAAGGGTGGAAAAAAGAAAGGAAGAAAAGAGGGGTAGTTTGACAGAAGCCGCGTGGGACGCTCGATTTAACCTCGCTACGTTAAGGAAGAGGAATCGATGGCTGGCGCACATCCGAGAGATAAATCCTCGATAACCAAGGGGACAACCTTGCTCGAGCCAATAAGGGGCTGGAAAATACGTTACCGAGTTTACCGAGTTAGCACGCCACCCCTCCAACCCTTAACGTTTCGAAATCAAGATTTCATCTAATACGGATCGCGTTTCTACCTCGACGCCCCTTCTTTGTGGAAACAAAGGCTCCCGCGGATTTCGCGCGGAAAATTTTTCAGCAAAAAGAATCGTTTCCTCTTTGATAAGAAAATGCCCTACTGCTCGTACGTACCTCGGTAATTAACGATTAATTGACACATTTCTTAATCTATTATCGTACTTGTTGAAGAATTTTATTTCTTGTTAATATTACAGTGAGACCTCGGTACAAGTTTCTAGTGACACAATAGTTTAACGGTTTTACGTTCCTTCACATTTGTAGTTTCAAATAAATTTTTTACCCGTAGCAGCAATGAGTCATTACATTCGAGCGAGTATTTTGTTTCATTTATTGCTAGTCACATCTGGTTCTGAACCCTTAAGCAGTAGAGTCTTTTGCAGTTTTCTATACGTGTCAAGCTATTGCTTGGTTTTACTACTTGCTTAGGTCACTTTGGGGAAACAGCACTTCATACGTCATTTGTATTTGCATCTACACTCGAATTTTAGCTAAACCGATAGAAAATTATAAACTGTTTTCCATCAGCAATGTTACAAAAATTGTGCGCCCACTCCGAGCTTTTGTAAAACGTAACAAATCTTCGAAGAGACACTCACATCAAGTACATAGCGAAATAAACTCTAGTCGTTCGAAGTCAAATTCATTTCTTGGATACATAGATATATTTACTTATTGGGAATCTAATGATTCCACGCGTTGTTTAATGGTCACTTACTACCGTTGATGCTGAGAGGTACATACATTAGTTTTGTTATAATATTGAAATTAAGTATTGTGTTTCTTTACTGATACCTGATAACATGTTGTCAGACATTTAAACACGATTTCGCGTGAGAAATTATTAAACAGCCTTGGTGAATTTGTTACATTGTTAATATTTCTCGTATTAAAGTATGTTTATTCGATATTCGATGAATTTATGTTAATAATAACTGTACGGAAATATAATTATGTTTATTCTTAAACTTGTCATATCAACATAACCTAAAATTGAATAATATACTTTTAACAGCTTTTATTACATTCTAAAACTACGTAAATTCTTCAGAATGTCGAGTGAAAAGAAGAGAAAGAAGATTACACGCAAAAAGATGTTTGTGCAGCAGTAAAAGCTTTTAAAACAAGCACGTCGTTACAAATAGCCAGTGAAAATAATTTCTGAATCTTACCTTGGAGATAAAAAGAAATGTTTAAATATCTCAGTTCATATCAAAAACCGCGGAAATGAAGTCAAATATTATGATTCCCAACAAATGATAAGAATGATGTAAAAACCGAGGAAATGATTCTTGAACCTTATCTTGAAAATAAAGAGAAAGGTTTAATCCCTTGCCTTGTAAAAGCCATAGTGATGCATTATGCCTAAGAGGTTACATCGACTGAGGTACTTGTGGACAAAATCATAAGTTAGGTTAAATATTGCTGATTATCGAAAAACTCAGGGTAATGGTGTTGAATAGGGTGATTCTCAAACAGCAGATTTCAAGGAAGACAAAAAGGAAATTGCAGCATGGAGACCATGAAGATAGACTCGGAGAACCAATAATAAAGGTGTTTATCAATATCCACGGAAATGAAGTAATGCTTCCTAATAAATGATAAAAATAGCAAAAGAACAGAGAAAATAGTTGTTGCACTTAATCTTGGATAGAGTAGAGGTTTAAATATCATAGATCATAGAAAAAATCGTGGTAATGATGTTCAGTACAGTGGTTCACAAAAAACAGATGTTAAAGATGACAAAAGGGAAATTCCAGCATGGAGATCAGAGAGATAGACTCGGAGAATCGACAATAAAAGAATCGTTAATCGATATTTCAGTTCGGTCGACGCGTACTTGGCCCGGCTGGATTTAGATGGAGCACGTAGCTGAGTTTCGGCCACTCGAAGTCGATCGAGAGATAACTCGAATCGTGATGGATTTACTGTGGTGCCGACGCCGCCCAACTTTTGGATTACACACGGCTTTGTGGGCTGCGAGAAGTTTATTTGTGTTCGCGTGTACAGGGTACTTTGAGCGCACTGAGATTTCCGCTAGTTTCCTGAACATGCCTGACAATTCCAATATTCAGACCATACCAATTTCCACCATTTTATGATCAATGCGCCATCGGCGAATCCACCGTCTCCCGGACGCTGGATCAATAACGTGTCAATGATTTCGGTTTTATTTTCTGTTCGAAGGTTCACATGTTACGAGATTGTAGGATATGAAGTTTTTAGTATTCGAACGTTACAGTACTGTGTCCTATTGTTCCTAGGTTGCCACGTTTTAAGGTTTGAATATTAGAAGCCTGGACTAACTCAAGGTTTTCAATAATTTATGATACTAGTAGTCGAAATATTTTAATATTTCAGGTTTCTAGTACTTGAATATTTTAGTATTGTAGTGACGTACTGTCCAAGTATTTCTACCTTATAATTCCAAAGTTTCAGTATTTAGAGCTTCAACTATTTCAAAGTTTTCAACAATCTACTACTATTTGAAATGTTTCAAGGTTCCAAAATTCGAATATATTAGTATTTGAATTTTTAGTATTTGAATGATCTACTATTGGAATGTCCTAGTATATCAAGGTTAAAACATTCGAAGGTTTAAGTATTTCAAGCTTCAATTATATCAAGGTCATCAATAAGTTATGACAGTAGTATTTAAATGTCCCAACGTTACGAGAGTATAGTATTTGAAACACTGGACATAGTATTTGGAATACTGGAATATTCGAATACAAGAGACTAAAAAATATTCAAATAACTAGAAGAACGTCGATATGCTGAAAGATTCGAATACAAGAGAACCATGGTACATTGAAATATTTGAATACAAAGTAGGGTCGATTCTCCGACATTCTGTCGTATCTCGTGTTCTTCTCCCCAAACATTTGTATACATCAGTAACTGAGTCAGTCAGTAATCGAAACGGGGTTTTAAGGGTTATAGACTACTTAAATTATTCGAATATAAAAAATTGCAGAAAATCTTGAAAACCAACTCGCCGGAATTCGAATTCGACACCTTCGTGTTACTAATCCGCTACTCTCCCCACTTCTCCAACACCTCCTCTCTGCTCTCCCTGCTCCCGTTAGTTCCAAAGCGTGCGAAAATTTGAACGGCCCAATTGAAATCGGAGTATCCACGTTTCGTGACTCCGAGTGACAGTCGATCCCTGTATCCGCTGTTAGACGAAGCACGCACATTCTAAACGGTGTTGGTATCATTACGGAATCTCGGAGCGTGTTCGTTGTTCCCTTAATTGCTTTTTAACCGAGGCACAACGGCGTAAAGAGAAAAAAAAGGGAGGTGGAAGAGAATAATTTTGATTCGCCACGGATAATGGAGTCCAATGTAAGAACCTTTCTGAGCAGCAAGCTTCTGATAAGCTCGAGCTTTTAAACGATCCAGACAATAGCCTTGCGTGCGGCAGCGGACATTTCAACGTAGACCAGTAGTTCCAGTGAAACGCTCTCTACGTAATTAAACCGTGATCTTTTGTCTCGATAGAACGATTAATTTAACATGTCTGCCGCATTAAGGGAACACGACGCGAGATAATGCGATAAGACCGTGAGAATTACGGCCTTGTTTCTTTTCATTTTTTTTTCAGTTTTCGTTCTTTCCGCGCCGCGATAAATAACAGCCGTTTTAAATCAAGATTCATCGTCACTGATTTTATGCACCGAGTGCGAATCGGATTTGTGAGAAGACGGAGTGAGATTTGTATACGTTGTAAATTTTACTGTTATGATTCGAAGATTTTTTGGTAATTTTTGGTTTATTGAGAGAGTTTACGTTGTTTGAGTATTTGGGGTAATGGGTTCTTCGGGGTCTATTTATGGGAATTTGACAAGTTCGGAAATAGGTGTGTAATAGTACACAATGCAAGGAAACAGTGATCTAAATCTATGGATTTTTATATGTTTCGGAGTTTCTCGAAATCTCAAATTACTAAATCGTTGCTAGTAAAACGGCAGAAAACTTTGCAGGTTCACTGGTAAATCAGGTAAATCTTCAAAATTGCAGTTGACCAAATCGTCAAGACCTTAGATTTCTAAATTTTAATTCACCAAATCTAAAATTTCTGAATCGTCAAAATTTCGAATTTTTAAATTCTCAAATTTCCAATTTCCAAAATTTTCAAATTGACAAATTTCAAATCTCTAAGTCGTCAAATCCTCAAATTCCCAATTTCCCAAATTTCTAAATCCTCAAAATCTTTAACATTCCAAATTCCCAACTCTCAAGTTCGCAAATTTCTTACTTTTCGAGGGTCCAAATATTCCAATTTTCATAATTCTAGATTTCTAAATCGCTTAATCCTTAAATTCCGATTTTCCATATTTCCTTGTTCACAAATATCGAGATCGACGAACAATGTATGAACATAAACTGTCGATATACTATTGTCAATATTTCATTGTTATCGGTAAATATTGAAAACGATGAAATATTAACAGTGCACATATCGATTGTTTGAATGCACCGTTACAACTTTTACCGCGGTTATCGATTAATGTAGTAAAATCGAAAGTTCATATTTTTTCAAATACCTGCACTTTCATTCATACATTTTATCATTTTATACAATTTTTGGCGTAACTCAAATTTACTTGCAATTGTGCAATAAATAATTTCTTGTCAATATTAGATAAAATTGAACAAAGTGTATCATATTTCATATTTGTCGATCATGAATTTATATCGCAAATATATAAAATTAAATTTTACACAAAATCACACAAACTTGATTTACACCTAAAATTGCAGAAGATTGAATTTGACATAAAAATGCATAATTAACTAAACCAATCACATTTTTCAATCAACCATAAATACCATAAAGTAATTCCAATAACTCAATGTTATTACGTATAATATATTATATTCATCAACAATCTATTTATATTGCATTTGACAGAAAATTGAATATTACGTGATGTCATACTTTGAATTGCACCTAAAATTACAAAAGATCCAAGTTGACATAAAATTACGTAATTAATTAAATCAATCACATTCTTCGATCACAAAATAATTGCAAAGACTGAACGTTACCAGCATCGACATTTACCAAAATAATTTCGCATCACCGCAAAACCTTTAACCTAATTCGATTAGCCCGTCATCGAACACCAATCACGGATGAGGTTTCCCGAAGCCTGCGACGTACCGGAAGCCGGGATAGTTCGGTAAGTAGTGAGCAAGATTTTCCTACAGGACCAAGGAGTTCTGCAAAGAGCCATGATGGTTAAGATAGTTGAGTCGAATCCCTACGGGGTTTCGTTCCGAGAAGTCCAGATGTCTCTCGGGTAAGTGTAGAGCAATCCCGGCGGTTTCGCTTGCACCGGAAGTCCAATGTGTTTGCGGAGATCTTGGTGATCCTCGCTATTACAGAACTGGCATATCGCTCGTATATCGTTGTCCCATGGGTACGCGTATGCTGATATCGAGTTACATGCCTCGTAGATAATCCATATGGGATTTCACGAGTTTCCGATTATCCTCATTAACTTCCTCAAGTTCCGAACGTCTGTTCGCTCGGCTTTACTGGTTACCAAACCGTTTTATGACCTCGCGAGTGTTTCCGATACGTTTAATTAGTTTATCTTATTTTTGTATACATTTTTATCGGTACGGGTAATTATTTTGAAAAATATCTTATCATCGAATTATGTGTGAAGTATTAAAGAATAAAATGATGTAGAATAATTTAATATGATAAAGGACAATATAGAATGATGCAGAAGAATGTAATGAAGGAAAAATATAAAATGATGTGGAAATATGAAATATGTTAAAAGGAACTACATAGAAAAAAGTGTAATATGATAATGAACAATATAAAAGAATTAGAGCCATGCAATATACTGAAGAACAATATAAAATAATATATAATAATGTAGTGTATTAAAGGTCAATATAAAGAAATATTAATCAATGTTATATTCTAAAGAATAATAAAAAAACAAAAGAAAATAATATAATATAGAACACTATAGAGCCATGTAATATAGTAAAGAACAATATAAAACAATATAGAACGGTGTAATATACTAAAGAAAAATATTAATCAATATTGGACCATGTAATATACTACAGGACAGTATAAAAGAATATGTAATATACCAAAAGATAATATAAAACAATGTAGAATTATGTAAAGTACCAAAGAACAATATGAAACAATAGAGAATCATGCAATATAAAAAAGGACAATATAAAGCTACATGAAACGATAGAAAATTACACCAACGAACAATATGAAACTATGTATATGGAACGACAGAATATCATACCACTGGACAATATAAAACAATATAGAACAGTGAACCAGGTATTACAAAGTAATATAGAGCAGCGTACAGAATAATGGAATATTTTGAAGGGCAGTATAAAACAATGTAGGATGATATTGCCAATTTGCGGCATTATATGAATATTATTAAATTGAAGAACGTAAATGAATATTGTATGAATGGACATGTTTACATTTACATTTATAATCTTTTATATGGAAATTTGTGGGATTTATTTCACATAATATATCAGATTGCATGATTGTTAATAATTTTATAGAAAAATGAAATGTAAAAGTCATTAGATTTTTGTGTTCGGTAAAAGTTCTTTAAATATTTTTCTTGCGATATAAATTTTCGTATCTTGGATAATATAATTATTTATTAAAAATGTAAAATGTACAAGAAAAGAACTAGTTGGATCCTCAAAATATTTACTAAATTTATTACAATACTTGGTCAAATATTAAATATTAAATTGTTACAAATTTCTAAAGCTATCAGTAAAATAAAATAAAATTTATCAAAATGTTTGTTTAAATATCAAATGGTTTACAAATTTTCAAAATATTATCTAACTATATAAATATACCTGATTATTTAAATATATTTATTAAGTATTAAATTGTTAAATTATTCTCGAAGTATTAATTAACAAAAATAAATGAACTTCGTCGTAAACATAAAGAAAAATTAGTATTGTGCATATTCAACAACTAACTGCACATAATAACAACGTTATCCATCAATTAAATACACGGATTTCAAAGACATAAGCCTCTGTACTAGTTTCCAGCATATGTCAGTAGTATAAACCTGCATAGGGCTGCATATCTGCAAGTAATATTAACTCACGTATAGTCAGACAGATGTAAGTAGTACGAAGCCGTGTGCAGACGACCAAATGCAAGTAGTACGACCGTGTGGATGTTCAGCCGCTTTCAAGTAGTACAACCACGTATATTCCTCGTCATGTCGAGAAATTATACATAGGGCTATGTAAACATGTATCTAAAGCAATTTTAACGCATTCAAACAATTATATCTCAAGATAACATACAAAACAACAATAATATTAATCGGTTTAATTACAAAATGTTAAGAGATTTAATTATTAAAATATTATCAAATGCAATTACAAAATGTTAACAAGTTTAATTATCTGTAAATTTTCTACCAATTCTGTAACTTCTCTTTCTTCTTATACAATGTATTATATAAATAAATATAAATAAAGAAATCTACATATGTGTATATGTGCATATGTGCATATGTATAATAATACACTGCCACGAAGTGTACATGTACATGTGTATAATAGTACTACTATGTGCACATGTGCATATACATATGTATAATATAACACTATTATGTGAACATATGCATACATAATATACCACCATTAAGAGCATATGTGTAAAATATATCATTACTACATATACATATACATCTGCATATCTAACATACTGGTACCATGTGAACATACGCATATACATACATACATATGTATAAATATATTACTAGCATCTATAATGCAGTGCTATTCTGTGTATATAAATGAATTCTATCTATGCTTCCAGCAGACCAACATCACTTTTAACAAATTGGCTCTTGTAGTTTCCCAAATGCTTCAATCATTCCGTTCACAGGAATTCAATAAACGATCACGCTGAATACGTTGGACTGATTTATCCGGTTGAGATTAGTAACTGCAGACATTCGAGTGGCAATTCGAATTATTTATCTTGGTAGCCGGTGATCTCCATGGCCGATTCGACATGTACCATGAAATTCAACCGTGTCGGTCACGTAGCTTGCAAGTGTATTTGCAGCAATCCCTCTTGACACAGTCGGAATCACTAATAAGCTGTCGTGGATATGTCCACGAGGTCGAAGGACCCTTTCCAGCTGACGTTTGAAATACGTAATATCCGATGGCATGCTTGGCATCCTCGAAACGTGGCCTCTGATCGAGGATACACTGCTCCTTTTTGGGATCGTTCAATTTACTCTGACGCAGCAATTTTGCTTTTCACTGCAAAATCGTTTCTTCATAATACCGGTAATCTACCATATTTACGTAATGTTATCTAATTCACCGATCATTCAAAGATATTTCCATTTCAACGTGTCGTGTCGGTGCGATTTTTCGAACTGGAGTAGTTATTTGGAATAACGAATCATTTTTTTATGTCAACGACCAGAACGTTTGTTATCAAGGTCATTATAAAGGTTTTAATCGACGTTCGAAGTAGAAACAAATAAACGGGACTATCACGTTGCCGGAAAGTGCAATGAAATTATTATATTAAACCGTTCCGGGTTACGGCATCAAACCTGAGATCTACATCCACATCTAACGAGGAACTAAAACTATTTGAAGTCTTCCATTCCCTTGTTCAAGGATTAAATCTAGGTTAGGTTAAATCGGTTCTCTTGTTACCTAACCAGTGATCTGTACACCTTAAGGAAACCACGACGGCAATTGATCTGGAAACTCTAATGAAAGCACGCAAGGTGTTCTGTAAATCGTGCTAAAAGCTGATGACAGACACGGTGCAGAAGTATGAACAAATTTCTAAAATGTGGAATACAATTTTTTTATCTGAAGCATCGTTTTTGAGAAAATCAGATTTGAACATTCGTTAAGCGCTCGTGCGCTTAATTAGCCACAAGCTGATAATTCATCCACTCGAGTGATGCTGGTTTTGATTTTGTATGATCGTAAATAATGCAGCCGGTTCGAAGGCAGAATTTTTTCTTCGACTCTGTTACAACGATATCGATTCCGACCGCGATTATTACGACGAGATACGAAAGCACGGTTGAAAAGCGTTCGTTCTGTTCTTTGTATTACACCGTCAAGATGGCGGCGACCGGTGTACCGTTGTTTGTAATATTCCGCTGTAACAAAAGCGCTGCCCTCGCAAGCTCCTGGTGCATGAATCGTATCGATGTGTTCGCGATTGCTATATCTTGCCGCTATAACGGTTCAATATACCGGTAATTCTTTAGTAAAAATGACACAGGCCGGCCAGCGCAAGATTAACGCTCTTGATATCGCGTACAAACAAATAGCTACGAGCCAAATCGCGTAAACTGCAAAGCTCGCGGCTAATTGTGCACGCGTGCTCAACGAATATTCAAACTCGATTTTCCCGAAAACGATGCTTCGGATAAAAAAATCGTATTCCACATTTTAGACTGATTTTTCCACGCAGAATCACCGATCTGGTAGCAGCACGGTTCACGGAACAGCCTGTGTACGATTGAACATCTTGCAAAGAAGCTCGATACACTTTTTGCTTGAACGATTTGTTCCATACACGATCAACCGCACGCACACCATAGGATGCATCCTCATTAGTCTACTCTGACTCGGTCTGGTTAACTGATTGGCTCCCCAGTCATTATCTCCATTTCACGCTCCGCGGAATCCAGTGTCTGGTATATCCACGTTGAACATTAATAGCAACCGTGTATCGCAGATCGATTCTGTTCGGTACAGGTGACAATGAATAGGCTTAACAATTTTACCACGAAAGGATTCTGCTGTCCTGCGGTTGTTATTCAATTATCGAACAGAAAACTCTATTTTCTACAGCAATTTGCGTGTATGGTCGAGGGAGTCATTCTTCGCAGTATAGTTCGAGTGCTGGGATAGTGGAAGTAAATAGCAAATAGGGTAATATCGATACTGTAGGAGTTTGGGGGGTTGAGGTACGTATTTTAGAATTTTGAGACTTTTGTGGTTAGAGAATGTGGGATTTGGGAAGTGCGGAATTTTGGATAAAGGGGAATTGGTTCTGGCAACCAGTTGCGAATAATAACAAACTGAAAATACTAGAATGTAAGGACTCATTGCTGCTGCGGGTGAAGCTGCTGACCGGAACCTATACAAAGTGTCCGGAGAAACTAAACGGTATATTATTGTATCGATAGAAACTTGGATCTAATCCTCTCGCTGTGGTGTTGTACTCTAAGTTCTAACGACTTATTCACAGCTAACCTGTAGAGTCATAGTCTGAACCGACTATGTGGGGACTTTTTACTGCCATTGATCAAAATTGACGGAATCTAACTTATACCCCAATCAAAGCGAAAGGTATGTTAGAGCTGAGGAATGAACTGAGTAATTGAGGACTTTCACTGAGTTAGATTAACCAAATTGAACTGAACCTAACCTATGCCCTAATCAAAGTGAAAGGTATTTTGATGCTGAAGACTGAACCAACTGAGCGGAGGCTTCTCACTGAATTCGATTGATCGAATCTAAGTTAAATCTAGGGAAAATCGTGAAATTTCGTTGCGTGTGATTGAAGCGACCAGTTGTGTAAATCGACTTCGCTATCTGTGTTACGTAGTGAAGTGCATCAAGATGACAATTTTGAAAATTTTATGATGACAGTATAAATTCTTGTATATCAGAATTTCGACGCTATGGGATGATCAGTTGGAATATCAAAATTAATTCAGAGCAGGAATAAAATGATTGAATCGATTGACCAAGACATTTGTTCATGAGTTGAACTGAATAGATGGAGACATTTTATATTACACAGCGAATACTGCGTCAGATTATTTATATTTGACGGTGTATTATTGTATCGCTAGAAACTTGGATCTAATACTCTCGCTATGGTATTGCATTCTAAGACCTAACAAAGTTAATATCATCGCTATAGAATTAAAATGAATGTCGTATGTATAAGAGCCATAAAGCTCGAATGCACTATGAAATACTGTAACATTAGCAGTACGACTTAACTTATCGGGATAATTTCGCGCTCCTTATTCAAAGATGAAAAGGAAGCTTGTCTTACGACTAGAAAGGAATATGGTAATACGGCTTTAAAGCTGGTGAAACAATTAGAAACTCGTGCATCTGAGAGAATCGCTCAGTGAAGGAAGATAATATGACAGAGAATTTATATTCGAAGACTTGATATTAATTTTTCTCGAGGAATAACTAAAGTTGAGCATAAAACTTGAAACGCTTGGATCATTTCCTTTTAGTTTGCATTCCATATTTTATTGTCAAGGTACTTCAACTTAGTTCCGTCTTAAGATTTTTATTATACGGAAGTGTCTTGCAGAAAGGAAACTTTGTCTTACATGCAAATGGTGTCATTCTGTTAGGACAATTATCTTTCCTTTTAAAGAATCTTTTTGACGGAACGTTTCTTAACCGTATTTCTTATTCAGATTCGGTATTGATCAAAAGAACTTTAGATTAAGGTCAGCCGCTATCGGGAATCAGCGATGGGAAATTGTATGCTCGCGAGCGTACGTTGCATGGATGGGAAGATAGAGGAAAATGGCAGAAATCGATGAGCAGTCACATGTTTAAATCGAGAAGTTGAAATTTTGGGGATATAGGAAATTTTTAATTTAAAGTTGTTAGACGTTTAGAATTTTAAAACTGCAAGTATTCAAACTTCAAATTTTGAAAATTCGAAATTTGACAATTTTCACATTTCCCAATTCCCAAGTTTTTAAATTTCTAAATATCCAATTTTACTCATTTCTGTATTTGAAAATTTCCAATTTCCCAATTACCCAATTTCTCAATTTACCAATTTACCAATTTCCCAATTTCACAATATCCCAATTTTCCACTTTTTCAAATTTCCACATTTTCAATTTGCCAATATCCCATTTTCTCAATTTCCCAATTTCTCAATTTCCTAATTTTCCAATATCCCAATTTTCCAGTTCCACATTTTTCCAATTTTCCACTTTTTCAAATTTCCACATTTTCAATTTTCCAATCTCCCAATTTGCCAATATCCCAATTTCTCAACTTCCTAATTTTCCAATATCCCAATTTTCCAGTTCCCCATTTTTCCAATTTTCCAATTTTCCAAATATCGAAATTTTCAAATTTCTAAATTCGTAAATTCCCAAGTTCCTAAATTCGTTAAAATTGTACAGCTTATAAAAGCCTTATTTCTTTATGTTTCCCAAAAACTGATCAGCCACAGCTACGTGCTACCTTTACCTTAATTATTAAGTCCTAATTTAATTACTACGATTTATCCATCGTAATTTAATTAGGATCGGAAATTTCGTTCTATTTTCAAGGAAAGGATTAGTTTTTCCCAACTGGACCAGAGTGGTTCTGGTAGGGAGCACTTGATAAATTTCGGCTGTCCTCTTTGCTCTCGAAAAGGTAATTTATATGGGTCACCATGAAAAGGTTCCTTCCTTCACCTTCATTTACTTGGCGCTGTTCCCTCTACCTCGCTTTTTTTCTACCTCCTGTTTCCTCTTTACTGCCTTACACGACCAGCTAATCTCTCGCAAGCTTTATCTTGAGACTCTTTTGAAATCCATACAACGTCACTCGTTTTTTTTTTTTTAATAATTTTGCTACTATTTAAAAAAAGGTTTTTTTGATCGACAGTATTAATCTTTAGGCAATGTTGATTTAATTTAGTGTAACGTTACGGTGCAGAGCATTCCAAGTTAAGGTTGAACTGGTGCCAAAATAAGGTGGTGGCAGTTTAATTGTTTTATGCTGCTATACGTTCGTGTTTAAATGTGAGATTAAAGTATACATATGTATATGGACACGGGATAAAAATATACATATGAATATTTACTTATATGTATAAATGTATACTTACTTATATGTGTAAAAATATGCACATTTTTATAAATGTATAAATAGTAGTATATACAAAATAATTAATATGTACATACATGGTTAAAGAGGTGTCTACACATTTGAATATACTTGGACATATTTGTTGATGTTTCATGATATTTTATTACATTTGAATATATTTGAAGATATTCGAATATATTTCAATATACATTAAATTATACAATTAAATCACGCAATAAATGAAGTAATATATGCATTGAATATATTCTACGTATTAGTTATATAGAATGAACAAACGTGCAAAGGACATATTGTCAATAATATTGAGAGAAAGTTTTCGAAGCATTGTTCGGGAAATTAGTAATACGGTCAAAAGGCAATCTAATGGGTCTATCGATTCAGTGTGCACAAGACACGTGAAACTGTAGCTGGTCCGTCGAGCAGCAGTTATGGTTGCATTGTTTTCTCTCATGCTCGTTCAACATTCAGACTCGACTATCGAATTGACCGTGGATTGATTGCTGTGGTGCTCCAAATCATCTGCATTGTTCAATCATCTAACACACACGGAATAATTATGCTGGTTTCTTCCATTCTCTTTTTACCTTCTATTTCTAATACATTTTTTCTCCAAAATATAGGTTTGCAAATTATATTTGGGAAAATTATACTGGGAACAGTTGACTAGTTTTAAAGTTCTAAGGTTTTGAAGCTACAAATCTTGAGAGTTTTAGAATTTCATATGTTTTTAGATTTTAAGAATCTGTAAAAATTTCGAAGGGTTCCAAATTTCAAGGATTCTAAAATTTCCAAAATTTCTACATTTCGAGAATCCTTAAATTTCAATGGCCCCTAAAGTAGAGTTTCCAAATTTGAAGGATAGCTAAATTTCAAGGATCCCTTAATTTCGAGAATTTTTAAATTTCAAGGGCCCTTAAATAACAAGGATCCATAAATTTCAAGAATTCGAAAATTTCGGGGGTCCTTAACCCCTTGTCGTATTTTGACGAATTTCACTCGTGATGTACTCACAGCTCAAATGTAACAAACCTTACGCCATATTTGAATATTTTTCAATTTGAAAAGTAGGGCCAACTATAATTTTTGTATAGTCAAGAATTGCTGAGAACAGTTTGCAAGTACAAAATTATTATTATACTTTGCAACTGCAAAATATTATTATATAGGTGGTTTTCTCTCCCCTTTCTTCTTGTTAGTCTTTTAATTTCCCATCTCCCAAAGTCTTTTTTGTAATTTCCTTACCCCTTATTATCCTCCCCCCCCTTCCTCGCTCCAACTCCCCCCTTTCCCCCTCTCCGGACACCTGTTTCGAAGCTCGGAATACTGTCTGTTTCCAACTACCCCCTTACCGTGATCCAAAGTCATAGCACAACAATTCGATACGGAAGGAATTTTTTTTTTTTCGCTTCGCGCCGGGGATTCGATCCCGGGACCGCTCGATCGTCGATCCGAGCCCCTACCGACCGAGCCACCGACGCCCCACTCTTGGTTCTTCATTATAAGGATATCCTTCGTACAATACTCATCGGTACTCGATTATATTTTATTAATGTTATATTATATTATATATTATATTATATTATATTAATGTTCCCGATAAAATAAGCGTCTGCGGTTTATTACACGCCCTCGAAAATTTAGAAACAAAAATGTGTATACAAATATATTTGAAAAATTAACAAAAAGTTTTTATATACCCAAATATTCAATTTTCCAAATGTCCACGTCCTCAAATATATAAAAATATAATTGAAAAATTAAAATAAGTTTTAGAAATGAAAATATGTATGCAAAAATAATGTAAAAACAAAAACTGTATATGTATAAATATATTACAGAAATAAAAATATGAATACAAATATATTAGAAGCAAATTATAAACAACTAAAAGTATGTACATAACAATAAAATAATTAAAAAATTGTGCAAATAATTTTACCTCAAGAGACTAGAAAAAAAAAATTTTTAAAAAGAGATTTGTTTTTCGTACAAATTATTTGAACAATTTCTCTAGTTACTCTTTCAGTGGCACACGTGGGTGATACACTTCGTGTATCCATAAATTTCAAAAGGTTCTAAAATATGCTGGCTCCTGAATTGCAAGAGCTTCCAAATTTGAAGGGTACCTAAATTGTAAGAATCCCTAAATTTCAAAGATTCTTAAATTTGTGGGTCTCCAAAATGCAAGGATCCTTTAATTGCTAGAGTAAAATCTAAGATCCTAGCTTCCAAGCATCCAAAGTGCCAACCTTCAAAAATCCCAAGAACCCAAAATTCCAGCAATCTTAATGCCCAAAAATTCGAAGGTCTTCTAAGACTAATGAGACATTCAAAGATTCCAAGTATTTCAAGCTTCCAAAGTCGTAAAATTCAGAAATGTACTAAAAAATTGCAATAACCAAAAATCGCAGAAACACTGAAATCTCAAGAGCGACAAGGACCGAGAGTTTTAACCGAACGAAATATTTCGTTTAGCTCGACAGAATGGAAACGCGGTATTTAAAATTTAGCACAAAGGTGCTCGAAATACGGCCAGTGTCCTTGCGTGGATCCATAGTATTCGATTCTTGTCGGCTGTTCCGCATTGCCAGTCTTCCACAATAGTTTCGTAAACAATGGATGGTTATCGTGTATGATTCAGCTATAAGTGCGACACTCGATGTATTGTCGCCGATACATAGAGTCTTGTATCAGCTACGTCACGATTCTCCGCGTACATTCGACGCACGTCTACTCTTTTGTTCGATGGACACGATCATTTTCCATACGTAACAAAGTTATTTCGTTTCCCTTTGTTATGAGAAGCCTCTTGCGGTGATCCCTGCTTCATATCGTGCTCGTATCTCCACGAACGTAGTCGAATCACCGATCAGATAGGATTTAGAACGGATGTTATAGAGCACTTTCATAACTGGTTCAAGTTATGAAGGCTTCATATACAATTGTTTCGATGTTAGACATGTGTATAGCTCTTAAAACGTTCCGATAACCGACTCACTGACTGACGTGTACAATTGTTCGGGGACACGAGGTATGACAAATTATTTTGTCCGAGATTTCGTAATGATACCAATACCGTTTAGAATGTGCGTGCTTCGTCTAACAGCGGATACAGGGATCGACTGTCACTCGGAGTCACGAAACGTGGATACTCCGATTTCAATTGGGCCGTTCAAATTTTCGCACGCTTTGGAACTAACGGGAGAAGGGAGAGCAGAGAGGAGGTGTTGGAGATATGGGAAGAGTAGCGTATTAGTAATACGAAGGTGTCGAATTCGAATTCCAGCGAGTTGGTTTTCAAGATTTTCTGCAATTTTTTATATTCGAATAATTTAAGTAGTCTATAACCCTTAAAACCCCGCTTCGATTACTGACTGACTCAGTTACTGATGTATACAAATGTTTGGGGAGAAGAACACGAGATACGACAGAATGTCGGAGAATCGACCCTACTTTGTATTCAAATATTTCAATGTACCATGGTTCTCTTGTATTCGAATCTTTCAGCATATCGACGTTCTTCTAGTTATTTGAATATTTTTTAGTCTCTTGTATTCGAATATTCCAGTATTCCAAATACTATGTCCAGTGTTTCAAATACTATACTCTCGTAACGTTGGGACATTTAAATACTACTGTCATAACTTATTGATGACCTTGATATAATTGAAGCTTGAAATACTTAAACCTTGGAATGTTTTAACCTCGGTATACTAGGACATTCCAATAGTAGATCATTCAAATACTAAAAATTCAAATACTAATATATTCGAATTTTGGAACCTTGAAACATTTCAAATAGTAGTAGATTGTTGAAAACTTTGAAATAGTTGAAGCTCCAAATACTGAAACTTTGGAATTATAAGATAGAAATACTTGGACAATAGGTCACTACAATACTAAAATATTCAAGTACTAGAAACATGAAATATTAGTAGTACCATAAATTATTGAAGACCTTCAAATATAGTTCAAGCTTCAAATCTTGAAATGTTACAACCTACAAATACTTGGACATTTCAGTACTAGATCAGATAAATTTAGAAAAATGTAGAATTTTCAGTTTAAACAAATTCACATAAATTCAAAGTCTTCACTTCTGTTAAATTTACATAAATTCAGAATTTTCACTTTAGATAAATTTACATAAATTCACAATTTTCACTTCAAATAAATTCAGATAAATTCAAAGTTATATTACAGATAAGTCAGAATCTTCACTTTAGATAAATTTAGATAAATTGAGAGTTTTCACTTGATATAGATTTACATAAATTTAGAATTTTGACTTAAGATAAATTTAGATAAATTCAGAATTCTCACTTCAGATAAATTCAGATAAATTCAAAGTTCTATTACAGATAAGTAGTTCAGAATTTTCACTTCAGACAAATTTAAATAAATTCATGATTTTTACTTGAAACAAGGTTACATAAATTCAGAGTCAACTGCAGGTAAATTTCCATAAATTCAAAGTTACCGTTTCAGACAAATTTCCATAAATTCAAAATTTTCACTTCAGATAAATTCAGATAAATTCAAAATTCTGTTACAGATAAATTCCAGTACAAAACTGTTCAACAACACGCACCTAATAACTTAAATAAAACAAATTCTTGCAAAACCCCCAGTAAAACAATAAAAATAACAATAATTCCTTAAACAGTCCTCCCACAATAAATTCGCAAAACACAAGTTCATTGTCAACGTTTAAAGACAATTCCGTGGTAACGCGTTCGGTATTTTCTCACGAGAACGATCCACATAAGATCGGTATCACCGTATCAATTCTAATCGCGAATTTGCGAGCATGTTCCTGTATTTGTATTCCGTCGGTGTTCAGCTAGTAGTACAGGTCGCGGATGTACGTATCAATGATCGGTTATCGATTATTTGAGCCGAAAGCCTCGTATATGCGTACAATCCGCTTCTGTGTATCCGTCTCGTTCCCGTTATCAACGCTGATGATTGAAGAACCATACGTGGGAATGTTCGAATTCAGTTTCCAGCTAGATCAAAGTTCCCGTTCTACCCAGGGACTAGCTATCCCGTTTGTAAATGCAGTTACGCGGGCTTTTACAGATAAATATCGAATACTTCGACACCATTATGCCATCTCTCATTCGTTCTTTCAACAGTTTATTTTATTTATTTATTTGTAATGTTAACGGTATAGAGTCGTACTCGTTTACGGCCATTTTGTTTGTGTGCATTAGCGTCTCAAACTTGCAGCTTGCAAAATTCGATTTTATTAAATATGTGGTGGTGCTGTCGAAAAATACCTTACTGTGGTGATGTCTACTGGTGTACTTGTAAAAACTTCAATTTTGCAATCATCGAGTCTCATGGTCGAATTTACGAAATCGACTTGTCTTTCTTGCACATTGAGTATAGGAGAGAGACCCTAATTTTCGAATTTCCAAACCCAATAGTTTCCAAATCTCCAAATCTCTGAATTTTCAAATCTCCAATTATCTAATTTTACAATTCTCCAAATCTCTAAATCACGAAATCTCTAAATCTTCAAATCTCCAAGTCTCAAAGTCTCCATGTTTCCAAATCTTCAAATCTCCAAATCTCCAAATCTCCAAATCTCCAAATCTCCAAATCTCCAAATCTCCAAATCTCCAAATCTCCAAATCTCCAAATCTCCAAATCTCCAAATCTCCAAATCTCCAAATCTCCAAATCTCCAAATCTCCAAATCTCCAAATCTCCAAATCTTCAAATCTCCAAATCTTTAAATCTCCAAACCCCCTAATTTCCAAATCTCCAAATCTCTGAATTTTCAAATTTCCAAGTCTCCAAGTCTCTATGTCTTCAAATTTCCAAATCTCCAAATCCCCAAATCTCCAAATCTTCAAATTTTCAAATCTCCAAACCTCCAAAACTTCAAATGTTCAAATCTTCAAATCTCCAAACCCCCTAATTTCCAAATTTCCAAATCTCTAAATCTCCAAGTCTCCGAATTTTTAAATCTCCAAATTAGGAAATTGAAAAATTGAAAAATTGAAAAATTGAAAAATTGAAAATGGAAAAATTGCAGAATTCAAATTTCAAAACTTCAGCTTTCCCAAGTTCAAATAACTTCAAATTCAAAATATCAACAACATTCCATCACAAATGTAACTCTACGAAACTTCTTCCTCAACGATCTTAAATCTCGTAATACTTAAATTAATCTAATCAATACACCAGCACAGTTACTCGAAATCGTTTGTATCCGAATAAACGTTAATAAACCGGCAATAAAAATAAACACTAAAAGACATCGAGCGGAAGCTGACGACACTCGTGTCGGAGACTCGAAGACGATGACAGAATCCCATTAGTAATCGTTCGAGTGTTCTCTAGCGCTCATCGAATCGAATTAGAATCCAATTGTATCGGGCCGATAACAGGATTAAATGAAAACGCAATTAGCGTGCTACTTTAATCACGCATCGGTGATGGCTCATGGCCGGGTCACGATTGGTTAACGAGCTCCTGATAAATATATCTGATCAATCAACGATTGATGGTTACGTGTCAACCTTCGAAATTTCTCGATTAAGTATTTTCGCTTGTAAGCACATTGTTCGTGTCGTGTACCTGTCACTCGTTTTCGTGATTAATAGTGCATTTATCGAGCACAAGCTTTTACGATAAAAGTGTTACAACGGTACACTTACTGTTTCTTTATATGACCATTGCGATCTCTCTTCTTATATGCAAATTAATAATTACGCGATTTTGCGTTGCAATTTATATAAACACATAGTGAATTTGGGTTTGAACACCTTGGAACTTAATTGTGTAATATTATACATTGTGGAGAAGCCTTAATGTGTATTATTACGTAGCTCGGTTTGAAAGTGTTGATATAGTAGTGAGTTTACATATGTAAATATTTAAACATTCACTAAGCTGTGAGGCATTAAATCAAAGAGATCACGTGTTTTATTACACAGTTGGATCCGAGTGTGCTGATGAGGATTTGATATCTACAATGTGGGTATCTTTGAACACTCTCAGACTCATCTGTGTAGTATAACAATTCCAAGAGATGATATGTATTATTACATAGTCGGATCTGAAATTGTTCATTGAAAATTGAATACACCAATGTAGATATTTATTGAACACGTTCAAAACAAACAATGTAATATTGCATAACTCAGGCGTTGATGTGTTTTATGAAGCAGATGGATCTGAAAGTGCTGATGGAAGATTGAATATCTGCGATGTGGGCATTTTTTGAACACTTTCAGACCCAACTGTATAATATACCAACTCAAAGAGACGATGATGTGTTTCATTGCACAGTTGGATCTGAAAGTGCTGATGGAAGATAAAATATCTACAATGCACAAATTATGTATTGAACTTATATTAAATTACATATTAAATTTATATCAAATTATATATTAATTTATATTGAACTACATGTTATTAATTAAATAAAGACTATATTATATGTATTACATTTTGTGCAATTTAAAAAGTCAGAAAATTAGTAAATAAAAAGTTAACAGAATTATAAAATATCTTAACCACTTTTGAACATTAAATCAGTCTTAAAAAAAAAGTATATGAAAAAAAAACTATCCACCATATTTCATAAATTATGCAGTGATATGAAAGTAAGGAAATTGATATGCAAGTAATATAATATGCAGTATTAATCACTGACGATTTCACCGTACGAATTTAATTTCGCTAAGTAAACGAAGTGAATTAAATAAAATTTGAAATTTCGATATTCGATAAGAGATATCTGAAATTTTCGACACATAATAGACACCGTTAACTTTCACGGTACATTAAAAAGAGGTATTAAAATGATTAATAGAAAATGTCAATTATAATATTCATTTATCGCCGTTTTAACTCATTTAAACCGTAATGCATTTAAATGGCGTGCAGCATTTAAAATTTTACTTAATACTTCAGTCCTATTAAAATTGATCAAGTGTTTAATGTATTAAATTGATATCAGCATATCGTTTTAGATCTTCTCGTCTAAAATAATTTTCGAAAAAGTTGCAATTCTTTGTAATAACAACATGCGTTGCTAACATCTCGAGGTGGCGAATCGATTTATCGCCGTTGCACAGTGACTCGTACAGTCAAGTGCAAATCCACTTTTCTTAGGAGAGATATAGTGACTGAGAAACGGGGAGGATTATCACTCGTTGATTTATAGGGATTTTTGAGAACACGGAAATTTAGGGAAGGATATAAGCATCTGGGGACTTTGCGATTTTGTAATTTAGGGATTTGGAAACATGATTTAGGGAATTGGGAGTTTAGGGATTTGAGAATTTAGAGAATTGGGATTCTAGGGAATTGGGAATTTAGGGAATTGGGAATTTAGGTATTTGGGAATTTAGGGAATTGGGAATTTAGGTATTTGGGAATTTAGGGAATTGGGGATTTAGGTATTTGGGAATTTAGGTATTTGGGAATTTAGGGAATTGGGAATTTAGGGAATTGGGAATTTAGGTATTTGGGAATTTAGGGAATTGGGAATTTAGGTATTTGGGAATTTAGGGAATTGGGGATTTAGGTATTTGGGAATTTAGGGAATTGGGAATTTAGGTATTTGGGAATTTAGGGAATTGGGGATTTAGGGAATTAGGAATTTAGGGAATTGGGAATTTAGGGAATTGAGAATTTATGGAATTGGGATTCTAGGGAATTGGGAATTTAGGGAATTGGGAATTTAGGGAATTGGGAATTTAGGGAATTGGGAATTTAGGTATTTGGGAATTTAGGGAATTGGGGATTTATGGAATTGGGAATTTAGGGAATTGGGCATTTAGAGAATTTGGATTCTAGGGAATTGGGAATTTATGGAATTGGGAACTTGGAAATTTAAATTTGGAAATTTAGGAATTTAGTAAACTTGGAGTTTGGGAATTTGTAAAATTGGGAAATCTTGTAATTTGAGAATTGGTAAAATATGGAGGTCTAGGAATTTTGGTAATTGACAAATTTTGAAATCTTGGAATCTGAGAATTGGTAAAATATGGAGGTTCTGGAACTTAGGGAATTTAGAAATTTTGTAATCTTGGAATTTGAGAATTGGTAAAATATGAAGATCTAGGAATTTAGGAAATTCACAAATTTTGAAATCCTGAAATTTGGAAGTTTGTAAAATTTAGTAAGTTTAGAAATAAAAAGAACTGGAGAAAATGATAATCTGCAAAGTAATTCGAAAAATATAAAAATCTGGGAATCAGGATTTAAAAATAAAACAAAAATTTCGAAATACAACTTAAGAATCGAAAAATCGGGGAGTCCACATCACGTGTTCTTATCCAACGTTAGCTCAGCGTTGCACCGGAGTGTACACCGGCTGTAATATCTCGACAGATCTTACTCACGTTTCGTATGAAACCGTCTCCTTATTTTCCTTCAGCCCTCGTCACTTCCATTTCTCTCTTTTACGAGCATCAAGCCCGCTCCGTACGTAAATAATATAGTCACGCAACTTGTCGTCTTCTCCGTTAACTGCCACTTGAAATTCATGAAAAGTATCAATACGTTATCGAATTCTCTGCAGCAAATTTTTACCGTCTCGTAACGTTAACAATAAGAACAACAACTTCCGCGGGGAACATTTTAATACGGTCTCGTGTATGCCATGAATTGGCGAGAAAATATTCAGAGCACAACAGAAAAACAGGAGAGCGAAGGCACGTAGAGAGGAGTAAAATAAAAAAAGAAGAATGAAAGAGAACGAGAATGCGGCGGACGACGGAAGAATGAAAGATAAAAAGAGGAAAGATATAAAATGGAAGGTGTGATGGCATCGTCGGCGATTTTGAAGTCACGCACGATCGTTAATCTAAATTCCGCTCCTCATTCCCCACATTCGAGGGGGAACGAACATACCAACGTTGGTACGATGAAAATGCATTCGACTTTGCGGCGAGACCGCATGCTTCGATTCAACGAACTTCCGGAATGAGACCGGATGCGGTTCACCAGCCTAGGACCTTTCCAGACACCTTCCTACGACAGCCTGTTCTGTAAACTAATCTTCTGCAACGTTTCGGTTTCACTGCATTTGTGTTTAGCCTGATGTTCCCGCTATCCACGGTAAAAATCGAAAGTGTTTTGAAAGTGGGCCAAGTACGTTTCTTTAAACTCTTAGACACTATACAATATTTACTTATATGTGTATAAATATGTGTATTTTTATACATGTGTAAATAGTACTGCATACAGAATAATTAATACATAGATGGATATAGGTGTGTCAATACATTTGAATATACTTGGAAATACTTCAACACGATTATACATATTTAAACGTGTTTCAACATATTTTATGATATTTGAATATATCTGAAGATATTTGGAGATATTGATGTTTCATGATGTTTGATGACATTTGAAGATATTTGAAGATATTCGAATATACATTCAGTATGTTTGAACACAGTTGTACTTGTTCCATCAGAGTTCAATATATTTCAACATATGTTAACATGTTTGAAGATATTTGAACACATCTGAACATATTTAAACATATCTGAATATACCTAAGCGTTTCACAATATATTTGGATAACTTCGAACATAATAATTTATAAGAAATTATTTGCTTATTCATATTTAGTTTCTTGTCAAAGCAATTTTCTCACTGCCAAACAATCTCGAAAAATATTGACAGTTCGCAGACAAACCATCATACTCTACAGTATTGACATACAGGTTAAAGTTTACCAAACACAATTTGCTACTGTAGGAGAGTAAAATTGGTCGGGAATGAAGTCGGGCGTTATTTATTAAAATCGCACTGTATGTTCTTACAATCTTCGCGATGTTAGCTCTTCAACCATTTTTAAATTGACTCTGCGCGCTGTTCTTTAAAAGAGAAAACGTATACCAGTCTTTCTTTGCGAAAACCATGATGTAGCTGATTCTATGGGGTTCGTCAATATTACAGATGAAAGGGTGAGAGCAATTGGGTCTCCTGTGAATTCGGTTTCCAAATTTCTAGACCGGCAAATACCTAAATTCCACAATTTTTAAATCTTGAAATACTTGCATCAACAAACTTCTAGCCTCCAAACAGCTAAATTCTCAAATTACCAGGTTCCAAATTTCTAAATTCTGAAATTTTTGCATCTTCAAATCTATACATCCCCAAATCCCTAGACCTCCAAATCCCAACATCCCTAAATCTATAGACTTCCAAATAGCTAAATTCCCAAATTCCTAAATCCACAAATCCCTGCATCTCCAAATCCTTGCATTTCCAAATGCCTACATCCCAAAATCCCTATATCTCCAAATCTCAACATCCCCAAATCTCTGGACCCCCAAATAGTAAAATTCCCAAATTTTTAAATCCTGAAATCTTTGCATACCTAAATACCTATATTCCCAAATCTTCAAATCCCCAAATGCCTACATCTGCAAATCCTTGCATCTGCAAATCCCTACATCCCCAAATCTCTAGACTCCCAAATAGCTAAATTTCCAAATTCGTAAATCTCGAAATGCCTACATCTCCAAATTCCAACATCCCCAAATCTTAAAACCCCCAAATAGCTAAATTCCAAAATTCCCACGTTCCCATATTTCTAAATCCTGAAATGCTTGCACCTCCAAATCCCTACATCCCGAAATCCTTCCATCCCCAAATAGCTAACTTCCTAAATTATCAGGTCCCCAAATTCCTAAATTCTGAAATCTGCATCCCCAAATCTTTAGACCCCCAAATAGCTAAATTTCCAACTTCCCAGTTCCCCATATTCCTAAATCCTAAAATGCTTCTCCAAATCCCAACATCCCCAAACGCCCATATTCCCAAAACTCTAAATCCTGAAATCGTGTCCTTCCATTTTTATGTTTGAAACGGTTAGTGACTCTCGGTCACCGATCGAGAATCCCCCAGCGTATCCCGCATCACACTTCCCCACATTCTTTCGTCCATCTCATTCACCGGCTTGGTACACGGAAAAGGTTCCAGATGTGATTGTTCCTGGATGTGGTCGGATTTGAATTCATTGTTAGCAAGAGCCAGTTACAACGGCTACCCATGGACGATATATTATCTGTTATTGCAGCTCAACTCGTAGCCACAATGGCCGGCTTTACCGTCCGGCTTGATCTCCATATTTTAATTAAAAGGCACGGCGACGCGGCCGCGTTCGCAACATGCGTGCGTATTTCTCCGTGGGCCGTTAAATGAAAATTCGAATGCATATCCGGTGTATCTGGGTATCGTTCTTTCTCCGACGGTAGAATCTTTGCGCGAATTGAATCGAACCGTGACGGCCTTCGTGTAAGTGGAAAATGTAATACGAGCGTGGAGGAGATTTGCTGCGTGTATAGAGGCTGGCAGAAAGGGATTCGAGGATTTGAAGACGAGACAGCATTATTGTGAATGTAAAGAAGAAAGCGATCGGTGGAAATCTGCTTCCATGGCGACCGCTGTCGAAACGAGGACAAGTGTTCATTATAAACGAAGGAACGATTCTGGTTTCGATTTCAACGTCGTTCGTCTTCGGATGTATTTTACCTCGAAATACATGGTAACAATGAATCCTCGGTAGACGTTCGACAATTTTCGTGCACAGAAATTAGGTTAAGTTTATTGTATACAGATGTCGCTTCCGAAAGAGGATTTCTTACGTTCCTCGAAACGTCTTGTAAAAGATATTTTATGTAATTTAATAACAGGAGATAAATTTAGTTCGCAGACTATTTGTATAGCACTTTCGGGAACAGTATGCTTCGTTGCATGTGGATAGGTTAGGGTTGTAGAATCTGGGTCATTGGAGTTTTGAACTTGCCGGTGATATCGGCACGGTTATATTGTTGATACAGCTAAGCTACTTCTGGACTTTCAGAACTGCCAAGTCCCTCGACTAACGTGGACTTAAACAGATTTGACTTGGATCTAACTCAGATGTAAACTTGGACGTAATTCAACGTAGCTGCGGATGAATGAACATTGTAGGCTTTAACTCTTTGGCTAGTTTATTGATGTAACTCTATCTGGATGTAATCTTGTAGGCTTAATCTAACTTAATCTTAGTATAGGATTAATGAAAATCTAATCTAAACATAATGATAGTAATGAAGACCTAGCCTAAATTACAAGATTAATGAAGATTTAGTCACATCTAATTCAATTATAATAATTGGAACATATGTATATTTAAATAGGAGTTTTGATTGAACGGAATGTTCTGAGAATTTAAAAAAGTAGAAAACCTTAAAATTAATTAAATTATCTTGAACAACCAACGTAACATAAGTGAACTCAGACCTAACTCGAATTAGACAGTTTAAATCTAGCCAGGAATAATTTCTGAACATATCTAAATTAATCAAATTATATAACGTAATTTAACGGAAAATAATCTAATTTAACCTAATCTAAGCTGATCTGATCTTATGTTATCTGATCTAATCTAATCTAATCTAGTTTAATGTGATATGATCATGTGATCTAATCTGACATAATACAATGCAATCTAAATTAATCTAACCTCGGTTAATTTCATCTAACTTAATACAAGTCTAAGTCGAATGTAATCATAAGCAAATTCAGACTTAACTGAATTAAGTATGTGTCGAATGTAATCATAACCTAACTCAGATATAACCAAATCCAAGTCTAAGTTGAATTTGATCATAACCTATCTCAGACTTAACCAAATCAAGTATAAGTCGAATGTAATCATAACCTAATTCAGACCTAACCTAATCCAATTGCTACATTAATTCCAGTATTCCATAAATCTCTCCCAAAAGCCCGAAATGTAAAAATAAGACAAACATACAAAATTGTTAAAAAATATTAAAGAATCGATTATTTTCTTACGATCCTGTATAATTAATCGAATAATCTATTTTACCCATTCGGAACATTAAGAATCGTTGGAAACCGAGACGAGAGTACGTTCGGAAACGTTGTTACTCGATCCGAGACTCGATTAGCCGTAGAGTCGGCGACGTCTCGGTACAACGGCAATTTCTCGTTATCTCTGGTTCGCGTTTCTAATAAAAGCAGGGTGGCCTTGCCCCGTCGAACAAAGAACAGCCGTTCCGAAATCCCGCGGTGGCCCGCGACCCCTCGTCTCGCTCTATTCGCCCTTCGTTGAATAAAAAACTTAATCTCCCAATTGCCATTGGCTCGCAACTTCCAGCATCCCCATATATATCCGTAGGAACGCTTACCCCGAACGATTTGCGGTTATCGGCACACATTCAATCCGCAGTTATCCCACTTTCCGGGGCTCATACAGACCCGGCCAATGCATCGGGGAAAGAATCTGCTAATGGATCGTTCGGAACGATTGCATTCAATATAAAGCATCCGAATGAGCAAGAACGAGAAGCTAAGGAGCCGAGGAGAAAGACAAAGGACACAGGAGGGACAAAAGGGCGAGAAAATGAGGGGCTGCCGTATACTGCAGCGGGGTGTCACTTTCTGAAACTGAGCTTAATCACTTGCTTCCTGTACAACCACCAGCAAATCCTACATCCCTACAGAAAATATGGCGGTGTTACCAAGAGGTGTTAAAAGACACCTTTCAAGTTTTAACTTAAATTTATTCTCTAAGTTTTCTCCACAATTAACTTTTTCATACAATAGTTAAATTAATTCAACGATAACATTTTCTTCCAGCTCTAGATGTAAAAATGTGCATATGGTATACTTATTTGTATCATGTGTCTTTTGACACATTAAGGATTTCATGACAGTGCCTAATTTTAATCCGTTATTTATATAAATATCAACACCATTTTGCATATTTTTCTATTATTTATTATTTTTCAACAATAATACATGTAACTGAAAGTAAAAATCCAGCACTTAAACATAAGTCGAATACTACATTATACAAGAATATACAATTATCTAATATTTCGTCGCTCCGCCATTTTGATTTACAACCCTAAACACCTAAAAATCAACACCTACCGAGTAAAAAGTCGCTTAAATTGTAGTCAAGGTTTTCGTCCAACCACAAACAGATACCCGAAGCATAAAACACTTAACATACCCTTATAACCCGCCGTTTATTCCATACTACATCAAGTATCGATAAAATTGAACCAATGAAACACGCTCCCGTCGTACATTTTCAAAAAGATATCTCTCGAGTATAATAATTAGTCCAGCCACTGTAGTTAAAACTACTAAATAATTAATTGCTATTCGAAACTTGTTGAGTTCGTCCGCCAACTGCGCCAAACTTCCTATCGTATTCTAAGATGCTATAATTTATTCAAGGATTTCATTGTATACCGAAATTTACGGTCACCGATGCCGTTCGGTTATTTAAATTCTCCAAAGTTCCAAAGTCGTAAAGTTTCAAAATTTCGCAGAAAAATCTTGAATATCTTAAATAATCCGCCGTCCTCGAGTTTTGATAACAATGTCAAACCAATTAAACCCGTGTTTGTTGCGTATTTTCAAGAAAGAAATCTCTCGAGTGCAATAATTCGGCCAGTATATATGAAAATAATTGGTCGTAAGACTGGTACGTCTATATGGGGTGGCTATTGAGCGTGTAGCCAGACGGGTAGTCTAGGGTCTAGGGGCAGAAGTGGTGGCATATGTCTTATATGGCGCCAACGTGATTCCCATGAATACTGCTCGGCATGTCCTTGCGTGTCCTAGCATACATGTATGCCGTGAGCTAAGCCTGTGTGCGTGCCCTGGAAGGATAAGAATTTTTTTTATTCCTGAGCGTAGGAATTCTGTAGCAGTGGGGCTGCATCGATTACTTATAAACTATACTATATGCAGGGATTATTGTGTTTTGTGATAGTGGTATTAAACTATGGATGTGATATTAACTTATAATTTAGAGTAATTATTTTCCTTCGTGGTTTTAGTTTTAATTCAAATTTAATCGCAGTCGATAATACTTTAAAGCAACTGTATTGGTTTATAAATTGTAACATTACTCTATAGCAGTCATAGGAACTAACATCATGTATAGGAATGTTATAGCAGTGATAATTTACTGTTATAGTAATTTTCTTTATTACTCTATAGAAGTAACTAATCTACCTAATAGTTACAGTGCTGTACATGATATCATTAACATTACTCGTTACGATATTATTAACATTATCCCATAGTGATACTATTAACATTGTATAGTGGTACTATTAACATTGTTTTATAGTAATATTATTAACAGTGTTGTATAGTGATATTAACATTGCTCCATAGTGAGATTATTAACATTGTTGTATACTGATATTATTAACAGTGCACCATAGTGGTATCAGCACTAACACCATTACAGTATCGTGTCGTAATAAACATTGTGCTACAATTATGTAAACTCACATTCTGTAATAATATTATTCCATAGTGCTGGTGTTAACTGTAATTTTATAGAAATGATAGTAACCGAAACTGTACAGTAACTCTACTAACTCAAATCCTGTAATCATATTGCCGTAACGAACAATTGTGTGACACGATTTCAGGTGCGTAGGTAGGCCAGATTTCATGGCTGTAGTACATAGTCGTAATTATGACCAGAGATTTGCAACCTCAGACCAGTAAATGTGCGAATTACACTACACAGATATATATCTGTTACGAGCACGACGTGTAGTATCTCTCTGAAACACTGCTTGAAAGCATATCGTTGAGGACGTGACACGATTAAATCGGTTCTTTGAGGGAAATTGTTTGAAAAGGAGAGGATTAACACGTTCGCTAGTACAGCACCGCGAAGTATACTTCTGTCATCCTGTAACATGAATTGTTAGGTACAAATGTTAATTTTGTGATCTTCCATTTCCAGTTCGAGTTATTAGTGTGATCTATCAATACTTTGTGAAGAATTAATATATTGTATTAACCTGTTGATTATCATAGGGTAATAAATATAACATTATGAAAATGTTTAATATGATTTTTTCAAAATAAAAATTCTATCAACTTCTTCGATGTAACAATCAACGTGTTAAAAATTAATTTCATAATTTAGCACTTGATTTTTTCATTTTCAATTATTATCGTAATTTTAGCCATAATTTTTAATATCGTATTTTCGTTAAAAATTACACTTTATTATTCACGTACAATATAGCACAAATCAGATTAATTATCCAAATTTTAATGCCACCCATTTCAGATAATTCAAATATTAATATACATCTACTTTTGAACATCAAACATTAATATACACGTATTTTAAATGTAAATTATTGGTACACAGATATTTTAAATATTTGTTATTATTATAATATAATCGCATAATTAAAAGAATTACGTATTTTATAAATAAGAGATCAGGTTAGATAGGAAGATTATGATTACAGGACAAAGTTTGTCGGAAAATCTCGAAGAGCGTCGAGTATTCGTGTAATTTCTCAGCAGCCATCGAGTGGAAAATTGAGAAAAACTTTTCGGGGCGCATAATTCATCCTCAATAATTGCAACGGTAACCTGAAGAGCGAATTTACATGAAAGCGAGGCTCGTGAAATTGCAATGTTCGCGAGAAGCGAATTGAATTCATTAAGACCACGTGTTCTTCTTTCCTTTTCACCTATTTCAATCTTCAACGGCTCGTTTTCTTCCGTTATTTTTCTTCCCGATTTCCTTCCTGCTCTCATTTTAAACTACCCGCTCTATCCTTCGCTTTGTTCGTCATCCGTATCTTCTCTTTTCAGCCGCGTTCTTTTGTTTTTTTTCCCCCCGTTATCTTCACCCGTTCTTCCTTTATTTTATTCGAAATCGATGAAGACATTACGTTTGATTTTCTTTTTTCAACTTTTCCACCGAGTTCATTCTGATCTCAGATAAGTTTCTGCGCCATTGCGATTCGACAATCGCCGTGCGACATCTGACGGCAGAAAATACAAACACGGGAGACTCTCGGTAAACGTTTTTCTCACAATTCCACAGTTAATGAAAGACCTTTTCCTTTTAACTAAGTCATTTCATTTATCCTGAATTTTCAAATGAAGAAATAAATGATTGCACATAGAAGAGAATAACAGTCAGAAATATAACTGTTTCATCTTAAACAGTTGGTACATTCATGGTCTGAAAGTAAATCAGCTAAATATGTTAATAAAATTCTTTTTACATAATTACGCACTACAAATTAGTATTCAAAGAATGTTGGCCAGACAATTCAGATTAATAAAAACAAAAGAGGTTGCTATGCGTGAAACACTCGTGTACTTCTTGCAATCGAATTGATAAAAATCACTGATTTTTCAAAGATCACTGAAAATAATTGGACCTAGATTATTGTAAAAAGAATATCTTGCAAAAGAAGTGACAAAATGTTGCTTCTTAACATCAAGATCAAAGACAGTTCATCAAAATGAAAGACAAAAGTCGCATTTCTGACCACAACATAAGATAAACAAAGATGGCTGGAGCTTATTAATTTCTAGAATCGGTAAAAATGATACTCGGAGTAATCGGTGACTTAACGATTGACACGAGATCAGCAGAATGTGTGGTTCGTTGAGCTGTCGATGCAGGCAAGGATAATGGAACGGCCCATTTGAGTACGAAGTTAGAGCACACCTCGATGAAGTTTGCTGTGCGCAACAATCTGGAATTAATTTCGGCGTGTGGCTGAACTTGAGGATGGAGTGAGCCCAAGAACTGCAGGAAACCGACTGACTTTATACGATCAAGATTAAAAGCCAGTCCCCAGCAAAAAGCAAGCATCGTGGATTCTTTTATCCTGATAAGACCGGCAATTTATCTTCAGCCCGTGCTTTTTCAACTGTTGCTTCGTGATCGAGGAAAAATATGAATTTCACTGGATGACAGATATTAATCTTAATTTGGTGTAATAAATTCATTTCGTTGGCCTTGAAACACCGTCCCAAACGCTAAATAAGATGAATAATAATTTTATGGCGTTTCAAGGTCAAGTTACAATATTGCGGTATCCCTGTACTTATTATATTATACAGGAGGGGATATACTGCTTACTTTACAGAAACATGATGTATTATCAGAATACGATAAAACCTGATCCCAACTCACACATACAAGGCAAATCAGTGCAGATATGATTTTTTACCAGAAAATCAAACTTTCATATAATGAACAAAAACCTGTAGAAAAAGTGTCAAAAGTGCCGAAGGGTGGATAACGGAGGGTCTACGGGCGAACAGGCCCCTAGCGAGCTAAAGCATCTACATAAATCTACATTTATTGTAGATAGAAAGTATATAAATTTTGATGTATACATCTTAAACAACAGGTTATCAAATTTTCACGTTAATGTTCGAATATATACGTTCGGACTACACAGCTCCCAGTTGCCCAGCAGTCACATTATGGGGTGGGTCAAACGCTATGTTACAAGTTTAACGTTAAAATTTTAGAATATTGTGTATATTGTTGAAAGCCAAATGTATTACACGTTGTTGGTATTGGAATCTCTAGGATACAATAAGTTGGTAGCACTATTGTAATATACATTCTTTTGTTTATCGCTTGTTGGTGACGGGCGAAGAACGTTGCCACTTGCCTTTACGCGTCTCTTAATATTTACCATTGTATTTTGTTAACTAACATCTTTTCGTTAATAAATTATTTTTATTTCTATTGACATGTGTAACTCTGTCACACATGTAAGGAATTTTTATTACAAAATATTCACTTTCAAAATGAAGGATCGTAAACATGTCCGATGTTAATCTGAAATCGTACAAAGAAAACGTCAAGTCATGATCCATTTTGCAATTATTATTGTTTCACTGAATGTCAAAATTTTAGGGGTTGCGATCATAAAAAAATCGAAAGTCGAGCTCTATAACTAAGAACCATCCTAATGGCCCGAAAATTCTAATTACGATGCATCTGAATGTCAAGCCGGTAGGTAATAATAAGAAAATAAAAGAACTTTTTTGGGTAATAACACCACTCGGTGTTAGAAACGGTGAGTGAGACAGTAGAGTGAGCCATGGCGCTATGTAATCTACGATGACATTCGCGAAAGCCACTATAGTGGACCGTCGTACAGAGAGATGACTCGTGAAAGCCACTATAGTGGCGCGTTGTGTCTAAGAGGTTAAATCTTATGCATAAACAAACGCAGTACTATGAATACAGTACTGTGAATATTGATGTAACTGTGTTAAACAAACGGCAATGTTGACATGAGAAAGCAGATCGCTGTCGAATTTTGATCGGCAAATTGTAAAGTCGATCGCACAATATTAGAATGAAGGAAGAATAAAAGAGACTAGGGTCTCCAGGAACAAGTTGAATAATTTTGGATGCACGTTAACTGGCGTAATTTTCATTCGGCTAAGCGGTCATTACCGTTTAATGGCCGCCACTTTTCGCGTAGCTACGCGCAAAGGGTCAAGTGAAAATTGCTTCCAATTATTCCGCGTAACGCGAACTGAAACGCAAAAATTGAAACGCGTTTTAATTTGCGTTGGAAACAACGTCGAAAACGGAGAAACAAAAGCGAGACTGTATCAGCTTTTTAATAAAATAGCTCGAGAATGAAAGAGCATTGATTTTGAAATAACGTTTCGGCAAAAATTTCGCTCATCCCCTTGGCTCTATTTTTCTTTCTTTTTTTTTTGTTTGCGTTCGTACAGTGCCGTATTATTGGCAGAGAATCGAGTAAATGAAAACGAGTTGAACTTGGATCGAAATTTCGCGAGCGGAGAAAAACGCATGGGAAATGAGTTCCCTTTATCTTCGGTTAGTTTCATTGAATACGGAAAATGGAAATATAGACGGAAGAATAACACGGAGGAAGTGATTCTCTGTCCGTTGTAAGAAAAGCAAATGGAGATGGGACCGGTTGAATGAAAATTACTCGACAGAAACAAAGAACAACGGTGAAACGCGCGAATTTTATAAAACTAGGTTAATATTTATGTTATTGGCAGATATTGAAGGCACACCTGTTTTTAAATTGCTTTCTGCAAATATATTACATGTGTTATATGTTTAATTTGTTTATCCGATCAATAATTGATTACTCGATATCTGAACAGTGCGTCATATTACACAGTTGGTTCTGAACGAGTTTAACGGATTGAATATCAGTACTTGTTAATTATGTCGGTGTTTCATGATATATGTATCATTTTTATAAATATTTAATGTGGGAGTAGGGAGTTATATTGGATGGTTAAATATTGTGTAGATATTGAAATGTAGGGAATTGGGGTTTAGATATTTTGGGATATAGGTTCTGGAGGATCTAGGGATAGGAACTTAGAAATTTACAAAACAAGGGTAATTCAGGATGTAGAATTATGAGAATCTAGGGATTTTATTTATGCAGGAATTTGGGAAACTAGGGATTGAGATATCTAGGGATTTGAGGACCCAGCAATTTAAGAATGAAAGAATTTGAAAATTTAGAAATTCTGAAATTTGAGAATTTGGATATTTGGGAAATTTGAGAAATTAAAATTTCGGGAATTGGGAATTTGACAATTTGAGAAATTAAAAATCCAAATTTAGGAATTTGAAGTATGTAAAATTTGAGAAATTGAAATTTGGAGATTTGAAGATTTATAAATATCAAGTTTAGTAATCTAAAAACTGTGAGTTTAACTAACTTGAAGGTTTAAAATTTGTAAAATTTAAAAATTGTACGTTTTGTTTTTGAAAATTTAGAAATGTAAAAGTTAGAAAATTCAATTTGGAAATGTAGAAATTAAAAAATGTATATATTGCATATTTTTCTATTATTCATTATTTTTCAACAAGAATACATGTAACTGAAAGTAAAAATCCAGCACTTAAACATAAGTCGAACACTGCATTATACAAGAAAATACAATTATCTAATATTTCGTCGCTCCGCCATTTTGATTTACAACCCTAAACACCTAAAAATCAGCACCTACCGAGTAAACCGTCGCTTAAATTAAAGTCAAGGTTGTCGTCCAACCACAAACAGATACCCGAAGCATAAAACACTTAACATACCCTTATAACCCGCCGTTTATTCCATACTACATCAAGTATCGATAAAATTGAACCAATGAAACACGCTCCCGTCGTACATTTTCAAAAAGATATCTCTCGAGTATAATAATTAGTCCAGCCATTGTAGTTAAAACTACTAAATAATTAATTGCTATTCGAAACTTGTTGAGTTCGTCCGCCAACTGCGCCAAACTTCCTATCGTATTCTAAGATGCTATAATTTATTCAAGGATTTCATTGTATACCGAAATTTACGGTCACCGATGCCGCTCGGTTATTTAAATTCTCCAAAGTTCCAAAGTCGTAAAGTTTCAAAATTTCGCAGAAAAATCTTGAATATCTTAAATATCCCGCCGTCCTCGAGTTTTGATAACAATGTCAAACCAATTATACCCGTGTTTGTTGGGTATTTTGAAAAAGAAATCTCTCGAGTACGATAATTCGGCCATCCAGTGTAGGTTATGTTTCAGATTCCGAGCGTAAACGAGCACTTTTTTCGACTGGATGTTTTAAAAGTTCGCAACTGGGAGGCCATTGTTTGTCCAACACCGAGGGAAACCTCGGGTCGAGGCTTTGATTAACCCGGTGCCAAGAGGCGAAGCCCTTTTCGCGATTGTTTGCCATCCCTCTCCTCCTTTTCTCTTTTCGCCTTTCCAACGCGGCGTTTGTCGTTTCCGTTGTTGTCCCTGTCTTTCTTTTTTCTCCTTTCCTTTTTTTTCGGCCGCAACAGCCATTGATTCTTCTCCTTGGCTTTATTTCGTACTTTTTTTTCTCGCGTGTTTCTCTTTCTTGGTCGCTGTTTAGTTGCGCGTCTGACGAGATACTTCAATTAAGTTCGGTCGAGAAAGCAAGCGAAACTACTTTCCGTACGCATCCGGTCTATTTGTAAGCTACGCGAGACTCCGGTTCGTGAGCTGAAATTCATTTGAACCTGCCACGTTCTAGGAGAACCGATTGATTAGTTCTCGCCACTTCGGAACTGTGGGGAGTAATTTCAGCCAAAAAAGACCGAAAACTTTATAGCACCGATATTGCTTCATGGTAGTCGTTTCATTTTATAGCGCTGATATTACTTTGTAGGAGTTATGTTTATTTAAATACTATAGCATTAATGTTAACATAAATTTTAATAACTTAAAAATTTTGCAGTATTGCTATTGATCTAAATGCTACACTAATAATATTAATGTAAACTCTACAGCAATGATACTGTTCAGTAATAACGTTATCGACTGAAATTCTATAGCAATGATATTCATTTATACTTTATAGAAATGGTGTTATTACGTGTCACCATCATTAATTCATGGTAGTGATATTATTCTATATAACTAAAATTACTTTATAGCAGTGACATTATTTTGAACAGTATAACATTGATAATATTTTGAACAGTATAACCTAACCTAACCTCAATATTAGAGAAAATATACAATTAACTATATATATTAATTAAGAAAAAAATAATAATGTATCGATTAAATTAGTAATATTAATTAATGTTTCATTTCTTTAACTAATAAATACTTTTCTTCTATTTGCCATTTTCATTTTGAAAGAAAAGCCATAACTTTACCCTGTAACAATGACTTCAACACATAACCCGATACTTCCCTAAAGCAGTAAAACAAATTCTCACTGTTCAGTTAAAACACGAACCGTCTAACATTTACCAAAACTAGAAATAAACAAAACTTACGAAAACCATCAGCACCAAACTTGTTCGAAACTGCTGGGCATTAACATTGCAGCTAAAATTTGTTATAAAACTTTTAAGCTGCACAAATAATCATTCTATTACAAGTAATAATAATAACAATTAAAACAATAATAATAATTATTTTTAATAAACAGTACTTTACGTTTAGGCACTGTGGAACTGCAGCACTCCTTCTGTTTACTTCATATTATCGATATCATAGTAACTAAAAAATTTTAATTTTGTTCTTTTAGGATTTTATCAAGTTTCAGAATAAATTTTATTTTTACACAGGTCTGTCTTTTTTTTTACAGAATTTTAAAATAAAGGTTAAACCTCCTCTTTAGCTACTGCTAATAAATATTCATTATTCACTAAATATAAATATAATAATAAATATTATTTACTAAATATAAACATAATAATAAATATTATTTATTAACAAGTTAAGAGCTCAAAAAAACAAAAACCAAGCCTACTAAATATTTTTTAAACGCGACACTTCAACTTAGAACAAACTTCTCCATATTTTACCAATAATTAACTGATCACCTATTAATCAACAATCGATATTCCATATGGGTAAATTTGCCTTCAGGTAGCTAGTAACAAACACGTCTAGCACCGACAATAGTTAGCTATGGGCACCCTATGACGTTAGTTTCACTTACCAGTAAACCTGGTGTAACTGTTCCAAAGTGAACGTCAAATTTAGCACCACCCTAGAATAAACGTTGTTCGTGGCAAAGCGGGATCTTGCTTGCACGTGACACCGCCAAGGGTTAAAATAACTAGGTTACCATAATTAGCAATTACACGATCAAAACTACGTTTCCGTTCTCTTTGGAACATCAATACCGCAAACTTTGTATATCATCGTTAGCTTTATGAATGTGCAAGTTACGTAATACTAATTGGATCATGCGTGTTTATATGATTTTTGTACGTGGAAGTTCATTTTAATAATTGTTCATTGACTGTGTAGGGGATTTTAGGTGGAATTTTTGATTTAGAAAGAAATTTATAAATTTGTATATTTTGAAATATATCTTTTGGATCTTTAATTATTTAAACTTTGAAATTTTTAAATTACCTCAGACCCAAATTTTTGAATTTGAAATTTTATATTTTTAATAGAGCGAAATTCTCGTTTTTCCAAAAACTGAATTGCCCAATTTGAGAATTCTAAATAGCAATTCTTAAATTTCCGAATCTGAGGCCTCTAATGCGAATTGTCAAGTTTCGAAATTTTCTAATCTCAGACCTTTAAATTCTCAAATCTCAGATTTCGAAATTCTAAAATTTTCAAATTTCATATTTTTAAATTCAGAAATTTCCAAGTCTTAGATCTGCAAATTCCCAAAATACCAAATTTCCAAAACTCCTTACCCAACAAATATTTCTCCCTAATAAAAATCCAAATTCTAAACCCCCCAAAACCACTAAATTCTACACAATCTTCTCAAAATCACAATTACAAAACATTAAAATTAATCAGCAACAATACATTTTGTTTCACAAACGATTCACTCGAAACGATAAAATTTCGTTGCATAAACTACTTGAAAAATTGAATGATGTATAGGATCATGAACAAACAGGAAATATTTTGCAGAAAAATAGTAATACATACACAATAGAATTGAAAGACGTATAAAGTGAGGAGCACATACGCGGAAACGATACGGAAAAGTTGAACGCGTAAACTTGAAACCGGTTGCTGGCTGCGGTCTATGGATGCTCGATAGGAATTCCTGATATGTTCTTGTTTCTCATCGAACTTTCCGACTTCTCCTGTGTTCTGTCTTTTGTTCGTGTTTCAGGATGTGCTCCTGGCATGTCGTCCTGATATAAGCAATTCCTCTTTTCTGTCTCTTCCGCGTTACCGCCATTTTGTTCGTTCTTCTGTTACATTCTTGTCGGTTCAATCCTTTGCGGTATTAATCTATAACGTCAAATTTGGGGCTTTAGAGTTAGTAGGATTATAGACAGTATTATTATGGACTATAAACAAGTTTCTATAAAATTATGGCTGTACTGAAGTGACCAATGGACTGTTGCTTTGGATGGGTGAAAGGGGGAGTCAAATATTAAATGGTATCGCAGCCTATTAGTTTCGATGTTATTGAAAAATTTTCGACCTGAGTATCCACAGGGTGTCTCATATGTATAAAACACATTATTTTGTAAATTGTAGCTCACGTTTACTTTAACCTCGTTCTTCTTGTTTCCACGTGCTGCATACGAACATGATTTTCATTTTTGCTAGAAATAACAAGCTGTCGAAATATTCGCAAACAACTTTCTTACCGATACAAAGAATTTTACTTAAGAGTGGATAACACGGTCACAAGCATAGCTGTCTTCTGTTCGTGTACGATGAATTTGTGAATTTGCCACTTATACATATACGAATAGATAACATTTCAGTTCGTCTACAAATATTGGACCACGGCATGATTAGGTTAGGTTATATTTTCCGGGGAGTGGTCTCCCGCTTTAAAGCACGGCGATAATTGCTTTGGAACATTGAAATTATTTTATCCCGCTTACCAAGAATGCAAAATATACTAATGCAACGGTTAATGCATCGGTGAAATTCTTAGTGGGACACCCTATACATACTACGGTCGTGGTTCCCTACTATGTCATCGGTTGATCGTCACTTGACAATACTTACTACAGAAGATGGTTACGTTACGTACAGGTAGAATTCTGTGTGTTCTGTCAAAAGTTTTTAATTAATATCTCCGAAACTAATAAGCTGATACCGCTTGATATTTGCCCCTCTCCAATGAGTATGTCCACCGGAGCACTTTGGTACTATATCCCAATTTTGTATAAAATTTTTAAATTTCATTTACAATTTCATCTCATCTCTAGCTCGTAAAAGTTTGTAATTAATCCCAAACTAATACCGATATTTGATACTTGGGATCATCCCCCTTCCCCCTCGTCTCCTACATTCCTCCACTTCGGTACTATTTTATATCAAATTATAAAATTTTATTCGTTACTTCATCTCAACACCAAACCCGTGTCCGAAGGTGTTAAAGACCGTTCACGATCAGGAAATAGCGCTGTTCCTCGATGTTTGGAAACTGTCGAGGCATCAGGTTGAAAAGGTAGCTCCATATTTTCACGTCGCTAGACTACGGCAATTAAGCAAGGTGCTCAGGCAACCGCAACAGATGCTCGCAAGCTTCCGATTTTCGAGGTCTCGTTCGGGCATTTCGGCCGGGGATGGTGCTTTTAAGCGTTTCACGAGCGTCGGCGAAGCTACCGTTCGTCGTTTGCATCCATCTTCACCATTCCGGTAACTTATTGTTCGCGACGCCGATGGAGGAACCTTTTTTTCTGTGGCTCTGTTTCCAACGGATGCACCGACGCTGAGATATTTCAGCAATTCCTCTTGCAGTTAACGGTTCCCGGGCACGTTTCTTGCCCGCGCGAGTCTGCCTCCGGGACGAACCAATGACTCGAAGAAACAACTTATTTCGCGGCGGAACTCGGATCCACGACGTGAGTGCACTTCTTCTTCCTCTTCAGACTTTTGTGAACGTTTGAAGAACTTGAAGAGGGAGGATGTTTCCGTGAAATGAATCTTTTGATGCTTCCGAGGTTGTTGCGTTTGAATAAAACTGTTATAGAACCTGTACTTGTTATGGAATGAATAAGTACAGTGACTTTTATTAATATTTAAAATATCTGAGCACAATCATTTCGTGGAATTCGTGAGAAATAGGAACTATTTGCGCCAGAAATCCCACACTTCCACGATTTTTCTCAATATTGAGTTGTAAAGGTCCCCTAGGCTCGCGCTCGGCCATTTTTCTGTGACATGCACCTTCGGACGTCCATTTTGTTTTAGTCTCTTCCACCACCAGATGCTCTTTGTTCTCGGCTTTTTGCTTCCGGGTACGTCTTCCCATTTTCTACACTTAGTTATAGGCGTCCACTATTTTTCTTCGAATTCTCATTCTTTTTCTTTCGTTTCACTAGATCTTCATTACTAATTTTGTCATCTTGAGTTATTACAATAATTAAATTGGTAATATCTCTTTTTCGTTGTGTTCTCAGTACTTCATAGAAAAGTCTCATTTCCCACAACCCAGTGTTTTCGCTCACTCCAATCTCCAGTATTTCAATTCTCAGAATATAAATCAACGAAGTTCTCCAAAAATAGCGAAACCGTACTATATTTACCACGGTCGCAAATTGTCGGGCGCACTAAATCGTGTTCCATTTACTAGAATTCGATTCTTAAATTCGAACTTTCAATTTATTGCCGTGCATTTCACATTATAAACGCGATATTAATGCGGTGGCGGGATTTCCGTTTGCCTTCGGCTCTTTTCAATGGCCGATCGTAAACAGTAGTGAACGATAAAATATTTTGGCGGAACAAAGGAGAGAGATACGTCGATAAAAAGGGACGGTTGCGTGTTTCAGTACCGAGAGTGGAGATCGTCGACGAACACGGCGCCACGGCAGGTGACAAATTCTACAAAGCGGGCAGCACGATAGAATTGAAGTGTGTGGTCAGCAATATACCGCAACCCACCGGGTACGTTACGTGGCGGCACGGATCCCGAACGCTAAATTACGACACCACTCGTGGAGGAATCAGGTGAGTCTCGAACATACGATTTAATGGCACAGAAATTGATTTCGCTGCTAGCTACCCTCCAGATATAATTCCCGGGAAATTCCTGCCATTATCGAACAGTGAAATCGAAATTACGCCTCTGGTCTAACTTACGTACGACCGCCATTTCTAAATTTTACCACGATACTGACATCTTCGGTTCTTATTCACCCGTTAAATGCCGAATTTTTATTTTCATTTTATCTCATATGTCGAATACTTTTACAAGTTATAACATTAGAAAGTAATGTTGAAAACTGGAATGTAAGTGTTTATACACATTTTTATATAGGGTGATTTTTAAATCGAACAACAGAGAAATGAATCAATATGGAGAATAAGAAAATTGAATTTGAACATTTTTTAAGTATTTAAAAAAGTTTGTTTACAGCGTAGAAAATGATAAAGTCAACAAATTACTTAATTCTGCATCCCCATATTTAACCTTAAGTTAAAACCCTCCTGTCAAACCTCGATATTTCCCTGCGCCCGGGGCTCCAGAAGGAAAATATCAAAATTTCACAATAATGGACAACCTAAAATTCTAAAGATATGATTTTCACCCGTGACACAAATAATTATTTGAACGTATATAATTATCATTTCTAAAAGCTATTATACATATTTAAATATTATATGTCTATATATATAAATATGAGTTCAATTTCATGTATGTCGTGTCACGCAAAAACTGCTGAATATTTTTTCCCGAAATTTCGTACGGAGGTATATCCAATACTGGAGATGGTTAGGACAGGTTTTGTGGTGATCAAGATTGAAGAGTACCCCAAAAGTCACTTTAACCACAATTTCAGAACAGGTTGTACATTCTCTGTTACGTCGAACGTACAGAGAATATAATTCATGGAAGAGCTCTGTGATAGTTACAAGTTATTCACCGAGGCAGATTTCAAGAATTAATTGGCTATCTAATTTTACCACTTCTATTATTTAGGCAACATTTTTTAAAATATTTCAATCATTACAAAAAGTAAATCTGAAATTTCATTCAATAATCAGATTAGATAATAATCACATCAATACGTTACCTCTTCAAAAATAAAACATGCGAATTGCATGAGTTCTTATTGAATCTTGCAATATTTATCTTTAACTCTATAAAGAGGGTAGTTTGACGTAATCCTATTGCAAGAGATAAAACGATAATATATAAAAGTATATTCAAATCCCCATTTGGGTATCAAATGGGTTAAGGATAACTGTGGGATATTATTGAATCACACGGATTTTATGAGGATACTTTATTTTACGCTTCTGCATGTACTGCTGTCAACCCACGAGTTGGCGCGTGAAGAGGCTGTCGTGTTTAGAAGAGCTACTCCAATTGGTCAGAATAGAAAAATGGCCGCCTCACACGTATTTTCGGTGATACAATTGGCTCTCGCGGTCACGCACACCAATTAGGCGAAAAACAATGACAGTCTGCAAACGTCTCTCAAGTGAGTGAAATAGTACTTGCGCGAAAGCAGTTGTTATTGTCATTATTATTCTTATTTGCCTGTATGTAACGCAGGAAGTGTTCACGGTGGGATAGAGCTTCTTTTACTTTGGGTCGATCACGCGCCAACTCGTGGGTTGACTACGGTGCTGTTGCTGTTCTTTAGTCATTTCCTTTCTGTATTCACCGAGTTTCTCTCAATAGTCCTTCACTGTTCTTAAATATAATTATTTACTTAGCTCCCATTCCACGTGTCTTTTATTTCACATAACCCCTTCGACACCTGTAAGAGTGTACTACAAAGCAACAATCGAATTACACTAGAGCACTTTCACGAGTTCATGAATGGTAGAATAGTCTTCTATGATAATACAATTCACGGTGGGATAGAGCTTCTTTTACTTTGGGTCGATCACGCGCCAACTCGTGGGTTGACATCTGTACTCTATTCTTTACAGAAAGTGCACGAAAGAAAAACGCATGCGTACTGCTGCCCAGCAGATGGCGCATACAAAATTAGATTAAAAAGGAGGAAGGAAAAGGGGGTGAATCTGATGATCAAACAGATATTAGCCATTTTAAACATAATTTCCATTTCGTTCCCTTTTTCTCCTCTGCGAAAACGCAAATGTTATGCGCATTTACGTGCTCGGAACTGTGCAATATAGCACACAGAGAGCGCGTTTATTAAATTATGTGAACAATTTATTTTGCAGGAAATTTGTTTTTATACTCGAGCAACGTTTCGTTTGAATTTCCCGCCTTCTGTAAACAGTACTGTGAATGTTTGCCATCTTGATTTGTAGTTTTTAGGGAATTTTCGATATTTATATCTTTATTAAATTATTAATATATATTATTATTGAATTTTTAATATTTATGTTTTTAATAAATTGTCAATTTTTATTTTATTATTGAATTGTCCATATTTATGTCCGTATTTTGATATATTCCATAATAAATCTCTACAATTTGCATAATTAATTATGAAAATTAAACATATTTATGTAACAACACATTGTATATGAACTTGAGTTTCGTAATTTAATATAAAATAAAATAACTGAACTTGGCACAGCATAAGAATATAAAATCGAGTAACCTTAACATAAAGTATTATTCAACAAAATTTATTTTTAATTTACAGTTTAATTCTTGACAATATTTTATAAATACATATTCGTTAAAAAAATATTCATGAATTTTATCGACGATCAAACACGAATATTGAATCCTTCGATCTATGAATAATAACGAGTAGTAAAAAAATTCGAGTTTCACGAAAGTCAGGCCTCATTAGACGAAATCAGAGCCGGGTAGTTTTATTTTTACGAAGTTACAAGAGGTAGCACAAAGTTTCGTTCGGAGATTGGAGAACTTTCGAGCTACTCTAAACTGGTATTGTAAATGTGAATTTCTAGTTAAACTTCAGATGATCGCTGTTGAATCATGGACGCGATTGTTAGCGTTTGTTTGCCACGAATAAGTGTCTTTGATTAAAATGCAATCAAGGTAAGGTTAATGGAAGCTCTTCGAGGTTTCCGAAACAAAATTTAATATTTATGAAACGTGGTATGCATATAAATATGCAGATAGACTGCGTTTAATTTTAGACGGATGATACTGCAGAATAACTTACAACAATGTTATTACTACAATTCATATTGTTTAGTAATTATTTGTGATACAATATATAATATATTGCTATTCTTTTATTTTTTTAAACAAAATGTTATAAACAGTATTTTATAAACATTCCTATAAATAAACACAAGAAAATTATAATTCTATTAAAGTTGAACGACAATCAAATATCTTAATGTTAAACAATAATAATATAGTAAAGTTAATGTTCATAGAAATATCGAAGAATTAATATTAGTTAATATTTATAGAAATATCGAACAATTTTATTTCCCCTCCGTGTTTCGTTATTCTTCTTCTCTTCTTTTATTAAAATACAGCAATATGTTGCAACATCTGACCGCATAGGCAATATTCAAATACCGTTTTCGTCCGACCGATAGTTTATGCAGGCTGCATGGTAGATTCTAATTGCTTCGATAAAGAATGGAACGTTCGTTGAATTTTGAGAGGCTTTCATTATAGTTCTGTGAACCGGCAGACGTTGATCGCCAACGTGTGTGACCTAATTGGTTATAGATATGACAGAATTCATGAATTTTAAATAGCTTCGTTCGGTTACTATCGGCCTTCGCCACTGGCACGCCTTTCGATCACCATCAGATCCGTCGATAAATCGATTCGTGGCCATGCATCTCACGTTTTAATGCGTTCACTGTCACGCCAAGGCGACTTCCTTCTTGTCAATTTCGTATTTCAACGAAAGCTCTTTGACGTTTCCTGATGGAACGTTAATCGTGTGTCTCTTTTACCGGTTTATGGCGTGGTAATGTATCATTTCTTTTCGTTTTCAATTCTTGAGAAAATTTAATTACGAGATCTAGATTATAGCTTTCTGTAATCTAGAATCTTAAATATTTGTGATCTCAGGGGATTTCCTTGCTGTGAATTCTTTGGAATCTGCGTGCTCTAGAATTACATTCTCTAGAATTTCTATGGGTTATAACCTGCATGCTCTAGAATCTCTGTCTTGGAATTTCGGTGATTACAAATTTCTATGCTCTAGAATTTTCACACTCTAACGTCCTCACACTCTAGAATTTCTAAGTCTCCAAATTCCTAAATATTTAATCTTTTAATATTTCCAAATTTCTAAACATTTAAATCTTCAAGTTCAAAATTTCTAAATATTTAAATCTTCAATTTACAAATTTCTAAATACTAAAATCTTCAAGTTCCAAATTTCTAAATACTCAAATCTTCAAGTTCCAAATTTCTAAATACTCAAATCTTCAAGTTCCAAATTTCTAAATACTCAAATCTTCAAGTTTAAAATTTCTAAATATTTAAATCTTCAAGATCCAAATTTCTAAACACTTAAATCTTCAAGTTCAAAATTTCTAAATATTAGAATCTTCAAGTTCAAAATTTCTAAATATTTAAATCTTCAAGATCCAAATTTCTAAACACTTAAATCTTCAAGTTCCAAATTTCGAAATATTTAAATCTTCAAGATCCAAATTTCTAAACACTCAAATCTTCAATTTCCAAATTTTCAAATCTCCATATTTCTAAACATTAAAATCTCCAAATCTCCACATTTCCAGACATAAAAATTTTCAAATCAAATGTCCCTCTAAACTCCCAAACCTTCAAATCTCCAAATTTCTGTATTTCTAAATATACAAATCTGCCAATAAAAAAGTCAGCAAGTATTAAACCACTTGCTCTATAATTATCAAATTATTCCCAGAGAAATCACATTTACTCCGCACTCTATAACTCAAGCTACTCCGCACTAACAGCTACCCACAAAATCCATCCTTACACACTCATAGCGAACCACTGCTCTCTAACTCTCCGATAACGTTTAACGCAATAACCAAAACGGCCAGAACAAGCGAATCAAACAATTTCCTTTCTCAATTACCCGCAATTGAGAAGTGCATTCATCTCTAAAATGTGTTTTACTTACAAAGTAAATAAAAATCGTTTCCCTCTGGCCGAGGATCAAAGCGAATCAACGTAACTCGTCTTCCGGACTAATTGAACTGCTGCGTAACGAACGCGTATGAAGCACGTGTTCGCTTAAAAAAAAAAAAAAACACACAAAACAAAAGAAAATGTACTGCTGTTTTATTTCGCGGAATTATTTGAACGTCCGTTCACGAGTTGACGTTGAAAAAGCAGCAGTTTTATTTAATGGAATACCAGCCGTGGGAAAAAGCATGGCACCAGGAATCTGTACCATTTTCTGAATCCTTTGACTGGAGCACGCATTCGAACGCAAAGTTTGACAGAAAACAAAGCGCAGAAAAATTCCGGATTCGTCGGAAATTTTCGATGCTCGCTTACACGGTAGCATTTCGGTCCCCGTCAAAAGGTTAAACGGGATCGCGAAATGCTACTCGGTCTTTTAATCGCGAATTATTTCCGATCGAACGCGTGCTCGAACGGGGGAAAAAAGAAATCGAAGAATTCCCGCCACGCCATTAGGTCGTGTGTCGTTAATGAAGTTTGAAATGAATGCGGGGTTGATATTGATCATAGCCGGATTAAAGGTGAATAGAGCTCGGCAAATAAATTGCAAATCCCGGATTCGAACTGGTGGAAACGTTAAATCGAGTTTTGCGTATAGCGTCGGCCAGACAACGAGAAAAAAAAAAGGTTAATAAGTTCGTGTATGCATCGACGACGAAATGAAAAATGGAATTTTGCCGAACGACATCGCGCGTGACAGCCGCGTCCAGAAATAAACGTTCGAAAATAACTGGATTTGAATTCGTTTCGAGTTCGGCTAGTAACCCGTTAAATAATTTCCTGTTCGATCCTCCATTAGTCTTCCGCTTCGATCTTATTAGCGATTGATACCTGGCTGTGTATATTCACTGCAAACCTGTATCGGCGTTTGTCTATAATTCACTGCATAACCGGGGGTCTCCCACGGGATCACCAGGTATTCGACCATTTCTGAGAATCTCTGGACTTCCATAATGTAATTCTATGCAGTTCCTTGTCGCAGCTTTGTGCCAAGTATGAGAGCCAACAATGCCACTCTCCCTCCTTAATGTACCCTTAATTTACTCGGTTAGTCCTGTCTTAATATAGCAGCGACTCTAAAGGATAAGATTACTCGCGTCTTACCGGATTAACGTCGATCGCCCTTTTAGTTCCTCAACTTAGCGCTAATGAAGATTCGAACCGCCGTTGCTTCTCGGATTTTAATTAACTCGAAGCGTTAACCCTCGAGCTTCGATCCTTTCAAGGGGTCAATTTGCAATTTATCTTAAGAAATTATACTGATACAAATAATTTTTTATCTATAAATAATTGAACTACAGCAAATAATATTGCTATAAATAATTGTTAAACTGCGGCAAATTATACTACTATCAATAATTGTTTATATACAACAAATAATACTACTAATAATTATTATTAAATTGCAACAAAAATGTTGTGAATAATTGCTAAATTGTAACAAATTGAACTACTATAAATAATTGTTAAACTACAACAAATAATACTACAATAAATAATTATTAAGCTACAGTAAATAATACTACAGTCAATAATTTTTAAATTGCAACGAATCATACTGCTACAAATTATTGTTAAACTACAATAAATAATACTATTATAAATAACTCCAAAACTACAACAAATAATACTAATATGAACTATATTATAAATGACACTGGTATAAATAGCATGTTGTTAATAAATAATTGCCGTCTTTTATATCTCTCTATCAATCTTACCACATCCGTTCGTACAAGTATCTCGTCCACGTTATCGATCATTTTAATTTAACCATCCGCGCCAATCAAGAGTTTCAAGGAAGTTATTAATCGCAAAATTCTGTCGTGACGTTAGTCGCCAACTTTCCATTCACGAACCGGCAATTTTAAATGTTTAAAGTAGTTGGCGAAGTAGAAAGCTTTCTATTCGCCATTCTACGCCGTAAACTCAAGTTAACAGCTTTCAGTCCTAATTGCAAAATTAAAGCATAATTTCGTCTCGACAAGGCTACCTCGTTAATACCACTCTGGGTACGGATAGAATTTCAGTTCAGATAATACTTTATGCGTCAGAAAGTGTCCGCGCATAGTCGGTGAACCGATGATTTTTTATTCATTCGCTTATAGATTCGGTCATTTCTAGTCGGCTCAGTGGTCCGCGCTCGATTCGTTCATATTCACTCGATTTACTGACTTATAGTTTGCTCCACTTTGTAGACTAACCATATGCTTACTCTTTGAATGAGAAACGCTATTAGTCGGCTTCTAATCGGTTTGGCAGTCTGCTTATCATACGTTCACCCCTCTAGAAACGCTGCTTTGATTGATCAGCTTGTTTGATTAACTTGGTGATTAGTTTCTTATACGCTTGGCTATTGATTTCAAAACGCATCTACTCCACATTCAGTCGGTTTAATTGCTTCTAGTCAATTGAATGATTCAGTTACACTTGAATCGTTCGCTTCTAGTCGGTACTTCTACATCTAGTCGGTTCTTTCGCATCTAGTCGATTTATCCACGTCGAGCCGGTTCATTTATGTCTAGTCGATTCGTCTACACCTGCTCACTTCATCCACATCTGGTCGATTTAACTACACGTATTTAATCGATTTGTCCACATCCGGTCGGTTCGTCCACATCTACTTGGTTCATTCATATCTAGTTAATTCATCCACATCTACTTGGTTCATCCATATCTAATTAGTCCATCCACATCTACTTGGTTCGCTCATATGTAGTTAGTCTGTCAACATCTACTTGGTTCATCCATATCTAGTTAGTCCATCTATATCTACTTGATTGACTCATATCTAGTTAGTCCATCCACATCTACTTGGTTCGCTCATATCTAGTTAGTCCATCCACATCTACTTGATTTAGCCATATCTAGTTAGTCCATCCACATCTACTTGATTCAGCCATATCTAGTTAGTCCATCCACATCTACTTCGTTCATCCATATGTAGTGCGTCTATCTACATCTACTTCATTCACTCATGTCTAGTTAGTCCATCCACATGTACTTGATTCATCTACACCTTGTCCGTTCATCCATATTTAGTAAATGCATTCACATCTAGTCTGTTTGTCCACATCTAGACTGTTCATCCATATCTAGTCAGTTTAGCTATATCCTATCAGTGTGTCCCTATCTTCTTAATTCATCCACATCTTCTTACTTAGTCCACATCCAGTTGATTGGCCCACATCTAGTCAGCTCCTCTACATCTAGTTCACTCTCTACTTAAGAAGTACTTCAGATCAGCTCGTAGTCAGCTTATTGGTCCACTTCCTATACGTTTATCCGCGATTCTTATCCATATCATTCAGTCTGCTTCTAGTCGATTCGGTGTTCTATTCCACGTTCCACTTCATAATCCTCTCATCCGCTCGCCGTCCGCTTAACAGTCCACTCCAACAGTCTCCCCCCAATTTTCCAACACCACCAATCCATTTCACAATCCGCTTCTTGCATTTGTACCGCATGGGAAACGCTTCCAGTCCGCGCTCAGTCGGTTCGGTGTTCATTGCCCGCGACCGATCCACTTTCCGTGATTCGCGCATTTCATTCCGCATTTTCCACCTCCTTTTCATCCATTCGCAGTTTTAAAGCGAATAGCGGGAAAAAATCGCCGGGAATCCGTGATAATTAATGCAATGCGTCCGCCTCTTTCTCTGTTCCCGCATTTCTTTGGACGAAGACAAAATCTGTCGGGCGTATCGTTGAAAATTTAATCATCCCCGAAAGCGTTCGATTATTGTGCCGCAACACGTGACGCACAAGCCTGTTCTCTATTCACCATTGTCGAAAGAGAAGGGGTCCTGAATAATACATACCGCGTTTCCAATAAATTCGCGAAAAAGAGACGCGACCGTAGCCGGATTTCAATTATCAGCCACGTATCGGCAGTTGTACGCTCAGTAATTCTTATGAACAGGGATCCCATGGATTCTTGGATGACAGTTTGACGTTTATGAACACAGCCACGCACGTGTCGTGAAAGAAGATTCTCGAATCCAGCGATTACAGCTGTACCGGGAAAACTGAACGAGTCACTCCGAATGCCAGGCGCAACAATCGTACAACAATTTTCACATGATTTCGTTTGATCAATAGATAGAAGGATCCATGAAAAGCTCAGGTACCCGAGCATCGAAACCGTCAATGTCCACATGAACAATAAACCTGTCACGATCACATAACTCTCGACTCATCGGCTGATCAAAATGGAGGTAAATCCCGATGCATTATGAATCGAAAGGCAGTCATTCGTGATAATGACGATCGGATAGCCGTGACGGACGGTTTATCGGCCATTTACAAAGGGCCAAAGTTTCTGGCGCGATTGGTAATGCTTTTTGAACGATGCGCCATTATTGAGTCGACAGAGGCGACCCATTATGATTTGATTGGCCTCGAGCACCGTTTTATCGAGATCGTCAAATGCTGCGATGTAAATAATTTCGACGCATCATCCTGCGTCATCCTAACTGAGCAAGACCCTTGGGCTCCACTATGGTTTTGAAGCTATGATCACTAAATCCTGCGCCTAGTATATCAACCATTTATGCTGGCTGCTGAGTGGTTACATAGAAAGACTCAGTTATTGTGCGCAGAAAGGTCCCTGATGTGCTTCTCATACGGCATAGAGTATGAGCTAGTTATGGAACTAGCAAAATTCTACTGAGATGAAAGTTTCAATTAGAATGTGGAATAGTGATGAGAATAAGTAGGTTAAGGACCACGATATAAGAACTTAGGATATAACATGCCTGAGACTTAGGACGAAAGCAAGCTGTGAGGATTTTCTAACGTGGAGGTTATAATTAAAATGTGACGTGGCTGAATATGAGGGAAGAATGACTAAATCCATACTCTAGAATCTTAGGGTGTTACTTCAGATCTGGAGCAGCTACGGTAGATAACATAGAGAGCATGCGGTTTTGCTAACCTACAGGTTGTAATTAGGATGTGGTTTGGTTCAACACTGAAGATTAATACGATAGAGACCGATCTCTTGAGACTCTAGTCTCAATATTATTATATGAAGTTTAAACCTGAGGTAGATAAGGAGTATAACCTAGGAGTCTAAGAGTTCCAAAAGCATCACCAAACTTAGGGACTAGCAACGAATGGATCTGTAGGCGATGTCCATAAATGTGAACCATCCAAAAAAGGTTTATTAAAAAGTATCGATAAAAGCAGATCTCCAATCTGAGATATGACGTTGCCAAGTTGTGATATGTAAGTTAAGGAACAGATCCATGATTTAAGAGGGATCCAACCTGGAAGGCGACGCAGTTAAGTCGTAATTGGTAGTATAAGGAGCAGACCCATAATCTGGGGAGGGTTCTATTTAGACTACGACATCACTGATGTAGTGAGGGTCTTATCTAGGATGCAGCGTCACGGAGTGGTAGGACAAGCGTGATAAAGTTGCTCTTCGACACTGTACCGCGTATCCAAGCGGGTGAAACTTAATCCACCTGATTGCAGGTGCTTCAGCTCGGCTTTCTATCATCCAGAACGTCGTCGCTTAATTATTCAGCCAGACTGCACGACAGACTTTAAATAAGGTTGCCTTCACGCTTGCCTTGATGCGTTAATTTCACCAAGTTAGACGCGATTTAATTAAAATCCCGCGTACCGCGATTAACGATGCGCTATAACGAACGATTATACGAAATTGAAAATTCAATGATGGAGGCCGAACCAATTTCGTTGCATCGAATATTTCGTTGTTAAACTTTGATAATCTCGAAAATGTTTATTATGTTTCTTCCACGATGTTGGTCTTTGAAGTTTTGCCACATTGACCCAAATAACTGTTTGGTTATTAGACGATAACCGAATGGATCACGCGATTAATATTACCGTCGCAACGCCATCTAGATTACATCGGCTTGTAAGATGGCGTACGCTGCAGGCGTGTACTCAACGAGCTTGACCAACTTTCTAAGAGTCCATGGTAATAGACAGAAAGGTGGCGAACCGTGGTACATGCGGGATAGGATGCAGTGCGGTAACGCAGCACACGGCTGACTTTATAATAACATTATGGCGCATCCTAACTTTATCGATAGAGTTCGGGACACGCTGCAGCCCCTCTCCAATCTTTGTTAATTTCGGCGACCGTGTAATTCGTGTAGTCGTAACTCGTCGACGTGAAAAAAGTACTTCAAACTGATACAGATTACGATCCATTGCGAAGTTTCGTCGCGATAGCGCCGAGCAGATTAGTTACACGTATGGCTGAGGTCTCCGTTCAAATTAGGATATAAAATGTTTGTTTAAAGTTGAAGGGACGCACAGATGTCGCGAATGTTTCAAAGTTTTAAATTATGCACGCTATGTAGCTCTGTATTAACGACATTTTGTTTTAATCAAAATTTCGTAAGCTCTTTATGCAAATTTCATGAAGATAAACGAACGCGTCGTCCGTTTGTAGGATCTGAGTAAATTCAGATTGAACGAAAACAGTGAACACTGCTGGAAGTTTGAAATGGACGCGGTAACGCGCTACTTCTCGCGAAATGAGAAGTTTTATTTCCGTAAAGTTTTTTACTTGTTCCCAGTTCTGTCGCAAAAACCATGTGTTTAATGCTTTGCATACTTTTCCTGTGAAACAATGAACAAAACACCTGATGCGTTATTTACGTAAACACTTGACGACGCACTTGAAGTGTCACATACACGATTAGATGACGCACTTGATGCGTTGTCTATGTTAAAGATTGACACGACTGATGCGATGCATATACGACTAACTAGATAATACACCTGGTGATCACCCATATGATTTACCAGTTGACACACCAGGTGCGTCATATGTTGATTGATTCAATGACACACTTCATGCGTCACCTACGCGACTGAGTTTATGACACATCTGATGCGTCGTCTAGACATACGAATGACACACCCAGTGCGTCATCTGTACGAAAGAATACAGGACACACCAGGTGCGTCACCTATATTTTAAGCCTCGATTTCTATCCTCAAATTGAACGTTTAAAACGGATCGAGTACCTTGAATGAACTTTCTGGTGTGACGGACGACCAATAAAGCAATCATTTCCCCGTCGGTGCTTTCCAAACACCTCTAAGATGAAAAGAACAAAAAAAAAAAACAAACGGTATAGAATATTTGAAATATACGTCCCGTTCCAGCCGCGTCGGGACATCGATATGCACGTGTCCCGTGCACACCAACGAGGAAAAAAAAAGAAAAGGGCAGCGGAGTTGCCCGTTGTTCCCGATGAAATATTTCGTCGGCGTAGTCTCGTTGTGTGCGGCCGATAAAACAAAATCCGATTAAACGCTTTGTTTTCGCCACTCTTTTTTTTCCAATTTTTTTTTTTTCTCGTCGACCACCCCTCACGTTGCCACGCAGATCGTGCCTGTGCCCTAATTGATTTGCCGAGTAATGGATCGACCAGTCCGCACTGTCAGCCGGTGCTGACCCGTCCAAACCATCGTCCGCCAATAATACAGGACCGGTTGCGCGGCGTAGCGATCCAATACGCGACCGATCGAACAATTTCACGTGTCGATGACCGAAGAAATGATTGGGCTTACTCGTCACGATCGTCAGAGTGCGCTTGTACAACGATCGAAACGTTCACAGAATACGGATATAAATTTCATACAGGAAGGGCAATTGTTGAGCGGTTTGCGGGACAAACGAGCGTGCTCGCCTAAATAACCCCAAACGGACGGGTAGCTTGACAAACGTCAACGGTGTACAGGGTCGATTGCGGCCACCTCGTTCGTCACGCAACACTTTTTGACGCTTACGAGGTATCGCCGATGAACTGTGAATTCCACCGTTCTCTATGTTTATTGAAAACAGACAGAGTACGGGAACACGTTCATTTTGCGGTTTTTGCCATGATAGACTCTCAGATGCTCTTAATTGGCGTCAACTTGTAGATCATTTTGTTAGTAATCGGAATGTTTCGTTGCAACTACTTGTAACCATATGCGACGCACCTGGTGCGTCCTATGTAATGTAATATTCGGGACGCATTATGTACATTTGACGTGGAAGACGCACCTGGTTGTATACGAATAAACTAGGAGACGCAACACGTGCGTCCTATAGATGTAACATAGGGGACACACCATATGTGTCAGATAGATTCATGTACGGGACGCACTCGGTGCGTTCTTTGTTGTAACATAAAGTATAGATGACGCAACTGGTATATCATTGCTTAATCATTTCAGGCATGTGAATTTCAATCTGTAGTGTACGTGACGCACCTGTTGTGTCAATCCCTCTCTAACATAAGTGATGTATTTGGTGTGTCCTACCTGCAGTAGGTGACGCAGACGGTGTGTTCTTTCATCCGTAAGATAGGTGACGCACCTGGTGTGTCTTATTATGTACAGTATATGTGACGCATCGGGTGTGTCATTTCTATCTATAGTATATATGACGCACCTGGTGTGTTCTTCCATCTGATAGATATATGACGCACGTGATGTGTCCTTCCATGTGCAATACAGATAACACACACGTAGTATTATATGACACACCTGATGCGTCTTTTCTTCTGTAGTATAGGTGACTTACAGTGCGAGTCAATTCCTTAGAAATAACTTTCACAGGAATTTTGTAATGCAATCAGATTCTGAAAGTTTTCTCAAGCTATCAGAGCTCAAGATTGTCTCATGGTTTTAAACTATTTCACTAGTTCAAGGAATTCTGTAGATTTAAGGAATCTCAGAAATTCCAACGATTCTGGGAAGAAATACAAGATTGCGAAGGAATCTTGAAGCTTCTTGCAAGTTAAAAGTTATCCTTAATCCCTTTTGTTAAAATTGAAAGAGATTTCTTCGTTTTATTTATTTCATAATTCTATTTTTATCGACTTTCATATCTGCCGTTCTCAGCGACGCACAAAAAGAGACCAAGGAATGTTATCTTTATTTTCAGCAAATTGCTCTTCCTTCAAAAAATTTATTTCCGCTTATAACGCTGCTGCGTAATCCCTTTTTACTCAAGGGATTATTCGACGCAACATAGGTTTATCCAAATAAAATATTTCTTTTTAACTCCCGCGAAACAGAATTTAAATATGATGCAACCACGAAACGTTGGTTTTTAATTAATTTCAAAATTAGCTATAATTAACGTGTTAAACAATTTTAATTATGGAATGGGCCCTTAAGACAGCCACAAAATTCTACGTCGAATTATCAAAAATATATTTCGCGTGTATTTAAGACAACTAAATTTTCATAAATTCACGGTTTAACTTTTGAGAGATGTGACTCCATTTTCAGAAAATTAAAATTCTATTTTAGATGGCAAATTCCACTTTTTACGTTTCACAATATGAAAGGTCCGTTGTGTATCTTACGGACACACTTGACCCTTGTTCGACGTTATTGAGCTATCGCTCTTGAAGAAAGCAGGCTGTTCGCCGAAATTTACATTCTCATTTTCTCATCAACCCCGCGATTTTATGGCTGACGGGTTCGCTCGCTGCGGACGTCGAAAGTTGGCCGCACTGAGCGGACTTCCGGTACAGACGCCACTTACGCGCGACAAATCCTTGCGGTTATCTTTGTTTCGTAACGGAATCCGCGTACGCGGCAGCTCCCCGCCGGAAGTCGTAAAGAAGTCACCGTGTAAGTATCGTAAAAGTTCACGGAGGATGAAAACTTTCGACTCTGTGGTTGCTGCACCTTCTCCAATGTGATTTACCCTTGCTTTTTCCTCGCTCAATTTCCCGCTAAGATGATAAACTTGTCGACTTTCCGGGATGCTCCTTGAGTGGTTTTGCAACGTACTTCAAATGGACCATAAGAATTTTCCAGCTCTTCGTTTATTAATCTTTATTTTAAACTCTTAACAACGCCGCTACAGGGACAGCAGGTGCGGCCTGACACTTTAAACTATTAAAAAACAGCTTACTTTGAGGCCATCTTGTCCTCCATTTTGGAGTTCAATTTCATTTTCTGTACATTGCTTTATATACTACACTCTTAAGGCAGGTTAATTGTCAACACGTTCAATTTTAGGCTGATTCGAACGTGTAATATTACACAGTTGGGTCCGAATGCATTATGCATTTTAAGGTATTAATAATTTTGCTCACTAAATTATCCTTTCTAGTATTACCCAGCGTTAAAGCATTAAATTTTATACATTTTCACATTATTTAATGGCTAAATATAAAATTTACCTTTTAGTACCTAAAGTAGAAAATTGCTGTATTACATTGTAACCTTATAAATAGGTGCCCCGTGACATTACAGTAATATAAACTGCTAATAAGAACTTTTCAAAGGTTCTTTCTAGAACGGGTAATATTACCCACTTGGGAATGAACGTATTACCAACCTAATGTGGGATCGTAACAATTGCTGATACACAATTATCCTCCTCCATGTTTATATCTACTGTTAAAACGTTCAACTTGGCACATTTTCAAGTCGTTTAAGGGTTCAATGTAATCCACAAGCTCGGATCTTTTTGTACTCAAAAAGTTTCATCATATTATAATTATTATGTTATAACAATTCTTATGTTATATTGTAGCTTTGTAAATAATTGTCTCGTGTCTTCAGAATAAAATTAGATGAACCTCCTATCATTCCACTACTAAATTACGAACAGTTTCAAATCGTTCGAGGGTCAAATACGACCCAGAAGTGCACGCTTTCTTGCATTGTAAAAAGAATTGTTACACCGTGTTTCATTTTTATATGATGGTTTTTAAACGGTAGCGTAAGAATTGCGAAGGTGATTTTCACATTTTTCAAATGTTTCCGAGTGTTTCAGCGTTAAAATGAAACGCAACACAGAATCGTGGCGGTTTCTCATTAAACTCCGGTGTTTATTGAAATTTTTATGCGTTCTGCTTTGCATTCCTTGTTAACGTAGGATTGTTTCTCGGTCGCTGGATGGATACCGGCCCCGTGGACTCGTTAATGAGAACGCAAAGCAATCATTGCGATCTAAAGCATAATAACAATAATAATAATAACGAGCCGCTGGCTAAGCAAGAAAGTTGCTCGAGCCAAACCGAATATTACACTGCTAATGATCGGGGAAATTTAAACATTCGCCGGCGTAAACACTCGGTGAAAGTACCCTTAAATATTCACGATTACGTTTGCCTCGTATACGTTTGTTATTTTTTGCGTGTTACAGCGGAGGCCGAAAGAGAAACGAGAGAAAGAATGATTAAATCTTAAAATAGGGTCAAGTGTGTTCGCTGTAACTTTGCGTCATTTTATGCTCGCATTCTTGCTATTTATTTTCATTTGTCCAGTTACAAAATGTGCTTTCTTGCTGTTATACGAAAGTTTCTCGGAGAGCACATTTTATCTTCAACAATTATGTGTCACGGTTTTTAAAATATCTGCATTTAACGCAGGCAGTTAGATGTAAATAACTGTTTGCGACGTGAAATTATTCCTTTCATCGGAAAAGCTTGTCGCGATCGAGGGTCAGTCATTAAATCGAGATTGCCGGCGTTGAACGAAATATTATCGCGCTGGCTATCGAATGAATTGCATTCTGTTCGACGATCGATTCGCCTTTTCAACCAGGGGGAAATGACATTAGGACTCGTACAAAGAGCTTGCAACTTTATTTGCAGAGTCAAGAGCTCCCGGGCAAACGAAATGACAAACTTGGAAAGTCGAATTAAATTGCCCTTTGATGCCCGACGATCTCTTTTTTCATGCGATTGTATCCGGATTTTTGCGTAAACGAATTCCTCTTAAATTACCCACTTACGAACTGGGAACGTTTTATTTTATTACACGGCCATCCTGATTATTATTCATTACACGAAATCCAACTTTCGTTATTTAACCAACTCGGCGATAAAAAAATGGAGTTATGAATATTCATCGAATGAAGTATTCAAATTAAATACTAATCATTATTCATTAGAGAAAATCCAACTTCCGTCGTATAACTAGCTTTTAAATGAAGAAAAAATAATAAATTATAAATATTCAGATTAAATGCTGATCATTATTCATTGCTTTCGCAATGTTCCAGATATAACGTTGTTAATTGTAATTATTCGAAGTACACAAAGTTCGTGTAGGTTAAAAGAACGTTCGAATGAATTTCGGAATGACCTTCCCTGTAGAAAAGCTACTTTGCGACTGCAACATGTTTTCGAGGGGAACGGGAAAAACGAGCAAACAGCTCTGAAACAACGCGCACATCTTGCACCAATAACAAATTAGCGTGTCAACATCGGGGTGCACAACACCGTTTCGTAACAAGTTCCTCAACTTTCTGCCCGTAAATCTTCATTCATTTCGAGAGTGGGAAAAAATAGCCGGTTCAGTGTCCTGGTAAGTTACGAGCATGGTCATTTCCCCGGAAACACCGTTTTTCTTATGATTCCCTACATGCCAGAAACCGCCACTTTTCATCGCCGGCGAATGAAAACCTGACGGGAAGAATTCGAAGCGTGAATACCGCGGTGGCAGATATTAATTCATGGTTTTATTGATTTTATCCGGTAAGCTATATGCACGTGGTATATGCGTTACGAGTGAAGGATGACTGGTATTAAGCGATCGACATTCAACCGGTTGCAGAAAGTACACTCGAGTTCGACCAAGCTTTCTTATGGTAAGGATTGGTATTGGAAAAGGAGCTTTTTATTGCTGTTTTCCGATCCTTGGAAAAATAGAAGGAGAATTTATGTTGAACTTTCGAAAATTTTTGAAGAATCTAGGGAGAGACTGACGAGAATTGAAGAATCCATGAAAAATTCATGAAACGCAAGGAAAATTTATGGATAATCTATGATAATTGTGGATCATCTAACAAAATTTAAGGAGAATCAAATTGTGTAAAATTTAGGAGAAATCTATAAAATATCTAGAAAGAAACTAGGGAGAATGTAGGAGGAACTTGAGAAAAATGTAGAGAAAACCTAGACAAAATTTAAGACCTTAGAGGAAAACTATGAAAACTCTGTAAAGAACTTAAGAGAAGTCTAAGGTAAGACCAAGAAAAATTTATAAAGGAAAATCTTGTACAATGATTAGAAGTCTAGGAAAATTCTAAGGAACTAGAAAAAATACGCCACTTATTTGAAACGTTCACTGATAGTATTTTGAAGAACACTCGCAAGTGGAACTGTTCTGTCAAGAACATCTGCTATTAAAAGCCCCTCCTACTAGAAACGCCCACTATTAAAAACGTTGTCCATTCGGAAAGCTTACGTTAGTATCGCACCGTAAGTGCCATAAACTCTCAGTTAACATTGTTACTTTCTAAAAATATTTCATACTACAAACGTTTCGAACTGGAATCATTTTCTCTTAATTACTTAATCAATTAGTAACGTTCTTTATTACAAATATTCCTAATTAAGTGTGTTCTATGTTTAGAACGCCCCTTTTTAGAACCATCAACTATTAAGAACGGCTTTTATTGTAAAAAATTCGTGTTAAAGCTCCTACTAGATACGCCCCTATTAGAACGCCCTGTATGGAAACCTCCTACTAGACACGCCCACTAGTAGAGACGCCTCTATTAAAAACGCCCCATTTGGAACCTCCTATTAGACGCACTCGCTATGGGGAACGCCTCTATTAGAAACGTTCACTATTAGAAACGTTCACTATTAGAAACGTCCCCTATTAGATACTCCATCTATTAGGAACGTCTCGTATTAAAAACTTCTACTAGACACGCCCCCTATTACAAACGCCCCTATTTGAAAACTCCGTATTAAAACCTCCTACTAAGCATGCCCGCGCTATTTGAAACGTTCTCTATCATCAACTCACTCTATTAGAAATACCCGTTTTAAAGAACGCCCCTATTAGTTACCTCCCCTATTAGGAACGCCCTCTGTTGGAGTTTGCCTCATAATCAAACTACATTATTAACATTGTAATAATTTTCCTGTCACCGATTACTATTTAAATAACAATGTAGTAATTTTCCCGTCATCAATCTGCATTATTTAAATAACATTAAACTTGATACGCTTTCTTTTTTGTTACATTTGTATTAGTTCCCTATTTCCATGTTGAAGTTGATCGTGAACGCTGAATTACACCGATGCAAATTTAATTGAGCGTATTTTCCGCAATAACAATTTAACGCAATAAAGAGTTCCAGCGAGTTGAATTGGACTTTCTCACGCGATCTCCCCGACCATTCGTGTGCACGTACGTGCAAGTGACAACTTAAATCAAGCCCAGTTTGGAGCTCTATGCAATCGTGAAATTCGCAGCTACGGATTACAGGTTACAGCCAGGCTGATACCAGCGATACAACGGTTGCTTCTGTGTCCAACGATGGAGATCCTGACGAACGGGTCCCGTTGCGAATGGCATATACGAATGTGTCGCGACAGCGATAAAAAGGGACCCGTAGTCGAGAATTTCCGTGCGAAACGATTCAATTGTCAGGCACCTGTATAACTTCGTTAACAGTAAAATTAAAATATTCTCCACTACGAAATCTCGGCTAATTTTCGAATACAAACCTCACAATTTGTGACCCATTATCGAAACGGGTCATTCCATGGTAAATCCCCTTTCTGTTTGAACGTACATGGACTCGACGGATTAAATAATAACATTATGACACCGTTCTGGGTGTCAGGTGTCGTGCCTTTAAACTTGAGCTTTACACCGAAGATCGATGATGATTGAACCGATCTGTAAGTGCTATAATAAAACTTGAACGAGCCAACCACGCTGGCTAAGCACCTGTTCTCGTCTAATCATTAAAATTAAACGACCCGGGCATGGTTACTGTTAAGAACAGTAATCGTCTTTATGACTTCGTGTGCTGTTCACATTAGTGGTTCTAAATCCATTTGATATTCTGAATCCCTTGCTGAGAAGTATAACTGCACTGTTACACCAATGAAATATTCAAAACAGTTTTGCTAAACAGAGGAATAATTCTAGAAACACTTTAACCAAACTACTTACACAATTATACGTAATAATCATTATTTTCGCATACAAAAAATTGCGAAATACTCCTCAAACTTTAACTGAAATCGTTAAAAAATTTCAAATTGATATGTTTATTATATTTGTTTTAAAAAATTATTAAAGATTGCTAAATTTCTCGACTGTTACATTTTGCTAAGATGGTGTCAGTTTGGTAGAATTATTATAACTTTGCGCAAAATTATTATTTTTGCTATATAAAAATTTCGAAATGTTCTTCATACAAGTAGTAAAAAGTGTGCAATGTTTGAAGTTCATAGGTTTATTAGTGATTTTTAAAAAAATTCCAAAAGTTGTATTCTTTCGATTGTCACATTTGGTGTTATTTAATTTTTCCGTTTGCCGATTTGATAAAATTGGTACAGTTCTCGTTGGTTATATCGTCGCGTTGCTTCTTGCGACAGTTTCATAATTTGCCAGGAACATGGAATTCACCCAGGCAAAATTCGAGTAACCGTTTGCTGGATTACTTCCAAATGTTTCGACTTCCATGCGAGATCGTGACTCGTCCAAAATTCGAATTACTTCGCCGGAAGATCCCCAAGGGAATAATAAATGCGGGTCCGGCTTTTAATAAGCCACCAGAGGGACGGAAAAAATAGAGAATAGTTCGATCCACCCCCATGCCAGAATCAGAGAAAGCTGGGGGAATATTTGCGATACCGTCGAAAGCCACTTGGCGCGAAAATACTGCTAATTACATTGGACTTGGGCCAAAACGCTCCTTTCTAGAAAATATTTTCGAATAGTACTGCGTTGCTGGCCATCGTCTTGTCGATTCAGTGACTAAACAATCTCCCTAGGGACCCATAACATCAGTACTCTTCAAACTTTTCATAAATACGTACTAACAGAAATTAAAATTCAATAATTCACGTACCGTAAAGAAAACTATGTACATAGAAATTCTTATAATTACAGTAAATTATATTTTATAATTATACAGAATTGGTGCAATATGATTAATAAGCTTGTGGATGGGAACCACATATGTTTGCAATTTTGAAATACAATATTATAATAATAATTCTAAATTACATATCAAATACAATGCAATAATTGATATTTGCAATTTGGAATTATAATGTAATTTATGCACACAATTATTTTGCAAAACATTTCTCTGTAATTAACTGAAAGTTTTGTAGAAATTGCGCTGCACGGTTGCAAGTTCCTCCGATTCAATCAATCAAGCGAGCAAGCACGTTTTCCATAAACAACGCAAACATAAAATTGAACGAAAGACAATCGGGGATGGGAATAAAGTTGTTGACAAGGACAGTTGAACAACAAATTGTCTGGGCAAAGCGTTGAAACTAATAGCCCATCGTGTTGTTGATGTGGCACACGTGAACCTGACAGAGCGCCGAGAGAAAATAAACTCGGCCAATCCAGTCCGGACGAGAAAACGTGACTCAAATTTAACCGGAAGTTTGGTCGCGTTACGAACAATCGTCGCCGTAGGGTATTCTACGAATTTCCCTTCCTCATTTTCCCAAACAACATGAAATAAAATGAATTGGAACGTTTAAGAGCGGTCGTTGTTACGAAAGGTGACGAGCGTCTGATTAAACACCGGGTAATACTACTTGTATTGCAGTAGCAGCGTTTCTCATTCCCCCTTGTATTTTCGATTAAATTTTTTCAGTAAACTAAATAACGTGAACCTGTATACCGTTATATACGTTCAAAAATACTATTGCAATACCTGTAACATCATTGTAAATGTATAAAAATGTAGCATCATTTCTGGGTCGTGGAATGCTTTCAGACTCGGGAACGATGATGAGATGAAATTTAAAAATTTTATACAAAATTGGGATATAGTACCAAAGTGCTCTGGTGCACATACTCATTGGAGAGGGGCAAATATCAAGCGGTATCAGCTTATTAGTTTCGGAGATATTAATTAAAAACTTTTGACAGAATACACAGAATTCTACCTGTACGTAACATAACCATCTTCTGTAGTAACTATTTTCAAGTGACGATCAACCGATGACATAGTAGGGAACCACGACCACAGTATGTATAGGGTGTCCCACTAAGAATTTCACCGATGCATTAACCGTTGCATTAGTATATTTTGCATTCTTGGTAAGCGGGATAAAATAATTTCAATGTTCCAAAGCAATTATCGCCGTGCTTTAAAGCGGGAGACCCCTCCCCGGAAAATATAACCTAACCTAATCATGCCGTGGTCCAATATTTGTAGACGAACTGAAATGTTATCTATTCGTATATGTATAAGTTGCAAATTCACAAATTCATCGTACACGAACAGAAGACAGCTATGCTTGTGACCGTGTTATCCACTCTTAAGTAAAATTCTTTGTACCGGTAAGAAAGTTGTTTGCGAATATTTCGACAGCTTGTTATTTCGAGCAAAAATGAAAATCATGTTCGTATGCAGCACGTGGAAACAAGAAGAACGAGGTTAAAGTAAACGTGAGCTACAGTTTATAAAATAATGTGTTTTATATTTATGGGACACCCTGTAGGTATCCAGGTCGAGGGCAGTAGTACCAATGAGGGTAGTTACTACATAGGTGTTGGTTGTGTTATGTCTGTATAAGGAGAATTCTATGTGTTATACTGCAAGTGTTTCATTACATCTCTGGATCTAATAAGCTGATGTGGATACCGTTTGATACTTGAGGTAATCTCACTCCCGCTTTTACACTTCCAATGCACATGTTGGGCGACCATTGAGAAACTTAGATACTACACCCAAAAATATCACTGTACCATGAATACTATAATAGACCTGTAGAAATACTATCAAACTTTTTGCTCTTGTGGATTTATAAAAGTACCTTTGTAATATCAGTGTAAACGTTAATACCATTATAAACGTGTAAAAATGAATTAATAAGACTACCATAAAAATATTTTATATAATATTATTATAAAACAGCAAACATTTTAATTTTTTCTGTAAATCTCACCAGGGTCATCTCGTTTTGTCAACGTCATTACCAAGACATACTACGAACCTATTTTATTCTTGAATAATACCAAAAAATGCACTCCATTTAAAAACAGGGGATGACCCTGTCATTAATGAAAAAATTGAAGGTCATGACCATAATAGAAAAATTGAAGATCATGACCTTAATGAAAAAATTGAAAGTTATGACCCGACTAAAAAAATCGTATTTGTTTTTGCCACCCTGTATAATCTGCAAAAGAAGAAAGAGTAAATTTATTTGCCGCCGGGTGGAGCATAAATATTCGTGGGATTTTATTTGTCGCTGCACGGGTTATAAATATTCAATACAGCGTGTCAAAGTTAGAACCATTACAACGGTCCGCTGAACGGTTACTGGCGATCAACTCGCCCAGCCCTGAGATTTGAATTTTACGGCTAACGCCATAACTCCCCGACGAGCCGGCAATCTTACCGAATTCATCCCTGGGGTCTTAGGTAACACGACCCAGTGACTTCGAATTCTTATGTCGAACACGGAACGTCGCTACGACGTAATTCGCGGTCGAATAAAAATTTTTTACCACCTCTCCGTCGTGCTCTGTTTTCATTTGTTCCTCTCCATTTTTTCATACGCCGCTCGCAGCGAGCGAGAACTTTTTACCTACACGATTTTTGACGCACTCGTTTGCTTTGTGAATTTCCTTAAGCCGGCTCCCCTTTAAGCAACTTGCTTGCCGGGGATTTTAAAAAGAAAATTGGCTGAGTTTTGGAACGAGAGCCCGGAAAAAGAAACGGGGAAGAAAGTTTTTTAAGGAAACTTGCTAACGAGGATTTGAGGACGAAGTTTCGAGCACGGACGTGTTATCTGTGTTTGTTGAATTACTGTTTGTACAAAATGCACGAATTTTATACGCGTTTCACAGATATATGGTTACTCGAATGATGCGTTGCACTGTGCGAAATATAATTGGCATATACTAATTCATGATTTTATTGATTTCATTTTGTAACCTATATGCATATGGTACGCGCAATAAGAGCGAAGAGGAGCTGATATTAAACGATTGATTTTCGACTGGTTGCAGAAGGTACAGTTTTATGCAACGTAAGCTTTCTGTGGAAAGGATAAATATGGTGAAAGAAGCCTCTTGAAGTTTTTTGAGAATTTTGAAGAAATGTATGGAAAATCTAGAAAGCAGGAACATATAAAAAATTTAGGAAAAACCTAGGAAAGTGGAAGGAGAACACTAGACAGTATTAAGGAGAATTTAGGAAAAAGAGAATTTAGAAATTTCGTTTTGGAAACGCCCCCTATTAGAAACGCCCACTGCTAGGAACACTCCCCGCAGAAAACGCCCCCTACCAGAAACACTCCTAATAGAAACGCCCAGTATTAATAACGCCCCCTATTAGGAGTATCCTTTATTTAAAATATGCCTCCCTAAAAATGTCCCTATTTGAATCACTCGCACTCTGAAACATATTAAAAACGCCCCCTATGAGAAACGTCCCCTAGTTGACACGCCTTCTATTAGAAATACCTCCCTTTGAAAACTCCCCGTATTAGGAACGCCTATTGCGAATGTTAGCCACACCTTCTGTTAAGAACGAGCAATACACGAATCTGTATGAGACATAATGTAAAAAATGAATAAATAATCAATTTAATTAAAAAAAGATTTGCTGCCTCAAATACCGTTAACCATTTTTTATCATATATGTGACACCTTCGGTATGTTTCTATTTAACTCAATCGATACGTAATATTATTGGGAAGGAAGGGACACTTTTTTGTAACGATGTGATTATGTCCACTTAATAGAAAACGCGACAAGAAAAAACGAAAGCTGAGCTCGACGTTATCGGCTCGACGATCGAAGGAAATGAAATTTAAGGAGGGTGTCATTGGTTCCCTGTCCTCTTTCGATCAAAACATCTCCGCCCCTCGCACAACGCTGAAAAGTGATACTTTTAACGCGAGAAAATAGAGAGAGGTACACGTAGCCGTCAATTTCCATCTGTCGACTGTCGCGTCTCGATTTAAAGCCGCTCGAGTGTACACTTGCGATAGCATTATGTCGATTTTCTCAGTATTTTCTATCGCAGTCAGCTAAAAGCGTGCACGAACGGTGTACACAGGGTGTCTCGGTCAAACAAACACCTGTATGTTTGAAAACATTCATATAATCCCGACATTGTTTCATTTTTGCTTCGATTAGCTGTTTCGCGAAGTATTCGTAACTGTGTCATGTTCGTGACTATGGGACGCTTATCCATCTTCAAGTTTACTCACACTGAACATAATTTCAACACATTAAAATGTATTGAATATCGATTCAATTCTATCACAGAGCAAAAAAACGAACAGAGAAGTTTCTAATAAAAGGCGTTTCTAATTGAGGCGTGCTTAATAGAGGCTGTTTCTAACACAAGGCGTTTTAAACAGGGATGTTCCTAATAGGGACGTTCTGAATAACAGGCGTCGCTAACAGAAGCGTTCCGGTGAGGGGCATTCCTAATAAAAGGCGTTCCTAACAATAGGTATCTGTAATAGTTGGCGTTCCTAACTAGGGGCGTTTCTTATACAGGGTGTTCCTAACAAAGGGCGTTACTAACAGAGGCGTTGCGGAAAGGGACGTTCACAACATTAGGTGGTTCTAATAGTGGGCATACCTAATAGGGAGCGTTTCTAATCAGGAACATTCTTACAGGGGGCGTTTCTAATAGAGGACGTTTTTAAATAGGGGCGTTTCTAATAGAGGATGTTCCGAATAAGGGGCGTTTCTAATAGAGGATGCTCCGAATAAGGGGCGTTTCCAATAGAGGAGGTTCCTAATGAGGGACGTTTTTAGTAGAGGACATTACTAACGAGGAGCAATCCTTATAGCAATCCTTGCATATATTCTGGAAAGGGGTATCCCCAATGGTAAGCGTTTCTAATAGTGGGTGGCCCTAACAGTGGACGTTGTTAACTAGCAGCATTGTTAACATATGGTATCTTTAACATGAATCGTTGTAAATGCATTCTGAAAAGAGGCGTCCCCAATAGTAGGCGTTACTAACAGTGGGTGGTGCTCACAATGGGCGTACCTAATAGTGGACGTTTTTAACGAGCATTTTATATACAGGACGTTTCTAACATGGAGTGTTCCTTGCTAAGTTGTTCTGAAAACGGACTTCTCCAATGGAAGGTGGTCCTAATAGTGAAAGTTCTTAACTGAGGAGGTTCCTAACAAGGAAGTTTTTAATAAAAGGTGTTTTTTACAGGTATTAAATTTACAGTTCATCGTACACAACATTTATTATTATAACCCATTTAACAATTACAATTGTACAACTACAATTATTGTAATAAATGATAAAGTGCTAAGTACACTAAACAAATCGTTTATCACTAAGCTATAATGTACTTTATACTTACTAACATTCAGACGTAAAAACCATTGAACACTAATTTCTCAATGATTTAAAAAAAAATGGCCGGTATAATTTATCAGAATTGCCAATTGGATATCTAACAACGTCGACAAGTTTGTATCAAATCAGTGTCCTGAAAGTGCATTCGAGACACTCAGTATACACCGTATATACATATATTTGCCCGTGCCATATTTGCTCGAGAAAAGAACACGACTAGGCGTCGCACGCCCATTTACACCCAGCTGAAGGGGGCATGCGACGACGAGAGCCGGGAGGGGGTTGGTTGGTCGCTGTGGGGGATAGCGAGTGCCACTCGAGTCGCAGACGAGTTCCAAAAGATAGAAAAAGAGAGTACGAAGGAGGCGAGTGGCTGGTGAAAAAGAACGGAGAAAAAAAACAACGTTGAGAAGTACATCTTTCCTCTTTCAAACCTGCTAGGTGTACCGTGTGTATCCTCACTCGAGCATTGCCCAGGGAATTTAATTCCATTTTCAATTTACCTAAACCTCCTTACGCAAACTCGACTCCTCGGCTCCTGGAGCACCTCTGGACTCGCCTCTTTCGCGAATCAACCCCCTCCCCCCCGGCCCACCCTCTCCGCCGCCCACTCGTGCCTCTTCGCCGAGTGCCACCCTTTTCTTGCTTCTTAGGGATCTCCTTCGTTGGTTTCTTTTCTATTCGAGATCGTCGAGCGGGAAAAGCTTGTCCTCCTCGCCCCACGCTCTCTCTCCTTGTCCGTTTTTTCGTTTGAACTACCTTGGTAATCGTGAATGGAGAACCAGAGAGAGATGATGAATGGACGTGAAAGCAACCCCGGATCCGTGGCGTCGTTTAAACCTCTTTTTATACACGCAAACGTCTTCCACTCTCTCGTCGGTTATTCAAAGATTCCTTCACCGGTGCACGGTCACCGCTCTTTTTTTGTTTGTTTGCACCACCTTCAAGTGTCTTGCGCAGCCACCAATTAGCTTTCAACCCCTTTCCCGCACGCTTGTTTTGCAGTACACTCGCCGAGGCCTTTCAAGATCAATTTTTTCCACCGATCTCCGGCAATCTTGAACGATTAGCATTTTTCAGCTGGCTTTTTCTATCGACCTAGTGTTTTATGCGATCGTAAAATGCTGGTGTATTTAATCCGAGCTTAACCAGCATTACGGGTATTATATTCCACCGGTCGAACGAGGGTAAACGATCTTGTACGATCGTGCAGTATCTTTATATCTAACTCAGACCTAACTTTGTCATTATCGTGTACGTTCGATCGCGGTCTCGTACGGAAAGCATTGTTTTCCTGAATCTTTATCTAATCCACGTAACGGGGATGTAACTAACGTGGAATACTAACGCAGAGCTAACGTGATCATTAGGACGAAACCATTCATCAAATTCCCTTCACAAGATTCGTGTGAGATCTTCAAACTGCAATGAATCTTGTTTCGAGAGGAACTCATTTGGCGGCCATTTTGTCTCGGCGATTAAACAAAATGGGTTCCACGCTCACTTTGGCAACGCTACAATTCACGCGCGATCTGTTAGAAATCCGTGGATCTACCTGCGATCGAAATTTATGGTTCCGTTAGACCAGTAGGTGGAAACAGGTGCGCTATAAATCGGGACGTCACGATTCTTTTAAAGAAAAATAAAAAAAGCGAGGGAAAAACGAGAGACCTTCCGTAAATTGTGACTAATATTTCTAACTACACTTGTTAAATCGCGGATACAGTTCGGTACGTCGGCCGTTACTTAGCCGAATGAATAAAGTGTACCGTCCATCGGCCATACACTTTGAAAGATTTATGGCACCGTGATGTATTTCGAAGACAAACAAGCAGCCAGTGCGTGTGTATCGGAATGGACGGTCGTAAAAAAAAAATGGCACCCCTGATGGACCGAGGAACGGCAGATTTATGTTTATAGTTTCATTGGCAGTTCACGGTGACGTTAAGGAAGAAACATGCACTCATGGAATTTTATTGTCTATTATCGATAACATTTCTCTTACCGTTTCTATTCAATGTAGTCTATGATTTGTTTACTTTTCTTTCATATTAAATGATTCTGATGTGGACAAAATTAAACCGTTGAGAAGAATGTGATTGTTTATTATTTTTAGATTTGGTTTTACAAGATAGTTTAAATATGATGCAATTTGGATGATGGTTGAATTTGGAGAAAATTGAAAGCAGTGTTTGAAGTTGCAATTAATATTGTTGAGAAAGTTAGCAATTTATAGTTATTGTTGATATTTGTCAAAGAAATTAGTGATTTATAATTGCTGTTAATATTTGTGTAAAAAGTTAACAATTTATATTCCTGAGAAAATAATAATTGCAGCAGACGCTCGTTATATTGCCATAAGTCCCAGAACTCCAAACTCCAACGGTCCCACAGTCCCACAATTCCAAAGTCTGAAGATCTCAACCTTCTAAGGTCCCAATATCCTAAAATTTCAACATTCGAAGATCCCAATATCCTAAAATACCATTCTAAGGCCTGAAGGCCCAAAAACTCTAAGGTTCGGCTGCTGAATTTTAAAATCACAAAATCTATAAATCCCAAAATTGTAAAATTCCAAAGACTCACACTATCGGACCTAAGTTTCACAATACCAAAATCCTAAAATCTCTAAATTCGAAAATAAGGAGATCCTCAACTATAGATGTACAATCAGCAGTATAGCGCCTTCGACCGTCTTCGTGCATCTTCGTGCACGTTCGTGCACTAAAATGGCGGACGGTAGAGAAAAGGGCAGAGGGCTGCTAGAGTATAGAAAAATATAGTTTTTACGTGTTATATTATATATATTATAGACATTATATGTTATTTATAAAAAAACTCACTGTTCAATTAACGAAATAACAGGTGTCTACTTTAAAATTAACACAAAATAACTTACGTAATGAAAATAATACCACGACATTACAATCTTTGACATATTGCAGCAGAGAAGCATAATAAATTGACTGGGTAATTAAATTTTCGTCACAAAATATTCCCCTAATGAAATTCTACATGAGACTTTATTCGCATACGAAATGCAGTACAAATTGTATGCAACGTATGAATCAAAGAGTAATTGAAATACTGAAATCGTCGGACATAATTAATATACTAATTAATCAAATAACATTACAGATACGTAAAGTGAATGAGAACGAAGGAGAAAAAGAAAAATGGGAGATAATTAAGAGGGTCGAATGAACAGAGGTTTTCAACGAGGATAGTTCGAATAAAAAGCTTTTAACTAAGAACAACGGCATAATACAGTACTTGACAAGATTACACCTTGCTGAAGGGTAAATGAAGTTCCTCCGAACGATTTTGAAGAGCGTTTCTTATTCCATCAAGTAATTAAGAAATTAATTAGAGTAAGTTAATGGTGAGACGATGTAGAACTGAAGGGGACCAGAATCCTACTTACCATTGTAAATTAAACAATGAACGGTGTATTAATTTATTATTAATTCGTTCTGAAGAGTACAACCACGATCACAATAGTAGATCATTAAATACTACATTTCCATATCTCCTAAACACTATAATACTCTTTTATAGAGAACAATCAACTGCCATATAAGGAAATATTTATACAACAAACTTGACCTTCCTATGTCCTCTAAAAAAAAAACTAATTACACAGTATTATACACGCTTCAATGTTGTACAATTTTTGTCTAAAAAGTTTTTTAATACACTCGATAGTTTCAGAGATATTTCGAGTCAAAGTTTCGACGACCGTTGATATAGCGCGGTCGTAAATATCAACGACCCGCGAATTGAACGTTTATTAACATATTCGAGGAGATTTACGATCGAGCTATGTTTCTGTGACCACCACACGATCATTAACAGCCATAACGCCGGTAAGTTTGTTGCAGCCGGAATTTACGGAAAGCAACTAGATTAAGGAACTATGAGCAGTATGAGATTAGGTGTCGCAGTTAGTATTCAACCGTGGTCCATATCTCGAGCTGCGAGATTACAGCGGCGTTTATGCCTTGAATAGGTGTACATTTACACGGGGATTCCCGATTTATCTTTGCGAAGCATAAACCGTTTCGCGCAAGCGGAAGCTGTGTTACGTCTTCGGGTCTCCGCTGATCCTTGAATGCTCGAATACGGAATTACCTTCAGCAACCGAGTTATGGTCGGCGGTAAAGCTCCATGTATGATGGTATTCTTTCGAGGACGTTTGATGGATGTAACATCGTTGAGGATTGTCGAGTTTCCATATCCGTGCCCCTTTCCAATGGATATCCGTAACAGTAAACGTTAGAAATCAATTCCGATATATAGGGCGACATAAATAATAGTATAGCAGCAACATAAGCATTGATACAATAGCTGCTGACGTATAGCGGGCTCGTAAATCTCGTCAACTTTGCTCACTGCTCTTGTAGCTGTTGTTCTACATCTTTTTACAACGGATATCGGTGACAGTAAATAATAAAAATCAATAACTGCTGGTATAGTAACTGCACGGGTATAACGTGGTCGTAAATTTCGTCTCGTAATTTTAGTAACTGGTATTTGACGTTCTAGTAAAGTGGATGCCAACAACAATATATCCTTAGAAATCAGTTAAAATATATAGGGTAATATAATTACGATTATAATAGCAACTATAGCAGAGGTATAGTGTGATCGTAAATCTCCTCAATTGTGTTCACATCTCTTGTGGTGACGTTTGTCCTATTAAAATGGATATGAATGACAGTAATCGTTAAAAGTCGAATGTATAGGATTTCATATTATAGTACCAACGTAGCTGGTCATAAATTGCAGAGTATAGCGAGGTCGTAAATCTCGTCAGACGCACCCCTGCAGCTGTCATTTTACGCTTCATTCAAATTGATGTAACTGAAAGTGATTGCCAAAAATCAATTCGAGTATATAGGGTGATATAACTAATACTATAGCAGCAACGTAGCTAGTATGATGCTTGCAGAGGTATAGCATGGTCGTAAATCTCGTCAGGTGTACTCACAACTCTTGCATCTATCTTACTCTCTATTCAAATTGATATAACTAAAAGAGATCACTGAAAATCAATTTGAACAGTAACAACTAACATTATATTATTAATGTAGCTGCTAATATTATCGGGTATATTATGATCTTAAATCTCATTATGTGCTCGCAACTCTTGTTATTTCTCGTTATAGCAAAGAATTTCAACGACAAAATCAGTTGAAATATTTACAGTGACCTAGCTAATATTATACTACCAAGCTAGTTAATCATAAAGTGATTGCAGAGGTATAGCGTGGTCGTAAATTTCGTGAGGAGCTGCATAATGTCACGAGGTTAACAAAGACCTGACGCGCATAAAATAATACGTCCTTTTACGTCCTCGGTAAGAAGAACGATGGTTTAAGGCCAGCAAGATGGCCGTCGTGGCTAATTTATTAGGCTCGGCGGGTATCTTCTGTCAATGAGCGCGGCCATTAACGGGAATTAAAATGCAATAGAAGATACGATCGGCGTCAGCGTTTTGATTAATCACGGTGGCTCGGTGTAACGCACGCACGCGGAATAACGTGGACCAGCGACCGACATTAATCACGTTTAAACCGGATGTGCGCCTGTAGCTCGCGTGTAGTCCGTTGGAAAACCATCGTTTGCGGTCTTTTTAATAATTATCGTTCGCTTATACGCTGCTTTCTTTGTTTCGCTATCGCATTTCTTTAAACGGTCGTTTATTACAATTTGCGCATCCCAACAATTATCCGCAATCTTTTAATTTTTTGCTTCGAAAAGTAATTATTTTCAAACTTTTGAAAGTATAAGCAATTTTTGGTCGGAGTGTCTGTAATTTTACTTTGTACAGGTTCAAACCCAAGAGTGTAATATTACACATTCCAAAAAGAGCGAGATGCAATCTGGGAATTGAATGTGTTTACACAGTTTGGGAGACAGATAATTTATGTCGAATGTACTTGTTAACAGTTTCAAACCCGAGTTTGTAATATTACATACTTCAAAAAGATCGAGATTTGTGTAGCTGTTATATAGGGAATTGAATGGGTTTGCAAAGTTTGTGAGGTAAACAAGTCATTGTGAAATAACATACTTGTTAACTGTTTCAGACCCAAGTGTGTAATATGTCATGTTTCAAAAAATGAAAACCTATGCAGTTATTGTTCTGGGAATTACATAGTTTGTGGAATAGAGAAGTTTCTGTAAAATAATTAACTTTTCAACGTCTTCAAACCCAACTGCGTAATATTACTCTCCTCTAAAAGGCTAAGGTTTGTACATTATCCTGGTAACCTGTTAACATTTTGTTTAAAGTAAACAAATTACTATAAAATATTTTTGTAAAAAGTTGCTTACAAACTTCATCCAGATTTAATATTTCATTCTAACGTTCAATTTACGTTTACTTATTATTTACATATCAACATTCACAAATAAAAGCTTGTAAAATTGAAACTCTTAAAAATTCTAAAGTTACCGTGTTAACTCCGGTTGAAAACGGAAGACGTGCCATAATCTATCTTTTTAATCATTCAAAGCTTGAAAGGAAAAGAAACTGAAACGCCGACGAGTCGTTAGTAGTCGGCCGTTTATGAAGCGGAAGATTCGCGGTGACACGATTTATCTCGTATACCCTGGGCCTACTCCCTCTTTTTTCCGACTTCCGGTTTCTTCTTGCCCACTTCCATTAAGGGTGAACAAAAACGCGACAGAGCAAATGAAGTTGTCGGCTTTGAAGTCTCGTTAAAACGGCTCCCGACCTGTGGCACGGCGCCAAGTTTATCGCCCGTGATGGATGGTTTTCATACTTCCCTTTCATACGTTCCTTCTTTTTTTAATAACCGCCCGGAGGAGGGGGACAGGAGGAGAAGGAGGAACAAACGGGGCAGAATGCGCCGCTGCTAAATTATATATATTAAAACCTGGCGCGGGTATAGCTTCCTGACCCGCCACTAGAGTGTTCGTTCTAATGCTTCTCTGCTTGCTCTTTTAACAAAGAATCATAACCGCAACGTATGGAACTTATGCGGTTCAACCATTGTTTAATTATACGATCGTTCATCATCACCTACTTTTACTTCATACTACTTTTTTTCAAATGTGTAAAGTTGACAAGCTTATCAACTGAATGATAAAAAAGTGGAGACTGAACCGACTGTGCAGAAACTGAAGACTGAACCGACTATGCAGAAACTGAAGACCGAACCGACTATGCAGAATCTGAACATTAAACCGACTATACAAAAACTGAAGACTGAACCAACTATGCAAAACTTGAACACTGAACCGACAATGCAGAAACTAAAAATTCAACCGACTATATAAACATTGAAGACTGACTGTACATAGGGTAAATATCTCCATAAATTTTGACAAACTCTTTACAAAATTAATAAGCAAGATGCTGCCTCTTCCTCATATGAAAATGTGTTTACCATAACACCAAGTTTGATAGTGTAGTTCCAAACGAAACACGAAAGTAATGAAATCTACCGATATTTGAAGACGCTCAAGATGAAGCAGGTATCAAACTAGAATGGCGATGAAGATCGTAGAAGAAACAACGTACAGAAAAAGAGAGAAGAAAGAAGAACGGTGTAAAATCGACGAGCAGAAGAGGCGGGGATAAATTGAGTCGCGGAGAGGGAGGTAGAGGACCGAGTATCGCTTTAAGAGCTTTTAAGCTTGGCGTTAAGCCGGGATTTATTTCTGACCTGTTTACAACGGAGAAACAATTGACCTCGTGAACGTCTCCGGTCAAGCTGTACACGAGTGCCTACTTCAAACAAACCCGAGGCGACTCGTTTTGTCTGACTAACGGTCCTGGTTTAGGTCACCACTCACGAAAGAAACAGTTTATTCGAGCTAAATGGACCCTCAGGGCGTCACTGTTGTCTAGCGAGCTTGAGGACCATCGTTTAACGATCAAATTATGCTCGCGTGTATCGATTCTAACGGCTGATATCATCTGTGATTAATATGTCGAAGAAAGAAAGGAAAATAATGTGCATTTGACTGCAGGATCGATGCCTCAAGGTACGACGCGCTGGTTTAGTGAGGCACCGTGAAGCAGCTCGAAGTAACAGTTCTGTTATATCTATAACAATGAAACTGTACAGTTTTGTTCTGTTTTGAACGCTGAATTCAATGAGGTATAAAGTGATTTTGTAGTAACTTTCTGATGGAAGGGAGAACTGTTTCATTTACGACGGCAGATGTCAAAATATTGATGGAACGCGACAGAAAGTGACGAGTTGAAATTGAAAGAAAATATGGGAGACAATTGTATTTTACATTAGCATAGGGTAAATAAACGAACAGAAACGTGGTAACTGAACGAGTTTATGTTTTCGTGTCGTAGATAACAGTTACTGTACGAAATTCGCATGATCGCATCGGTGAAACTAATCACGCTAATGGCTAACTATACCGGAACGTGTAATTACAATTCCAGATAAATTCCTCGCATTTATCTGGTATTTACGCTACCCGATAGACGTTTAATTACAACATCCCTTAACCCTCGGAGCTAGTACTGCTTGGCACACGGTGCACCATGGTAATTCTATGTTGAACTTCCTGTGAAATTACCCGTATAGTCTAATACTAATACCTAACCGGTGGAATTATAGAAACTAACAAACTTGGTAAAGTGAGCGTAAACTATAAATTACGTTAACACTATCAAAGTATATAGTTCATAATTATCGGTATATATGTACTTTGTTTATTCTTGTAAATATTCATAAAAATTGTTCAACGTTTCACATGTAAGAAATAGACAAGACTAATTTATCTTTTTAAACAAATAAATCTGTCGGAAATGTAATTTTACAGTAAAATTATTTATTTTAAATTATCACTCAAATGCATTTTGAATTTTTGAGATTTTGAGATATTAATATATCAAGAATTCAAAAATTCTAAAATTCTAAAATCCTAAAATCCTAAAGTTTTACCGTCCCTATGTCCCAAAATACTATATTCCCAAATTCATAAAATCCCATGCACCAAAATTCCCAAAATTCTCAAACTTTCTCACCCTTAAGTAAAATCCTAAAATTCCCAAACTCCAAATACAAATTCCCAAGGTTCCATCCCAAAGTCCCAAAAGTCCCTCTAGTGTCCAACAGCCGTGCGTCGCCGACTCTCCGGACGCAACCCCTCGATCTAAAAGTTAGCACAACTCCAGAAGCGAGTTGACGAAACGAAAAAAGTTCCTATATCAACAGCTTCGGTTATTCACCGTGAAAGTACGATTCGACAAAATTAGTGACGTTTAAGTTACACGCCACAGCAGCCCAGCTGGTTGACTAACCTACAAAGCGTTCGTTACGAGAATATTCAAGCAGGCACAGCGAACTAACACGAGGAAGACTTCATAGCGCTTCACCAGTATATTATCCGCGACTTAATCGTCCGGGCTTGCAAACTTTTTATGGACCATAATTCAAACTTTTCGCCGGTATTCTTTAAGGGGTAAGAACGCGGTCCGGTGATCCCGGAAGTCTCTCCTTTATTTCAACGTGAAGAAGGTACGAAGGAAGGGCCAGAGGGATACCCCGCTGTTTCGTTGTCGCAAAATTTTTACGACCTCTGCCAACCGCAGAAATCTCCTGTATTTTGACAATGATTTACTGTGTTGGTATCCCTTGTTCGCGGTACCCTGCTGCCGTTTTTAATTCCTTTTTATTTTATCTTCAACCGACTTCAATTCTCTAGTTCTACTTTCTTCGTTGAGATTTTTACTTCTATGGTCGATGTTTTGCAATATAATTTCTGCTTCAAGTTTATTTTATTTTGGTTTGATGCTAAACAAAAATGGGTGTGAATATTTTGTCAAACAAGTTTTTATATTTTTTATTTCGACTTACTTTAATTTTCTATTTTTTTTTTTCGATTGACATTTTTACTTTTATGATGGATGTTTTTAAAGATAATTTCTGCTTCAAGCTTATTTTATTTTGTTTTGATAATTTCTATATTTTATTTTGATTTGCAGATAATTTTTGCTTTAAATTTTATTTTGTTTTGTTGATGAACTATTCTTGTGAATATTTATTGTTTACATATTTATATGAATTTTTGTCGTTTTAACATCAAGTGACTTCTTTATTTCTTCCTTTTCGAATAAGATATTTAACCCCTATAAAGAATATTTTTACAAATGATTTCCGTTTTAAATTCGTTTTATATTTTATTTAATTAATAACCATTTAATGTAAATATTTATTGCTTTTATATCCATACGAATTTTCCACATTTTATTTCCAGCTGAACTTCTCCATTTCATCTTTCCCATTTAAAAATTTTAACTTCTACAAAAGATTCTTTTTGCATTGTTAATGAACAATTGTGAATATTTATTGCTTCTATACTCGTATGAATTTCGTTTTATTTTCGACTAACTTGAATTCTCCATTTATTCTTTCTCAATAGACTTTTAATCTCTGTGACAATGGTTTTTGCAGGTAATTTCTATTTCAAATTCAATTTATACTCTTTGTTACTACTGAACGAGTGTGAATATTTATTGTTCCCATACTTGTATGAATTTTTGATATTTCACTTTTAACTGACTTGATTTCTCCATTTATTATTTCTCGGTTGATTTTTTTAACCAATACACAAGTTGCATACAGTTTCTATTTAAAATTTCTTTTTATTCTTTGTTCCGTTATCATACAACTATTCTCAATATTTCGTACTCACATGTTTGTATGAATTGTTCACATTTTATTTCCAACTACCATCAATTTTCAATTTCTCTTTTTTTCATCAAAATTTTTAACCCCAACAAAAATTATTTTTGCCCATAATTTTTCTTTCAAAATCATTTTATTACGTTAATAAATAATCGTTGCAAATATTTCTACCGTTCCTGCATTAAATTTTGACATTTCATTCGCGCACAATGCAGGACAAAAAGAGGGTCAATTTATATCACTCACGTATTTATGAAAATCGCAGTCATAAATCAATCAAACTGATTTGAAAATTAGTTTATGTACGAAACAAAGCAAATAGCGAGCGATCTATCTTGCTAGGGAAATTGATCTATATAGTGCTAGAGATAAAACAGCTGTCGAATTGATTTATAACGCCGTGAAAGGTTGATTTTCTGCAAACTCAGACTCTGCAGAATATTTCACTCGAGATGTTCGATCAGTTTTTCTTATATGACCATTACTTATCTCCGAAATATATTCCACTTTATTTATCAACGAACGAGCTTTCTGATCTTTCACTACCAAATCCCCAAATTCAATGTTCTAAAAAACCAATCAGAATATACAAAAAAATTTATTTCTTGTTATTTGTCGAAACAATTTTCTCAACTCTCCAATGTTGTCACATCAATATTGCATGGTGGTAAAAAAGCACCAGTAAATCAATTTTTAGCCCATATTTTTCAACCAATATGGATTCTTTTTTTTTCAATAAAAGATAATTCAATTTCGTTGAGATTTATGAACAGTGATTTATTAAAAAAGTTTGCAAACAGCGACTTGTGTATACTTAGGAACAAGTTTGGTTATTCTAGGGATAATATGAACTCCCACATGTTGATTCTTAGGGATTTTTCACAAATTTGGAGTTTAGGGGATTTGGGGAATTGGGAGTTTAGGGTTTTGGGAATTTAGGGAATTGGGAATTTAGGGAATTGGAGATTTATGGAATTGGGAATTTAGGGAATTGGGAATTTAGGGAATTGGGGATTTAGGGAATTGTGAATTTAGGGAATTGGGAGTTTAGGGAATTGGGAGTTTAGAGATTTGGGAATTTAGGGAATTGGGGATTTATGGAATTGAGAGTTTAGGGAATTGGGGATTTAGGGAATTGAGAGTTTAGGGAATTGGGAATTTAGAGATTTGGAGATCTAGGGATATTGGAAATCTAGGAATTTGGTGGTCTAGGAATATGGATATCTACGGAATTCCAAGTTTAGAAACTTGAGGATCCCTAATGTTGGAACATAATACGAATATGGCAATCTAATAACTTGATCTAAGAACTTGGTCATAAAAAATGGAGAACTCGAATATTTAGAAATCTAGTAATTTGAAGACTAAAATTTATAAATTAAGAAAATATACACATTTGGAAAATTGAAACTGTAATACTTAAAAATTTTGCAATTTACAAACTTAAAAATTGAAATGTTTCAAAACTTAAAATATTTAAAAACGGAAAATTTGGAAACAGTCCTAACAGCTGAAACATCAGAAACTTGAATTTACAAAAATTCGACAACTTTTCAAATTTAATAACAATTATACAATTTTCGAATCAAGAAGCCTATATTGCAGACGAACAACCACCCCTTATAATTAATAAATTACACTGCAGTAAAAATTTACGAACGACTTATTTTGTTAAAGGATACCTCATTCAATCTCCCTCAAAACCGGAGGATTCGTTTTTAATTACAATATTACGATACGCGGAGCGCGGCCGATAATTGTTCAGCGTTGTTTCACGAACCGCTTGAGGAAAAGCGATCGCGCGTTTTCCGCGCGAATGAATCACGTTGAAGCAATAAACGACCCGTAATCGGCTCGGATTCTGCATAAAACTGCCGTCCACGTCGTCGCAATTCGACGCACCGTGACCGAGAACAATGGCCGTTCCGGTTGAAGGGTGGATGAACCCGTTACCGGGAAAATAACGTTCATCCAAAGTTTCTTGAATATTTTAGAAACGAATCGGTGGTTTGGAAAATCCCTGTTATCCTGCTACACCGAGTTAATTCGATACAATTTCTTTATGGCGGGAGGTATTGTATTTTGAATGCGCCGCACAGTCGGTTCGGTAACTCGCACTGAAATGGACGCAAATTTGTTTAGCTTAGATTAGTATATTTTGAAAAAGTTTGAAAAATTATATTTTGAAATAAGTTTAGTCGTACTGCTAATATTACAGTATTTCACAGTGTGTTCGAGCTTTATGGCTCTTATACATACGACATTCATTTTAATTCTATAGCGATGAACTTTGTTAGGTCTTAGGATACAATACCATAGCGAGGGTATTAGATCCAAGTTTCTAGCGATACAATAATATACCGTCAAATATAAATAATCTAACGCAGTATTTGCTGTGTAATATAAAATGTCTCCATCCATTCTGTTCAACTCATGAACAAATGTACGTGTCTTGCTCAATCGATTCAATCATTTTATTCCTGCTCTGAATTAATTTTGATATTCCAACTGATCATCCCGTAGCGTCGAAATTCTGATATACAAGAATTTATAATGTCCTCTCAAAATTTCCAAAATTGTCATCTTGATGCACTTCACTACGTAACACAGATAGCGAAGTCCATTTACACAACTGGTCGCTTCAATCACACGCAATGAAATTTCACGATTTTCCCTAGATTTAACTTAGATTCGATCAATCGAACTCAGTGAGAAGCCTCCGCTCAGTTGGTTCAGTCTTCAGCATCAAAATACCTTTCACTTTGATTAGGACATAGGTTAGGTTCAGTTCAATTTGGTCGATCTAACTCAGTGAAAGTCCTCAATTACTCAGGTCATTCCTCAGCTCTAACATACCTTTTGCTTTGATTGGGGTATAAGTTAGATTCCGTTAATTTTGATCAATGGCAGTAAAAAGTCCACATATAGTCGGTTCAGACTATGACTCTACAGGTTAGCTGTGAATAAGTCGTTAGAACTTACAGTACAACACCACAGCGAGGGGATTAGATCCAAGTTTCTATCGATACAATAATATACCGTTTAGTTTCTCCGGACACTTTGTATAGGTTCAAGTCAGTAGCTTCACCCGTAGCAGCAATAAGTCCTTACATTCTAGTATTTTTAGTTTATAATTATTCGCATCTGATTACCAGAACCTGTAATGTTAGTAGAGTCCTTTACTTACAGTTTCCTATTCGTGTCAAGGTATTGCTTAATTTTATTACTTTCTACTGTCACTTTTTGTGGAATAGACCCACACGTCACTTGAATTTCCGTTTCTACCCGAATTTTTGTATCCAATAGCAGGAACTATTCCCCTCGGCCTTGTTCGTAAAAATTGTACGCCCATACCGAGTCTTCATTTTGTGAAATAAACGATTGAAAAGATAGACACGAAACAGACACGAAGTTGTTCGCTTCGGAATAACATCGGATATATACGAGGCTGTTCCCTTCGGCACATCGGATACATATACGCACACTGTCGTTCAGTTTGGAATACAAATAAAAATAAGAGGAAAGCACATATCGGTGTTATACAATTATTCAACCTACTTATAAACATTAGGACTTCTAATGATATGAAGTTCCTAGTATCGTTTAACCGTCAGCTAAATATTACCGCTGCAATGCACATACATATGAACACTGACAAAATTGATAGAACGTTCAATAAACCGATATTGAGGCGGATCAGTCGATTCGTAACATGTCCAGGTTAGACGTTCGGTTTCAGGATACTGACCTCTGTCGAATGATCCTCTTAATCCTTTCGCAGTGTTACGTCGAGGCTCATTTAACCCGTTACGAACCGACGCTGGAATTTCTACCGATACGACAAATAGGTCGATCTCGTACACAGATAAGAATAAATCTGCGGTGAGGGTGAAATCCGTGCAAATTCCTTGAATCAGCCGCATAATGGATTGTGATGCTGAGCAGCATATAGGTCTCGCTGATGACCCATACAACAAATTCACTTTATTTATATTCTTAAGTAACATTCATATTATATTGTTTGTGTGTATGGCAGTTGAGTTTCGGAGAGTTTGACACACTTTTGCACTGTAGGATCTTAGAAATTTTAGAAGTTTACGATTTTGGGATTATGGAATTATGGGATTTTGAGATTTTGAGATTTTGGGATACTGGGATGTTGGAATTATGGGATTATGGGATTCTGGGAATATGGGATTTTGAGATTTTTAGATTTTTAGATTTTTAGATTTTTAGATTTTGGGATTTTGGGATTTTGGGATTTTGAGAATATGGGATTTTGGGGTTATGGAATTATGGGATTATGGGATTTTGAGATTTTAGGATTTTGGGATTATGGAATTATGGGATTATGGGATTTTGAGATTTTTAGATTTTTAGATTTTGGGATTTTGGGATTTTGAGAATATGGGATTTTGAGATTTTAGGATTTTGGGATTATGGGATTTTGAGATTTTTAGATTTTGGGATTTTGGGATTTTGGGATTTTGGGATTTTGGGATGTTGGGATTTTGAGATATTGAGATTTTGGGATTTTGGGATTATAGGATTTTGGGACTGGAATTTTGGGATTTTGGGATTTACAACTAGGGTTTGGATTTTGATACTTGGTGACATTGAGACTTTGGGATATATAATTAGGTTTTGGATTCTAGTGCTTTATAACGTATAGACCTTAAGATGCAATAATTTCGCTACTTACAAGCTTCTAACCTTGCAATTACTTCTGAATTCTGGGACTTCAAAACAGTCCTTAAGATTTCCTAATTTCCTAATTTTGCAACTAACGAACTTCAAAACTTGCAATTAGCTCTGAATTTGAATACCGTGAAACTTTCAGACCTGAGCACTCCAATTTTTAGTCTTTGAAAAATTTCCAGCACAACAGTGCCACGTGTTAACATATCTTCCCGTCCTACATTTTCCCGCAGAATCTTTCAGTTGATTCTACACAACATCATGTATATAAAAAGTACTTTCAGGGTGTCAATTTCATTAATATGATACGAGAGCTAAGATGAATCCTCGGCTAGAATGGTCGCCCAACAAAGCGAGATTTTTTTATTTTTCGATTCTTTTCATGCGGTTTTAATGAGATGATACCAACCCCCAAGTGTTTCCGTCGCTTTCATCATCGAATAACAAAAGAACTCTTCTCACTCGCGAGTATATTTTTCTCCGAAGCAATCGAAACATTATTAATGCATGCACACGCGTGGCGACGAAGGCTGTGTAATATTCAAAAATCACTGCGGACCCTCGCTTTTCAAACGTCGTTGCGTTAAATTACATCTGCTATCGCGATTATTTCTGCGGAATACAAAGCTCCTTTCGCAGTTTTCATGGAATATTTTCGTTCCGTCCGTTTTCCGATTTCTTCGATTCGCCGCAAGCAGAAATTTACGAGCGCGAAAAAATGCAGCCATGGAATGGAAACTTCTGTGTTTCATATCGACCGACGGGCTCTTTTTTTTTTCTTTTTTTTTCTTCTTTCGCCGCATAAAACGCCAGCTCCGCTGCTCTTTTCCCGACCCGCTGCAGCGCTGCCAGGAAATTATACGACGGTTACAAAGCCCGTTTGGTCGCGGAACTTTTATATCGCCGCGCGAAATTTCGGGTTAATTATCACGTTCTGTCCACGGTGTTCAATGATCGTACTTCTCTTTCTTCGTTTTGTCTTCTATCGTCCTCGATCATGTCATTGTAACGCGATTATTAAACTGCTGCGATTTATCTACTTTCCCCTAACTTATCTGCTACTAATTTTCTATGCAAATTTATGTACACGGGCCGTTTCACGCTTCTTGAAAATACATTTCTGCTGCTATGGAATACTATGGTTCAAATATTACTGTACTACAATTATTACTATACTACTATTATTACTATACCATGTTTCTGATACCACTATAGTACTACTATACTATGGTTCTATTACTGTTATAGTACTACTGGAATACGATAGTTCTAATATTACTATCCTACAATTATTACTATATTATTATTACTACTATATCAAATTTCTGCTGCTATTACAGTATTACTATGGTTCTGATGCCACTATAGTACTACTATGCTATGGTTCTGATACTGCTATAGTACTACTGGAATACTATAATTCTAACATTACTATACTAGAATTATTATTATGTTACTATTATTACTATATCATGTTTGTGATACCACTATAGTACTACTGGAATACAGTAGTTCTAATATTATTATACTACTATTATTACTATATCATGTTTCTGATGTTATTATAGAACTACTATGGTTCTGGTACAGCTATAATACCACTGGAATACTATAGTTCTGATATTAATATAATATAATTATACCATAGTTCTGATGTTTATATAGTACTACTGTACAGGTACCACTATAGTTCTATTATATTGCAATTCTGGTGTTGTTACAGTAGTACTATATTACAATTCTTATACTACTATCGTACTACTACATTACAGTCCTCATAACATTATAGTAGTACTTTACCATACTTTTGTTACTATTACAGTACTGCTATACCATAATCCTGGTACTGCAATAGTACAAATATACTGTAGTGATACTACATACTATATGATATACTATAAATGTACTATACTACAAATATACTATAGTGATGCTATATGTATACTACAGTGATACTATATACTATGTGATATACTATAAATATACTATACTACAAATATACTACATGATACTAATATACATGTATGTATATACTACATACAAAGTATACATACGGTATTATAGTACAGTTCTGATACTGCTGTAGTACTCTTATAATTCTGACACCAGTATTACAATACTGCAGTTCTAACCTCATTTCATAAAATTATCTCACGCTAAAAGATAAAAGTGTTTAAATTAATCTTCACTAATTGCGAAGAAAGAAGCAGACAAAACCGTTCAATTACTAAAAAAAACTTTTCAATTACGAATCTAATGTATTCAACGTGACGGCCCGGGGCACGAAAGATGTTATTAATAATTCTCCCGGATTGAAGGGAAAGAAAAGGGGAGGAAAAAAAAGAGGACAGCAGAGGAGAGCCGGTGTTGAAATTTTTCTGATCGCACCTGTGACGAATTATTCCTGCCTTTTCCTTTTCGCAGCCTCCCGGTTCCCTTGTCGTTCCCGATGGAAGAGAATAACGTCAGCTTGGCCGACCGACCGGAGAAATTAGAATATTACGAACCGGCACCGTTGACGAGTGGGAATAATAATTAGAGACCGACAGCCGGATGATAATAATTCTATCACGAAACTGCCAACGCGGATATAAAATTCCATAGAATCGTTACGCTTCCAGGCAGAAAACCGCGTTCGAAATTTACGATTTTTGCTTTCCATTTACTATGCATTTCGATTTGATGGATAATAGAGATGGCTGAATAATGGACATCGACTGTCGTTGGACTTCGGACAATTACTTTCTACCGGTTTATTTGATCGATAAAGTCGAACTGTCTATTTCATTTTTGAATTGTTTCTTCATTTTTGCTGTCATGTTTCCGCCATTTTGATTTGTTAGTTTTTGAGGCGCGTACCACTTGTGTCCACGATATCGAAGAAGGAGAAACAACTGCTGATATTATGATGCTGATATAGTGAGTTGACACTAAGTTAATATGACACTATACTAACATAACCTAAGTTAACACTATACCGTTCTAGTATAACCTAAGTAAATACTATACCGTTCTAACATAACCTCTAAATTATGGTATTAATACTGTAATAGTCATTTTGTTATTTTTACTATACTACTACGTACCTAACTTCACTAACCTACTATACAACTATCAATCCACAAGTTAACATTGCTATCGTATTGCACTATTTCTCTCAGAAATATGAATCTACCTTGAAACAATAATTTCTAGAATAAGTTCCACTAAATTCTATTAGATGTTTGCCTAAATTTCTGAACCGAAACTCTAAATAAGAAGTCTATTGTAAAATTGAAGAGGGTGAAATTGGGTTAGTGCAGTATTTGTCCGCGATGAAAAGAAATACGTCTGAAACCGCGTGTGCGGTCGAGTGGCGTCTGGTTGGCCACAAAAATGTCGGGTGGTAAGTCAAATATGGCGATACAGGCTCGTTCGGCGTACGCGGCGAGCTGAATACAAAAAAGCTCGCGAAGGTAATGTTCGGCAATCACGGACCGAGGGGAATACACGTATCCGTACACGTCCACGTGTTCGAACTTTTTCAGAATTCGATGCAACGTTTCGCGTGAACAGTAGCCATTTACTTGGCTACGCCAATTCTGGACACGTCACCTTGGATCCAACGGATACAAATCGGCGAAAGTAGGACAAAAATCTTGGATATATCGGCGCACGTCGAACGCTGAATTATCTACATACCCCTCTCCCTTTTTCTCCCTTTCTCGTTTTGGCCGTTTCGCGGACGGCTGTGTTTTATGCTTCGTCGAGGACGTCGTTGAATCCTAAGTAAGATGCTTGTAACAATCCACGCTGCGCTTTTTATCCAGATTCGTAGCTCCGAACGCCTCAAATTCTTTTTTTAAAGCATCACAACATCTCGTTACAATAAAATAAACACAAATTTTGTCAGAAAACGCATATAAAATATCACGAAGGACACTGTAGAATACGTATACAATGATATTTAGAATAAATAGATATTTGTGGGGTTAATACGTATTTAACACGTTCGATCCCACGACTTCATCGAAGTAAAATGATAAATTAAATTTGTGAAGGAGCAGCGTTCATTGATGTCACAGGGAGACTCCTTGGGTCGTCTCAAGTTCCTTTTTCACCCCTCTGTCCCATACAGAGGTCAAATTTCGCACACTTTTACGCTCAAGCAATTTTACGACCCTTCAAAGATCACCGCCTGTCCGGAATGCGTAATATTACCCGATCGGGTTTCAAGGTGTTAAGTGTCCCTACCATTCGAGTACTTTTGTTAGTCATTTTTTTTCTTCTTCAAGGGTAGTAATCTGACAGAGTAACCTTATATGTCTCGTAGTTATTGCATATATTTCATTAGAACGAACCGTGCAAAGTCGATTCTTGGCCAACAGGTGGACAAATCGTTGCACAATGTCAGACGATGTTCGCGTTTATGCAGGTGTACCGAACAAACGTTATCACAAGCGTGAAATAGGTTCACGTTAGAGGGGTGGTTGTGTTACGATCGTATCAGAATTTTCGCGGCGCGTTCAACCGGACATACGCGAATTCAGGGAGTTGTCGGTGTACGCGAAATATGTCCAGCCTTTGTGAGCCGAGATAGGGTGAAAATGGCATTTAATGGACGACCGGCTGTCGAACTATTTGCATAAAGTGTAACGGCCAGAATGCGCAGCGTACACTCGCTTTGTCGACCCTCTTTCGAACGCCTCGCCTCTTTTGTTGCTAATTTAGCGCCCCTCCACCCACGGCATTCCGGTTTTTTATTCGATACGGCACGCGGTATGCGGTTTGCAATAACCATACCTCGTGTTTCTGGCCCTTTCACGGGGATTCAAGGCTGCCGGGTGTTGTCTGACAACGCGATTTCACCGATATGTATTAAGATCCACCTGTTCGAAATTGTTCGAATTGGCCTTCTCGGATATAGCGCGGTCGTAAATGACCATTTGACCGGATTTACGAGCATGCTGTAGTTCGACGAGAAGTATAACAAGGATCCACACCTTGGGATCGTTGAGGCTCGTTTTCTTACTTCGTGTATATTTATCGCGCGATACTAACGTAAGACGGAATACGTAACTTCTTATCGGATACGTGTACAAAGCGTTCCCAAGGTGCACCGTATAATTTTACTCGGCCTTCCTGGCGATTCATTTCACGGGCACAAACATTGTTACACGGAGGATGCTCATTTCTTCACGGGAAACCCTTCTTGCTGCGTGAGTTACGAACTGACTTGGGTTCTTTTGAGTTCTGGAGGATGGAATCCGAGCTTGTGTCTTCGCCAAGGAGTTTCTTACGCTCGGCTACGGAATGTTTCGCTCGATTGTGAACTCGAATTATGGTTGCGAGGAAGTATAGGTAAACTTTGGGGAAAGATAAGTACAGGGCAAATTTTATATCTCGTACAGTCGACTCAAGTATCGTTGCAATTGTTGATGCAAATTGATACTAATAATTGTTAGTATTAATTGATATCACTAATTGGTACTAATGATTGATACTGATAATTGATATTAATAGTTGATGTCGACAATTAGTACTAGTGATTGATATTAATAATTGATAATATTTATTGATGACATTAATTGATACTAATACTTGGAACCAATAATTGATACTAATTATTGATATCGCAATTCGTACTAGTGATTGATATTAATAACTGATAATATTTATTGATGCCAGTAATTGATACTAATATGTGGAACTAATAATTGATACTAATAATTGATATCGACAATTAGTACTAGTGATTGATATTAAGAACTGATATTATTTATTGATGACAGTAATTGATACTAATACTTGGAACCAATAATTGATACTAATAATTGATATCAGTAATTGATACTAATTATTGATATTAATAATTGATACTATTTATTGATGTCAATAATTGATACTAATACTTGGAACCAATAATTGATATCGACAATTAGTACTAGTGATTGATATTAATAACTGATACTATTTATTGATGCCAGTAATTGATACTAATATTTGAAACCAATAATTGATACTAATAATTGATATTTGTAATTGATACTAATTATTGATATTAATAGTTGTTACCAGTAATGAATGCTAATAACTGATATTAGTAATTGATATTAATAACTGACACTAATACAAGTTGCCACTATCAGCAACTGATGACTGTAGTTAATATTAATAGTTGATATAAACAATTAATGTCAATATTTGATAGTAATAGTATATACTAATAGCTGATACTAATAACAAACTAATACATGCAAGTATCCAATTTCAGTAATCAGTCTGAATAGTTAATATAACCAGTTGATGTCAATAATTGATACTAGTAATCAATATGAACTGTTAATAACTACAGTAGTTGCATACAGTTGATACCAATAATCGATGATAATAATTGACACGTATGATTGATGGTAATGGTTGGTACTATCGACTGATATTACTACTTAATATCAGTAGTCGATACCAATGATATCAGTTACATCAAAAATTGGTTCTAATTGACCTAAGTTGATACTAACACGTGACTTCAATAGTTGATACTAATTTCTACCTTGGTGTGAATGAATAGTCGATACTAGTTGTACATTTGGAAACTTCCCTCAACGAAGGTGAGCATTTTGATCGAATAGGCATCGTGACTTCCCGTTTTCAGAGCACGCGAAATAACACAGGTGTTCAACTTCACATCGTTCCGCGCTAATGGCAGAGGTATTAAACCTATTAATAACAGGACTAAGTGGTGCGTTCCTCTTGCAGACGTCGGCAATCTATATTATACGGTACCAACGGCTAAATGGCAAGAGGATATTTCACCGCTATCGTTCTTTTTCTCCACCTGAGACGAGGTTAGATCGCTATGCATTATATAGCCACATATTATATCGTCACGAGTTGGTATGAAGTGCGTTTTAGTTTTAGAGATTATATCACCATTATTTAGTATTGTTACGCGTTATAATGCGACTAGTTGACACTTATTATATCGCTACTACTGATTATTGTCACTCGTTAGATTATCTATTTGGTATTGCCACGCATTATATTCTTACTAGTTGGTACTGACACGCATTATATCGTCACGTGTTATATTGCCACTACTGGAATTGCCATCCGTTATATTGCCACGCGTTATATTTCTACATATGTGCTGGTGTAATAAGCATTATATCAATACACGTTGCTATCGTCATACGTCGTACCTCGCGTTATATCGCCACACGGTGACATCGTCACACTTTCTATTACTACGCGTTATATCGCCACGCGTTGGAATTGTCACGTATGGTATTCCTACCCGTTATTTTGCCACGCATTGGTATCGTCTCGCGTTGCATTTCTACTCGTTATATCGCCACAAGTTGATATTGTCACGCGTTCTATCCCTACACGTTGCATTGCCACACGTTATTTCTCTACGCGTTATATCGCAATGCGTCATACTACCACTTGCTATATCGCCATGTGTCATGACCTGTTGTATCGCCATGTGTCATCATGCGTTATATCCTTACGTATTATATTTCCATGTATCATATTATCACGCTTTATATCGCCGTGTATCATCAGGCGTATATATTGCTCCACATATTATATTGTCCACTGCATACACCCAGTTAAATCTCTTGAAATAGTTTTTATCCGTGAAAAGGAGTTAGTTGAAAAGACTGATTGGCCTGCGGGGACATCGTGAATATATTAACGAGTTAGCGTAAAGCAATAAACTGTAATGGTGGCGGCGATGAAAGGAAAGAGAGCAGCGTAAGAGGGGTAAAAGGGTCGAGCCATTATTCGTTTAGTCTGTAATCCCTGGAGGGGTCATGGGACGACGTTTGCAAAGGAAGAAACGGTTCCGAAACATCCGTCACACTGTCACCGTGTATTGTGGTGACAGACAAGGACTAGCTGCTTTGTTACTTTATTAAGAACATTCGTATCCTGTGGGGAGTCTGCTTTCCTTTATGAAACTCGCGCACGTTCAATTCTATGAGCAACGCTCCAATGAAATGTTTTCTTTATGGAGGATAACCGGTTAACGAATTGAAAAATAACAGTTTACGCGATATTGGTAGTTTCCTCGTGATTAATTGATGTGGGGGCAGTTAAGCTACTGATGAGACCACTATTGATTTTGCACCGCGTACTCGGCTACAGGGTGGTTCGTCTTCACCACTGCATAGTTATTCAACTAGTAACATATTTATTATAATATATTTTACAATTATAATTCATAATAGTAGTTTGGTATAATAACTATACAGTAATATGTAATAACTATAACATGATTGTTATAATAGTAATACAGGGTCTTCCACTTTTTACCGCCAAAATTTACCAAAATATTTCATACGTAAAAAATTAGAAAACGTTAATATAGGGTTTTAACATTATTAGATGCCACCATGTTCTATAAATAAAAATGATAAAAAATTGTTATATAAACAAGATCTTTAATGTTTTATCGAAAGTTTGTGAATATACGAAAAAATAATGTACGTTCCTGGATACTACATATGAATACTCGACTTTCATGCAATAATAGAATATCATATGAGTGATAAACATCAATCACTGTTATTGTTAGTATCAATTGAGATTAACGACTGCTATGAACTATAAATATCAGCGATTAGCACTGACTATTAGCATGAAGTAGTGCGAGGCGGTTGAAACGGAAGTATAATCTGAATTTAATCGCGTGCTGTAATTAATCTTATCGTTGATGAAAAAAAGCTGTTTAGCATAAAAGTGCGGACGTGAAACAGGGAATTTCGATCGCAATCTCGAGACGATGAAAAAGATACCGGCTCGACGAAAGTAAGACGCGAAGTTATAACGAATGCAAGACGCCAAACGTAATTACTTTCTTGTGTGCCGGTATACAAAAGGACGAGATAGAAAGTGCAGAGAGACGAGGGCGAGGCCGTGAAGAAGAGGAACACGACGGAAACTGAAGAGTTCTTTCGTTAATCAACATTTCAAAGTTTCTTGCCTTTCGAACTTCGCGGAAAGGAATATTACTTTCTTATTGACACTGTACGGTGTCTCGCGACATCGAAACGCGTCGTCTCATAGGAAATTACTTTTATTTCCGCGTTTCGCTGCTCCTTATTCTCATCTTAATTAGGAACTCCGATTATGCCGCGGGAATTTGATCGTTCAACTGTTTCTCTCTGGCCACCTCTTGTGGACTTTCGTTCAATAACAACTTGGGCTTGCGTTATTTTATAATATATATTTCGTTGACGTAAGAATTACTGAAATTAGCATTGAAGTATGTTCTTTTCGCATTATTCATTATTATTTATTTATTTAAATAATTTGAATTATTTTACTGTACTGTTGTATATTTCGATGTTCAATTGTACTACTGCTTCACTCTTATAACATAATATTGTATTTTAATAACTATGTTATACTATTCTTCAATTTCACTCAATTTGTTATAAAGATATAATACTGCAATGTTCTACTATTTTACTATACTGCAACTGTAAATGCTATTTATTATTATGGTACTTCCTTTAGTGTTATTCTACTATTTTATTATTTCATTATATTACTGTAACTGTATAACTATATTGCTGTAGCATTATTGCACTATTTCACTTTACTACCATATTACTGTACTACTATACTACTATACTACTATACTACTATACTACTATATGTACTACTATTCCACTATACCGCTATACTACTATACTACTGTACTATAATACTATACTACTAAACTATTATATAACTATATTTTTACTGCTGTACGTAGTGACACTCCTTTAACAACTCAATTTGCATTTGCCTGTTTGCACCACGTCACAGGTAATTTTAGATCCTTTGACTTCAAATTTTGAGGGTAGATTCGTGAGACACCCTAAATTTGCTGTATAGATTTTGGCGACGATCTAACGACAGGAATCTGTCATCATTGACATCGATCATCGTCGAATCAATAAGAAACGTTTTGGTATCGCTTTCCATAATTTTCGACACGTAAAACCGACTAGAACCACGTTAAAAGCTCCGTAACTCATCGTTGACGGTGAGTACGTGGTCGTCATTGACGTCGGTCGTCGTGAAATCAACAGTAATCGTGCTTCGTATCGTTTTCGATTGTTTCAGACACATTTAATCGTTTGGAACGAATTTAAAATCTCTGTATCCCATTCTTGTTCTACTTATATGTTTACGGTAGGTACTTGAAATTTTAAATGCACATTTGAATTCATGAGGCACCTGTTCGATGCATTAGTACTGTGCTACTATGGTTGTGTACTGCCATTTCACTGAGTTTTGTTTTAGTACAGAAGTTTACTTCTCTTGTATTTCTAAATGGAAATCTAAATGGAAATCATGATACCAATACTACCAATATTAGGAGTACTATTATTGACAATAGTATTACTATTATTGGTGGTATTACTATAATGATACAATAGTACTACTGTTATTGGTGGTATTACTATCATGATACAATATTACTACTATTATTGGTGGTATTACTATAATGATACAATAGTACTACTATTATTGGTGATATTACTATAATGATACAATAGTACTACTGTTATTGGTGGTATTACTATAGTGATCCAATAGTACTACTATTATTGGTGATATTACTATAATGATACAATAGTACTACTGTTATTGGTGGTATTACTATAGTGATCCAATAGTACTACTATTATTAGTGGTATTACTATAATGATACAATAGTACTACTATTATTGGTGGTATTATTATAGTGATACAATAGTACTACCATTAGTGGTAGTATTACTATAATGATACAATAGTACTATTATTATTGGTGCTATTACTATAGTGATACAATAGTATTACCATTATTGGTAGTATTACTATGATGATACAATAGTACTATTAGTATTGGTGATATTACTATAGTGATACAATAGTATTACCATTATTGGTAGTATTACTATGATGATACAATAGTACTATTATTATTGGTGATATTACTATAATGATACAATAGTTCTACTATTATTGATGCTATTAGTATAGTGATACAATAGTACTACTATTATTGGTGGTTTTACTTAAGTGATACAATAGTACTACTATTATTAGTGGTATTACTATAATGATACAAAAGTACTACTATTATTGGTAGTATTACTATAATGATACTATAATATTACTAGAATACTCCTAACAACTAGTACTGCCAACATTAATACCAGCAATACTATAACACTTCCACAAATTACGATCCTCAATATTACCATCAGCATCTTACAAAATAATGCAAAGCATACATCATCGACAGCGAATAATTTTCCATGAGCACCAAAAGGAAAAATTTATCCAAAGGATAAATCATCGAAGATAAACATGGTAGCAAGAACAGTTGAGCCGTGCTGTAAGATATCGCGCGCACTATATGAACGTAACTAAAGCTCCAAAGATTTATAATACACTCGTCGAGGCCGCGAGAGAAAAGCGGCATAAATAAGATGTTGCAGAAGAGTGGATGGCGGTCTCGAAGATAAAAATACGTATGAAAATGTTAGCCAAGAATATATCTCGCTCGGCGGGTGGAAAAATTGGAATCATTGCGCGAACATTATGCGTTCTGTGTTTTTTTTTCACCCCCTCAGATATCGGATTTGCGCCTCTTTCGTGCCGGTCAGTTGCGAATCACGTACTCGAATCAACGAGCATGTAGTAGATTACACGCTCGCAAATAACCGACAAGCTGGCAATTCTTTCCCGTTCACAATCAGGAACGCATTCAATGAAATTTCAATACGCGTTCGGTCGTTGCTCGTGATGAAATTTTTATTCGACTTGATTTCATCAATTTGAAACGTCCGTTAGCCGAAGAAAATCGACAGTTTTTGATTACTGCGGAAAATTCGTTGCGCGTTATAAGCACTCGTATTTATTTCACTCGCTTTAATAGTACTTTTACTTTGAATTAATATTTGTGTACTTCAAATTTTCTACTGGTTTAATACAGTACTGTATTTAAATTGATATATTAACCACTTGCGAAGTGTTTCGTGCAAACGTTAATTGCAGGTTAACGCAGATAAGGGTTAAAATTCTTGGTTATAATAAATTAAACGCGAGAGAGCTTGAAACTGGTGAGGTGTTTTCAATGGCTCACGTGTCGGTGGAACGAACGTCGAGTGGCCATCGTATCGAGCCGGTAATAGAATTTTATGCTGAAAGTGGTAAAAGAATTTTTGCTTGAACGTCTGCCTGTGGTTTCTGACGTTTCTATAAAGCGTCAGGTATATACGCGTGATTCTGTGAAAAGGATACTTGAACCTACGCATACGTAACACGCTTTAAGAGACCCATTCTGCTCCTGTTTCCTATCTCTTTTTTTGCCGACAGCTCCGAGCTGAAAACTTCCCCTCCCGTATCTGAACATCGTTATACGTGTGTTTCTGTAAAATGCAAAAATCCGCAGCTTCTATCATTCTTTTTTTCTTTTAAAACGCCCGCGAAATAACATTGTGGCTGGCCATTTTGTATTAAAAGTATCACTGAAAATTTTACGTACTCATTTCCAACAAACTAGCGAGTTTCAATCTCGTTTTATTTGTGTCATGAGTTCGAAACAAACTCAATATTATTCTGCAAGTTGTGATCAGCCATTTTGTTAGATAAATTTAAGGGTGGATACAGTAATTTTCGTTAGATCTTAATCTTCACTTTTATCACAATTTTATGTCACGAAATTCTGTTAGAAGTTCATTAGTACATTTTACTGTTTATAGCAACTTGCCTTGAGGCCGACGGTAACCCATTTTAGACTATGAATATTCGTGAAGTGTTTACATAATCAGTACAGAATTAGAGTCATTTTATAACAATTTTATGTCACGATGTTAAAAGTTAGTTTATAGTACATTTTATAGCAACTGGTTGCCTTGAGGCCGACGGTAACCCATTTCAGACTATGAATATTCATGAAGCGCTTACATAGTCGTTTTCCTTGGACTTCAAGCTTCAAATTCATATACTATAAGTGCCATTTCGAAACACTTTTATGTCATGAAATTATTAATCCTTTTATGTGTCAGAATTCATGAACTAACATCTGATACTTTAATTAGTGGTCAGTTCTCTGTTAGCAAAGGTGGATCGATATCATTGTTTTCTTTGAGTTTTAAGCTTGAATTTGATATAGCAGAAGTGCCACTTTGTGATACTCTTCTGTCATCAAATCGCGCAAAGAAGAAATCTCGAAGGAATGCCACCGGCAAAAGTGACGTTGTATCGTAAAGAGCAGTCTGTTTACTTTGGAAAGAAGCTAAAGGGATGGTTTGGATCGAGAAAAGAGATTCAGTGTGGGTCAGGTGCGAGCCAATATGCGGCATCTGGCGTTACATGCTTGAAGCTTCGCATAACAAGCTTGGAGCTTGCTGCTCGCTGATGGGAAAAGTTGCAGCTTGCATGGCCGGATGTGTCTTCCTCGTGCATATCTTTCCTTCCTGTTCTTCGTTACAAGCTTCTGCCGGTTACTTATATTCTGCTTTCTTCCTTGATGCATCCATAACTATGTAACGCTTTTATGTTGTAACATGCCTCTGTGTACCCGGAATAAACTTTGCTTACATTTGACTTCAGCACACTTCATCAATTTTCTTCACCCTTCAAACTACACACTTTAGCGTTTGATTAAATTAATTTAATATTTGTATATTTAGGAATGAAAAATAGTATTCGAGTACTTGAGAATTACTGTATTTAGTAATTGAAAGTTAAAGTCTGGTAGAAATCGTCTACGTATCATCGATCACTGTTAGCTCGAGGAGGAAGACAACGTATTAATCATCGGAATAGCTATGATTTAAATATTAATAACACATGTTGTCTGCGATGGTGAACTTCAAGCATCCAGGTTATACAACAAGATGATGATAAATGATAAAACTCTGGCTAACATTTATTGGTTCAATAACGGTGATCCTCAGATATAAGTACACAGGAAACTCATTAAACGTAAATGCATCAAAATGAGAATGGAAAGTGCGCTAACTAACTCTGATACAGTAAAACCCCATTTATCCAAATGAAGTTTTACTGAATACCAAATGCTTATTAGTATTATCGCTATTTTAAGCTCGAGTCCACTGACGCAAACACAAACTTCTATTGTTATAATAAAACACCATTGCTGAAGGTGAAATACGTGAATAATGCTCTCATTTGTTATTTACTTTCATACACAATTCGCCATTCTACATTGTATATTTTAAACAAGAGTTCACAATTTTATTCATCACGGTTTCAGATTTAAATGTAGCTCATTTTGTAATAAAATTGCATTAAACTTCATTTCTATCAAAATGAATAATTTGGTATGCAAAGATGTAACGGCTGTAATAAACTGTCCACCATTTTGTATTAAGAATTTTAACTCCAAGGTGACATGTAATTAGTGCCATTTTAAAATACTTTTATGTCATGAAATCCTGTCAGAAGTTTGCCGACGTAATATAAGAAACTTCACTGTTCATAACAATCGACATGTTGTTATGAGGCCGACAGCTAGCCATTTTCTATTTAGAATATTGATAAAGCGTTTACGTAGTCTTTTTCTATAGACTTCAAGCTTTAAATTGATATGTCGTAAATGTTATTTCGAGATACTTTTATGTCATAAAATTTGTTCAGAAGTTAGGAAATTTAAACACTACTGTTTAACTGACTAACTTTTCTTTGAGGCCGTTAATCAACTACTTTGATTTAAAAACATCGATGAATCGTTTACATACAATGTTTCCTTATACTTCAAGCTTGAATTTGATGTATCATGAGTGCCATTTAAAGATACTTTTATGTCATAAAATTATATTCAAAGATCCGATGTAAATCATAAAGTGACAATGCATATTAGCGAAGATAAGTCGTAATCAATAAAACGTAATTTAATATTTTTGCACATCGAGTTATCAACGTGCAGCAGTTTCAATCTCTGAACAACTATAAAATCTCTCGATAAATCAACGTTTTAATTCTGTTTCATAAGAGTGAGAAAGGATCGTAAACCTCTTACGAGTATATCGGGTTTTTGCTCGTATACGTTGGCCGGAGAGATCCTACGGGGCCGTTTAATACGTTAGATAATAAAACGAGTTGCCGGGACGTTACTTTCATCCGGCTTAACAATGTTTCGTAAAGTATTACCATGCTTTTGCTTTGGAACGTGTAACATGCAGTAAGTTATTGCACTTTCTGCGGAAAACCGCGATCTACACCGTCTACCTGTAACTAATTAAATGATACTTCAAGTTATCTTCAAGGTATTCCTCGACATCCTTCGGAAATTGGTCGGGAATTATGCACAACAACATATTTTCAAGTTTTCAAGTATGTATTTGCAAGCCTTGCAGCATTCCAGTTCTGAAAGTTTGATGTTAAAAAAATTTATACGTCCGTTCGTTTTGGATTTGCAATCTTTTAAATTTTTAGTCACTGCAGATTCTGAAAAGAGCTGTTTTCAGGATTGGTAAATTTCGGGTCTTATTGTTTTCATTTTCTGAAATTTTCAAGCTTCCAAGTTTTTTAGATTTTAAGGTTTCTAATTTTTAAGCTACCAAGTTCACATATTTTGTGGTTTCCAGGTTCTTAAATTTTGAAGGTTTCTAGCTGTTTAGTTTTTTAGTCCTCTGGTTTTCTAGTATTCTACTTTACTAGTTTTCTGACTTTTTAGTTTTCAAGTTTTCAAGTTTTCAAGTTTTCAAGTTTTCAAGTTTTCAAGTTTTCAAGTTTTCAAGTTTTCAAGTTTTCAAGTTTTCAAGTTTTCAAGTTTTCAAGTTTTCAAGTTCTCAAGTTTTCAAGTTCTCAAGTCTTCAAGTTCTTAAATTTTCACGAATTCAAAACAGTGCTACTTGAAAAGAAAGTTAGCTTAACTTAACCTATCTGACCGAACCTAATCTCCCGATTGATTACCGTTATCAGATTCAGAACAGCGCTATCTACAAAGGAAGTTATCCTAACCGAACCTAGCATCCCTCAATTGTCAGATTTAGAACAAAGCTACCCACTAAAAAAGTTCCAAGAAAATATAAAAATTCGAGTCAGTACTTAATAATTACCCAAATTACTACTACCTTGATGCATTTCTACCATCGCAACGTATCAATTAAAAACGGAGTGTTAATAAAATTATGAACACAGAGGTGCTCAAGTGGGCAGAAGAGGGATTCACCATCCGCCTCGTCTTCTGTTCCAAATGGTCGAAGCCGTTCCATCTTCAGTCAAAGAATTGAACGTTCATTTCCTTCCTTTTCTTTTCTCCCGAGCGGAGAAAGAAGGGAAAAGTAAAGAGGGTGTAAATCAGGTTGCGCCCTTCGTGAAGCTTCTGTTAGTGACAGATCGACCGCTCTTTCAGCCTCACCCTCGTCGGGGACTTGAAACGGAAGGTCGTGGGTCATATTACGCGTCCTTAAAACGACACCGGTACCGGCCTATCCCACGTGAAACAGTTTCTATTCGATTTACGGGACGCGCCTCCTGGTAATGACGTAACCGAATTTACGGGTACATCTTGTATGCCGATGGTGCCGTTCGTAGCGACTTCCTATGGGGAATTTTCTTCGACGTCCGTGACTACATTGAATTACAAACGGGAATACGATCCTTCTGCTTGCGATAAAATCGATTCTCATTATTGACTGCACGCTGGAAATTCTTCCATGATAGGAAAGCTACTGTTGCACCTGTAGTTGTCGCACGATGTTTATGTTAAGTTCGATGTACTTGTTCGTAATCGTGTTTGAAATTGAGAATCGTTGGAGAAGATTTAAATTGTTCGTTTCGTGGAGATATAAACAAATTTGTCGAGCATTATGGCGCGGAAAATCTATGCTAAGAGGCGTTTTGAAACGATTTTTGGTTATTAATTGGTAGATAAATGTGGTAGTTAAAAATGTCTAAACTTTGTAAGTCCTGGATTCTCAAGATCAGAGTCAAGGTTTCATTGTCTCAAACTCTCGTTGTCATAAAATTTCGAATGCCTCAAAATCTCGTTGCCTCAAAGTTTCTTTGTCACGAATTCTCAAAGTCACAAGATCACAAGAGCACTAGGTGTTTACGCATTAATGCCTCAAAGGTTCAAACTTTCATAATCCCACACCTTCACTGTTTTATAGTCACAATTGCCTCAAAGTCACAAAATCACAAACGCATGAGGTTTCTACACATTAATGCCTCAAAGTTTCAAACTCGTATGGTCCCTCAGCTTCACTGTTTTAAAGTCTCAATTGCCTCAAAGTCTCGCTGTTTTCAAATCTCATTGCCTCAAGGCCTTATTGTCACGAAATCTAAATGTCAGTGGCTATGTTAAAATCTCGTTGTCACAAAAATTTCAGTCACAAAGTCACAAGATATCTGCCTTTTCTAATGCCTCAAAGTTTCGTTGTCACGAAATCTCAAAGTCACAAAGTTACAGGGTATCTGCGTTTTTAACACCTCAAATTCTTAATCATGCATTGTGTCACGGTTTCATTTCCTTAATCTCATTTTCTGATAATTTCGTTGTTTTAAAATCTCACTGTCTTAATGTCACAATATCTCGATGTCTCACTGCCTTAATGTCTCAATGTGTCAAAGTCTTGTTGTCTCAAAGTCTCAAAATCTCAATATCTCAATGTATCAATGTATCAAAGTCTCCCAACCTCATTGAACTAAAAATCTCGAACCTAGACCGAAGGTGTCAAAATCTTAAAATTCAAAAATCCCAAAATTCCAATATCCTAAAATACCAAAAGCCCAAACTCCAAATGCTCCACAATTCAGAGAACTAAAAGTTCCTAAATCACAAAATCGGAAAACACTGCAACTCTCTCAGCTAAAATCCCACGCGTCGCCGACTCTCCGGCCGGGTCTTTGGTCCGCGAAACGCGCATCTATAACGTAGCGTCCACGTTACACCGACAGTTTTTTGCATTTTAAAATGAAGGACCTTACGTCATTCGCACACCCGTCCACTTCCGGTAGATTTAAGCGGGACACCCAGTATTTCGCCAGCCATGTACCGGCCAGCTTCCGCGCGAAGGGGTTAACGTGAGGCCAATAAATTACCACTGTTCACGAGCCACGCAGCCGTTTAACGAAACGTTCGCTAGGGTTGGTTTTCAGCAAGACGAAAGGGAAAGCAGCTTCAGCCAGGAAGAGTAACGATAACTGTGTGGCAACAAGTGCTCTTAACGCCCTAACGGTTTTCCTCGCGGCGCTTCAGGGACGATTCTCAAAGGACTCGAGCGATTCCGTGGCGAAGAAGAGGTTGCGGGGAAACGTGGAGGGAGTTATATCCCGGCGATCCGAATGAATTCTTAAACCGGTGGAATGTGCGATAGCAGCAGCCTCATTTCCCGACCATCTTCTCGCTCCCTTCAAAGACCTCCTTTTTTTCCTCTTTCGCCGGCATCTTTGCTTTGCTCGTTTATTCGACCTCCTTAGATGGTCTGCCTTCCTTCCGGGTCATATCCAGAAGACATCCGCTGTAATTTTTGCTTAATGAGTCACCCCTTTGTTGTCCGGCTCCCTTTTCGAAGGCACCGGCTGACTTAGCCTTGATGCGATTGCAGTTATGTATTTTCGGGACTATTTTTAACAATTTATCCAATTGGAACAAAATGCTGCGTTTGACGTATAAGGCCGTTCTGCTGGCCTCACGGTGATGTGGTACCTGTAACTTTGAGGGTGGGTTTCTTGAAAAGTATCAGTGATACGAAAGATGTGTTTACAGGTACTTCTTGAGGGAACATTTGTCTATAATCTAGAACTTAAAAACGTGCAATAGAAAACAAAATGGCGGTGCATCAGGTAAAAATCTACCCTGGTTAGAAGTTATAAAAATTGTACTTGTCTGAATTTAAGAAAGTTTGTTATTGGAAATGTAATATTTATCGTTGATATGTTTACTTTAATTGATAAACATGTTCGGAAAATAATAGTAATCGATATATTACGCTTTTGTATGTCTGTGATGTTATCGCGTGCAGAACGTAAATACGGTAAACAAATTCATTCGTGATCGGAACGTTGATCAAATATCAGTGGACGACCGTTGAAAATTCGCAAATGAATATTTACTTTAATTAATGAAAAATTAACAACGGTCCACTCGCGTCATTTCTGCTATATATTAACCTACATCGTAAATGCTTTTCCAATCAAACAATCATCGCGGTACCACTTCCGTGTAAAAATTCCTATTGTACCGAACATTTAAGCGAAATTGAATTTAACAGTTTCCACAAATTCTCGAATAACTCGTTCCGAAAGCGTAGCGCACCGCAATCGACCCCCTCCGGCTTTGCCACATCCATTTTTCATCAGAAAGTTAGTGTTCGCGAACTTTTCATCGATTTTCATTTGCAAACCAGCCCGAACACGGCCCGGTGTATTTTTTTCCCCCGTGCAGTTGTTCTGGCCATTTGTCGAAAGTTTACAATTTCACCGGGTCGTTTTTTGAGGCATTAAAAAGCATCGCAAGGGGGGAAATGGTTAGGCATAGCGAGTGTAACGTGAAACACGCGTTCTGCTCGTAGGAGGACAATCGTGGAATGGTAAATGGCGTGGATATCTGTCCCAGGGTGTCAATCGAGAGGATTCCAGGTCGACTCGGTGCCTATGGATCGATGTCACGAGCTTTGTTACACGAAGTCCGATGGGCAATTATCATCACACGTGTTCTCCAGTGACGATCCCTCGTGAAGGGGAACGACAACGACTGACCTGAATAATTATAATAGAAGCGGATTGTCACGTCATTTCCATGCTGTTTTTTCTGGGTCTTTCAAACCTAACTGTAAATTCACACACTTCTGCATAATCGCTTCATCACAAAATGATAAATTACAGAAATAGTAGACATTAAACATTAAAATAAAACTTCTTGACATAAATATATCTTTAACTAACACTTATTACATATAAAATTAAATCTTCAGATCTACTGAATAATCCTACATAACTAGTTCGTCAATAGTCTCAATTTCAAATGGTCAATTGTAGGCCTCACCTCAATCCAAATACAATGAAATTTACTTATTAAGTTAGATCTCATGACAAAAATATTTTAAAAACACACTTAGGATATATCAATTTCAAGTTTAAAGTACAAGCAACATGACTACATAAACGTTTCGTCTATTTGGTTAACGCAAAGTGGTTGGACATCGGCCTCAAAGCAAGATACCAATTTCTGAAAACCGCGAGATTTATCTGCATTAGGTTCACTAATTTCTAATACATTTTCATAATATAAAAGTAGTATAAAATGAAATATTTGCTACATCAAATTAAAACTCAATCCCAATATGATTAATATAAAATGGCGGACTATTACTTATTGAAATTTTGAAACCTAACAGGTTTACTACAATTTTAAGACATAACAGTACGATACATCAATTTAAAGTGTGAAGTTCAAGAAAAGTGGTTACGTAAAAATTTCATAAAAATTCTTTATACAAAATGGCCTTTGGCCTCAACTCGTAATGGATTAATTTTCAAGAACAATGAAATATTGGCATTTACCTTCTAACTCATTTTTATGAGATAAAAGCATAATAAAATAGCACTTATGTTACATGAATGTAAAGCTAGAAGCTTGGCCAAAAGGACTACATAGACCCACCATCGATATTCTTAATACAAAATGGCCGATCATCGGCCTCAATGAAGCCATTACGTTTAATTAATTACATTCTAATACATTTCATGACATAAACGTGCAACAAAATGGCAGTTATATTACATTAAATTTGAGCAGACAGCTTGATAAAAATGGCCATCTAGAAGTTTCGTTAATTTCGTTAACGGAAACTGATTGGTTGTCAGAGAACCGTCTTATTACGTGTCAGAGATTTCGTACGTATTTCTTAAATTTTTCTGCCCGCCTCGCGTTTCCGTCAGCGAACGAAATAATTGGCGAGTTCAACGAATAAGAAGACTCACGTTAAAACTCGAAACAGACGGTCACAGTTGGCCAGGACAGTGCATTTTTAATAACATTCCCGTGTCAATCTTTCTCGCCCTGGTTCTGCCTTTAATCTCGTCCCTCAGCTTGTCCACTGAACACGAGCAGAATTCTTTCTCTATTTCTCGTTATATCATAGTAATTTCGCTCGTGTTAAATAAAATAGTAACATAACTTTTTCAAACTTTCATTAGAACCGTTGACCGGTGATGAAGAGAACATTGCGAAAGTAGAACGTGTAGGGTGCTTCGAGTTAATTTAAATTGAACATTTCAATTAGTTTCACTGCTATTAGAGATAGGGGGAAATAAATAACCGGAAATATATGTTTTTAGAATACTTTCACGGTCTATGTCATTTTTATGGTGTTGTAAAAACCCTAAAATCTATTAGTTCTTTTTCGGTTTTGATAGTGATGGAAAGAATTTAGACGTTCAACGTAAATCACCCTGTAGGCTATAAAAATGTAAACTGAATATTAATATCAGAAAATTAAATCTGTAGAATATTTTACAGTATCAGAATATTAATTTAAAGACTGAAACATTAAAGTATTAAAAAATTGATGTTATTAAAATATGACAAATAAACAAAACAAAACTATAAAATCGACTAACAATAAATACTACAAGTTTAATATCATATATCGCCGTTTTCCCGGACGTATTCTACGTATTATACAGAAAGATAATACGAGAAGTTGATGCATGCAAATATTTCTAAATCTCTATTTCTCTAGCTTAACGAAACTGGAATTGCAGATCATAAAGTTCTGAAATGTTGCAGTCCTAACGTCTCGCAGTTCAAATTAAACTCGGAAGTAAATAAAGTTTTGATACAAATTGGAACTCGAATTAGAGTTGAAGCTTTGATCTTAACGAGATATCGTGATATCATGTTTGGTATAACATACAATTCTAATCTGTATTCAAATTCATTTTCAGAGTTAGGATATAACTTTATTATAAATTCAAATTCACATTAAAAATAAAAAATTTCTGACTCGAGGTTTTAAGATTTCAAAGCCTCAAAGTTTCAAGATGGCTTGGTTTCAAGGTCTCAAGATCTTGAGATTATACGGCTTGAAAGCCTCAAAGTTTCAAGACGGCTTGGTTTCAAGGCCTCAAGATCTTGAGATTCCATGGCTTCAAAGCCTCAAGAGTACAATGTTTCATGGTTTAATGGACTTAAAGTCTCAAGTCTTCATGGTCTCATGGCCTCAAGGTTCTGAGATTTCAAGGTTAATTAGCCTCAAATTTACAAGTTTTCAAACCTCAAATCTACAAATTCTATGAGTTCCAAGGTTTGAAGATACTAAGGCCTCAAAGTTCTAATACCTCGAGGTACAAAAACGTAAGAGTTCAAAGTTTCAAAATCGCCATATCTAAAAATGGAAATGTTTCAAAATACTTATACCTACAGATCTGTTTGTTCTGAAATCCCTATGCCCCAAAATTCCTATATTCTAATATTCCTGTATATCAAAATCCATATGTCCCTAAATATCTGTATCTCAAAATCCCTATATCTGCAAATATCTACGTTCAATAATTTCTAAATCCCAAAATTCATGTGTTCCAAAATCCCTATATCCCAAAAATCTTATGTTCTTAAATTTCTACGTTCAAAAATCCTTATGTTGCAATATCCCTATATTCGAGAATTGCTTTGATCCAAAGTACCTATATCTCAAAATCTGTATATTCCTAATTTCCTATACCTAACAATCACTACGTTTCAAAATTACCATATCCCAAAATTCTCATGTCCCAAAATCCGGATATTCAAAGATCCCTATACCCTAAAGTCCGTTTGTCCCAAAGTCCCTATGTACCCGAAATTTCAATACACCAAATTCCCAAAATCGCAAAATTTCAACGTTCGAAACTCAGAAAGTTTTTTAATCTGAAATCCCCTTCTCCACTTCTCGAGATTAAAAAATTCCAAGGTCCCAACGCTCAATTCCCATGCGTCGCCGACTCTCCGAACTCTTTCATATTCACAGTGAAACCTACGTTAAACATCTTAGATTATCTCGTCGAATACTCGACGCAGAACCAGCCATGTTTTCACGATCGAACAGTGAAATTTTTTCTGTATTTCGTGAAACTTTCGCCGAGTTAACCTGGAATTACAAGAAACTTCCGAACTCTGTTGGAGCAAGATCACGAGGTGGAAATTTGCTCCAGTTATGAAAGTTCGAACAAAGTGTTCGTTGATTAAGTAAATCGTCGAGAGCTGATCGCGTCGATAACATCGAATCCTTTTTAACCAGTTCTTATCAATCTTCCAGAAACAAGTCCGATTACGCATCGAACGAACCAAAGAGTAGTATAACAAACGGTAAAGCAGGTGCAAGAGACGACACTCTAAAAAGACACTTCTAAAAGAAAATACTTTTAGAGTGATGGAATAATACAACAAATTTAAATTACACTACAAAATGAAACAGTCGTATTTTGAAAAATGTACACAGTGTGCAAGTATGGTTCAAACGATGCTTTATACCTGTACATTCATCCATAATTTATTTGTAGCTTATTCATAAGAAATACTTTATTTACGCGTAATTTGTAATAATGAGTCAATATTTTGTCCTCTGTAACACATTCACCGGTAATACAATATTACATATTTGTAATAAATATTTTATTTCCCTGTAACACATTCTGTATTTTATTGCAACAGCATTTTATTTTACCTCTCTTGAGGTAAAATTATTTGCAGAATTTTTAAATTATTTTATTGTTATGTACATACTTTTAGTTGTTTATAATTTGCTTCTAACGTATTTGTATTCATATTTTTATTTCTGTAATATATTTATACATATACAGTTTTTGTTTTTACATTATTTTTGCATACATATTTTCATTTCTAAAATTTATTTTGAATTTTTCAATTATATTTTTATATATTTGGGGACGTGGACATTTGGAAAATTGAATATTTGGGTATATAAAAACTTTTTGTTAATTTTTCAAATATATTTGTATACACATTTTTGTTTCTAAATTTTCGAGGGCGTGTAATAAACCGCAGACGCTTATTTTATTGGGAACATTAATATAATATAATATAATATATAATATAATATAACGTTAATAAAATATAATCGAGTACCGATGAGTATTGTACGAAGGATATCCTTATAATGAAGAACCAAGAGTGGGGCGTCGGTGGCTCGGTCGGTAGGGGCTCAGATCGACGATCGAGCGGTCCCGGGATCGAATCCCCGGCGCGAAGCGAAAAAAAAAAAAATCCTTTCCGTATCGAATTGCTGTGCTATGACTTTGGATCACGGTGTAGGGGGTAGTTGGAAACAAGACAAGTATTCCGAGCTTCAAAACAGGTGTCCGGGGAGTGGGGGAAAAGGGAGGCACAAAGTAAAGAAAGGGGGGGGGGGAGAAAGGAACTACAAGAGAGAATATATACATACTAATAATATTCAGAGACCTTGGGAGATGGGAAATTAAGAGACTAACAAGGACAATGGGGAAAGGTACGACCAGGAGAAGAAAGGGGAGAGAAAAGAAAACCTATATAATAATATTTTACAGTTACAAAGTATAATAATAATTTTGTACTTACAAACTATTCCTCATAAGAATATTGTACTTACAAAGTATTATAATAATATTTTTGTAGTTACAAAGTATAATAATAATTTTCTCAGAAGCAACTTAAAGGAATTTTGAACACCAAAGGTACCAGAATTGTCTTAACACCTACTCCCTAGAATGAACGATAACGAATGCCTAAATTTGGTCGGTGATTTAATGAAATTTATAATGCAAGCATCGCGTTGTCACGCAATTAAATTATTCGTTATAATTTATAAATGGATCGTATTGCACGACAAACAAATTGCAGCCTGTGCACGGTATACAATTTTGTTCGTGGCGAGTGATTTATGCAAGTAAATTACGGTGGCAACGGTTTAAACGTCAGGTATACGCGTTTTTGCTCCGTGCTTTCGACGTTATGTTTATAATTCACCGGAGCGCAGTTTTCTATCGAGTGTTTCGTTTTAATTAACGGCGAATCAAAAGTCCGCCGTGCTCCGCGATATTTGATCGTCGCGTTCCAAGGAAGGAACAACGGAAAGGGGATGAAACAACCCTCGTGACCCGAATCGTCAGTTTATCGCATCCTGAACGATACATTCCTGCTGTCTAACGATGCCTGAAACCGAGCAACACGCTTTTACCCCTCTTTCCACCACGTGGAATTTAATTCCAAACGTTCTGCCACGAAATTTACCCGCAATTCTCCCCATTGCCGCCCGTTCGACCCTCTTCCGCGGCTCCACCTCCTTCGCGTTTTCGACCCGGCAACTTTTTTCGCCGCAGTTTACGAAACCACAATGAATTTCGCTGGTCGCCACCGCTATCCGGAGATTTAAGGGCACAAAATGCGTTTTGTTCCGTCGCGTGACAATTTTTTTTTCCGTGCGACTCTCGCTCCTTCGCGTTCGACGAATCATACGTACGGTTGTCTCGTGTTATATTGCTACGTCCGTTCACAGTTTTGTGTACACTGGAAAGATACGGCTACTATTGTTGTTTTTGAAAATTCATGATACTGTTGCGAACGACAGAAAATCTTCGTGAAGCGATTGTATGAATTTTATGATGCATTTCTGTGACTGGGGTGATATAACGAGAGGGAAGTTTATGGAGCCGAAATATCTCTTGTAGCTTCTATGGCGCAACGAATTTGAAAATACTATTAAATTATTTCATGGTTGAAACAATTTAATTATATACATAATTGTGTTGATCCGCGATTAAATTCGTCTGCGATTAAATTAATTCAATTAGTTCAGTTAATTCGTAATTAAAATAATTCGTGACTAAATCAATCTATAACTAAATTAATCCGTGATGAAATTAATCTACAATTAAATTAATTCATAATAAAATTAATTTTTAATTAAATTAACCCATACTGAAATTAATATACAATTAAATCAATCCATCATAAAATTAATTCTTAATTACATTAATCAATAGTTGAATTAATTCATAACTAAATTAATCGATGATTTGCTTGATCCATAATAAAATTATTCACCAAGCAAATTAATTCATAATTAAATTAATTATTTATTGATAAATTAACACATTTCAATGTTGATTAGTAATTAAACTAATTCCTGCTGAAATTAAGTCGTAATTAATTTCATGAATGATTAAATTAATCCGTAATTAAGTTATCAGTAATGAAACTAATCGTCCATTAGATTAATCCATAATAAAATTTTGATATTAGTCTGCAATTAAACTAATTCATGAAGGTAAGTCATAATTATAATTAAGGTAATTAAACGGATCGTTGATGAAATTAATTCGTGTTAAACTAATCCATTTAATAGTAATTCCACGATTAAATGAATTGATATTCGAATTAATCCAGTACAAAATAAACCGATACACGATCGTTCTCGGCATATTGTGTCGTCACACTGTGCGATACAGCCTGCGTATTCGATTTAACAACTCCCTTCAGTTATCCGCGCAAATAAAACCAACAGTCCCGAGACTTCCCTCCGTTCTGCAAGCTCAGTATAATACGAACAGATTGTACTCGACTTAAACTCGAAAACCGAGGTGTGCATTACGCGAAACGCTGCAGCGAATTCACGAAAATCCTTCATCCCCCGGTCATAGAATTCTACGGATATCCAGGATTTTCCCCGACACGCTGCCTCCTTTTCCCCGTTTCTTTTTCCTTCCCGAACGCGGCAGATACTCGTTGAAAAAGATTACATTCTACGAAATTAATTATTCGAACGAATATCGTCATGCATAGCAAAGGTCCTATCTACGCAATCTCAGGAGCTAAAGAAGTTCGTGTTCTAAGATCCTAGAAGCTTAAAGTCCCTAGGTATAAAAACCTGATCGCTGGAAAACCTCAGTGTCTCAAGACGTCACAGTTCCAGTGCCTCAACATTACAAAATTGTAAAGAATTATTCTTCCAACGTCCAAGTACTTCAATGTTTGAAAGCCTCAAATCCTCAAGACCTTTCATGACTTCAACATTTCAAAGTTCCATGATCGTATGGCCTCAAAGTCACAAGTTTGCATAATTCCATGGCATCAAGATTATAAGATTATGCGTTTCAATGTCCTAAATGCTCTAAGATTTCATTTCATGGCCTCAAAAGCTAAGTTTCGTGATTCCGTGGCCTCAAACCACAAGACTTCATATTACCATGGCATCAAGGTTTTAAGGTTAACGTTATTTCACAACCTCAACGTTGCAAGATTATACGCTTCAATGCCTCAAAAGGTCTAAGCTTGCATCGTTTCACGGCCTCAAAATCTAGATTTCATGATTCCGTGCCCTCAAGCCACCAAGATTTCATGATACCACAGCCACAAGGACCTATGGTATAATAGTAGGAATGCCTCAAGTTTTTAAGACTCTATGGTCCAGTTGCCTCAAATTTGTTATTTAACTAATAAATATTCCAAAATCCATGAACTTTGAAATTCCTATATTTCCAAATCACTACATCGAAATTCCTATAATACCACAATTTCTATGTACTGAAATCCCTATATCTCACAATCCCTATATCCCAAAATCTCTATATCCCAAAATTCCTATATCTTGCAACCTCTATGTCCCAAAATTCCTATATCTTGAAGCCTCTAATATTCCAAAATCCTACTGTCTCAAAATCCCTATATCCCAAAGTCCTACTAACTCGAAATCCCTATATCCTAAAATTCTTATATCCTAAAATTCCAACATCCCAAAATTGCTATATGTCAAAATTTATATATCCCAAAATCTCTATATCCCAAAATCCCTATATCCCAAAATCCCACTAACTCGAAATGCCTATATCCTAAAATTCCTACATCCCAAAAATGCTATATGTCAAAATTTATATATCCCAAAATCTCTATACCCCAAAATCTCCATATCCCGAAATTCCTATGTCCCAAAATTCCTATATCCCAAAATCCCACTAACTGAAACTCCCTATATCCTAAAATTTGTATATCCCAAAATTGCTATATGTCAAAATTTATATATCCCAATATCCCTATACCCCAAAATCTCTATATCCCAAAATCCCAACATCTCAAAATCCTAATGTCCCAAAATCCCTATATCCCCAAATCCCATTATCTCAAAGACCCTATGTCCCAAAATCCCTATATCCCCAAATCCCATTATCTCAAAATCCCTATATCCCAAAATCCCACTATCTCGAAATTTCCATATCCCAAAATCCCTATATCCCAAAATCCCTGTATCCCAAAATCCCTATATCCTAAAATCCCTATATCCCAAAATCCCTATATCCCAATCTTCATATGCTACAATATCCAAAAATTTTGTAATACAGTTATTACAATATTCCAAAGCTGCAATCGGCAAAAACCCTGATATCTGTAAAGTCCCATATTTTTCCACACCCACAAAGAATCGTGGCCACACGTATTTCATTCAAGAACAATATTTGCGAGCCAGCAAGAACCATGAATAGAATAAATTTCACAATTATACCGCCGTAATTCATTCTACAGTGTATTTATTCTTTCGCTGTACTGATTTTTCATCCTTTCATAAAAGAGAGAGAGAGAGAGAGAGGCAAACGCGCAGCTGTAATCGTAGGGCAGATGCCGGACTTAAAATTTTGGTGGCAAGTAAAAAAGGAATTATGAAATCCCTCACGTACGAGATTTCGGGATGAAGCTTCGTACGTGATTTATATGGGATCCATGAGATTTTATATTTCTGTCGCGACTGGAACGCGTTCAATCCTTCGAAACGAGGCTTAAACGCGATTTTCAAAGCTCTTCTATTATTTACGAACAATCGAGTCGAAAACAATTAGCCTAACAACAAAAATTCGTTCATAATCGCGACGCGTTCCAAATTGTTAATAACCTTTACAACGGTGTCCGCTTTGAATCGTTTCGCGGTGCTATTATTTGTTGGGAACTTTTGTATTAATTGATTGACGAAAAATTTTCAAAACGTGTATTGAACAGATCTGCGTGTGCAAATAATCCGATGACGCGATGAAAGATCATCTACCGCTGATTTACAGGTTTCGCGGAACCGTTTCAAATGTATGAATTACAAATATTTAATCGGGAGAATCTTTAATCGAGTAATCTCCAAACGTGCATCCCCTGTGACTCGTTGTTTGTCCAAATTTAAAACTCGATCCACCGTTTCCCTTCCATGTAAATCAAATAATCCCTCGATTTATGTTTTTCGCCTGTCCCCATTTTGCCTGTCGAATAACGGTTGTATGTACGCCGGACCTTTTCGATTTTCTACTTCCATTTCTCGTTTTTCCATTTCTCCTTCTTTTTTTTTTTTATAACAGAGAAATAGATTTTCATTCTATCCTTCGGTTATCCTTTTTCGATACATGTCGCCGGGACTTTCTCGTACTATCTTTATTCTCCTTTCGCCTGTCCAATCCCTTCCATCTGGATTCACATATTTCCATTTCGTTCCCCGTGCAAACCGACCATTTTTACCGACGGAATTCCTTTTTTGCGTCTCTGCAAGCAGACCCGGTTCCTTTTCAACCTGCATAATAGTGACTGTTCTAAATACTCTTGTGCATTTGTAATCAGTTTTACGTTTGTCAGCAAAGGCGTTATGACACTAACTCAGACATAACCTAATACAGGACACAAGATAACAAATAAATCGTTTAAATATTCCACTGCGTTAATATTCCCTTTCAACTATACTAATTTACGTTGTTTAGTGTAATATTGCCATACAAGGACCCGATTGGTATGCAGTTCCAATATACCTAACCCAAACCTAATATAGACCTAGCAGTGAATTAACCTAAACGTAATAGAGACTGACAAATTAAATTTTGATAAATCCCTATGCATTGACACTCACTTTCAACTGTGCCAATTTACGTGGTCACTACAGTATCGACCTAACCTAAATCTAACCCATACCTAACCTAGGTGTAACACAGACTAACAAACGATATTGTTAAATATTTCTATGATACATTTTGTCACGCATGTCAACAAATAGTGTCACAAATAGTGTCCCCTAATTTGCAGTGATTGATCCATTGCGTTTGAGGCCAGCAGCCAATCAGTTTACATTAAGAATATCGATGAACTGTATATACAAAATCTTTCAATAGACTTCAAGCTTCAATTTGACACGAAATATGTGTCATTAGCACTATTTTAAAGTACTTTTACATCACGAAATCCTGTCATAGAGTAACTATCTTGTGGTAGCTAATTCATTTCATGGTGAGGCCAACAGCCAGTTATTTTACATTAAGAATGTCATTCAACTGTTTATGTAATAATTTTCTGTAGACTTTAAGCTTTAATTTGATGTATCATAAGTGTTATTTTGAAATACTTTTATGTCAAGAAATAGCGATTGAATTTATACATTTCAGAATCTATCGTCTACTGTCTGTTACAATTAACAATGCATCATTTAATATTCGAGATACCAGTAGTGCATCTATATAGCAATTTTTTTTAAGCTTCAAACTATAATTCAGTGTATCGCAAGTGTTATTTTAAGACACTTTTATGTCATCGATTTATTAAATCAAATTTCGATGTTTCGTTTAGAAACTGAATACGGTAGCTGTCAGATAAAATGCCGCCACAGATGACCCAAGCAATTCTCGTACTCTTCGTACATTTCTGAGCTTTAAAAGTTCCGCAAATAATCTCCTCGTTTCGGTCGACGGAAAAAAATGAAGCCTGGCCTACAAACGAGCTTATCATAACGACCGTGTTCTATCGTGGCGGACTTGCTAATTTACAGCGATTTCGATAACCGTAATTACATCACACTTCCAACCGGGTCTTTGGTTAATAAATTCCAAGAACGGTCGCCTAATCGCGTAATGTGAGAATATATGTAAGCGTTCCTTCGTGGCGGCCAACGGCCGACATTATCGTTTACTCCGACGAGAATTTAACTTTCTAGCGTTGAACAATTACTTCCGAATTCAACGCCGGTTCTGTGTGATATGATCGCGAAAACTACGGCAAAGACCTGGGTACTCTTCCGGGACTTAAAACGCCCTGAAGAATTAACTGGAAACAACTACCTGGACAGCTGATACCGAGTCACTTTGATTCATAGTGTAATTTTTATTATTACGATGGTTTATTCCTTCGGACACTGGGTCATTCAAGATGCAGTTCTGATATCGCATTGAGACCATGACATTTGAGGGATTATATGCAGTGGTTAGATGTAGGTTAGATTTGAATTGGGTTCGAATTACAATGGCCTTAACAAGTAACATATCAGTTATCATGAACAATGAAACGTAGGTTGGATAGTTCCTGATATGATTTCATGACATAAAAGTATTATAAAATGCCACTTATACTAGATGAATTTGAAGCTTGAAACTTCACCAAAAAGAATATATAGACGTGCCGTTAATGTTTCAAACATAAAATAACTGGTTACCGGCCTCAACGAGCATTGAGTTACGACGCTAAACTATCAAACTTCTGATACAATTTCATGACATAAAAGTATTCTAAAATGGCACTTATGTTACATCAAAGTAAAGCTTGAAACTTACCCAAAAAGACTACATAAACTCGCCATTGACATTCTCAACACAAAATGGCTACTTGTCGGCCTCACAAGCATTAAATCAGTCACCCTAAGTTATCTCGCTTCTAACGCGGTGTTTATATAAAATTACTTCAAAATGGCACTTGTGGCACATCAAATTAAAGATTAAAGCTTAAGAAAAATGTTTCGCATAGATGTAAAGACGTTTCTTGTATTCCCGGTACAAGACGCATAAACTTCTTTCTACTTCCCTGCCACAAGAGCAGCGGGAAGCAACCACCGGGACATCAAGCGTCTACTTTTCGTTTAAAAGGCCAGTACTCTTTCGACTTCCGTTCTACAAGAGAACTCTCTGCTTTCTGTTCCAGCGTGAAGACGGACATGGGCGCTAGCGGCGCGATATCCAGACTCTACATTGCGAACGCGAACAAAAAGGACAGCGGAAACTACAGTTGCGCCCTTCCTGATGTGGCGGCTGCTACCACGGTCTCCGTCCACGTCTTAAATGGTACGTCTTCAGTTGTTTAACCTTCAACAAGGCTATTTACAAGGTTGCACAGTTTATCTTTCAAGAGATGTGACCAAAAATAGTTCCTCATAAAAGGTTATTCGCAGACTTTTCATGAAGCACGTTGCAAAGTGATCATTGAACAAAATGACACTCATTGTCAGCTAACCCTGAAGAGTCCTCTTAAATGGCACATGTTCAATTGTTTAACCTTCAACCAGGCTATGTACAAGGTTGCACAGTTTATCTTTCAAAAGATGTGACCAAAAATAGTTCCTCATAAAAGGTTATTCGTAGACTTTTCATGAACCACGTTGCAAAGTGACCAATGAACAAAATGATACTAATTGTCAGCTAACCCTGAAGAGTCCTCTTAAATGGCACATGTTCAATTGTTTAACCTTCAACCAGGCTATGTACAAGGTTGCACAGTTTAACTTTCAAGAGATGTGACCAAAAATAGTTCCTCACAAAATGTTGTTCGTAGACTTTTCATGAAGCACGTTGCAAAGTGACCAATGAACGAAATGATACTAATTGTCAGCTAACCCTGAAGAGTCCTCTTAAATGGCCTATCTTCAATTATTTAACCTTCAACCAGGCTATGTACAAGGTTGCACAGTTTATCTTTCAAGAGATGTGACCAAAAATAGTTCCTCACAAAAGGTTGTTCGTAGACTTTTCATGAAGCACGTTGCAAAGTGACCAATGAACGAAATGATACTAATTGTCAGCTAACCCTGAAGAGTCCTCTTAAATGGCCTATCTTCAATTATTTAACCTTCAACCAGGCTATGTACAAGGTTGCACAGTTTATCTTTCAAGAGATGTGACCAAAAATAGTTCCTCACAAAAGGTTGTTCGTAGACTTTTCATGAACCACGTTGCAAAGTGACCAATGAACAAAATGATACTAATTGTCAGCTAACCCTGAAGAGTCCTCTTAAATGGCACATGTTCAATTGTTTAACCTTCAACCAGGCTATGTACAAGGTTGCACAGTTTATCTTTCAAAAGATGTGACCAAAAATAGTTCCTCATAAGAGGTTACTTGTAGAATTTTGAAACATGTTACAAAATGAGCCAGGAACGAATTGTAATTAATAGTCATTTAATCGTGAAGAGTGCACGTTAATTTTCTGGGTAAAATTTGGAATCGTAAAGCAGCTGATACGGAAGAGCTTAACGCTATCGCGTCAGCCGTACTTTAGAGGCACGCTTCCTCAGCCACCACCCTTTTCATCCTCAGCTCGTTGATTCTCTTCATGGTGCGTGCGCCACGACGAGGACGACAACGAGAAGCGTGAGGAGTTTGCAAAGCTCTCCTGTTCGCGAGACGTAGTTAACGGAAGCGGCGTACGCGGTCATGTATAATAGATAGAAGGAATCCTCCAGAGGGTGCTTGGCAGCTCATTTCGCATACGGCTTTTTTAGTGACCTCGACGTTCCGCGCGCAGACTAGCGCCGCTGCTGGAAAACGTTCGACGTTTTCAACGTCGAGTGTCGAGCGAGAAACAAACTGCGCTCTTCGTGTTCAGTTTGCCCTCCGGGGAATTAGCTGGCTTGATGGGCTGGGGGAATAACCGGGCAGGGCATTGAGTGATGCGCACGACGGGACATGGCAGATTCTTCAACCCTTTAGGTACTGCGACTGCACTTTATATATGGCGATGTGGACTTTCTTCACATAGTTGTTTTTGGGAAATTGTTATGATTGTGTAACATTAGGTTAGGTTATTTTTAGATACGGCGAAGTGGTCCTCGGTCAGTTGCTTTTTCTTTAACTCATCTTCAGATTATCTTTATATTATTTTTAACCCATCCTTAAATTGTCCTCAAGTTATCATTAACTCATCCTCAAATGGTCGTCAGCCAATCCTCAAGTTATCTTTAAGTCATCCCCAAATTACCCTCAATCCATAACTCATCTCCTAATGATCTTCAGGCAATCCTCAAGTTATCCTTAACTCATCTTCAAATTATCCTTAAATTATCCTTGACCCATCCTTAAATTATCCTCAAATTATCATTAAGTCATTTCCAAATAATCTTCAGCCAATCCTCAACTGATCCTTAACTCACTCCCAAGTTGTTCTTAATTAAACCTAAAATTATTTTGAACTAACCAGCAATTAATCTTTAAGTAGTCCTCAAATTATCCCAAAATTTGAAAAGTTCCCAAAATTCAGTCAACAAAAATCCTCTTCCCTTCTACTTGCCATGCTCACCATATGCCGCATTTGCCATTACTTACCCAGAGAAACAGAAGAACTGGGTCAAAAGGGTCAAAGTATCCTGCGGATAGGGTCAAAATATGCCCCAGTTCGACTTAAAACGTTTCTTCGTCGAAATGCGAAGTGCGGCGGTGGAAAACGAACGAAGCCCGTTGAAGATCACGTCCGTTTCCGTTTTATCGGCTCCGCTCGACTTCCCTCGCGTTCCGCGCGATGAGTATGCGAAGCGGCGCGAGCCGAAGAGTTATTACCGCGGGTGTTGTATGCAGGTAACTACAAGGGCGACCATAATTCTGGAAGTAATGCGAATTTGCTTGACAAGTAGTCGGTGGATCGTGGCTCGCATTCGGAATCAGTTCGGCGCCGGTATTCCTCTCGCGACCCGCACGCTTCGTCAAATGTTCCTCGCGAGCGCACGTCTGCGATGGTCAGCCCAAGGATGCGAATTACGATCAGGACCACCGTGGCCAAAATCGTCCGGCCGTTTCGAAGCTAAATTTCCATGAAACCCTCGCATTTTCGACGCTTTATCGAGATCTCCACGGATACGAGGGCCATCGTTAATTTCTTGGAAAATTCCGCGACCTGCTGCTAACCGGTGCAACCGTGTCCGCGGTTTAAGCGGAAACTGGCGGCAAAACGCAATTTTACGCTGGAAATTTATTATGGAGATTTGAAAGTATAATTTTTTTGGGGGAGCAAATGGATTCACCTTTGAAATTATAATTTTGAAAAATTAAACCTCGTTGGAGATTTTGGAACGTAGACATTTATTTATGGGGAAGTAAAATTATAAGTTTCATTTTTGTGTAAAAGCTGCAGCTGTATACTCATTATGAGGCTAACCTAAGCTAGCCACAATGTGTACGCTTTTTTCAATAATCACTTTAATCTAACGTAATTTGACCTAACGTAAATACTACGTTGGCTAACGTATCCTACCACAGACATGATACAATTAAACATAACTGTAAAAGTTTATCATAATATAACTATGAATATTTAGCCAAACATAACCTGACTTTCACAGAAAATTTAACAGAGGTCACAAAAGATCAATATACAGTGTTACTATAATATTGTCAATATTTCTATATTGTCAATACACATAGAAGCCTAAAATAAATTGGATCTAACCTGAACCTAACTTGAACATAAAATAGAATTAACCTAAATGTAATCTAGCTCCATAGATCTCAAATAAACTTCGTCTTGTGGCACCATTTCTTTTATAACTTTCTTTGCATAATCTGATAGTATTCAATAAATACAGACAAAGTATAATAATTTTGAATGACGGAATCCATTGGTTCAAGTGTCATATGTTATTAAAGTATAGTAGTTTTGGAGAACTGTATCACTTTAATGTAACTAGGCAAGTTTTATTATTTGGTAAAACGCATATTGTGCTCGGATCGCATTCATAAAAAATGCCGTAAGTCAATATTATTTCGGCGACAAAATTGCCGCCATAAATATTCGCACGGTCGAAGTGCAAATTCATTGCCGCGAAAACGTCCCCTTCCTCTCATCAGTCTTTCGCAGAACGCCATGATTTCATTTTTTGAATATGCGTACCGTCGCTGGCTAACATTTATTCATTAACACTCTTATGTATAGCCTTCTGCATCGAGTTCTGTGTAACTTTTTAAATAGTCCGCGTTAATTTCAGTGACGATATTAACGTGTTCCTTTATAACTAGTATAGTGAACTCCTCATGATTCTCGATTACGATCATACGACGTACTTGTGTCAGTGACAAAGCAAAGTGGAAGTATAGCTGGAAGTATCTACCTTGCCAGAAGGTAGTAGAAATTTTGAGTTTCCTGCTTTGCTTGTACCAGGTCTATAATTGGGAAAAGAAGGTAAAAAGGGTGAGAAACTGTGGGCTTTCAAAAATTCCCAAATGTCTAGACTCCCAAATCCCTACATCACCAAATTTCTAGATTCCAAAATCCCTACATCTCCAAATTGCTAAATTCCCAAATTTCTACATCCCCAAATCCCTACATTTCCAAATCGCTGCATCCCCAAATTTCTAGACTCCCAAATTGCTAAATTTCCAAATCCCTACATCCCCAAATTCCTATATCCCCAAATTTCTACATTCCCAAATCCCTACATCTCCAAATCGCTCAATTCCCAAATTTCTACATCCCCAAATCCCTTCATTCCCAAATACTAACATCCCTAAATCTCTACACCCCCAAATCCCTACATTTCCAAATCGCTACATTCCCAAATCTCTGCATCCCCAAATTTCTAGACTCCCAAATCGCTAAATTCCCAAATCCCTATATCCCCAAATTTCTACATCCCCAAGCTGTGACCAAATCAAAGGGTGGAAATGCAAGATATTAACATGTGTTAATAATGTGATGTACAGTAGTAGTGTATCATGGTACCTAATAAATTATATCATTACAATTTGAACAGACGTTTTAATTTTACGGAAAACGTGAAAAATGCTAAAAAATTTGTAGTGGTATTCGACTGTAAATTTAACCACTGTAGATTTAACCTTGACACAACGTATATTCGACGTTTTTACAAAGTCACCAATTTTCGCACGCGATTTATCATACGAACGTTAAGTCGGTTATTAAAATTGGTTCCAGCGGAACGAAACGAAATGCTTAACGGAAAATGTTGGATTATTCGGACGATTTCGGTAAAAAATGAAAAGCCGTTGCGGATACGATCGAAATGCCGCGTCGAGAATCATGGTAATCCGTAGTAAATAATGCACGAAGCTTCCGCCGCGGAGACTTTCGATACTTCCGTTGCTGGAAGCCGCGAAAAGCCGTCGTGGAAAGTAGTTGAAACCCTCGGTGAAACTTCAAAAGCCTCTTCTATCCTTGGATCTTGGAGGCTGCGTTTAGCGGTACGTATTGACGGCCCTGTAATCCTCATCGATTCGACTTACATGCGATTTTCGTTCGGATACAAAAGTTACCGGGATGGCTTACGTTGTTCCAAGAATCGAAGACGAAGAAAGGGCCGAGAACTCGGAGCGAAGTTGCTCCCGATACTGCAACATCGCCCTTTTTCATTTTCATGATCTTTCGCTCTCGACTCTTTGAGCAACTCCGTCCGAGGAGACATTCTTTGGATACTGTCGCGGTGATCTTTGAAGCCGCGCGAAGTCAACTGTGAAATTGCGTTTTTCAAATTTCGAAGTTTAGAAGATATCGAATTTTTCTATTCGTCAATATGCAGGTTTTTCAACTTTTCACTCGTTGCTAAAATTCTTCAAATTTCTGTTGCTCGAAGTTTTACAATTTTCAGATTTTGAAATTTTTGAACTTTGAGATTTGAATATTTTGCATATTCAAAATTTTTGGTATTTGGAAGTTTCTGTGTTTTTCGATTTCTCTGTTTTCTAGATTCGTATTTCGCTGTTTCCCTACTTATAACAATTGGCTACTTTCCTAATTCCATATTTCCCTCATTCTCTACTTCTCTAATTCACTAATTCCCTAATTCCCTATTTCCCTATTTCCCTATTTCCCTATTTCCCTATTTCCCTATTTCCCTATTTCCCTATTTCCCTATTTCCCTAATTTCCTAATTCCTTATTTCTTTAATTTCCTAAATTCCCAATTTCTCTATTTCCCCATTTCCCTATTTTCCTGTTTCCTAATTTCCCTATTTCTCTATTTCCCCAGTTCCCTATTTTCCTATTTCCCTATTTCCCTAATTTCCTAATTTCCTAATTTCCTAATTTACTAACTTCTTATTCCCTAATTCCCTATATCTATAATTCCCCATTTTCCTATTTCCCTACTTCCTTATTTCCCAATTTCCAAAGAATTTTATTTACCGCTTTGTTTCGTATGACTGACACACTCAAATTCAAAAAACAAGTAATTACAATATTAAAAAATTCTTCAAATTAAATAATTAACCAAATTAAAAACGCAGAATTATTTAAACTTGATTCTGTTAAATTAACTGTATTTAATATTTCAAAGATCAGCAGAATATTTTACCGACAGTGTTTTATTTATTTCAAATTGTACACGTTCGAACGAAAAAGTTAACTAATTGAAGTATTAAAAATTTCAATCACATAAATAAATCATCTAATGAAATTACTAAAATTCAATTAAGATAAATTGAATTTATACGATATTTCAAAGAGCAGTAGAATATTTTATTGACAGTTTCATTTATTTCAAATCGTAATCTTTAAATGAAAAAATTAACTAAATAAAATATTAAAAACTTCGGCCACTTAAACAAATCATGAAATAAAATAACTGACAATCAATTAAGTTAAATTGAATTTATACAATATCTCAAAACACAGTAGAATATTTTATCGACAGAATTATTTATTTCAAATTACATATCTTTAAACGAAAAATTTAATTAAGTAATTTATTATAAACTACCATTACTTAAAGAAATCAAACGTGATAAAATTCAATTAAATTAAATTGAATTTATAGAGTGCTTGAAAATCTGATACAATATTTCATTTATAACATTGTGTTTAGGTTTCATTGTCATATTTTATAACCTCTCCAATTTAATCATTTCCACAAACACCGTTTGAAAAATTTCAGAATCAAAAATTTCCCATAAAATTATTTACAAACGTCTAAAATTATTTCCTTCGATTGCTAAACTTCCAAAGTCGATCTTTTCGTATCAAGTTTCAAATTTATCCTCTCGTTCGTTGGTTCGCCATTGCCTCGTCAGCCGTCCTTCCGGTTTCCGATCCTCGAGGCTAACCGCACTGTTTCGCACACAGCTGACCTCTCTTTGGTGTTCTTGCATAGCGTATTCATGGGAAACTTCTTACAAAGACATCCAAAGTCGAACCGTTTTCGCTCTTTCGACTTTTGCTCCTTTCCAAACGATCTTCTCGCTCGATTTCCTGTTTCCTTTCCACGTTTCAACGTAATTTTACCTTCAGCCATGTTCTTCGACTCCGCATTTTTTACCGATATCCTCTTTTAAATAAACTTTCAAATCACGTCGCCGATTCGCAAAACTAGTACCAGTACACTCTCTTTATATTGCCACCATTTGCTCAATTTCCTCGTCACACCGATTTTCACGTCCATTAATTCCCTATTCTGGTATTTTCCTTATTTAAAACTTCTACGTTCAAATCCTCTCTAGGACTCCTTTTTTCAAATAATCTTTCAAACAACGTCGCTGAATAACAAAACTAGTACCAGTACACTCTCTTTATATTGCCACCACACAATTTCCTCATCACACAAATTTTCACGTCCATTAATTCCCTATTCCGATATTTTCCTTATTTAGAACTAAACTGAAATACTGACTCCGTCAGCTCCGTTCATGGCAATATAACAAGAGATAGTACAAGAGATTCTTCCAGAGATTGTTGTCTGAGGCAGCAATTATGGTTTTTAGCAAATTTAGCGAATCTCACCGCAGTCACAAACAGATCGTAGTTGAAGTCTCATCGAGGGGGCAGAAGTTGTTTGGCATCAACAAGTGCCTTTCCGGTCCAGCATGCTTAATAACAGCCGATAGACCATTTTCCTGAAGTAGTTTGAGCTTCGAGGAGCCGGTGGCTTATGCAAACGTCTCGAAGGAAATGAAAATCGCAATCGAGCCAGCCGTCATCGGCAGAGTCCTCATGATTCCTTAGCTGCTGTTCAACGGCGGCGGTTTTCATGAAGAAAAAGACGCGAACGAAGGGGACGATAATAGACAGCGGTGCCATTGAAAAGCCATGAGGAATCAATTATCGAGCGAGCAAAAGGGCGGAAAATTATAGCGAAGGGTGGCTATAATCTTTCGTTTTCCTCCCCAAATGCTGTTATCACTGAGAAACAGGGTTTCCTAACTTTCCGATAGATGACCCTCGCGATAAATCCCCTGGGTTAACGTGTTTTGTGCAAAGTTTATTATCTTGCTTTTGTAATTTTGCTTTTTCAGGTGTTTTACTTGTTTTTGTAATCAGTGGTTGTAACTGTTGTGGATTAACTCGATTTATGAAATGGAAGAGAGTGTGATATGATTATGATATAAAAATATTATAAAATGGTACTCACCACGTGTTAATGATTGAAACATGATGCGAAAAATTACAAATACGATTTGTCAAAATTCTTAATACAAAATAGCTTATTATCTGTTTCAAGGAGTAATCAATCTAATATTCTGAACATTACGTCTTTGTCTTTTATGTTTGACATGATGTCACAACGTAAACCTGTCATAAAATGTCACTTATGATATACTATTTCGAAGTTTAAAGTTTAACAAAAAAGACTGTGTAAACAGTTTACCAATATTTTTAATCAAAACAGTGCACCGTCGGCCTCAAAACAACGTATCAGCTACTGTAACAAGTGAAATCTACTGTACTAGGCTTGATAAATTCTGACAAAATTTCATGACATAAAAGTATCGTTAAATACCACACATAACACATTAATTTAAAGCTTGAAGCATAAAGAAAATCTCTATATACACACTTCGTTAATATTCTAAATACAAAATGGCTGACTACCAGCCTCAAAGCGATGCATCAGCTACTATAAACAATAGAACGTACTTTGTTCGGTTGACTAACTTCTGAAACGATTTCATGATGCAAAATTATCACTGAATAACACTTGTGAAGCACCACATTAACGCTTAGTATTTGAAGAAAATAATAGTACATAACCACCTTTAATATATTCAATACAAAATGATTGAGCCAGTACAATTACTTGAAATATTTTCAGTTCAAACTGGTTGAGCCTTGCAGACATTGAACAATGATGTCAGTTACACTAAAAGCTGATAATTGTGAAGCACAAAAGTTTGAAACAGTTCCATGCCACGAAAATTCTCTAAAATGGTACTTGTCACGTGACACTTTACAACTTTAACTTCAGCGAAAGTTCGTGATATAAAAGTACCTCGAAATGACTGTATAAACTTCCCGTTTATTCAATTAATATAAAATATCTTCATAATCTTAATATTCTTAGTACAAAGTTCTTAATGTTACCTCGGCACGTGTATATAATAACTTAGTAACTGTAAAAAATGAGACGTAACCACAAAGTTGGAAAACTTTTATTAAAACTTTTTCAAATAAGTGTCTCAAAATGATGCTTATGGCATCTCAATTTGAAGCTTGAAGTCTACTAAAATATCTGGCAAAAACGTTTCATCAACATTTCTAACTCAAAATAGCTGGTTAGCAGCCTCAACACGTAATAGATCCATTACTATGAATAATGAGATATACCCATTAGGTTAGCTAACTTGTAACACGATTTCGTGACATAAAAGTACCTCCAATTTACGCGCATGATATATCAATGTAAAGCTTGAAGCCTAAGCAAAATGGCTACCTAATCGTTTCATCGATATTTTCAATCTAAAATGGCTGACTATCGGCCTCACAGCAAATTTGTCTATTACTATAAACAGTCAGAGGTACTATGTTAAATTGATTAACTTCTAACACGTTTACGTGACTCTACCGTAGTATTTTTGATACAAACTAGCTGATCCCTCGTTAAAATAATAAATTAACCCATTTATTAACAAATAACCAAGCTTTTCTTAATCCTCAACGAATTTTCAATTTATTTTCCACCAAATTGTCCACAGATCAATAACTTCACTTTTTTCTCAGTAAAATAAGAAATCTCTTTCGTGACCACTTTCTTCTTCTCTTATTTTTTTTTATAATTAATATACGTTCCTCTTATGATACATCGTGAATATTAGTTAAATGTGAACCTCCCTGCGGACAAAGCAAGTTACCCAACACTATCAGCCAACAGTATTTTCACGAATCTTCCACTCTGCTCTCCGACTTTATTCTCCATCTTTCTCTCTTTCTCCTCTTCGGCTGTCTGTATTGCCGCAAACTTTTCGCAGAATTATCGTAGCCGGCGTAAAAGTTGTCGATGGCCTGGTCGTTTCCTAAACTAATTCGAACCTGGTACGCTTTAAGGGTTGAAACAGGGTAATTTGGCCACAGTAGGGTCGCAAAGACACGTTTTACAAATGAATTTACCTCGCCACTTGAGACATTCTCTAACGAATCGCTTCGTTGTTATTATGATACTATAGAGACCTTAATCGCTGCATAGTTAATTTCATGGTCATGAATGAAAGATAAATGCCCTTTGACTTCGTGAACGTTCAATAATTAGGTCAGTAAATTATATTCATGTTTTGTTGTTTGCTATGTAAATTATGTTTATGATCAGAGTTGCATTTAGCTCGAGATTTGTATTAGTTTATGTTTCAATGACAGCGAATTATCGTGATTTCGTGATTAAACTAGTATACAATTCTAATTTGCATTCAGACTCATCTTTAGATTTTGAACGTAACTGTATTATAATTTCAAATTCACATTAGAGATCCACAATTTTTAACTGGAGGTAAATTCAATGGCCTCAAAGTTTCAAAATACCATGGTTAAGGCCTGAAGATTCTAAGATACCACGGCTTTAAAGCCTCAAAAATTATTTCATGGTTGGAGTAAAATTTTTAAGTTTTTCATGACCTCATGGCCTCAAGGGATTTTAAGTTTCGGAGACCTCAAATTTGCAATGTTTCCAAGGTCTAGAGATACTGAGGCCTCAAGGTACAAAATCATAAAACACCAAAGTTTCGAAATCTCCATATCTAAAAATCTCTGTGCCTTGAAATACTTATCAAAATATTTATATTTACAGATCTGTTTGGTTTTAAATTCATATGTCCGTAAATTCCTGTGTCTCAAAATCCCTGGATGGAAGATACAGGATCTCTATATCTCAAAAACCGTATGTCCCTAGATCTCTGTATCTCAAAATTCCTATATTCGAACATCTCTACGTCCCTAAGTCCTATATCCCGAAATCCCAATATCCCGAAGTCTCTATATCCCAAAATCCCAATATCTCGAAGTCTCTATATCCCAAAATACCTATACCCCAAAATCAATATCCCAGAATCCCTATATCTCAAAATTCCAATATCCCAAAATCCCAATATCCTGAAGTCTCTATATCTCAAAATACCTATACCCCAAAATCCCTAAATTCCAAAATCTCTATACCCCAAAATCCCAAAATCCCTATATCTAAAAATCCCAAAATCCCAAAATCCCAATATCCCAAAATCTCTATACCCCAAAATCCCAAAATCCCAAAATCCCTATATCTCAAAATCACAATATCCCAAAATCCCAATATTCCAAAATCCCAATATCCCAAAATCCCAAAATCTCTATACCCCAAAATCCCAAAATCCCTATATCTTAAAACCCCTATATCCCAAAATCCCAATATCTCAAAATCCCTATATCCCAAAATCTCTATATCCCAAATTCCCAAAATCCCAAAATCCCAAAATCCCAAAATCCCAAAATCGCTATATCCTAAAATCCCTATATCTCAAAATCCCTATATTCCAATGCATATTTTTATATCATGTGTCCTATATCTTTGTATACCATCGAATAAATCGTTCATAGAAGAAGACAATAAGAAATTGTAAAATTTCCTAAGAATATAATTCTTACATTGTATTATGAAACTGCTTCAACTCTTTTATCTCTCGTACTCTGTCATACTTTCTCAAATTGCCAGAAATATTTGTCGAACCGTAACAGTAGCTTTGCAAATTAAATGCAATGCTAAGAATAAATCCACGACAACGCGGTCCCAACAATTCGGCATGCGGCAAAAAAGTTCCCTTTAGTCAAGAACCTCCACTTGAAGGAATATTCAGCAAGAACCACCCTCGAAATTTCCGCGGTTCTCCCGCTCGTTCAGCTTCGACATAACAAAAGAAGTCGTAAAAACCCGGAGGAACCTGGATTGTGTGCGCAATCCGTGCTCGAGTTTCGCCGTCAAAACACAGAATTCGCCAGACCCCGTAAAGGATAATTGTCCGGAGACTGAGGCCACGTTCTAAAAGAGGGAGAAAAGCTTCTCTGGTCGACGGAAAAATGGAAGCAAGAACCTTAACGAAGGCTGAGGGGAAAATGAGGTGGACGTAAGTGGTCGAAAAAAAAAAAAGAACGGGAGGAGAAGAGAAAGAAAAGGAAAGGTTAAGACACGAAGGCTCGTTCTTGAAAATGAGCAGTTCTTGGCCCAGTTAACGCCTACGAGGAGACAAGCGACCGGGTCTATGGAGTACTATACTACCTTGGCGGGGTTAGGCAGGTTATTTCGTGGGATGTCACGCCCGACCCATTAATAACCCGTAGCCGCAAGCTCTCCGAGAACTACGATGCCTCCTCTCTATCTGGTTCTTGCCGCTTTCTTCTTTCCGCAGCCGATGAAGTTGAATCGATATCGTTAATGTATCGATACTTTCGCTCGTCAGTTTCGCCGAATGCACAACAGCCATTTCCATTAAACTTTAGGCTCCGAATTGGTTACGCAAATGCCATTTCGCGGAACTTTTGTGTCGCGGAATGGTATCGGAAGTTAGGCAATCGAACAGATCACGTTTCGCTCTTTGTAACATTTGATACGTCGCTTTGAGGCTGATAGTCAGCCATTTTGGATTTAGAATATTGATAAAATACGTATGTTGTCATTTTCCTTGGGCTTCAGGATTTAAGCTGATATATCGTGCGTGTTATTTTAAAGAACTTTTATGTCATGAAACAGAGTAACAAATTAGCTAACTTAATGGTCGTATTTCATTGCCACTAATACTTGATGTATATGTGTTGAGGCTGCTAACCGGCTATTTTGAGCTAGAATTATTGATGGAACTTTTCTGCCGGATATTTCAGTAGACTTCAAGCTTCAAATTAATGTATCATACGTGTAACTTGAACATACCATTATGTCATGAAATCAAGTCAGAAGTTAAATAATTTATTACGCGTTGAGGCTGATAACCAGCTATTTTAACATAAAAATATGGATAAAACGTTAATGTTGGATTTTTTTAGTAGACTTCAAGCTTCAAACTGAGGTGCCGTAAGCATCATTTTGAGACACTTATTCGAAAAAGTTTTAATAAAAGTTTTCCAACTTTGTGGTTACGTCTCATTTTTTACAGTTACTAAGTTATTATACATATACACGTGCCGAGGTAACATTAAGAAAGTTGTACTACGAATATTAAGATTATAAAGATATTTTATATTAATTGAATAAACGGGAAGTTTATACAGTCATTTCGAGGTACTTTTACATCACGAACTTTCGCTGAAGTTAAAGTTGTAAAGTGTCACGTGACAAGTACCATTTTAGAGAATTTTCATGCCATGGAACTGTTTCAAACTTTTGTGCTTCACAATTATCAGCTTTTAGTGTAACTGACATCATTGTTCAATGTCTGCAAGGCTCAACCAGTTTGAACTGAAAATATTTCAAGTAATTGTACTGGCTCAATCATTTTGTATTGAATATATTAAAGGTGGTTATGTTCTATTATTTTCTTCAAATACTAAGCGTTAATGTGGTGCTTCACAAGTGTTATTTAGTGATAATTTTGCATCATGAAATCGTATCAGAAGTTAGTCAACCGAACAGAGTACGTTATATTATTTATAGCAGCTGATGCTTTGAGGCTGGTAGTCAGCCATTTTGTATTTAGAATATTAACGAAGTGTGTATATACAGATTTTCTTTATGCTTCCAGTTTTAAATTAATGTATTACATGTGGTATTTAACGATACTTTTATGTCATAAAATTTTGTCAGAATTTATCAGACCTAGTACAGTGGGTTTCTCTGGTTAGAGTAGCTGATACGTTGCTTTGAGGCCGATGGTGTGCCAACTTGATCAAAACTATTGACGAACCGTTTATGTAGCCGTTTTTGCCGAATTCTCTGCTTTAAAATTGTATGTCATAAATTGGTTTATGATCCAATAATCGTCAAATCATATCAAATATTGATCGACCTATAAATATGTATCTTCCAGTTTCTGGTAACAGTCGATAATACATCAGTCGATAAGCCATTCTGCCCAAGAAATTTTTACAAAATTACGCATCCTTTGTCGGACATTAATTACGAAAATATGTGACATACTTTTATCCCATACAATCGCGACAGAATTTCCCAGTTTCGAAATTCATCAAGCTGAAACAACAATTATCTTCCCCTCATTTACCTGACGTTCGAAGCACAGAACCAGCACAACATCATTTCATTGTAAATACACGAAGTGTTCTCTATTTTACCGACAGTGGCGTACACCAAAGCGAAAGAAACCAATTACGGGACATTATTTTCGCATTAACTTGAAGTTGCGCAGCAGTTCTTCGACAGGATACGCAACGAAGAAACGAAACAAAGAGAAACGGAGCAGCACCGAGGACAGGGCTTGAATTTTAATTGCACGGAGATCCGTTGGGGTTTGCCGCGTTGATGTTGCAAATAAAATTGCCTCGCCTATGAAACAACGGGATAGTTCGGCGAGTTTGTACGTCACGCGTACCTCGTCGTCTTTATTAACGGTCGCCCGCCATCGTGCGGGGCTCAGGCGAATTTAATTCGCGGCAATTTGTAATATTGACTGTGCAAATTATTTTCCACCGGTGACAAGGTGCTCCGCCGGCTCAACAAGTTCAAGTGCCACTTCCGGGGCTGCCACGAGTGCTGTGACTGCACTTCATGAAATATACATTCCGCCGTCGTCGCGGACCCACCTTTCGTTTCATCCCCGATGTTTTAACTACGTTTATTATAAATCGTTACGAAACTTCGTTCGTCCCTCACCTTAACGAGACACCTTTACCTCCGGCGCTTTTTTATCCGCTTTATACACAACTTTTAAAAATCTCTCTCGATAAAAGTACGGATTAAAACTGTGCTTTATGTCATTTTAGTTCTGGTGAATTCAGGCAAAATTTGATTTCTTATTTAGGGGAAAATGTGCATTGAAACAATGTTTGTTATATTAACACTGTTGCTTCGGAAATTTGATTTGCGATTTTATTAAATGAAATGTAAATTAATACTGCGTGTTTTATATGGAATTTTATTTCTGGTCATTTTTGTACAGGTTTGATTTTTGGTTTAATTAAACAAAAATATGAATGCAAACTGTGTTTGTTACATGGAATTTTAATTGTGGCAAGTTTAGTCTAAAATTTGATTTACTTAAAAATATTAATTAAAATTAAATTTGTTATACGTAATTTTAATTCTGGTAGTTTTTGCCAGAGTTACACTTTTGAATAGATTGCATAAAAATTGAGGTTCTGTTCGTTATATGTAATTTTAATTCTGGTAGCTTTAGATAAAATTTGATTAAATAGAATTTGACTTTCGAAATGATTGAACAAAAATATGCATGGAGGTTGTGTTTGTTATATGCAATTTTAATTCCGGTAGCTCCAGATAAAATTTGATTAAACGGGAATGTGAATTAAAACCGCGTTTTATGTACGCAATTTTAAACCTGGTAGCTTCCGATAAAGTTTGACTTTTCATCTGGTGATACACCGAGTTATTGAAAGCGTAAAGAGTTGCGCGAATGTAAAGATTTGCAAAGTTTTTTTGTAATTTAGTACGTTGAAGAGGGCAATATTGAACGTCAATAACGGACCATAAAAATTATTCATTCGTCAAGGATTTACAGCAACGTAAAACTTGCAAATTGCCTGGCAACTTTCGAGTATCGAGCTTTAAATCCTTCATGAAAAAACTTTCTCTCAAGTGTAACAACTCTGATGAAATGCCTTAATTGATTTGCATTTCGCGCAACTAACTTATAAAACACCGTCTTGTTAGCGATTCGTTAGCCCGCTTCAAATCAGTTGATTCGACAATTTTTAGCGTCATAAATATCTTAAAATTATTAATCTTTACTGTAATATACAATTTTAGCAAATTATTTTCCTAACATCGTTGATTTTTTAAAGAATCTTTTCAGATTTTGCATAAACTAGGTTGTAGATTCAAATTCACATTAGAGATTCAAATTCTTTAACTGGAGGTTCTATAGTTTCAAGGCCTCAAGGTTTGAAGACGTTTTGGATTCAAGATTGAATATCACAAGATTCCACGACTTCAAAGTCTCAAGAATTCAGTATTTAATATTTTAGTGGACTCACAGTTTCAAGTTTTTATGGCCTCACGGCCTCAAGGTCCTGAGATTTTAAGTTTGGGAGGCCTCACATTTGCAAGGATTGTTAGTTCCAAGATCTGGAGTTACGAAGGCTTCAAAGTTCTAAGGCCTCATGGTATGACATCTTAAAACTCCAATGTTTCGAAATTCTTCATTACCTCATGTCCTCAAGGTCTTGAGATTTCAAGGTTGGAAGGCCTCAAATTTTCAAGGTTTCTTGGTTCCAACGTCTGGAAATACTAAGGCTTCAAAGTTCTAAGCCCTCAAAGTGCAACATCCTTAAATTCCAATGTTTCGAAATTCTTCATTGCCTCATGGCCTCAAAGTTCTGAGATGTCAAGGTTGAAAGGCCTAAAATTTTCAAGGTTTGTTAGTTCCAAGGTCCGAAGACACTAAGGCTTCAAAGTTCTATGGCCTCAAGGTACCATACATCTCAGCATCTCTTAAAAATCCCTATGTCCCAAAATCCTTGTATCCAAAAATCCCCAGATTCCACATGGCGAACAAGCTTTATAATTTGACAAAAAACGTGAAAAATGCTGAAAATTTATAGTGGTCCCAATTCGATAGTCTGCAGAACTCAGAGTGAATATCAAATTTTTTCTAACTCGCAAGTGTTTGCTAAAAAAGAAGCGTTGCACCTCGTCACTTCTTCCCGTGATTCTCTCCATTTTAAGATGTTATCACCCGGCTCGATATCCCAGGGATTCTAATAATGTTCCATTCCAATTAACCGGCGGTCCAATCGATTAACCAATCAGATCGTTCCGCTAGATTCCGTCGCGACGTCATCAGGATCTTTCCTCGTCGAATCGATGAATTCCGCAAGAAAGTCTCGTTCCCCGAAACGATCAACTTCGAATCGATTCTGCACTATGGCAGTTAGGAAAATAGGTTCGTTTCCTTTCCGGATGAACGATGCCGTCGCGCTGTCCCATCGACGCGAGTTCCGGCGATCCAATTAACGAAGCGAAGATCCGAAGCTAATTGCGAGAATCGGCTTACCAGAGACGGCCGTAAATAGGGTTGTAAATTTTTCCAGGAGCCGTTTAATTGAATCTTGAAAACTGCACGTCCTGTTTACGCTTTTGAACCGGGCCCTCGGTGCGAAACGATCAAATGAAGCGTGCAACTTTGAAAACATCCGTGTCCTCGACCGGATTCATATTCAGTAAGCGTTTTTACAAACGTGTTACAATGTTTCCGATTTAATTGCGTTTTCAGACGCGACGTTGCGCTTTAATGAGTTACAAGAAGTACATAATATTCACTAATTGCTAGCTTTTCCCGCCATTTATCGCCGCCATTGCGCTGCCGCGCCATCTGGACCCCAATTTTTGCAACGAACACGAGCGACTGTGACAAGCCGTATCTTTTTTTTGGATGAAGTTGGAACAAAATACCAAAGGAAAAAGATGAATGGCTCAGTGTCGACTACATGTCTGTAATCATACTTTTTTGACAAGTGCAATACTTCATACGTATTTTGCAGTTCTACTGCTTCCTCAAATGAAAACTTCGCTGTTTGCATGCAGCTGCAAAACGTGGATGAAGCATTGCGTTTGCAAAAAAGTATGATGGCCGCTGCATAGACCGCATTGAAACGTTGATCCTATTTCTCGGATATTTTTCTCTAACTTCAATCAGAGATATGATTTATTACAGTATCGTAAATCGTTATTCCACAAAATGTTTCGTTCTGCGTTATTTTTCAACGTTTAACGTCCATGTATTGGCAGCCATTAACCAAAATTTATCGATTGCACAATATTATACGATTTCATTGATTGTACAAGTAGCGATGATACTGATTTAGGAAATAGTTTTCTAGGTTGCTTTCAGATAACCTGCTTGAGGGTCCAGGTGCCTCACGCGAATTTCAATGTGCATTTAAAATTTCCTACAGTAGACATATAGGTAGAACAGGAATGAGATTTTAAAGTCGTTCTAAACGATTAAACGCGTCACAATTTCTCAATATAATTACAGAATTTCTAAATTCTGTACTTAAAAGTTCACAAATTCCTGTACTACTCAATCCAACAGATTGTGAACTTGAAACTTCCAAAATTATAAGTTCAAATACAAATATCGGAACAAACATTCTCATTTAATACTCCACTAGTGGTTCTACAGACTGGGTGCTTCCCGAATTCGAATGTGTATTTAAAACTTCGAGTACCCACTGTAGATATATAGGTAAAACAATAATGAGATGTAGAGATTTTAAAGTCGTTCAAAACGATTAAACGTGTCTGAAACTATCGAAAACGATACCAAATACGATTATTCTTGATTACACGACGACCGACGTCAATGTCGACCAAGTATCGTAGTCAACGATGAATTATGAAGCTTTTAACGTGCTTCCAGTCGATTCTATGTGTAAAAAATTATGGAAAATAATACCAAAGCACGGTTTTTATCGATTCGCCGATCGATGTCGACGGCTGGTTCCTGTCGTCAAATCGTCGCCAAAATCTATACAGCAAGTTTAGGATGTCTCACGAGTCTACCCTCAAAATTTCAAGTGAAAAGACCCAAAATTGTTTGAATTTTATCTACTTGTGAAATTTGTTAAATCTGATCGGTGCTAATTGTGACATACCGGATTTCCGACGAAATTTCCGAGACTTCCAAGATTGACCTAAATATTCGACGTTAGTTTCAATCGTGTCGCCTTACATGTAATTACCAGGGTCAAATCGAATTAAGAGTACTTACTTAATCCGGCGAAGGAAGATTACGGATTAGTGAAAAATCAAGAATCGTGTATTAATCCGGCCTAAATCTGGATTTTACCATATTTCTCTCTTCCCTCCGTTCCGTATCGTCCTCCTTTTTCCTATCATTTCCTTAATTGCTGATCCCTGCACCACTCTCTTAACTGCGGTTTCAGGTTTTCATTTTAAGTGGGATGAAACGATTAAGATGATCAACATCGAAAATATTCGTTTATTTCGCATTTTAGCACCGAGTATTAAGAATAAAAAATTTGATTACTGAGAAAATAGGAAAATAGATGAATAGGAAATTGAGAAATTTGAAATTGAAAAATTGACGAAATAAAGAATTGAAGAATTGAAAATTAGAAAATTGTAAAAGTGGACATTTGAAAAATCGGAAATTGGAAAATTTGAAAAAGTGAAGAATAAAAATTGGAAAATGAATAAGTTAATAAATATAAATCAATTTAGAATTAAATTAAAATTTAAATCAAATACATCACGAGACAATTAAAAAGTTATAGAATTATAAAATAAAATAAATTTTTTAGGTCATGAATCGATCAATTAGTAATACAGAATGTATGAAACGTTTTTTTTACAAATATCAACAATGGTTAATGAAAAGTACATTTAACCACTACACTGTTATTCCATACCAAAAAGAATTCCCCGGGTAATAACCTTGTTATACAGGAAATAATACAGTATCGCAACTTCCATGTTTTCATTTGCGTTGACCAATATTTGTACACGAACGAGCAACAAACAATTAGCTTTATAACATTAAAAGCAACCGAATATGTAGCCCCAATTCTTTATACAATTTTTTAACAGGGCGCACTTTGATTTCGCTTTGTTTCAATCTAAATGTTCGGTTTTGATTGAAACAGATGTGTACCTTTTTTTTGTTTCGACCGTAACTTGAATTCGTAGTTGTATACGATTTCAATTACTGGCAATTCCTAGACGGTCTTTATTCATACCCCGAAAATTGGAAACCTGTGTCGACGATAAAAACTGGCGGACAACGTCGGTCAATGTTTCGAGAATTAAACACTCTGATGTTGATTCGTTGTTTTCGGAAGTTTATTCGCTCGTTTCAGGAAACTTTGAATGGATCATGTGTGTCGTTGATAAGCATATTTCTCTTTTTCTGTACGTCTACTTTTATTTCGCGGAATAATGCATGATTCAGGGAACGTGGATAAACAAGATACGAAATTGCGAGCTGAAATTACTAGCCGCAATCTCGAATTCGTGAGAGATATTAAAATACGTACGTTGGTAAAAGTTGCTTTTAAACGAAAATGAAGCAATGGCTGTTGGAACAAATTATGGATTTCACCCACCGGGTTTTAACGATCTGATTGCAAATGTAATTAAAATACACTCGAAATCAAACCCCTTTAATTACTAAAGGAAATATTAATACGTATTTAATATTGTATAAGGAGATTTCGAAGTACTACAAGATTTTTTAAATTGTTTCAATATTCTTGTAATGTACTCCAAAATGTACTTTCATAAGTTGTGCTTAATATTCTTAATAAAAAATGGCAGACTTGCAATGAAGAAGTGAAATCAAATGCATGAAAGAGTTGTGATTTTCTGATTCATGAAAATTCGAATGCAATTTCATGACATAAAAGTGTTCGAAAATAGCACATGTACCATATAAATTTAAAGCTTGAAATTAGAGGAAAATGACTATGTTCACACTTTTTTCATATTCTTAATGAAAACGGTGCACCGTCGGCCTCAAAGCAACGTATCAGCTACTGTAACCAGTTGAATGTACTGTACTAGGTTTGATAAATTCGAACAAAATTTTATGACATAAAAGTATCGTTAAATAGCACATATGATACATTAATGTAAAGCTTGAAGCCTAAGGAAAATGACTGTATTCATGTTTCGTCAATATTCTTAATCCAAAATGGTGGACCATCGGCCTCAAAGCGATATATCAGTCGAAATGAACAGCTAAATGTAATTTATTAAATTGAATAACTTCTAACGTGTTTTCATAACACAAAATCATTGTAAACTACCTTGTGTATAATTAGAATTAATCGTTATTTTCGTTGGTACGTTCGAGAAAGTAGTTGAATTTAACTTGGTTATTGTGTTTACTGTTTCAGGCGAGAACCCAGCTGCCATGCAACACGGAGGAGGCAGAAATCAGAGAGCAGCCTTCATTCTCGTCGTTCTGTCAACATTATTGTCATCGTTTCTGAGGTGACCGTGATGACCCGAACATTTCATGGGCCTGCAATTCGAATGGTGCTAAAAGTTTCCTCGCAGACGAGGATATTCTAAGGAAACTGAAGGAACGATCGGCATTTCAGCGATCGAACGCACTTTTGCACTCGAAACCAAACATTTTTACCGAACCAGACGAAAAACAGGAACATTCTCTCCCGACCATACACCGAAACGAACGAAGTTTATCCGTTCAGAACGCGAACAAACGCGTTGTTCGACGAAGAAGCTTCATTTCTTTCTTTCACGACGCATCGAAGTATACGGAAAAATTCACTCGAAACGGACAACGAAGTTTCTCGTCGATAGACCAATCGTTGGTCATTTTTAACCCCTACTTGTTCCCTCGTGTTACGACGTTGTACACATCATCCCCCTGACCTGACCGGATGTTAAACGCGAGACAGAAGGAGGGACGTGACGAATGAGGTTAGAAAAGGATCGAATCGACCGTGACATTTCGCAGATTAACATATCAGTCGATGTCTGAGCAGGGAAATCACGGTTTTTGTTTATTTTGATCGATGATGGACTGTGGTTAAAGTTTAAATGGAGGTGTGACTATCGTTATCGATAGCATCGATTTTCCGATATCGGTATTGGATAATTATTGATAATTCGGTGTAATGGTGGAAAGTTGATATCGTTGAAATATTGTTAGTCAATGCAAACAGAGGCGATTGAAATAGAATTTATCGAATTTTTAATTTTTAAAATTCGCTTTACAAATTTTCATATTACCAAGTTCATGGATCTGCAAGCTTCGATATTTTGTTTTTAACTTTGGAGATTAGCAAATTTTTTCCAATTCTTAAAACAACAAATTTCTAACTTTTCAGATCCTTAAATTTTTAAATTTCAAAATTTCAAAATTTCAAAATATCCAAATTTCTAATTCCCTCATAAATTGCTCAGTTCCCAAATTTTGAAAATTCCAGATTATAAAGTCCCCAAATTTCAAACTCGTCAATTTTTAAATTCCATAAAGTTTCAATAAAAAAGCAACAAGTGTTAGATCTCAGTTCCCTATGAATACTTATGATGCTCCATCACATGCATTAAATAACGATAGTTCATCAATGCATCATACAATTATACATACACACTATCAGGTTCTGATAAAATACAAGTACATATATTTTTGACATTTACAACATATTTGCAATATATTTTAAATTTACATATGCTTCATAAAAAGTTAAATTCCTCCTCTTGTATTCTCATTGACGGTATCTGAACGATATGCTGAGTATATCATTAAATATGCCTGAGATATCTATAAAATATCGATAATCGTCAAGGTATCGGATAGTGACACCTCTAACGCGTCACCAAGGGATTAAAAGGTAAAGCATCGTGGCATCACGGTAAGTCAGATTAGGTAGACAGGTAGTAGCGTTATCTTTGCCCGCAGGTTAGAATCGGAAAGGAAAGGGATGAAAACTGAAATTCATCGACGTTGGGGTTGAAAAACCGATTAGCAGACGCGATTGTGCGTCATAGGGTGGGCGGATGTGGATCGATCGGCCGTGTATCCGGCGTTTATACAAGCACGTTTGGCCAGGCCCGTTGACCGATGCAAAAATGATTGTCCTCCCAACGGTCTGGTAATCAAAGTGTTAAATTTGTAGCGGCGAAGGGAAGTGAAAACAAATTTGCATACTGGCATGCGATAAACAGAGAGGGTCGACGGGAGGTGGCAGGAAGTGATTTCGAGATTTTATGAGCGGTCATTGTCTACGTGGCTGAGTGCTCCCGGCGTTGCAGAAACTCACTCGGTGCTTTATATCGTGTAATAATTTCGACCCGTGGCCGGCCATTACTCGTCGCTTCAACTTTTCACGAACACCGTCCAGCCCGGTGTTTGACGTTGTTTAGCTCTATAATTATCCATCGGGGAAGCTCTTTTGTTCCATTAGACACGCTTTGTTTTCGGAAAAGAACCGGTTTTCTGCCGTTTAAGAGGCACGCGGAAAGTCTGCGAGAATTTTCTGACGCGAAAGTATGACAAAACGACAATTACGATACGCTGTGCTCGAGCCTGAAGCTGAATTAAAACGACTGCATACACGCGCCATTGTCGTTTTCAACGCAAAATGTATGAGAGCCAATTATAACAAACAGTAACGCTAGTTAGAGGAAAACATGACGGATTTTGAAACAAGTCCGACAGAATTTCGTATCGTAAAAGAATACCGTAATAGCCTGTGTAGTGCATCAATTTGAAGCGGAAAATTCTGTATAAACGTTCCATCGATATTTTTAGTACAAAATGGCTGATTTTTCATCTCAACGAGCGATCAGATACAGGATGAGGTACACTCATTAGGTTGCCAGATTTCATCACATAAAAGTATCTCCAAATAACACGTGTAGTATACCATTTTCAAGGTTGAAGTCCAAGGAAAACGAGTATGTAAACGTTTAGTCGATATTATAGATCCAACATGGCGGTACACTGGCCTCAAAGCGATGTCTCAGTTGCAAACAGTGAAACGAACACTGGTAAGTTGCCTAACTTTTCATATCATTTCATGACATAAAAGTATCTCAGAATGATACGTGTAGTATATCACTTTGACGCTTGAAGTGCAAGGAAAATGATTATGCAAATGTTTTACCGATATTCTCGATCCATCATGGCGGAACACTGGCCTCAAAACAGTGTATCATCTGTAAACAGCGAAATGTACTCTGGTAAATTGCCTAACTTCTGATATCCGTTCGTGACATAAAAGTATGTCAAAATAACACCTATAATACACCAAATTAAAGTATGAAATTTGAGGAAATGTATACTCATTCTTAATATTGCTTAATGCCTGATCACTGCTCAAAGCAATGACGAATTTTTAAAATGTGAAACTTGAAATTAAAGTTTGCTAAAAATGCTTACGTACGCGGTTCGTTAATACTCGTAATATAGAACGAACGCGAAGAATCTAGTTAGCAAAAACAGTGAAGAAACGTTTCATTTTTTTATGACATCCTCGTATCACCATAAGCCATTCACGTCCCAGGAACGATCCACTCGAACGATGAAATCGAAACAACAAAGAGCCATGCCTGTTGAATAATTACTGTCCCGTTTTTCAAATTACATATAGCGTCCCTTTTTGTTTACCAAACCCACGTCCGTTCGGATTTTCAATCATCCAAACGAAACACGAATTGCGAAGGAAAATAAACGGAAAAAAATATAGTACGCCGCTACTAAAGCGTCATAGCAATTTTCATTTCTCGTTTCACGTCCTCTATTTTCCACCATACACGTAATCTGTTTTCACCGGACGGAGGAAAAAGGTATCGAAAAAACAATAGAGCACTTTGAAATCGCCCTTCCGGTTCGCTTTACGGTTTATCGAATTCGTTTAGAGACGCTTTCACTACATACCTCAGGTTCAGTTTATTATTCACTTCTCGAAATTTCATACGAATTCTTTTAGGTTAGGTTTACCATCATCAGTTATAGGAAACTCATAAAAATTTTAGGTTAAGTCAGGTTTATTTTGCTCTGAGAGTTTTACGAGAGTTATAAGTGAGGTTAGGTTCATTACTGATTTGCAGAAATTTTAGGACAATTGTACATTGTGCTAGGTTAGGTTTATTCTTTCATTCAGAGGATTTTATGAAGTCTTGGGTTAAATTAGGTTTATTATTGGTTTCTGAATAATTTTACAAACATTGTAGGTTAGAATTTCTGCATATTTCTATTGACAAAATTTGTAGGTTAGGTTAGGTTTATCAATATTATTTACAGGAATCTCATAAAAATTTAGTATATTCTGCTCTGAGAGTTTTACGAGAGTTATAAGTGAGGTTAGGTTCATTACTGATTTGCAGAAATTTTAGGACAATTGTATATTGTGCTAGGTTAGGTTTATTCTTTCATTCGTCGGAATTTATGGAGTCTGTTGGTTAGATTAGGTTTATTATTAGGTTCTGAGTAAATTTACAAAGATTATAGGTTAGAGTTTCTGCATATTTCTACGAATTTTACAAAATTGTAAGTTGGGTTAAATTTATTGCTACATTCTGAGAATTTCATGGAATGTGTTGCACAAATTAGGTTTGCTATTATGTTCTGGTAATTTTACAGAGATTATAGGTTAGGGTTTATGGCACATTTCTACAAAATTGTAGGTTACGTTTATTTATATTCGTTGAAACTGTAAGGTTAGGTCTATAATCCGAGTAGTTCACAGATATTATAGGTTAGATTCGTCATTCTGGTGATTTAAAATCGTAATTTTGAAAAATGGACCCGTGTATCGAATCACAGGATACAAATCGAGCATAACAGCAGTAAGAATCGATGACGAAATGGAAATCGAGGACAGATTCGACTCGGAACGGTTAAACGGGTCGTGACGATAACGTGTTGGTAGTCCGGTGTAAATCAGCTGTTCCTGCTGGGTAGCCAGCTTGTATAACACGATAATTTAACAGAGGCATTATTGCACACGGGGCAGGTGCAAAATATTTCAGCAAGGCGAATTCCCGTGAACCGGCGCACAAAAACCACATATACGTGTAATCAATGCGCGTGATAAATTTAATTATCAGCCGGACCGTGTAGAAACTTTTTGAGCACTCTCAGATTTCCTGAAATTCGAAGTGTTCGCGATATGCAGAAAGGGAAAATTTGCATTCTCGGTTTCACTTTCGGAAAAAGTTGCTCTGCGAAACTTACGGTGCAATTAGGAAAATTTAATCGTGCGATACTGCATTGTACAACGTTTCTAACGCAGTATCGTGGTAAATGTAACGCTACGGTTTTTTTTGACCTAACCTAAGTTGAAATCGAAGTGAACGCAGACTGAAGCACATTTTTCTTGATGAAATATTCGATTAAAATTAATAACCTAAATTAAGTTGAACTACATGTTTAATTCTTGAACGCTGATTTAACACGTTGCATGGACCTAACCTAAACTAACCTGAACATCGATTTAACATTGTACTAATACGGACTAAAATTTATTCTCTTGATGTGTCGTTTGATTGAAGATACTAACCTAACTTACAGCAAATGTAAGACTAAACTATACAAAACTCTAACCTAACCTAACCTAACGCAGACCTAACCTTGCCCTAACACAGATTTAATAGAAATTAGTTTTTTGATCATATATGGTATGATCAATATTATATCATTGAATTAAAGTTACAAATTTAATTTATAGCAAAGGTAAATTTAAACTATAGTAAACTTTGACCTAACCCACACTCTAATGCAGACCTAACCTTGCCCTAACACAGATTTAATAGCAATTAGTTTTTTGATCATATATGGTATGATCAATATTATATGTTAATTAAACTTACTAACCTAACCTACAACTAGCCTAAAATAATTTCTGAGGTGACACACAGTCTAACACAGACGTAACCCAGACCTAACACAAACTTAATATAGGTCTAATAACAGTAATGAATTATTTTTCAAAGTAATATAAAATTAAGAATTCTAATCCAACTTAACCTAACCTAAAATAATCTCCACCTAACCTAACCTAACTGAGGTTAAGCTAGACCTAACATAGACCTAGATACGATTCGTCTTTACTGAATATTCAAAATGTCCACATTTTCACAGCAAATTTAATGAAATCCTTTTTCTGAAAAGAATTGTTTGTATTTTTGGTAAACAGAGAGATGGAAATTCGTTTATCTTCCAGAACTTCTTCACCGTCTTGTTTCCTCTTCCGTTTTATTTCCTTTTCCTCTATCGTTTCCTGTCTCTTTCTTTTGATATCTTGTTTACCTCTCCAGAACAGTCACGTTTCTTTCAATCCTCCTTCTCTTACTCGTCGTCCATTTCTATTTCTCAAAGAGCTAACCTCTGTCGACCGTTCGAATTTGCAAAAAGTTACATTTGCGAATTAATGGCAAACACTCGATAGTTCAGCTTCCGCGATAAGGAAACCTGAAATGCAGAACCGGTCTCGGAATGATATGGTCGACATGCTTTTTCAATTTAATCCTTCCTTACATTCCACGAACGTGTTACCTAAAATGAAATTCTCGTATTCTTCAAAATTTAATCAAACATAACAAATCTCATACTTAAATTATGCAAACAAACATGGCTACTAAATTGTAACAATAATTATTTTTAAATTATTAATAACATTTCGTATGCATCAAAATTACAAATCTTTGTTGTATATTTTAACATTGCAAATTGGTAATGTTATACTATTTGTCTTCAAATAAATTATTTTAACAAAAAATATTCTAGTTAAAAATGTTCGGAAATGTGAATTTTTTACAAACAACACACAGTTGATATTGCAAATATTAATAAAAAATATTATTAACAGTTTGCCCTAAACTGTACCGTTTTCAAAACGTCCGATCAATAAACTGATATTTTTCGCAACAACTCCGATGTTATGTTTGCGTTAGGTTAGGTTCGCGGTTTAGGTTATGTACGAGCAAACTGTAAAAAAAAAAAAAATGATAACGTTTGTTCCAGAGAAAAATGTCGGTAAAATTAACAACTGTGATATTTTCATAGTAAATCTGTATCAGAGCATTCCGACTGCGAAAATTCTGACATTTCACCGTCAGAAAAGTTCTCCGAGTTTTATGACTGCAGTACTACAAACTATGTGATTCATAACTACCGGCTACTAATCCCTGGCAAGCTAAAATCGAACATCCGATTGCTTTTCCGTGTTTGCCCGAACATTTACTGCGCCTCGAATGTTTGTGTTTGTTTTACCGATTGTTGGCACGACGTGTTGGAAATTTTTCACGCCATTTTGTTCTTTAATGGAACGATCTTCTGTAAGACGGAAATGTTTCAGCGATCAAAATAAACGAGAAAGGATTTATAAATGCATCAAACGTGCGATCCTTTCGATGATTTGTACGAGAGTGTTGAGATCCTTCTGTCTTCGACGTCGGGTCATTTGGACCCCTGCCCCCCACAGAACCCTTGATTGTCACTCGATCGAACGAACATCACGAACGACGAAATTTCTACATCTGTAATGGCGACGGGCATCGAGTAATGTGATGTGTTGTGGAACAAGCGTGGCTGCGGCTTAAGGCTATATCGGGTTGCGGCATTAAGCCGTTGCCACACTTGTGAAAATGTCAGTGCGTATGGTTTTGGTAGGTGGTTTATGATGCTTGTAAGTTTTCAGATTCTTAGTCTTGAACTATATCAGTTTAAAATGTGATTATCAAATTTCCTAGTTCTTATTTTTCAAATTTTCAATTCTTTAAATTATCGAGTTCCAAAATTATTAAATTCTTGAATGTTCAAATTCCTAAGTATTGAAATTACAAAATTTCTACAATTCTAAATATAAAAATTACAAAGTCCTAAAATTCTCAAATGACAAATCTATAAATATGCAAATCTTCAGTTTATCAAATTCTAAATTTTCAAATTTCCTGGCTCTCAAATTTTTAGATTTATAAATCACCAATTTTCAAATTTTTAAATTTCCAAATTTTCAAATCTGCAATTCCCAAATTTTCAAATGCACAAATTTCGAACTTTTCAAATTTTTAGTTCCCTAAATTCAAAACTTCTCAAATCCTCAAATTTCTAAATCCTCCTTCCGAGTTCCAAAATTCTCAAATTTCTGAATTTCTAAATTCCCAAATATTTAAATTACAAAATCCTCAAATATCCAAAATTTCATATACCCAAATCACAATGTCCTCAAACCCCAAATATCCAATCTCAAATTCATCAATTTCTGACTTTTCAGATTTCCAAGTTTCGAATCTGAATATTTTTCGACACTCATGCTTACATCCCATCTGCGGCAATATAACAAGAGTCAATAGAAGGCAATATAAAACAGTTTAATTTTCATTTCTCTTGCATGATGCCATTAAGAAAATTGATTTGTAATTTTGTAAATACTATGAGAAAAGTATTGAGGCGAATAATGTATTGTAACAGCGGCTTAAGAAGAATGAGGCCACGGTTTGTTTGGACGACGATATATCACGTTACTCTCAGAGATTGCCTTGATGTCCGTCGCTCTATGCCATTTGTGAGTGAGAATGTTTTCGTGTGCATGCGTGTGTACGTTCGTTTGTATGTGTGTTGTTCGAGTACGAATACTCGTGTAATGCGTTTGATAAAAAAAAAATATACAGTAAGATATAATTAAGTAACGTAATGTAAGAAGAACAAAGTATTCCGAAATTAGAGAAAGTAAGTCGCGCTTGACTCGTTTCGACGATCAAAAATCAAAATGTTATTAAATATGTTTAAACAAATTTTTAGTTCGATCGGATAAATTTTTAATTTTTAATATTTTAAATTATTGAAAATATTGAAGTATTGTTTACAGAGTAATAATTATGAAATATTAATTGTTTAATAATTTTTTTAATAGCACAGTGTTTTTTGAAATAAAACGATATTGTTAATTTTGATTTTGCATCGTCATGACGTTGACCCAGGTGCATGTGTAAAGAAGAGCATTTGTGTAAAGCAAGCCTGCACAACTCGATGCCCCTACGGGCAATGATACACCAATGAACGCAGTCGTTTCTGTTTCACAAACATCTAAAAATTAAAGTAGATAAATACAGTAAATTAATTGAAACGATTATTTGCTAAATTAAATTAAGTGGGACAATCATTTGTTAAATTAAATTGAGTGGAGCAATCATTTGTTACATTAAAATGGGTGGAAGAATTATTTGTTAAAGTATATTGGGTGGAATATTTGTTAAATTGTATCGAAAAATAATTTGGTAAATTAAATTAAATCGAGCAATTGTTTGTGAAGTTAAAATAAAACAATCGTTAATATTTATCCATCAATTTTAATCGATCGTTAATTCAAAATTATAAATTTTAACACCTAAATGATTGTTTAGATTAATGTTATGTTTTGAGTAGTCGTAACCAGTTGAGGTTATGAACACACAGGTTTGCCCTAGGGGCAACGGTGGCGCCCTCAGCTACCGTGGCGCCATCTGTGCGGGCCTAATGTAAAGTTTTCGGCTCGATATACTTGCTCATCGCTAATCATTCATCATCCATAGTACTGTATCCAAGATAAAGTAAAATAAAAATCATGTCTACTATTAATGGTCATTAAAACGAATAATAAGGGACAAACATTGTTGTAAGGGAATACCATTTCGAGGAAACAAGGAAGCGGAGACAACAAAATAAATAAGAAAAAAAAAACGGAAATATAGGAAATCCATTTAATGTCGGTATTCGCTGTTCACTATTTGTAAGTTTCGAGAAGGTAAATACAATAAAATTCATAGTACCTAGTTGATCTTGTATTTGTTTATTTAACACCCTGCCTTTTTCGGTTGTCAATACTCCTTCATTTTCAGCGAAAAAAATTAACTATTCCGTTATTGACTCCGTAATTCGATGTGCGCATCGGAAGCGCATAGAATTATCGATTTTCAAACCTAAAAGTCTGGTACAATTTTATCACATTTTATCCTGAAATGGCACTTACGGCACGTCAATTTGAAGCTTAAAGTCTGCTGAAAATTCCCGCATAAATGTTTGATGAATATTCGTGGTCCAAAATGACTGGTTATCGACCTCAACAAATAACAGTAATAGATAACGTGATGTACCCACTTTGGATAATTTCTGACCCGATTTCATGACATAAAAATGATTCAGAATAACACTTGTGATATATCAATTTAAAGCTTGAAGTCTAAGGAAAATGACTATGTAAATTTTGGTTCGATAGTCTTAATACAAAATGGCGAACCATCGGCCTCAAAGGTATGTATCTTCTACTGTTGACAATAAGATGTGCCCATTAGATTGCCTAACTTAAAATTCGCTTTCGTGACATAAAAATATTATGAAACATCACTTGTGGTACATCTATTTAAAGCTTAGAACTTCACAAAGAAGACTGTATGACGATTACCAGGTTTTTATTTACCGTTCGTAATTTATGTGTTATTATGTCACAAATTGTTATGCAAATCATTTGTTTCACAGAGTGCTTGACCTTTTTGTGTTAAGAATATTAATGAAACGATTATGTAGTCGATTTCTTTGAATATCAATTTAATATTTTATGCAGAGTGCATTCTGATTTTGTAAAAACTTGATATTTTCACTCGACTCTTTCTCACTTTCGCTCCGTGTTCCTCCGCCATTTTGCGGTCGAAACAGAAACAAAAAGGATAGTGCCTTTCCGTCATAATTTCGCGTCCCGATGCCACGAAACTACTGTGTCGCGGCTGGAATCTCTGGATGCATGCCGGCGGTTGGCCATGTATCATCGTGACACCGCTTCGCTGGCTGAATTTACAAAAAAAAAAAGAAGGAAAGAAAAAAAAACAAACCGGAGAAACGAATGGCGCGGGTGCGTTTCGCGGACGTCTGACCCTTCAACCAGACCGTGTTACCTTCGAGTTTCTGCCGATTCGTTAGAAACAGTAATGTTTCACCGAGAATTATTGTTTGAAAGAACGTGCTGAAAGAAGAAATTAAATTTACAGCGGGACGGAACGGAGAACAATATATCGTTTAATGCTCTGCGAAACGTTATTTCGCCTCCCGCGAAATTTCAGAAATTTTTACCAACGTTCTAAATGGCGGAAACGCGAAAATTATAGTAAATTGCTTCGTTGATCGCGATGAAATATTTTTTAAAAACTTACCGAAACTTTTACCGAAATTAAATTCAAGTCGACTTCTCTTGGGCATTGCCTGTGGCTCGCGTCCTCTATTTAATATATTCGATATTTCGAAGTCTCGATTACAGTTAATAACGCGAATGTTTAAATTGAATTACGCGAACGATTAAAAAATGAAGTTTAAAGGTTTAAATGAAATTACTGACCGCTGCAAAAATACGTCTAATTTTTCTAATTGCGTTGAACAGAAAATTGCGCATTTTCGCACGAAAGAAAACGGAAAAATTGTATGTTCGTTTCACGGGCGAAAATTAAATTAAACTACATTATAATTTCATCCGCCTCTGAGTTAACGTTACACAACCCTCTGAATTTCGTAGGTAAAGTTAAATGAATAATTTCGTGCTCCCCCATTATGAAATACGTGCAATTAAATAGGATGAATGTGTATCACGTGATTGTTAAAAATGAGGAATTTAAGAATCGTTTATACCGTAGCTAACGATCGAAACGGAAGAATATTTGGTATAGTTCTAAATTAGAAAATTATGTCTAGCTGGATTTAATTAAACTCGCTGAATCCGCGGCACTGACCGTGAAACAACGAGGAATTATTGCTCGAAAGCGTAATCGCAGAAACGAGCCGGCCAGACGAAAATAAACGCGTTTCAAGCCGACTGCTACACGAAACAACGCTTTCGTCCTAATGAAAGGTGAGTTTCGTTTAAATAATTATACACTAACTGCTGTACGATAATGTGTATATCCGGTTGTTCGCGACTATGTCAACCGGTAAATTAGAAAATGAGAAACATACGTGCTACGTGCGTCACTTTATTACCCCGCTTTTCTTATCATCCGCTTAAAAATCGATTAAGCTATCGCTTATTTTCAAACAAAAATACTCCGACGCTATTTCACGCCTGAAATATATTGCGAAGTGCCGCTTATGGCACATGAATTTAAAGCTTAAAGTGTAAGGAAAATGACTACGTAGGCACTTTATCAATATCCTTCGTGTAACATTACTTGTCATCGGCCTCAACGCAATGTTATTAAAAATATTCGAATGGTCGTTGTTCTGATATGAGTTCATGACATAAAAGTATTATGAAACGACGCTTGTAATGCATGAATTTAAAGCTTAAAGTGTAAGGAAAATGACTACGTAGGCACTTTATCAATATCCTTCGTGTAACATTACTTGTCATCGGCCTCAACGCAATGTTATTAAAAATATTCGAATGGTCATTGTGCTGATATGAGTTCATGACATAAAAGTATTATGAAACGACGCTTGTAATGCATGAATTTAAAGCTTAAAGTGTAAGGAAAATGACTACGTAGGCACTTTATCAATATCCTTCGTGTAACATTACTTGTCATCGGCCTCAACGCAATGTTATTAAAAATATTCGAATGGTCGTTGTTCTGATATAAGTTCATGACATAAAAGTATCATGAAACGACGCTTGTAATGCATGAATTTAAAGATTGAAGTCTAAGGAAAATAACTATGTTAGCTTTGCTACTGTTTTGAATACATGATTATCAGTTATAACACACAACGTCAGTAGCATGATAGATTTTGGAGTTTGATCGGATAAAATTTCATGACATAAATCTGTCCCATAATAACAAATGACACGGCAATTTGAAGGTTGAAAAACACTGAATCTTACATGAATGCTTCATCAATATTCTTAATTTAAAATGACTGGTTGTCATCGGCAACAAGTAGTAGACTAAGTAACCATATGTACTTATTAAGTCAACTATCTTTGGGCATAATTTCGTCACATAAAAATATATGAAAACAATACTTGTGGTATGTCATTGTAAAGCTTGAAGTACAAGGAAAATGACTATATAATCGTTTTATCGATATAGTTAATACAAAATAGTAAACTGTGAGCCTCACAGCAATATAAACAAACTATCGTTGGACATAATTTCGTCACATAAAAATATATGAAAACAGTACTTATGGTATATCGTTGTAAAGCTTGAAGTTCAAGGAAAATGACTATATAATCGTTTTATCGATATAGTTAATACAAAATAGTAGTCTGTGAGCCTCACAGCAATCTAAACGGTAAAACGTACTCTGTATAATTTCTGGTATAATTTCATAAGAAAAAAATATCACGAAATGACACTTATACTACATCAAATTGAAGCTTAAGATCTACCAAAAATGATTGTGTAAACGCACTGTTGATATTTTTTATACAAAATGGCTGACCGCGAATGATATCAAACTTGTATAATATTAAACATTCGAAATTTCGACAATGTTTCTTCACGGAAGAGGACGAAGAATTTTCTTTAGTTACTTAAGCAACTTGAACGGGTTCTCGCGTAACGATTTCTCCCTAAGAACAGTTTCCAAAGAAAGCTTAAAGTTTCGTGGAGCACCGTGAGTTTAATCGGAAGAAAAACATTTTTGCTCGGCATCGGTCCACGATCGGTCTAAACGCCTCAAACGACTTTTAATCATAATAGTGTCGCCACCCAAACCACCATGTTGCGCTATAAAAAATTTCATCAGGGAAGTAATTAATTAAATGAATCTCAGACACGATTACAGCGTACTTCATTTTTCGCTCCCGATGGATTTGTTGCATCAACACGAAATATTACATTGCCGACGAGCAGAAAAAAGAATTTTGATAAAATCCTGAAAATATACAATTAGGAGCGCTTCTTTTTACAAAAGTTGACAAATGAAATTTTAATTTGACGAAGCACTTCGTTGGGCCAAGCACTTAATGAAAACTGCTGTTCTTTTGTTCGTTATTCTATAATTTTCGCGAACGGGAAGCTTTAATTTCATTTATTTTACATAAATGGCTGTTCTGTGATTAATAACTTCATTTCGAAGGAGAAAAGCTGAACGAGTTTTTTACATTATTTCTGTACAATCACTGTTAATTTTGAAAATAGTTATTTAATAAAAAAATCGTGCGTTTAATAATTTTTTATCGGTTTCTGTTGATATTTTTATGGGCTTGTTTAGACTCTTATTTATTCGTTTCGTGTATTTTTTGTAAACTGTTACAGCGGTGTACCAGTAATTTGCTCGTTTCCGGGTAATTACCCAAGTGTTTTAATTGAAACGTAATGACATTCATCAACGTCGCATGATACTGTCCACATGCTCGCAATCAATACTGGACAACACAATAACGCACGGTATCCAGGTGATAACAAATGCTCTGCAATATATTACATTAGCAATATTGCTGAACACATTTACCTGGCGATTAACAAGTTAATGTTTGTCCATACATACATTATGCAGATGGAATCAAGCGAACCGTAAATAACGCTGCAATGGACAAAAGATAATTTTCATTATGGCATAAAATAATTCATAAAATATTTCATTTGAACGTTTTGTATCTCCACGTTCTATATTTTCCATTCTTATTAATTAAAATCTTACTATATTGCCATGCTTCATAATGTCACTCTCCGCGTTAACATACTTCATATTGCCACGCTGTGTATCGTCACGTTCTATATTTTCCATTCTTATTCATTCAAATCTTACTATATTGCCATGCTTCATAATGCCACTCTTCGCGTTAGCATACTTCATATTGCCACGCTTTGTATCGCCACGTTCTATATTTTCCATTCTTATTAATTCGAGTCTTACTATATTGCCATGCTTCATAATGCCACTCTTCGCGTTAGCATACTTCATATTGCCACGCTTTGTATCGCCATGTTTCATATTGCTTCATACCGTCGCGATTAATATGGTTCTACTTCGAACCGTTACAACGTAACGCATCGCCACACCTCGTATCTCACGTGCCCGTGCATCATAATTCCTTATCTCCCTGTTGTATTTCACATCGCTTTATATCGATATGCCTCATATCGCCGTGTATCATATTAACACGTCTTACATCACTATGTTACATGTAGTTACGTTTCACATCACCTTTTCCTTATACTGACGTGTCTCTCACATAAAAGCATGTCATGTAGTATCTCACTCATCTCAAAACTTGTAAATGCCTCACATCGTTCTGCCTTGTATCACCGTTCCTCAGTCCGTTCTGTCTTGTTTCACTGTGTATCTGTATCTTTTATATCGCTGTGCTTCATACAGAAATATATTATGTGTCTTTAACCATATGTATTCACTAAGTATCATGCCTCATATTGATACTTTTCATATCACCGTGCCTCACATTGCTTTACGTCTTCCTACTTTATTTTGTTCTATTAAACGTTGACGTCAGGGTTCTTCATATCATTGTGCCTCATATAGCTTTGTGTTATATCTTTGTGCCTTACGTTACTCTATATTATATCTTCGTGCCTCATATCGCTCTCTCTCTTATGTATTCGTGCTTCGTATCGTTTTCTCTTATGTTTCTTCTGCTGCTCTGTTGTATATCTTAGTAGTTTATTGTATATGTTAGTACTTCATGACGCTGTGACGTACATCTTAGTGCCTCATGACGCTGTGGCGTATATGTTAGCGTGCCTCATATCAGTAGGCTCTATTTCGCTATACCTCATATTATTATACTTGTTCTCACCAGTGCCTCATATCACTTTGCTTAATATCGCTGTGTCTCATATAATTATACTCGATAACGCCGTGCCTCATAACATTATACTCGGTATCGCCGTGCCTCATATGACTGTGCTGGATACCGCTGTGCCTCATAACATTATACTCGGTATCGCTGTGCCTCATATCACTGTGCCTCATAGAATTATACTCGATATCGCCGTGCCTCACAACATTACACTCGGTATCGCCGTGCCTCATATCACTGTGCTCGACATCGCTGTGTCTCATGCGATCTATTATAATTATACAACCGTTCCGAGTACCACAGTTCATAACCGTGCCAACGAAATGAGCTAAATCTCATCCATTCGTTATATTGCAAGAAAAATCCGTTGAAATCAAAATGTTTTCTGTCGCATTACTTGAAAACGTGCGTGAATCGCGTATACAGAGGTAATGTATTATTGTTTGTCAGGATTCGGTGAGTGATACGTAATGGTCGATAAGAGTGCAAGGAACGCGGTTAATGGGGTTCGATCGGAATTCGAAGCAGAAGCAAGAGCAACCGATCGAGCGTCTAGCATACGCAGCAACAGTGTACGCAAGGGATACACGTACAAAGCCGTGTGTACACGTATCTGTAGTCAACTATGCCGAGTCTGTTCCCCTCGGACCCCCCCCATCTCTGTCCGTATCGTCGTGTATGTATGTACTATTACCGTGTATATAATCGGTGCGGGTCAACACGTCGACAGAGAACGTCCATTACTTCATCAAACCCCGGTCATCGTCGACGGATCCGTCCACCGCCAATTTGCCAACAATAGCGAGGCTGGATCGTGTATATAAACGGCTTGACACTTCGGCCATCCTAAATGGTACACCCTCCAACGAGTATATCGCCTCCATCAACCGTGTTGCAAATTTATGGAACATTTTCAATTTATAACGGTGTACGGTCGTTCAATTACAGACTCGTTTTTTGAACAAGTAGGAAGTATGTAACTGTCATATTTGCGCGATTGTTTACAGTCGCGGGAAGTGATTTTGGGGGGTATTGTTGTAATTGAAAGACTTTCAGGAGTCGAAGTAGATGGGGAAGTAAATGGGAACCTGGGGATTTGGGGGTATAGAGAGTTGGGGATGTAGGGATTTGGGGATGTAGGGATTTTGGGACGTAGGGATTTGGGGATATAGGGATTTGGAGATATAAGAATTTTGGGACGTAGAGATTTGGGGATATAGGGATTTGGGGGTGTAGGGATTTGGGGATGTAGGGATTTTGGGATGTAGGGATTTGGAGATACAAGGATTTGGGGATGTAGGGATTTGGGGATATAGGGATTTGGTGAAGTAGGGATCTGGGAATTTAGAGATTTGGGGGTCTAGAGATTTGGGGATGTAGAAATTTGGAAATTTAGCGATTTGGAGATGTAGGGATTTGGGGATGTAGAGATTTGGGGATGTAGAGATTTGGGGATGTAGGGATTTGGGGATATAGAGATTTGGGGATGTAGGGATTTGGGGATATAGAGATTTGGGGATGTAGGGATTTGGTGACGTAGGGATCTGGGAATTTAGAGATTTGGGGGTCTAGAGATTTGGGGATGTAGAAATTTGGGAATTTAGCGATTTGGAGATGTAGACATTTGGGAATTTGGGAATTTGGAAATTTAAAAATTTTAAAATTTGAAAAGCTGGAAAATAGAATAGGAAAGTAGAATATGCGAAAACTTGAAAATTTGAAAATATCTCATTAAAAAATATAAATTTTTTGAAATGTACAAGAATTTATAAGATTTAGAAATTTGAAAATATAAAAATTTATAAATCTGAAGTTTTGGAAACTTGAAAATTTGATAATCTAAAAATTTTTATATTTTCGAATCCTCTTAGAAATACTTTGATTAAAATTGATAAAAATTCTGGAATTCATTTGAGTATTATAGAAATTTAAAATACAGAAATTAAAAAATGTAAAAATGCAGAACTTCGAAGATTGGAGATCTTCATAATTTTGTAATGTAAGACAATTAGCCTAATCGCCTTTCCTCCATACAGCGTTCTCCACTATCCAATATCCTAGTAAATTTTTATCTATCCACACAAAACCACGGAAATCCATTACCTTGTGTACAGGAATTTCTTTGCAACATGTTTTCTATCCAAAGCTTCCTGCATTTCAGAAATATCAAACAATTCGAATCCTTTTGTGAACGATTGTGAATAAGAACAGAGTCTCTATCAATTCGTGCAAATATACTCACAATGGTTGATGACCATCGAAAGTAGTGAAACGAGAAACGTCGACCAAAGGCATCGCTAACGAAAAACGATGCTATTGGATTGCACAATAGAAATACGACAAAAAAAAAGAGAGGCAGTTGTAAATCAAAAGGGAACATCGATAGAGAGCATGGAATTTGTTCAGCCACGCATCAAACTGTGCATATAAAAAACCTTCAAAGCAAAAACCACGAAAAACTTCGATATAATACGTGCTGCCTATTGCAAACTTCAAATTTAACATTTTATGGACAACAGAAAACGTAATGTTTTTAATAAAATTGAGTTTCGTTATGTACTGGGTGATTCATTTAATTTGATCACCAATTTTTATCACAAATTTTTATTATTTACAAAATTCTATTAAAAAATAAATATTTCTATTTTTTTGTGTTATATATTTATTACTCAACTGTAAATTAGTGTTAGTGTTATAGCGTTACAGTACTTATAAAATTACTATAATGCTCTTGTATTCTTTACTTTAGTGCTACTATACTTACAATATAGTTATTATAGAGTTACAACATTTATAGAATTACTATAATACACTTGCTGTACTTATTACAATTTCACTACTGTACTAATAGTATCGTTATTATAGCGTTACAGTACTTATAGAATTACTATAATGCTCTTGTTGTATTCTTTACTATACTGCTACTATACTTACAATATTGTTATTATAGAGTTACAACATTTATAGAATTACTATAATACACCTGCTGTACTTATTACAATTGCACTACTGTACTAATAGTATCGTTATTATAGCGTTATAGTACTTATAGAATTACTATAATGCTCTTGTATTATTTACTATAGTGCTACTATATTTAAAGCGTCGTTGCTATAACATTAAGATACTATATCACTACTATACCTATAGAACTACCATTATAATCTTACCATATTAATCACATTACAATTATGCTTTACTACTATAATTCCACTATACTCATATCATAGCACATCACAAGTCACAGTATTGCATAATGTTATAGCATCACAATATCACACATGACATATCACAGCAAACTGTAATTAATACCAAAGCAATGGACATTGATTACATGAAATGAGACAATTTATAAATGAATCGGCGGGTCGTTACAAAAGCTTCTATTGGATGTCAGCGAAGCTTTAGAAGGGGAAGGGAAAAGAAGAGATGATCCTTTTAGAGAAAAGTCAATTTTCTCCGTTGAAAAAAGATGGTCTTTCGCTTTCTGCCGGTGCTCCGCTATCTTGAAACTCGTGCTTCGGTATTCACAAGGAATTCCTACTACGAGCGTCAGTCTTTTGGTCTAATGAGATCAAATTAGGCCAACGGTAGCTTCCTTGTAGACCGATAGCCAGGATCGAGCAGCGTTTCCTTAACTTCGTTACCCTTCCACGGATCCATATATATTCGATAGGTCGCGTTCGTGACAAACTTCTTGATTATCTATATGTGCCCTCTGTGTAGAATCGAACTGTAGAACTCGTCGCAAGAAGCGAATTTCTACTAACTGGAGAATTAACGATCGATCGGGTACGACGTGTATGTAAATTCGGCTCCATCGATTAACGTCTTTCTTTCTTCTCTGGAATTGAAATTGATATTTTACTGCACCGTGAGAGATGTACAAACAAATTTGTTTGGTGTTATTTGTAGTTTGAGTTTGATATATAGTAGTGCTGGTATAACCTTATAGTACTTATAGTATTAATATTATAACATTAATATGCAAATAAAATTTGTATTATAGCATTAATATGCATATAGGATTTTTATTATAGCATCAATATGCATACTTTTATTATAGCTTTACTGTAGCTACTATAGCGCTACTATGGCTGTCATAGCGTTGCAATACTCGTAGCAGCACAATTATAGTAATACATCTGCAACTTTACCAAGATGGCTAATCTATACTACAACGTTATCATTATAGCAATAACGCTACTATAATATTTATAGAATTACTGTTATAGCACTATGAAAGTTATAGCATCACCGTTATAGTAATACTCACGGTACTACAGTTATAGCGTTACCATACATATTATGGTACTACTATATTCATAATATTACTATTATAGCATAACTATACCTTCAGCATTACTGTTATAACATTCTTATAGCACTACTGATATAGCATTACCACATTTATAACATTGCTATTATAGTGCATTTATATTTAGAGCACTAATAATATAACTACGCTATACTTTACAGTATTGTTATTATAGCGCTACTATAGTTATAGTATCAGTAGAAAGCACTACTATACTTATTGCATTCCTATTACACTGTTACTCTATTTATAGCATTACTATTAAAGCGATACTATACGTATAGCATTGCTATTATAACGCTACTATTCTCATAACACTGATATTATAGCGTCACTATACTTATAGCACTGTTATTGTAGCGCCACTATACTGATAGTACTGCTATTAAAACACCACTATAATTTACAGCACATTATAGCACCACTATAGTTCATTGTTTCTATATCGTCACTATAGTTATAGCATTACTATTAAAGCGTCACTGTATTTATAGTACTGCTATTAAAGTACCATTGTACTTACAGCATTGCTATTAAAATTGCAACTATATAGCATTGCTATTAAGACATCACTATATTTATAGTACTGCTATTATAACGCCACTATACTTTTCGCACTGCTATCATAGCGTCACTATACTTATATCAGTGTTATTATAGCACCACTATAATATAGTTGTTATTATAGCGTTACTATAGTTATAGAATTATTATTAAAGCGTCACTATATTTACAGTACTGCTATTAAACCACTGTACTTATAGCTATTTAACTGCCACAATATGGAGCTACTATTGAAGTGTAACTATATAGCATAGCTATTAAAGCGTCACTATACTAATAGTACTGCTATTACAGCGTCACTATACTTACATAGCATTATCCTTACAATATTATAATACTTATATCATTTCTATCATCGTATTATTCCCTCTTTAAAATAAAAGTGATATCAAGACGTTCCAAAATATTTTAATTTTAAGCTATTCTCAGTGCTATGTCAGCAATTTTCACGCTGTCGGTTGAACACCATTGAACATTGCAAATGGTACGACATACCATGGCGAGAGAAAGTCAGTGACCCATAAGGTCGACGATCTTCGGTCAAGTAAACCGGTGGGTCAGTTTAATCGCATCGTTTAATCGCAGCAGGTGGTACGCGGGATTAATTATTTAAAGCCCCTTAGGCTAACGTTGAATTAGTGGATACAACACCGCAATGCCACCACGGCATCGATAATTCTGCAGTTCTGTGGCGATTCTCATTGGTCCTAGGACGCGTGCCATTCAAATAGTCTACGCTATTTAAATAGGTAAACTCTATTTACCAAGTTCAATTGCAAATTAATCCAGGCAAAACACAGTTTGCAATTATACCCCGCTTATTATAGTATATCCGATGATAGATATTGAAACATTGAAATTCTTGCATAATTACGTGTCATGACAAACGATTACTATATGTTTGGTATAAACACGGAGTGGTTATGTTAATATTGCGACACCGGTAATGCTATAAATATTGTGGCCCAGTAATAGGAACGCAATGAATATTCGTAATAGTGATGCTATCAGTATGCTATCACCATAATATTGATGTTATAGATTTATCAGAGAAATAACATTAACCCTTAACGGTTACACCACATCAGAATACCGTAGGCCCAGGCTACGGCCCCAATTGGTCAGAATAGAGTATACTATAGTATATATAGTTATAGTGCTACTATAATAGAAATGCCTTCACTACAGTGGTGCTATAGTATTAATACTATAATAGTGCTATAATAGTAATATTACAAACATAGTCATGCTATAAGTATTGCAGTGCTATAATAGTATTACTATAATCCTAAAGTTGCAAATATAGTACTACTATCATAGAAATTCCTTAACTACAGTGATGCTATAGTATCATTACTATAATAGTGCTATAATAGTAATATTACAAACATAGTCATGCTATAAGTATTGCAGTGCTATAATAGTATTACTATAATCCTAAAGTTGCAAATATAGTACTACTATCATAGAAATTCTTTAACTACGGTGGTGCTATAAGTATGACCATGCTACGTAATAGTAATGCTATAAGTATAGTGCTGCTATAATAGTAATATCATATATATATATTAATGCAATAAGTACTGCAATGCTATAATAACATTGCTATAATAACATTGCTATAATCCCAGCGTGAAGTAATACTATAATAATAATACTCGAACTACAATGGTGCTATAAATATAATAATGCTATAATAGTAGCACCATACTAATACGAGCTCTATAATACCAACGCTATAAATATCGCAATGCTAACATAATTATACAACGACGTTGTAAAAGGGATGCTATAAGTAGTCGAAGTCAACAATTTAATGAACTACCTTCCAAGTGAAAAGTAATTCATTAAATATCCCCATGAATGTTTCCTCTTAAAAACTGATCCTTCACCAGCGGCGGTGATAAAAAATCAGGTCGTGAGAAGGATTGCTTGGCTCTAATAAGTCCAAAAAGAATGAGGCCAAGGAGGGTAAGAAATGGGCTGGATAGAAGGAGCGAAGGAAAACGACAGCACGGAATTTTTAAATTATCTATTTTCCAATTTACTCTCTCCGTAAATAGAGCGGACATCTAGTTAACGCATTAATCTATTTGGTTTCTCGTGTACCTGCTTGCAATTTCTGCTGTAACACTTGCTTCTGAAACATATCACTCTTGAGAATTCAATTAAGGTTCAGCTTCACTTATTTTTAATTATATCTTTACGACCAGGTGTCAGTTTCAGTAGCAAGAAATGTGCTGATGTGTTGTTGTAGGACGTGATATGCAATGATGTGCAACGTGAAAGGACACGATATGCAGCGATGTACTGTATGAGAACACAATACGTAGCAATAAATTGTGATAGGGCACGATATGCAATGATATATCGTGATAGGATACGATATGCAATGATATGCCGTGATAAAACACGATATGCTGCCATATACTATGACATGCTGTGCTGTACTTTGCTGTTTAGTGTTGACATGTCAGTAGATTATCACAATATACCACGAGGTGTTGTATTATATTGTGATATGCTACAATGAGTAATACTGTGTCATAGTATCTTATGTTACACGATGATATGCTATGATATGCTAAGTATGTGATGCTAAGCAATGCTATAACGTGATATGATGCAGTACTGTGATATGCTGCAATGTCCGTAATACTATACGATATGCTGTGATGTGCGATATGCGATATTACACAATACTGCGATATACAATATTATATAGTACAAAGCTTTAGAATACTATACTGTGATATGCAGTATCATAATATGTTAAGTAATGACATGCAACGTTATGCAATATTTTACCACAACGCTAAAGAATAATCTAGTCTCATACATGTTATTATGCTACACGTACTAATGTCACGATATAACATGATATGTCACCGCATGTCACTGCATGTCAGCACATGTCACTGCATGCGAGGACATGTTATCACATGTGTTATCACGTGTTGTCACTAGATGTCACAACATATCACTGCTTACCACTGCACTTCACTGCATGTCACTGCGTATGAGGACGTATTATCACATGTGTTATCGCGTGTTGTGACTACATGTCACAACATATCACCGCATGCCACTACTCGTCACTGAATGTCATCGCATGTCACTGCATGTCATTTAAATACAAGTTTCTCAAATTAAATTACACCCAACTTTAGGTGTAGCATGTCATATCAGCAGATATAATTAAAGTTTTGATAATATGACATTCGTTACATGAATGATACAGGTCCTGTCACTTGACTCAACAAAGTTTCTAACCGATGCAACACCGCAACACTAAATAAAGCAGGAAAGGAGAGCAATTTCCCCACAGTTCGTGACCAATTTGAGAATTCTCCCACGCTCGAGTAAACTAATTACTCTCTAATTGCGTTAATAAAACGTACCGCGGAACTTTTATCGTTCCGTCGATCACGTTGCGATGTTGTTATATCATTCGCGAAAGAAATGACGGAGGCAGAGAGGATAGAGAAGGGTGGTTTAGGTACGCGAAATAATTTGTCACGCGATACGTTGAAGCGTGCTCCGCTGCAATTTCCGCGCTATAATTGCAACTGTTGCTCGAACATTTTAATTAGTAACGGCGCGCGATGACTACGCGGTCGATGTTTAAATAATTGCTCCGCTTCATAACACGGAGATGCGCAGTTTCTTCCTAAATTCGTTCGCATTTGGCAAATAATTCTGGAAATTGGTTATGTCCGAACGTCAAACAACCTGCCGATACCCGGACAACAAGCACCACTGTTTCGCTCCGATCGTATTTCTGTCTCCACATCGATCCATTCCGGAGCACTCTAATTCCCTCGCAAAGCGTCCTCTTATTTTGCTGGTATCCCTCCATCAATCAGAACCGGAATCTCAAAGTTCCAACGGGTTCCTTCGGCAACAATAACCGAGCCCCGGAATTCGAATGCAACGAAGCGAGAATATTCCGTGACCAAACGGCTCACCTGTCACCCTATCTTCCCGAATGCAAGAAAGAGAGGGGGAGGAAGCGACAGAGTGACCACGACCCTTTCCATTTGCAAATGAAACGGCTACGCCGTTGATTTCAATCCGTGAAACCCAATCTCAGCTTTTCCATTGTAGCCCGACTTAAGCCGGCCAACTAGGCGTTTAATCTTAATCGATCTCTCGGAAGGCAGATGAATATCAGTGTCTCCTTTTCTAGTTTTCCCAGTGGCGTATCCTTCGCCCACCCAGCGGATCTTGGCTTCCTTTCAGAGGGATCGTCCCGTTCCGCCCTCTTTTTCCCTCCTCTCGATTTCGTCACGCTCTATCTCTCCCTCCTTCCTCTTCGTTTGCTCTTAAATGCCCGGCTTCTCGTTCCCTTTTGCCGTCTTATCTTAATGGCTCGCCCCGGCAATCGAAAGTTTAGTTATTATCGTGGCCGTTGTCGCTCCGGTTCGCGAGCTGCCTGCCGGCGAATTCCATGAAAATATGGCGGTAGATAGGTCGTAGGAAATTGGCCGGTACGATGCGTATCCGATTCCGCGACGACGCTTCCCGAGGTGCCGATCGTTGCCGAAGATTCGCCAGAAAACGATCCACGCTGAAAAGGAAAGTTGTATTGCGATCTGCCCGGATAATGGACTTAACCGTGAGTTTTATCGCCGTAGTGCTATACCTTCGCGATTCGATAGATTTGGTCCGCGCAGGATAATTCACATGGACTCGGGGAAATTTGGGAGTCTACACTTAAACTTACTTAAATCAGTTTTGTTCGCGGGAACTGTATAAGTAGTTTGTGTATATGTTCGATTGTTTAAAATATTGTTTCGGGGAGAGTGTTTGCTCTCGATAACTGTCCGTCGCCAGTCGGAGATGACACCTCAGAGTGCTGGGTGTACACCTGAGGGCAACGTAGACTTTCTTAGAATTAGTACACATGTACTCGAAAATTTTCATGTTTTTATAGTTTCTAATTTTCAAATAAAATTTACGTTTTTAAATACTTTAGATTTCTATATTTTCATATATTCTAGTTACCAAATTTTTAAATTAAATTTCCCATGTCTTTAGATTTCTATATTCGTAGATTTCCAAATGGAAAAATTCCCGTATTTCAAAAATTCTAAACGTTCATTCCCTAAATTACCATATTCTTATGCTCCCAAATACCAAAATCCCCAAATTCCCGAATTCCAATGTTCTCAAATGAAGCTGTTCCCAAATTCAAAATTTCACAAAACTCAAATTCCCCAAAATCGTAAAGTCCCAAAATTCCTAGTACCACCATATCTCTATCTCCCAGAATTGTCAAATATCCAAATCCCTAGATTCCCATATTCTTATGCTCCCAAATACCAAAATCCCCAAATCTCCAAATTCCCAAATTCCCAAATTCCTAAAACCCTAAATCCCCAAATTCTAAAGTTCTCAAATGTCACTGCTCCCAAATTCCAAATTTTACAAAACTCAAATTCCCCAAAATCCTAAAATCCCCAAATTCCTAGTACCACCATATCTCTATGTCCCAGAATTGTCAAATATCCAAATCCCTAGATTCCCATATCCATAAATCCCCAAATTCCCCATGTCCTCAAATACCATCCAAATTTCCAAATCCCCACAAATCTCTAAAAAGGAACATACGAAAGACCACCCTCAACATCAACATTTAGATCAGTTAAGTAGATCATATTAAGCATCACTTGTTATCTCCTGTATTTAACCATCTAAAACAGCCTAAGGCACATCTGAAGGATGCTGAATGCAACCGCACTAAAATTGAAATATACGTATTCACAGAAACAGTATTATTAAAACTGCGGATGTTCATGCATTAGTAATATTGAGCTGCGCAAAGTAAGCATAAATCATGTAACCTACAGCGTGTACATCTCACAGGTTACATGATTTATTTGCACCTCGCGAATATACGCAGAAAGGTTCTAGTAACAACAATAACGAAGTAACTATCGCGAATGTAGCTGGAAGAAATTTTGGTTCGAATGACCGTTCGCGACAAATGTGGAGGAAATTTATTGGAAACATTCGCGTTAAGTGCAGGGACAAGCTCTTTACCCCGTTACCATTTCGAGCATATTCGTAATGTAACCTCGGCACGCATTACCTTAAAACATTCAGCCTTGAACGTAACACCGTTTCGAGCATCGTGACATCCTCGTTACGCAGATTCCCTCGAAACTTAAAGTAACAACCCAGCCGGCTCCGAGCAACGTGCACCAACAAGCCACCGCTCGTAATTTCCGTCAGAGTTTTAATGTCGAGAGCTCCATTTCGCGTTTAACACACTAATTTCCCTGCATCCGAATGTGCGACGTATCCGCGCCGTCGCTGTAAACATGCCTTTTCAGTTTACCCGGCATATAGCTTCGCTATTACATCTGTTTTTGTCCGAAGCCGTAATCTTAGTTACGCGTGAGAACGCGTGCACGTGCACCGACGAGTGGACTTCTAAATTGCACGAGGACTCCATCTTGACGGAACCAGCCGAGAAGATAAAATGGAGGATTTTCTCCTTTGTCCTTTTCCACACCTGGAACTTCTTATTCCTGATACTTTGTTCTATAATTGTGGATTATTTTTATAATGTACTTCGTATTTGTTTACATAATTTAGGACATTTTTTGGCGCATTTGAGGTTAGGATATTTCATATCTAAGCTCTGGTACTAGGTTCTTCATAGACTTTGAGCTGTCTCCACTCTTCCATTTTCTTTAGATTCTAAGCTACCCCTATGCTCTTTCTAGACGCTCTCCAGATAATAAATTTGCAATTGAGGTTCTAGTGGGACTCTAGTATCTTCCTAAGTCCTAGACTTCGCCAGATTGTGGTTAAGATATTATGTCACCTTGCTAGGACCTAAGTTGTCGAGGGTCTTAGGCTCTTTCTAGACTCCTTCAAGGTCCTATAGTCTCAATTGTGACTCTAGTGTGATATTACAATTTCCTTAGGTCATAAATTGCCATAAATTAGAATTAGGATATGATGTCTCCTCTCTAAGCTCTCCTTAATCCCTAGGCTCTTTATGGATTCTCTCAAGGTCCTACAGTCTAGGGTGGCCCTAGAATCTCTCTAGGACCTAAATTGCCTTAAAATTAGGATATGATGTCCTCTCTGGGTCCTAAGCTCTCCCTAAATCTTATGATCTTTTTAAACTCCATGAGACTCTAAGCTCTCAATCTCTAAGTCACTTTAATTTGACTCTAGGATCTCTCTAGACCTTCTCCCAAAATTGGGATTATCCTCTTCCTAGATCCTAATCCTGGTTCTAAGCTCCCAGTACTCCCAAATCCTCTATAACTCTAAACTCTATGTGGTCAACTCTCTAGATTCTCTCTAAACCACATCCCCAAATTATGCTTAAAATTTCCCTACATGTGCCAGTATCCATAAAAATTCTGACGTGTACACGATTCATCGTTAACCTATATTCTCGATGTAGCAAGTTAAATATGTAATTTCCAAAGTCATTCGGTGACCCACTTCCGCTAGTGAAACATCTAAATGATGTGTTCCTCATTAATCTATCCCGTTGCAAAGTTTGAAGTTGATATTCTTGATACGGGGGAAACTTGTCGTGCAGATCGGGGAATCGCTCGGTTGGCAACAATGCGAACGCGTACGTTTGATGATTCGTGGATAAACGGTGTCTGCAAACAAGTCGGTAATGAAATGTTCCCGCTGTTACCACGACGAATGGTTGTCTGACAACATCAGCCCATTAAGAACAACTCATTACCGGGAAGACTGGCACGCTCGTCTGCCGGCTGAATCTCAAGAATCGATCGACGGCTCCTTCAGAACCGCGTTGATTCAGCGACAAGTCACACAGAGATTTTGGAAGAATCTGAAATTGCCGATGGTGAAAAGATACTCTTAACGCCCGGCGTGTCGACTGCGAGATAACGTGGCTGAAGTTCTCCGTTTCGAGTACTCTCGTCGGGAACTCAGAAATTCTCTCCGACAAAGTTCGATTTCCGTTCAAGTTCGCGGAACAAGTGCTTCATGGTGGAAATCACTGAAAATTGTTGTTTTCTGAGAGTGTACTTGGTTAATTTTGCCTTGTGACGCTGATACGCGATCATGTATTTAAGAACGCGGAACCGAACCGACTAAAAGACTGAAGCGACCGGTTAGAAACTTCTCGTCGTGTATTTGCATACGTTTCATAAGTATGGATCACGATAGAGCCAACCACGTTAACAGAGTTAATTACCGCAGCCTCGACACGTGAAAATATTGAATTGTAAATTAAAAATTCCGAAGATCACGGAACTTTGATATCGAGGAAAGGATGTTTAATTCATTACCCCGAAGAGTTGGAAGTGGCTCGAAAGTGTTACGTACAATTACAGCACTCAATTTAAATTCACCAACTTCAGACCCATTAAAGACTCGTTAACGTCAGGAATAAAATTACGCTTTAACACAGCATTTATTGATTCTGAAGTTGTCCCTCTCTTCCTGGAACAATTGACTTTTGTATCTCCGACGAGAATCAGCTAAAATTATAGGTTACTCAAGGAACGTTTTCTCGGTTAAATTCAAACATGAGTAGAAGACGATACGAGCCAGAGCCTTTGGGTCATCGATTTGGACGATCCGATCTTGATAGATTAGGTAATATATTTCTAACTTTTTCGCTTTGGATTGAAACTCACTTTAACCCTTTTTTCTGTTAGTTTGATAGAATACTTCTTTCTCGAAAATATTCTGAATATTAACGGATAATACTTTATCAAGGATCTGGTGTATCTGTTTTGAGTTGTGACAGTTTCTGTATCGTGTACCATTTCCTATGACGCACCTGGTGTGTCATTGATTTATTTCAATGGAAAGTGTATGACACATCCGATGCATCATTAAGCTATTTTAATAAGTGCATGACACACATGATGTGTCATTAAGTCATTTCAATGGAGAATGTATGACACACCTGATGCGTCATCAAGTTATTTTAATAAGAAGTGCACGACATACCTAATGCGTCTTTAAGTTATTCCAATAGGAAATACATGACATATGTAATGTGTCATTATATTTATTTAAGCAGAAAATACATGACACACCTGATGTGTCATTACCTTATTGCAATGCTAAGTGCATGACACACCTGGTGCGTCGCTAATCACTTTCAAAACGAACATGTTTGAGACATCACGTCACAAACTATATTGATTAACATATGAGTGACGCACCAAATGCGTCATTGACCATTTTCAATAAAAAATGCATAAGTAACATATATATTTTTAGCCACAAATTTCTTTCTGATTTCGTATATTTAAGGATACTTTCACGACCCAAATCCGGCACCCTTCGACAAGTATCAGGGAGTACCATTCAGATTCCGAGAGGGAATCGAAAAAGGGCGTCAAATACTCGCGGGACCTGCTGCCAAGTTATTCGAGGAGAAATTCGAGAGAATATTCCATGGAGAGGCACTGTATGAACCATGGCGTTTCGAGGCGGCAGAGAGGGTAATCGCGTGATACAATATTGTTCGAACAGTTAATGTTAACCGTCATTTAAGATAAAAAAAAAAAATAAACATTTTTGCAGTTCTACTTTGATTGTTAATGAAGCAACCCTGATACATCCAACGTTTCGCAGTTGGAGCGTGAACAGAAAAAACTTGGAAGTCACATGTTGCCACCGTCACCTGCGAAGAAACATGCGACACCTGGTGATTGGCATGGATGTTTCGAGAAAATCTCTCATTTCAGTCCAACGACGAGGAAAGAGAAAAAGAAGGAACCTGAATTACCTAATGCAAAGATCAAACCTAACCCGAAAGGAGGCCCAGGTTATTCGGATATTTGTCTGAGTCGCTTTCCAGAATATTATCCTGACCCTTATGACCCTGCAAAGAAACGTAGAGGTATAGTAAATTTTGTCGTAGTGTAGTATTTTTTACTTTCTTTATATTTAACTGTTTTATTGGTGGCTCATGTGTAAAACGAAGCAAAGGATTATTATAGGTTAGGATTATTGAAGTTAGGATTAGTAAAGGTTATAGCTATCGAATTACTGAAGGTTAGGTTAGGTTTATTGAAGATTAATATTACTGAAGGTTAGGATTGTTGAAAGTTAGGTTAGGATTATTGAAGGTTAAGATCACTTCAGACCAGATTTATTGAATGTTCAAATTATTGAAGCTTATTTCTTTCGTATTAAAGAGTTTGGTACTTACTAACCTAATCTTATGAAATCTGAAAACATAACACGTAAAATTTTTGGTATTAAATATAATTTAAATTTTGAATTTTAGAATGATACTTTAACTAACCTAATCTTACCTAACTTAAATAACGCAAGCAATCAAATTCTTCTTTCGTATCAAACTTAAGACTCGCACTCTGTCGAACATAACCTACAAAACATAACCTATAAAAATATTTGATACAATATCGTGATACTATCCGAGTTTTAATTTCCAGTTTCCCAGTCAGTGTTCTTGTTCCTCACCTTTTTTTTGTTCATTATCCTTTTCCGTCCACGACAGACAATATTGCCGGACAAGAAAGTAATATAAAGAGAGCTCGTAACACGAAAGAAGATTGGGGACCGCTTTTCCCACTGTCGTTTTTTTCTCCGCTAGAATTTTGTTTCCCAAGCCAGCACAACTAATTACATTTTTGTCGTAAGAAACGTTGGGAAATGAAAGCTTATTATATTTAGACACTTCTCCGTCCTTACCTTTTCTTTTCTTCCTGTCTTGGCTAGTAAGCTTTCAAAGTGCACGCTTCGGAGGCTACAGAGCTCGCAAAAAGTGGATTTAACTAAATCGGTTGTTTCCATTGGCTCAGCTATTATTAAGCAAACACGTTAATTAGCCGCTGTTGTGTCTGGTAGCGTGTTGCGCTGAATAAAGATGACCCTCTCGCAATTAGGGGGTCAGGTGTGTTCCAAGATCTTCATTTTTGGCCCTCTTTTGAAACTCAATCTAAAACGAATGTACGTAATATTACTTATAATTTCATGTTTGCGAAACTTACGGAAAATAAGGTTGTCAGGTCTTAGAATATTACGAGAGGATTACACAGTACAAGTTTTTAGCTTAACGGTTTTTCGTTTCTTCACATTTGTAGTTTCAAATCAATTTTTTACCCGTAACAGCAATAAGGAGTCATTACATTAGAGCGAGTATTTTTTTATTTATTGCTAGTCACATCTGGTTTTGAACCCTTAAGCAGTAGGGTCTTTTGTTTGCAGTTTTCTATACGTGTCGGGCTATTGCTTGGTTTTACTACTTGTTTAGGTCACTTTGGGGAAACAGACTTCATACGTCATTTGTATTTGCATCTCCACTCGAATTTTAGCTAAACCGATAGAAAATTATAAACTGTTTTCCCTCAGCAATGTCACAAAAATTGTACGCCTACTTCGAGCTTTTGTAAAACGTAGAAAATCTTCGAAGAGACACTCTCATCAAGTACATAGCGAAATAAACTCTAGTCGTTCGAAGTGAAATTCATTTCTTAGATACATAGATATATTCACTTATTGGGAATCTAATGATGCGTCGTTTAATCGTCATTTAATATTGCTGACGCTACGAGGCACAAAGGTTAACCTCCAAATAATTCTAAGAACTATAAAATTTAATTCTTACAATGTTAATTGTATCTTTCATGTTTATTAATAGTTCTTTAACGACAGATTATTTTTTAATAATTTATCGTTTCGACATATTAGAGAAAGAGGGTCGATTTTTGTACGCAAGTGCACCGTTGGACTATTTCCCGCCAAATCCTTACTTCGCCGAGACCCTTGGACCCACGTACGTGAGGCCGAAAGAATTCGCACCGAAAATGATAGGACCCGGAAAAATTTACGTACCGTTTCCAAAGAAACCTGGTGGAAATCATTCTGGTTGTTTCGAAAAGTTCCCCTCTTATAGCACCGATCCTTATGACAAGGGCATCAAAGAGAAAAAGGTGGACGGTGTTATTATCTCGGGTGGACCAGCTCTGCGTACGAAATACACCAACAGCATCGTAAGCCAGGTTACCGGAATAGCCTGTAATGCGACGAATTACGAGAACTATCAAGAACAAGTTTACGTTTTGGATAAATAAGATTTATATCGTTTTGATTATTTGTACTTTTGAATTTTTATAAAGTCAGTTTTATTTTGTTTGTGGGAATATTATTTTGAATAAATGTTATATAGTGTTTCAAAGTTGTTTTGGGTGAGTAGGGAATTTTTTACACTCGACTAGGGAATTTAGTTATGTTATAAAATGGACGATACGGGGAGAAAGAAATCTATATGTTTGAATAGAAAGCATTGTGACATCGATGAAAGCATTTACATAGCATTGTGAAATAGTAGAATAGTAGGAGAGTAAAATGGTAAAGTAACTAAACGGTAAAAAGTAAAATAGTAAAATAGTAAAATAATAAAATAGTAAAATAGCAAAATAGCAAAATAGTAAAATAGTAAAATAGTAAAATAGTAAAACAGTAAAGTAGTACAATAGTAAAATAGTAAAATAGTAAAATAGTAAAATAGTAAAATAGTAAAATAGTAAAATAGTAAAATAGTAAAATAGTAAAATAGTAAAATAGTAAAATAGTAAAATAGTAAAATAGTAAAATAGTAAAATAGTAAAACAGTGATATGGTAAAATGGTAAAATAATAAAATAATAAAATAATAAAATAATAAAACAGTGATATGGTAAAATAGTAAAATAATAAAATAATAAAATAAATTAGTAAAATAGTAAATCAGCAAAATACTAAAATACTAAAAGAAATAATATAATACAGTTACAAAATAACATAAAATTAAGACAATAATAAAGTGTTCCATTGAAAATAATATCAGACAATACCATGCAACCATGTTATTAATTTTATCAGGTCCTGATTTTGCATTCATTCATTAACAACAAGTCGAATACAATAACACCGTAATGAGAAGAATGTTACTTTTTGATATTTATAGAATAAGCGTATAATAATGTTATTGAGTTACAATAAAGCATGAAATCCCGTTTCATTCGTCTGGAACAATGCACCTGTGTTGAAATATTATCGTACGGACCTTCTTCGGTCGTGGTCGTGCACCCGAAACTGTTTTCACAATTTACGAGAATGGAATTTTCTGCTGAACAGGCCCGCGGGATTTCTCAATCGGGAGATTCGTTAAAGAGGATATCGTATGTCACCGTGATCCTTCCGGCCTTATTCGCAAACAAAGCAAACTTCAGTGATTAATGTTTTCCCGTGTGGCCAAATTTTGACAAAATTCATATTGTCGTTCAAATTCGCTTTTAAACTTTGATCGAACAATATGTAAGTGATTTGCCTATCTCTAGTAACTTTTGAACGAAATAAAATACAATGGTACGATTAAAAGTTCAAGTTATAATACTTTTTCGTGTTTTATAAACTAATGTAAATTCATTTCTAGTAACGTGAAAATCATTTGCATAACCCTAGTAACTTTTGAGTAATGCTAAATACGCTAAAGACAAGTATAATAGCACTAATATCATAATTTATAGAGAATAGTATCGTGGGAATATTTTACATGCCGTTTGTAATTTTTTAACAAAACTGAATATATCCCAGTGGTCAAATGATCATTTCCTTAAGGAAATAGTTAAATCATTGTAATTTTTTGTATACAATGCAAAATTATAATAAAATACAAAAGGGTAAAATTTCTACTCGCAGATAAAATAATCAGAATGTTCATTTGTGAAAGAAATAGTTTTAAATTAATTAAAATCTGGCATAGTCATTATACGTCAAAGCATATCCCAGTCGTTAATTATGTCCCAAATATTAATTATATGTTAATTTAATTATTTCCATCAGTTAATTAAAATGAATCAAGATGGTAGTGTTTTATGGAATGAAAATATTCTATTAATAATAAATTCGTTTAATTAATTACAGTGTATTTTTTCTCTTGAATTAATTTTCTCATATGAAACCTTTCAACTTGTAGCGATGTGCTTGTTTTAAAGGCTTCTACTGCTACAAGAACCACTTTTTGTAATTTTCTTTTTCTTTCTCTTCCTTCAGCATTCTAAATAATTTATATGACTTTATAATGTAAGAAAAATTATTAACAGTTTGTTATACAATTTTACGTTATGTCGATATGACGAGTTTAATAATAGACAGAATTATATTTTTGTATTATTATTATGAACATAAATGTATTGAATACAAGACATACTTTAATACGATAAATATTAAAGTAAGTTATATCCGAGTTCAGGCATTTGAACGCAAAGGGAAAAGTGATTTGATTTATAAATGGCTAAGGGTTGATAAGGATAAATGCAAGCAGTTGATGCCAAAATGGTTGACAATAGACATAGAATTTTTCTTCCAGGACTTTTCATTCTAAAGGTTCTCCTCAAACTGTAACGACATGCCTTTCAGTGTACCCATATATTAAAGTTTCCTTTTTATACATCATATATTGTCCACAATTTGATTCCACTGCTTATTTCATATGCGTTCTAATTGCATCGTGTACGACGCATTACGGAGATATCGAACACCCTGTATATGTCGGATGTGAATCCTTGTACGAATACGTGGAAGGGGTTGGCTGTCTCTGGTGCTGGTCCAAAGCTGCACAGAAGAGGGGTGTGTATCGGAGGGGTTGGCGGTAGAAGGTATCGCAATGCTTGGAATGTTTAATACCGGCGCAACGATACGGCACGGAGGAATGGCCGGCTTCAGCCACGGAATAAATCTCGCGGAATCATACCTACCTGCCGCCATTTCTTGTCTGCCAGTAAACGCCTACTTGAAAATTTTTCAACGCGCTACCAGAGCGAAAATGCTTATTGCGCTCCGATCCCGGGATCCGCCGCTTTTTTGTTCCGTTTCTTTCTTTCTTCAAGGGCGAACATGCATTTTCTTCCCGTGACTGTTCCCTTCGCCCGATAAATCGTATCCGCGAGAACAATTTCAAACGTCGAGCTCGCAGAATTTCGCATGGTTGATTTTTCTTCTAATTTTCAGCGGTTATTTAAATTGTACATTGTTGCCTCGCGTGGCACGAACAGATGAAATGTTTGCCTAAGCTCTTTGTTTTGCATAATACACCGTGAAGCTGCGAACATAAGCTACTGTAGAGTTAAATAGCCGATTAGAGGAACATGGTCAAACTCTAGAGTGCTATTGCATGATTCAGTGGACTGCTAGAGATCCGGGAAGTAGATTAACGTATGGTCGGATACTGTTTTATGGACTTATAACTTGTCAAGGATGTTGAACTAACATCTGCCAAATTTTACTGTGACACGCGAAAAAATTGAACGTTCTATACATGTATTATTTTTAACTGCAGGGAATTTTGCAATTAATTTTCATGAACTTCCTATTGGAAAGCCTAATGACGCACCAGGTGTGTCATGCACTTCCTATTGAAATATCTTAATGACGCACCATGTGTGTCATCCACTTTCCATTGAAATAAATTAATAACATATTCAATATATTATGCATTTTCCATTTAAATAAATTTATGACACATGTGGTGCGTCATGCACTTGCTATTGAAATACTTGATGACACATCGGGTGCGTCATGTACTTGCCATTAAAATGAACGTTAAGACGATGCACACTATTAAATTATTATAAATTTGATATATTTTTGCAAAGTAACAAAATGCTCAGTGGTGACAACAAAGAAAAGTCGATGCTCAAATTTGCGAATCGTCGAAACAATGGAAATGTTTGGCTTAACAGATGCTGGGTAAATTTATTTAGATATGATTCAAGAATCGTAAAGAAGTGAATCCTTTCAGAACGTTTCGTTCCGTCGAGTACGAACTTACTAATGAAATTCTAACGAACGTTCCATGGTGTCCAGTCGACTAGTGACGGCCGTAATTAAACGTTCCGGGCAAATATCGCGTGCCAGAACGACAGACTCGTAGCGTCGCTTAAAGGTTGGCCAGACTGCGCAAAGGTCACCGGTGTTTGACTGTCGACAAGGTCCGGGTAATTAACGGCTTGTTTTGCTTGTCCGAGGGAAAAACGGCCGTTCATGCTGAACGACAAATGACGAAATCCCAGGGATAGTCACAAAAACATTGATGAGAAGAGAAGTACGGGAAGCTGCTAGCAACAGGAAGTGGAAATAAATTTATGCTGATCCTCTACGGACACGTAGACTACGGTGCGCTATAGGGCTTTTTTGGATAAAGATACATGTGTACACTTTTTTTGTCCTTCAATCTGTAAATTTACAAGTTCGCGGATTTTCGAAGATTTAAACACTTTGATTTCAAACTTTACGAGTTATATTTTTGTCAAGATATAACCAAATTTTCAAATTACTACATTAAAAAATTATAAATTATTAGATTTTCTAAATATTCAAAATACTCAGATTACAAATCCACTCTGACAATCTTAAAATTCCCAATTTTTACGTTTTCATATTTCTTAAAATTCTGAAATCCCAGTTGTCCCAAATACTTCGACAAATTTCCAAGTCCTTAACTCCTCCTTTATCGCAATTTCTGATGCTATATATCTCGATAGTTCTCAGAAATCATGGCGACCTCCATTGAAGCAATTTTTACGACGCGCAGGTTCGCTTTAGCTCAGGGAGATTGATATTCCCAACATTCGTCGGAACGACTGGCTTTACGGCAGCTTTTCGCGATGAAAGCTCGCTTGGATGCAGCCTTGGAGTAACCTGACCTCTTGTTTCGTTTCAAATTCTGAGTTTCCTGTCCTCTTCTTAGATTTCCTATTTTCTTCTATGATTTACCTCGCTTTTCGCACCTCTTTTTATCACAGTACTTCTATCACTACAGTGTCACTTTCTCTAAGAGAGATTATTCTGGTTACATTCGTTTCTTTATGTGAAAGACGATTGATTTTCATTTTGCAATTTAAAATTCTCTAACCTCATTTTCCAAATCCCAACATTCCCTAATCCCGAAATTCCCAAACCTCCATCCTTTCAAATACCCATGTTCTCAAAAATTTCATGAATTTTCAGATTAAAATTCTAACTTAAATAAACGTAAACTCCTAACTTCCTAAATTCCTAAATTCCAAAAATTTCACAAATCTTCAAATTGCCAAATAACCAAATTTCCAACTGTCTAAAATACTATACTTCTAAAGATTTCTCGTGGAAAGTCAAATTTTCTCCCTAGTGTACTATCATACGCGACAGCATTAATCCACTGCTGATATTCCATTTGTCATAAACAGCTCACGTACAATTCGCGATGTCACGTGGTACTTTAATTTATCTTCGTGTATGAGTTTTTCTGTAACTTTCCGTTAAGTGCACGAAAATTTCTTGGTACCCCATTTATGAACCTCTGACCTCGACTTATCGTTAGATCGGTGCACATGGTCTTATAGCTTCACGTGAAATACCGGAACACCATAGTTTCCGAAGAAGGTCCGAATGTTGGTGACATGAACTGGAATCAAGGGACCAAGTTCAGATAATTTATGATGTCTAGCGACCATTGTGAACCTTGATACCGCATGAATTAGAAAGTCAACGAGTATTAGTTATAAGAACTAATAAGTGAGATGCAATATAGCAGTGAGCACGATGAGAGCTTAACTATTAACTCAAAAAACTTGCATTTAAAAAACTTGCCATTTAAATAAATTTATGACACATCATGTGCGTCATGCACTTGCCGTTGAAATACTTAATGACGCACCAGGTGTGTCATGCACTTGCCATTGTAATACTTAATGACGCACCAGGTGTGTCATACACTTCCTATTGAAACATCTCAATGACGCAACAGGTGTGTCATGCACTTCCTATAGAAACATCTTAATGACGCATCAGGTGTGTCATGCACTTCCTATAAAAATAACTTACTGACACATCATCTGTGTCATACATTTTCCATTGAAATAACTTAATGACACACCAGGTGCGTCATGCACTTGGCATTGATATACTTAATGACGCACCAGGTGTGTCATGCACTTCCTATTGAAATATCTTAATGACGCATCAGGTGTGTCATCCACTTCTCATTGGAATAAGTTAATGACACATTCAGTATACTATGCATTGTCCGTTTAAATAAATTTAATATTATAGTATCTGCTACTAGTATCTACTTATATATTATAGTGTATCAACTGGAAATTTTCCAAGCTGTTTATTAAACACCCTGTGTGTACTCGTCGGGCTAAGAAAGATAGGCGTACATATGTACTTAAACAGTATTGGAAGAAGCGACACAGTTTGTTTGTCACTGTCAGCTCGAAGACACAGAAGACGGAAGAAGAAGAGCACAGGAAGCGAGTGGGCGGACAAGTGGAGTAAATCTACGGCTCGTTTAAGATGGAAACATTCTCGAGACAAGTAAATTCATTGTTCGTCGAAAAACGTTTCCGGATACGAAAGGGGCGTGAAAGATGCAGGCGTAATTATCAACTTGTCGATATCGTTATCATTCATTCGTTTCCTCTTTTCTTTATTCACATTTCATAATCACGTCAAATCATAATCGTCACTTATAATTAAATCAAAATCATCATTTATAATCAACTCGAATCATAATCAGCATATATGATTAAAATTATAATTGTTTAAAGTAAAATCACTTACAGTAATATACCAAAATTATATTCATTTTTTCAAGTTTCATTCGTTCTTTAATTTTGCAATTTTAGATAAAGTCTCATATTGACTAACTACCACGTGATGCAACATTTTTGATATTTTATATAAATAATGATATTACAGATTTAAATAGCGTTAAGAAACATATATCGTGAAAATAATTAACGTATATTGTATTCAGTTGAGGAAAGCATTCACAATTAACGTAAAATTTCACGTAATATAGTGAATGTTACAGAAATTAAGTTAACAAGAACGCCATTAATATTAACGCGCGAAATTCAAATTCCCTAAATTGAATCTCTCTCTCAGTTCGTTTAAACATGTCTCTGGTAATATCATTTATAACAGTTTTTCGTTAAGATTTGCTACAAAATCGCGATGATTAATTGTGAATAGCCTCATTCTCATTTTTCAACAGAGAAACATAGAAATAAGTGGAATTATTGATACGGATGATTCTGTTAGCGCAATCATCATGGCCGATTGTTCCCCGTGACAGAAAGTCGTATTGATCGCATTCCTTTGAATCCTCGAATTCTGCCAACCGTACCGATTAAAACTCATCAGTGCTCTCGAATGTTCCATTCATCTAGTGCTATTTCCGTTGTTACCTGTTACACAACGGAACTCGACGGTTTTCAACGAAAGTATGGATAAAGGGACTTCAATCAATTTTTATTCAAACAATTGAACCGAAGTTCTCCGTCCACGACGGGATAAATCCAGTTACCGGAAACTTTGTCCAAACTTTCGCCAACGTCACTTGACTCGACTTCCGGTTAGCCGGTGTTGTTTTTACTCCTCGGAACAAGAGAAATTTTATAAATAAACCACCACGATATTTATTATAACAATTCTCTTATGAGGACTAATATTTAAAACTATTAAATTTAAAATTTAAAATCTGGAAAAAAATTTGCATTTTAAATTCGTAAGGAAATTGTTATAAGTTTGATTAGCAATTGTTATAACTTTTATTAATTTCATTAATTTTTTAACTCAACTAAATTTTAAATTTAATTTTTACATAAAAATTTTGTATTTTAAAATTTAAGATTAACTTAAAATTCAAAATTGAATTAGAAATTTTTAATTTGAAACTTAAAACTTCAAAATATATTGTGATATCAGTCTTTAGATTATAATATATTGTTTTAAATCATAATGTCAAATTGAACTGTAATATGAAAGAGGATTGATAAGAGAGGATTTTTGCTCCTTGAATAAATAAATTTCATAAAATATGTAATATTACTACTACTTGTACAATATGTTTTGGAGCGATTTTTATCGGACACTTGTATCGTTCACATTATTATAAACGCCATTAAACCATTTTATAAATCATTATACTCGATAGCAATGGAATGATGGGATATCTGTCCAGGGAACAATAACGACACAATGTGTCATTCGATATGCATCTGGATATTGTATAGCACAGTGATTTATATTCGACTGGTCGAAAGAAATTTATTTTGAACGCCTATTTACGGCAAATTGTATGACCGTTTATTTATGTAGCAAGCAAACTCGAATTTGATATGTCATTTAAGGTTGCTTTAAATTTTGCAATTTTGAACATTGAAGCAATCTAACATTTTTGGTGACAATTTGACAGGGCGAAAATAAAGCCGGACCCTAAACTCTACCAAATTTCTAATGACTATAAATATTTATAATTCAAAAATACTCAAGAATTTTTAAATTCAGAAATTTCGTAATTTGAAAATTCAGAAATTTTCAGAATACAACACAAATCGAAGAGTTTTCTGTAGTACTTGTTTCCCTTGATACTCAGTCCTGGTAATTGAAAATAAATATGAAACTAATGAAGTCTATAAAGTGTCCATTTTTTCCTGAGTGAGAGAAAACGTTTTTCATTTGGTTAGAATTAATTAAAGCATATACTATATGGCGGGACCAATTACGGTTGATTGCATCTGTAGCGGAATAATTGCGGAATATTTAGATAATAGAACATGGTCAACATTTCGAGGTACGTTGCTTCCGAGAAACACATTTTCATTAAACAGTTATCGAATTAAAAACAATATTAAATATAATAAATACGATAATAAAATTTCCGTAGTAGTCAACCATTTTGTATTAAAAATATTATTACAGTACCATCGTTTATAAGTACCATTTTGCAATATTTTTATATCATGAAATCTTTTAATATTTTTTTTATTTCATATCAAATAACGATATATAAAAGTCTGACAGGATTTGATGACAGAAAAGTGTCATAAAATACCATATATGGAATATCAATTTGCAGCTCAAGAGCTAATAAAAGTGCGCATATAAATGCTTCATCGATATTCTCAATACAAACTGACGGATTTTCAATTGTATCGAACAATAACATTCTAGTAGAAAAAAAGAACATATAAAGCCTCACAATTTCATGACATAAAAGTATCACAAAATGTGCCTCACGATACGTCAATTTAAAGTTTAAAGCTTAAGGAAAATGCCTGTATTAGAGTTTTATAACTAATTATAATATGAAATGTCTAACTGCGCGTTAAAGCATGCTACGGCCAATTCACATCTGAGCGGTGCATTAGTGAACATTGCGGCGACAGGCAGCCATTTTGTATTAAGTTCGCCGGATCATTTACATAGTTCATGAAACTTAAAGGTTTAAATTGATACACCGCACATCAGTATTCGAGGATACGAGCCGGAAGTGGATCCGAATTAACTTGATCGATTTAATCATAATCCCTCTGTTTTCTTGTGTTTCGCTGATTAAACATTGCAATAAAGATTAAATCACAATTCAGAGGCAACGCGACTTCACAGGCAGCCGGTCCCGTTTACCTTGCGGATGCGATGGCAAACTCAGACTGTGGTTTCTGCCAATACCTCGCAAATACTCGAGCAAATATACACTTTTTATTCAACGTGTAAACCGTTGCGACGATTCCCTTGGCTTTCGGTTAGTTGATACTGCACGGACCAAAGGAAAATCCGCCCAACGTTCGAACACTGTCGCTTCCACATATATTTATTCAGTCTTTTCACAAATTCCCCTAGATGTGCTTACCGTGCGATCCCCTTTCGACCGTTTCTCGTTATGACTGTCTTTTCGATGCTTATTAAACCGATTGTATAGAACTGCCCGTTGCATTCGCTTCAAAGATAATTTCACCGGTTTTATACTCGTTAGATGAGGAACGATGAGTATGTAGTATCAAAGAACGTTTGAAAGGGGTAATTTATAGGTTAGGTCCTCGAGTACATTGAACTAAATTAGTAGTTATTTGTTAAAAAATACTGGACATGATAGGAATGATGTTGAAGTGGAATTCGATTTAGATGTAGAAAAATGGCGACGAAAATACAGAAAGTTGCTAAATAATTTTTTGTAGGAGAAAGTAAAAGACAGCTAAAAAATTGACAAATTTCCCTAGGGACATATTGCTGAACGTCTAATTTCTCACAGAAAATGGCGACGTAAAGAGTCCTTGAAAATTATGAAGAAGTTCGTATCTAGGGAATATATTACTGAGTAGTGAATTTATTAAGAATGTACTGAATATACACAGCAGCTCGAATGGGAAGAAGAAATTTGTGTTTCACTGAGCGACAATCAAATGCCAAAATTAAAACTCATCAATTCGTGAAGTGGCCCGGCAAATTCGATTGATAGAGATTTAATTAAAACGCATTCATTCGATGTTTACCGTAGTTGAACCGCATGGAACGTTCCAGTACCATCACGAATGTAGATACATGCCTTTATAACGTATCTATTCGAGTGTGACGATATGCATACCGATACTTCCATCTATTACCGATAGAAGTAGAAATATTTCGCGACCATGTATCGTACGAAGTATCGAGCATGGTGGTTTGTCGCCATTTTCCCTAGGGACACTCAGAAAAAGACCGAACACGGCAGATTTCTCTAGGGAGTACAGCAGTACAGAAAGACTACACAACTCGCATGCAAATGTTTATTATGTCGGTGTTTTCCCTAGTAAATACACCTCTAGGGAAAATAAAAGAGGTGAAAAACGCCTAGTTATAATGATGCAAAATTACTATCAATCCTAGCTTAAATGGTGTTATTTTTCAAATGTAACTATGTTTTTCTAGGAAACTCCAAAAAGTCTAGTGTATTCTAGTGTATTCTCTACGAACAAAATATAAAAATTGCATAAAGTTAAATAAGTAGTATTTCACGAGAAGACTATCTAGACTTCCTCCTCAAACACTGAAACCTGAAAATTTCGTAACGGCAGAATACTAAAACGTTAATCAATTATTTAGTAGTTCGTACAGTTGTTAATATAGCTTTGAAAGTGTATCGCTACACGTAAAGTTATAAACCGTCAAAGCTGAAGAGGGATTAGTGCGATGGCGCCCAACAGTCTTAGGATGTAACCGTGGTTCGTAGTAGTGGAAGGGCAATCCTAAGTACGAGACCGAACTTGGCTAGGGGTTTGTCCTGGGAAATATGTGATCCTTGTCGGGTTCACATGCTGGAACAGGACAGAATTGTGCGGTGAGGTCATCGCCAGGAACACCACTGCCTTGTTCAAACTCAAACTATGGTCCCTCTAAATCGCTTGCACGTTCAACGCTGTACTTTGCTTCCCTCCTCTCACTTTTACTACTTCTACCACAGGGATTCTCCATTTTTTCTAATTTTTGAGCCTGCGTACTCCATGTTGTATTCCCTCTAATTTACGACCGGCAAAATCGGGTTAGGTTAGGTGCTACGGGTTTGTAATGTCCCTGGATAACAAGCTGTTTTCCTAACCTCTTAATATTTTGCAATAGTTCAGGTTATGTTAGGTCGTTACGATAATTTATATTTCATTTAAGCCAACTTATTTTCACTTTCTACATTTTATTAAACTTGACCTTTATTTTAAGTTAGGTTTGTTCAGTTTAACCTAGTTAAGTCACGTAGTGTTATATCTAGTTTGAACTACTTAAGTTGGGTTATGTCTGGTTTTAATTAAGTCTAGCTTATACGAGTTAAGTCACATAGCGTTATATCTAGCTAAAATTTTCAGCTTATGTTGGATTATGTCTGGTTTGAATTAATGAACTCGTTAGGTTATGTCTAGTTTGAATCAGTTAAATCATATTAGGTTAAATCTAGTTTAAATTTGTAAATCAGGTAGCGTTATATCTAATGTGAACTACTTATCTTATGATGGGTTACATCTAGTTTAAATTAGTGAAGTCATGTTAGGTTATGTCGGGTAACTAGTTAGGTTATGTTTAATTTTAATCAGTTTTGTCTCGTGTAAGCTATTTATACCGAATCAGATCTAGGTTAGATTCTTGATACATTGTCGATTTGAATTCAATTTCAAACTTCTCTATTTAGGTTAGAAAATAGTCGTGTTTTCCCGCTGAAGTTGCAATTATATCCTCGTTCGTTCGAGGGGCAAAATGACCCCGGTCGTTTCTCGTAACTTGCCGTTCGGCACGCAATTTGTTTAACTTTTTCCGTAACCGATGTTTTACACGCGTTCTAACCTCCTCCGCGAAACCTAACCAGCGACTACTACCACTTTTTCCACTTCTTAGACGAAAATTACAGTTTCCACGGAGTTTCGTCGTTAAGTACAGCCTGCACATCCGTGTTATAATGTTGGGTCGTCGGTGTCCCTACGCGAAAGCTACGGTAATACGTTTTCCATTACTACTGGGCCGAGCCTCGTGAAATGCTCGATTTAATTCTGACCCGTACAAGTGGAACGAACAGAACAAAGGAATCAATTAATCTTTTAATCCGACGCTTCAATTATTGCCGGCGTCACTTTAATGGTATTCGGAATTTTTCTTCCTACCTACGTTTCTTTCCCTTCCCTTATTGGATCTAATTAACCCCGAAAAGAGCTCAGCAGTTTCAATCGCGACATAAACTTGCTACGGTGTCTCGACTGAAGTTAGGTACCGACATTTCTCAGGAAAAGATTTTAGAAAAAAACTAACCTCAACTCTGTAAATAATCTCAAATTACATCGAAATAAACTGAAATTATATTTCACCTGTGCCTGTCTTAATTTTTGTAATAACCTAACCTAATTGTACTTAATCTTGAGTTAATTCAACCTAACCTAACTTTTCTTAATTTCGACAGAATCCAACCTAACCTAACTTCACTTAATCCGGACTTAATGCAACCTAACCTAACTGCATTTAATCAGAACTTAATGCAACCTAATTTAACTTAAACTGTACGTAATGTAATTCTATTGAAGTAGAAATGCAAGCATTAAGTACATGAGTTACATAACAGTTTCATGTAATTCAATCGACTTTAGCATAAATTAGATCTAACCTGACCTCAACTAAATTCACTTAAACTAGATCTGATCTATCCTGATCTAAATTAATTTAAACTAGACCTAAGCAATCCTAATCTAACTTAAACTAAAACTTAACTTAAATTAAACAATAGTCAATTTACTAGAAATCTAATGTAACTTAACTTAAAATGGACCTAGCATACCCTAATCTAACTTAACTGACACTAGACCTCGCCTAATCTAACCTAGCTCAACTTAAACTAGATTTAACCTAAACTCAGCCTTATCAAACCTAACATAACTTAATTTAAACTACACCTTACTTAACCCAATCTAACTTAATTTAAACTAGATCTTACTTAATTTGATCTAATTTAATTTAAACTAGACCTCACATAACTCAGTCTAACTTAATTTAAACTAGATCTTACTTAATCTAATCTAACTTAATTTAAACTAGACCTCGCTCAACCTAATCTAACTTAATTTAAACTAGGTCTTACTCAACCTAATCTAACTTAATATAAACTAAATCTTACTGGACCTAATCTAACTTAATTTAAACTAGACCTCACTTAACCTAATCTAACTTAATTTAAACTAGACCTCACTTAACCTAATCTAACATAACTCAAACTACGCCTAACTAAACTCATACTAAAACCCAACCTACTTGACTTTAATAAACCCACTAACCTACAACACGCATACCAAATCATACCGTTAAATTTGATAGTACAAAAGTAAAATAGTCAATTTAAATAATCCCAGTACCAACCTAATGTAACCTAACCTAACTTAACTTGATCTACTCCTATCTCCTTGAAGAGCCGAAAAAAGATCAATACTTTCACACACGTCACTTACACCTCACTTTCCATATTTTCTTCAGCTATTATTAAGTTTATATCCTTCGTTGCTGCGGCGAATATCAAAAGTACCCACACGTAGACTTTGAAGCGGGCAATTTACTCTTTCGTACCGAAGATTTCATACCGGAAGCTGGTGGTGATACGGTGAACAGGGCCGTAACGTGGCGGAAAGAGCCAGCAAACCGCCGAAAAGTCACTTAGCTACAATGGCGCACTCGATCCGAGTTAAACGGTCGTTTATGGCCGACGAGACAGCGGATTAGCGGTTAGGTAATTGTGGAACGGGCACCGACGGACGTGCGGACAGAAGTGAAGCCAGTTTTCGGCCGGTATCCAGGAACCTGGTTATCGCAGGTAGAAACGATGGCCTGGTAAGCCAACCGTGATGCTTCGACCTATTTAGATCAGGAAATATAATGACAAGAGACGGCTGGAGGAAGCCATTTGCAATTTCGTTGCTGGAAATAACGTTCAATGAAGGAAGAAAAGAAAATCGATATGCAAACTCCTCTATGGTTATGATGGACGTAATGATAGTTTTAGGAATTAACCTAACTACGTTGCTCAATGAGGTGCGAAGTCCCTGCATCGTTGGGAACTGAGATGGCACTTGGCTCTTATTGACTCTAGTCCAGATCACATACTTAAAGGGTGGTGATGAACACGTGGATGGATAATTTTCGAATTTGTTCTTTCAATTTCTTCAGTTTTTAAACTGGCAGTGAACAAATATTTTTTATCCTCGAATTGAAGAATTTGCAAACTAACAAGAGGAGGTTTTCAAATTTCTTAATTTTTCTGGATTTTACAGCCACAAATTTGCAAATTCAAATTTTCAAGTACTTAAATCCCGAAATCTATAAATTCTCAAATTTTGAAATATTGAAACTCCAAAGTTTTCAAATCCGTAATACCCCAGATTGCAAATTGTCAAATTACTAATTTTATATTTCCCACATCCTCAATTCTCAAAATTTTCAAATACGAAAACCTTGATTTCAAATTCCCCAATCCCCAGATTGTCAAATTCTAAAGTCCCCAAATTATCAAATTCCCAAATCCTCAATTCCCTCACTTTAACATTCTAAACTCTTAAATTTCCAAATCCTTAAATCTCTAAATTCCCTAGATTTCAAATTCCCCAATTCCCAGATTGCCAAATTCCCAAATCTTCAAGTCTCTTACTCTAAAATTCTAAAGTCTCAAATTTCCAAATCTTTAAACCCCCAAATTTCCCAAATTTAAAATTCCTAAATCCCCAAATCCCTAAATCCCTAAATCCCCAAATTTCCAGATTCGCAAATCCCCAAGTTTCCTATTTCTCAAATTCTCAAATCCCTAAATCTCCAAATTCTCAAATACCAAAATTCCTAAATTCCCAAAGGCCCTAAATTCCCCATATTCCAACATCGAAAATCCCTATATTCCTCACACTCCATCATCCTAAATCACCAAATCTCAAAATACCTAAATTCCCAAATCCCAACTTCTCCATCTCCTAAATTTCCAAATCCAAAAATCTCCATATCTAAACTTTCCCCAGAAAAAGCTATACCTGATCTCAACTATGCAATCACATACCTCCCATTACCCTGCCATCTTCTCAACTCCCAACAGTACTCGCTCCTACCATTCCTATTTTCCATGCGTCCATAAACACACTCCCAGTGAACCCGCTACCATAATGTTCTCCACGGTTTTGCGAATACATGCAACCCCATCGTATAATAATTTTCGAGCCCCGTAAAAAGGAGCACGTTTCAAGCCGTGTTAACTGTCCCGATACACGAGCACGTCCCCGTTTAACCAGAATTACCGTTAGCCAAACTTCGTCCTGGTTTTTACATCCGGCCCTCTTTTTTCCCGCCGTTAATCCGCGCGCTTACGGGGCAAAACCGGGCGCGGAGCGGCGCAACATCGACCCGGCAAATTTAATTAATTCTGATAATTGAGAAGTTTATCAAGTCGGGATCGGCCGGGTGGATCCGTGGTCGGCGCACAGGAGAGGGGCAGACGAAGGGGATAGTCGGGACAGAGGTTTGCTAATTTGTCGACAGTTTTGCGTCCGCAAGCTCTGTCCTGGCTTTTAGAAATGAAAACGAGGCCGAGGTTTCAGCGTTATGCTCGCGTCCGCCAACCGACGGGGTTTTGGTTTTAATTAAATCATAATGTAGTTTGTCGCTTGTGCACGCGTGTATCTGTGCATACGCCTCAAAGCTTCCGATCTAACCTTCACTGCGTCCGTTTCCCCATTTCGCACCCTGCGGTCTCCTTTTGTCAGCCGATACAAAAGTGATTTTTATTTCGACTTACATTTTCATGACTGCATTTTTTCGATCACCTCTTTACGCCGCCATTTTTGTCAGACATAATATGGCTGATACCTCTGTTACTATACCCTTGTAATATTGCATATTTATACTAATTTTTATGATGGGAAGGTATCTTATGAAAGTCCTATAATTTTATTCAAGTTTAGTCATTAATAGATAGCGATTACGTTAGGTTATGAATTCTAGTTAAGTTACTGTATCATCTTTGTAATATTACATTTTTGTAGTAATTGCAGTGCTGGAAAGACATCCATGAAAATCGAGTCTTTTTATAATTTTATTCAAGTTTAGTCATAAGTAGATCGTGGTTACGGTGGGTTATGAGAAGGTCCTAGTTAGGTTACGGATTACGAAGGGAACATATCTAGGTTACAATTGTATTATGAGTAGGAACGACTGTAGGTTATGGTCAGATCAAGATTAGGTTCAAATACTCTGAGGAATGTAAATCTGACCTAATTCACCTAGCTCTGAACAGGCTTAACGTGATTAAATTATATGATAATCAAAATTTTAACCTCAAAATTTTGTTTAAACCCAATCTAATTAGTCTGGATGTAAATACCAAAATTACAAACAAAGTTATACTTGTAACCTCATTTTTTAACGGAAGTAAATCTTGAAATCGTTCAAACACATCACGTGACACCCCTTTCGACCGCCATTTAATGTCACCCACTTTTTCCTTTTCAGTATTTTAGAATAAAAATCTGGTCCAGTTCTATGGATCACCTTACAATTTTGAAGGATAAGAATATTTATAAATAAGACGGTTTAACGACGATCCAACGGGAGCCTCTCCAGTTTCGACAAATGAAATTCAAACAATTCAGAAAAGTATTCCGCATTAATTCAAACTCTCAGCAACTGTGCAATTTAAATTGCCGCCATAGATTACGCATCGTGACGTTATCCACGAAATAATATGCTTCCAGCACCTTTCATCGTATCCCTCTAAACAGTATGCTGCAGCAAACTGCTGCTGCTGGCGCTTCTGTGTTTGATTTAATTTGCCCTACGGTCTTCCATCGTTCAACATCGCCCGGAATTAAAGCAGTCTGATTTAATAATTTATTACCGTTACGCGGGGCCCTGCTCCTTCTCGTTACACGGTTTCGTCTTAAAGCCTTCATACGTTCTAGATTTCATGCTTTGCCAGACCATGCTTCGAATTCCATTTCAAATTTAACGATACCTTCGAATAGGTTAGATTATAGGTGGTTACTGTTAGGTCATAAATTCATAGTTAACAATTTATTCTAAAAAAAATTTGGTCATGGTTGAATGTCGTCAGATTAAAGTTAGGTGTATTAAGATTAGCTACATCCAAGTTAGGTTAGACCGAGATTAGGCATGGTTAGAGTATGACTACGGTTAAGGTTAGGTTATGTGAAGATCTCTTAAGCTCTTAAGATAAAATCAACCTAAGAGAAATTCATAAACAACAATTTATTCTTCTTTGAAAATTAAAAAATTAATTATTATACCATGGTTAGACTATGGTTAAGTCATGATTATATTATACATATGTAGTTAGGTTAGGTTATAGAATCGTTCCAGATTTTGAACAACATATCTGAAATAAAACTCAGCTACGTATTATCACTTATCCTCCCAAAAAATAGGTTATGATTATACATGTCTTATTACTTGTTAGTGCAAATACCAAAAGAAGTCCTACAACATACCACTTACTTTCACCAATACACAACTTAATACATAATTTAAAAACTGAAGAACAACAAAAATCATGAAACATCAGAAGTCCACAATGAACTAAACAGAGTAGATACCAAAGTCCCAAAGCCACTAATTGAAATGACAAATAGGACCGTCTCCAATGTGACAACTAGGAGAATCAACGTTTGACATCTATCTCGTCTAGTCGGAAAATTACGACGCCAGTTGCGAGCAGGTCAAGACTCTCGCGGGCTCGCGATAAAATACTGCGTTCATTAATTAATTCGCCGGTGATATATCGCGGCGATACGTCGCGCTTGGAAGTTGGCCCAAATCTCGCGACAGTTTTGTTAATGGACACCGTTCCCTGGCGTGGCTGTTGCCGTATTCGCGGATCCATTAAACAGCTCGCGGAGCATCGCGGGAATTAAATGAAAAGAATACGCTGTCTTGCGCGTTTGGCCCGCCTGGGACGCCGATGTACTCGTAACGATTATGAAAACGACGCGAACTCGGCGAATGAGAGAGGAAAAAAAAAGGACAGGGTAGAATCATCAGCGACTGCTGATGACGGGGATGAAGGTGATTAGGGAAATTGATGATGGAGGTTTCTGTATGTGGGTGCTGTTCATGAGCTTTCCAATTTATTGGGACGTGCCATTTTGTGACGCTCTTTAGCTACGTCCCGAAGGAAATACAATATGAGGCACTGGGTGAAACTTCAGAAGCAAACGAACTGATATCGAAGAACAAATTAAAAAGTAATAATTTATTTTATGATTTAGTTCCATGACGCCATATGTAGACGCGTTTGCGTCACCCATTTTGTTACTGAAAAGTCTTATTCCTTTACTTAACAAATAATTTTACTTATATTACAGTTATATTACACAAAGAATAGAAAGGATTTGTAATGAAAGATGAACCTAACCTAAACTTTTGAAAGTCCCACGCTTTTTTAAACTATATGAAGACTGTTTCGTACTGATATTTTATTCAACAGAAATTTTTATGACGATCTTGTCATATAAAGATCGACAAAATTCTCGTTGGCGCAAACTTGCTGAAACGTGCAAAGCACGACAGGTGTTTCAGGTGTGCACGGAATCTGCCAGAATCTGTCTGAAAACTTAGAAAAGCTGGTCGGAGAACGGGCTGCCTTAAAGTGGGATAAAAAGTACATGAAACCGTAGCCCCTGGCGGAGAAAGAGTTTTCAGGATATTTTCGTTGCATGTGAATCACCGCAGGAATAAGGAATGAACGTTTCCGACGAGATCAATTATTAAGGGAAGCTCAATTTTTGCCAATAACCTTCCGCTCGCTAAAATTTCGTGGATCAGACTGTTCGACAAATTTTGTAAAAATTGTTCGTTGAATTCTTCATTCTCCTGTGATTACTTTTGTTATTTTTCTGGATTTATGCTTAACATAATAGATAAATATAAGTCGACACGCTTTGAATGGGATATTTTTACATGTTTTGGAGATTGGGATTGGACTTGTTAAAAGGTTAATACAATCTCGTATGTGCACCTCTTATAATTTTATAAATGAATATTAACCCGTCTAAAAAATTCAAGATATTTGTCGAACCCCTTCAATCTATTTTTAAAGTTGTACAGATAAAAATTTTTAAGTAGAGAATAGTGTGAATCGACTATGCAGACACCGAACCGACTATGCACAAACTTTCGAACGTACATTTGCACAGATTGTTGAAATCTGGGTCACAATCTGTTATAAGGTTAATACAATCTCATATGTGGACATAAACTCTATCTTCAAAGTTTGAGAAATTCGAGTTTTAAAGAAACATTGCGAACCATACAAAAACCAAACCGACTATATAAACCTTCAAACGTTTCAGAGATCTGGATTAAACCGTTAAAGAGTTAATACAATTTTCAATTCAAACAATACTGAAAAGAAAAAATTGTTCCCATGCTAAACGGGAACACAAAGCATTCTGCAATTGAAAGACACCGCCTTTACTGTTCCAACATTTATCCAAACATCCTTCAAACTCTTATACCAAGCCAGTATTTCTTGCAAGCTCTCTAAACATTCACGACATCCTACTGAGTTCCAACGTTTATCTGCCATACCTGCGCGATCATCAAACACGAAACGTCAACATTGGCGTGCAGTAAACAGTAAGAGGAACAAACTACGATCGACATTTGCTTTTCTTGTCGGAATATTTTCTTCAGATGGTTGGAAAAATTGAACGTACTTCAGCATAGCAGGAACGTCGGAGGACATGAAGTTACTATGAACATTTTATGCTAGCCCGTCGCTTTGGTGCAGCTAGGTCTGTGCTGGATTTAAATTAGAACTAGGTTAAATAGAACTTGAAATGTTTAAATCTGAGAGCTTGGAAGGTATGTATGAACGTATATGTTGAAATACAGAGTCAAAGTCTTAAGAAGCTTCAAAGTCGGAATCTGAAAAAATCTCAAAGTCCAACAGTTTATAGTTCAACATAGCAAAGCTATAAAGTCTAAAGTCCTAAAATTTAAGAGTCGAAATATTCGTAAACGTCAGACCAAAGTGTGAAAAGTCACAAAGTTAGAACCCAACTTGTGGTTCACCCAGTAGATTGTTCAAAGAGGTCCTCCAGCTCGTCAGTTGTCCGACGATCGATCGGCTCGATCGATGCACGAAGTTTGAGGTTATAGAATTCCTTCGCAATGCGTAAAAGGAAAACTCCGAGATCGGAGGCGTCGACCAGAGGACGAAAGCAAATCAACGAGGATTCCTGGCGTGCCGCGTTAGAGGCAGTCTCGATTAACGAGGACAAATGGTGCTGTATGGTGACGATGATAGTGGAGACGATCGAGGACCACGCGAAGTGCGTGTCGATTTTCAACACAGCTGCCGAAGACGGTAAACGCAAGGCCATTTACTGTCTGACCTATCAGAAAACCATAGAGGCTGTGAAAGTGTTGTCGAACCAGAGTCTGGACAAATGCCCAACTATTCAGGGCGTTTGTCATTACGCTAGCAAGATTCTGAATGAGGACAACGGTGTATTACCTAGCTGGCTGATGGCACGGGTCATCAAGTACTTGATATGCCGAGCCAAAGAAGAGAACATCGGTGTAGTGAAAAAGTTGGCTGATCTGGAGCGTGAAATAGATGAAGAGTACGAGATCATGCAGACTGTGGCTGATTGGGGTAAGCGTGATATGGAGGATATCGTTGACCCAGACTTTCCGGACTTTGTTTATATGTCGGACTTGTTTGCATATCGATCGCGACATCACTCAGAGAGAGATAAATTGTAAAAACGTAACATAACTTAACCTAGTTCAGATCTGAATGAATTACGATTACATATACACTAAAAATAACCTAGCTTCATACTACTTAACCCTTCCTATAAATACAACGTAATATGATCTAACCTAATTCAAACATAACCCTTAATTTGAGTAGAAAGGAGAAAATAAATAAATGTAATTTATATTACAAAAACACATAGAATATTTGTCCTATTTTGTGACTAACATTTATCCTAACTTTACCTAACCTGTACAACATATAAGGTAATTCAAAGTAACCTACACAACATACAAGCTAATTTAAACTAACCTATACACCATTTAAGTTAATCTAACATAACCTATATGACATATGAACTAATCTAACCTAACCTATACACCATTTAAGTTAATCTAACCTAACCTACACACCATATGAGCTGATTTAACATCACCTTTGCAACATATAAACTAATCAAACTGAACTTAATAAAGACTTCAACTGAAATAAACAGATCTTGAACGATAAATAATATCTTTCACTATTGTACACAACATAACCTAATCTAACATAATTTGACCCAACCTAATTTAATTTAAACAAGCTTACAATAAATGGATTTTATTACGCAAATCCATATGCATTTTCAAATCCACAATGTACATAAAATGTTTGCAACAGGACAACCGAAATCAAGAGGATTTGATCCAGAAGTGTTCAACAGGAAAGCAAACACGAGGCTGAGGAAACGCAACGAGGAATGGCGTGACGCCGTGTATGTGGATGATAGTCCCATAAACGGGCCAAATTTGTACGTGCTTTTGACGGGTTTCCACGATCCAGATATACCTGAAAAGTTAATGGAAGCCGGAGTACCATTGTTCTGCGTTACCAGGATCAAAAGACCCAAAGAACAACTGGATCGGAATGTAGGGGACGGAGCAATCGAACCTTTCGTGGCGAAAAAATTGCATTTTTCTATACCGTATGAAGTCGAAAAAATTGATCTGCTGAAATTCTGGACGACGATCGAGAAACGATGGATGGATCCTCAGAATCATCCTGGACTCTGTGACATCGCACTCCTCACGTTCTGTCCACCAGATTTGCCAATGTGCGATGACGACTGCGAGACCGTGAAAAGGATCGTGTACGACGCCCTGTCGCATTTCGTGTACGACGTTTACGATCTTAACCGACAGCATACTAACTACCTGAAGAGTATGAGGGTGAACACGAACATCATCGAAGTTATCGAGGACAAAGTGGATACGAAGGTCTACGAAGAATTCTTAGACGAGATACCCGAGGAATGCGTTACGGTACCACTGATATTATTCGCGATGCTGAAGCAAGTTCAGATACAGGACGAAAATGATATTGACGAAAGAGGAGATGCTGAGGAACAAACACCATCGTCGAATGACAAATCCGTCCCCCAATCTCCTTTGCTTCCCACCGACTTTGTCCGACAAAAATTAAATGCTCTTAATCTCGAATTCGATTTAAACGAGGAGCAACTCAGGGACGGCGAGCAACACCCAAACGACATCGAATTAATCCAAGGAGACCCTTTAAGTGAAGTAATACGCTTCCTCCGTGGCTCCACGACCACGACCAACCTGATGGACGACATTTCACCCATCTTCTTGCACCCGAGCATCGGAATTTTTCATTCGTATCCGGAAATTCCTGAACAGAAACGCGCAGAGTACTCTCGCCACATAAACGAAGCGAGAGCTTACTTCAACGCTAGAATCAGCGACGAAGAGGTCAAACACTACTTGCATATTGTGGTGCTCGACAGAATGATATTCGAACCATACAGACCCGAAAGAACTTCGTCGGAGAAGGAGATAGATCTACAATCTTCGACGACTTCGTTGAAACGCAGTAAGTCTCTTGAGTTAACCTCGAAATCTAAGAGCGGGATTCGTTTCTACAGCGACGGGAACATCGACTACGGCAAGGTCGTGCCGGCGTTCGTCAATTGTGCTCCTCTGTTCGCTATAATCGACCCTAGGGAATTACTATCGCCGGGGTATTTAAAGAAACGCGTATTCGCGAAGAGAAGAGGTTGGAGCCTGGAGGTGTACAACGAAGTCGAGGCGCTCTCGAGGCCCATTTTTCTGCAACTTCTTTACGAGTGTCTCCAGACGTTCGATCAACTTGAGTCGAGGTACTTCGAGCCGACGGATTCGTTGTTGCTGTATTTCGGTTGCAAGAGGATAGTTAATGGAGTGCACCAGGAGCAAGGGATAAACAGCATTCGAACGCCAGTTTGCCTCCATGACTTTACCAAGTACGTGGTACCTGAAGAAGAGGAGTGGATACGTCGAGAGGAAGCGCGGCACATAGTGCAGACGACCGAGTCGATCGAAAGATTGATGAGGATAAGTTCCGAGATGTACGACGGGGCGTTACTGTTCCGCGACGAGGACTTCATTTTGCCTGGATCATTGAAGGCTAAGGATCTTGAGAAACGGCAGGATTTCCGGCAACAAAAACTGTCTTTGGCAATACCTGATAACGGTGAGTCGAAAGAGTATTGATGTACCTGGCGAATCTGCTAAATTACTTTATTTAGATTTCAGGGAACAGTGTGACAGGGTGTATGCATTTGCTACCAGACTACTGTGCTGGTGTATCACTATTCTACTACCCCGTTATTCTATTATTTCAGTATTTTACTGTGTTACTATAATACCATAATATGACTATTACTATAATACTATTACTATAATTAATACTATTATTACTGTTACTATAATTATACTGTATTACTATAATACTACTATTTCGTCATTTTTCTATTCGGCTACGCTAGTGCAGTACTATACTTTTTTTACTAATATTCTACTATTGCACTATTTCAGAAATCCATTAATCCACTATCCACCTAATCCACTATTCAACTATCCTACTATTCTAGTTGTCCACTATTCTGCTATTCCTCGATTCTACTATTAGACTATCACGCTATCCCACTATCTTACTATTCCACTATTTCACTATTCCACTATTCCACAATTCCACTATTCCACTATTCCAGTATTCCACTATTCTACTATTCTACTATTCTACTATTCTAATATTCTATTCTACTACTAATCTACCATTCAACTATTCTACTAATCTACTATACCAGTATACTGCTGCACTACTATTATTATGGTACTTCGCTTTATTGTGATACTACTATTTTAGTATTTCATTACATTACTGTAATTGTATAACCATATTACTGTTGCACTATACCACTGTTTCATTATATTACTGTAATTGTATAACCATATTACTGTTGCACTATACCACTGTTTCATTATATTACTGTAACTGTATAACTATATTACTGTAGCATTATTACACTATTTCACTGTACTACCATATTACTGTACTACTATACTACTATACTACTATACTACTATAATGCTATACTACTATACTACTATGCTACTATGCTACTATGCTACTATGCTATTATAATATTATACTATTATACTACTATACTACTATACTACTATACTATTATACTACTATACTATTATACTATTATACTATTATACTATTATACTATTATACTATTATACTACTATACTACTATACTACTATACTACTATACTACTATACTACTATACTACTATACTGCTATACTACTATACTACTATACTACTATACTACTATGTTACTATTCTATTATACTACTATGCTACTATACTGCTGCACTACTATATTAATGTCCTACTATTCCACATTTCTACTATACTACAACACTACTATTCTACTGTACTAATGCTACCAAACTGTTGTATTACGTTGTTACTTTTCAATTGAAATTTTAAGGGTAGACTCGCTAGACTACATGAATTTGCGGTATAAATTTTGGTAGCGGTTTGACGACATGTACCTGTGGTTATCGACGTCCATCGTCGAATCAATAAAAAACCATGTTTTGGTATCGTTTTCCGTAATTTTTGACACGTAGAATCGACTGAAACGTTAAAAGCTCCATAACTCACCGTTGACGTCAATATTTGGTTGTCATTGACGTCTGTCGTGAAATCAACAATAACCGTATTTAGTATCGTTTTCGATAGTTTCAGACACGTTTAATCGTTTTGAACGACTTTAAAATCTCATTCTTGTTCCACCTATATGTCTACTGTAGGTACTCGAAATTTGAAATATACATTCGAATTCGCGTGAGGCATCTGGTCTGTAGACCCACTGGTGTATCATCGCATCATAATCACAAAGATCATCAATATCAGTATCAGAGTATCTGACAAAACTAGGTGTAACCATAACCTCAAACGTTAAAAACATCTTCCTATTGAACATGATTTGCACCTGGAAGAAACACAAACTGTAATGGGATATATGTTTACTGTGCTATACCTTCATATGTATATTCTATATTAATGCTACGTATAGTAAGTATACATAAAGCTACTACTATGCTACAAACAGTACATTCTTGTTCTACCTATACGTTTAGAGTAGGTACTCGAAACAAATACACATTCCAATTCGCGTGAAGTACCTGTTCTGTAGACCCACTAGTAAATATATTTTTTCTAATCTATTAAAATATGACAGAAACGGTGCATATTTTTAGACTATACACCCTGAAGTGCACATCATCTAACTCGTCATCATTGCGAATGTCGGACCCTACACTATATGTACAATATTGCAATAAAATAGTACAATATGTACTCAAAATTTGAAGTTCACATTCGATTTTGTGAGGCACCTGGTAGACTAGTGATCGCTATAACTATAGAAAGCGCATCATAAATCAAATACATTTCTTTTTTCTTTTGCACAGCCTCCTCTACGGTCGAGGAGTCGGTAGTAAGTTCAAAGAAGAAGAAGGAGAAGGAGAAGGAGAAGAAGGAGAAGGAGAAAAAGAAGAAGAAGAAGACAAAAACTAGCGAGAAACATAGCTCGGTGTCAACCGTACGGTTTTCTGTGGGTACGAAACAAAGCTCATCGATTGATGCGTTTGAAGAGAAATTTTATGAGTTCGAAGGCTACGATCTTGGCAATCTACGTGTTCAAATCACGACCACCAAGAAAACCTTTTATTCGGCCGATGGTACTTTGGTACAAGTGGAAATAGACGACTGGCTTTACAAGGAAAAAGATCTACGGATTACGGTTACTGTACATGATTACAGTTTACGATTGTTTCAGCGAATTAATAATGCCGCTCGTGAAAGCAGCAAGATGTTTCATTTAACGACTGAAGCTGGGATTATCCTCGCTTTCGAGAAATTCTTCCTACCACCTGGTTAGTGCTCCACCATTATTACTTTTTTAATCATTTAGAGAATTAATATTATTTTTGTTAAGTACACTATATTCTTGTGGTGAACAGTTTTATTCGCTTTCTAGAATTTAAATTAGACAGTGATATTTTCATGTGTAGATTCATTTAGGGGATTTGAGGTTATGTCGTGTGATTGCGTTTCTGTGTTTTGTAATTTGAAGACTATTCTATTTCTCGGCACCTTGGGAATGTACTTCTAGTATTCGCGGGGTTGATGGTTTCTACCAGAAGTTTTGAAATATTGAAGTTATACATGTTTGTGGACACAAAATTACAAAATTACAAAATTATAAAATTCCAAAATTCCAAAGTTTCAAAATCCAGGAACCTCAACATTCCAAAATCCCAATATCCCAAAACCTCAACATCCCCATATTCAAAAATCCCAGAACCTCGATGTTCCAGAATCCGAAAATCCGACAACCATAAATCCTAAAGTCCCAAAGTACCTAACATTTGAAATTCCAAATCCTCAAATTCTCAGAATGCTATAATTAATTAGACTAATTTAAAAATTCATGTATATTACATAAGAACGTAACATTGTATTATCTTCATACTGTTTAGACGAAGAGAGAAATTCTCATAAGCAGTATTGCCCGAACATGAACGTCCATTTTAAAGCATCATGGCCGACCGGACTGCTGATAGAACCAATCGCTGGTACCGAATCAAATAATCCATTTTATATTCGTCAGTCTTACGCCACGTCGAGAGGATACGGTACCATCAACGGCGTTCATGAAGTTTGTAGAAAGTTTCTGAGAAATGGCACCATTTTGAAATATCTCGACGATGGGCAAATTATCGTTCTTCGTCCTAATGGGGTCGTCGTAACTTGTACGGCCTTCGAGAAGCTCCGATTTGAAGAATCCGATGGCTATAATGATGATACCAACTTTCAAAGAGGTTGGTACAAACATTTTTGTCTGTTACACTTCTTTAAAGCGAAGAAAATAGGTTAGTTTTGCGAATATGTTTAGGTTAGGTTAATACATTTATTATATCACAAGGTTAGATATTTTCTAGAAGATAAGTTAGGTCATGTTTATTCTAAGATAGGTTATGTAATACATTTATTATAAGACAAGGTTAGATATTTTCTAGAAGATGAGTTAGGTTAGGTTGTATGTTTATTGTAAAAAAGGTTAGACTACGTTATATTTTTGCTATAAGTCAGATAAGCTTATATGTACATATATTTACTATAAGATAGGTTAGGTTATATGCTTGCTATATAGTAAGTTAGGTTATTTGTATTTACTATGACATAGGCTTATATGTTTGCTGTAAGATAAGTTAGGTTATGTTATATATTCACTGTAAGATAGGTTAGGTTATAATTAGTGCTTACTATAAGACAGATTAGGTTAGGTTATTTACTATAACACAAGTTTATATATTTACAGTAAGATAGGTTGGGTTATGTTATATGTTTACTGTAAGTTAAGTTAGGTTATGTTTATTGCAAGATAGGTTAGGTTGTATTATATATCTGCTATACGATAAATTAGGTTCTATAAAATAGATTTGATAATATGTTTCTTATACAAAAATTGGTTCGGGTAACATGTATATTGTAAGATAGGTTAGGTTGAGTATTAGTCCTCAACAAATTGAATCGCTATAAGAAAATTACTTCTCAAACTGAAAAGACCTTATTAAAAACGTGGATTGTAACTTTAAAGGTGACAGATCGAACAGGGGAGCGAAGCTTCTTAAAACTAAGAGAAAATCGGCGAGTTTGATGAAGTCTCAACTGGCTAAAGTAGTCGAAGAATCACCTACACGGTTACAACAGAAAGATTTCGTAAAATTCTCGAACAAGTTCTTAATTACAAACTGTGTGCTAAACACGACAAACATAAACTTCGAAAAAAATTGCTTAAGTAAAAACCAATCACAGCCACTCGATAATGTCCTGCCATATAATTTCCCATTATACCTGTATCACACTTCACTTAGAACCCTATAAATGCATAATTACGTTTAACACGTTCGATCCCAGAGTATCAAATGCATACGTATTCACCCATGTGAATTGTGTAATATGACACAGTTGGGTTTGAAAGTGTTAACTCGCACGAAAGTAAACGATTGGCGATGAAATGACGCATCTCATCGATGTTCAATAGTTCAATGTTTCTTGAGACGAGTTTTAGAGCTCTGAAATTGAGGATTTATCGAGTGGCTGTATCCATTGCGATACGTCAATTCTCCTGTCACCGTTTTCACCGATCGATCGAACATCATGTGTCCTCAGAATTCTGACACTGTCTTGTCAGTGCATGACACAACGGTCAAAGTGTTACGGTACACGGTGCTGGATCACGATGGTAGATGGTACGAGGTGGCCGACGACTTGGTCGTAAGCGAACACCATCGATTACTCGTGAGGACAGCGTCCGACTACGAGGTAGACGAGAAATTCACGCGTCGAGCTGACGGCACCAACATGTTGCTGAATTCTAATGGGGAATTGATTGTCGAATTCCCTGGTAACTTCTTGTCACTTTGTTTAACGCTACCTTTTTAAATTCTTTTTTAGTTAACGATGTCGTTTGAGACAGTTTTTTAACTCTTGACACAAGGACACTTATTTTTAGATTTTTTATTTCTCAAACTTAAATAATTTTAAGAGCTTTTACAATTTCTGAAATTTGAAGCATCTGGAATTTTTGTAATTTATTAAATTTCTAAATTTTGTAAAATTCCTAAAGTGTCTAGAAGTACACAAATTTTTCATATTAAAATACTTCGAGAATTTCTCAAATTTCTTAAGTTATGAAAATCTTTAAAGTATCAAAAAAAAATATAAAATTTCTCTTTACAAGATTTATAAAATTTAGAAGAATCATGAAAGTTACAAATAGTATCAAATTTATAAAAGTGATCAAATTTAGGAATATAATAAAATCTGTACAAATTATAAAATCCACAAAATCCACAAAACCCACAAAATCGACAAAATGCATAAAATCCACAAAATCCATTAAATTCATAAAATCCACAAAATCAACAAAATTCACAAAATCTACAAAATCCATAAATATCCATAAAGATCCATAAATTCCACATAATCCATGAAATCCACAAAATCCACAAAATCCACAAAATCCATAAAATCTACAAAATCCAGAAAATCCACAAAATCCACAAAATCCATAAAATCCATGAAATCCACAAAATCCACAAAATCCATAAAATCCGTGAAATCCACAAAATCTACAAAATCCACAAGAACCACAAAATCAACAAAATCCACCAAACCCACAAAATCCATAAAATCCACAAAATCCATAAATCCCACAAAATCAACAAGGTCCATAAGACCCAAAAAGTTAATCAAACATGTAGAATATATAAAATGTGTGAAATTTATCAAATTGACAGTGTTTATTCAATTTTTGTAACCGAACAAAATATGATTTCTAAATATTTACTCTTGATGGTGCAATATTATGCATCGATTCACGCCTGCACCGTGTAAAACGTTTTCTCGGAACGTATGCGAAAGCCAAGTTCATAAACTTTCATCCAAACTTTCCTCATCTCAACTATACTTTGTTTGGTCGTTGAATACACTTGCCACGAACATTCGAGAAACCAGTGACAAGCAAATTCTTCTCTGTCTTTTTCCCAAATTTCTTTGGTCGTTGATTTTCTTATCCCAATATTCTCAACAAAATTCAAAAGCAATTGACTTTATTTTAAAATAAGAATTGAAAAACAGATTTGAATAAAGAAGTAGGATTGAAAGAATTTCAATATGGCTGAAATGTATGATTAAATTATGCAAATTAATGTAGATTATAATTATTCAATTCATGAAGTTATAAACTAAACAACCTACTTTAGGTTAAGATTACTCAATTTATTGGATTACAAAAATTACCCAAGGTTATGGTAATTTTGTAGGTTATGACAGTTATCTGATTTACGTTATGACAAGATGCATGTATTTCACAGAAGACTGTAGAAGTAGATATTTTTAATAATGTACATGCACCATATCGCTACAAAGTTACAAAATTAATAATGTTTAGGATTTGTCGAACTTTCCCGATACACCCTATAAAATGAAATTATCAGTCATGCTAGGGTTGAAACATTTTACGGCTACATAAAAACGCGGTCTCTCGTGGGTGGAAGTTCCCTGGGTCAGAAAAGTTTGCTCCATTTTCGATAATGTCGATTTTAATACAACCGTGGGAGCCTTAAGTGCTTTTAAATTCATTACTTCTCGAAGTGGCTCGAGCGAGTTCTCGAAGAGCGGTTATTTGGTCGCTGATAATGTGCATTCCCTTTAAATTGTGGAAAGGAAAAAGAAAACACACAAATTTCTATGAAATTTATACGATTATATCCATTTTACCAATTACGGTATCTACTCATCTTATAATTGATATTATTACTTATCCACGAGAAAATTAATAAAGAGACAACTTATAATTGCTGAATTCTATGTGGTAATAATACCTACATGGATTTCAATGCTACATATTTTACTGTTCACAGTTCATAATGAAAATTTTTTTCGTACCCATTCAGTGGACTTGACTATAGTGTGGACCCTAAATGCACTGATTTAAAGGGACGTCACTAGAGTCTATAGGGCCCTGGGCAGGATTATGTTGCTAAGGATAGGACATGTATTGAATATATTTTTAGATTGTCAAATTGTTCATTTGAGGACTTCATATGTAAATATCTTGTAAACAATATTATCGATGAATATGAAATATACAAATTTTCCAGTTCCTAGACATGGAATGGTGTCCGAATACTAATACTTTCATTAATAATTAACAATAATTATACTCACTGTTGTAAACATTCTGTAACAATTATCAGAACTCTATAAAGCATGACTAAACCAAAATCCCAAAATCCCAAAATCGTAAGGTCCCAAAATGTCAAAATTCCTAAAATCCTAAGGTCCCAAAATTCCAAGGTCCCAAAATCCCAAGGTCCCAACATCCCAAAGTTCCAAAATTCCAAAGTCCCAAAATCCCAAAGTCCCAAAATCCCACAATCCCAAAATGTCAAAATTCCTAAAATCTTAAGGTCCCAAAATTCCAAGGTCCCAAAATCCTAATGTCCCAATATTCCAAGGTCTTGAAATCCCGAAATACCAAAATCCCAAAGTCCCAAAATCCCAAGGTTCCAAAGCTTAAAGGTGCCAAAGTCCCAAAATTCAAAAGTAATATAATATCCTACAGTCCCAAAATTCCTATATTCCCTAAATCCCAAAATCCTCAGGTCCCAAAATGGTGTCCGAATACAAATATTTTCCTAAATAATTACCAATAACTATACTTACAGTAGTAAGCATTCTACAATAATTCCCAAAATTCAGTATAAAACTTGACCAAATATACTAATATTGATCAAATGAATGACTTCACAGATGGCACACGTATCACTACGGGATACACCATAGAAAAGGAGCCAGTGAAATGTGAGTGGACCGAGGAGGAAATTCTACGTTACTTTACATTCGACGAAACAGAGGAAGCAGATAACGTGTCATTTTCGAATCTGAAGTACGTCGAGGAAGCTGCTTCGAGACGCAGCTTGGAAGATGTGACCGGGCTATTGATCGAGGATGCCTTTGTCTCTGTTCTGTTGACATGTCGCGTAGAACACAAGAACTATGCCACGGTGTTCTACGATCAGTCAACAGTTAGCTGTACTTTATCGATGCCAGACGAAGTTCGAGTCAGCATATCCAGAAGAGGTGATTACGAAGTTTCGATGGCCGATGGAGTTAATCTGAAGGTAATCGAAACCGACGAGATGAAATTCATTCCGGGCCGAGGCATAACCGATGCTAAAACTTGGTGATCCCGGAGTTCGATTTAATTTTACGTGCCTTCGCGTTTTCGACATTTTTCAAATTCATCTCACTTTTATCTGTTATTGGGAAACTTATACGTAGTTGGCAAGCTTTTAATTATTTTTTAGTCTCGTTTGATTTAGCTTTTGAACATTCAAAATTTGTTTTGATTAATATAACATGATAGTCTTTTAAAGTTGCAGATTGACATTCATTTGCTCTTGCCAACCTAATACTGATTATTTAAAGATTCCGCCATCTTTGTAATAAACTAACCTCACAACAGTTTCATTAGCACCTAACCTAACCTAAAATTCTCTAAGGTGGGTCAAGTTTCCCTAAGAAAAATGGCGACATGTAGAAAGAAGGCCTAGGAGCTACCGACTACCGTAGCTATCTTCCTTACAGAAAATGGCGGTCAAGGAGAAGAAAGCCTAAGGAAAATGGCGGCGTAAAGAAGATGGAAAGTTACGTTCCTTCTTAGAAAAGATGGCGATAGAAGACACAGAGAACAGAGTATAACTTCCCTGAAGAAAATGGCGATATAAGAGGAAGAAACTCCCCCATCTAGGTATACGCGATATAGTGTTATAGCACATAGGACCTTCTTTCCCTATATCGCCATTTTCCTTAAGGAAGCTTACCACACCCAGAAATTCACAACATCGTCATAGACTATCATACTGTATTTATTCCAATAACCACCTTCTCTAGTTACACGTGTTTTCAACAGATCAAAGAAGATGGTCTAACGTTCGAAGGCAACTCGTGCGCCATCTGTGGCAGCCAATCCACTTCCAAGTACGAATTCTTCCCGTTCGAGTCACCGGCCGTCATATTTTCTAGCAGAGACGTTTTTAAAAATGTATTCGAGGTGAAGGACGACGGTACAACGAGTTATCATCGTAAAGAACCGTCAGGATCGAGCTCAAACGTGGACCTTGTCGAAGGCAAAGAGATTTACGAGGGAGACGACGAACGCTTTGAGCATGGCTGCGATCACGAGAGGCTGTGCTTCCAGCTCAATGACATTCGTTGCAGAATATTTTCGATAAATCGCAATCTCACGGCTTACGAGTACCTTCATCGATCTGCGAGCAACCGGGCCGAATTGGCAACAGCCTTTGATAACGAGACCAGCGCCATCTTCTATCCGAGTTCGCGTAGACCGAAACTTCGTCGTCTTATTATGTTTGAACCGTCGAAACCTGAGCCACGATCAAAGACTCTGCTAACGTTTCAGGTTGGTTAAACGTGTGCTTGATTAAACGCGGCAGTCTTTGAATCCGAACCATTCTTTAAGGAAATGATCAAATTCGGAGATGATGAATCTGGTTTAGAAATGTTTACAGAAATAAGGAAAATGGAGTAGCATATTTTTTTGGCAATTATAATAGAAAGATTATTTAATTTTTGTATTTGATACTTCATACATTATCAGTAACATTATGAAAGGTTACGAGTGTTTGAATTTCCCGCGCTTGGTATTAATGGCGGGAAAAATCTACAGATCGATGTAACGCTTCCAAAAACTTCAACGAAAGTTCGACTTTCTTTTTCTTGTTTTATTAGGTAGTTGATTATAGAATGTTTGAGAGGTCAGCATTCTCCACAAATATATTTTATTAATCCTAGTATCCTGAATTGAAGCCAACGAACTTCGACCGAAGGAAACTATTACGAAGTACATATTCGATTCCCTACGATTGGCCCTTTCCATTTGGCAAAAATGGCAATGGTATTTGGGAAAATACCCATGATCTTCCGTTGACATATTGCGCGGAGCAGGACTTGCCAAAATTATTGACAATCCGTGTTCTGTACGGTTTTAAAGAGCAGGATGTAAATGCGGTCATTGATCTGCAAGGAGCACTCGGACGCTATTGGATGTCGGTTAGTAGATTAATGTTCTTTTTATGTGAAACTTCTGCCAAATGTGCCAATTAAACACGATCGTCGCTGTAATAAAACAATTTTGTTTTAAGTGTACTTCCGGTACACTCTTGTTCGGACGTTAACCCTGCCACTCAAAAAGCCGCAATAGCGGTTCACAGTATTCATTTCAGAACTGTGATATAACAAAAATATGAAGTTTGTATTGTCAACCGAAATATCGATTTTTCCTGCGTGACACAAATTTAATGTTACAGAAATGTTTTATAACAGACTAACCATATGTGATATAATACTAACCTACTTGACATAATCAAATCTATCCTAATTTAATCTAATCTAAACATAACCTGTTGCAGCTTAATCTAATCTAACCTATTCCTTCATCTAAACCAACCTAACCTCCAGTTTAATCTCATTCAATATAAATCGATAATCGGTCATCTAATTTAACCGATGCTCATGTAGCTTATTGCAATTTAACGTGATCTAAACCTAGTCAAATTTAATAAAACTCAATGAATCTTAATACAAACTAACCTAACCTTATGCAGCATAAGCTGATCTAATCTAACTCAATGGTACTTAATCTATTCTAACTTTTCCTTATATAGCTTAATACAATCTAACGTAATTCAATGAACTTTCATTTGATCTAACATAACCTTGTGTAGCTTAATGTAATCTAACCTCAATTAATTCTTATTTAATCTAACCTAACTTTTTATAGCTTAATGTAAGCTAACCTAATTTAATTCTCATCTAATCTAACCTAACTTTTTATAGCGTAATGTAATCTAACCTAATTTAATTCTCAGCTAATCTAACCTAACTTTTTATAGCGTAATGTGATCTAACCTAATTTAATTCTCAGCTAATCTAACCTAACCTTTTATAGCTTAATGTGATCTAACCCAATGAATTCTAATTTAATCGTAACCTCCCATAACCTAACCTATTAGCAATCATAGAAAAAAAAAAAAAATCGCCATGAATCGGCTCTTTTATCCTAACCTAATCTAAAACTCAGAGGTGTTCATTAAATTCAGAAAGCTTCCAGAATCTACAACCCGGAGGTAAAGACGTTAGAAACGGAGGAGGTGGTACCTGAAGAGTCCAAAACACTCTACGATCATTTAGAGGACAATCTCCTCGATTTAGCATTTGGTGTTACGAAATCTATCGACGTTAAAATCTATAAACTCGGTTTCGAGAAATATTGGATGAAACCTACGAAAAAAGAATCCGTACGATCGAGTATGTTCAGTAAATTGCTGATAGAGACAGCTACGAACAAAGAAGAGATCGAATGGTACAAACGTTGCATGAGGGAAGGAATCGTTTTACCATATTTCCAAAATGTCAACGGATTCTGTTTCCTTTGGATAGTGGAATGCATGAGGAACGCAGTAAAGATATCACGAGCCAACAGATTAGCCGCTAAAATGGCGAAAAATAAAGGAGCCTAGCTCATCGACAGAATTTCGGATTATCTTCTTAGTCGACACACTGCCTGCAGCTAACTTTCCCTTGGGATTAAATTAACTCGATCAAAGAGCCTTCGGGTTTTTGAACGTTACCGCGATCTGTTGGCCGGAAGTTGGGGGAGCATGATAAACAGCCGAGAAAGATTGCTTGAATATAATTAGCTCGGGGTATGAAGAAAATGCGGTCAGCTTTAGGCAGAAATAATAATCGAATATTAATTGTACATGAATTGTTTAAACGAATAAAAGATATTAAAATGTGCACTTTTGTACGTATTAACACGTTCAGAACCAAGTATGTAATATTACTCATTCGAGAAATTGACGATATATTATTTTTTTATTTCTGTGACTTTTTCAGTGTGATAAATCCTTTCGAATTCTCCCTTGGTCCCTGGTGCATGAAACACCCTGTACAATCGTTTCACCATAGAAACTGTTCATTATCAGGATGCGTCTAATGTTCCGCGTAACTAAATTAAGACTGTTAATCGAAGGAAACAATTTTCCAGCGAGGCAAAGCTTCACCTTGAAGAATCTGTTGCCGTGCTATCAAAAGTTTTTCGCTCGTTTAAGCTGTTCCAGGCACAAAACGCCGGTTTCGCGCGGCGCGGCAAGAACGTATCAAGTCGATAATTGAAGAAGCTCACCGACTATCAGGATCTAGGGGCGATAAATTTTTTGCTTAGACCCTCGGGGCGTTGTTGACCAACTTTCACGGTGACGATGATTGCTTTCGCCTTTTACGTTCTTATAAAACCGATTGTACAAATAAACGAGTGCTATCGTTCTCGCGGTTTTTCCACTTGTGAAACTTTTTCCCTTGCATCGTGTGGATTTATGGTCTTCAGATGAATGACTGTGAAATAGTTCCATCAGGTGCGTTAATTAACCGAAGTGTACAAATTGGTTATAAAATTAATTTGTATATTAATATTGTTAGACTATATGGGTACATAAAATATTTAAGTGATGCACTGGTAGTATATTAGTAGCTTATTCAGTGGCTCTATATATTAGTGAACTCACAGTAGTGAGAGCATTCAGTGATGGAACTATATAGTAATGGTCCCATTCAGTGATAGACCGATACAGTAGTGGGCCCATACAGTTATGAGACAATGTAGTAGTAGTCCATGGAGTCATAGGTTTATACAGTGATGGGCCAACACAGTAGTGGGCCTATACAGTTATGAGACAATGTAGTAGTAGTCCATGGAGTCATAGGCCTATACAGTGAGGGACCTATACAGTGACGGCCCTATTCAGTGATGAACCGAGAGAGTAATGGCTGTATACACTAATGGTCCCATTCGATGATGGGCCAACACAGTAGTTGGCCCACACAGTTATGGGACGATAGAGTAATAGGGTATGGAGTAATAGGCTTACACAGTGATGGACCTATACAGTGGAGGGACCATATAGCAATGGACCTATCCAGTGGTGGACCTATTCAGAGGAAGCCCCATTCCACTAGTATGCCCATAGAGTTGCGGGTCATAGAGTAATAGGCCGACTCAGTGGTGGGCATATATAGTAATGGATCAACAATGTGGAGGGCCTACTCTGTGGTGGGTCTATACATCGGTGGACCTATTCAGTGGAAACCCCATTTTACTGGTATGCCCATATACTAATGGAATAGGTAAGTAATATGCGTATGATGGGCCGATATTGTAGAGAGCCAAAATAGTGGTAGACCGATATTATACAAGGTCTATATGATAATAGATCTATTAGCTGTAGTCCCATAGGGTAAGCCTATACATATACTGATGATCTACACAGTGATGCACCCATAAAATGAGAGACCCATAAAGTCTACGCGCATTAATGGTCCTATGGAACAGTAGACCAATGCTGTAGACCTATACAGTAAATTCCCTACAAGGTTCACACAGTCGCATAAATTACTGAAGTCGTCTACTAAACACCTAACATTTCACTTTAATTAAAAATTTCGTTGACTTTGTAAATCTTGTAATTATACTCGTTCCATTTTAAACATCCCAGCACGTGGAGGGTGACACTAAACCGCTCGATTCGTTCCGGTCATGACACAGTATATAAAAATCAGCTACCATCGTGATGCAAATTCATACAAGAGCCTCAGCATGGAACGAGAGATCCCCGTTGTACCAGGAATCCCAAGGCGTCTTCTCATCCTTTATTCACCTGCAGTCGGGGTGCATGTTTCTGTAGCAGCATAGGTTGGCCTTTCGAAAATCCCTACTGGAGGTCCGTGGATTGCGAACAGAAACGCATGCTTATTACGTGCGCTGAAAATGATTCGGGACGAAACAATGTGGGTTAAATCCGGCCACGAACTTCGAGAAGCTGATACAGCATCTTGATGCTCTTCGTGTGCTGTGACAGGGGTTCTGGTAAAAATAATACTACAAGGAAAAGACATTAAAAGCTGTCTAGTTCGCGTCGATATCCTTTGTTGAAGTGATCTTGAGTTAGGTTTGGGTTTCAGTTAAGGTTAGATTTTGTCCTGCTTAGATCAGATTAGGGTAAGAGTGGATTGAAATTAGAGGAAGTTAAAGTTAAGTTAGTTAAGTTAATTAAATTCAAGGTTGGACTGGGTTTAGGAGATCAAGTTAAGGTTAGGTTAAATTAAGGTTAAGTTTTTAACTTACGTTCTAATTAGGTTATTTAAATTATATTATTAAAATTGAGATTAGGTCAGTTTAAGTTATATTAACGTTTTATTAAAATAAGGATTAATTATATTAAGGTTAGGTTAGTTTAAAGTTCAGTTACGTTGAGGTTAGATTAAGTTAAGGTTTGGTTACGTTAAGGTTAGTCTGTATTAGAGTTGTTACATCAAGGTTAGATTACATTAGGGTGTAGTTATGTTAAGGTTAATTTACATTAAGATTGTTATGTTGAGGTTAGAACAGATTAATGTTAAGTTCATTATATTAAGGTTATGTTAGATGAATGTTAAGTTATGGTAGGGTTACGCTAATGTTAGGTTAGATTGAGATTATGGTAATGTTAGATTAAATTATGGTTTGTTATGTTAAGGTTAGGTTAGATTAAGGTTTCGTTACAGTGAGGTTAGGTTAGTTTAAGGTTTAGTTACGTCGAGGTTAGATTAAATTAAGGTTTAGTTACGTTAAGCTTAATTTATATTAGAATTGTTACATCAAGGTTAGATTACATTAGGGTTTAGCTATGTTAAGGTTAATTTACATTAAGGTTGTTATGCTGAAGTTAGATCAGATTAAGTTACACCGAGGTTAGGTTAGATTAAGACTACGTCACATTAAGATTAAATCAAATTCAGACTAAGTTTCTTTAAGGACAAACTAATTTCAAATTGAATTTAAAAATTTGATTCGCCCTCAGTTCAGTTTACGTTAAGTTTGATTTATATACCGTGGAATTCATTCCAATAAACACACAAAGTCGTCTGTGAACGTTACTGCAGACATCCACATCGACAAATACCTATATGAAACTTTAATATCGCACCGATAATGGTATCAATTACTCAAAACGAATCTGCCCCCGCGATTCTGATCGAATCGTTCACAACCAAGATCCGCGTACTCGATAACTTCCATAATACGTTACCATTTTTTTTTTTTTTGTCATGGATGCAGCAACGACGAGTAGATGGCGCCATCGGCGGCCTCCGCGAACGTATGGAGTTTATATATTTGGCCGGACAGAACGGGGGTCGGGGAAGAATAGCGCGAAACGGGAGAATGAGAGTAGAGAAACGGTGAAAAAGGGGGAGGCGAAGAGACAGAGGAAGGGATAGAGTAGCACGTTATCCAGCTGCAGCCTGAGAAAAATGGCCCGTCTCGTAGTTTCTCCCTCTTGTACCGAAAAATCCGCGCCGGGCGATAAATCAGATCGCGTCACGTCTAAAACCGATGGTGCAACTTTTGTCCAATAACGTGATACGTAAACGTCCGTACACACACGGCCCGGTTAAACCGTGCCTCGACTCGATATATCTGCGAGATACTTCGAAAACCTCTGCTTTGTCTATCTTCCGCACGTTTGTTTGCTTCCTTGTCGCTTCGATCCAGGTTAAAAGACAAATTCTTGCATCCGAGCACAAATGCAGATGGATATGTTTGCAATTAAGATCAAAGGATTTCACCGTAACTCGTTCGTCAGGATCAACGTTGTCGGCCATCTTTCAAAATCAGAAACCAATTAACCGAACAATCGTTACGAAAGTATTTGTAGTCACTAACTTAAACTCCAATATAATTTGCAACAAGTATGCTCTTTTTCCGTAATTATCCCTTGAAACCTAACTTTACATAACTTTGACACAGGTCACGTCATATTACGCATTTTTGACGTGGTAAAATCTGATTAAAATTTGTAAAGTCGAAAACTGATCGTTGAAAAGTACCTCGACGGAGAAATGTAAACACGATATTCGGTAAGATGACTTTGATGGATTATTAGAATATTTCCGGAGAATAATCGTTGGTCTGATAACAAAAGGAGGAAGAAAAATGTTGACAAAGATTATCGGTGGGAGCATCGTGACTGCAGGGGTGTCCCCGGTGAGACCCCGAGTCAGATGAGGGAATAGGTATAATACGGGACGAAGCGGGTTTTTTTCTCGGTCGGTACCGTCCCGTGACATTTTGGAAGGGAAAATGATATAGGTTAAAACTACGTGAACGAAATTCCGCAGAAGCAACCGGAAATAAGGACTCGACCCCGCGTCAGCGTGTGGTTCCGCTCAGCAGACGGAAGAAAGCAATTCTCGTGGCGTTCTCGGGAGAACGTTAGTCGACAAAGAAATGTAGCCGAGAATGTTCAAGCAGCATCTATTGAACTTGACTGGAAAATAATTCTTTTACGATCGAAACATAGATCGTTGTAACGTGAAATGAAATTTTTATTACCCCCCGGCAAGATTAGGTTCCATTTATATGGAACGTTTTAACAATGCCACGATTTATGCCCGGGCTTTTTAATCCTTAACCGGTGTTTATCTTTACGATGTTGCTAGAGCATCGGGGAAAACTGGAGCGCGACCTTAGCGAAACTGAAAATTTATTCGCGGTTAAGAGTATAAGCAGAAGCGACGATAAAAAGTCACCGGGACATTGATTAATGTGGGTATTCTTTTGACGGGGACACACGGTAACCTCTCACGGGACTCGAGACAACGAGAAACGGATCAAACGTCGAAATTCTCATAAATAACGTCACGTGACCGTATGTCACTCCTTGTTTTTATATTCCTGCTTATGCTTGTATTAATGACCATGTTGCGTGGAAGAATTGCTTCCGAATACCGTACAACGCTATCAACGAGCTCGTAAAAACATTTAGGTTAAGTTTGAAGTACGAGAGTAATTAGTGTAAAAGTGACCCAATTTTAGTCTCCATAGCATTCAATGATTTTGCCATTAATTTAATCGTGATGAATTGCTCGTATGCGTGGTTTAACACTCTCAGACCCGAGCGTGTAATATTACAAATCTCAAATGGACGGTTATGTACGCGTCCATTGCTCCGGGAGCGAAGTTAGGTTATGTTGTCGACAGAAAGACTATGTCTGAGAAAAAAGTTGCAAATAATGATGATGGTAAGGAGCTGTTTTTTTTTAACAAATCGATATAGTTTTAAGAAAGGAGGACATAAAATTATTGAAGGGCATAAATCAAGTTCCGATTTTCAGAAGTAGAAGAAATAAAAATCGTGTGTGTCGTGCTTTTACGAGTTCCTCTCCGCTTTCGCGAGTAATGTGCGAGGCATATGGTACAGTGACGGCTGTTACCCCTTTACGATGCCAGCCCACTCTTTTCTAACACGCTAGTCTCCGGTATTCCCGCCACGCGTCCCAAAATCACCGGCTGCTAAAAACGTGCATGCTGAACACGAGTGTTCCAACACTTGAAGCAACGACATTCACGTGCAAAGTGATACGCTTATATTAACCCATAGATTGGCACACTTTTCGTACCGCTGCAAACTATCACCCTCAGGAACTTGGAAAAAAGATTCGAAAAATATTGCGATCGATACTTGCTTCTTTGTTAGAGAAAATAAGAATCGAAACAAAACTATTAAAAATTCAGGTATTTGCGGAAGTATTAAAATACGCGTGGCAGCGGCTTAATGCATCTCAAATTCATTTATTTTACAACGTGTTATATAGGTGTTTCGATGTGAATGAATTAATTTGACATCATTCAGTAACAGTTATAAACTTCGACATTCAGAGTATTGATATCGTGGCAGCGGCTTAAGGCATATCACATCTCAAATTGATTTATTTCATTTGCAATGTGTTATATAGGTGTCCCAATGTGAATAAGTTTGTTTGACGATATCATTCATGTAGCAGATATAAGTTTCGACATTCAGAGAAGTATCGTGGCAGCGGCTTAAGGCTGCATATCACACATCAAACTGGTTTATTTACTTTTTAACATGTAATGGTTATTGGTTACTAGTTTATAACATATTATGTGAATGCCCCAATGTCCCTACGACATTGATGTAGCAAAAGTTGGACATTCATAGAAATATGAAGATCAAACCATGTGGTAGCGGCATAAGGCAGCATATCACTACTTAAGGTGCTATATTTATTTAACAACGTGACATATAAACACCACCGTGTGTCAATTTAAAGCTCAAAGTGTACCAAACGAATATACATAAGTTAATTAGAAATAAAATATCGACAAGTACCGGAATATCACCAAATATCTATTTGCGTTCACTCCCAGTACTCCTGCATATCAGTACAAAAGTGATAAAATCTTCTAGAATATTTATGCATTGAAAATAGTTACGAGACAGACATGTTCCTTCAAGGTTAAGTATTTATAAATATACTCAGAACGAATTTTATTGTAATATCGGTAGCAAACAATAAAGGCGAACGTTCGATAATGTGACGCGGACAGTTAGCATAATTTGATGCGGTAGCCGGGTGATATGAGTTTCCTGGAATATCATTGATACGGTGATTCATTTTAATGCGTGGCAACGTTCTCGCCAGCTCTGCAGCCGTTTCCTTTAACGGTCCAACCGGAAGCAAGCAAGAAGAACTGATTGAAGATTCTTCGATGGTATTTCGATACGTGCATCGGACAGTTCGAAAGTTCGAATAAAGTTTCCGTGGATGCCTTCTTTATTCGTGTTTAAATTACGAACGACGGAATGGTGAAAATCAGATGAACTTGTTCCTTTAAGTTACTGTAGGATGCTGTTAAATGAGAATCTCTTCAAAAACTGTCGTGACATAACCTATCTTTGTCGCTGCAGCATATCATCGTTTAATACTGTACTCTTTATTTAATTAATCTTTGTTAATGTACTATGGACAACCAATATTATGATCTAACCTAACTATCATTCGAGCATCACATTGTCACTTATTATTGTATCATTTGTACTGTTGTTTATTTAGGTACTTCATGTATTTAATGAAGAGAAGACAAATAACTGCAACCTAACCTAACTTCACCATTTGGTGATTACAGAATTAGTGTACTAAAGATTAGAAATTATAATTCATAACCTAATCTCACCTAACCTAACTATACAATTGGAGGACCACACATGTTATTACATATTATTGTACCATTCGTATTATTTGTTTAGTAGCTTTTCATACTGTGTTTAATAAATATGAGACAAATAACACGTAACCTAACCTAACCTTCCCATTCAGAGATTAAAAACATAGTATACTAAAATTAGAAGTTATACCTCAAAACCTAACCTAACTTACATAACCCTTCAAATTAAGAAATAGCCAAACTTGAATATTATGATTTGCAATAATTATTTATTTAATAGAGTTTTATGTTATGTATAAGAAATAAAGTACAGCTGAGAATATCAAACCCTGATCAATAATTCGGTATGCAACTCACGACTTGTCGTCTGGAAACATAACCGACTACATAATAAAAATGATGGCCGATAAGCATTCGAAACAGAAACTTCGAACGATCGTTCGTATGCGAACGCGAACTGATCGAGGCGGCTTGGGAAAAATAACCTCCGTCTGTTACCCTAGGGAGCAGTGTTAAAAATTATTTGTATTCGACAAAGCATGTTCGAAAAAAGGGAAAAAAGGGAAGCTTAATGTAGAATTGAATCTTGGAAAGGACGAACTCAATATGCTTTAGTTTTATGCAAATACACGGGGATGTAGTTCTTTTTTAGGTTAGGTTATTGTTATTTCAATTAGGTTAGCTTATTGCTTTCTTCAGTTAGGTTAGGTTATCATTACGGAAACGATGAAATATGTTTTTTAAGATCTCTTTACTATCTTGTTTATGTTAAATATTAAATATGTTGGTTAGATTTAGGTTAGGTTCATTACAAAATGAACAATTTCAGTGTAGAACGAAAATGATAAAAAGGAAGTAAATGTAACTTAAGATTTATAGAGTACCTTGATTAAATTAAATTATACTAAATTAACTAAATTAAATTTAAACTACGTGGAATATTAAAAAGGTTCTAAACCTGACCTAACTTTAACGTGAGATGTTAAAAGACAAACCTAACCTAATTTCTTTTAATATGCACCACAAAGGTTAGGTTAGTGAAGGTTGTGAAATTTAATACAAATACCGCATAATTAAAAAAAATTAAATAAAAACTGAACCTGTATAAAATATACTTTAATTGAAAAGAGATAATTCGAGAAAATATTTTCTTAAGTTATCCAAATCAGTCTTCTCGATTCAACGTCTTAGGCAAACAAGAAGGGAGTATTATTATTTGTCTGTGACATACAATTTGAAATGAATACAATGCAGCCTTGAGGAACAATAAAAATGTAACGAGACGATGAACAAGCTTTACGTAACTTCCTGACAGGCTTTCAACTCTTAAAAAATAAAGGAAAACGTTTTAAACTTCTTCTGCAGACGTCTTCGTTATCCATCGAAGAGATCCAAGGTTTTTTCTCATAATTTCTTTTAATATTAAAACAATCGATGTTAATGAATGAAAGGTCTTACAACGAATTTTTTACGAACAATTTTTAAACAAAATGTTATTAACATGTCCGAAATAAAATTTTATCTGCAAACATAAATGTATTATACTGGCTTTAAAAATGTATTAGCTAACACGAAGACCAAAATTTATTCGCATTTTACGAACAGCTTCCAGGTCGATCGATAGAGAATTTGAAAAAATCCTGAAAGCTCACCATTTTTTTCCATCTTTTTGCATTCCTTTCAAAATTATTTTCATTCGCATCTCCTGGTACTGCAATTTAATCGAACCTGACTTGCATAATTTATAAAAAGCACCATCCAAACGCATGCCGTTGCATCAACAGTTTTAAATTTGTCATTCATAATGAAAGAATCAAGTGGTGCCTAATAAATCTCGCTATTGTTTGCTAAATGGTATCATAAATCGAGGAACCGCCATAAAATTGATCAGCTTTGTCTCTTCTCAGCCGGTAAATCAAATGTGCGTTTCACTGAAGAGCCAACATATCGGTTTTCACCAACAAACATGAAAAAACAATCATTCCTGTGATTTGTTTGGAATCACTTGTCCTACTGCTCTATAGACCCACTGCCACGTGCTCTATTCATTCACTATTGTATTAACCTGATTCTACATAGATACATATCTTTATGGATTCATTGGTCTATGATGCCACTCTATAGCTGCACTACTTTATGGTTCAGCTATTGGATGGTTATAGTATACTATAAGCCCACTACTATATTGACATACTGTTATACAGATCCACTATTGCACTACTGCTCTATAGATCCACTACTTCAGCTATTGGATAAGCATAGTATACCTTAAGCCCACTACTATATTGACCTACTGTTCTATAGATCCACTACTGCATGGACCTACTACTCTATAGACCAACTACAGTATAGGGCTACTACTCTGTAGACCCACTATTCTATGGGCCACCTGCTCTATTGATTCACTATTGTATTAGCCTAGTTCCACATGGACCCATATCGCTGTGGATCCATTAGCCTATGATCCTACTAGTCTACAGCTACACTATTTTATGGTTCTTACTACTACTCTACATATGTGGACCTACTACTACTCTACATATGTGGATCTACTACTACTCTACATATGTGGACCTACTACTACTCTACATATGTGGACCTACTACTACTCTACATATGTGGACCTACTACTACTCTACCTATGTGGACCTACTACTACTCTACATATGTGGACCTACTACTACTCTACCTATGTGGACCTACTACTACTCTACATATGTGGACCTACTACTACTCTACCTATGTGGACCTACTACTACTCGAACCTATGTGGACCTACTACTCCATAGACTAACTACAGTGTAGGCCTACTGTTCTGTTCTATAGATCCACTATTATATGAGTCATGTGCTCCATTGCTCCATTGTATCCACTTCTCTCACAACCCACTATAGTATGGGACTACTATGCTATAAGACCACTACTTTATTGTTTGACTACTGTGTCACTACTATACTATAGGCCCATTACTATATGAGCTTACTATTACATAGACCCAGCATTTAACCATCTTTATGAGCCTATTAATGTATTGAACTAGTGACTCCATTGACTTACTGCTTCATAGGTCCAGCATAGTTATCATTTCTATAGTCCACGTATAGGTCCACTATAAATGATACTATAGAATTATACTAATATAGTATTATGTGACATAATATGTAAGTATACAATAACATAATTGTAACATAGTATTATTATAGTGTGTGTGTATATTATTCTACATATTGTTCTATATTATGCAAAGTACAATATTATAGTACACATATGTATTAACATACATGGATACAGTACAATATTTAGTATAGTGGATTCTGTGACCCATGTCCAGTCGGTTCAGTGATCCACTCAGCCATAACCCGCTCGATCCACTTCCCACCCTTCCCGCGCACTTTTTCATGAGAAACGTTTAAATTCTACCAAATACGTTCTCCGATTTCAAATTTGAGGGCTATTAGCCCTTCAGCGTGTTTGACGACCAAAAGGAAAATACCTGTCGAATATTTTTTCGGGCTCTACATCATCCGAAAATGTCATCAAAATCGGCAGCTGTCACTCGGATAATCGGCCATGTCTGCAAACCGTGCAAAGACTTTCGGAATGACCTGACAAAGCGAATGCATGTGTCGAATGCGATCGACGTTAACAGCGCCGGGGGTTAAAGGTGAGCTACTAACGCGAGCAGAGCGTCTTCTGGTTATTCCTTTTCGTTTTTGTGTCGAATTAGGACGCGAAACGTAATTTCGAGGGAAATCGGGCAACCCGTTTGTCGATCGACATCGACGTGACTCACTGCTACCACTTTCCAGCTTCCTATTTTCTCCCTCCCTCCATCGCCGCCAGTCGTTTCTTCTCCTTTCGGACTGTTTCGTCTTTCCTCCCTGCTCCTCTTCGGGCCATAACCATTCGACCTTCGTTACTTCGACTAATTGGGAATCTGATTAATTAGGGAAGTTTGGTTGAATTACAGGTCGACCCTTCGTTCCGCGGTCCACATTGGTAGCCTCAAAAATTAGAAGAGTGTTTCAACTCCGACAATGGGGATCGGATTGGGTCGAAACACCGTGGTAGGAATCAAGCAACGCGTTCGTCGAATTTAAAATACCGCGGCCCTGTAATCGTCGAACCTTCCTTCGACCCGAAAACTTGAAGACCATTTTTTCCAGGATGCCTTTGGCTAATCCATAAAATGACAAAAAATAACGTTTTTGCAAAAGAGCTTTCCAATTACCGGGCTCAATCTCGAAGCCGAAGAATCCTCGAGGAATTCCGATAGATTCGAAAACTTAAGGATCTAAGGTAGGTTTAAAACGACTCGTTTTATAAGGATACCGGGTCAAATGGGACGTCACGGGAATTGGAACACAACCGAAAGAGTTCTCGGTTTTATATGCTCGTAGATTCGTGAAATGACATGCCCATTAGCCACGCTGGGCTTCCCCGAGTCCCTCGAGGTTGCGTCGATATCTCTGTACACCCTCGTGCAACGAACGCCACTCTAGGAAACAGGCAAAACCACTCGGCTGCAGCCTCGGGAGAATTCGGCTCCCGTCGGCCGTTCGCCTGCCCCGCCCTAAACTACGTAACACGGTGCTCGTATGGTGGAGACGCACAGTTGCGTTAAGTAGGCGGAGTCTGAGATGACGGCGCCAGCCGAACTCTCACGAACCGAGCGGTGAAAAGACCGAACGGTATCCGAACTGTACCGAAGCTCCGCCCCTTAACAGGTACGATACCGAAGTACCAACTATCAACTACAATAAAACAGAGATGTAAAAGACAGTTTCACGTCTTCTAACGAAAGATGTTAGATTGTTATCAAACTTACATCTTTCAGTTTCGAGTATGTTTGTGCTTATGCGATTTATGTCAACCCGAAGATTAATGCGTTTATGGGAGGTGTTTTGAAACACAGTTGGGACTGAAAGCGTTAACCGAAGAAGTACGTTGCACGCGATTGTACATAGCTTGGAGCTTCGAAAATCTACCGGCAACTGTCCTCGATATCTCGTCCCCGATATCAGAGGGTAGTAATACAGCCTCCCCTTTTTTACCCGATTGAACCATCTCTCTGTCAATTTTTCTTTTCCGTAATCTTCCTTCTCCGTCGCTCTGCTTTCCATTTAGATACGATCGCGCTCTTTGTTTCCTCGTATCATCCTTGTAGATGTGGATTCGATGTTCGAATGCGATTGTCGTTTATGATGTCAAACAGATATCTTTGTACAAGTATTTCTGAGGGACACTTCCTGTTTCCGTTCGGGAACGAAGATACTCCGAGGATCGTTCTTTGTTATCTTATCTGGGTAATGTTCAGGTTAGAAATTGAACGTATGGGCATAACTGTATTTACGAACTTACAGTTTCGGTGAAGTGCGCGAGTTATTTTGACCAATGTGGAATTCTTAGCGGGATATCAGATTAAAGTATCTTATTGCATCTTAAACGTACAATCGTGGTTTTATTCTTAAGAAACAAAGGAAGTCGACGGAAGAAATTGCACGAAAGACGATGAATAGGTACTTGAACGAGATTCGGCTGTCGCGCAGTCCGGAGAAATATAACCCGGCATTATTCAACCCGAAGTTTCTTATTATATCGAGGATGGTTTCCGAGCATGCGATCTTCCTTCCTCAGGAATTTCTTGCTATCTTTTAAACTGTCCAACCAACGTCGAATACCACCGTGAAATTAATCATCGAATTAAAATGACCGGTCAATTATGTTCGTTGTACCCTCAAAAAATTCTTCGTTTATTAAAATATTTTCGTTGGTACTTTAGAGAGTATGGGAGAACTTCAAAATTTATTACGTGAAGTAGGAATATTAAGCTCATGTTTTTAAATTTAATTTTCGCGCGCTTTGAGAAATTGCGTCACTGTTGCCACCTAGCGGCACGTGGCGAAACTAACGAAACCGAATAATGCGTTTTTTTTTTTTTTTCAAAAATAAACGACTTGTACCGTTTTTTAAGGTAAACATGATGTTCTATAATTATTATGAAACTCAAATAGTACAAATAAGAAATAACCGTTAAAATCATAAAATTTAAATTCGCGGGAAATGACGTAGGCATCTAGTGGTGGATGATGGGAACTAATCGCATCAAATTTCCTTCTACGTTTCACTTTTTTAATAAATTGAAACCTGTGAAACAACTTCAAATAGATTACACTGTTACTTAATCCAGACCTAACCCAAACAACCTCAATTCACAACTTGAAATAAAAAATATAACCGCCACAATGTTCATCAAGCAACCATAATGTTACCTTAACATCCTCTAAACTTAACATCGAAATTTCTAGAACATGTAACACTCCTCAGTCAAGCGATATCTTATCAGAAAAATGCAAACCCAAAAAGTCCAAAAGAAAAAACCGAGGAAAAAAACAACTCTCCAAGACTCAGCGAGGTTGGAAGCAAGACTTTTAAGAATCGGATCGATCGAAGCAAGACGGCAAGATGTCTTAAGCAACATCCAACTGTCTCTGGGCAGAAGAAGGCAAAGCAAAATAGAGATACAGAACGCACGTTTTGAGAAGGAACAAAGATTGCGTGCGAAACAACTTAGGGATGCCGAGAAAACGGGTAGCGACAAAGAGATGTTACAGGTTTTTTGTAACTAAAATGCAAAATAGGTTTCCTTTAAGTATAGGGGAAGGGGGAGAAATGTACCATCGCTAGGTCTATTCTCACTTCGTGACAGGGGAATTTAGGGTAGGCTCTCCCAAGACTAAAAGCAAATGGTGACTCTTCCTATTTTTCCCATTAACAAAGAACTGCAATTATTTACTCGTGACCCTTCTGTGTGGACAGGGGAATTTACGTTAAGCTCTTCTTGGGATTCCCATGGCTCTCCCAAGATCATTTCGAAAACTCTCTTTCCCCTAAACTGAGAGCCTACGATGCAAATGTACATCCAAACGTGTACTTATACCGCGAATTAACCTCACCTTATTGTAGATTCGCGATGAACTAACCAAAGTAGTCGAAAGGGGCATACAGTGCGTATACACTTCGGTGATTATACCAGAAAAGATCAAATATGACGGCAAGTCGATTCTGACGATCAAAGACGTTAAATACAAGCTGAAGAACAATTTGCACTTGGTCGGCTGGGGTAAGGAAGCAATAATGATGAGCGCAGCCCTCGAACGTATCGTCCGTAAACAGTTAAAGAAGGGATGGATGGTGGTGCCTCGAAATTCACTTTTCATGATGTGGAGTTATCCGGAAGCGTTCCCCAGACTGGACAGTCGTATCACGTATATGGAGGCGGGCACTGACGGAGATCCGGACGAGAAAAGTGTAATTGCATGCAGAAAAATTATGAATTACGTGAAAAAATTGAAGAAGAGAGATATATTGCTCGTTATGCTGTCGCAAGGAGCCGATGATCTTCTATGCTGCCCGCGGGACACGATCTCCCTAAGAGACAAACTTAGGGTGATAAATAGATTAACGGCCGCTGACGCAACTCCCGAAGAAATAAATATTGTGAGGAACAAACTGTCTGCGATTAGAGGTAGCTACATTAACATAATATACAGTAATAATTTCTTTTCTTGGATCTACACCTCTGATTTAAGGGGCCTCTTGAGAAATTTCAGCGATAAGCCTAAGGATATTCTAGTAGAGACACTTATCTAAAAGAATAAACTACATGACAAAATATTTAACACAGGAGGAGATCTAGCACGGTTTGCTTATCCAGCCAGAGTCATCACCCTGATCACATCAGACGTATCCTCGAGTCCAATGTCTGAAATATTAGGCGGACCATGTGTCTACGACTCGAAAGACGAGAGGGCTCTGGAAATTCTAAACAGATACAGACTCTTCAGTAGACTACCGTTAACTGTAAGAGAATTGGTGGAGGAAAGCATTCCGTGGACAATGGTTGCCGACAAACAGTTGGACGAAAATAAAAAATATAAATTCGTGCACGATTACGTGATAGCTTGCAACGCTGACGCCATGAACTGCATGGCCACGGAAGTCTTCAAAGCAGGCCTGTTTCCTTTGAAACTGAATTCCACTTGCTCCGGGGACGTCCAGGAGTTTGCCAAGGAATACGTTAAAATTGCCTCCTTGATGATATTGGCTGTCGAAGGTAAAATCGACAAGCTGGATCTGTTCGAGGCGATGAGAGACAGTCCTGTTTGCCCTTTGACCGACAAGAAGGTGCAAGAAATATTTCCTGCGAAGGACCAGTGGGGCCTGGGGCTGTGCCTTCTGTTGGGAGGACGCCCGACTGTTAAGCTTTGTTCTATGCCCGGCAATGGCGGACCTAATCAGGAACTTGCTCTTTATTTCTCGTTATTTTGGAACGTACGTACGCAGCAGCAACCGATATTGAGGGAGTACACGGTTTGGTTCTCGGGAGCTAGCTCTTATGGCCAAGATGGCAACACCGACAAGGTCGGCGCGTTTGGCTACAAAAGTTTGGGAACCGATATTTACAAGACGTACAAGAAGGCGAATAGTGCGTATATCGCTGCTCGCGATAAATGGCAGAAAATTTGTGACGAAAAACGCAGCAAGGCTGAACAAACGGTAAGAAATTAACACGTTAGATTCTAGGATAATCATTCCACGCATAATCGATCACTTTTGGACCTCACCATCTGCGATTTTGCTTTAATCGAAATATGTTGTAGTCCATGTGAAATTGCCCTCATTGAGAAAAACGCAAAAAAAGAATTTGTTTAAATTTTCCGATATTTTATAACAAATTCACGGAGTTAAAAAAAATATTTTAAAATGCCCCAATACTTTATGAATAAAACAGAAGAAAATTTAGCTAAATCGGTCGAGTAGTTTCTGAGAAAAAAATTCGTAAGTGGAGCCTATTTTCGCAAAAATTGCAAACTTTGAAGGCTGGTTATTCCTTAAGAAATTCGAAACTGGCAAAATGATGACTTAAACCCCCCCTAATTTCACGTGGACTATAACATATTTTGATTAAAGCAAAATCGCAGATGGTGAGGTCCAAAAGTGATCGATTTGGAATGACCCAATATAGTATAGTGACTGGTAGATATAGTTACTTTGCAATATGTCATATTACTAACTTGGGTCTGACATTGTTAAACCTCGAATTTTAACCTGATCGACTCAACATGACATAGTTTTTATTCTTATGAATCGATAGGCAGCAGAAACAGAAATGCAAAACCTGAGAGTTATAAGGAACAAACATGCCGAAATTTTTCCGCATACAGTTCTAGCTAGAAACAACACAAATTTGTTGTTTGCATCCGTGAATGATCAGGACGAGTTACTGGAATTAAAGAGCGGAAATTATTATACGTTCACGGACGTCGGAGATCTGCATGTTATACGGATCGTTCGCTATCAATGTAACTGTGATAGTACTTGCCACGGAGATGAAGAAAAAATATGTAGCGACGCCGAGTGTCCTGTCAAGCAGTCGTTATCGGCTGAAACGAAATCGAAAATGCAATATTGTTGTCAGTTAGGTTCAGAGAAAATTGATGCGCAATTACTGTGAAGTTATGTGTGAAATTAAATGTAATCCAGCCATTGTATATTAAATATGGATAATGAAGACCAAAAAGAAAGGATACCCTACTGTGCAAAGCTATTTTTAAGAAAGTAATGTAATTGCTTCTGACGATAAAATTGTAAATTGTGATTAAATATAGTTTCTACGAATCACTTTATTTATACATTAAAGCTTAAATTAACTCTTCTGTACTTCAACTTTTCCCTAAATTTATATTCTTAAAGTATTGTTATTTAATTTGTAAAAATACAAACAATAGTAGTTTGTAAAGTAATTAATTATAAAGTCTGTAAGTGATGTAAAAGTTTCATTCTTGTATGCTTTTAAAAATTAAACACGCGTCGTTTAAAATTTGAAATGGTACCGGTAGAGCCACCTAGCGGTGAACAGTAACACTAATTAAGCAGAAAATTGTATTTTTCTTTAAAATTAGTGATTTCTGCGCTTCTCAAGGATGATTAGAATGTTGTATGATCTCGACATAATCAAAATAATTCCATTATTAATCGCTAAATTCGGTGGAACCGAAAATTTTTTAAATTTCGTTTCATGGACGTTAAAATGCTTAGCCATCTAGCGGTAGAAATTGTGAACTAATGGAACTAAATTTCAAATACCTCACTTCAAAAATATTGTCTGTTTGGACTTAGTAAACAATAATAGCCGCAGACTGCATTATTAAGTGGATTTAAAACATTTTACAAGTGTTATCAGATCGAAAATATTAATAAAATCAATATTAATTGCAGTTTTACGAAAATGGAACAAGTGGCGCCATCTCTCCGGCGAACAGGGTGAACTACACACTTTTGAAACTGTAGTTTAATTAGTTCACGTCTTCTACCACTAGATGGCGGCACATAAGACAGAAACCCGTAGGGTAATTAGGATTAGCCTAAAAATGGTTAAAAATTGATAGAAGTTTGGTAAAGTCAAAACAATTAGAAGTTAATTGGTTTTGCACGACGGTGTAATTCATATTATGGTCAATTAAGCTAATAAAATCAATATTAATTGAATTGAACCGAAAAAGGTGCACGTGGCGCCATCTAGCGGCAGTGTGTGGGAACTAATGAAACTACAGTTTTAAAAGTTTGTAGTTGACCCTGTTCGCCGGAGAGATGGCGCCACTTGTACCGTTTCCGGACAAGTGTCATTTAAATTGATTTTCTTGAGTTAATTCTCTGTATTTTGAACCAAATTTCTTTGGAAAGTAATACTAATTATCTTTGGAATGTTCTGCAAGTGTTAATAACGAAATTAATTTGATATATATTATGGTAAATTATGTCAATCTCACGAACTGTTCCGTGAGTGGTGCAAGTGGCGCCATCTAGCGGCAGAAAGTGGGAACTAACGAACCCGCTGTTTCAGATGCGTGTAGTTCACCCTGTTCGCCGGAGAGATAGCGCCACCTGTTCCATTTTCGTGAAAATGCAATTAATATCGATTTTATTGGCTTAATTTGCTATAATATGCGTCAAATTACGTCGGAGTGCAAGACTAGTTAACTTCGGAATGTTTTGACTTCACCAAACCATTATCAATTTGGCTTTTCTTCGGAAAACCGTCATGTTCTAAACACGCGACATCATTTTCAGAATGTCGTCGGTAAGATAGGGAATGATATGAAAATACTAAAACATTTTGTTCGAGTCACCAAAACCCATTATCACAAATGTTTCCTTTTTAAAATAGAAGCTTGTTTGCAAAAATTGGCCAAAAACTGAACATGACAGTATTCCGAAGTTCATCGACTTGTTAAGGAATAATTGATTATACGCTGCAATTTGATTCTAGGTGTATTGTATATTCGGCGTAATTTTAAATTCATTGTCAATATTCTGACTTCTTAAACTAAATTCCTTTGTACACGTAAGTTAGATACATAAACGTGCATTAGTTTCAATATAGAACTAAGATCCTGAATATTAAATTTCGTCTTTGCTCGCTATTTTTAATACGACTATATCACAGCGTGTTCCACAAGAAAATGAACTCACGCGCGGAAATGCACCTTCCGGCAAAACGGTTGAACGGAAATAGGTGTCATCACATTTTCATAAAGTACGCGCGTGAATATAAATTTTAAAAAACACATGAATGCGACTTTCATAATACTTTCTACTTTTTAAATTAATTACTTTGAAAACCGCTGTTTTTAATATCTTTTTCACAAATTAAATCATCATGACACTTTTATAGAAAATCTTAACTTGAATGGGAATTTGATTAAAATGAATAATTAATTTTACATAAATTTAATCTATAAATAAAGTCATTATTTTTGTCAATGATTTTTTTGGAAGGTGTATATATAATGAACAACTATAAGGCTGAGGCTTTTTTATACCCCTGTTTTATACTCCGTCTGTAATTTTATGTTTACTTTCGCCTAAATTTTTGGGTGGCGGAGTAATATAATATATTCTGGGAGAGGCCCGCACACAGTGTGAGAAAGTAGGCAAATAGTATTTCGAGCATAATTTATGACTGTCTTAGCATTTTAATTTAGTCAAACTAAACTTTCTCAAATACCGATTATTAACATCTTCTAGGAAGCGTACGTGTTTCAGAGGAAAGTTGTTTAACGTTCTTTTGATACCGACAGGTTTCCTATGCATGTTAATTTTGCATATTTTAAATTTCGCTCTCGATTAAGAATCGACATCTATGTCGATTGAACCTGTCATCAGATGATTAAAAACCGAATGAAAGAGAGAGTAAATAAATGTTATATTTATTACAAACATGTTAATTCCTTTCATCCCTTGTTATATAATATTAAGTTAAAACACCCGATGTTAGTGTAATAAAACACTCACTTTTTGCAATTATAATTTAATGAATACTTTTGTACATAACCTATATTTATCTAAATGTGTTCAAAATTAACAATGTTTTTGTTACAAGCTTGAGCACAACGTGAGCGAAGAATTTAAACATGCCTCCTAAAAAGAACGCAAATGCTTCAAACTCTAAATCTAAAAAAGCAGAAGGTGGTAATGAAAAGGGAGAAAAGAAAGGGGGGAAGAATGCAGTAAAAGTATGTAGTTTGTTCATATATTATTATATTCATATAAAATTACATTAAAATTCCAATTCTTTGTACAGGTTAGGCACATCCTTTGTGAAAAACAGTCAAAGATTTCAGAAGCTTTAGAGAAACTAAAAGCTGGACAAAAGTTTAACGAAGTTGCAGCTACCTATAGTGAAGACAAAGCAAGATCTGGGGTAATTTTATTTAAAATTTTTTATTTATTTCATAGGAAATATGTAACTGATATTCAATAATTGCTGTAGGGTGATCTTGGTTGGATGACAAGGGGATCTATGGTTGGTCCATTTCAAGAAGCTGCATTTGCTTTACCTGCATCGACTATTGGTGCTCCAGTTTATACAGACCCACCAGTTAAAACAAAGTTTGGTTATCATATTATAATGGTAGAAGGTTTCAAATAAATAATATATAGGTAAGGTATATGAATGTATATTTCAGTTTTTCATATAATACATTCCCTTATACAATTTTAAGACATAAGGCATGAAGTTTCATGTATCAGAATAATCAATATATCAGGTAGCATAAATAATGTATTTACAAACATAAAATCATTTACAACATGTCCTGAATATCAGCAGATTTCAGAAGTATTAAAACAATGAACAATGTCCTACATTACATAGTGAAACTAATTAGTTATAATTACTTAATTATTCTCCCATAAATTATGTGAAATATCTGGAAAATGTACTTCATAATTATAAAAAGAAAGTAGAAGGCATTTAATTGTACAACTATTTAATTTACCATGAGAATATGATGTGCATTTAAAATGACTTATCGCTAAATGAACAGAACAGGAAAATCTATCTTCTTGAGCTACGCATTGTTACATACTTTAACATAGATTTGGTATGTTTAAATATAAATGTACCTGTGGTTACCCATGACAGGTACTATAAATAATATTTGACCATAACATGAAGTAGGAAGTTTTTATGATTAATCATACATTTTCATTAAATGTATTGTCCATGTCGTGTCCTTGCATCATAAAAATGACATAAATTATTATTAGACACGAATGTTTGGATTAGTAAAACGGACATATTTTAATAGCGACTCATTTTCTTCGCACACCCATGGTTTTTTATGGTGGCATGCAACATCATGCCAGTTTACTCCATCCTTGTAAAACTGATTCAACACGGCTAAACAATTTTCAGGGGCACCTCCTTGTTGGATAGCTTCACGGTTATCTGGTTGCGGTTTTCCAATACTAGAAATATTGTTAGTTACTCATTTAAAATACTATAATGAGAGAATTTTTCATTTATAATAAGCAAAAATAATGTTAAATTACCCTCCACTTTCAGACCAATCATTCTGAGAACGATCAGTGGTTGGAGCAAGTTTTTGCAATTCCGCAGTCCAGAACCAACCATTAATATGAAGAGGCTGAAGATCAGGTCTGTCACATCCTTTGAAATCACAAAGGCGGCCAGATGTCCAAATATATTTGACATTATCTAGAAATAATTATCAATTGTATATGTTTCTTTTTATCTTTCTAAGATATTTAAATTATAAAATACTGCCATACTTTGGACGATGCGGCTTTTTATAAACTCATTTTCAGCAGATGTCTCTAAGGAAACAAGATCCATGCATCTTTGTCTACAGAAATTCCTTCCTGCTAGCCAATCAACTTCCTGTCCACTTGTCCTTGGATCAGCCCATGAATAATAGTAACCCTTGCCATTAAAACGTTCATGAATAACTCCTAAAACATTACAACTTATCTAGTTTCATATTTCTACTACATAAGTATGATAATTTGAAATTAACAAAATCTAGAAAATTTAACAGTCAGTTACATTTTTAACAATTTCTAAGATCTTTACGGATTTAGTTATTAGAAAAAGATCACCCCACTATTTTTTGGAATAATTCCAAATATAAAAATCACTTACTTTGTGCACAAAGGGCTGGGATTGGAGGTTCCAAAATTCTCCCAGACGGTTGGAACTGACCCGCCGTTAAAGCAACAAGTACTCCAAGGACAATAAATCGCAACATTTTTCTTGAATGAAAAAGAAATTGTAATTGTAAATTTCTTAAAAATATTGTTGTTAATTTGAATAGAATGTTGAGGAAAACGAATGTGTCCCTGAACAAAACATCGACATTCCAAAATATATCGTGACCCTCATATTTAATCAGAAAGGAAAACTCGGGATTTCTCGTGAATAAATTTTTATTTCAAATTAATTCTACAAATAACGAAACGAAATAATATTTGTAAATTTAAAATTTATTAACTTCTAATTCTTTAAAGAATACAAATGTTTTAAATTATGTTAATTATTATATTGAAACGGAGAACGATTTGAAATTTAGTTTTAAAAAAATGACAACGGTAAAACGCGTTAAATATTAATTGTTCAATAATAGTTTAAATAAAAATAGGAATTGTTTGATTGTAACGTTAGAAATATCGTTTTAAACGTCGACATCGTTTTATTACATTGTGTTAACAGTACTCACCTGAAGACGTTCTCTGAAGAACTGCCGCACTTTCTTAAGAAGTACCCCTATATATATATATGCAATGAGGACATTGTGCCAGAACCTCTAGGACTGTGTAAACATTTTTGAGAAACGTCTGGATCATTTTTTTTACGTTATTCGATCAATTTTTTTGTAATATACTATTCATTGTTAATTAACAGTAACATAGTAATTGTACCGTAAATAAATTCATTCTCTGTAAATATTATACAAACGAGTAACTTCTAACTCTTCCAGAAGAATGAAAGTGAAAACGACTAAAACATGTTACTCACCTCTAATCATAGGTAAAATAAATAAATGTTTAAAAAGTATATTTTCTGCATTATAGATTCGAAGAAAAATTATTTTAAAAAACGTATCCCAACGATTTATAAAAATTTCGAATTTGTAAATTTCTCAATGCTTTTTATAAAATTCAAATTTATAATATTAATGTAATTATTTATACAATTTCTTTACTTAAATAATTTATTTTTCAAATCACATGTATTATTATATACGAACGATTATAATATTAATTTTTGTTCATTAATATTTACAACAATAAAAATTGTGTTACGTTAAATTATTTAGTTAATTATATTAAAAATATGAATAAGAAATTAGCGTAGAAATGTTGTTTTATTGTAAATGTTAATTAACTAGATCTTAAATAATTGATGAACACTGCAATGTACAATAAACAAACTTTTGGTTTCGTTGCTTATCGAAATACCATCTTAAAAATACGAGCATCTTAGTAATTGAGAACATTACAGGTACCGTTAGACAATAATTTCAAAAGGTGATGTAGGTGACCTGAAAACCTAAAAAGTATACCACATCGATTGAACGGATACGATTTCATTTATAAAAATAATAATAAATTATACACATTGAAATGTATGCTTTGGATCCTGTTTATTCGGTAGAAATTTTTGAAATCACACATTTGAATTGCTTTTCCTCGTGTATAGATTCTTTTTATTTTTTAATACATGTCCGTAATTAGTGCGAAGAAGACAAACAGCTCTTCGATTAAATTAAAAATTTATTTTAAAGAAATGATACATAAAAATGTGATTCTTTCGTAGAGACTGTGCCTTTATTTTATTTATAGCAGGTACATTTTCCATGCTCCCCTACAATTACTATCTCTATCCCCTCCCCGGTCCACCTTTTCACTCACTCTTATTCTTTGTTACTTTCATCGACGATAAAGTATAGGTTCGGCGCGAGTTGAATTCGAAAAATTCTTGGAAGAGAAACTCATTCATTGGTTACCAATAAGCACACTGTCCCTCTTGAGTCACCTGTTTGCTCCCAAAGTACATTTAGGTGCAATGTGGACTTCGACAAATAAGCGAATGAGCGGGAGACAGTATTTCCTTTTGCTTTTTAGCGCCACATTGTTTTGTTTATGAACTGCCAACTTATTCTAAATCTAGTGATTATTCCACCTATTGTTTAAGATGGCGGTGAATGGGAAACAAAATCTCTAGAACAATGTGGTTCAAACTTGCTCTTACTTACCCGAAGAATTCCACCATTTTGTATCCGTCGGTAACATCGTTAAAATATGATTTGTCAAAAAACAGTTATACAATAAAAACTTTGTGTAACAAACGAAAAATGAGTGTATACGATATACTATAATCTTTGTATAAAACAGCGACGTTACATTTATTAAATAAGTAATCTTATTACATGACTATTTAAAAAAAAAACTTACCGACATCATAAGAAAAATACAGATTGAGTAGGGGAATCCCGTCAGCATCCTGGAGCCAATTTTGAAATTTTGAACCACCTGCTCTAGATTTACCATTAAATGTTTGTAATTATTTATCAGTCTATAAATCTCAAGGTTAAACAGCGTATCTGTAACATGATTTTAAAATCCCTAGTAATTTCTAGTGATATCTACGTATGCCTATACGCATATAGCCTTACAATTTTTCTAAACAAACGTGATGAAGTAATCGTATACTTCTATTCGAATGCAACATAATGATAATTGTGCTATCGAATGAACCGTCTTTTAACTATTTATCATCGCTAATCATAAATACATTGAAATAAGTGGATGTTTAAATAGTTCTTTGTACGCATATCGAAGCAGTTTATTTTTCTTACACGAGAAAGCAACATGTCGGCTATCCTTTATAGCGTCCGTACTAATCGTTTATTTACCATGTATTGCAACGTAAATGTGAGATGATGTGATTGCATTTACGGTTCTTTTGACAATGTACTGTGTCGCGATACAGATTCCCAGATTTATGTGTGAATAATGACAGAGCCGGAGCTTTGCCGGCTCTGCGCCGAAACCAAAGAAAATTTTATTGGAATTTACGATGCAGAAGGACAGAAATTAGCGATTGAAGCTAAAATTGCTAAATGTTTACAAATTCAGGTGAAAACATTTCCTATCGTAATCGATTTTAACATATCAAACTTAATGATCTGTTGTTTTATTTATAACACAAGGTGAATCCCCTGCTATAAAACCCAAACATTAATCTTCAAACTGCATTAATATCAGTTTGTCTCCACATTACTGATTCTTGATGTAATATAATTGACATAAACAATCAATATGATATCAATACAATACTTTACATAATGCTACCTGTAGCTGTTCAAGCTTTTTATGCATTAAAGCGGTATTGTGATCCTTACATTGATATAAATTGCTTTCAAGTCTGATACACAGATACAAATCTTGCAACTTGCAATATGAAACCTTGGAGTCGATATATAATTCATAATATATTTTCAGCACATATAATCGCTATCAAAACAAAAATATTAAAATTAAATAAAAAACAATTTGGGTTTCTTAGCAATAAAATCAGCCTATATAACTTTCTCTAAATTTCATTGAAATATAAATATTAAATTGAGAAACCTCTTACAGGTATTAATAAATGATGCACTGCCACTTACAGTTTGTATAGATTGTTGTATATTATTAAATCAGTGTAATGAATTCTATGAGAAAACCAATCAAGCACAAACGTCTCTGAGGCAATTACTGATTGATTCTAAAACTGAATCGAGATCATTAGAGACAAACATAAATTATATAGAGAAATCAGGTGCATTTCCAAAGGTTGAAGAAGTTGGAGAAGGGGTTGTCGAATGCCATTTATCAAACAACTATATACATGAATCTAATGCCTCGCGTAATTATTTTATTGAAGAAAATAAAAACAATAATTATCAAAAGTATGAAGCTGAAGAGTCACAGGATGTTGCAAAACAAAAGAAATGTAAAATTCAACTCAAGAAAACATCTCTCAAACAGGCAAAAAAAAAGTTGAAAAGGAAAACTCAGAATCAAAAAATTGAAAATTCAGATACGCATATGAATTCTGATTTGAAAAAGGAACCCAATAATATAAGCATGAAAACTAATATTAAGATTCCAGATAACTATATGACAGGTATAATTAAAATCTTATACGCGTCTAAAGTAAAGTAGTGAATTAAAAAATAATTGTTTTATTACAGGTACAGATTCAGATCTAGAAATCATAGAAGCACATACAAAAGAAACATCAAAATTTGGGTCTAAGAAAGGAAAAAATTTAGATAGATATCCCTGGCTTTGCACAGACTGCGATGATAAATTACCTAGCTTAGAAAGATTAGAAGAGCATCATGAAACTATTCATAATCAACAAGCAAAGTATATGTGTGTGTTATGCTGCAAAATTTATGATAAATATTATGGTTTCCTTACTCATGTTAAGCGACATAAAAACAAGGCAAAATTCAGGTAAACATAATCTTGGTTTACTGATTAGTTTTTATACTATCACACATGTATACATGTATATGTATATGTATATACTCTTAGTTGTGAAGATTGTGGAAAGTCATTTGTACATAAAAAAGTATTAGATTCTCACAAAGCAATTCATAGCGAAGAACGACCTCATGTATGCCAAACCTGTGGAAAAGCATTTAGGCAACAAAGTGCTTTGTACATTCATAGCAGGTGTCATTTGCCGGATACTATGAAAAATCGGTTTCCCTGTGATCAGTGCGACAAAAGGTATGACTGTGAAACTTAAAAACATGTGTTATCGTATCGTTGCACGTAAAAAATATTTTTCAGATTCTCAACAAAACCAAATTTAGTTACTCATAAACGTATTCACTCTGGTGTCAGAAACTTTACATGCGATCAATGTGGCAAGAGTTTTATTCAAAAAGGAAATTTAGAAGCTCATTTTTTAACGCACTCTGCAGATAAACCATATAATTGTACACAGTGTTCAAAAGCGTATGTTTAAATTTGATTAAATTTATAATGTAGATGTATTTGTTCTTAAATGTCTATCATAATTTGCAGTTTCAAAACACCACTACAGTTAAAGAAACATGAGACAGTTCATACTGGTGCAAAACCACATCAATGTGCTGTTTGTGGACGAACTTTTAGAGAGAAAGGTACATTAAGAGAACATCATAGAATACATACTGGAGCAATGCCATTCACGTGTGAATTTTGTGGTAAATGTTTTCGTTTTAAGGGAATATTAACTGTAAGTCAATCAGATCATTTTAATTTACCATCATTTAAAATATAATCATATAACAGAGTTCTACTTATTTTCAGACGCATAGGAGACAACATACCGGTGAACGTCCATATAGTTGTTTGGAATGTCAACATCACTTCACGAATTGGCCGAACTATAATAAACATATGAAACGTAGACATGGAATCAATACATCGCATACAAAACATTTAACACAGTCGCAACAATCGCAACAGCAATTACAGCAGCAGCAATCGGAACAGTCACAAATAATTCAGTCAAATGTTTCAGATTCTTCTCTTTCTATATCTCATGCAGAATCATCAACAGTTCAGGTAAATAATTATTTTTTAAAAAATATTTAATTTTAATCAGAAAATAAGATGCATACACATTTCCCTTAGTTGTGTATTATATCTATTGTGCAATAGAAAATCTGTATATATTATAAAATGTATTTGGAACATCCATAGGTAATACAAACCGTTTCCCATGCGCCAACAACGCAACCAATTACCCAAACTATTCCAACCAGTACTGTTCAAAGTTTTCAACCAGATGCGTCCAGTACCACCGTACCAGACACAGTATTCCGTGAAAGGAATGCGACATACTTTAATACGATGCCAGCGTCTCTACAAAATTTTTTACCACCTAATTTATCATATAATTTTTATAATCTTTCCAATCTTGCATATAGAGAATGATTTAATGCGGACATAGGTAAAATAAAATTGTTACCTAAGTAAACAAATATGTATAAATATATTCATAATTCTATTATCAGAATAGAAGAGTTAGTACATACAAAATAAATGTTTAAATGATTCACTTTAAATAAAGTTGAAAAAGATGTTACGAAAGTCACATTGACAGAAGTATTATGTCATCAAAATAATTTTCAGTAATCATTCGTGAATCCGAATAAACATTACATTTATTTACCTTGAGCATGATATCGATTGAGAAAAATTCGTTCGTAAACATTATGTGATATAATTTTTACATTTTTAATAAGAGAAATTTTTACATATTTAATCCATGGATTTTTTATTTAGTCTTGCTTAAGTATTGATTTAGAAAACCTGCAATATATTGATATAAGTTTTTGTATAGACATGTATGATATTGAAAAGTCACAATTCAATAAACTCTTAAACATACAAGATTTAAATATTTGGTAAATTAATGATACATTAACTTTGTAAAATTATTATCTGGCAGAAACAATTAAATTTATTCATCGCGGGATATTTTTCTTTGTACAGAACACTGCTTACAGGAACTATAAAGTACTATTACATTATTTGTTAAATTTATGTAACTACTTTATTTTATATTTGAATAAATTAAAATACACTTATACTATAAATATTACTGTGGTTTACTACTTGCAAGCTCTTCAATCCGTTTAAGGATTTCTGCAGGTTTTAAATTTTGCAGGGAAACGCATTGCTCTTTGCCGTATTCTAAAATATAAATAACAAGTATTTTAAAAATATAGTGAACAGTATAAAACATTAGAATTAATTTATACAAAAGAACACTCACCGTATCGTGCATAAAGAAAAGGTTCAGTTGATGAACATTCTCTAATCAAAACTGGAAGATTTGGGTTCTGTTTTTTAAGAGGTACATATTGTGCACTGATAAAATCTCTGAAAAATACTGATAGGTTAGGTTGCAAATTGAAATCGATAACCACGTATTATAAACAAATATTAACTTCTATACAATTACTATTATCATTACCTAACACCCTGACTACTTTTTGATGTTTGACATAAAAGAATTCGCAATTCTTTTAAATGAGATCCTATTTTAACTGCAGCCATCTTTAAATCCTATATGGCCTGAATTTAGCTGCACAACTTTATCGATTATATAATCGAATCGTAATTTAAATATTACACAATATTAATTTTTAAAAATAATCAAAGAATAAAGGACCTTCACAAAATATAATACTGTGATTTGTGGTAAAGAATTTGTAATATACTTTATGTAACTTTTGTAAAAAATACGAGCGAATGACATTAAATTTTTTTAAATTACAAATTATATGACGTGCACTCGGGAGTAAATCTGACATTTTGGGATATGATAAAAAGCATTTTTAAAATTAATAAATTATACGGTGTTTTGTTTACATCTAAAAGCAAGCTGTTTTATTTGCGCAATTAACATTTAAAAAATGTGATTGTAGCAACTACATCAGAACATAAGTACATGTCTTCTTATAATTAAATTTTACATTGAAGTTTACATTTATAACAGCAGTGGGTTCGTAGTAATCCCTTAACGTTTTCGTGTCGCATGCAACATTATCGACTCATACTAAAATAAGACACTAGCGCTGCAGAGTTGACTTATCTTACGACACTTCAAGTTTTATGTACTAAATTAACGATCATACTTTTATAAGCAATAAATCAGTGATAATATATAAAATACTTAGAAAAGATGTCCAAAATTTTAACATACATTTCATTAATTCTGAATAAGTTATACATCTGATAGCTCAAAAAATATAGTCAAAATTAAATAAAATTTTATCTTAATGATTCGTAGCTCTTAGCTCGATATCGTTTTCTAAAGTTCATTTTGTAAAAAATGTTTAGAAAACGATATCGATTACCAGGTCACACCACGTGGAGGTGGCTACGACAGTGACCCACCCTATCTCCAAGTCCCAACCACCCACCATTCGCAATTAGCTCATTTATCGGAAGGATAAATGAGTTCTAACTCTACTTAGCCCGTTGGCTCGCGAAAATATACAAGTTCTTTACCATAAAATAGCAAAGAACTTGTATCGTACGCAAGTTTCTTAAAACTAACTTATAGCACACCATACAATTAACGCTCGCATTCTAAGATTGCACCCGTGTTATCTAAAACGGTATAAAAAGCAAAGGGAGAAGGGAAGAAAGTTAGAAGAACTTTCTACTAGAAGGAAAGAAAGTTAGAAGAACTTTCGCAAAAAGGTGGACGGGCATTCTCTATCAAGTGAACCTCGCCTTCATGGGTCAAATGGTAGTCGAATAGTGACTTACGTGAACCACGAGACCGAATTGAACCGAAAACACTGGTAAGAACGAGTGACACATCCGCGAAGGGTTTCCCATTTCTCCCCGCTCCCGTTTAAAGGGAGGCTAACTGCAGAGAGGAAACCCACGCCGTGAGGCGGCAAGTCGAGAAGGTGCTTCAATCAAAATGCCTCGCAGAGATGTGTCCCTGGCGCTACACCAGCATTTGAAGCTCAACCCTGCCGCGTGTTCACAGCACTACCAACCCCAAATGATCCACTCAAGTTCGGATCAATCGACAGAGAATTACCGATTAATACTACACTCTAACGCGCAAAAAATTCACGTATTGTGAAAATGGGTGCAAGTTAGAATTGTAAGCGCTCACGCAAACTCGCTTATAAACTTAATACTAATTTCGTGGGATCCCACATACACACTCTGTTCTAAAATTGCACTCGCATTATGTAAAATGAAACGCTAAACGAGAGAGAAAGAAAGGAAGAGAGGAACTAATACTATGCTCTAACACGCAAAAAGTTCACGAATAAAAATGAGTGCAATTTTAAACAGTAATCGCATACGCACGCACTTATACTTATTCTAAACGCCGCACGCGTACCTCTAGTTCTAAGCTTGCACTCGAATGATCTATAACGAGGTAAAAAAGCAAGGGAAGGGAAGAAAGTTAGAAGAACTTTCTACTAGAAGGAAAGAAAGTTAGAAGAACTTTCTGCTAAAAAATGGTTCAGCATTTCCCGCCAAGTAGTCCTCGCCCTCATGGGTCAAAGGGTAGTCAATAGTGACTTACGTGAACCACGAGACCGAATTGAACCGAAAAAACTGATAAGAACGAGTGACACATCCGCGAAGGGTTTCCCATTTCTCCCCGCTCCCGTTTAAAGGGAGGCTGACTGCAGAGAGGAAACCCACGCCGTGAGGCGGCAAGTCGAGAAGGTGCTTCAATCAAAGTGCCTCGCAGAGATGTGTCCCTGGCGCTACACCAGCCTTTGCAGCTCAACCCTGCCGCGTGTTCACAGCACTAACAACCCCCAATGATCCACTTGGGTCTGGACCAATTAACAAAAAATAGCTGGGTATACTACTAACTAACGCGTAAAAAGTTCACGAATTGTGAAAATGAGTGCAAGTTAGAATTAGAGGCACTTACAGGGACCCACCCGCCCGCCCACGAGATTACAACTAACTTAAAACTAACGCACGCATCCCTCGATGATCCCGCGATGATTTGTCAATAATCCCTCGATGCTCCCTCGATGCTCCCTCGATGCTCCCTCGATGATATCTTCAAGTTTCGTATATACGCATTTCACACATGCACTCATACACACTACAGTGCATTACAATATTTTGTACGCAACTTAAAATTAACTTAAAATTAGCGGATCCATCGATGAAATCTCTCTGTGATACTCCTGGATGATTACCTATGCTGTAACAATCAGAAACAATACGCGAAAGAAGAAAACATATGAAAATTAGTAATATTAAGAAATTCGAGTCGACTCGAGAAAAATACACAAATAAAATAACAATGTATAACAATATAAAATTAGAATGAAATAACAATATAAGAAAGAGGAGTGTAAAACATTGATAAATAGAAAGCACAAGTAAAAATGTGGAACTAAGAAATGTGAAATATTCAATTACTTACTTAAAATTTAAATCTGAAACATAAAAATGTAATTAAGACAGGAAAAAACATTGAAAAATAGAAATTACAATTAAAAATGAGAAATTAAGATATGCGAATTATTGAATTACTTACTTAAAATCAAAACCTGAAACATACAAATGTAATTAAGACACATATGAACCATTTAATAACTTACTTAAAATCAAAAGCTGAAACATACAAGAGTAATTAAGACAAATATGAATCATTAAATTACTTACTTGAAATAAAAACCTGAAACATACAAATGTAATTAAGACACATATGAACCATTTAATAACTTACTTAAAATCAAAAGCTGAAACATACAAATATAATTAAGACAAATATGAATCATTCAATTACTTACTTAAAATTAAAAGCTGAAACATACAAATATAATTAAGACAAATATGAATCATTAAATTACTTACTTGAAATAAAAACCTGAAACATACAAATGTAATTAAGACACATATGAACCATTTAATAACTTACTTAAAATCAAAAGCTGAAACATACAAATATAATTAAGACAAATATGAATCATTCAATTACTTACTTAAAATTAAAAGCTGAAACATACAAATGTAATTGAGACAAATATGAATCATTAAATTACTTACTTGAAATAAAAACCTGAAACATACAAATGTAATTAAGACACATATGAACCATTTAATAACTTACTTAAAATCAAAAGCTGAAACATACAAATATAATTAAGACAAATATGAATCATTCAATTACTTACTTAAAATTAAAAGCTGAAACATACAAATATAATTAAGACAAATATGAATCATTAAATTACTTACTTGAAATAAAAACCTGAAATATACAAATTTGATTAAGACAAAAATGAGCCATTCAAATACTTACTTAAAATCAAAAGCTGAAACATACAAATGTAATTAAGACACATATGAACCATTTAATAACTTACTTAAAATCAAAAGCTGAAACATACAAATATAATTAAGACAAATATGAATCATTCAATTACTTACTTAAAATTAAAAGCTGAAACATACAAATATAATTAAGACAAATATGAATCATTAAATTACTTACTTGAAATAAAAACCTGAAACATACAAATGTAATTAAGACACATATGAACCATTTAATAACTTACTTAAAATCAAAAGCTGAAACATACAAATATAATTAAGACAAATATGAATCATTCAATTACTTACTTAAAATTAAAAGCTGAAACATACAAATGTAATTAAGACACATATGAACCATTTAATAACTTACTTAAAATCAAAAGCTGAAACATACAAATGTAATTAAGACACATATGAACCATTAAATTACTTACTTGAAATGAAAATCTGAAACATACAAATTTAATTAAGATAGAAAATTGAAGGAGAATGAATGAAATCATTTTTGATTCGAAACACGTACAAATTTAATTAAGATAGAAAATTGAAGGAGAATGAATGAAATCATTTTTGATTCGAAACACGTACAAATTTAATTAAGATAGAAAATTGAAGGAGAATGAATGAAATCATTTTTGATTCGAAACACATACAAATTTAATTAAGATAGAAAATTGAAGGAGAATGAATGAAATCATTTTTGATTCGAAACGAAACTCTTGAAAAATCAAAATCGTTTGACTCTGTAATCCTCAAAAATCGAAATAAACTCACGATGAGGTTCTGAAAACCTCAAAACCTGAAATAAAATCACGATGAGGTTCTGAAAACCTCAAAACCTGAAATAAAATCACGATGAGGTCGGAAACCTCAAAACCCGAATTAAAATCCAGATAGCTCGAAACTCGAACTAAAATCCTAAAAAGAATTATAAATCTCAACACCCGAAAACAATAACGATGAAGTTTAAAAACTTCAGAACCCGAAATAAAATTACGAAAGATTCAAAAACCTTAAAAAACACAAAATAAAATCTCAATGTTATCTGAAAACCTTGAAACTGAAAATAAAATCATTTACACATTTAAAATATGCAATTGCAATTGCAATTACATTCATGCATATTACAATATTCTAAAGACTCTACATGTACCTCTTGTTCTAAAATTGCACTCGTGTAACGTAAAATTATGTAAAAGGGAAAATAAAAAAAGTAGGGAAGAAAGTTGGAAGAACTTTCTTTTAGCTTTGAAGCAATCGACAAGAATGAGCTACTGCGTAAAAAGTCTAATACATAAAAGTTGCATTTATTTCTAATACGTAAAAAGTTGGCAAATTGTCACGAATATGAGTGCAAGTTAGAACAAAAGGCACTTACAATTTGCGTAAGCTTTTCGCCACGTAGTGTGACGAAAAACTTACGCCCGAGCCCACCCTTCCTCCCACAAGCTCGGAATTAATGTAAAACTAATGCATTAAATATCGTACCTTATTTAAGATCAAACCCTGAAAATAAGGAACATACTTAAGATAGAGAATTTTGGGGAGAGGTGTGAAATTGTACTTTATTTAAGAGAAAATTTTTGAAACACAGAAAACGCAATGAAAATTGCGGATTTAAGAAGAGTGAGTAATGCATTAAATTACAAAAATTCAAGAGCTGAAACATACAAAAGATTATTAACATATGAAATTGTGGGAGGAGTGAAATTTTTCTTTATTTGACACAAAATTTTTGAGACATAGAAAACGCAATGACAATTGCGGATTTGAGAAGAGAGAGCAACATAATAACTTACCAAAAATCAAATTCTGCAACATACAAAATTTTATTAACATAGAAATTTGTGGGAGGAGGAGCAAAATTTTACTTTATTTCATACAAGCATTTCGAAAAATAGAAAACGCAATGAAAATTGCGGATTTGAGAAGAGAGAGCAACATAATAACTTACCAAAAATCAAATTCTGCAACATACAAAATTTTATTAACATAGAAATTTGTGGGAGGAGGAGCAAAATTTTACTTTATTTCATACAAGCATTTCGAAAAATAGAAAACGCAATGAAAATTGCGGATTTGAGAAGAGAGAGCAATGTAAGAACTTACCAAAAAGCAAATACTGAAACATATGAAACATTATTAACATACAAAACTTTCGAACATAGAAAACGCGATGAAAATTGCGGATTTAAGAACAATGAACAACGAAATAATAAATGTAAAATCAGTCTCTGAAACAGAAAAATCTGGTTAACACAAGAAATGAACAAAATGATCAAAAAAGAGAAATTGCGGTGAAAATAGATTCGCGATAATATTTCGAGTTTCGCGATTTTATGATCGTGTGCTCGTCGAAATTCGAGCAAAATGCGTTTGACGATACATTTCGTACCGTTTAAAAAAACACATGTAAAATACAAAAAAATAATAGCGAGCATAGTGACAAAATGACTTTCCATCCTAAGATGGACAGCCATTAATAGTTCCCCTCTTCTTTGGCAATTTTGCCGGGGCTCTTCGGCATATAGCCTCTTCTTTCTTCGGCACAGCCTCACAAAAATCACTCGCGAATTTTTACGGTAACTCGGATATTCTTTGCTCTCATATCAATTACATAAACTCTCAATTTTACTATCAATCGATCGCAACAAACAGATAGCATACACTTTTATAAAAATAAAAATGAACTATCCATTTGCTTCAATCGTCAACAACAAAATCAAAATTTTATATATCATAAAAGTTCTATACTTAAGAAAAATTGAAATACGACCAGCGATTCTTAGAATGCGCTGTTCGTAAAAGAATATCCGAGCAGAATATTTAAAACACTTCACTTCACTTCACTGCACTGTATACTTCATTTTTGCAATCGGGTCTAGAACCACGACTGCGACTTACAAACTAAAAGGCCTGGCCTTACGAACAATCGAGTTCAAGAGAATATTAAATAGAATAAATTCAAATTTAGATTTTCTCTTCTCGATTTTTCGTTAACCCCCCAGATGCAAGCATCTCACGTGTGTTTTACGGAGGACAGAGAAACGTGAAAGCTTGCTCTGGCCCTACCTACTTAAAACTAACTCAATCACACCAGAAGTAAGCTACCTGCCTGCCTGACGCTATATTTAAAAAATTGCAAAGTCCATTCTCACAAAAACACACTCCACGATTCTCACACATGCCACCCGGGTGCAAAAAAGCCTACTCCTAGGGAGTACGTCCCGGGACGTCTCCGACACCCGAGTTCAATACAACATTTACACTCTAAGTTCATACCTTTTTGCTGAAATCGATCGACAATCGACAGTGAATATTTATTGAACATATTTCATTTTCTAATTCTTTCGAATATTCAATGTAATATGTGCATGTTATAAATTTGTAAATCTAACTCAACTTTTATAAATTTGTAATTCAATCTAACTCTACTTTTATAAATTTGTAATTCAATCGAAATTATTTTGAATGCATTTTGAGATAACTTTTTGAAAAATTTTGGTGATTTTATAATAAATTAATATGGTTTGTAATCGACACAAGGTCCACGACCTAACCACACACACACGTGTAACTTGTGTCGATAATTCACTGTCAATTTGTCGATCGCCAAAACATCTTAAAACTAAACCGTGTCCACCTGCCCTAACTCATGCGAGTAGCATCTAAGCACGCGTATGAGTTTAGAGCATAAAAATGAACACGGCCAACAATATTTTCACCTACCAGTTTTCTTCATGTGTGCTGAAAATCCTGAGCTAAGAAACATGATTAATAACATGCTAATAAAGTGTCTTCCGAAAAATATTTACTCTAAAGTTTCAAAAAAGAAAATGGAAGAACACTTTGCAAAAATCTAAGTATACCGATTGTTTCATTTTTAACAGATTTTTAATATCAAAGTAAATTCACTAAATGACTCAAACATTCATAATTAACTTTGATATCAAAATCTGTTCTCCGCGAAACTTTCTTGTACATATGTATTTGAAAATATTGAATAAATTGAAAACTTTAATAAACTAAATTGAATTGAATTGAATACTATGAAATCGGAGGGTCATCCGACTTCTATGTAATTTTCAAAAATTGAAAAAATGTACAAGAAAACCCTGACCTGAACTAATAAATGAAATAAACAGTTTGTACGAATATTGCACGATCGTACAGTCGTGTGTCACTATGCTCGCTCAAAAATATAAAAATACAACCAGTTCCCGTGTCGTTTCGGACCATTCGTCCTACGACATGATGGGAACCGGAGGAACCGTAAAGCATGCGACTCACCGATCGCTGACTCGCATCACTTAGCTCGTATCGTGCGTCAGATCGATCGGTTGCACTTGTATCGCATCGTAGTAGGTTGATTGACTGCAACTCAGAGATTGGTTCATGATCGGTTGCTTTCATACGGTCAAGATTGGGCACTTCGGTTCGGCACAGAAACGTCCTTCTGAAAACAGAACAAGTCGAAGCACGTTAGCGAACTGTTTATCGATTCGTATTTCAGTTGATTCTTTCTCAATTCAAATTATAACAATCACATTTGCAAATAGGTAACATGCAAACAAATACAAGCATGCATACAGAAATAAAACATTTGCACACACTACAAGCATTTGAAAAAGTACGTAGTAACACTTTGGTAAATATTCTTTAAAACCCGATAAAAAATTTGGAAAAGTATGTAAAAACACATATGTAACCACACAATAATACCCGGTAAAAATTTAAAAATGTATGTAAAAACACATAGGTAACACTATAAAACTGACTAAAACATTCACTAAAATATGTCAAAACACGTAAGTATTCACACCATAAAACCCACTAAATATTCACTGTAGTATGTCAAAACACATAGGTAACCACACCATAATACCCGGTAAAAATTTAGAAATGAATGTAAAAACAGATAGGTAACACTATAATACTGATTAAAACATTCACTAAAATATGTCAAAACACGTAAGTATTCACACCACAAAACCCAGTAAAATTTGTGTAAAACACTGGTAAAACACTTAAATAACCACACCATAAAACACACTAATGTATCCGTATACACATGCACAATCACAAATTAAAACACACTAGTAAGCACGTAGGTATATGGGGAACCACACCATAAAACACATTAATACACCCCCGTATATGCACTAAAAAACTTGTTAAAACACACTAGACACTTGCACTAGAACACTAGATAACACAGCGATGAACACACAATCGGTTAATTAACACTTTGACTCGTACCGGTAGGACATGTCAATGTTGATCCGAACACTTCGGCAGCTTGAACAAGACTGAGCACCTGTGACTTTCAACGAGTTAAGAATGATTGGTGAACCGCGGACCAATCAGGTCAATGAACCAATACCAGGCAGCTTGAACAGTCCTGAACACCTATGACCTTTATCAAGTAATACAGATTGATCAATGATAGGTCATCCGTGGACCAATCAGCTATCATGTATCCACCAATACCGAGCAATGACGTCATTCATACCTGTATTTGTAATATCGATATTTTTAATTAAAATTTTTCATTTTTCACTTGTTTATTTAACAAATTATTATTAGAAATATTAAAATGTATTATTTTTATTAACTTTTACGCGTGCATCGGTTACAAGATTTTGTTTCATTATTACATTTTTATATATCAAAAGATAATTATAAATATTCTTTTTAATATTATTTGAAATTTTTCAGTATATGTTCGTTAAATTATTATTGTATGTCTTGAAGTTCATCTTTCTTTTTCAACTTTCACCCGTTTTTCTGTCGCATTCTTTTTATATATATGTAAGCACGTTCCACGTAGATTGTTCGTGTTTTATGTATGTATGTACCCTGTTTATTGTTTCAAATAACAAATATCAACCAGTATATTCAATTTTAATTTCAAACAGTAGTGTAAAATCAGTTCCAATCGATATGGTAGAATTCTCCTTTACCTAAAGTCGACTGCGTCGGTAACTGTTAGTAATTTTGGCTATTCTTCGAAAAACCGTCAAGCTTTAAATCACGTCAAATTTTGCAAATGAGCTCCTTTTTAAGAAAGGAAACATCTGTGACAACGGGTTTTGGCGACTCGAAAACAAATTTTTTGCCATTTTCATATCATTCTCGTCGGTAATATAGAGAATAACATTGGAATAAATTTTAAAATATATAGAAAATTGAGATTTTCAAAATGTTTCCAACTTCATAAATTAATTATTTTACAGTAAATTATTGTCTTTTATATTTCTTACATATTAAACCTTTACGGTATTTCCGTTATAAATGTAAACTTGAACGTAGAATTTAGTTACAAGAAAACGTTAACTTACGCTCTGATGCAGCTCCTACAATCACCTTTCTGAGACCTAGATTGCGCAATAAAGCAGTTTACTTTTAAAAGTAAAAGCTTGCGGAAATTTTATTATTTATCGATTTCAAAAATATTCTTTGTAAATTCTACATGATGCGTGCTAATACGCAGATTTTACAGCTTCCCCTTGGTCGCCATTTTCCCTAGGGAAGTTAAATTAGCTCTCGAGTGAACACTCTGCGCATAAGAGAAGACTTGGTGGGGATTACCTAACATAAAAAACGTTTTAAACACTGATTTATATTATCTACAAAACATGAGCTTAACCTATACGTGTTCGCATAAGAATCGGCTTGGTGCTTAGTTTATACTTTTAATTTAGTTACGATGAAGTTTGTAAAGTATACAGGAATTACATGGTCCGATGTAGAGCTTGCGGGTCTCCTCGAAGACGAAGATTCTTATGTTTCTCTTGAGAAATATAAAAAGCATCTTGGTTTACATCCGTTTCACTTAACGAATCTAAGTAATGCGTTGAATGAAATTTTATGTGCAAAGTTGAATTCTTATGACACAGAGTATGTATTAAATTTGTATTTCTTTTACATATTGAATTTTTATCACAGTAATATTCGAAAAAAACGTAGAAAAGAAACGACGTTCTCTTGGTTATGTTTACATTAATTTTGAAATTATATTGTAGTTTAAAGGGTTTCATAGTAGCTTACAAGAACCCTAAATTATTAACACCTTTGGGAGAAATAGTTTATGATTCGTGCTTCATTCATATCGACATAGAAGCAGATTTTTATGTGTTTAGACCAGAAGTAGGAATTTCTTTGAAAGGTAACGTACTTCATTTTTATATAATGGTGAAAATTTGTATTCATTATTAATGGAGAAAGATTTACAGGAGTTGTCAAAAAAATAGTACCAGAGCACATCGGAGTTGTTGTACATAAAGCTTTTACAGTAATTGTTTTAAGACCAAGCGATGATGAAGATGATGATTGGGTGGGAAATCATGTTCAAATGGAGCAAGAAGTACGAATTAGATTGACTGTTCTTAATCTTGCTAGTAAAGTCCTATCATATATTGGTGGTGTCTTTGATCCAGAGTAAGTAAATAGTTATTTTATTTAATTTAGATTGTTTTTGTATAGTGTTTCATTATTTCTACTTCATTTCAGTGATTATTTACGAGGATGTAGATTACCAGAAACATCTGTTAATACAAATAATATATCCTATGATGACGATTTTGAGGACGATACAGATAGAAGACCAAAGAAAGCTTCTAAACAGTCAAAGCACATGTTTTTTGAAAATGATTCTGAAGACGTTTCTGAAGAAGATATATCACCAACAAAGAAGAAGAGGGATAAGTACAAAAAGTTAAACAAAAGTCTTGAACAGGAAGACATTAAGTCAGCTGAAAAGGAAAAGAAAGATAAAAGACACTCTAAGAAAGGAAAAGAAGCCAAAAAATCAGAATCACCAGAATATACAAGCAATATAGGTATGAATGGTAATTTTACAGACAATGAGGAAATAGAGGAATTTATAACTCCAAAGAGCAAACTGAAAAAGAAATCCAAACAGCATAGTTCTCAAAGTTCTATAAATGAAGATGTTAACGAAGAATGTGAAAAATATTTATCAAAGGAAATATCTAAAAGGTTATCGGATAGAGAATCAGACGACAAACTTAATAAAATTAAGTTGAAACAAAAAAGAACAAGCAATGGTTTAGACTCGAGTGTAGAAGAAAATACACTTGAAAATAAAGTGAAATTAAAGAATTCAAAAAAGAGAAAGGACGTAAATAGCAGTGATCATTCTACAGACGAGTTCAGTTCATATAAATATATACCACATTCAAGTAAAAGAAATTCGAAATCTTTGGATGATAGTGAAGAAACATCTGTTGACATTAAAATCAAAAAGTTCAATAATACTAATCAAGGAAAGAATAAAATCAAAGCATCTCCTAAGAAGAAGCAAAACGTGAACTTGGAGACTTCTGAGAGTGACATGAATTCTAACAATACTTCATTAAAAGGAAAAAGGAAAAACAGTAAAATACAGAACACAAAGATTAAGGCAGAAACAGCAACTAGTAGTTCTGAAAATATGCAAGATGAAGATTATATAAAAACCGTTAGGAAGCGAAACATAGACTTGAAGACTTCTGAGAGCGAAATGAATTCTAAAAATGCTTCATTAAAAGGAAAGAGGAGAAACAGTAAAATACAAAACGCAAAGATTAAGGCAGAAACAGCAACTAGTAGTTCTGAGAATATGCAAGATGAAGATTATATAAAAACCGTTAGGAAGCAAAACTTGGACTTGGAGACTTCTCAGAGTGAAATGAATTCTAAAAATGCTTCATTAAAAGGAAAGAGAAAAAACAGTAAAATACAGAACACAAAGATTAAGGCAGAAACAGCAACTAGTAGTTCTGAGAATATGCAAGATGAAGATTATATAAAAACCGTTAGGAAGCAAAACTTGGACTTGGAGACTTCTCAGAGTGAAATGAATTCTAAAAATGCTTCATTAAAAGGAAAGAGAAAAAACAGTAAAATACAGAACACAAAGATTAAGGCAGAAACAGCAACTAGTAGTTCTGAGAATATGCAAGATGAAGATTATATAAAAACCGTTAGGAAGCAAAACATGGACTTGGAGAGTTCAGAAACTGAAATGAATAAACATTCTAAAAATGTTTCGTTAAAAGGAAAGAGAAGAAACAGTAAAATACAGAACACAAAGATTAAAACAGAAACAGTGACTAGTGGTTCTGAAAATACGCAAGATGAAGATTATATAAAAACCATTAAAATACCGAGGATGGATTCTGATTTAGATATATTCACGCACAGTTTCAATTGTGATTTAGTTGAAGATGATGAAAGTAACACAAGACAAAAGGAAAAAAGGCATTCAAAGAATAAGATTAAAGTAGAACCCGAATTTGAACAAATCGTAACTAAAGTAGAAAGATCAGACAATGACGATGAAGACATTTATGACGAAGATCTATGGAACTCGTCAATAATTAATTCACCTAAGAAGAAACATAAAGCTCATTTAGGTAACAATATTGAAAGCTATGAAACAGATACAAAAAGTAATACGAAATACTTTAACAAAATGGACAAAGGTACAAAAAGTCATAATATAAAAGTAGAAGTAGATAGTTCTGTAATAAATAGTGAATCAGACAATGACGATCGAATTCCATATACTCAGAATAATAAAGCAAAGTTCAAACACGAAAAAGTTTCATCCGATAGTGATCTTGATTTCAGCATTATTAAAATTAAAACCGAGAAATGTCTCGATGATTATTAAGGTATAAAAACATTTTGTAATTCTGTTTATTTTTTTTTTTCATCCGAGGAAAAGTATAATAAGTGGATATGCGTGTGTATATGCATGACGCATATCATTGTATTGCGGATTCGGCATGACCAAGTGGTGGCTTGTGAGTCACACGTGAGTACTATCCTTATTTTGTCATTTCATTTCTACTCCAAATTCGTAAAGTTTTTAAATTTTCAGACCTCCGAGTTCTAACATTCTCAATTATCAAAATTTTAGATTTTCTAATTCTCCAAATTTCCACGTTTCTAACTTAAAAATCTAATTTTTCGAAAATCCCAAATTATCAATTTCCAAAAATCTAAGTTTTCCAGAATTCTAGCTTAGATTTCTAAATTTCCAAAGTGCCAAATTTCATACCATTTGGTAGCAAGAACCGTGCCGCTGTTAATGGAAAGGAACTTGGTCATGTTTGCCTCAAGCTACTTACAGATAATAAACATTGCTCTGTATATATTTGTAAGCATATACATACAGTATACTTACATTGAAATCACTTCATTAATAGGGTCATGTATAAATACATATGTATATAAATTCTATTTTGTTATATTAATACAAACTTGTACAAACAAATTTTACACATTGATAGATTTCATATTCCTTTTATACGAGTTAAATTTCGTGCTCTATATTTTTGGAGATTCTTTTATTTTATCATGTAACAGTGAGTTTAATCTATATATAATATAATTTTTATTTTCAAATTAGTGTATCATTATGTTAATACCTTATAGAGACTTTAATAAGTAAAAGTACAAGTATAATTTTTCAAAGCAATATCAAGATATATGATGTGTTATATTAATAATTTTAAATATATATGACCTTTTTTTCTGCAGAATGTATTATACATTTTAAGAAATTTCTCCAAATAAATATGTACATTTGTCATATTCCTAAACCTATTTGTGTACTTTTATAATTCTTGTATTGTCATTAATGTTAATGAATGTGCAATTGACGTTAATATTTAGTTTTAAATATTAACATTTCACAAGATAATTGCTCAAATTGAAACATTGTAAGTGACTGCTTATGATTGAGTTTGAGAAGTATTATGTAAAATATATATAGGGTGATATATATGTACAAAATATATCATTCAATTACAAAAGTAAAGGAGATATTCCATGGAGATGCCTTTATGATAGATACCAGTGAAAGTGTGATAAAGATTTTGAAATTAATAGAGAAGAAAAATTGAAGATTGCATTAAATCAAAAAGAAATAACACTTAAAAAAATATATTAGGAACACAGTGTGTATCAGTGGATTCTATTCAACCAAATGGTGCCATATCACTGATTATGGTTGAACTTTTAAACTTGGAACTAGCTCCAACACATTGGGAAATATTAAGGATGTAAACTACTGCGAAGAATTTCTACATAGTCGTGGATAAACATCATACATAAGTTTGGATGACATCTTTTTTACCGCTTAAGGATTGTCTTGAAGAAGAAAATAATCGCTTTAATAGCTGTTGCTTCATCCATGAAGAACCACATGGAGAAGGTTCACTCTTTAGAGGAAGAAATATGGGAATAAGAATAAGCAGAAATAAGTAAATAAGTAAAAATCCAGGATGTTCTCACACATCATTGTGGTGAGTAGGAAGGCCGTGCAGAATTTGAGTGTTAATACATTCATCATTCTGATTTACATTCTGTTCACCAGCAGCGATACCGCATATACTTATTTCTTTGGCCGATGCAAAAATCACTGCCAGATAGATTCGATTTAACAGATTAAAGAAGCAACATAGTTAGGAAGAGTATGCGTTTGATATGTACATTCTAAGTTGTGGAAGATCTTCAGTAAGTCTAATGTGAGTTCCAAATGTCACACTATTCTTTACAAGTTTCTGCAAGATTATCTTCCTGGTTACTATCAAAGAAAAGATGTGACCTTGTAGTCTATACATATAGTTTTAATCTATATGTTCGGATTTTGATACTATTTCCACGTACTCTGGAAGCCATTCTTGTCTTCTCATTACTGCTGTCTATAACTACATCTTAAATCAAAGCCTGTAAGAATCAAATTTGTTGTGATAATTTCATGGAAGGAAAAATGACGACTTTTTTTAAATGTTTCCAGTTTTTATATTTTGACACGTATGACACAATAAACTTTCAACTAAATAACATAAGTATGTACATGTATTTACAATATACTTTTGCAATAAATTGTAGAACTATATATTCTTTCTTGCATGATGAAATTTCAGCATTAATCTTCATTGGGCGAACTCACTATGGTTTGATGGATGTCGCCTAAATAGGACGTGGAATGATAATCAAATTGACACCAGAGTAGAACTCCTTTTCTAAACGAAGAAATTGTATAATTGGTGATTCTCTCACTTTCATTCCAGGAATTCTTGTGAAAGCAATAGATGGTTTATTTTGAAAGATTTGTAATGAAAAATTTAATATAAAAACAATTACAATTTCCAAGAATTTGTTTACATTTAGTAGTGGTAACATTCTTTTGCCTATAATAACATTTATTTTTGAAGTATGTTACTGTTATGCTACGCTTTAACACATACGCTGACATACACACACGCGCGCACACATATAAATTTATTTATTTACATATATACGGTTTATGTACACTATACTTAAGCAACGTATGAAAATTAATTTTTTTCTTCAATCAAGTTTACTTAACTGTATCATGAAGTGAGTTCGCCACTTTCCTTCTTATTTAAAAATATTTCTTCAGTTTGAGATATAAGAAATAATATATTTATAAAATTACAAATATTAAATACATTTTACTCAAAATAAGATGATAATCAGAAAGAAAGCATCTATGAGAATTGCACAAACAATTTTGATGAAATGATATAGCAACATATTATATGAAACAGTAATTTATATCAGTGTTTTGACGACGCGCTACAAATACATAAATGAATATTAAATTTTTCTTCAATTTTGTAAATGAAACTGTACAAATTTCATATACGCTATCGCAAGATATCTTGTAATAGTATTCTTAAACAAAATTTAAAAAAACCGTAACTGTTTAACATTAACTTTAATGGCTTATCACATCATATGTTGATGGCATCGCGCAGTATTTGAACCAATCCACCTGATTACAAGGTCGTATCATTCTGTGAAGAGAAACTTATATTTGTTATTATGATTTCTTACAGTTTAATTAGGTACTTTTGGCGTTTTGTGAGATACATATTTACACGCAATGTTAATTTGTTGCTAAAGACATATAGGCTACAAACAGGAACTTCGCCTTTGAATTTATATATTCTTTAAGACAGTTATTGATTACTGTGTAAAGGATTTACACAAAAATGTGTATGTTAGCAGTTATTGCCACTTAACCCTTTATTTGGCGGTGCTGGAATGTTATTTCCTCATATAAAGTAATGCTTAAAAGGTTTTAAATATACTTTGTTATTTGATGTACTTATTTGACATATTGCACCACTGGTTTAGTATGTCAAGTACCAAACATGCCAATATGCTTTATTTGACTTGCATACAGTTCAAATAAACAGTTTCTTCTATATTACTAATAATTTACATTTGCTGGCTGTTTGAACTGTAATGTACCAATATTTAGTTAGTATAAAAAGGTATCTGAAGGTTGGGATTGAGTCCCAAATTAGCACCGCCATTCATGAGTTAAATAGTCCTCATAATCATGTGTAAAGTTCATGATTAAAAATGAATTGCCTTGTAGTTCATAATGACCCTGTTGTAGATTCAGAGGTTCTTACATTTAAAAAGAATCGTATACAAGACTATACATATGAAAGTACCAACTTACAACCATTCTTAAAGGTTATAGCTTTTTTAAGGACTCCTAGAAATTTTTACAGGTGTTGAGAAATACACTTGTAGTTATTTTATTTTATTATTGAAGTCTAATGAGGATGAGGTCATAATTGTCTTGATTAGATGAGCAACATAATTTAATACTATTATTGAGATTTTAAATACAATTCATTTTATATATTTCTTGTAGTAGGTATAAACTGTTCTGTTCTCAACAAATTTTAGAATATGAATTGTGGCCATGCTGTATTAATCAAAAACAAGAAAATGGTGGTTACAACTACTATCCATGAAAAAGGGTTACAAAGTTTTGGGACCTTTAAGTAATGGTAGTAATATTTTGTAACAAACCTGTCTTTTGAGAAAATTACAAACTTCTGTATTGTTATGGTGTCTCTGTTTGATAATTTCTTTTTTTAAATTTACAATGATTTTGGAAGAATTCAGTCGAAAAAGTTATCCAATGATCCTGTATATGATTTTTCTCGATGATAAAAATAGATTACAATGAAATGCAAACTGAGGTAGGAGGTCTGATGTTATTTTATTAAATTTTTATACGAAGATTCGAAACTGATATTTCCAACTAGTCTTCATTCAAAAGATAAATCTGAATCAGCACTAAAATTAAAATAATTGTCTGACAATATTTAGGATGTATTTGTCTGTGCGCAAAAATTTTAACCGCACAATTGTAATTATAAATTACAGGGGAGCCATTTAACACGTTAACCGCTACAATTTTATTGAGATGTCAATATTTAATGTAATAATTATTTAATTTGTTAATTATTTACTTAATATGTAATATTGTTGGTTTTTCAGATTTCTTCAGTTTCTATATTGTCATTATTGTATAAGATGAATTCACCATGTTGACTACCATGTTAGCCATATGTGAATGATGGTTGAATTTCCATAGGAATTCATCAATCATATTAGGAATTCTTTTATTTACTCAAATAGGAATGTTTGTATTAGGTATTGAAGATATGGATAATAGTCATAAAGAAATATTTGTAAATAATTAGGACTGCTGTTAAAAGCGGGTAAACGAGGTATTTGGTACAGGCCCCGTGCACAAAGATATCCACTTATGGTGGTCCTAGAAATTCCATAGGAATGTTATGGAGACCTCTGTTTAGATGAAGAACTGTTGTAATATACACGAAACTATGTAAACTTTGAAAACTCGAAATTACTATAAAAAAAAATCAGAAAATTTAGAAATATAGTAATATGAAACTGAAAGATTGAAAAATTAAAAACTTATCAATTAGACAAATTTTCAATTTGTTAATTTGAACATTCAGAAGTTTAGAAATGTAAAAACTTGAGAATACGTAAACAATTTTACGCGCCAGCGCGTTAAAAATGTCAGACAAAGATCCGTATTTTAATAATATCATCCATTACCCTAAGGCCCAGCCGACATCTTTAAAAGCGATAAAAACTTTGAAGAAGTAGTAACACTCTCTAATAAAATGTTCAGTGACTTCATCATGGCAGTCAACGTAACTAATAAAGTCTACAATTCTTAATAAAATAATCGATGACTCTAGCGGTGAACGTGTTATCACTTTCATAATATTAAAAACATGTTCGATTTGCAGAAGACGATACCTTTGTAAACAAATCCTTTCGTCTGTTCGACACGAAATATCTCCGCGGGAGAAATAAATGTCCACTTAAACTTAACCGTTCTGTACGTTTATTCCGTAATTGATCACAGAAATGATATGTCTATAAAAAAAAAAACTAAACGTATCGTTGAAACAGCACCGTTTCAGCACCAAACAGCCGTCGGCCGTTTAAAAGAAAGTAACGAAAGATCCGTTGGAATGTTCGACAAACTAAGAAGTGCAAACACGTTGGTCGAGTACTTGAAGCACAACTAACGATGACGTCACTTAGTCGTTATATGTACACTCACACACTTCTAAACCGTAGGTACATATGTTCAGAGACACTAAACGTTTCACGTAGAAAAGAATGTACTATGGAAGCGGCCAAGGTAAACCGGAAAAGTCCACGGGGCCACCTAAGCCGGCATCCGCCTCTAGAAGGCTCATTATCACGGCCATTGCTGCTTCGTCGTTACCATCCGATGGCACTGGATTCGGTGATTCGTTAATCGTGGTGCCGCCGATCATATCCATCATATCCTCGTCTGGTGACGTTCCTAAAAGGAGGGCATGTTACGTTATGCGCAACGGTTATTCAAAAGGTGTCTTTCTTTTGCGTGGCGTGGCTACTTTAAACGACAATTATCTCCCAAACGAAAGTTACATTTGATTGCTGGACGTTCGTGATTTCGAAACACCAGAGCGAACTTCCGTTGCCCTATGCTTCGCTCAGAGAAAAAAATTAGATACTTTTGTTATCGGAACGGATGAACGAGCTATTTCTTTTCGACGTTTTCTCTGAGCGATTTAATATTTTTGGAAAAATCCGGCAATCGCACTACACACCAAGAAACGACTCCTTAGAGACAGTAATAGCTATGACCTTGGTCGTTCGCGATGCTGTTCAGCTGCAAGTTGTTTGCAATGTGGTTGTATGTTGGGGCGGGGTTAGCGGTGCTGTTGTTGTTGCTACCTCTTGTTGGCTGCGTCAAATCCTGGACTCTCTCTGGTGATGCCGTGGTGGTAATCCGTGACTAATTATACAGATACAATTTTTTCTAAATAAATTTGTTTTACTCAGCTTTTATTTACAATCAGTCCACAATTAATCTAACATTGTACAACTGGATTTTGAAAAAACACGAAACTGTATAATTTTACAGCTTAGGCTTTCTTTACTTAAGAACTATAAGAAATGTCTTTTCATTCATCTTATGTATTCACATTTTTGACTGCATGAGGGTTTTAGATGAACATGTTTGAAATAATTAAATTTTTATTGCAAGAAGAGAAATAGCTGCCTCTAGTTAAAAAATCATCTCATTAAGAGATTAAGAAATGTATTTAGATTTTTCTTATTTACACCCTTAGGTTTTCACAAAACTGCGAATGTTAAGTAGTTAAATAAGTTCTTAAAACAAGTTTGCGTTGCATTCTTCAAATATTTATTAACAGAAGATTTTTAGTTGCAGAAAAGGGTTGGGTCTTTTTAAAAAGTATACTGTGGGTTAATAAATTGATTACTGTGGGTTTCTAACTATAACTACCTCGGTATTCAACAAGGTAGATTCCGGTCCTGGCCCAGGACTGCTACCGGAAGAAGAATCTTCACCTCGTCTTTGAAGATCCAGGACCTCTTCCGCTATTTGCCGTCCGATTTTACTTACCTCTACGTGACTCGAGATTAATCTTTCTAATCCACCATTACCTGCAGCAATACAATTCAATATTGAAACGCACGAATACAATACTATTAGTAATCTGCTGTCGAGTTAGGTTAGGTAAAGTTTCTAAACAGAGACTTAAAGTTCCAAGAGCCAAAAGTTCTATCAAATGTGTATCAAATATTGTGTTAAATATTGTGAGAGGTAAGAGTTATTAGTAATTTCAATTATTGTAAACTGATAAATGAATATTTAATAGATAATAATAATTATTAGTATGTTAATAATATAAGTAGTAATAATAGTTACTATAATAATAATGTAAGTAATAAAAATATTATTTTATGGATATTATACAAGAGCAATTTTGTTACATTTTTATAAATATTATATACAAGTAATGAAAATTGTATTATAATTTTGTACATACTGTATGAAAGCAATATATACAATATATTTATTACATTATAAAGTAATAAATATTCTATTAATAATTACTCTGTGTAAAATAATCGTAGTTGCCCTGAACACTGGAGTCCTCAGATCTGTTTCCACTGTTTGTGATCGATCGGGAGTCACAACTGAAAGAATTCGTTTTTAATGAAATTTGTAAATATTTTGTATATGATATAAGTTAGACAGAATGTTATTGGAACTTACGAGGTAACAGAATTTTTAGCTATTAGGTACTCGATATCTTTGGTCCACGGATTTCTGAAAGATTTCCATTCAGATTGAAGTCTCACGAAGCTGGCACCCTTGGTCCTAAACCTGTATATCTAAACAAACAAATATATCTGAATTTAAAATTACGGAGATAAGTGGTTCATTTTAGATTTTAGATTAATGGTTCATTAAAAATTCAAAAATGTAGAAGTTTGGAAATTTATGAATTTGAGAATTTGGGGACTTGAGTAATTAAGTAAATAAATATTTAGTAATTTGGTAACTTAGAAATTTTGAAATATAAAAATTAAGAAATTTGGAAACTTAAGAGTTTAGAGCCCTGAATGCTTTTGCAAATTTGGGATTGAGAATTTCTTAATTTGTAAATTTAGAAATTTACTAATTTTGGAAATATTTAAATTTCTAACATGGGGTACTGAAACTAGTGTGGATACATACTACATGAAGTATTCTACATTTAGTGTATCCCATTAATTAGTGTCTTCCTAAGTACACTAATAATCAAAATATCAGATTCATAACAATTACTTGCCTGTGTCGTGATGCATTCAGTAGCCTGAAGAGCAGCTTTATGAGATTTAGCAAGATGAGGAATATCATCATGGTGATAATATTCGTACATACTCGTACCTAGCAGCTCTTGTGGTAGAAAACCTAACACTAATGTGGCCCTGCAAGCAATAATCATTTATTATGATCTAAAATTCATAATACATATACAGCATGTCTTAAGAAGAATAATAAAACTTGAACAATTATTTAAACTTGTGAATACAGTGAATATGACTTTGAAGATTTAACATAAAATGACTAAGTTGAACATATAATTTTAAACAGTTATTAAAAATGATAATTTATAATTTTTATTATGTTCATAGCTTGAAATGTTATAATACAAAAAATTATTTATAGTATTTATAATAATAATAAAAAAGTATTTATAATAGTATAATATTTAGAATTATATAAAATTAAATAATTAAATCAATTAAAATTACGTAGTTATGCAATATTATGTTATAATGTTTAAAATTATTTAAAATTAGATAATTAAACTGATTAAAATTACATGATTGTGCAATGGTGTTATTTACAGTGTTATAATGTTTTAAATCATCGATAATTTGAACAAACCTAAATAATGTTTAAAATTTATGAAATTAATTGATGAAAATTGATGAATGCTAGTAGTTTCAGTATCATCGGCAGGTAATTTTATTTCGTTTCAAGGACTGTAAACTTTGAAATATGAACCTTTGATCGACAAAAAGGAATTTGCCATCCATCGCGTGCCTCGAAACAAATTTGATCGGCCTCAAATTTGGTTTCTTAGGCAAAGAAGTTGGTATAGTTGATTGTAAACGACCAACTGCAACTAAACACGATAGATTACAAGCCTCTCCGTCGCCATCTCCTTCTTGTTCCTCCAGATCGATTTTCGCGGGTGCCCAGGATTTTAGGTAGCCGGTACATTGAATGACGCAGTATTTCCAATCTGCAAAAATATTTATTAAACTAAATATATATATTTATTTATTAACTAAATATTTATTTACATAACATATTTATATATATAACTGTGAGGATCAAAACTTCTTTTTTAATAAAATAATTCAATTATTTAATTATTAATGTAATACATAGAATAATAACATAACAGTTAAGTATTTTAATAATTAAAGAATTTAATTCATTTATTACTAATAATTAATTATTTAATGTTTGTTTCAATGGTAATTTCTTTCTCAAATTATTTATGATAAATTAAAAAAGCATCGGATAGCATGAATAAAGGATTGCACATGTTGTGTTAGGGAAGTTACAAGATTTCATATTAATTCGATAAAAAGTTGTGTAATCGTTAATCGATATATGAAAGAAATGTTAGGATATTTGATGTATCGTGTAATAGCGAGGACACGAGGTCAATATTGCATTGAGAATCATTAGAAGAGATAATAAAGTGTTTACATCATTTTCTCATGGATATACACACGTTCTCGTTTTATTATATGGCTTGCTCTAGTTTTGGATGACACCGGGTTTTTGGAGAGTTGAATTACTTTAGAATTTGAGAATTTGAAAATTTGGGAATTTGAGAATTTAAAAAATTGAGAATTTGAAAATTTGGAGAATGGAGAAGTTGAACATTTGGGAATTTGGGAATTCAAGAATTTGAGAATTTGAAAATTTGGAAACTTGAGAACTTGGAAATTCGGGAATTCGAGGATTTAAGAATTTGAGAACTTGAGAATTTGAAAATTTGGGAATTTGGTAATTTGAGAATTTGAGAATTTGGAAATTTGAGAACTTTGAAATTTGGGAATTTGAAAATTTAGAAATTTGGGAATTTGTAAATTTAGAAATTTGTAAATTTGAGAACTTAGAAATTTGGGAATTTCGAAATTTGAGAACTTGGAAATTTGAGAACTTGAAAATTTGAAAATTTGAAAATTGAAAATTTAGAAATTCGGAAACTTCGGCCCTTGGAAATTTAAGAATTTGGATATTTGAAAATATAGGAATTTTGAAAAGTAGAAATTTGGAAGCCTTGAAACTTAGGAATTCCACATTAAAAAATTTGATAATTTAGTGATTTGAGAATTGAATATTTGAGGCTAGTAAATATACAAATTTTTAAATTTAAAAAATCAAAAAAGCTTCATCTTCAATAATACTTTTTAACATCAAAACTATCAGAATCTTCATTATTTCATTTTGTATATGATAATATATATCTTTCTAAAAATTCGATATTACATGTAACATTTAAGAGGACGATTAAGAATAGAATGACAAAGGAAAAAATATGAAAGAGGAGATATGTGAAGAAAGTTCTTTAGCTGGACACTGAAATAGTATTCCTTTTTCACTTTTGACAAACCACGCGGCAAATATTTAAGTCGTGACATCGAAACGGTGAAAAGGAATTCCTAATACTGGAAATCTCTTTTTATCGTTCTCGTACAAGTGCTGTTTTATTTACATCGATGTTCTAAAATTGTCGAAATGTAAAACTTACATATTAGTCTACTATTATATTCGAAAATTTGTATTATTTACTATTAACGTATTTATTATTTATTATTTATTTATTTATATCCAAAAAATATACCGAAGTCAATCATTACCTCCATATTTCATAATATTTGTAAAATAAAAAATATTTTATATAAATGTGAAGAAAATTTGAGAAATGTGAAATTTGAATAGTGCACATATGATAAATATTTAAAAAATGCACAGATGTTAATACATTTAAATTGAACACTCGCTGAAAATGAATCACTTCTACAATATTAAAACTCTATTTTTCTAAACAAAGTTAGAACAATTTATAATAAATTTGTTTGTACTTGTATTGTTGTTTGTATTTTTACAAATTGTAACAATTTACAAAATTTGTAATAAATTTGTTGTAAACAAGTTTGATCTTTTTTTGTACGAATGAAATTAACAAATGAATTTATGAATACTTACCAACGTTTTGTTGTTTTTTGCGTCTATGACAACCGCTGGTAGTATCAGCTTCTTCTTTCACTTGCAATTCACCGCAACGAATTCCTTCGACTTTTCGTTTCATTCTGCAGAAGAAAGACCTTCGGGCGCCCGGGCACAGTCTCGATACACCCTGTGGCACGTCTGTTTTCACTGGTAACATTGCTGAAGAAAAATCAAATTTTAATATATCTTATTTATCGCTCAGCTGAAATCTGTCGGTAAATAATGACTTTCAGATTTTTCAGTTTTTAGATTTTCCTTTTTTCAGACTTTCAGATTTTTAGATTTTCAAATTTTCAGACCTTCAGATTTTTAGATTTTCAAATTTTCAGACCTTCAGATTATTGGATCTTCAGATTTTCAGATATTCAAATTTCTTGATTTTCAGATTTTCGGATTTTTATATCTTCAGACTTAAATTTTCAGATTTTTGAATTTCCAGATTTATAAAATCGAAAGTTTGGTTCAGTAAGTTAATAAGTTCGTAAAAAGTAGAAATTAGAAATACAGAAGTTTGGAAATTTAATAATTTTTTAATTTAGAGACATCAATTTTCGAGTTAACAAATTTGGAACGTTGAAAATTCTCAATCTTAAAAATTTTGAAATTTAGAAACTTAATATTTTACATTTTCAAATTTTTTATTTCACAAATTGAGAACTTGCTAATTCGTGCATTTTACGGTGTAAAAGTATTGTTCACACCGTTTCGTAAGTTTTTATTTCACACTCACTGCAGTTTCGTGGACATCTTTTGTTCTTTAAACAAATCGTTTGTTTCTCTGACTTAGTTTTCATATTAACAACCTAACGGTGTAATGGTGCACGACACTTAAGTCATCTGATTCAATAAAGGTGATGTGTCCGACATTCGCAATGATGACGAGTTAGATGATGTGCACTTCAGGGTGTATAGTCTAAAAATATGCACCGTTTCTGTCATATTTTAATAGATTAGAAAAAATATATTTACTAGTGGGTCTACAGAACAGGTACTTCACGCGAATTCGAATGTGTATTTCTTTCGAGTACCTACTCTAAACATATAGGTAGAACAAGAATGTACTATTTGTAGCATAGTAGTAGCTTTATGTATACTTACTATACGTAGCATTAATATAGAATATACATATGAAGGTATAGCACAGTAAACATATATCCCATTACAGTTTGTGTTTCTTCCAGGTGCAAATCACGTTCAATAGGAAGATGTTTTTAACATTTGAAGTTATGGTTACACCTAGTTTTATCAGATACTCTGATACTGATATTGATGATCTTTGTGATTATGATGCGATGATACACCAGTGGGTCTACAGACCAGATGCCTCACGCGAATTCGAATGTATATTTCAAATTTCGAGTACCTACAGTAGACATATAGGTGGAACAAGAATGAGATTTTAAAGTCGTTCAAAACGATTAAACGTGTCTGAAACTATCGAAAACGATGCTAAATACGGTTATTGTTGATTTCACGACTGACGTCAATGACAACCAAATATTGACGTCAACGGTGAGTTATGGAGCTTTTAACGTTTCAGTCGATTCCACGTGTCAAAAATTACCGAAAACGATACCAAAATAAGGTTTTTTATTGATTCAACGATGGACGTCGATAACCACAGGTACATGTCGTCAAACCGCCACCATTTATACCGCAAATTCATGCAGTCTAACGAGTCTACCCTTAAAATTTCAATTGAAAAGTAACATCGTAATACAAAAGCTTGATAGCATTAGTACAGTAAAATAGTAGTGTGTAGTATAGTAGAAATGTAGAATAGTAGGACATTAATATGGAAGTTACTGTAGCAGTTACGCGTTGGCGTTAGGCTTTTGTTTCGACCGTTGTCGATGCTAGCGTGTTCTTTCACGAGGCATTCAATGTTCGGCGTCTCGAGCGAACGTTCGATACTATTAATTGTTACAAATAAATTACTGTTATTTGTTTATAAGGCTTCACCCTCGCGTAAACCTAAATTGGTGACCCCGCTAAAAAATTGGTGCTGCTATTTAAAACTGTGAATTGTGTTTTATTACAGTGCACACAAATTGTCGCTTCATTATCTGGAACCCAAACAGCATGTACTTCAACTGGTTTTTTACCATTTCTTAATAAATCTTCAATGCATTTTGTAATATGAGCCATCCATTCTTGCTTCTCTGGAGTGGCTGTATAAACAGCAAATGACTTTGTTACTGTTTTAATGAGCCAACCATTGCGATACCATCATTCGCTAAAGACTCAAGCTCTTCAAGTGGTGTAATCTGTTTGTTATACTTCTTTTTGTTAATCACAATATTTCCATAAACGAATATATCGTTAATATATGGGGTTCGTGCAACGCAAAAATTACTAAGCGTTTCGTATGTGTTAGAAAATTCCCAATGACACACCCTAATAAATCAGGGCGAAGGGCACATGGCTGTTCAACGACGACCATCACGGTGACGAGGCCCGACGCTGGGCCATAAACAACCCCGAGGCCCTTGAATTTCGCGAGGGACAAGGAAACCCTAGGAACAGGAAGAAGGCATTCTGTAAAGAACATCGGAAGCTTCGTCTTCGGAATCGTAGCTTTTACGAATGTATATTGCATTTTTAAAACAAAGTTAGCAATTGCGGCGGACATTTTAACCCTTATGTTACATATGGCCTTCGGTAAACAAGGATTGTCGGGATTGAGGGCGGCATTGCGTTGCATGTCAGTAGTCGAAAATTACGAGGCAGTTTCGACAGTTCCAGTGAAAGATTTGAGCACGTGCATATCGATATAGTTGGACCGTTACCGGTATCGCAGGGTTTTAGATAATTGTTAACGTGCATCGATAGATATTCTCGCTGGCCAGAAGCTATTCCGATCGTGGAAATTAACGCGGAAACGGTCGCGAATGCATTTATTAGTTCGTGGGTTGTGTTTTGGCGTGCCGATAAGAGTTACGACGGATCGAGGGTGTCGAATCGAATTTATTTAACGAATTATCGCGACTGATCGGCGCGTCTCATTTCCGAACAGCTTCCTATCATCCTCAAGCAAATGGGATGGTGAGGTTACATCGGCAGATTAAAGCAGCGATAAAATGTCATGAGACAGATGATTGGGTTGAAGTATTACCAATTGTCTTACTTGGCATTCGCACAGTACTTTGTTTTGGAATTCAATGATATGAGAATTTGGAGATTTGGGAACTTAAGGGTTTGGGGATTTAGGGATTCGAGAATTTAAGACTTTAAGAATTCAAAAATTATTTAAGATTCAAGAATTATTTAAGAAGTACTTGAAAAAACGAGACTTTAAAAAGTTAGACAATTAAAAAATGAGAAAAAATGCAATATTCATTCTGCAGATATTTGATATAACTGGAAACTGATGACTATGTGCTAAAAGGCGATTCGCATAATTTCCGTAAGGAAAACGACGCCGATTTCCAGGATACGTTCGATTGTGATTAAAATTACAAAAGTCTGTATTTCGATATTACGTAAGTGAAAAAAAAAATACTGTTGCGATGTTAACGTTAACTGGAAGTACATTAATGGCGCATGCAATCTTTTCCTCGGTGTGTATATTTATCACTTTTCCGTGATGTTTCTTCGAGCATTATCGTTACGTAATTAATCTTGATATATTCCAACATATGGTGATGTAGCTAATTTTCTTCCTTCGAAGAACTTCCTTCTAAAATACAAACACTAAATATGTACAAACCTTTTTTTCCTGAACGTGGCTGATTATAATTTTTTTCAACAGTATGCACATGTCTCGTGAAGTTATTTACGTAATTTGCAGGTTAGATTCGAAAAACACTTCATTTCTTGTATTAATGTAGCACGTAATGACGTTTAATGATAGTAATTAATTGAAGCACGTGAGGAAAACACGATTCAGTTTCAGTTTAGCAACTTTGTATTTCTAACCTTCGAATCGTCGTATATAGAGTGTTCAGACAAATAAAGTTATAATTTTTTTAACAGAAAAAATATTTGATATATTCTAAAATATTTAAAAAATTAGTTAGCTCTTAGTTAACTTTAAAATTACCGTTGTTTAAATTGTTAAAGAAGGTTTCTTTCGATAAAAGTCAAGGTCACCTTGATTACTTCAGATTACTTCAGAACTTTTACCAATAGATTTTTCACATATATTAGTTTATATATGGCGCTGGAATTCATTATGAGCAATGTTCAGAAATTTCTGGAACTAACCGCAGATTTATACCAATACTGATTTCATATATTTGTTTGAAAATTCAAATTCTCCATATGCTAACAATTTTATATTAAAATGTATGTTATGTATGTAAATGTATATAAATGTATATAAATGTGTATGTATATTAAATTATATAATAATTATGTTCCATAAAATGCACTCTCTAGGAATTTGATTGCAACCCTCTGCTAGCTTACTAGAACCGGCCCGGAGTTGATCTCAGGGACACCCTGCGTACAAGGATGAGTGAACGCAGGATCTTTAACATTTTCAGAATCGATCGACGGTGATTCTAAAACCGTGAGCATCGATGATGTATGATCATACAAGATCAAAGACCTTTCGTTCTCCGTAGGTCACAGCGGTATGTAACATCTTAGAAATCTTGCATCGCTTTTCCCCGTTTAGACATGTCTTTCGCAACGCTTTCATCTTATGGCGTTAATTCATCGACAGTCAGATGCTGTCGAACCAGTGACATTTATCAGATATTAAAGTGCATCAATGAACCATCGTGTGTCCAGCTGACCATCCATGCTGGAGCCGGCTTCGATGATGTCGAAAGACGGCGTAATTAATGGATTCGTATGCAGCGAGTCAAGTAACCTTCTCGAAGTTGAAGTTCTAGCGATTGTAAGAGTTTTGAAACTTTCGGATATGGGGAGAATACACTCAGGGACGTAACGCGTGAAACATGACGGGTGCGAGAAGTATATTGGGACCAGCAGAAAAATATATCTTTTCAGTCATTTAATTGCACCAGGGTCTTCGTGCTTCTTACGACTTTATAGTTCATCATATATCACGTTTGAACTTGTTAACTAAGAAAATTGCTGTTGAATTTTATTAATCTTTTAGGGTGTGATCCATCATACGAAAACGTGTGACAAGAATTCACGTGACTATAATCTTCAAGTTCATGCGAGGGAAGGAAGTAGATTGAACATTCTGTAATATTGTTTTTACCAGCGGTTGCTACTGCAAATTGATACGACTACATATCACGGTTCAGAATAAATTAGGAAGAAATTTTTAGGCGCAATTTAGAAGAAATGGTGCGGAGTTATTGATACGTTACTTGGTCCGTACTTTTATACTGAAACTTTAAGCGGTAATACTCACAATTTTGAAATAATGGATTCAAAATTATTGAGAATCACTGTTACTGTTTTTTATGCGAGTATTACCAACACGGCAAGGTCTTTCATAACTGCAGATCGATAACAAGTTTTTTAAACAATATGTTCAATAATAAATGGGTCGGAACATGCAAACCTATAAAATCGCCTGCATCCCGCTATTTGTCACCCATAGATCTTTTTTTATGGGTCATATTAAAGACATTGTTTATAGTACACCGCCAACAGATTTAAACTTCTTACAAATTAAGATAAGAGGTGTATGTGCATCTATATCCAGTGCAACATTAGCACAAAGTAGCAGGAGTGTAATCAATAGAGCTCAGAAATGCATTCGGGCTAATGGAAGTCGCATTAGACGTGATGTATAGTCCTATCAAATTGTAGTGACATACTAATAAGTACAATGTTACGGAATGTTCAATTTGTTCCTTTCGTTCTACCCTTGCATAACCTTGAAGGTCATGCACATAAATGATTTTGCCTTGACACGTGTATGACGTTAAGAAATACATCGCATTTAAGAAACACCTTCATTTTGCGAAAAATAAAGCAAATATAAAATTGCTAGTGTAAAATACTATACTTTTTCTTCTATTTTTTTTTTAAATGCCTGAATTTGAAATTGAAAACGTACTTATATTATTTTTGTTATATAAATTTAGAAAAATGATGGGAATTAAGGAAAATAATGTTTATACATACTTTTGGCGTCTATTAATCTTTCACGTGGACTAAGATCCGAAGAGGAAAGTTGTTCCTTCACCTTGGCAACATCTTTCGGGTGCAAGATATCGAACCAACTTTGACCCAGTAGGTCACCCTGCAGAAAAATAATACTTTGCGCTAGTTCACTTTCCTAACGACATAAAATATATTTTAAATTAAAATAATACTTTATTTTATTAAAACCATATTTTATTTTTTTTCTATAATAAAAGTATAATTTGTCTTGAAAAATATTAGTTTAACCCCTTGACTGTTATGAAGAGAAAATTTGTTGGTCAAGACGATATGCTTATTACGTATCATAACTTGTGTTATATTATTGTAATAAAAAAACAGCATTAACAGGATACCTGAGAATAATTGAGTGTCTGCAAAACAGACTCGGATACATAGAGAATTCTTCCACGATCACAGCCCACCACGAAGACAAAACCCTCCGCAGCCTGAAACAAGAGAACGGGTCTTCGATTACGTAACCCAGATTAAATATTAACTATTATTACGCAACTATCGTGATAACGAATCGATGAACGTTTCCATTGAGAATAATTCGATTACTGGTAGAAGAGAAGGTAGGTACGAGTATCGGATAGGATAGAAATATGAGATACTGAGGTTTTGGTTTGTATTGCCAAGTACGGTGTTGTATTCTTTTAGATTAGGTTTAGGGGATGAAGTATTTAAATGTACGTGTTTAAATTCTCATTTTCCAAATCTTCAAATTCACAAATTGTCACATATTCCATTATATTATACTACAATTATAATTTCTAAAAATTCCTTAGTTATGATAAATCATTATAAACAATTAATGAATCTGGAAAATGAGAAATGATACGTCGTATTGTTTTCTGAGATTATGAATATCTATAATTAATCAACTATGATAAATAGCCATCAGACCGACACGTTCTGTTATATTATACAATACAAATACAAATTTGTAGAATTGGTCTACTATTTATGTAGATAAATATATTTCACATATGGAAAATGATACATATACGCTCTTACATTCTGTGGGTATGAACATATATGTATAATTTAGCCGTCTATAATAAATGATTTTCAGGTCTAACATATTGCAGACATCTTCTATTCTGTTCCTCGAATACAAATTTCCAGAATTAGTCTACTATTTATCTTTTAACGATATTCCACATATGGGCGATGCTACATACGTTTTATTATCCAACGAAGGCACGAATATCAAGTATTAACCTGCTATGATAAATAACATCACGATAATTGATTTATAACGGATCACGTTGGTCTGTCAGGTTTTTCATTCGAATAATTCGTAGATGAAATTCAATCGGACGCGTATAATGAGGGATTTTGGAGTTTAAGTACGTGGAAACGTATTGACGTTGATGAATGTTGCATGCGATCGAAGATATATCGTCGAGGGCTACGCAAATGCCGATTGCGCAACGGCAACGCACTTATCCTAACCGATTTACCTGTTAGACCGTCGATACAGATATGTACATTGCTGATCGTGATCATTGAATAGGAATCGATAGGTGGCACGATTTTTACGCGTGACAAGGATAAACTTTAGTACTAGTGTAACTGTACTTTGTTTCGAATCAAGAACAAATGCATATGTAAAAAGGTTGTATAGGTCGAAAGTACATTTAAAGAACTAATACGCATTTGCTTAATAATGTGACAATCACCACCATTATCGATTATTCCTGGGCATACTTTCAACCAGCTTTGCAGCGTATGAGACAGGAAGAGATCTGCAAATTTCTCGAGTACGGCAAACTAGCGTCTTCAATTTTAAAATACGCTTTCCTCGGAGTTTGTACTTCATGAGAGACCAAACATTTTCGATTGGATTGGCATCGGGGGACTGAGATGGCCAATCCAACACGTTGACACCATTCGCTGTTTTCCATTCCGTACAAAGGCTTCGGTGTTTGGAGTCGTCCTCTCGAAGTATCCAATGGTCTCTGGTTCTTTCAAACCAATGTTTCACCGATACTAAGAGACCCCTTCGGTACAGTCTAATCATCTTCTGAGCATTTAAATTATCCGGAAAGACGCATAAAGTTCCGAAACCCCGCCGCATTAAGTTCCGTAGCTCGCTTCGAACCTCGATCAGGGAGATCATCGACACAATTTGTCTCTTTATAACGTTGCACACACTTATTTACAAATTCACGAGACTTGTGCAGATATTGTGCTGCATTTCTAACATTCATATTTGGCCCTTTCGGGTGTTGGCACACGAATACTGCTTCGAATCGTTTACCGTATACTCATCTCGAAATGACTTGAACTTCTCAGTGACAGAAATGATACTAAGAGAATTCAAGGGCTATTTCGTATTAGAGGAGACATTGTATGTTTGAACTGACACAATCTTTGCTGTATTGGTAAGATTGCTAAGATTGCTAACTTAGGTTAGTGAGTTAGTGAAAATGGGTTTGGATTAAATTTAATAACTGTGTAATTACTGAACATGAGTATCTTAGAAGAAAGAGCTCAGCCTCCATGTTTGAAATATGGTTGCATATTGCATTTACCGAATTTAGGTTACTGTTGCATTTGGATTAAATTTAATAACTGCATAATTACTAAATTTGAGTATCTGAGATGCTTCATACTTAAATAATGACAATGGGTTGTAATAGTCGATATTGTATTAGTATTGAGTTAATGTTAGGTTGAATCTGAGTTAAGCTTAACAGCTGAACAATTATTAAATTTGTTGGGATAGCTTAAACTCCACACTTAAATTACTAGAAATTCAAAATGGAACGAATAAAATAGAAAATAAAAAGAACAGGTCATAATAAAAATATTTAAATCCAAAAAATCAATTTCGGTCAATAATCGAAATCCAGAAAAGTCGAAAACCCAAAAAAATTAAAATCTAAACAAATTAGAAATCAAAGTACAATATCAGGCAGAACAAAATGTTAGAATTACCAATAAGAAAAATTGCACAGGTGCAATTAAGAAAAATAAAAATTGGAAATACCAGCGGAACGAAATAACGTTCAACTATAATACGTTCGCAGAACCGTCGAATCAGGATCGTAAGCGGTCGCATAAAAATGACAGTATTGCACAAAGTTCGCAATTGGTATCTATCGAACGATGGAAATATTAATTTTCCTGCGAACCGGATATCAATATATCGGGAATAACAAACGTGCGGCAATTCATAATGAAAGTTTGTATGGTAATAATGGCGGCGGAGTCCAGCGTCGATCCGAGCTGGTATGTCGGGTGTGGTCACTCGCTCGGATATTTATTCTCAGTAGGGATAGAGCAAAGGAAAGTCTCGATAAAAGATAAAACCCTATCTTACGTACGTAAGCGACAATGAAAAATACTAGCCAACCACCGACACAAACTCTGTGTTCAGTGACGGGATATACTGTGAAAAGGAACATGCATTTCGTTTCACGACCATTACCTCTAATCAACGAGCCGCTTATTTTTCATGTGGGGAAATTTTTGAAAAAGATCATAATAACAGATGAAACTTAATACATTTTTATTTGTTAGCGATATATGGTGAAAATAATTGAAATATTTGGCTAGTGGTATTGGAAATTAGAAATATAGATATATTGGAAATATGGTACTGGAGTGCAACCTTAAAATTATTTTTACCTGAATATATTACGATTTTTAGCTCTGTAATACTAAAAATACTGTGAAAAACTACAAATTGTATATTGGTAACAGCGGGGATAGGTATTGCTGATTTCTATTATCAACTTGCAACTTCTAGTTCGGTTTTTACTCTACAAGTCGACCTGGTTCTTGTTTTAGTATCGGCGCCCCCTTCACAATTTCACTGTTATTTGAAAATTAATTACGAACTGTTAAAAAAAATATGGCTCAGAATGATTTCGACGGAAATTATAACTGTGATTTCAAAGTGAAGCTGGTAGGTAATGATAAGAAAATAAAAATACTTTTCTGGGTAATAACGCCACTCCGATAAAATCCTCGTTTCCAAGGAATTTTATTATTTTTATTATTGTACCATATCAAATACAAACCTTCGATGAAACGACATACTGAACTTAAAATTCTCGATTTATTACAACGTGGAAAACCAAGTAATTTCGGAAATATGGAATTACCTTCTTGTATGAAAAAAGTAGATCTACATCAAATATAAGGACATGATTTATTACTGTACATACCTCCGAGGTTTATTTTTATTATAAATTATACAGCTTAATTCTTTTGCTACTTGTATAATATATAAATTTGTCAGTTCCGAATTTTTGGAATTTTGCCAAATTTTTTATAAGATTGCTCTTAGTTGCAATATTTTGTATCGTGTTAATTAATAATGAGATTGTTATGTAAAATCTGATTGGAAGTTAGAAAATTAGAAAATTTCTTGTATGTATTTTATTTGAAATCCGCATGGTTACAAGAGCTGAGTTACCAGCTAAGTAATACGAGTCAGTAGCGATAAAGGAAGTTGGCAAGTAATAAAAATGCGAAGATAACTATGCTTCTGAAAGATAAGAGAAAGAGCTTGCTTTCGTTTTTCAGACCAATCAATTTACACTTATGACCGTGCCAAGTGCTATTAATAGTGATCCCTGTATAAACAAAGTTCAACAAAATATTCTATAAAAACGAATAACAAAAAATCTATAAAATAAAATAAAAAGACAAAATCTACATGAAAAATGTATGGAAAGACATGTATAAAATAAAAACAAAACATCTACATGAAAGGTGTATGTAATTATATTTATAAAATAAAAACGAAAAATTTATATTAAAGATATATAGAAAGGTATGTATAAAATAAAAAGAAAAAATCAGTAAGAAAGATGTATAAAATAAAAACGAAAAATTTATATGAAAGATATATAGAAAGGTATGTATAAAATAAAAACAAACAATTTATATGAAAGATGTATAGAAAGATATGTATAAAATGACACATCACATCATAATAAATAAATTTGACTAACTAACGAATGTTTTTAATTTGTCGTAATAATTGATAGTAAAGAAAGAAAGGGGAGTAGGTCCATTACTAACCTAACCTCTACCTAGTTACGCGAGGGGTTTCGAAACACGAATTAACTGTTTGACAGTGATAATCAAAGGTGCAAGTAATTCGAGCAATGCGAGTAAACGCCGATCGCTGTTTCACGAACACTATACTAGAAACGTGCATGTACAGTCTAGAGCAAATCTGATTTCCCTAGGGACATTATGTAGATTAAGGAGGAAGAGAATCTCACACTTTGTTGGATTTGCAGATCTGAGAATTTGGGGATATTAAAATTTAGGGATTTAGATTTTTAGAAATTTCGGAACTTGGGGACTTTGGAGATTGCAAAATTAGGAAATGTAAAAATTTAGGAATTCGGAAAATTTAGGAAATTACGGGATTTTAAAATTTAGGGAATTTGAGAAATTTAGAAATTTGGAAATTTGGGAAATTGGGGGACTTAGAAATTTAGATTCGGAATTTGGAAATTGAAAAAATTAGAGAATGTAAGAATTTGGGGATTTGGGGAATTTGGGGAGTCTGAAAATGTAGGAAATTACGGGGTTTCAAAATTTAGGGAATTTGAAGAATTCGGAGATTTCGAAGTTTCGGAAATTTGGGAGTTTTGAAATTTAGAAAATTTAAAGATTTGTAAATTTGCAAATTCTGAAATTTGAGAATTATACAATTTGAAAGTTTAATAAATTTCAAAATTCTCAAATTTTAGAAACGTAAGGATTTTGAAATTTGGGAATTTGAAGATTTAAAAATTTGTAAAATGAAATATTTAAAAATGTAAAAACATAAAAATTTGTAAAATTGAATATTTGGAAATTTGTGAAGCTTCGAATCGAAAGATTTCGAAGTTTACATATGTATCGTTATCGAAAGGAAGGTGATGTTGCATTCGAGTGTACACACGCGGAACCCTTCTCTTTCACTGGTCGCGAGACCGATCGCTGCGTGAAAAATATGTAGCACGCCGGAGAAAGGTTAGACACGGCTCTTGGATACGCTCGGTCTCCTACTGAAACATTGCAAAAGGTATCGACGGCCTTTTACAACCACCGTAAAAACTTTTCTCCCGCATTGCTACCAATTAACGGATTAATCACTTAAACTATAATGCGATCCGCGAGCCTATGGGAACGAGCCAACCAACTTGAAAGTGAACCGACTCCAGTAAATCAGATACCTAATCGAAATCGACCATTTGCTATGCCTCCACGATTACCTCATCGCCGGTGAAAAATTTCACCCTCGGATGCATTCCGAATAAATATTTTCTTACTTAACTAGACCATTTTAATTCAATTTTGTTTAATTTAACTCAAATTCAGTTTAATTTCATTTAATTTACCTCAAATTTTTATTTAATTTCATTCAAATTCAGTTTCATTTAATTTACTACAAATTTTAATTTAATTATTAACTTTTAAATTTTACTTGCACAAAATTCAGTAAAAAAATTTCAATGTTCGATTAAACGCAATCGAATTAAAAATTAAATTTTTATTTTTCATTCTGTAAAGCTCCAATTATCAATTGAAAGTTAATTATTAACTGACGGATTTTGTTTTAATTTTCAATCAATTTTCAATAACAATGTGATTATTAATTACTGAAAAAATATTCACAAATGAAGTTGTTAATTGATAATTAGTATACAGTAATATTAAAAACTTAATTAATTATTCAATTATGTCGAAGTTCAACTTCAATCCCAGAATATTGAATACATATTTGATTATCTTTTAGCAAGTATAATATTATCCAGTTCAGTTCGAAGGTGGTAAGCTCAAGTTTACCTACACGCTTCTATATTATATTCTTATTCATGTATAAAATATATATCCACGCTTTATTGCATTATTTTCTAATTAAATTATCAGCTTTTGAACACAGTTGTTCACTTGAAACACTCATAGCCGACACTGACTAAATGAGATTACGAAATCTGACGATGAGGCTTATTAACACTTTCGATCCCAACAGATACAATTGAATAAAGTATATACGTTGTAATCGAGCAAAAATATATAAAACATTCGTAAATATACAAAATGTACAAAATGTAACTTTTAATATTAGATCTATTTGTCACTCTCGTGTCTCCCAATTTCGTATATTTTCATATTTCAGCATTTGCGATGTGTTTTAAAACACATGCTCGTCTTCTGAGTTCAAAACGCGAATAATGATCAAATGCGTATTATGGCGCGCATGCGTCGTACGATCGGCGTTTATTTCGATTATCGATCGGTCTAATCGATCGAGCATAACCTGCAAGCAGACAAAGCTTGCCATGCAGTCGTAATGGACATTTAGTACTTTATGATTTTCTACTCCAATTTATATTATTTTCTTTATCGTCAAATATATTATTGTTGTAAACAATTAATAGTGTTATAATAATAAAAATGTATAATAACGTTACTAATCTGTTATTTTTACATCGTAGGAAATGAAAGAATATAAGATCGATGCAATTTGGACTGAGGTTAGGTTGACAGCATGATTATGAAGATTGCGAAAGTCAGGTGAACGAGTGTGGTTAAAAGTCTGAAAGCAAACTGATTCGTACGATGAGATTACTCGCCATTATCGAGCTCCGTATTCGGAAAACTAGATAGTGAATACAGGCGTGCATACCATTCGTGTAAGACTTCCTGGTATCTCAGACACGATTACGTAATTCGAACTTCGATTCGTTGTCGTTCGAACAGAAACGATTTAATTTAAAATCGATTAACGCTTAACTGGAAAATGTCTACATTTTTAACATACTTAGGATTCAGTATGTTACAGAGAGTCTAATAGTATCGGTCCTGATTTACTGGTAGATTGTACGTTGATTGGCGAATCGAGTTGAACGTTAACAGATTAAATATTTAATGACGGTAAAGCGGTATTTTTTATTGAAAAAATTGAATGGTTTACGAAGAATATTACATAGCGGTAATTTTTAGGTATGCATTGGAAGCGAGTGAGCGGTGAAGAGTTAACGATGTTCGAGCGTGGGAATTTCGTGTCTTGCAAGTCTAGCTGATTAGGGATTTGAGAAATTGAGAACTTAAGCAATTAAGATTTTAAGAATTTGAGACTTTCAGATACGAGAGTTTTAGATTTGAGAGTTTGAGGGTTTGAGAGTTTGAGAGTTTGAGAACTTGAGAGTTTGAGAACCTGAGAGTTTGAGGACTTTGGAGTTTGAGAACTTGAGAGTTTCAGAATTTGAGAGTTTGAGGACTTTGTAGTTTAAGAACTTGAGAGTTTGAGAACCTGTGAGTATGAGGACTTTGGAGTTTGAGAACTTGAGAGTTTGAGAGTTTGAAAGTTTGAGGATTTAAGAGTTTGAGTTTGTGAGTTTCAGAGTTTAAGATGTGAAAGTTTGAGGATTTGAGAGCTTAAGAGTTTGAGAGTTTGAAAGTTTGAGGATTTTAGAGCTTGAGAATTCAAGAGTTTGAGAACTTAAAAATTTTTTCATTTGAGAGTTTGAGATTTGTAATATTTCTACTTAACTATTTGTAAATAAATATTTGTAATTAATATATACATTAATATTAATTAATATTTAATATTCAATTAACGAACATCAAAGAATGCAAAATAAATATCTAATTAATGTATCCTAAAGAATATCAAATTTATAACTAATTAATATTCTTTGTTTTTAAAAGCTGCCTATCAGGAGTCATAACACAAAAGCTTAATGTACTCAATACTTGTTTTCCTGCTATTAATTTCAAAAGCGAATAAAATAAATAGTGTAAAAGATACTTGGTGCAAAAGTGTTGAAATATACGTCGAAAGATACATCATTAATCTCGATTTAATTGCTTCTCACTGATTTATTATTCATGACGTAAAGCTTGAATGATAAAGATAAATAGGCACGATAAATTGTAGTAAACTTACTTGAAGTATGAGAGTCTTGAGCTCCTGATCGCTCAGGAATGCTGGCTTATAATGACCCTCCGTATAGGAAGTGACGGCACCGAGGATGGTTTTGATGTGTTGCACAGCCATTCTGAGCACTGTTAATTTGTCAAGTTTGCGGGACATTGCATGGCACATTGGTACCATCGCTGAAAGTTCTGTGATGTACGTGTTCATTTTGTCCCTTCTTCTTTTCTCGATTTCACTGTGGTTTTGTCTGAAATATATAAGAATATTCAACATCAGATAAATGTTACGAAGTTGCAATTTAGACATAAATTTCCAAACTCATGGAATCTCAAAATGTTGTATTTAAAGATTCTCAAGTTCCTAAGTTAAAAAAATAGAAATAAATGAAATTAGTCAAACTCCTGATTTTAAATATCGACACTCACGGCGAAATATCGCGTTTAATAATCATTTTCAAAGACCTAACTGACAACTCTGTTTTGTATCAATTGTAGAAGCCGATCTGGTTAATAAACGGCGCTTTTGTGCGCGAACGCTGTTAATGTGCCTCCCAAGAACTTGCATTGATGCTTTGCAGACGATCAATTGGTCAACGGAAGTCGCAGTCGCCGGAAACCATTTTCGACTAGTAACTAACAACGAACTTGCAATACTCTTTGTTATATTAGAAGAAGATTTTTACTGCTGGTAGATGGCAACTTTAACCTTAACGTTTTGTTTAAAAAACAAAGCCAAGAGTAATATAAAGAATATGTGCTGCATTAACGTGCAGTCCTTGGCCATCGAATTAGGACCACGTACGAAAACTTCACTTTTACGGCTATAATGTCATATATGAAAAATTGTGTTGGGCCATGCAAAATTATTACTAAACAATTTATAAGATTTAAATCTAAATTTCCAAAATCTAAGCTATTGATAGCAAATAAGTATTGAAATATGAAAAAAGAGGAATGTTAAAGGTGCAACGTCTTTGTGGTATTTGTGTTTGCAATCTACGTTGACGTTGATTAGATTAATGACGTCGTCGATGAAGCCAGAGTAAAGAATCGAGGTGGGTCAAGGTGGCACTTACCTTGGCAATACTTGAAATAATACTACATAACCGCTGACCAAGATTATGCTTTTAAGCTATACGGTTTCTTACTATGTTAGAATGAACTACAACTTTTTTCTATGAATCATTATACTTGAAAATCACCTTGCGTTTAGGTGCACGATTTTTATGTATTCATATATTATAATGTATTTCTTGTTAGTATATATTTTGTCTTGTATGTATTTCTTGGTAATGTAAGATATGTTTCATAAAGGTCCAACTTGTATTTTTGCATTTTTGTATTTTGTATTTTTGTATTTTTGTTTACAGGTATTGTTTCTTTAAAGAACAATTGTTATTTTTAAATGGGGATTTTATTTTTTGACTTTGTTATTTTTTTATTTATTATTTTTGTATTCTACTGTTTTGGTATTTTGTTCATTTGCTTTTTTCCTATTTTGCTATTTCGTTTCTTTACTATTTTGCTACTTTGCTTTTTGGATACTTTGCTATTTTGCTACTTTGCTGTTTGATTACTTTGATATTTTGCTATATTGTTATCTTGTCACTTTGCTATTTTATTACGTTGTTATAATTTTATCTTCTTATTTTGCTGTCTAGTCTTCGCTACTTTAGCATTTATCTATTTTATCATTTTGTTATATCTTACTATATATTTTACTTGGACTTTAGAAGATCACTAGTGTTATTAATAATTATACTTAGTCATTTATATATATATTTTTAATGGTTATACAATAAATTTTACTTACTTTTTGCTGTCGTCATTTGTGCGAACAGATTTGGCATCGTCTCCAACGTCGTCCAATAAATTACTACTGTCGCTGAAACAGAAAACAAAGCATGTATTGTTTAAAATTGAGTTACTATTAAATTTCGTTTTTACATAAATTAGTCTCATTCAAATTTAACATAATAATTAAAATAAAAAAACTTCCAATGTAGCAAGCAAAGTATTAAAACAAAATAGATAATATTCTAAATTTACAATATGAAAGAAATTAATAAATGGTACTTTTAAGAGTTTAAATAACTAATAAATAATATTATTAAAATTTGAATAATTAATAAATAATATAAAACTTCAATAAATAATAAATAATATTATCAAAGATCAATAAATAATTAATTCTCTTCTAATTTCTTTCGTTAATGATCACTCCATCCACTTAACATTCATCAAACTAGTTTTAAAGAAAAATTCAAATTTCTTCGCTTCGACGAAGTTTTTCTTAACCACCTACACAAAAACAACGTTAATATAGAATTCGACAACTTTGGATACAGAACAATGTGATCAAGTAATAATTGAAGAAGACCTACTCGAGACGACGAAACATTGAGAAAGCGAGTCTACGCACTTCTGAAACAATTTCTTCAAGGTGCAACCCTTCGGAAGGGGAGTTCCTTGTTTGATGCAGAATTTTGCCAAGTTTCGCTCGTGTACAGCTTCTTCGTACTTTTGTCTTTAAACATTTGGTACAGCCAATGTTTTAACAAAGTTACTTTTACACTCGTTTCATAATTACATACTTTAACTGATATCTAACAATTTCAATTTTTCTGTTACCATAAGTTTTTTTTACCTAACTATATTTACTTAAATGTTAAAATAAATTACATCTGCAAGCTTTCAAATAAATTGTCATAAAAATAAATAAATATTAAATATTAGAATGAATGATCATTACAAACATTAAGATAAATTACAACTACAACTTTCAAAATAAATTATAAGTACAAATGTTAAAATAAATTATGAGTGTACATACTAAAATTAATTACAATCATAATTATTAAAGTAGATGACACAACATAATTACCAAAACTACCATAAAAAAATCATACAACGCGTTCCATAACTTGCACCCCAAAATTATTGAAAATCGAAAATATAGCTTGTTCCATAATTTAATTATTAGAATTATAATTTTCAAAGTGGAAATAAAATACATAGACAATCCATCACGGTTCCCATGATTCAAATGATGGTAGTTTACGAGCAACCTTTAAGACGGCAAATTGGATATATTCTGGTCAGAGGTAACACCAACTATGGCAGTTTCAAAAGGCAATTTCGACCAACCCACAGTCCCAGGAGAAGGCAAATCTTCGGTTCTATTAATGATTAAGTTAACCCTTTGAGCGGGTAACCGACACCTTGATTGGTAATTACTCGGAGTTGCGGTCGTTTAACAGGGAAACGTTATGGAATGCGGCGGTGGCTTGAATCAAAGAGGTGGATGAGGTGTGTGGGGGTGTAGAAAGATGTTTATAGATGGAAATATCGGTCTTGAATACATTTGATTGGCTTCATTTCGACGTGTTCACCGCCGTGAGCATGTTAATGTGTGTAACAGACCAATATCCTGTATGACTTCCCACGCAAACCATACAATTCTTAACACATTATGGACCAGACATTTTATTGCTGAATATTTCTTATATATACCTGTCCTTTTCCTCGTTCAGTGTCGTTAGTAAGACATATCATTTCTACATTTTCTCTTATATCGTTAGTAATTCATTATACCTTTTGCTAAATTATGTCTTATATCGTTAATAATAGATTATATTTTTTGTTATATATACAATGTTTGTTTCATTAAAATTTATTTATTATTTTTATTTACAATACTATTATTGCAAGGTATATTTATTATTATTTTAACATAACTTTTTGTGGACTTATTTCAATTACTTGCACTTGGTATATCAATGGCTTTTTGAATATTCATTGATAATGTACTTTTTACTGGAAGACGCAACAGGTGCGTCATAGATTGTGAATGGGAATGAGAAGACGCACTATATGCGTCATTCGTTGTACAGGGTAGGAATTAGAAAACCTACTATTTCCAATAAGTATGGAATGATATATCAAGCGAGTCATGTACTTTTTCTACGAGTATTCTATGACGCAACTGGTGCGTTGATCACTATTTAGCATATGTGTCAATCGTTCAGCATATGCATCGAATAATATTTTACAATACCTTAGTAGTGTTAGGATCTCTTTTGAACAGGTAAACTCAGTGAGACTTATTACAGAAACTCCTGATTGCTGAATATTAAAAATTGAGTACTCGATGACGCACCCGGTGCGTCGTGGGTTGTTTCGGATGAGTACTATTTATAAGTGAGGTAAGTTGTTCCGGAAAAGTATTAAGGCACGCGTGCTGTGTCCGTAATTATTTAAGATACGTATTTACTGATATATTTGGTAAATCATTAGGTCAAGTTGTTTCACTAATTCTGTCATAATAGTTCCGTTATTTTTAATGATACGCGAAAACGTCAAAGAAGTGAATTGTTCGATTCGGAGAGACAAATATTATGGTAAACAAAAACTTGTTCTCAAAGTCATCTTCTTCGACTATAAGTTAATCTATGTTTTTTTTAATGTGATTATTTGCATTATCATGATATAGTAGTTGAGGTTAAGATCCATCCAATGACCTATGCCACTATGATCATCGCGTGACCTTGAACACGAAACATTCAGGAATGTTTGAACAAAGAAAGTATTGTTCATTGTCACTAATCATATTAAAACGAAGCAGTGTCTAGCGAGAGGAATATTACTTAAACGTATTTACATTTATCAGTTGTTACAGGACAATGCTGGAGGTGTCACAAATTAAGTTATCGTCAGTCCTCTTTTCGGTATTATGCAGATTTTGAGGAAGTTTCGAGTGAGAATGGATGCATTTAATGATTACGTCGACACGTTGCCGGTATTAGGTGAATGTCAACGACATTTCAGACGCGCTGCTGAGCTGTATGCAGTGAAATATCCAGAAACATCAGCGGAGTCACATGTGGAACTCGAGGGTCTATAGTTTAGAGGAACATCTTCGACAGAGCTCTGTTAAACTGCCAAAACAAAGTGCAATACGTTCGGCATGTCACGATAATAATGCCATTCTTTGGTAGTAATTACTAAAGACCCACAATAATTCATCATTTACATCTGTTGCCAATCTTTGCAACAGTATGCCAACCATGTACTTCCTCTACTAAAGGTGGTAATCTTGATAATTTATTACAAAATGATTGATCTAACCCAACCTTAATCCTAGATAACACTATTCAGGGTGCTGATCTTGATCAACCTAATTCCCATTAAAACTGGTACAATATTACCCACGATGATGATCTTGATCAGCCTACTTAAGACTTCCATTAAAATTCAGCATTAATACTACTTAGGATAGTAATCTCGACCAGTCTGACTCGAATAACGCTATTCAGGATGGTGACCACGATAACATCAGATAAACCTCACACGTTGCATGTAAAAACCGTATTTAATCATGTTCTAAGATAACGCTGTTCGGGAACTAATTGTGACTGACCTAACCCCTACTAAATGGGCATACTACTCAGTGTTCTAATCTTGATGAACGCAACCCCCATTAAAATTGGAATAAGGCTACTCAGGATGGACCTTGACATCATTAACCAAATCTTGCAAACTGAGTCTGGGACATCAAAGATAGTGACATCACTATTATAAAACCTTCCCACTGACTGACTCACGTATACAAATTCACAGGCCAAATGGTGCGAGATACGAGATATTTCCATAAAATCAACCTCCCCTCAAATCACCTGAAAACCCCAGAAAAACTGTCAAACCTTTAAAATTTGCATTCTGAGTCGGTAGGACTGTGAAGTAGATGTGTGAACCCGAACAGGACATACGAGGGGTCTGAGAGCAAAGCGAGTCAAAATACTAATCCCATACCGATCACTCGCGTATGCAAATGTACAGACCAAACCATGTCAGATCCGACTTTTTGTCAGGTAATCAAACTTTCGTAAAATGGGCCAAACCCCCTAGAAAAATTGTCAAAAGCGCCGAAAGGTGGCTAACAGTGAGGAGAGCTTCCCAACGAGCGAAAGCTTCGTTATGAGTAATAACAAGTAAAGCGTAAAAATGCTAAACTTACTGGCAAGAAAGTTTTCGCTTCCTAGAATCTGGCACGAATTCCTCGGAAGTGTCTGTGTTCGGTCCATGGTTGGGCGTGGATGAGGCGCTACGTTGTTGCTGCTGATGATGATGGTGGTGGTGATGATGATGATGGTGACGATGATAGTGATGGCCGGAGGCGGGTGCCTGGTCAGGGACCATCGTCGGGGGTGTCTCCATGTGCTGGGGCGGTTCAGCCCCCGTTACGACCTGCGGCGTGGTGTCGGTGCTGGTGGTGGTGGTTGTGGTAATCGCAATGGTGGTAGCGCCGGTGGTGTTGGGGGTGGCGGTAGTTGTGTTGTTGCTGTTGTTGGCGGGGGTTGGAGTCAGGCTGAGACCTTCGCCACCCCCCGCCGAGCTGGCGGTTACTTCTCCCACCCCCGATCCCGTTCCTATGTCGCCGAAATAAACTGTGGGACACGAACTTCTGAAACAGTAATTGATTTACGATTATTCGCATTAATGCCTGGATATTTTTTAACACTTAACACTGAAACCAAAGCGGTCAGATGACCGTAGCAAGCTTTTGAAGTTACAAGATTTATAGATTTTCTTCAATTCTCTCGTGATTTTTATCAAGGTAAATAATTATTTTTATTGGTTTGTTTGTATGGTTAATATCGTTTATTCAGTTCTTAGCTTCAGTTTTTATTTGAGTAAGTGTGCAGTATACGCTGGTAGGTTTAGTGTTAATAATTTCAAACTAATTGTAATTATCAGTGCAAAAACGAATAGGTAATTTTTAAGTTTAATTTTGGAAATAGGCATAACACATTATTGGTACAATATTAACTTGAAGTTTGAACTTCAAGTAACTTGCAATAATGAGTTATACAATTTTTCGTGGTTAATAAATAAAATAGCAGAATTAAAATAAACTTTATTTTATTAGAATCATGAAATATATTTCATTTGTTTTTCTATAATAAAAGTATAATTTGTCTTAAAAAATATTAGTTTAATCCTTTGACTATAAAATATTAAAATTCTAATTAATTCTAATTGATTAATGTCAATGTATAATGGTACACTTTTGTAATTACTAAAGTATAATAAATAAATGATAAATGATAAAATTTACAACACTATGTATTACATAAATAAAGTAACACGTTACAATTTGTAACAAAATATTTCAGATGCTGTTAACAAAAAGAGTAATAGAATAAAAATTTAAGTACTGTTGAATTCGTTATTAAAATATAGTAAATGTTAAAATTTACAGCACCTTGTAGCATAATAAATAAAAATTGTAACAAATTACAATTTACAATAGAACATTTCAAATATAAGCGGGAAAAGCGACATAATGAAATATAACGAATAATAATATTTTACAGTACCTTGTATTATATAAATAAGAATAGTATTTACAATTTATAGTAGAATACTTCAAATGCCATAAACAGTAGTAAAAAATAAGATATTGTTGGGTAATATAATGTGATAATCTCGATTAATTGTTACAAAATACAAGTACGCAGTATTGGTTGAGTGTCGTTTAACGATAATTTCGAGAATGAGTCACTTAAGTGACAATTCTTTATATCGTATCTGCACAAAAAGACGTGATGAAGGTCGGCCACGTATCTATACAAACAGCCTGCAAGTAGTTCCGTATATTATGATGTAACCTACACGATTAACGTAATTCTATATATTCAAGTATACGTCAGTGCACGCGACGTTCGTGGTATCACACAGTACACTTTCATACTGTAACAAAATTACAACGTTTAACTTGTAACGTTTAAGAAACAGTACTCTAAACAAATAATATATTATGCTTTTCTTCGGAATTAGTTTAGGTACAATTGTAATTATAATATATGCAACCGAGGATCGCTAAATGCAAATTGTGTCTGACATTTCAACTTTCATTTGTATTAACATTGTAGCAATAATTGGTTAGCTGCGAATGACGAAACTGCTAAGACAGTTGTAGGTTAAGGGATGTTCATGAAAAATGGGGTCGGATTTCAAAAAATGTTAGATAACTTCACTGGAGATAAATAATATATTTTGCAATTGTTTTTCTTCGGTATTAATCCTTTGCATTATTTTGACGAGTCTGACTCGTGACGCACTCGTACTTCAGCTGTGATCAATTTTACTCGAATTTTGAATACGCTTCAATTTGGAGTTCAAGTCCAATTATTTGCATGGTCAACGATTGATACCAGATTGACATAACATTTCAACTCTCTTTGTCTGTTTTAATATTGCAGCTATGATTAGTTTGACGCACCTGACAAATCATAGTGCAAGGGGTTAAAGAATAGGTATAATAAGAGGTGATACACTGACAAAGAAATCACCTTTTGAGAGAGATGGAATAATACAACTAATTTAAATGACCATGCTAAGTGAAATGGGGTGGTATTTCGAAAAATGTGCAGTGTGCAAGTATGGCGTTGGGCAAAGGATACTTTATACCTGTACATTCATCCATATTTTATTTGAAACTTATTTATAAGAAGTACTTTGTTATTTATTTGTAATTCGTAATACATACGAGTCATTTTTGTACTCTCCCTAAAAGTTTTTATTTTTTCTCTTTGCTATTAATTTTTTAACCCAGAATGCACTTGTTCAACTTTTAGAATAAGCAAATTATTCATTGTTAATATATAATATCAGTGAATAATAATGATATGAATAATAAATTTAATGTAGTGAGTAGTGAGTAGTGGACATTAAACGAGTAGCAAGATGCAAATAATAAATAGTAAGAAACTACTTCAAGTATTATACAGTAGATAACAAACAATGAACAGCAATCAGTAAATAAAAAAAAAGTGCCTTCAGCAGCGAACAGCAAATAATGAATATTAAATAGAAATGAATACTAAGTAGTAAGTGAAAAACGAATTCGTGAAATGACGCATAACGAATATTGAATAATGATTAGTGGACAGTAAATGTCAAAGAAATATCTTAAGTAATCTTGCTACTCTTGTTTTAGTTATTCATTCTTAATAAGTAGCAACAAATATTTACAAGATGTAAGTTTTTAGTTACTCATTCTTAATAAGTAGTAACAAGTATTTATAAAATGTAGTAATTACAAGTATTTAACCGGAAAATACCTGAAGTATTATACTGAATAAATAATGGGTAGTAATCGAGTACCAAGAAAATGTCTTAGATATTGAACTGTAGCAGACGAGTAACATTTAGTAGGTATGAAACATTAAGTGGCGATAAATAATAAATAACGAGTAGCAACAATGAAGTAACAATAACTTGAACAGAACAACTAGTTGAGAGTATCTAATAAATATCGATACAATAATATCGAATAGTGAGTAATCAGCAAAAAACTATTTTAGGAATTTAACGCTTATCGGTCACACCTCATCGGAATAATAATACACCTAGTACATTGGCACGTGTAATTCACTAATATCTTAAGTCATAATATATCCAGTCACTAAAGTGTCTTTTACAAACTATTCATTATTTTAACTTGAACAAATATTATAAACAATCTTTGAAAGTTGTCAGCCGATTTCAGTTTTAAATGTTTTCACAGAAAAATTGTAAATTTTTTTCTACTTCAATATAAAGAGCTGAAGTTTTAACACTTGAGATATAATTTGAGAAAAAAAAGTATTAAAAATACTGTGGTTTCAAAAAAGGAATTTATTCAGATTTTCAGGATATAATGTGACTAAAATTGAACCTAAATTGGTTAGGGTCATAGCGTGACCTTTAAAGGTAACGAATGATGAATAGGAAATGGCAAAAATGAGAATGAGTAGAAAATGAGTAGAAAATGAGTAGAATGAGTAGAATGAGTATAAAACCAAAAGAATGAGTAGAAAATGAGTAGAATGAGTAGAAAATGAGTAGAATGAGTAGAAAATGAGTAGAGTGAGTAGAAAATAAGTAGAATGAGTAGAAAATGAGTAGAGTGAGTAGAAAATCAAAAGAATGAGTAGAAAATGGCAAAAAATATATTCTGATCTGTAAAGGACCGATTCCACGACTTACAAAAGACTCACCACAGCAAATGGTATTAAAGATCAAGTGCAAGATGCGCCAGCTATTAATCCGTTAGAAAATTAAGCAGAGATTAATCGCGCGTTTCGAATGGATTCGCTGAAAAGCGTGTTACCTGCAGATTACAGATCATCAAGGCGGCGATGAAGTCCGGTTACGTAACGAGTTTTGTACATAAATCGATTGAATGATCGAACGCGAGGAAAAGAGAGAAAGAATAGAAAGTAACACCTTTCCCTTCCTTCGGGCGGTATTCAGTTACGCCACGTTTCTATGAAAGTTCTCCGGTCGAACGCTAAACTTGGAAACGGTATACGCGGCAATTATTAGAAGAACAGACGGGATCTAGTGCGAGAAAAGACTCGTTAAAATCATTATTACATACCTAAGGTGAACCGTGTATCTGGACCGATCAATTACGCGATTTCGTAAGACGCGATATATAACAGTAACCGGCGCTGTATCTTGGTTCATCGAATCTCTTAACGCGTTCCAACTCCGTTCTCTTAAACGATTTAAGACAAAGCGTTTTATACGAACTTGAAAACGAGTCATTTGTTTCGCGCCTAAGTGATGAAAGAGTATGCAGAGAATTTTCATGATTAAATACGCTTTAAGACACAAATATTTGAAAAATTTACCTATAAAGTATAAGATATTTTTGTAACATATTTTATAAGAAAAAATAAAATATTTGTAAACTATTTATAAGATATTTAGATAAGATACTATCAGAATGATCAGTTTTCGAGTATATTATTTCAATAATTCCCAAAACTGGTGAGTAGTGAGTAGTGAGTAATAAGTAGAGTATAAAGAGTAATAAGTAAAGTATAGAGAAGAGTAAATCTTGAGTAATAAGCAATGATTAATGAGTAGCAAGCATGAACTAAATAAAAAGTAAGTAATAAATACTGAATAATGAATAATGAGTAGTACGAAGTAACTTTTGACTATTGAATAGTAAATAATAAGTAACGAGTAATGAGCAGTGAGTAGTGAGTCACTAGTGGTAATGAGTGATGAGTGATTAGTAGAGAGTAGTGAGTGGTGAGTGATGAGTGATGAGTAGTGTGTGATGAATGATGAATAGTGAGTGGTGAGTAGTAAGTAGTAAGTAATGAATAATGACTGATGAGTAACGAGTAACCAGTAGTGAGTAGTGAATAATGAGTAATCAATAACCACTAGTGAGTAGTAACTAGAAAGTAACAAATATACAATAATGACCAGTGAACAGGCAAAACACGTAGCAAATCGCACTCAGTAAATAGTAAAAATGTAACAAGTATTAAACACTAAGTAATAAGTAACAGGTACTGAGTAATGAGTAATGAATAATGAGTAATAAATACTAAGTAATAAATCCCTAAACACTTCGATAAAAGAAAACTTACAAAACATTAAATAATGTCTTATAAATATTTTATTCATAGTATGTCTTGAACATTTCAAAATGCTCAGTATATCGGTTTGCCTATTTTTAACGAAATAAAATAAACCATGATCTTTGATTACATAAAATAAACTTTAATCTGTAATTAAATAAAATAAACAATTGGTCGCTAATAAAGATTGTTAACACTTATCTTGACCATGTAACAACATTAAGATCAACACCAACCATCGAACACAACAGTAACGCATTGTTTCATTCACTTACTCTTGCACCGCCGAAAGGTTATAGTAACTCCGTTGCTGTTGTTGATGCGGATGCTGATAGAGCTGAGCACCGGTCGACGATATCGTCAAGATGACCTGTCCACGATCGTTAAGATGATCTTGATGTAAACGCGGCTGAAGCTCCTCCAACGATATGAATTCTTGCGGCTCTTGACCCGGGTGGAGGAGCTGCGTATAACTCTGTGCCATTTCTTGGGCCACCATTTCCTGTTCTGGTGGTCCACGAAAGCACAGCAGGTCCTCCAGCTCCTCCTCCTGATGTCGACGGTATTGTTGCTGCGTTTGTTGCAACCGCGGTTGCTCTTGACGATAACAATGAGAATGTTGTTGCTGATGTTGATGAAAAACACAGGGGTTCAGGCAGGCGCCATCGCCAACCGCAACGTCATTCTCCACGGCACCACCGCTATCTGCCAGTAACCCACCCTCATCTGAGGACGTACAAAGCGTCGTTCTTTTATTCGGATTAGTCGATTTTTCGATCGAACCGTGACACGAAATGGTTGCAACGTGCGAACGGGCGGGAAAACGCGTTTCTTCGACGGAATTTCACTGTGGGACAGTGATACGAGTAGATCGAGTGCCCAGCGAACGGATCGAGGGCAACTGCGGCGACTAGGGGAAACATAAAGGGACTGGAGAAAACCACTCTTCTTCTCACCACTCAGAGAAGGTGATAGATATGGAAATCTTGCACCTCAACGATTCGTACACAAGATTTATAAATTAAATTTGCGTCTTTCAGACTTCCTGCAGTTATGATTAACTTGCTTTTATAGTAAACGCGATTTTCTTTTATGCCAGCGATATTAAATTGTACAAGGGATTTTTCTAGCTCAATAATGTACCGAATGCGTCAACCGCTGTCTATCCAAAACGTTGAACAACGTATTGTATGCATCGTTCGACACAGTCATGACGCACCAGATGTGTCATTCAATGCTTATTTAATATACAGGGTGTTTCAATAACTCTGTTACATAATGTTTCTCTTACATCTAATGATACGCGGAAATGTCAAAGGGGAAAATTGTTTCGTTCACTTGGTACATTGACATAATTTTGAATATTCATTGATAACGTACTTTTTACTGGAAGACACACCAGGTGCGTCATAGATTGTTTGAGAATGGGAATGAGAAGACACACCGTGTGCGTCATTCGTTGTACAGGGTAGGTATTAGAAAGCGTACTATTTCCAATAAGTATGGAATGATATATCAAGCGAGTCATGTACTTTTTCTACGAGTATTCTATGACGCAACCGGTGCGTTGATCACTATTTAGCATATGTGTCAATCCTTAAGCATATGCATCGAATAATATTTTAGAATACCCTAATAGTGGTAGGAACTCTTTAGAATAGGTAAACTCAATGAGACTTATTACAGAAACTCCTGATTGCTGAATATTAAAAATTGAGTACTCGATGACGCACCCGGTGCGTCGTGGGTTGTTTCGGATGAGTACTATTTATAAGTGAGGTAAGTTGTTTCGGAAAAGTATTAATGCACGCGTGCTGTGTCCGTAATTATTTAAGATACGTATTTACTGATATATTTGGTAAATCATTAGGTAAAGTTGTTTCACTAACTCTGTCATAATAGTTCCGTTATTTTTAATGATACGCGAAAATGTTAAAGAAGTGAATTGTTCGATTCGGAGAGGCAAATATTATGGTAAACAAAAACTTGTTCTCAAGGTCATCTTCTTCGACTATAAGTTAATCTATGTTTTTTTTAATGTGATTATTTGCATTATCATGATATAGTAGTTGAGGTTAAGATCCATCCAATGACCTATGCCACTATGATCATCGCGTGACCTTGAACACGAAACATTCAGGAATGTTTGAACAAAGAAAGTATTGTTCATTGTCACTAATCATATTAAAACGAAGCAGTGTCTAGCGAGAGGAATATTACTTAAACGTATTTACATTTATCAATTGTTACAGGACAATGCTGGAGGTGTCACAAATTAAGTTATCGTCAGTCCTCTTTTCGGTATTATGCAGACTTTGAGGAAGTTTCGAGTGAGAAAGGATACATTTAATGATTACGTCGACACGCAATCGGTATTAGGCGAATGTCAACGACATTTGAGACGCGCTGCTGAGCTCTACGCGTACGTTTTTAGTTTTAAATACATATATGGTTGTTATTATTATTATCACGTAACCTTCTTTCTATGTACTTTCTATGTTTTTTTATAAATTAACGAAGTTTCACAAATACTTATGTAAAAAATTTGTTGTTTACATTTCGTACCTAAAACGTAAAGAAAGTAATTATGTAAAGGAAGGTAATTAGCTATACAAAGTATAGACTAGTGAGCATGGTAGCTCTCCTAAGGAACATGATAATGTAGGGAAAGTGACTTCAATTAGTGAGTTCTAATAGTTTATAGTAGAGTTTGAAAATGTGACATTTTTGTACTCTTGAGTTTTCAACTTTCGAAGTTTCCTAATTTGGAAAATTGAGAATTTAAAACTTGATATTTGGAGATTTGGGAATTGAGAAATGTGTGAATTTGCAAATTTGAGAACTTGGAAGTTTAGGAATTTGGAGATTCGGGAATTGGGAAATTTTTGAATTGGGTATTGGGAAATTTGGGAATTGGGAAATTTAGAAATTGGGAAATTTGGGAATTGAGAATCTTGGGAATTGGGAAATTTGTGTGTTGTGAAATTTGTGTATTGGGAAATTTGGGAATTGGGAAATTTGGGAATTGAGAAACTTGGGAATTGGGAAATTTGGAATTTGAGAATCTTGGGAATTGAAACATTTGGCAATCTCAAAATTTGCATATTAAGGAATTTGGGAATTTGAAGATTAAAAAATTTAGGAATGTTCGAAATAGTCCTTTTGTTAAAGTTCTAATCAATTAATGTTTCACAATTTTTTAACCAGAAGAATTACTAAGAATTTTTACCAGAAGAAAAAAATTATCCTTGAAAAGATTAAGGGAAGAGAAAACTTGACAATATCACTGATTTTTCTTTAAATCGACAAAACATTGAAAATGAACAAGTTCTTAGAAAAACTGACGTCATTACAAGCACAACTGATAATAAACGCATGACAGAAGTCTACCTGACGTAATTTATAATTCTACATTCCGTAACCCGCTTATTAAACATGACAGACTCGAATAAATGACTTTTAAAATCGCAGATAATTAACCGCTGAAAAGTAGCGATGGCACGTTCTAATTTTCAGATATTTAGGGACTTTTAACACGATCTTCATACCTGTTGTTTCATTTTGGTTAAAGTAACCAATACACAATAAGGTAAAGTTAGCAATAAACTGCGAATTTAAAATTTAAGAAATTTAAAAATTAAAGTATATGAAAATTCAGAAAATAAAAAATTTGAGAATGTAAGAATTTGGGAATTTGAAATAATGAAAATAATTCAATTAGTACATATTTAATATTTGGACAGTAATAATTAATGACTATGCATATTACTTAATTATTATAACATTTTCAGATTTTAATTACTGTCAAACTTTTTCTTTCACAAATATAGATTCTCATTATTTCATTTACGAGTACAAATTTTACCCTATCGGATAAACGTATTTAGTTATAATTTTACATTACCCAAATATAAAAGAAAATTATCTAAGGTAAAGGTACCGGTTGTTGACCAGTTTTTGTAAAACAAAAAATAAGGTATGTGTATGTTGTGCACATTTGATGAACGTGAACTTCCGATGCCACGTTATCAGTCAGTTTAAAACAATTAAATACAAAGCGAAGTATGTTTACTGATAACGAACATTTAATTCCTTAATGTAAGTAATAGGCCGTTATATTTCTATTTCCTTAAGGTTTTCCTTAAGGATAGCTGTACAGTTCAGGTAAAAAAGTTCATACGTTGTAAACATTTCGCGAATGAAATATATTTCTTCTAGTATAAAAAGCTACTAGCGAGCAGAGGGTGAATTACTAGTTCTTCAATTTTTGAGAGTGATCAACTTTTGAAACATTTACCGAATTTTTAAATATACTTTTCTCATTTGAGTAACTTAACTTTTTTTTAAAGTGGTCCTGTAACATAATCTGGATGGCTTAAAAAATGTCTCCAAGCATCGACTCTCGCCATTTCATGACAGAGCAAGCGGTTACAATTGTTCACGTGGAAGATTTCTCTTAAACGGTCAACTGGTACCATTACCTTAATGTTTTTTCCGTGCCGTAGTTGCACGTGGTAACTTTTGCAATATTTAGTTTCAAGTTCAGTGATAATGTAACAGACATATGAAGAATGATAGTCACGTATCGTAGAAAGATAGTTTTAGAAATAATGACTTGAAATTAGCTTATTAAAACGTAAACCATTAGAATTTGAAAATTATCGAGAATGAAACGGAATACGAAACAGTGACACATGGACAAAAGTGTAGCACATAAATGTACATTTGGAATTTAGAAATCTGGAACTTTAGTATTATAAATTTTTTAATTTATCAAATTTCATATGTGAAAATGTGATGTATTTGAAAATTTGATAATTGGATATTCCTTTAATTAGTCAAACTTCATACAAACTTAATTTTTGTGACACAAACGGATTTTCGATAAAATTTTCCAAAATTTCCAACATTTTTAACACGTGCCCTTAACTTACTAAAACTTTAAAATCGCCCTAGAGTTTTATACCAAAATTCTATTCAATTTTATTAAATTTTTGTTTCTTTCTAATAAAATAAATTATTTAATTACGCAGTCACCTTCGGATCTGTATCTTATCAATAACCAAGTAGATATCTTACAAATTACTATCTGCACCAACGGTAATTGCGTTTCTGTAAACTTTGTTCTTTAAATACCGCTGCATCCAGGAAGACACGCAACTATACTTTTGTTCGAATCACCTTGAAGGTAATCTAAAGTGTAATAGCCTGATAAGAAGATAATGTAATAGTTTATCTAATACCCGAAGAATATGATCGAAAGATACTATTGTACTGCGAACATCTGACATCGAAGAAAACGTCAGTTTAAGAAGGAAGTCATACAATGACTCCATCTTTTTAATCAACAAATGATCGAAACTATAATAGATGAGAATAGAAAGTAAGATAAATGATTCAATAAAAAACGATCTGGTATTTATTTCATTACAAAAGAAAGATAACTGTTTGCAAAGTTCGGTATTGTCTGATTCGGTATTGTTTGCATATCACTTGAACAAAGACGCATATCAGTCAGATTGTGCGTTTTACTTCTAATTGATAAACGAAGAAAAATTGATCGTTCTATTGCATGTCAGAACAAGTTTGAACTTTAAAGATATGCAATGTATTTTATCATTTGGTTGCATGTTAACATAGCAAAGATGTAATTTATCGAGAACATGTACACAACGTTGTGTGAATAAAAAAGTTGGGATTATGTTAAATGAATAACAGAAATGAGACCTGATATTTGTTATATTTGATAGAAAGGGGGTGTTTGAAAAGTCAGTAAAGTTTGCAGTTTGCATGTCAGTTTACTTGTCAGTCAGTATGTATGTATTTATAAACAATAATTAAGGTTATGATAAACCATAAATGAAGGAGTAAATTCACTATCTACAATAAACGTTAAAATTCGTTCTGAACTATAAACTCAGTAACCTGCATATCACATACATTGAAATGTCATTCCGTCGATATGCACTCTAATCTAAAAAATAGTACAAAATAAATTAATCTAATGTCTGCACCACTCGAAGGACGGAGAAATTCTTCTCAACTCAGTAATTAGTTTGCTGCATATCACCATCATAGAAATGTCTCTACCCACTGATATGACTCATACGCTAAACGTTAATATAGAGTAAACTAATCTTCTACACTTTTTAAAAAATAAAGAATTGGTTCTCAACTTCGAAATCAGTCACCTGCATATCACCAATACACAAACGTTTCTATTGCACTGATATGAACCCTAATCAAATCAACAACAGAGACTAAGTTAATCCTTCATCGGCATTATTTAAAAGATGAGGAAAATCGTTCTGGACTCCAAAACCGATAATCTGCATATCACCTACTCATAAATGTCTCTGTCCTTAGTGATATGCAATCTCATACAAACAACAGTATAGAATAAATTAATCTAATGACTGCACTACTTGAAGAACGAAACAATCATTCTCAACTTCAAAATCAGTCACCTGCATATCATCAATTCAACAACATTTATACACCACTGGTATAAATCCTAATCGAACCAATGACAGAAACTAAATTACACCACCTTCACTTCCCAAAAGACATAAAATATCCTCTGGACTCCAAAATCAGTTACCTGCATATCATCAACATAGAAACCTCTCTATTGCACTGACACGAGCTCTCATCTACCCAACAACATACTAAATTAATCCATGATCTGCATTGCTCAACAGACACAAAATATCATATGGACTCCAAGATCAGTTACCTGCATATCAACATACAAATTTCTCAACCGCACTCGCACGAACCCTAATTTAACCAAGAACAGAGACTAAGTTAATCCACCATGTATACTACAAAAAAGCATTGAAAATCGTTTTGGACTTCAAACTTAGATGCCTGCATGTCACCAACATAAAAACCTCTCTACCGTACAGACACGAGCCCTGACCTAGCCAACAACATACCATCTGCACTCCTTAAAAGAATCAAAAATCATCTGGGCTCCAAAATCAGTTGTCTGCATGTCACCAATAAACCACCCTACCGTACTCAAATCCTAATCTAACCCACAACATCCTAAACACCATCAACACTCCTCAAAAGCGTCAAAAATCGTAACGGATCCCAAAGTCGTTAACCTGCATATCACCTACCGAAACCAGCCACCACCGAAGGCCAATCCGTCGCAACAAGTTCCTCACTGTGCCCCCGTGAACAAGACAGACAGCTTAAAATCACGTGCGGCGGGAAAGTCACGCGTAATGTGGACACCAGTATCACGACACTCGAAGATAGGTCACATTTTCACTGTCGTACCGATATCACTGGATCACGGTGCTTCTCAAATCACATTCTCAATGTTCCGAAGTAGACGACACTTTTACGTTGTTCTACTTCCCTGTTGGAAGCAGAAGACACTTATGGTCAGGTGTTTCACACGTTGCAACCAGGCGGGTGTCGTATCCTTACCGAGAAGCGCGTACATCCACGTCGTCGTCGACGTCGAGGAAGCGGCGACATCCTCGAGGAGCACAGAAGGCTTCTCGCCTTCCCTCCTCTCGGCCGATGCCCTCGTGCTTCGAGGATGCCTCTTCGACGACGACGAGGTCGTGCCGGTCTCGGATGCCGGGTATCGTTCGAGTAGCTCGATCTAGCACGTGCTCGAAGCGGAAGAAGAGGCGGCCGCTACGGATGCGGACGACACACGAGGAGGACCACGACGTAGGCAACCTTCGCGATCGTTTACCGTGCCGCTACTGTTCCTACGTGCCGATCGTGGTGGTGGTGGACGAGGTGGTGGTGGACGACCCGGCGCACTATTCCCTCCGACACCGCCAACTGAGAGAACGATTGATCAACGAGGTGGTGGTGGATCAACCTGAGGTGGAAATGGAACGGCGACGACGGTGGTTTGCCCGCGTCGACGATTACCACGAGCGCACCACGTGTTAACGGAACACCTGGTGGGAGTTGAAGCTGTGCCTCGATTACGAGGCTGAAGGAACACTGGGCAGATCGGCTGCCCGAGAGCCTCCGGATGACGCCGGCCTGATGAGCTGCAGGATTTTGGGTGGATATGTGCGAATTTAGGGGGTGGTCAAGGTTTTCGAGATTGACGTTTTAGGGTTGTTGGAGTTGGGAAGATTTATAATTTAGGGAGAGTGGGATTTGGATATTTGGGAAATGGGAAGTTGAAATAGGGAAGTGGAGATTTAGAAATTTGGGAATGGGAGGCATTTGGGGGTCTGGAGATGGAGGATTTAGGGATTTAGGCATTTGGAGATTTGAGTATTGGGAAGTTTGGGAATACAGAAATTTGACAGCTTTGAGAATTTGGGGAATTTGAGGAATTTTGGAATTTGGGGAATTTGGGAATCTGGAGATTTGGGAATTTGGGGAATTAGAGAATCTGGAGATTTAGGAATTTGGGGAATTAGAGAATCTGGAGATTTTGGAATTTGGGGAATTAGAGAATCTGGAGATTTGGGAATTTTGAGAATTAGAGAATCTGGAGATTTGGGAATTTTGAGAATTAGAGAATCTGGAGATTCGGGAATTTGAGGTATTAGAGAATCTGGAGATTTGGGAATTTGGGAAATTAGAAAATCTGGAGATTTGGGAATTTTGAGAATTAGAGAATCTGGAGATTTGGGAATTTTGAGAATTAGCAAATCTGGAGATTTGGGAATTTGGGGAATTAGAGAATCTGCAGATTTGAGAATCTAAAAATTTGAGGATTTGAAAAGATAAAAATAATTCAATTAGTACATATTTAATATTTTGACAGTAATAATTAATGACTATGCATATTACTTAATTATTATAACACTTTTAGATTTTAATTAGTATCGAACTTTTTCTTTCACAAATGTAGATTCTCTTTATTTTATTTGAGAGTACAAATTTTACAAATGTCTTCAAGCATCGACTGGCCATTTCATGACAGAGCAAGCGGTTAAAATTGTTCACGTGGAAGATTTCTCTTAACCGGTCAACTGGTACCATTACCTTAATGTTTTTTCCGTGCGGTAATTGCACGTCGTAAATTTTGCAATACATATTTAGTTTCAAGTTCAGTGATAATGTAACAGAAATGTGAAGAATGATAGTCATGTATCGTAGAAAGATAGTTTTAGAAATAATGACTTGAAATTAGCTTATTAAAACGTAAACCATTAGAATTTGAAAATTATCGAGAATGAAACGTAATACGAAACAGTGACACGTGAACAAAAGTGTAGCACATAAATGTACATTTTGAATTTAAAAATCTGGAACTTTCGTATTATAAATGTTTTAATTTAGCATATTGCATATGTGAAAATGTGATGTATTTGAAAATTTGAAAATATATTTTGCAAATGATATGAAAAGATACCACGTGGACACGTATTATTGGCGCGAGTGGGAGTGACTAAAACCGCCCCACACCTCTGCGCTCACACACAGCAGATGGTGCACCGTACGCAGGTCTAACCCCATGGGAAGCTCGAAGAGGAGACCAATGAGGTTCACGCAGTACCTCCTCGATTCCTACTATTCGAAATTAATTTTACAGGTTAACCTGTTGACTCTAACCCTTTTCCAAATTCTACTAGGTTGTATATTTTTCCGAAATAATTACTTCCGAGACGCCAGAAGACCAACACAATGTGTTCACATAAAAGTACCACAAAATAGAATTTACGATTTGTTAATTTGAAGCTTACAGAAAATTATTACGTAAAGTTTGCTTGAAAATTATTACGTAAACTTTTCATGAATATATTTGAGTGTCAGAAAATCCTCTCGTTAATTACTCTGTACAATTCACAATAAGATGTTTGTCTACTGATTGACACTTTAATGCTTAGAAAGGTTGTACCATTATTTGAAATGAATATCAAGCTTTAAATTGATGTAGTACAAGTGCTACTTTGGGATTGTTTTATGTCATCAAATTGTGTCAGATTTCAGAGGATCTGAAATTGACTTTCGTATAATCGGTAGCCAGCCATTTTGTATTCGAAACGTTAGTAAAACGTCGAAGAGTCCGTCATTTCACATTGAAAATATCAACGAGGCATTTATATATTCACTTTCGTTCATTTAACTTTAAATTGATGTGTCATAAATATTTCATGATACTTTTATGTCATGAAATCGTATTAGTAGTTAGCTAAGATAATAATGTTCACTGTTAACGATGAGTGATTTATTGTACACTTCAATAAAGAATCACTCATTTCGTATCAACAATATTGATGGGGCACTTGTACAGTCCTCTTCAGTAAACTCTAAGCTTTAAACTGATATGCCATACGTGCCACTTTAAGATACTTTTATGTCATGAAATTGTATTTGACTTTCCACGTTTCAAAATCAGTCATTCAACATCAAACGAAGCTCCACTATTTGTTATAATTGATAATCAACTATTTTATATTGAGAAAGTTAATGAGGCACGTATATAGTTATTTTCTTCAGACTTCAAGCATTAAATTGATATAACATATGTACAAGTTTGAGATACTTTTATGTCATGAAAATTTATTTGACTTTTGATACACAAAACCGTGATATTTATGTGTGTTTAGGTAGGCAATGAAAACAAATAATCAAGATATTTTCTGAAACTCGGTTTCATTCAAAATATTCATTTTCAACAATTTTGTATTGCAAGATCTCCAAATAATTTTTATTCAAAGAAATTATTCTTAGCTTACAAATATTTTGATTTTGCTCGAAGCTTTTATCAGAATATTAATTTCAAACAACGTCATAGTCAGCATCGACTCCACAGTATCGAGACAGAAATGAGCATATAAATAATTTCTATACGACGAACTTTCTAGAGCAACGTAAATTAGGGCATATTATGAATCAATTGTAAGAATGACATTGTTCTATCATATCAAATTTAAACTGTGCTACGTGTACAAGTAATGAATTCATCGTTGACCCTCGTCCCTAAGAGTTCTTTTCCCTTCAAGATATATAAAGGATCATTGTGAAACTTTCAATAAGGTAACTGGGGGAGTTATTCCCTTTAGAAACGTATAGGGTGTCTAATTTTATTCTATCGATACAAAAATCTTCTGAACTAGTTGTTTTTCAAAAATATTTCAAGCAGCATTATTTCGCAAGTTTTATAAGGTAAATAATATATTAGGTAAAATATTAGTAATTAATTACTAATTAGTAACAATGAATTATTACTTTAATTTATACTAATATTATATGAAAATAAATATCCTGGTTTTGCACTTGAAATTTATTCCCCGTGTCCAACTCGTCAGATACAGTTTCCTTAATCAATGTTATCACCTTTAAAATGTCATTTTAAAGAATTTCTTCATGTTATATATCGGAAGCCAGCGAAATGTGAATTGTACAGTATTGACGCTAATATGAGTATACTCACACATCGTGCGTACACAGGATTCAATAAGAAATAAAGGAATTCGTGTTTATCAAACGTATCAATCCTGTTTATGACACGTGTGTAAATTTTATTTGAACGATACCTATATATTATATATTCTTATGTCACATTTCACACAGTAATCAAATTTGAATTTAATTTTGTACCATATCTCTGCAAAAATTCATTTAACATTTCTCAGACGAGACTCAAATTTTCTGCTGGTCATCAGAACCAACAAAAGTTTCCGAATAACGCTTTCATATTTCATTGATATTCAATTGTTAATATTATCGAACATTTTCATTCAAATAATGGATACTATACATTATATTTTTATTTTTATTCCACACTATTATAATATTTTTTAATTTTACTAGCACTTATTTTATTTAATTTTGCACTTCTTATATGGTTGTAAACTCGAACTCGTTATAAAATATGATAGGATCCAGATAACACGTTGTCTTCAGCAAAAAATATGCATTACCAAGATTAAACACAAAAGTTTATTAGTTTACCTGTGATATTATGCAGTTTCATTTATTCCCGTTTGTTGCAGCAACTTTTTATTCGTTTTAAAGGAACTGGTTTGCCAAATATGCTGCATTTCCTCTACTATTCTCGAATACGATGAAGACATCAATGGATGTTGAAGGACTTCTTGTACAGGCTGTTCGTCAACATAAAGATCTCGAAAGAAACTACGCGAGGGATGTTTTATGAAAAAAGTTTCTTCCGCTATTTGCAAACGCGGTAGAACTGTCCACGTGTAATGGCGTCCATTAAGTTGTCTCATATAAAATGGTTCATTTCTGCATAAATATAGTGTTGCACGATTTGTGACACTTATACTATATCATATGGACCGTTGAATATTGCTGAAAATGGCTATCTACGTAAACACTTCGTTAATATTCTTAATACAAAATGAATGGCTACTAATTGCACAGTAAATTGCAGCTCATGAAATAACTAATTTTAAAATATAGAAAATTGTGATATAATTATGTGACATAAAATTATAGCAAAATAACGCTTATGGTGTCTCGCTTCAAAGGTAAAAATTTAATGTAAATGTTACTACTGTACATAACATTATTAACACACGTTAATGTCTTGTATTTCCACCCTTTGCTTTGGTCACAGCTTCAGCATGATATACAATATACATCATATGTATACTTTATATCTTCATTATTTTCCCAAATATCTGTAATTATTTTCAACTCAGATAATGTGATTGGAGAGCTGAAAACATTTTCCTTAAACTTTAACCTTTAAACTGATATAAGTGGTACTTTGTAACACTTTCGTGTTATGAAACTGTGTTAGAATTTTTATTAAAACTGATAATCAGCCATTTTTTATTAATAACTGTGACAAGCCATTTATATAATAATTTTTACCACATACTGAACTTCAAATTTATGTGTAAGTTTAGTACTATACTAAGTTTACTTATGCATTGATATTTGGGAAGCTTTAAGCTTTAAATTGATATACTGTGAGTGCTATACTGAGATAGTTTTATGTCATGAAATTGTCGTTTACTTTCTATGTTTTAAAAGTACTCATTATGTTCTATAATTACCGATCATCTATTTTACATTAAGAATCTTGTCGAGCCATTTACACAGCGATTTTCAAAATACTTCAAGCTTTAAATTCACATATGAGAAGTGTAGTTTCGAGATACTTTTATGTCATGAAATTATCTGACACTCTCAGTACTTCAAAACTTTAAATGCTTTCATCTGATATATTCATCAAACCAACACTGAACCTACCAAGCGGTCAAAATGACCATTTAACAACGTTCTTATTTACAGAATTCATTTCAGAGTTACAGAGTTTGTTAAAGTTTTCTTGAAATCTGTGTTGATTTCCATCAAGATAAAGAATTAATACGTTCATTAATTTTTTATCGTTCGTTTATTGATTTCAACTTCATTTTTTATTTAAAAATAAATGGGAATTACAGTCAAATATGAGTTTATTTAATAGACTATAAATACAACTGAAATAGAACTATTAAATACACTATAAATTCTTAACAATTGTCGGCAGCAAGTTGACTGAACACCGATCAATGAAAGTCTTACGTGCTCACAGCAAAATCTCTTTAACCTCGACGAGCTGCACTGTATTAATTAGCGTTAATCATGGGAATTAATACGTATCGAGGCTCTCCGAATCCGTTTGTAACGCAACGATAATTGCTGTCATCGATACAACCCTCCTGTCTCCCCCTCGAACGCACGATCGACGATCCACGTTTGAAGTGACCACAGCAAACCTTTTGCGACCCCTTCTCTAAACCGGGCTTGCATACTCATTAGCGCCATTTTTCGGTCACCGGAGATAAGCCTGGTCGATTAATTTACAGCGATTTCGCGCGATACCTTATCCAATTATTCACCGAAAAACATTGTGTTGTTGCTTCAAACAGCAATCCACAACCTTTGTTAGCTCATCGGCTTATCGATGGCTGTGCAACTTCGAAATGAAACGTTTCACCCTAATCGTTGTAATACCTGTACGTGACGAAGTATGAAAAATCGGCACACAGGACATTCTTCTCGCTCTTGCTGTTAGTTAACTTCACTGGAGATAAACAAATAATATGCAATTGTTTTTCTTTGGTATTCGTTTAGGTACAATTGTAATTATAATATGTGCAACCGAGGATCGCTAAATGCAAAATGTGTCTGACATTTCAACTTTCATTTGTATTAACATTGTAGCAATAATTGGTTAGCTGCGAATGACGAAACTGCTAAGACAGTTGTAGGTTAAGGGATGTCCATGAAAAATGGGGTGGGATTTCAGAAAATGTTAGATAACTTCACTGGAGATAAATAATATATTTTGCAATTGTTTTTCTTCGGTATTAATCCTTTGCATTATTTTGACGAGTCTGACTCGTGACGCACTCGTACTTCAGCTGTGATCAATTTTACTCGAATTTTGAATACGCTTCAATTTGGAGTTCAAGTCCAATTATTTGCATGGTCAACGATTGATACCAAATTGACATAACATTTCAACTCTCTTTGCCTGTTTTAATATTGCAGCTATGATTAGTTTGACGCACCTGACAAATCATAGTGCAAGGGGTTAAAGAATAGGTATAATAAGAGGTGATACACTGATAAAGAAATCACCTTTTGAGAGAGATGGAATAATACAACTAATTTAAATGACCATGCTAAGTGAAATGGGGTGGTATTTTGAAAAATGTGCAGTGTGCAAGTATGGCGTTCAGCAAACGATACTTTATACCTGTACATTCATCCATAATTTATTTGAAACTTATTTATAAGAAGTACTTTGTCATTTATTCGTGATTTGTAATAAATACGAGTCATTTTTGTACTCTCCCTAAAACACATTCACCGGTAATTTATTTGTAATAAATATTTGTAATACTTTTATTACAAATTAAATGAAATAGAATATTATAATATGAAGACTACTAATAATAAAAGTGGATAATTGTTCTTTTACTTGTTGACTTTTTAAATTTATAATTGATTTGTTTTCTGTGTGATTTAATCAATGGAAATAATCTTTGAGTATTGACGAAATATCAAGGTGTCAATTATTTTCTCCAATTCGTGAGTGAGTGGTGATTCCGGAATTCTGTTCTTTGCGTTGATTGGTAAGATAACACTGGTCAACCTATCGTAATACAATACCGGTTCAGAAAATGTCGTTGCCCGTGAAAGCATATTCTTTCGTTTCGTGATTATGCTCGTATAACGAGGAAACTCTGTACCTTCATTTTCATTACCTATCTATACACACATAAATATCACGGTTTTGTGTATCAAAAGTCAAATAAATTTTCATGACATAAAAGTATCTCAAATTTGTACATATGTTATATCAATTTAATGCTTGAAGTCTGAAGAAAATAACTATATACGTGCCTCATTAACTTTCTCAATATAAAATAGTTGATTATCAATTATAACAAATAGTGGAGCTTCGTTTGATGTTGAATGACTGATTTTGAAACGTGGAAAGTCAAATACAATTTCATGACATAAAAGTATCTTAAAGTGGCACATATGGCATATCAGTTTAAAGCTTAGAGTTTGCTGAAGAGATCTGTACAAGTGCCCCATCAATATTGTTGATACGAAATGAGTGATTCTTTATTGAAGTATACAATAAATCACTCATCGTTAACGATGAACGTTATTAACTTAGCTAACTATGTAGTAATACGACTGCATGACATTTAAATATCACGAAATAGTACTTATATCAATTTAAAGTTTAAAGTATTCTGAAAATAACGATGTAACTACCTCATCAGGTAATATATGATTTGTTTCACTTGTACAAATCATTATTATTTATGTTGAATTAGATCATTCGGTTATGTTGTACTTTCCAATAAGTATAATTAAAATATAGGCAGACACTTTATAAAACTGCCTAATATATGTTAATAAAATGATGAAAGTAACGTACCATTAAATTGACATTGAATACTTCCACTGGACCCTTCATTTGGCAGCATGATCCACTTATCTGCAAACAAAACATTTCAATATAGAAAAAAAGAATAGCAGTACATTAAACTGTATAAGATAAATGATTCAATCATTAGTCATATAAGAACTTCATCGTTTAAAAACAGTCATATAACATTTTAATTATCATTTGTAATAAAATGAAACTAAACAGTGATCACTAATGGGGACGTAGTCACTAATGGATAAATAAATGAAATATAAAATTTTATATTTCAAACAAAAATTTCGACAAAAAGTATGTGAAACTTTGATCTAATACAAATTTCTAAGATTGCAAGTTTTGATATTTTTTTCAAATATGTAAATTTTTTAAATTCAGTAATTTAGATATGAATTTTTAATAGAATGTGATAATTTAAAAATTGCCTTCATATTATAATTCCATACAACATCAAAGAAATTCTAAAAAATAATACAAAAAAAATGTGAAATTGTCTTTCACCGTCTCAATAATTATACTCGATAAATTTGAAAAATAATTCTGAATGAAAAGAAGTTGTCTACAATAAATATGAATACTTGTATTGCTGGTTGAAGGATGTCGAGACGAATGATCAGTCTCTCCCCTTTAGAATATTTTACGTTTTTATAATTGGCCCGATAACTTGTTAATTAAGCACCGAATTGTTCGTTCAGACGTAAAAGAAACACGGCGAATGCTGTTCGCACTTAAATGCACAAGACATTGATTCAAGAAGCTGAACGCGAATGAATCAAGAAAATAAATTGTGTCCAATTTCAAAACATCAATATACACGTGTTATGTAAAACTGTTATCGATTATCACAAAGAGACGTCAGACCAATTTATTTCTGTATATAAAAAGGGTTATCGAGTTTGTCATCCTTTAATGCGATTCTACTATCTATGACGTAACTCGATCAAACTTGATCTTGATTTATTGTTAGGTGTAACAATGTTGTAGACTGTTTAATTGTTTTTTTATTTTAAAGGAATATTAATAATAAATTAGAATCTTGTAAGTGGTAATCGTCTTGATTCAAATTAGATTAATTGAGAATAGTACTAAAATATGATTTTGATACTCAGATTAAAAATTTTTATGATCATGTTTAATTTCAGGGTGTTTTTATTTTTTTGTAGGCAGTTTTAGATTTTTCTGTTTTTCAGTAGTTTCTGTATATTTGACAAATTTGTATAATTTCTAAATTTCTACATTTCTACATTTCTACATTTCTACATTTCTACATTTCTACATTTCTACATTTCTACATTTCTACATTTCTACATTTCTACATTTCTACATTTCTACATTTCTACATTTCTACATTTCTTACCAAGATTCATAATTTATTAAGTAAACGAATTCTGCATTATCCGACTTCAATCTACATCTACCAAACAAGATAATACTTATATCTCCGATACACAAAAATACTCGAAAATTTGTGTAACAAACGAATATCATAGAATAACGAATCCAGAAGAATGATTATACGATACACAATCGTATCACGCATTTTTGTGTTTCTCTCTAGGATACTGGCGAATTCCAGTTACATAATCTCACTGACAACAGTACAACAATTTAACCACGTGATTACGTAAACGTCATCAAGCCTGTGCTTGACAGATTATGCTTTGCCGACGACATCCCCCTCTAGCAGCATCGACGAGTCATAAAAATGGCCCTTTCATTCAGCAAACAATACCGATACAATACGCACGAAGGGAACGAGTTTAACATGAAATTATTTAACGAGTTATTTTTTTCGAAACGTGCTCTTTTTTCTGCTACGTGAGGTTTAGACGAAACGACGAAGCATGCGAGCTGCGTTGGGTGACGTGATGCAATATGAACGAGAAATTCATGATTATTCGCTTTGTATCTTTTTGCGATAACAATAAGTGCTTTTGTCTACGTTTAGTTTACATTTCTCGTAATAAACGGTTTTAATTTTATGAGGAAAATGATAATCTCTAGTTGCGAACTTGCGGAATTTTTCATTATTCCGTTAATGATTTTAGGAATTAATTATAATCGATTGTTTCATTTTGGTTAGAAGATATGATTGTTAATTAAATGAAATTTAATTATGAATGTGTTACATAGTACAAAATATTGACTCGTATTTATTACATATCACGAATAAATAACAAAGTATTTTTTATAAATAAGTTTCAAATAAATTATGGATGAATGTGCAGGTATAAAGTATCCTTTGCCCAACGCCATACTTGCACACTGCACACTTTTCAAAATACCAACCCGTTTCATTTAGCATGGTCATTTAAATTAGTTGTATTATTCCATCTCTCTCAAAAGGTGATTTCTTTGTCAGTGTATCACCTCTTATTATACCTATTCTTTAACCCCTTGCACTATGATTTGTCAGGTGCGTCAAACTAATCATAGCTGCAATATTAAAACAGACAAAGAGAGTTGAAATGTTATGTCAATTTGGTATCAATCGTTGACCATGCAAATAATTGGACTTGAACTCCAAATTGAAGCGTATTCAAAATTCGAGTAAAATTGATCACAGCTGAAGTACGAGTGCGTCACGAGTCAGACTCGTCAAAATAATGCAAAGGATTAATACCGAAGACAAACAATTGCAAAATATATTATTTATCTCCAGTGAAGTTATCTAACATTTTCTGAAATCCCACCCCATTTTTCATGGACATCTCTTAACCTACAACTGTCTTAGCAGTTGCACCATTCGCAGCTAACCAATTATTGCTACAATGTTAATACAAATGAAAGTTGAAATGTCAGGCACATTTTGCATTTAGCGATCCTCGGTTGTACATATTATAATTACAATTGTACCTAAACTTTCCGCTAATAAAACAAGTCTCGTTTGTTATATTTTAATTATAGTTTGCGTAACGAATGTGACATGATATAATTACTACAAGGGGTTAATAGCAACGTTGTGTCATTATATTAGAATTGTGGACACAGAACTAAATAAAAGATACAATATGCCTACGACAAATTGATGTTTGTGCGTATAAATATACGAGTATCAGGTAACAATGATGGGTCGTTGCACCTGCTTGTCTGTTTTGAACATCTGTACCCTCCAGTTTCAGAATCAATTATGCTATTCGAAAGGGAGTAGGTAAGAGGGCGATACAATAAGCTCCTGGAATATTCTTCTTTGAAAATAATATATTCTCATCCTCCTCTATCGAAACTGTTCTACTAACGCAATACAAATACATTAATAAAACAATGATAAAACTTCGGTTTTATTACCGAATGAATTGGAAAATTGAAAAGTAAAAGTTTTGATAATTCCCCAATCTTAAAATTAAAGAATATTACCATCCACCGAGAATGAACAGTCCTCACACTTTTATTCGACTTATCTTTTCACGCAAATTTACCGCCTTTCCAATTATTCCATCGGACTGGAAACATCCTGTGTAAGAAGTAGTAATCCCGATACAAAACACGGCATAGGAAATTGGACGAAACTCGAGAAATATTTCGTCATGATCGATGACGAAACAAAATTCCTTCACGTAATACCTGTGCGAAAAAAACCTAATAAAGCATTGCACGTGCATAATGCAACGTAATCAAGCGAACCGATCAACTTGTTACACGTACAAGGCATGCGTACTTCTATGATATAATATGTTCGATCTAGCTATTTGACTATTACAAAATTATACAACAATTTATGATCCGTGTTAACCCTATTGCGTAATAAATTCTTTATCAGATTTCTTGTCATTTTTGCTAAATATTCGATCCGACAATGAATAATTGACAGTGATATTTACAATCAATGAATTCAATTTTGCAATCAAATAAAACAATTTTTCAACCGTTTCCTTCGCAAGTATTTTTTGTACACAATAAAGTAACCAAATATAATAAAACAATAAATTACACAAGCACTTACAAAAAAAAGTATTTCTAAATAAGTTTCAATTAGTTATGTTATTAATATATACATTTTTGTATTACTAATTAATATATGTTATAAATAAAAATATTTCATTTTTTAATTACTTATTTTGCTACTTCTAAAAATACAATCTAAGTTGTATTATTACAAATTCAGAATATTGCAATAAAACATAAGTTATCTAATGATGACTAAACACACTATGACATTAATACAAAGATTACTAATTTGAATGAATACATAAGATCTTAACAAGTACTTAATCCCTAAAATATGTACGCGATAAAAGTCAACTCAGCGAGGCCAATAGGTTACAGTGAAAATGCACGTGTAACATAGCCAAATACCGTGTAGTAACGTTATTGTACTACACAGCACCACGTTGGTTACAGCCATAAAATTAAGTGTTTATTTAAAGCAACGACGCGACGCCAAGAATCTTCAGCAAGAACAAGTGAATTGTATTTACCAGTCGCCAATGTCAAGGCGACCAACTTATTTCCTTATCAATGCGCTATTACGTAATGAACTCGAAGTATGCTGCACCGATAATACGACTCACTTTCAGTGTCCCCTATGTGCTTGACCTGTGACGTAAAACTTGCAGGAATTGGCGTACGGCAAGGTAGCTTTAAATATTTGCCAAGCTTCCTTTCGCAGTAATTGGTCTTCGTTTATCTTCGTCACGGTTTTACACTAACGTTACTCGAGTTACCTCGAACGATTTCCACGATTTCCTTGCTCGATGACTGGTTACACTGAATACATTAAATTTTAATAACTTATTCATTCTTCCTCGTGTTATATAACTTGTCCTTTCGATGCTATTGCGCCATTTCTGGATTAGTATTTTCTGTTAAAAATATAGCAAAATGATAACGGAATTTTTTTCTATTTTTTCGCGTGAAGACTATATTGTTTATTTTCGAAACCACCTTATATGTACAAAGTACACTTTCGTTATATTGCTGAAACGGAAAATTTTTGGTTGTGGCGATATATTGAACAACCAATTGTTATACTAACAATAGACTCTCGTTATATTGCCGTTGACGAAGATATGAACACGGAGAATTCTTGGTTGTGGCGATATATTGAATAACAAATTTTTTATTTCAACAGTGGACTCTCGTTATATTGCCGTCGACAAGGATGTAAGAACTGAACATTCTTGTAACTTGCAATATATTGGGATATATACTTGCAATATACTGTCAAACGATATTAATGTGTGTGGGAGTCCGTGTGAATGTGGCAATATAACGAGAGTCCACTGTGTACTGCTTCATATCTGTTGTCTATGTACTGTCTCTTCCAAAAAAAGCTTGTTCAATTAGAAAGCGATATCAACAATGAATAAATTCACTACCATATCATGATATGACATAAACGATATGATATGCAATTAATTTGATAAGAAGTGTACAAGCTTTATTACAAATGATTATTAGACATTTTGTATTAAGAATATTGATGAAATCTTAATTCAATCATTTTGATCAAATTTTTATTGTAAAAGTGATATGCAATAAATTATACGAAAAAGTGTGATATGATTTGATACGTAAAATATCACTACTAATAATATATATTAAATGATCTACAATAACGTAAAACAGCACTATGACATATTAAATGATGTGTAACAGCATAGAATAGTACGTGTGATATACCAATCACTTATATGACGCATATCAAATGATATGCAAAGTCATAAAATTCTGAAATACTTGCATGTCAGTAAATTATACTTAAATGTCATTGCTCAGAAAAGTTGTACCCAACCTATTTAATGCACTTTTCGAAACCAGACAATTTTTTTTCAATAATTACGAGTATCAACAAATAACATATTTTTCAATTTTTTTTTTGTTAGATAAAAATACTGACAAGTATCAAGACGATAATATGAAATAACCCACTCTATGCAAACCTAACGTTGTCGAAAGTGAAGTTAGCGAATACAAAATACGTCGAGACGTGACCCGAAGCGGTGATTTAGAAATTTAATTTGATATTCCTCACCGCGAGTTGCAAATAATTATCAGACGTAAAATGACATTACGGTAACCAACTGGACCAGCGTCGTGCAATCACCGTCCAGTATTATGTATCCTTATGAGAGAAATGGTATTTGCATTTGAAATGCTTTGACCTTTTCGGATCTGTACGCTGTAGTAGTCTCTGGTTAGCTTGATTCGCCGACGGCGATCTTCACCGAGTGGCACCATGTTGCCGAGTTATGGACAGCGATCTCAGAATTTTTGCATTAAGTATATCTAACACAAACAACCTGCATTTTACTTTCCTACGTACAGTAGACTTCGAATATATTACCATAAATAGATTTATAGAAGTTGGAAATTCTACAACTATATGCAGTGTATTTTAAAACAGTGCTGTCCCAGAATTTGGATTCCTTGTATAAGTTATATTTCGCAATCAGAGTACACTTTTGTTATATTGCCACATACGAAAGTGTAAGATTGGATAATTTTTTAATTTGACAATACAGAAGGAACTGTTTGTATGAATTGAATATTATATTGAATAAGTTTTGTCTCGAAGCTAAATTAACTACATATACTAGACTCTCGTTATATTGCATAAAACGTGGGGAATTCTTGAAATTGGCAATATAATTAAGTATAGTGCATTTGAAACGGTAATTCCAGAATTCGGATTCTTTATGTTAATTATATTTCACAATAACAATAAACTCTCATTATATTGCCACATACGAAACTGTAGGATTGGTCAATTTTTGGATTTGGCAATAAAGAAACATGCTTCCATAAAATACTTTAATGTCATATATAATGAGTTTTGACTCTACGAAGATCAATAGTAAACTCTCGTTATATTGCCACAATACGAAATTATAAGAGTGAAACATTTATGAAACCGGCTATAAAAAGCTCTTTGATGCAGTATGTGACTGTAACATGTAATATCTTCCATCTCAATGATATTTAATTAGCTACAGTGAACTCTTGTTATATTGCCACAATTGGTGCTTCTAAAACAATTTTTTAAATTTGCAATATAACAAGGTCTACAATACTTACAAAGGTTGTATTCTAGAATTCAACCTGTTTGCATTAATTATCTTGTCCAAGTAAGTAGACTCTTATTATATTGCCACAAATAAAATTGTAAGTGTAAATTTTTGGAATTGGTAATACACATGGAATTTCTTCCACGAAGTACTTGATTATCATACATGATAAGTTGCAACTCGATGAAATGAAACATACTCTCGTTATATTGCCAACATCGAAGTTACAGGTACGGAAAATACATCCATCCTTGAAATCCATCGAGCGTATTTATGGAGAAACATTTATTTCGCGAATAAATGAATATTAGCGAGTTTTTTGTATATCCGTATCATCTCGGAGGCAGATTACTTGTTCAAGGTTTAACTAGGAAGCCATTGCCCATATTGCAGCCTAGTAAGTGTAATCGATGATTCACTTTTTCCCCTGACTTGTGCACAGCCGATATTCTGTTACGTAAATACTGTAAGGAAACCGCGATCTATAGATCGTTCCATGAGTTGTGGTAACTGACGAAACCGAGAATACTTGCCAGTTGTGATATTGCACACTATGTGCAATCTTATGCTTAAAGAAACATTAGAAGTTGACCTTTGTACGACAATCGTCGGTTCAATTGTGATACAGATTCATGAAACAATGTATGAGGGTTCATTGACGATCATTAGGTACTGAAGTTTCTAAATGGTAAACTTTCACGTGTTTCATTTAAATTCTAAGTTGAATGTTCGTTTAGTATAATTCTTGTTAATGTAGCAACGTTATTGATATTGAAAAATCAAATTTTATAATTTTAGGATTTTGGACTTGGGAATTTTTGAATTGGGGATTTTGGAATTGAGAATTTTGGAATTGGGAATTTTGGAATTGGGAATTTTGGAAATGGCAATTTTGGAATTGGAAATTTTGGAATTAGGAATTTTAGAATTTTGGAATTTTTGAATTTTTGAAATTTTGAATTTTGGAATTTTGGAATTGGAAATTTTTGTATTTTGGAATTTTTGAATTTTGAATATTAGGAAATTAGGATTTTTGGAAATTTTGAATATCTAAAAATTTAGAATCTTGTTACATTAGAGCCTTTGACTTCGTGTAAAGTCTTTATGTGTGTATAAAATACACATATAAAATAGTGGAAACTTATGTTCATATGTAAATATACAATTGACAATCTTTAAATTTCAAACTTTCAATTAAAAATCCAAAAGATTATATTTCTCATACAGAATAATTACCATAATCTTCTTTCATAACTTCATTTATTTATGAAATGCCATCTACAAATAAATAATTTTTAATTAGGATGTCAAGACCTACCCTATTCCTACCTAGTTGCGCCACTGCCTCAAACTACTCCTCTATGCATTTGCATTCGATTCTAAATTATGTCTATCATTAATTAAAAAAATGATATAATAAAAGTTTAAATACTTATTTTGTCACCTTCGTTAATTAACTGGACGTTATTTGCATGTGACATAACCTGATAAAATTGCAAATACGATGAGGAATTAATGACACGTTTAGAAATGCCGGTAAACGTGTCGCAAGAAAGAGGAAATTATTATTTTTCCGTCAAGTATCGTTTCTAAAACGGAAACAAGTTCACGCATTTTTTAGACAGAAGGGAGGTTAGCCACGGTGGGAAAATGACCGCGCCATACTCGTGAATTGCTTTGATATGAGGTAATGCGCACCGCAAAACACGCAAGTCGTATTACGTAATGTATTTCAAGTGTGTACAAAGCACCGGTGACCGTGCATATTTGCTATATATTTATTATACAAGCGATCGTGTAACTGCAGTTTCCGGCAAAAGGAAATCGCTGCACGTAATTTTCACCCAATCGCGCCGCTGGACCATTAATTACGAGAAATCAAGTTTTTTTGCTACATTGACATAGTATTTGCTTATAGTAGCGTGACCCTTCATTTTCATATCATAAAAGTACTGCATTCATAACTTTCTTCTCTTCCGAGTTTAAGCCATCTTTGAAAGCGTTTAAAATTTGCGCTCACGATAGAAATGCTACGAAACAGTCTTTTATACTGCAAGTCATCCGACTTTTTTAAAAATAAAAAAAAAGACAACTGTTTTAACGCTTCTAAGTTCCATTAATTCACTGTAAATTAATAAACAATGACGAAGTCAGGAAAACGCATTTGAAATTAACAGTTTACACATATAAACATTTAATCACTTCTCGGTAGTATAAAATCATCGCTAAATTTTTCTTTCGAAACGATTCAGAGTATAATTACATAAATTTATATATTCCTTGTAATCAGTGATGAATCATATTCGAAGGAAAATTACTAAAATATATATTTATTACGTAACCCACCTTTCTTCACTTTTAGGTAATGTTTATTTAAGCATTTCTATAGATGGATACTGTTCAGATCGTACGGGATGAATAAATGAATAAATAGATTATTTGTGTCAGAAACGTGTTTGAAATTCATAAGAGAAATAAGATGACAATTTCATTATACAGGATAAATGTTTAACATACAATATGACAATCGTGACAGTCATAGTTACGATTAAGGTTAGGTGCACGGGTGTGCCCGCGAGTTTCTTGAGAACGGAGGTCAACAGTTTGGTCTACATAACAAAAGCAAACTAGATACGGTAGTAAACTACATCTAGTTCCTACTTTCTCTTTCGCAGACTCCGTTGTCAATGAAATAATCTCGCTATGCTCTTGAAAATAAATTTGTACAAAGGAAAATTATATCAGGTAATGAAATTTTGCAAAATTGCAAGTTCAATCAAAATTGCTCCTCTTAATCTTTTCTTAAGGTTAATCTCAATTATTAATTTTATTTTTAGTAAATCTAGTCAACAGTTCTTACATTTAACCCTATTTTTATAGGACAAGCTTTGGTAACAACATTATTTATAATTTATATTGTAAAGTGGTCTGCATTAAAATCAGTGATAGATCCGTATGAATATTCATACGACACCCAGTGACGGACCAAGAGCCGCACGCCCTGCACCTTCCCATTAACCAAAGATATTTTGTTTCAATTTGTTTATAGTATTTGTCAATAATTTGTTTAAAAAAAACTTTTGTTTGGTTTTATTAACAAACTGATTCTTTCAAATGTAGAAAGCTCCAAAATTTCCTACAACATGTGCCAACCCTATCAAGATTCTTTTATCATACACCTACACATTATTTTCCTTGGGAATTTCAAAATATCATCCATTTTATTTAAGGTACTTAAAACAAATACAATTGTATGTTTAACGCGAATAAATTCGTGTCTCAAGAGGTTAATACGCTTGTTACTATCGATTGTATAAATCAATCAATGATGTGTGTACAAAAATGATCAATCAACCTGATTTAGTTACACCTAGTATATATATACATATATGTACAATGTATTGATGGTCATGGAGAATCTGGATATTTAAAAATTTAAGAATTTCAGAATTTAGGAATTTAGAAATGTATAACTATAGAAATTTAGGGATTTAGAAATCTAGAAGTATAAAGATCCAGTAACCTAGGAATTTGAGGATTTGAAGAATTAGTAATTTGAGAGTTTGGAAAATTTACAAAATTGCAAATTTAAAAATTTTGAAAATTGTGGTATGAAAGCTTCAATATAAAAACTTGAAAAATTAAAAAATTAAAGAACTTAAAAATGTAATTTAAAGAGACAGTTTGGAAATGCAAGAAATAAAAAATTTGAAGACATATGTCCTTAACGAAAGGGAACCCCGCGTTGCACCCGAGCGTACGATCAAATCGGATGGGTGAAAGAACTGTAAAGATTGTGTCGCAATATGTGCCATGCTCGTCGTAGACGATGATATAACGTCGTGTCGTCGTTTATCATCCACGCGTGCACAAAAACACACTCACGTATCATGTTTTCACTCTCACGTATGCACGTACGTGTCTCGTACAATCGGCGCGAACTATTCGTTACGCATGCACTCCGCATCATGGTCGGTCAACCTAGCTTAACCTTCTATTACGTACGAGACGTATACACACGCGTACGCTCCTATATGCACAAGTGTGAAATACAAACGCACATGCGGTATTATGTTTCGTGGTTGTATGCAGATAACACGTACACGCACTTTCAGCGATATAACATGATTCCGTGTTTGTGATATTGCTACTTGCACCGTGAGATTATCTTACAATTAACTGCATCAATGTATGCCAATATATTACTGCTAAATTATTCGTCCGAATTTTATTCGCCGGAATTTATTAAGTTAATTCAATTTTTGAATCATTTCGATGAAATAGTTATTCTATAAATATTGGACATTTTTTTTAATTTTTTTCAAATTGAGGTTATGTTTAGATTAAGGTTAGGTTATGTTCTGTTAGGTTTGGTTAGATTGGGTTAATAATTAGTAGTCAATGTTAGGTTGGGGTTATTTTACGGTTAAGATTGATTTAAGGTTAGATTAGAGTTAGGTGAATTACTGGTTTATTGAAAGTATAATAATTGGTTTAATCATGGTACCCATAGCAATAAAACTTGAATACTTAAATGGTCTCTTTTATGAAAATTTAGGAATTTTAAAATTTTAAAATTTTAAAAATACAAATTGATAACCTAGGTAATTCATAAATTTCAAAATTTGTAAACTTAATGATTCGAGAACTTGAAAATTTGTAACCTGTTAACTTTGATAATTTATACATTTAACAGTTTGAAATTGTGAAAATAAAATTTATAGCTTGACTATTTGCAAAGTCAAAATCTCGAAAGTTTGAAAATTTGTAATATGCATTATTAAAAATTTTAATCATACGGATGAATGTACCCTAATCTGGCCTATGTGGCCCTAAAGTTCAGGGGCTTTAGTCAGGATTTGAAATTGCCGATAATAATATATATAATATTTTTATAAATATAAAAAATTATTATTTTCAAAATCCTTATTCTCCAAACAACTGCATTGTTCCATTATTTTACAATTACATTAATTCAATTTCTATCAAAAATATCAATATACGATAGCATAAAACCAATATTTAGAAAACTTGATTTACTGAATTTTTATAAAATTCAAGTCTAAGCGCGGGGCGCTTGAATTAATACAAGAAATTCCATTCCTATAATGGAATGGAATAACTGTGCATTAAATAATTTATAAGCATTTTCTTAACGCGTGACATTTTATCTTCATATCGTGATCTGTCATTTAAACCAGTATACACAATGCAACGCAGTTACGAACTCCATTTTAATTGTCTGGATTAGATCAACTGCATCGATTGGTGTTCGCCTTACAGCGAGTTAAAGAAAAATCGATGTAATCGATAATAAACATCGATTTAATTCGCGCAATAAACCACACGACATATCAAACGTTTCCATTATCCTTCAAATACGTTTACTCTTTAGCATTAAAAATGTTAATAAAAACGTTTCTCGTCTTTTTGCACAGAAACAAGTATCGTACGACAAAGTTAGCCGCAGAAAATGCATGCTCGTGAAAAATGAGATGTCGCGGTGTCCGATAGTGGGGTCGCATCGCTTTAAACCCGCGAACGCATGAACGAAAATTGCCGAATAAACCACGAATAAAAATAAAGCTTTAAGAAAAAAGACATATCAATATTTATCTTATATAACATTATTTCCTCGAGATGTTCGTAATTGAATTGCATATTTTGGTACGAGCAGAAGATGTTCGAAACCTTGATTTATTAAACGTACCATTTTCCTTATTGATAGTTTACCAATCGATACATTTACGTGCTACACTTGCGGATCTATCGCGGACACTTGTTCCTGGAATCGCTAGAAACTTACATGCATGTAAAACTAACCACGCACTATTATTACGTACATGTATTTCGTGACAATTTAAAAGCGATATGTTCCTTTTACACGTTTCGAATTATTCGCTAGAATTTCATCGATTTCGATTAGAGATCGTTTTACTCGCAATGCGAGCAAAATTGATGACTTACCAAGCGCACGAAATGTTATCGTCGTGGCAGTACACATGTAACAGTACACGGATCCGATAGTAAAACACCCTTACATAAACACTCACCTTTAATTTATTGGCTAACGGTGTTCACGACTTTGACACTTCATAACTGATGATGACACTTGATTTTTCGACACGAAACGAACAATTATTGGAAAGCGGAGTTCAGAACGCGCGCAAGCATTACGTGAACAGCGAACGTTAACGCAACCTCGCAGATTGCCGCCTGGCCGGCAGAGCGCCAGAATTTCGGAATGGTTTAAAAAACCCTGTTCCTTAAGATGGCGACACCTTCTGACTGAAGCCCTGATCGCGATTGGATCGTCAATCGATATTTTGCGCGAAACGAATTATGGGATTAATGAAGGAAATGCACGACCTTCGAAACTCCGCGTCGTTCAAACTTGCAATTATCTAGTATTATTATTTCAATTTCGACAAACGATTTTGGAAAATTATACCATACACTTCATCGAAATAAAGAAGAAATTCATGTTCAAGGTATTTTAATTTTTACTGCATTGATACGATAGAAAAATTTTAAAACTTAAAATATTTATAACTGAGAATAAGAAATTTGAAAAATAAGATTTGTAAAATTAAAAATAAGAAAATTTGGAATCAGTAAACTTGAAAATTTGTGAGTTTAAAAATATCAGGAGGTGAAAAATATCACCAGTGTGATTTTGTGAAATTATTATTTCAGTTAATATTAAACATTCCTACACAACTACATGTAAGAAGATGTTAAAATAATAAAAATGTAATATCACATTGAAATGAACTTTATTTAAATGGTAATGGTATTGAACATGATGCTTTATAAAACTATTTTTAGACAATCAATATATTTGTATCATTAAATTATTGGAAACAAATATATACGTATTTATAAAATTTACATTTTTCAAATGTTTATGCTTGTAATACTGGTCTTTCGTGTTTTCCTTCTAAACAGTTATTAACGGCTGAATATCCAGTACCACCCTGAAAAATAATTTATATTATTAGTACCAAATTATTTTACATTCACTACATTTCTTACCCTCTGTAAAACTATAATATCTTTCTCTGTTAAATTTGTACTATCCAAAGGATTAATCCAGTCTTTTTTAATGATTTTTTCTACACACTCCATTGTCACTACATCTCCACTAAATAAATCAAAACCATATTTTAGCAATTACTATGATGAAACAATTAGTATTAAACAACAAAAAATCTTACGTTGTTCTTATAACTGCGCATGGAACGCTGTTGCTCAAAACATCATGAGTAATTGGACACATGTATCGAGCCTGTTTAACAATAAGAGATTTTTTGTCATCTGGATCTTTTATTTCAGTGAATTTTATAGGAATGAGATCTTTTATTTTTAGTGGTTTTCCACTAATTGGACAATAAATTGTTTTATCTGGTTTCTGTAATATAGTTTCTTTTGCTTCTGGTGTTTTAGAAGGAATCCAAAAACTTGGCAACACTTTATCCTTGCCATTGCTCATATTAGAAACCGAAGAAGTTGATTCATTAGCTGTAGCTTGACTTTTTAAAACAATAGTTTTCTCTCCCTTTAAAAATTGTTGCAACTTTTGTAACTCTTCATTAGCAGTTTTCTCATGAGATTGTTCCTAAAGAAATAATAAAAATCATAATGTGTACAAAGATATTGCAACTTTGTGTTTACATACTTCTTGTTGTTGTTTTTGTCTCTCATATTCTTTCAGTTTCCTTGCATATTCCTTCTTTTTAGTCAAAACATATTCTAATATTGCTTCTTTATCAAATAAATAGCCATCTTTTCTATTAAAAAGAGTATGACATTAGCACAAATAAAATAAATAAAACTCATAAAATGATATACTAACGTTATGACAGGGTTTCTACAAGGTTGTAATGTAAGACAACAACAGTCAAAATCTTTAACAGAATCTTTTCCTACTCTTTGTGTATTTGTTCCATAACCTGAGGCTGCGGCATCTTTCTTCTTTTCGTGATAAGTATAAACAGCACCAGCTGTGCAATTCCTGGCGTGTCGTGTCATATTTTGTTTACTGATTTATTTCATTCTAATTTTCATCAGTAACTACAAATACAATCTGTATTTACGGCTGGTGCGCAAGTTGTTATTACGCCCTCTATATTCATTTTCATTGCGTCGGCCATATACATCGTAGACAAAAATTGTGAATAAAGGAAAGGGATACTTTATGAGACACATTCAGCTATCATCAAATTGTGAAATTTCCATGTCTAGAAAATTCCCTAATTCCAAAATTTCAACAACTAAAATTGTTGAATTTTTAAATTCTCAAATTATCAAAAATTCCAATTTTTAAATTCACAAATTACTAAATAAACGATCACTAGGTATGTATTTGTAGCCTCTTTTTAAATCAGGTATTTACATATTTGGCACACGGTAGCTGTATGGTTGTAATTGTCATTTTATTGAAAGTTTAAATGAATAAGAAATGCATAACATGTTTTGTTCATTTATAGGTAATAAGTTAAATACAAGTAGAGTTAGTTATCATGATTTATTAAAATATACAAGATGATACTTTTGATTTTTGAGTATTTAAGGTTTTATGTATGAAATAACTTATTACATTTTCGTAAATGATATATGTTTATTTTCAATACTGTTACTTAATTATTTTTTTAAGTAATTAAAATAATATATAAGAGATAGTTTATGATTATAGGTATATTTTTTTAGCATAAAAATGATATGTAATTTATATATGTATATAAATGTAATTTCATGTGCTACTATTTACAAATGGTACAATGTCATTTATATGTGATATAATACATATTTTAACATGTTTTCAACTTCAACATTGTTGTACAAGATGATCATAAAAAAAAATACTCATCATTTAGCATCATTAGAATCACTATCTGATGTACTATCTTTTTTATGTTTCTTACGTTTTTTGTGCTTTGATTTTGTCTTTTTCTTTTTATGTTTATGTTTCTTGCCCTCATCATCGGAAACTTTAGATTCTGATTCATTATCGCTTGATTCTGACTTCTTACGTTTCTTGGACTTTTTACTCTTTTTATCTTTGTGTTTCTTCTTAGATTCTTGAAGTTTCTTTTTTAATTCCTTCTCGCGTAATTCAGTCAATGGAGTAACATAATTTTCATCACTATCAGAACTAGTACTACTAACATCTAAAACAATTTCTTTATTTGGGTCAACCTTTATAAAATTACGGCATTGGTATGTCAGATGTCCAGCATATCCACACTTCTTGCATGCTGGACGCACATGCTCTTTGTTTTGTGGAATTAATCTAGAAAGAAACTCTGGATCCATATCTATAAATAAAATTGTAACAAAGTAATGAAATAATATAAAATAATTTCTTCAACATAATTATCATAAGGATTGTATAAATGTCTTCAAAAGTTATTAATATGTTTCCAAACAACTGTTAGTTTATTTTATTAACTATATTGACATCTGTTTTCAATTCAACAATAACCTTAACATACTAACCTCAAATCTCACACTTAAGTACATGCTATTAAATTTCTCAAGTAATTATTTCTTCCTTATTTCTAATGACTTTATATATGTATTTAGAATGTTAAAAGCATTTCTTAGTACTGTATTTACACTCAATTACATATCAAACTTTCATAGGGAAAATGGCAGTCAAAGGGAATAGTTCCTACTACCTGCAATAACATCCGCGCATTATACCTAATTTAAAAAAGACACTTTCAAAATCGATAAATAATAAGATTTTCGCAAGTAAATGTTTACTTAAAGGCAAATATGATTCTATCTACTAATGGAATTTTAAATTCAAGTTTATTTTCGTAATGGAAGTATCGCATGATTTAAAAAGATATAACAGACAACAGATTAGTATAAAGTAACTGAGAAGTTGAAAGCATTTTGGAAATGGCAAGAGCTTTTTGATACAGAACTGCAGCGTGCACGAAGAAAATTCATAAAGATAAAAATAGGAAAAGAATGGCAAAACTTCGGAAAACCAAATTTTACAAATAAGTCCTTTTTTGCAAAAGAAGATATCAGTGAGAATGGTTTTTGGCGACTCGAAAGAAAATTTGTTACCATTTTCATATCATTCTCGTCGGTAATATAGAGAATAACATTGGAACGGCAATCATTTTTCGTTCTAGTCGCCAAAAACCGTTCTCACATATGTTTCCTTTTGAAAAAAGGAACTTGGTTGCAAAATTTGGCCAGAATCGGAACATGATGGTATTCCGAAGTTTCTCCAAAAGAATTATTAACAGAAGATCTCTTGATGGTTTTGGCGCCAATAGTTGCTTCTTCCGTCGAGAGCCAGAGGGCCTGGTCAGTAAACCAGGAATCTAGTTCACCACAAAGACACAGCTAACGTCATCTAGCCATAAACTGCGAAATTAGCATAATAAAAATTTGCGTTTTTTTTTTTTTCAAAAATCATTTTCGCTTTTCTGGGATGAGTAAAATGTTTTGGGACCACAGTGGAACTGGATGAATGTCAACGCAATGTGTTAATAGTGTTAAAAAAGAAAATCAAAAATATTGTATTTTATAAACCTCAAAGTGCTTATCTACCTAGCGGTAGAAACCTGGAACTACTGTAACTGAAGAATTCGCGGATGAATTTATGAAGTGCGCAATGCGTGCCATGCAGACAGGGGATGAAGAAAGCCGGCTAGCTGTTGAAAACGGTGAAATCATTGATAGTATTTGATACATAACTGTTATAGCGGACGGTAGTTGGATTAAAAGGTCGTATAGAACAAATTATAAGGCATTTTCTGGTGGTGGTGTAATTGTAGGTTTTCGCACAAAGAGAATCCTCTTTGCTGTTATATGTAATGGTATTGTACAATATGTTATTTAGTTGTACGAAAATATATGACCTTAAAATGTCATAAATGTTATAAAAATTGTGACCGTAATATCAGTCTTGTTAGTATGCAAAAGTGATGCTATTGCTAAAGGCTTCAACTGTGGCATTTGACATGCATGGTTTGATATGTAAAATGGTTGTCGTCGATGGCGATAGCAACATGTATAATACTATTGTAAATATCATATCAACACCAAGAGGTAACTGTTAGAAAAATTGAATGTATCATAGTATAATAGTACTACAACTATAAGAGAAATGAAGTATAGGATATACTATCTTCTATAACTGTGTATTACAAAGGTAAATTAGACTATATCAAAAAAATTTGTTTATTACAACATTATAAAATTTACATATACATAATTCATAACGTACATCCATAAAATGAATTTCCAATTTTTTTTTTAAATAATGTCTATTCAATTTCCAAAGTTGACATTAATGAAAAATATACTTAATGTAACATAAACATTTATATAATGTACATAATCTACTATAAACTAAAGAGTTCCACATTTTTTGGTATTATATTATGAGGCACATGACACTTACTTACTTGAATAAACTGACACAATATAATGATTCTTGCTATATTATATTTTAAACAATTTAAGTTTTCTAGTCAATAATTAAATAATTTGGTATGGTTTTTATATGCGACATATAGTTAGACACAACATCGATTTCACATTTTTTTTTATTTCATTGTTTAACAATGAATATTTGATTAATTATTTTATAAGAATTATCATATTTTTTAATAAATATTGTGAACAAATTGGAGCTTTGTAGCAATAGTTTATAGATGAATTTGCTCCATATTTCAATTTCTATGATTATGATTTATATAAGGAAAATGAGAAACTTTATTGTGAATTCATGGTCCTCAGAGTTTCAAGTGCAATAGTTTTTGTTAATCACATTCAAAATGTTATAAATTCACTCAAATAGTCATTGTACAAGTTGTCAAAAAAAAATTACAATCATTTAAAGTTCTTAGAATCAAGTAAGATTACTTTATTTTGATTCTAATTACTTTAAAATAAAAATAAATTCTAATTATTTTAAAATGAAAGACTGGGATGTTTAAATCAAATCTTATGGTAATTTTCATTTTCCAGATTACCAATTATCTACATTGTACTCTTGTAAAATAACAGGTCTCATAAGTTTATATATATGTGAATATATTATATGCAAATTACCTGAAATACATACAAGTATGAAATATGCATGGATATTAGTATAAGTTTACAATAACCAAAGTTAACAATCAATCCATAAGTTAATTACATAGAAGTATGATGTGCATCATAGATATGTTATAGTACCTTAACTAAGCTTTTATATTTAGCACTTTTTAAAAATATCAAGAATAGTAAGAGAACAAACTATTTTATAATTGTAACTATATAGTCTTTCAAAGAAAATAATGTTTTAAAAATATTTGTATCTATTATTATTAATAACAAAACTGCTATAAATTATTTCGTTTTATATGCATAAAAAGACTAATAATCACAAAATAGGAAGAATATTATAATCTACTTTTAGGATATAAGGAATATTTATAATTCACATTTATATACTATTTTTGATTTCATGTATTATAATACATCTATTTTCTCATCTACTATTGAAATATGCAGAAATAATAACTGGCTTACATTATAATTAACATATTCATCAGTATGTTCTGCATAGCATCATATGTTTATAATGGTGTTTCCTTTATACCACTTGATTTCAAATGCAATTATAAAGTAAAAATAATCTCTACTTGGTATCAACATTTTTTCATTTACTTGTTTTGATTCTTGTGCTAAATTTGAAAGAAGTAATTCAATAATTAAATGAATTAATATCAGTAGTTTCATTTAGCTATTTGTAATTTTGTTAACAGTGTATTAGAATACTATACCTAAGAGATACATGATTATTATTTAGTATTAATGTCAAGACATTCAGTGAAAGTATGTAATAATATAGAGTACAAATATTTGCTTAAATCAATAATGTGTTAAGATTAATTAAGACAGAACAATATGACAACTGTGTGCAGCAAAATCAAATAATAATTTTCTTATAAATAAATAAATACATTACAATAGAGTTGCAAAAGGACAATGTGTCAACGTATATTTTTGGACGGACACTGCATAAATTGTAAGTGCATTTGAGAAGAAAATGCCATTATTTTTAAACGTAGACTTTAAGAGATATGCTTATAATTTTTATGACAAGCGATATGAGTTAGCATGCAGTGCCTGTCAATTATTTTCGTACTTATACTTACATATCAATGACTAGTATTAGTTGTGAATTGATGCATTCTTGAATGCTCACATTCTTACATACAATGCGTACGCATAAAAAGACCACACGTATGTATATACGTTATATAAATGGGTAGTATGGTTACTTAATATGCTTATTTTATAATAAACTATGTCTACAGATAAAATGTAATTTTAACGATTTAAATAAAAATTTGGCAAATATAAATATGTTCTGTTACATAGGAATACATTACAACTATAAGAATTCATTGAAAGATATAAATTACAGTAGCGAGGATAAGTTGGTTACTTGTAACAAAAAATACAACATTGTTTAATAATATTCTTGAACAAAAATAATGAATCAGTTCAAGTTGAAGCAATTATAACAGGACGTACTTTGATGCATTAACGAAATGTTTAATTCCTTTCTGTAGACGATATATCTTATGTAATATCTGCACATACATTTATGAATTTGTTATTTATATCGCTAGGGTTTTTGTTTTCAATGAAACATAAGTTTCACATATATATAATCAGTATATATTTGAAATGAACAAGTACAGATTATTTGTCCAATTTTACCAACATTATTTACTTTATCAACTGATCAAGACTATGTTCTTATTACATTTATGTTAATGAAGTGGATATTTTTGATTTTACTCATTATTATATCCTGAACAAATAAAAGTATATATTTAATAAGTTGAAAAAAATGTATATCTACATTATATTAGTAGCATGTAATGTTTCATTGACTTTAGTCGAAGAAACTGATAAAATTGGACAATGGACAAATTGCATCAAAACTTACAACAGCTTGTTGTAAAAAGAAAGTGTACAATAAAAAAGTAGCTGGAAAAGTAGTTATAATAAACATTTTCCTGGTCCCATTTCTCAAGCATTATCAACATCAGCATTTCTTATCCCTTGTTTCTTTAGATTTCTGACATCTATACAATTTAAATACCAAAAACGTTCGATGAAGTCACCATAGCCAATGTTTGTACTCATATTCAAACTCAGAGAGTTTCCATTCAGCTGGTCCTTTCATTGACAGTTTTAAATTTTGGACGCATCTTATGTAAATAAAGCAAATGTACATTTTCAATTGCATTTATTCTTATTTGAGAAATATTTGTGAGATATTACAAAAAGTAATACAATATTAGCATAATAATATTATCATTCATACCTCTTTTTTACTATTCTCTTTAGAAAGACATCAACAGTTGAGTTTGTAATTGTTTGATTAAGAATAAACTGTTTTAAAAGTAGAGAAAAAAGATTCAAAACTACTGGATCCGTACAAAATTTAAATCTGTAACATACACTTACTCCTCATTACTGAATTATCATACCTAAAAGTGTGATCACAGATTGACAGAAGGCATGTAACATACAATATATTATAGGTACAGTTAGAAAATACTTCATTGCTGTAATTATCAATTAATAAAGAATTATAAGATGAATTATGTATAAGCTATATATATACATCGAATGAGTTTTCTTTTATTTTTCTTTTGTAACATGTTTAAAGTGACCCATCATAAAAAAGTATGTGTAATAATGTTAAAACAGTTTCAACAATAAAATTATAAACATTACTTTTTTTTATTTTGTAATTTAATTATTTAGGGTCCAGATGATGTTTTTAATTTGTTGTATTGCCACTGAAATGAGTAAATTCGTTTTAGAAAATAATAAAAAAAATGCAAGCAGGTAAATGCAAATAGCTTTTTGCAAAATTTCTCATTGATATTAACATGTTTAAACTATCTATCATATATGGACGAGTAACATGTAAATTTCTGTTTTTTATTTTTGATTATAATATTGAAATCGTATAGTATGTATAATCAATCTTGTTAATAGCATTCAACATCATTTTTAACTTCTAATTGAAATTAAAATTTTATTAAATGTGATATCAAGTTTCAGTCACATTTTTCACATTGAACAAGAATATCAATTAATTTCCTAGAGCATTAATGTATCAATGTTAGAATGGAGTTCATTTATAGCCTTCTAATGCATTTCTCATTACAATATTTGTGAGCTTCTATGTTGTTTTTTGATTCTTTCAAAGGTGTTTCTATTCTTAAACAGTCTTCATCGTAAGATTTTTGTAATTAAAATTAACAAAAATCTATAATATTGTAGACTACATGCTCAATAACTTGTTCAATAATTCTGAAACACCGTACAATGTTTAAGAACATATATGTAAAGAATATAATTTAGTTTCTACACAATTGGCTATCATATTTTTATCACCATAGAAGTTGATTCAAAAAAGTGTATATAAGTATTATTTATTCCATGATTTTTTGAAAAATCTTGTCAAATTCTTTATTTAGTTGTAGCAAAACGAGAAATTGAAAATATATTCTTCTGTAGCAAAATGGTAGCATGGAAAAATATTGTTAACACTAACATATTAGACTGTATGACATTGTTAAATAGGCTTGTTTTACTTTCCGTTTGTGTATTAAATGTTGCTCAAATATAGATTTTAACTTTGAGGTAACATATTCATTGTAAATGTTAGAATATAAAAGTTTCATAGTATATTTAGAAATACAAAGGTGATATAATTGTTACAGATGTGTAGTTCAAAATTATGATTTAGGCTGTATCAATTAGATCTTTTTTCTCTATGCTTTAATAATTTAAATCATGTAATAGATGTGAAAATAACATAATATTTTGTTGGATGGATCTTCAATGAGCATTTCTGAAACAAATCTCAACAAATATTTTTTATATTTCTTCACAATTGTTTGTGTGTTTTTAATACAATACTATTAAGGAGAAAATAATGAAACTTTTATACTCAAGTCATGAAATTGTTTGTTAACATTGAATACGTTCCATTTAAATTTTTATATACAAACAATAACAAAATACAAAATAGTTTTTATTGAAAAATAGAGATTTTGCTTGTCAATATATGAAATTAAACAACTGCACTTTATATATTAATACAGTGTTCATTTTGGCATAAAAACTAAAATTGAGATGAATCACAAAGTTGTCCAAAGAGCAACCATGACAAATATTTTGTTAGACATGTACCATTATAAAACAATCAATTTGTTGCAAGAATATAAATAACAGATACAAACAAAATGTAGAAACAGAGTATGATTTTCAATGGACGGTGATTGCCTGTTTCAGTGTCAATTAGAATCCCTTACATATTTTCCTTCGATGCTTTAAAAGACAATACACTGAAAACAGAAGCATAACTTATACAAAGACTCATTAGTGCCAGAATTGGTAGTAGCCATACTATTTTTCTGTTGTAGATATCTTCTTAAAAGACAGATTCAATAAACTATCATTAAAATTTAAATTGAAGGCATAATAGTACTATGGCAGTTAATTTGCAAAACAGAAAGAGAAGAAGGTAATGAAGCAGATTTGTCAGTAAATCATGAAGGTTGATATGAAGTGTACACTGAAGGTTTTAAGAAAAAGTTATTGTATTTTGTAGTGCCATTCATTAATTTGAGTATTTGTAGCAGTATAGGAAGCCATAGTACCATTATAAATACTTGTATCAAACCTAAACAATTCTCTGGTAATTATTGCTAAAATATGTATACAAAATAATTAACTATTCAATGTATTCTGGGTTGAACAATAAACATATAACCTTAGAGAACAAAGAATTCGACTAATCGTGGAAGCATCTCAGAGAAGAGGTAGCTGAATAAAAAGGAACTCAAAAGAAAGAAGGTTTCACTGGACGGCGATCGTTAGCGTGGACGAGGATGTAATTTTGTACAAGTACAATTTTGATCGTCAACCTTAAGTTTAACCTTCCGTTACCTGCGCGTTGTACTTTTTATACAGCAATACAATTGCATTCTGTTTTTCTGAAATTTCCACCTGTACTTCGTTCCATTTGATTTTTTCAACTTAAGAATTCCCACCAGGGTCGCCACCTTATCACGAAGTGTCATAAAACACAACCCGGAGATTACAGAACGAAAAAGAATAAGATTTATGTTTTCGCGAAAAATCCTTGTTGCAATAAAACATAAGTCCGGAGATTAGTATTAAAAGAGAAACATTTCTGGACTAAAATCGGAGGAGGTGGCAACCATATTTTCCAAGGATGTGTCCTGTTCTAAATCGCTGAACGAAAAGAATACGTTCGGATAATAATGTTCTGTACGTTTTAAATCATCACGGGTAATGAAACGCTAAAGCTCATAAACGTCGCGTCCGTTTGGTCTACTAACGGGGGGTCGATATGACCCCGGACTCGCGTAGGACTGTATAATGTGAACCTTGAAGCGTACATCGCTTGCGTTTCTTCCTGCCTCCCCTCGTGTTCTTCTGGAGAAACTCACGGTAGTTTTGCAGCAACAATAATGGAAAAGCTTCACGTAGGCATTGCGAAAATGGCGGTCTGCCACGCAGTATACTAGATTATTGAAGCAAGACTTGGAAAGAGCGAACCAGGCCAAATTGTAAAGAACACGGGCGCTTATGGGTCGAAAGGAATTCACGCAAACGGCTATGCCGAATGGTAACCAAAATATCACGAACATTACGCAGCTGTACATGTTAGCCTTGCAAAGTTCGTAGTCCCAGGAGAAGGTAATCGGTGGCTTGTATGAACCCCTCGTCGCATGCCGGACGCGAATCACCAGTTTCACGTACAAAAAGGTGGTTATCAATGCTGGCAAACCAACTAGAAGAGTAGCTCCAATTATTTGCTCCAAGGCTATTCCGCTGAATCGACGTCGACAGAAGTCCGGTCCTACATCCAAGGATGACTGCAGGACCACCGTCGTTATGGATATCAACCAGACACCAATAATCGTTGCTGTTACACGAGTTGGTGTTAAAGAGGCATATCTGAAAATATGAAGGTGATTACCTTTAACTAAGTAATGTACAGGATGACAAGAAAAAAGATCTGATACTTATAGGACTTATAGTACTTACCAATAGCTGTTAAAAATATCTAATCAACTTAGGTCTTAAGACTAACCTTTCCTCTGTAAAATCAAGTTTCGTTATTTAATGTTTTACTTCATGGTTGCATCATTTTGCTTCTGATACAAAGATATATTAGTTCAATGTTGTAAATGTAAGATTATGTTGTAATATTATTGGTGGTATGGAAAGATTTTAAAATGTACATTGATCTTTGATCCATACATGCAAGGTGTATGTAACGGTGGAACATTGATATGAATATTTGTAATTGTCTATGAAGTGTATAAACTATTGCGAAGAAAACCAGTTATGTAATATGGGACAGTAATAATAAGTAGTTTTTTAATATTTGTACATAATAATCTTGTGTTTAAAACTTTGAACTAATTTTCTTTGTGTTAGAAGCAAATATGATACTACTATGAATTGAAGTGTCATTAAATAGTAAGAAAGAAAGAGTTAGTTTTAGGACCTATGTTGATTGTTTTTTGTATTTCATGAATGGTGCTATAAGTCCTATAACTATTGGACCTCTTTTTTATCACACTGTATGGAGTATGGATGTGCACAAAAGTCCTTCTTTGAGCACTGTAATCTAATATAAAGGTTTACAAAGTAATTTTGGGTGAATTGCATTATATATCAAAATATGTACTGTGATATTTTTCATTAAACTGCACCCATTCCCTTTCTGTTAAACGTGTTACAAGCAAGTACTTTTGTTTCATTTTAAAAATGAGACTTTAGAATTTGTAATTTTGGACACTAAGTAACTCTTCTCCTAGAATTCACCACTTACTAATCTTATTTCATAAGGCCTCTATAGGCTTATATCCACTATATTACCCTGTGTAATCATCTAGTTAAGGTTTCCCTATTTCATACAGATAAACCTCTTCCATTATAAAGTCCTAAGTGCATCTTCTTAAAATAATATGACAACTTTATTATCTATATTGCAATGCCAGCAGCAATCACCAAGTTTGTCAAGTGGTTACAATTGTAAACTCAAATTTGAGTAGTTTTAATATTTCTTATTAATAACTCTAATGCCTACTTGGAGTTATTAACATGAATCTATATGTGTTTGACATCTGTTTAGCATTCTTTATTCCTGAATTTGAGTAGTTGCATTGTTCAAGTCCTTAACTGCACAGTTTAATCTGATATAAGCTCTTTCAGCCCTCTTGAGACCTTGATCTAGTTGTGTTCTTATCATCTCACTGTCTCTGTCTTCTTTATCCTATTCTTTATTCTCTTTGTTCCCTCTTTCAGCTCCACCTCTCTATGTCATCTTATCTCTATTCTTCCTTACATAATTTGTATTTATTTCTCTTTTATGTTTATTCGCCCAAAATTGTTGCACCTCTAATTGAAATATTAATTTTGAAGCTCGCATTAACTCCAGCCAATACTCATTCAAGTTTTATCTTTTTTTCCAGGTCTTTCTCCGCGGCAACTGCTGGAATTTTAACCCGTGCTGTCTGCGTTTGGCCAATCACGGTAAGTACCCGCAGAATTTCTAGCTGGTCCGCTTCCTCATCCGGGATATCCAGTTCCTTTATGATTCTTAGCCTTATCTCGTCTTCGCTCATCAATGGGTCGATATCCCTTATCTTTAACCTTCCGAATCTTCCGCAGCATAGTTTCTTTTTCCATAGTATCCTCGTCAACCAATTCTTTGCGTGTTTTCCCTTCCCAGCCCAAACAGGACGTCACCCCTTCTCGTTTTCTTTACCTTCCTAAAATCAATCCCCTGCGGCGATTTTTCTTTTTCTTCGCGCTCACGAAATGCCTGCGCATAATCCATGCCAGGATCCTGACTAATGCCACCGTTTATGTCTCTTGGCCTCGGTGTTACGTTACTCGCAGCGTTCCTAATTGCTGTACTTTTGACTTCATTTATCACGTTCATTTTCCTTCCAACCACTATTGTCCAAAAGGGATTACTATCCACGTTTTCCTTGTGGCTATTGACCTATATCCTGCCCCTCATCGTTTCTTTACCCTTACGTCCACTGTCCTCGACAGGTTCAGCATCTTCTGTGTTTATGACTCCTCCATTCGTTTCTCTACCCATAGTCCTATCCTTTCCAGTGCCTCTTATTCTTCGATTTTCCACAAATTCTTCGTGTCTTCTTTTTCCTTATAATAAGGCTTGTCGCAATCTACTTCTGTTATATAGTCTAATCTTGTCGCAATTCATTCTTGTGCCCCAGTTGTGGACTATAACATTCTTTTCTTCCACAGATTCTTACAAAGTGTCTACTTACACAGCCTGTGTAGCTTGTTCTATTGTCCTTGCGAACTCTCAGCTTACATCTGGCCCATCCTATAGGATTCTAATACAGTGGTGCACACTTAGTGGTCGTCGGACGGGACCAGAACCCAACCACAAACCATGCATGCGCTTTTATATCAGAAATCGTTCGGTTTCACGAACTTGCGCGCTGCTGGCTTGTGTTTGATGATACGGGGGAAAGATGCGAGGGGAGCACGTCCACTTTGAGCCACCAGTTCCAAAAATTGATCACTGTGGGAGCAACTATCGACAACTAAGCGTGCACTATTGTTCTGCTTTTCTGTGTGTCTCGTATATTTCTATGAACATATAGAAGTATTTATATACTTTTTATAATTCGTGTTAGTTTTAGTTGTTTAATTCGTGTCATTCTTAGCTGCATAACTCCTATTATTCTTAGCTGTATAATTTATGTCAGTTTTAGTTGTCTCATGCAATTAATTGTATAACTCGTGTTTTTACTTCTACAGCTTCAGTATTTTCCCAACCTATGCTCTTATAGTCTTCTTCGGTAATCCCCTCAGTACTAATCTGCTATTCCTTCTCGACAGTGCTTCGCTCCGGGGGTCCACATTGTCCACTTCATGTTGTAATTATGTTGTAATGAAGTCTGGCAGTCTTCGCAGCTCTTTAACAGCATCTTCTGACGAGTACTTCAATCTATTAGGTCTACTGAAAATTCTTGAATTGAAAATAACATTTTCAACGTATTTGTTAATACTTACTGAACAGTATTTAATAATGAACTTTCCAGTGTGGATACAGTTTCTAAAGAATCTTTGGAGGACTCGAGACATCGGACAACTTTCCGGTATACTTAATATCAAAGGGTCTTACAGAGTTTACTTTCTTCTGCGTTTGCTCTTAACATAACGTTTCTACCCCTGTCGATTCATTCCCAGTCAATTTTTCATTTCGTTTTTTTCGCCTATGGGGACTTCTGTCTGATTCCGCGTCTTTTTCTCTGTTTTCACTTTTATCGTCGTCTTTCTTTTGCTTTTGAGTGCCGTCTTTCGTCGTGATCCCTGCGTCATCCTTTCACGCATCCTCCATTGTTGTTCTCTGTCCTCCATTATCTGCGTTTGCACGCTTCTCGCTGTTTGTGCCTTGCATTTTCTACCCGAGGTGACCGTGATCATGATACGTGAAATTCGACCGGCTCACTTAGTCAGCACTTTCTCAACACAATCTAAGTTCTCTTCCTAGCATGCTCTTGCTAAAATGCTTCTTATATTTTCAATTTAGTTACGATAGTAGACATTTAGGTTCCTGATAGACCTATAAAGTTTTTCTATGTCTCCCATGGATTAAATACGTCGCCACGGCTGTTTTCAGCAGGACGATTCTAAGCACACAGCGAGAATCGTGAAAGAATGGATTCTACATAATACACCCCATATGTTAAATACTCCACCGCAGAACTGAGACATAAACCTCATCGAAAATTTATGAACTGAAATCGATTATACAGGGTGTTTCAAAGGTAATAAGTACTTCAGTATGATCTATTTCTAGTAACAATTTTTTTAGTGTACACACATGTCCGATGTGTGAAGCGACAGCCGTGTAATCAATAATCTCATGCATAGACTATGAAGATATACAGACTATATTTTTAGCGGTATAAATTTTACAAGTAAAATAAATGCAAGAGATAAATTAGTCATTCATGATATAATGTTATTTTTGTAAAAGAATACAGGGGTAGCCTGAGAAGAGCTGCATTATTATGGTGATAAAAAATGTATTTAAGTCGAATTTTTAAATAACTGAATTATTGTAAACTCTTCTGTTTTGTATTATTAAAGTATTGATCTGTAAAGTATATCATTGATAATTTTTTTTTAATATCTTTTGTAAGTACTTTTATTAAAAATATTATTTCCTGAAGTTTTACTTCTGAAATACCTTGTATATACATATTGAATTATCCATAACTAAAATCTGAAGGTCCAAAGTCCCAAAATTAGAAAATTTCAAAATTCCAGTCATCCAACTTGTAAAACTTCCAAGTCCCAAAATGCACAAAATATATAATAGACACTGTAAATTTCAGATAAGGGATATAAAAAATATAATAGTACCATATCTTTCATTTTCCCCGAACTTTTATCGGTTCCCTACTTCGCACAAGAGTTCACACTTCAGTTAGAGTAGAGTTCAATGGTTGGAAATCACTTTACGTACTATCTGTGTTTATGTTCTGGATCAGTGATCAGCCAATCAGGTTTTAATTGGCTAGCTGATCAAGTACTTTTTTTTCATTAATCAGCTAACCAATTAAAATCTAATTGCTTGATTATTGATCCAGAACGTGAGCACGAATACTGCATAGGCAGATTTCACACACGCCGCTTATTGCAGCGTCTTTTAAACTCTGGTATCTTGGTGTATACAACATTATTTTAGAACTTGTATAACTTCACCGTATTCTTAATCGTGAAGTTCTCGTTATTTGATCGGATATATCGTAAAAGAATTCTACAGAACTATTAGTTCTTTCCTTTGAACTTAACTGTACTTTATCATTACAACTTTAGGACACTATTGATCGGGCCAGCTACGAACAAGTCGAAAAGATCTATTACCTAGGCACACAAAAACAAGTCGGCATATTTATCAAACTATCCCAATCTACCTACGATCCCATTCTTTTAACCTTCGTGATATTGAACGGGTTAGAGGTGTGCCTCTGACACCACGTTTTTGTTATTTCATGTTCATTTTCAATAAGTTTATTTTTCGGTGTAGAACATTTATTGCGTTTGTTTGGTAAAAGAGCGGTGTAATATATTTATTTCTTTCGTTTGTTATTAGAACTATTAGCCTTAGATACACATTTACTCTTAAAATACATTAGAAAAATAAATAAGTAAATGAAGTAACATCTACAACAATTCATTTTAACTAAATACAACAGATATTTCAAGAAAAGTATGGTAACAAAATTTTGTAGTATAAAATGTGAAACCTGAAACCTTTTGATTGGTTGGTAGTTTTAATATTAATTTACTTGTATGTATGTTTAGTATATAAAAATACATTTTTATGTACATTGAAATAAAAGAAGTATTAGAATACACTAGTACTTGCTTCGTATTTAACGTCAGGTCTCTACCTCGATATTATGAAGGTTAACAGATACCGTCAAAAACTCCACTGAGCTTGGATGAACAAAAAATGTAATTACAGTTCTCGTAAAAAGTCACGGTTTTAGTAGAACCGCCAGTCAAATCCCTAGAGAAGAAACAGTCTGCCAAGTGGAGAACGTGATCCACCACTTTTTGCAAAGGTAGCTGATGAAATGGGTAACAAACAGCTAACAAGTTGAAAAAGATTACAGCTTCAAAAAGTAATATCATACAGGGTGAGTGGGAAGCTTTGTGCGACCCTGAATATAATGAAGTTATTACCTTTTTGAGTGAAGAAGAGAGTAATACTGTTAAAAAGATTATATAAACAAGATACCGAAACTTGAATCAAAAACATTCATCTACTAATATTTACATGAGTATTCCTCACCACAAAGAATTATCACAATTTAATAAAAGAATGTTAATTTCATATCAGTGCGATCAGTGGACAGTCAGTGAGAAACATTTGAAAATTTTCAAAGAAATCCCTAAGACATCGTATTACTTTAATCAATAAATGACAGAAAAGCATTTCATGTATTGCCTTGTCAATGGAAGTGTAGCCGTTCGAAGACGTTACATAGAAAAATATCCAAGCTACAAAACATCTCATGTACTCCTTACGAAACTTCATCACGTCTTCTCGAGACCGGTTCATTTAAAACAAGACGCCGAGATTTCGGATGACATAGGTCTGTTTCGACCAATGATGCAGAGGTCCGTGTTCTAAGGGTGGTCGAAGAAAATCCAGAAACAAGTACGAGAAGTATTTCAGCTGCAGTAGGAATCAGTCATTCTCTTGGGTGGAGGATTTTTTACGATCGGCTATTATACCCATATCATATTCAAAGAGTGCTGGTCCTCGCTCCACTAGATTATCCAGAAAGAGTAGAGATTTCGCAGTGGATTTTCGAACAACGTGCAGTGAATCCACAATTTATTTCGCACATTTTATTTACCGGTGAAGCTACATTCACGGGAAACAGCGTCACGAAGTTTTATAACAACCTTACATGGACAGAAGAAAACACATGCGCGATTATTCAGACAAATCGCCAATATCGACCACTATCAGTTCCTTGAATCGTTTATTTTATCAAATCGACTGACGGGTGTAGCGTATGATTCCCTAACGAACATGTTGCAACGCTTTTTGAGCGACGTGCCTCTTCGCCATAAATTGAATCTATGGTTTATGCATGATGGTGCTTCAGTCTATTTTACCTTCGATGTTCGACAATATTTAAAACAAAATTTCCGAGAAAAATCGATTGGACGTAGTGAACCAGTTTCATACCCTCTCGATCACCTAATTTTAGTTCTCCAAACTTTTTCTTATGAGGATTTCTTAAGAATATGGTATACTCTTTATGTGAATGAATTACGTGGACGAATAGAAAACGTCTGTGTAGTAGTGCGAAGATCTGGGATTTTTACAAAAGTTTGAAATTCTTTTGTACGAAGAGGCCTACGTGGAAATGGTAGGACACATGACAAGTCTCCTATAAACATCAGTAGAGGAAATAGGAGAATATTCGGTTATTTTATATCATGGTTGATTACTAGAAGAAAGTAGATCGAGGACTATAATCTAAAGAAAAGATTGCTTATAACTTTGAATATATAACATTTTTAACCGATATTTATTACAACTTTGCCCTTTTAGTTAACTATGCACCTTCAGAATAGTTTACTTTCTTTTAACATTCTGAATAACTTCGTTAAATAGCTTCGTGTCCTGAAATCACTTACACACCTAGAACTGCATATACCTTATTTAAAATATCCAGAAACTTATTCTGATGGCATCTTTATAAGTTTCGATGTCCAATCTCTCTTACTTAATATTCCCAATCTAGATATTATCTACAATAGCTTCCATGTAACCTCACCCTCTGATAAAACGTAGCCTGACTTCCACCCATTTCCTCCTTCAAGGTGACTGCTACTATTTATTAATTATATCTTTAGTCAGTATTACATCAATATTACTTAAGTTCAGTATTACTACATAGAAACGAACTTTTGAAACCACAATATAATTGTATTGCTATGCAACTGAAATTACAGTATAATTAACTTCTTATACAACTGAAATTGCAACATAGTTGAATAACTATACAATTGAAATTTCGACATAATTGAATTATCATTCAATTAAAATTAGAATGTAATTGAATGACTATACAATTGAAATTATGATGTAATTGAATTACTCTGCAACTGAGATTTCCACATAATTAAAATACAAATCTGAATTTAATTGAATTAGCACATCAACTGTCGCAAGGAATATCGTCACGGTTGAATCCATTTAATATTTCCCCGAAATAGAGACGGAATTTTAATAAAGGAGAACACTGAAGAGGAAGTAATCGATGAAGATAATTTACGGCATTATCCTGCAGCACAAAGCTTATTCGCAACTATTTCTGGAATTTGAAATATCGTTAGGCCAATTGAGATTAATATCATTATCTCGCGAACGAACTTTCGGTCTACATTGTACTCTGTGTACCACGCAGATTCCAAAACTTTCTCAATGGCGAATGTCAAGGAGTTGCGGTGTGGTTAGGGCCCGTAGAATGTAAAATTAGGAACTCAATCGTCACACCGTAGTGCGAAACTACATGGCGAATCCACATCAAAGTCAAAGTGTCAAAAGTGATTCACGATATACCGTTAGTTGAAACGGCTCTCCAACCGTGTGAAACTTCATTGTCGGTCTTCCTGTTTCTCCATTTGATAATTATATTAATAATGAAACGCGGTTTAATTAAGTCTAAAATTCTTGCTCAAAATTACTTCATACTTACGTTAACACTATTTGTAAGATTATTTAAGAAAAGAGCAAAACAAGTGGATATTTTCTTGAACTTTTGGTTAAATTTAAAACAGTACATTCATTATATTTATTCTATCCAATGTTTAAAGTATTTTGTCACTGATTTGTAAAATGTTTTCTATCTAAGAGATTGTTGGTATGTTATTCAAAAATTTGTATTGATAACTAGTAGATGGACATTTTTATGGTACTACAATATGGAAGTAATTCTTTTCTAGAATACTATGTGTAGCAATGCAAGAAAGCATTAGATAAAATTTTTATTTGTGGCATGTAAATTGATAAAGGGATACTAAAGGAGTATTAATAAGAACTCACCCTCAGTTTTTATTTTTTCAACTTTCTTTTCTGAGTAAAGAAGTAAATATATTTGTTAAACCTGTATTTTTGAATGAATTTACAGGATGTAACCAAACCTTCATATTTAGGAATTTTAACAAATATTTATTGAAGTCTAGTTATTGCTTTATCCATGTTAATCATTTTAATCTTCAATAGCTGCACCAGTAAATATTTGTTGCAAGTAATTGGAATTCTTTCAATGTATAGATCATGAATCCATAACAATATAACAATTATTATTTACCAAGGCAATATGTGCGTAGCAGCTATTGTGAGTTATTACAACTATATGACAATGTGTTTGCAGTTTATAATCAATTTCAAATTAATAACAGAGAGTGTACTTTGTTTATTGACATTTAAGTAAACATAAAAATATGAGTGCATAATATTTAAAGAAAGGACAAAGTGCTTCTTACGTACATTCATATTTTTATAACCACTTGAACAGCTTACGCAGCCACTTCTAGCATGTAATACTTTGCTCAAAATAATTTGTATAGATCATATGCAAGAAGCATTTTGCTTTTTTTTAAATAATATCCCTCTATATTAATTTACAATATGTAAATAAAATACAGTATTTCTAACATGCACTCATATTTTTGCTTCTTTGGTTCTTACACAAAGCAATTTATAATACAAAATTTTATATGGAAAGCATGTAAGAAACACTTTGTCTTTTAACTAAAATGCCTTGTTAATTTAAAATTGATTACAAAAATTTGTCAAACTGAGTAATAATTCACAGTAGCTACTATTGACTTGAAAATAAATATTTATGTTACGATAGACATTAAGATCTCAGTAGAAGGTCTGAAGTCAACCGCAGCAAACTGAACCCAACTACTGCAGGAGATTATAATAATTAAAATGTGAAAGTTGATAATAAACGTCTAATATTAAAATAAATAACAGTTTTCAATAAATTTTCATTTTCCAAAATATGAAATTTTGTATGTATCATAAAAGGTTATTAAAAAATATAAGTTTACCAAATGCAACCACTGAAATATGGTATGTATTGTTATTTACTTAATCATTAAAGTAAAAGAATTAAAAAAATAAAAATTGAACGGGAGTCAAATCTTATTAATACTCCTTTTCACGAGGTTCTTCTCACCTACTAAAATAAACGTGCATCTATTTTCAACCACTAAGCAAAACGCGTGCATGCAAGTAGATTTTCCATAAGTCAGTTGGTATAACATCGTCCTCTGAATGCAGATTTCAACTTTACTCGAAAAGCTGCTTTAAATCCCTTGCGGCCGTAGCTACTATCGTTGACAATAATAGTACCGGACGTTATGACCATCCCCGATAATGTCTGGCGAAGCAAAAGGCAAAAGCGAACGTACGGGCAATCAATATTTTACGTTAATCCCTGACGTGAAAGACCATTATACTTTTACTGATTAATTCAATTTAATTAGGTAGATAATTGAAAAGAAGCAAACAGATTTATTTATGATTTAAGGGATATTCTTAAATAGACTTTTAAAAATATAAAGGGTTATCAAGCACGAATTGCTTCGTTTTGACAGAATGAAACATAGTAGACCCTCGTTATACATGCTCTACTGATTCGATTTCTGAACTAGATAAGTAAATTATGTGTCTTGTATAACTAGTGGCTATATAACGTGTGATAATACAGTCTATTCCTGGTATAACCCACAATTATACAACACGCGATGATATGTTTTATTATATAACACATTGCAAAACTTATTGCAATACGACGCGTGGCGATATAACGGTGATATACTGCGATACAAGTTGCTACAATATATATTAATATAATGAAATATAATACAATATAATATAATATATTACGTGACATTTTAATTGTCTGCTATATGACACATGACTATATAACAAATGGCTATGTAATACAGTATAATACCATGGTTATATAGTGGCCACATAACTGCACTTTCAAGAATTGAATGCTACTAGTTATGTCAATAAATCGTACGAAAAGACACGTGCTCAATATGGCTAAATAACGAGAGTCTACTGTATGGTGCATTATCATGATATATGCTACAGTATCTAATTTGATGTAATTGCTTTCTATGTGCTATATACAAATGGCTCGCATGTTCATACAAGCTATCACGCTTCTATCCTATTAATTTAATTGCAGCAGTGTTAATTAATATCTTCGTGACTGAATTCATGCTCCTTACGACTTTATAGTTCATTATATATCACGTTTGAACTTGGTAACTAAGAAAATTGCTGTTGAATTTTATTAACCTTTTAGGGTGTGATCCATCATACGAAAACATGTGACAAGAATTCACGTGACTATAATCTTCAAGTTCATGCGAGGGAAGGAAGTAGATTGAACATTCTGTAATATTGTTTTTACCAGCGGTTGCCACTGCAAATTGATAGGACTACGTATCACGGTTCAGAATAAATTAAGAAGAAATTTTTAGGTGCAATTTAGAAGAAATGGTGTGGAGTTATTGATACGTTACTTGGTCCGTACTTTTATACTGAAACTTTAAGTGGCAATACTCACAATTTTGAAATAATGGATTCAAAATTATTGAGAATCACTGTTACTGTTTTTTATGCGAGTATTACCAACACGGCAAGGTCTTTCATAACTGCAGATCGATAACAAGTTTTTTAAACAATATGTTCGATAATAAATGGGTCGGAACATGCGAACCTATAAAATCGCCTGCATCCCGCTGTTTGTCACCCATAGATCTTTTTTTATCGGGTCATATTAAAGACATTGTTTATAGTACACCGCCGACAGATTTAAACTACTTACAAATTAAGATAAGAGGTGCATGTGCATCTATATCCAGTGTGACATTAGCACAAAGTACCAGGGGTATAATCAATAGAGCTCAGAAATGTATTCGTGCTAATGGAAGCCACATTAAACATGATGTATAGTTCTATCAATTTGTAGTGACACATTAATAAATACAATATTACGGAAAGTTCAATTTGTTTCTTTCGTGTCTGCCCTTGCATAACCTCGAAGGTCATGTACATAAATTGAATTCGTCTTGACACGTGCTTTCGTATGACGTTAAAAAATGTATAGCGTTCCATTTAAAATACCGAAGTCCTTTCTCGGAAAATAATGCAAGTATAAAAAGTTTATGTAGACCATTGTGTTGTCAGGAAAATGTACAACTTTGTATTCTTCCATTTTGTTGAAATGTTTACTGTCTACGACGAAAACACTGGTCCGTATTATCGCGAATACCCCGTTACTAAATATTCAAATAACTTCTTTATATTAAAAGATATCGCAGGCGAAATTTTCAATTTAATAATGTAAACACGTAAATATACAATTCGCCATTGTATGAAAAAGAAAGAACTATCATACGACTTACAATTTTTCTGTTTGAATTTTTTATTTTTATCGATCAAGTTAAATTTGAATTAAAAATTAGATACTAGATACGAAGGGAAATTCATCAGTTCTAATTTATTATAAAAGATTACTTCTGTTTTAGGTTAAATTTTATTTTTAAAAAGTTAATTTGCTGTCTTAGCTTGTTTTATTTCTAAAAAGTTTAGATTAAATTTTACTTTTAAAAAATAAAGGACTTGTTTCTTTCGCAAATTTGCTAAACACGGTCCATAAATATTTCCAATGATAAAAATTTTAGCAGAAAAAAGCTCATCAAAAATGTGCAAGCCAATGTGTACCTTTTCCAGTAGGGTGTCTCTAATGAATGGTCAATAAATAATTGAAAATGTGTAAAAAATGTATGGAATTGGTCATTCTAGTATTTCAACATGATCATAACAGCTATCTTGTAATATTTGATTAAAAAAAAGTGAAATTTCGGAAATTTATGCAATATAATTTTGAAACGTAACAAAGCAAGGTGAAAAGCGAAATTTAAAATTGTTCTCTGATTTATATTGAAAATGAAAAAAGTTACTCGTTCATCCATGCTGTTACCTTCAACTCCTTATCTTTTTTAATAAGCATGTAATCAGACAATCATTTAACGAAATATTGTTTTATTTGTTTATATATACACATTTTGATGTTATTAAATTTTAAAATTCCTCATCAAAGAATTAGGTTGCTAGAAAAATTATTTCGTAATGTATACAATTAATTATAATAGTTAAATTTCGAAACCTAGTTAATTATCGATTATCGAATAAAAAAATCGAAATTCAAATTCCTGCTGTTATATTTTCCAACATAAAATTAGTACAACCTCAAAACTTGTGTCAGGCATATAATTTACCGGAGTGTCGTAGCATGTGGCTAAGCACCAGTGGAGATATGTAATTGAATAAAATCGTTACCTTTCAGCTGGTAGACACAAACGGGTATAATTTTCCGCAGCAATGGTAGCTAAGGTTAGAACCGTGACCAGGAAACAAAGGGCTTCCAGGGTGCACTCGAATCGACATGTGCTTAATGATTCCTCGTGTCCAGCCAGAATCACAATCACTGATACCGGTATCACCATGCCTGTTACTAACAAGTCTGCCAATGCGACATTCACCAGAAATGCATTCCCTGTAACATGCGAATTTAGTCTAACAAGGTTAGCAATTACAGCGGCGAATACAGGCTGTTCCACAAATACAACACGAAAATCACGTACATTTTGCTATCAAACAGGAATCAAAAAATCATTATACGATCTTTGACTTCAATTTCAAGATATGAATATCGACTTCATTTTCAAAATATGAATATCGACTTCATTTTCAAAATATGAATATCGACTTATTTTCAAAATATGAATATCGACTTCATTTTCAAGATATGCAATATATTGCATTAAATATATATACTTGATATATTGCATTCAAATAAATATTGCGTGTTTTTATACGTCATACTGAAAGTTGCAATATCAATTTCCGATGCAAAATTGAATTTCTTGTGTCTTAAAATCTTGATATATTGCATTAAAATGTGTAAATATAGCAAGTTTCGATATGTGATAACGTTATAATTATGTAAAATGTGTGAATTCGTGGGGGCATTGAAAAAAATGGAGTAAGTATACCTCGTTTTTTGAGTTGATCTTCAACAACCACTGCAGAAATCATGAAGACGTTACCAACGCTACCAGCAACAGCCATAGACGCCAGTAAAAGGAGCCTAGCTACCCTCGACCATGCCGACGATAAGGTGACCGGTGAAATGTCAAGGTCATTATCCAAAATGTTCCCGGCATTATCCATCCTTATCTCGGACTCGAGGCCCATAATTCCAGCTAAACTACTTGTATCCGTATAAGCCGCCGTAACGTTCATTCTGAAACTGTCAGAGAAAAAGCATCCATTAGTTTATTTATTTTTTACTAAATATTTCATTTAAATGTTTAACTACTTAACAAAATGACAATCAAGGAATTATGAAAAAAAGACTGGGAGATTAAGGAAAAAGTATCGAATTTATACAAACTGCACTTAAAACTGCTCTTCCATAAAAATGGAACTCCGTTAAATCAATTTTAATGCGGTACATGAACATGTCGGTTTCCTATAATTTCACAGAAGACTTGTAATAAGTTCTTGGAATACTAGTGTCACAGTGAACTGTGGTTGAAAACCACTACCTCAGATACTACCTCGGATCTACTACACAGACGTTTTCTATTCGTCCATGTAATTCATTCACATAATTCATCGGAAAAGAGTATACCATATTCTTAAGAAATCCTCATAAGAAAAAGTTTGGAGAATTAAAATTAGGTGATCGAGAGGGTATGAAACTGGTTCACTACGTCCAGTCGATTTTTCTCGGAAATTTTGGTTTAAATATTGTCGAACATCGAAGGTGAAATAGACTGAAGCACCATCATGCATAAACCATAGATTCAATTTATGGCGAAGAGGCACGTCACACAAAAAGCGTTGCAGCATGTTCGTTAGGGAATCATACGCTACACCCGTCAGTCGATTTGATAAAATAAACGATTCAAGGAACTGATAGTGGTCGATATTGGCGATTTGTCTGAATAATCGCGCATGTGTTTTCTTCTGTCCATGTAAGGTTGTTATAAAACTTCGTGACGCTGTTTCCCGTGAATGTAGCTTCACCGGTAAATAAAATGTGCGAAATAAATTGTGGATTCACTGCACGTTGTTCGAAATTCCGCAGCGAAAACTCTACTCTTTCTGGATAATCTGGTGGAGCGAGGGCCAGCACTCGTTGAATATGGCATGGGTATAAGAGCCGATCGTAAAGAATTCTGCACACAAGAGGATGACTGATTCCTACTGCAGCTAAAATTCTTCTCGTACTTGTTTCTAGATTTTCTTCGATCGCCCTTAAAACGCGGACCTCCATATCAGGGGTCAAGACAGACTCGTCTTCCCGAATCTCGATGTCGTGTTTTAAATGAACCGATCTCAGGAAGACGTGATGAAGTTTCGTAAAGAATACATGAAGTGGTTTGTGGCTCGGATATTTTTCTATGTAACGTCTTTGAACGACTACACTTCCATTGACAAAGTTATACATGAAACGCTTTTCTGTCATTTATTGATTAAAGTAATACGATGTCTTAGGGATTTCTTTGAAAATTTTCAAATGTCTCTCACTGACAGTCCACTGATCGCACTGATATGAAATTAACATTCTTTTATTAAATTGTGATAATTCTTTGTGGTGAGGTATACTCGTGTAAATATTAGTAGATGAAACAGTAAGATATTCAGTTATTTACACATGATGCTTGATTATCAGAAACAAGTACTATAGTTTAAATAAAATATTGTATGAACTTTATGACCCATGTTCATCAGAAATTTCTTCTTCTATTTTGTACTATTGATTACTATGAAGCCTTGAAATAATTGACCCTGATTTTCAACACCTTATATCGAAGAGCCATATTTACTAGGAGTTACAAAAATAGTTCTTTATAATTTTTGTTTCCATTTAAGTACTATTCTACTTTGAAACAACCTGTATATTCCTGCGGAAAACTTTTCTTACCACCATGTTTCAAAGGTTTAACCGTTCTAGAAACTCTTATAGCTCGTTGGGCAGGAAATTTTGTTCACGTACTACGGAGTAGTAGCAGTTCCTATGAAACGATCTTCTGATACTACGGGTGATTGTATTCCTCAGATATATACCTCTCATACATCGAGATAGAGGGTATTCATTTGATTCAGAATGTTAGACATTGTCTGCATGGTAAATGTACGCTCATGGTACAAGGTTCCGTTTAACCATGGCGTACTGACAGCAACTTCCGCTGTAGTTGAAGGGTTAACACGTTCACTGCCACCGTGAAAATTGATTTATGAGATGAGACACGTAATAGATAGCTGTTATTAAGAAGCCATGTCAGAAAAGTAATTTAACGGGTTAAGTAGACGTATATTAAATGTGGCTGCCATAATGAGATTTAATTTATGAGGTACAACACTAATGGATACAATTTATCGAAAATTTATGTCGTGAACAATTTGAAACGTTTATATAAAATTGAATATAGGAAAAGTAATTTGTTTCCGAAAGTTTCTATCTTTGAAAATATCAAAACATAAAACACTGATATCGTTGCAAAATGCTAAGAGAATGATGGAGAACATTAAAATGAACGTCTCGTATTCGATAGTCAGGAATTTCAATTTCAGACAAAGTATTTCCCATGGGAGTTGCCGAAGCAGCATCTCCTTCCACATCTGGGAACGGTTCCGTCTAAAAATCTTGAGTTGGAATTTTGTCAAGGGTTGCCTACGTTGCCCGTTGAATTTCTGCAACGTCAGAAAAATCGCGTCCTTTTCAATTGCTGCTTCATTTACGAGAACAAAGAAAAGCATTTTGTTTTCAAACCGGCCGAACGATCAAGGCCGTGTGAATGGATCTATTGTCGCCGCGCAAGAACCAATCTTCACTCATTCACTTTTCACGACTTTTTCACCGTTCACTCGGATACAATCGCCTAGATACAATCCGGTAAATCTGTCTGACGAATTTTTCCCACATTTTCATCGGCTCTATTCGTGCAGGGGTGATTGAGACGTGAAACCAGAAGGTTGCCCTTCATGGTATTCCTTTCAAACAGTTAACCCTTGACGAAGGTGTTTTTGCTGTTGGCGACAGCAAGCCTCAACTTTCGACAACTTTCATGACTTCTTTCTTATTTCTTGATTATTGTCAGTTTTACTGTGCTTACATTTAGTTAACCTATTTCAAATTGTCAGAAGGTTCAATTGCTTTTACACTCCTTAATTTTGTTACCTCTTTAATTTACAAAATAGATCAAGAAACTAGATTTAGGAAGACCTATATTTGGGATAAACATTAACTCGGTTATAGTTTCTCGTAATCGAGGAAGTATGAACTGCACGTGATTATAGAGGAATTTTCGCCTATAAATACATTTCACGGTTGGAAACAAGTTAATCTAAATGAACGTGTAGCTTGATAACGAGAGTAATCGATGCGTGTTTGGAACAAATATTATGCTTTGAAATTATCGTGCGACACGTAGAGTGTTTCGCGTGGATAACATACACGAAAGCAAAGTACAATACGCTATAATCGATACGGTAAATCCCATCGCATAATAGGTTCGGGGATGGTTTTGGCGCAAACCTTTGGCTACCCAGCGATTTAGAGTACCTCGATCGACGTAATAATTCATATGGAAATTTTACGGTGTTTCAATTTTTTATTCTTGCGAGATAAATGATATGTTTAAAATTTGGAAATTTTCTGGTGTACAGAAAGTGTGGCATATACTTGATATTTTTCGAATTTGGAAAATTATAAATGTTTAAACAGAAAATTTTCGAAATTTTCGAATTCATAAGTTTAAAAATTATTAAATTATTAAATTATAGAAAATTTCATTAAATTGTAGAAATTAATTGTAGAAATTTTCAAATTTAGATATTTACAAATGTTTGAACACAAAATTTTGTAAATGGTTTTCAAATTTACAAAGTCACAAATTTAGAATATTTCAAATGTTTCGAAATTTACAAACGCTTCAGTACAGAATTTTGAATTCTAAAATCCATAAATTTCGAAATTTTCAAATCTGGAAATTTACAAACATTTAAATAGAATAATGATAATTTCCTGTTTCATTTTATCAATATTTAGTTTCGCTTCTTCCTCCCACGTAAATACTTAATTGAATTAAATTTGTAACACTCAATGGTTTACCACCTGGGACCAGTGAATGCGTTAATTGTTAGTGTAATTGTGGTTCGATGTCAAAAGTTTACGAACACAGACCAACTCCCAATTAAACTTATCCATAGAAGCCTTTTATATCATGTATTACATTATGAAATCTCGTTAAGTTTGTTCAATGTGAACCTAAAGTGAAACAGCGTTGAATTCGCTTTAATTTCGCTGTGTAAACAAGAATGGGTGAAACTGAAAACATAAATTGTACATATACTAGTATACTGTACATACACTTTACAAATAATATATGATCTTAAATCAATTCTATAATGATATGAATTGTTTTCAAATTTCTAACGTTTGCAAATACTTTTTTGTAAACTTGCAATTTATTATTTATTATAATTTATTTATTTTTTAAAATAAATTTAAAATTCATTCAGGATTTATTAAAATTTAATAAAACTTATTAAAAAATTATTGATAGTATCAAATGTGTATTTACTGTTTCATATAGTTAAGAATCATTTCCAACAATATACTTTTCTTTTTTCTTTTTTAAAAACGTGGTGCTAAAGGCAGTGGTTACTGAAAGTTAAATATCTTTTGTTCGCACGAAGCAGTTAATTTCAATATAGGAATCTAATAGAGAACAATACATCCCCTCATATCTTCTTTTTCGGTTTTTTGACTACTCGTTCTTTGTTGGAAATAAACTGACCCACCCACTGTACTGGTATTTCTCGAAAACTGTGCATCGTTAATTTTCGTTGGAAGCTCGGTACGTGTAAAAAATACACCGTGTGCGTTTGACGGCTCTCTGGTTTAGTCTCTCATGCTTTTGAGTATGACGTATGTTCCGCACTGTGTCCTCCATTCACATGAGGAAATAATTAAAAAATGGGGACAGTCTGTTTTTTAAAAAATGGCACAACAGTACGAAGACACATGTGTCACGGTTCAATATATACAAGAATCTAGGTACGGAATTTAAATTCAAATAGATTTATTGTTTACTTGTTATTATTGTTAGAAATAACATGTGGGTATTAATAGGAAGTCAAATTTACCGCGCTTTGTAACGAACATTTCTAAATCCTTAAATTCGTTGATTTTAGCATTTTTTTTTTTTTTTATTGGAATATTGGGTATTTGGGAATTTGGGGTTATGAAAATTAAAGAACGTTTTAAGTTTTGGAATTTGGACATTTGGGGGTTTGGGAATTTTGGAAATTGGAAAGTGAATAATTTTGGATTTTGTAATCTCGGAATTTGGAATATGGAAATTTATGGATTGAGAAGCTTTGGGATTTGGGGGTTTTGGAATTTGGGAATTTTAGAAATTTTGGAATTTGACATTTTGAACATTTCAGAATTTGGAAATTTTGGTACTTGGAAATCTTGGAATTTGGATATATTGGTATTTGGCAATTTTAGAATTTGGAAATTCTGTAAACTGGAAATTTTAGAATTTGGAAATTCTGTAAACTGGAAATTTTAGAATTTGGAAATTTTTCAAATTTGAAAATCTTGGAAATTAGACATTTTCAAATTCGGAGTTTTTGGAATTTGGAAATTCTAGATTTTCGAAATTTTGGAATTTGAAAGTTTGGAAATTTAGAAATTTCAGAATTTGAAAAGTGCAGAATTTTTTAATTTGAAAATTGCAAGTTTCAGATACACAAATAAAAATTACATCATTTTCTTAATTGAACAATAATTCAAAATTCCAATATTTACAAGTAACTTCAAACACGAAATGAAACAAAATTGATCAAAAAAGATTATAATTAATTAAAGTGATTAATATTTACAATAAATTGACACTTAACAATAAGAAATTGCGGTAATATTGAACGAGTAGATTTTAACGAGCACAAAAGCGATTTAATTTCATCTGGTGATTGCACAATAACCATATTCTGTATCTGCATAATGTTATCGCAATAAAAGGCGGCCGATTTCACTGAATTTGTGGACCGTTTCAGGACAGACGTTGAAACGATTCACAATGAAGATGTCTTGTTCAATTTAGGGTACAATCCAAGGCTAAATTGAAGCCACAGGAGAAAGAATCTTCATCTTTTCATAATCATCTGCATTCATCGTTACATTCGTGAAAGCGTTTATTATTATCGCGTTCTTCTTCAGTTACACAAAGGAACAGGTTTATTCAATTATGAATATGAACGAATGAACTTTCAACTTTTTGAAATCTCAGATATCGACTTGGGGCAAATGATGGTTTCTAAAATTACAATACCGTTGTCAATTTTGATGTCGTACAATGTGTATTTATCATAAAAATTAATTCAGAAATTTAATTTTTATATTTTATTGAAAATTTCCATTTATTAGTTTATTAACCCTTTATTGTATTATTTTGTATTTTGATATTATACATAATAGTACATATTATGTATTATAAAAATTGCGCTCATTAATTAAAATTTTAATTTCACACTTTTATTGAAACATTTCATTTTCAAATTTTCTTTGAAAATTTCTAAAAAAAATTTTAATAAGTATGTTAGATCCAGTAACATATTAATACATTTTTTTTTAAATTACTGAAAACAAATAAAATTTTTTATTGTATCCTTACAAAATTTTGCAAATTTTTAATATTACGTTCTTGTCACTATTAAATCTTTTTTAATAAAAAACATTTAATCATCACTATCCCTTTACCGATGTCAATAGTGAGAATTTAAAAATGCATTTTTTTTACAAAATAGAAAAATAAAAAACAACAAAGAGCTCTTGTTAACATAAGATAATTATTTGTTCATTTTTATTAACTACATATAATTTAAGTGATGATTCTCGACAGCATATAACGAACTCGTAAATCCGGTGAAAGAACGCATATCGATTTTTGCATTTCGCAAGATTTTTCATCCACAATTTGAGTATCAGCGGTACAATGTTTTGTTGGCAACGTATCATATTAATTTCCCGTTAACGTAAGGTTTCTGTAAGGAGTAATTCGAAGCGGGTCGAGTACATAAAAACCACAGAATCTTGACGGCTACTGGTAAACAGATATTCGATGAACTTTCTGGAAGAATTTGCTTCCTGTTGAATGCGGAGAATATGGAAAAACTGATTCGTGGCGAAATCAATACCCTGTTATAGCTGGTGTGAAATATCTCACCAACCGAGAATCCATACTATCACTTGCTTTCCGTATACAATATTATTTATATATTATACAGAATACATAATATTATTTTCAATATTTATTACAAATTTGCAAACTTTAATTTTTCAAATTTCATGGAATCTTGATCAATTGCAATTTTTACAAATTTTCAAATTTGCAAACTTTAATTTTTGAAAAATTTTGAAATAGTCTAGGGAGAATTTTAATGAGTGTAGAAACATTCTAGGAAAAAATCATAGAGAATCTAGGTAAATTTCAGTATTTATAAACTCTGAAATTTCTAAACTTCTAAATTTTGAAATTTGTCAATTTAATAATTGTCAAATCTCCAAAATTCTAAGAAAATTTACGGAGACCCTAGAATTCTAGGAAATTTTATAGGGAGCTAACGTAGAATCCAGGTCAATATCAATATTGACAAGTTTCGAGATTTCCAAATGTTTCAATTCAAAAACCTTGGTATTTCAAAAAAATTGCAAAAATTTATGAAGAATCTAGGGAAACTTCTTACTAATAAAACTTTGTCTGAGTTTGTAGAGAACTTAATGTTAATGCGTCTTCCATCTCGGTACACTTTCTGCGATCTTAAGGTGTACCTGAATATAAATTACGCTTAATAATTAATAACTTCATGAGCAACGCGATATTCAAATAAAGGTTTAGTTATGCGAAACTGTAAGCAGAGAAGTGGCGCGATGTTGAAATATTAACGCGGGCGACTACATACATTTTTCAACATAACCTATTAGAAGTCGCGACGAACTTTCGATGTCAAATGTCAATATTTGACATTCATAAATTCGCAGACTTTCGATACACGACGGTCTGGAAATAACTTGTAACTCTGAAAGGCTGTCGTCGATTGATTTAAAAAAAAGAACCTTGTTTTCTAACACTTTTGGCTGGGGCTGTAACCCAATCAGAATTCCATCGATCGCTGCCTCGAGTTTTATTGGCCGTCGAATTTGTCGCAATGTTTGCCCACCACGTTTGTTTATAGACATTTAAAGTAAAAAATAAACACGGTATGGTGTTTAACGTACATGGGTCACATACGTATCTCTGATAAATGCTCGGTTCAAAAAGAACGTCTGAACAAATTTGAGAAATTTTTTAAAATATTTCATGGGGAGGTTAATTGTAAATTTGAAAAATAATTTTCTTAGCTACTTTATCAATAACATTATTTATTAGTTATTTTATTAATGACAGTATGAATATGCTGAGTAATTTTTCGTATTGATTATTATATTCTCAGTTTACACCTTTAATATTGAAGGTAATGCAAATTTGATGGATTAAGTCAACGGTGCACGTGTCAAGAGTATACATGATAACGCATTTTAATTTTAAAATATAGTGGCAACTTCTATTCGAGTGAAGTAATATAATAATTATTTTTAATAATTCAAATTTTACAAATTTTATTTTTAATTTTCAAAATTTTAAGTTACTAAATTACTAATTTTTTAAATTTGGAAAATTGACTAATTTCTAAAAATTCTCCAACTTTCAAATTCGCATCTTAACTCCCCTAATTTTCAGTTTCCTTAGTTCTCATATTTACAGCCTCCACCTTGCCAAATTTACCACTTTCATAAATTCTCTAATTCGCACACCCCCCGCGTCGATTGTACCGAAGCTTCCATTTTGCGTTAACATTTGCAAACAAAAAAATTGTCTGCAAGTTGGGTGCCACATTCATTCACTCCTCTAAAACTGTCACAGCAAAATGGTCGAAATTGTGTTACGATATCGTTGCCCAACTCCACCCTTCTACAGATTTGGCACCCTTCAACTACCATCCGTTTCCAACCCCGATAAAGTCACCAACAGAAAAGGAATTTCGATCGAATTGAACAAATTGCATTACATATACGACGTTAAGAAAATTGCAAATTGTCGGCTGAAGTTTGTCGAACTGAAAGGTGAATACAGTGAAGTCTCTTTATTTGCCAATCGCGTCACTACTTTATATGTGGTGCTTGCTGTTCTTCAACTACAAATTCTCACTTACATTTTCCATGGTCACCACGGACCGAAAGTTGATACTGTTTTCTGTTTCGCTCAGTTATGGTTTCTTTTCACATCACACGTTTGAATAAAACATTTCAACGTTTCCAGTTCTTATTTTATGGCTACTGCTTGGTCTCGAGATATTGCCATGTAATGTTTAGCTAAACTTTTACTGTGCGAAACCTGTCTATTTTTAATGAAAGTCTATAGATCTAAAAAGTATTTTTTAAATACAATTCGACGATACCAAATCTAAGTTGGGATATTCGCTCTATTAAAAGTTGTGTGTTTATAAAATTGAACGTTCTTAGCGAATTTTAGAGATTAGTTGAACGCCATTTTGAATTCGGTCACACATTACTGTGTGGTCACGTGGGTGATTATCATACGGCGTGACAATTTAAATGTCTTTAATAATCAAACATCATATTTCTCTTATTTTGTTTCTTGAAATATTTCGTTATATGCAATATGTGTTAATCACGTATTAATTAGTTCTTTCTAAATATGTAAACAGATACATAATTGTAATGTAATTTCGAAAGACAAACAAACAATACGAAGTTTGAATATCATATGTAGGGATAAAGTTATATTCTTAAAATCTATATCTGTTATTTAATAAGATAGAAACAGATGTTCTTGTCTGTGTAACACAGCCCTTTCAGCTATTGCAGACGTATTTCAGTGTCCTCAGTTTCGGTGCCAGTGTACGTTGTAGTGCTCCCTTTTACGATGTCTTTGAACGTGGGTCTAACCTACCTTTCATGAAATATGACAATTTGGTACTGAACGTTGTCGTTTTGCGGGAAGTAATTTAATAAAAATAAAATATATACATACTTGGGTGATAACACACGACACTCGCTTCACTTTTGGAGGTGGGAATACGAGGTTATGGCAAATATTTGTTTGGAGGTTCCGTTTTACGGACAAGCTCGAGGTATTACAGAATTTACAGAAAAATAAAAACAAGAAGGTTTGCAGGTGTTGTATTTATTCTTTTTTATTGCATCAGACCATTGTAGGACATAATATGCATTTTATACGGCGAAGATATTGTTTATAATCGATTATATGAAACAGTTCTGTAATATCTCAAGATTTTGGATGAACACTATCAAAATCATCGAAAGCGTAGCGAGCATTCTGTAATAAATATTTACAACGTTGTAACATATAAAAATTGTCGTTCTTATTTTGAATCTTGTTAGCTAACAATTACATTTAATTGAAAAAATTTTATTTACTCTTATTTATGCATGTCTTTTATATTTGTGTTTTATATAGCATCTATTTCATCGATAATTTTGATGCAACGGTTTCGTAATTGGGGCAGACTCCATATGTGGTGCATCCACCTTGCTTAAATATCGTGTTTATTTTTAAAAGTGTATTTAATAAATCGGATGAGATTGGTTAAGCGATTTTGATGTCCTAAATTGAACATTTTTAGAATACCTCGAAAACTAAGAAACTCCGACAGTATTCCTTTTCTGTCTGTTCCTTTGAATCAGCAAAGTTCGATGATCGAAACGCGAGTAAAGGTCAAAGTTTCTTATTTATTCCTCCACTATGGCTGCCACCCACGTGTACGAATAATAATTATTTTTCTGAACACTAGTAACTATTACAACGATTATCAGTAATCGAAATAAACTTCCGATGATCAATAACGATACTGACCAAAATACAATTTATCTAGTTTGGTTAATAATATCCAAAATTACATTTCTGTTATCGATAAAAGTAATTCGCAATCAAAATAAATATCTGTCATAGTGATTACTATCGGTCGAAAAAGGTTTTAATCGTTCCTAACAATTGTTTATAACCAAAATCTTTTTATTTAGTCTATTAACTGTACCATAACGTTTAAAATTTTTCCGATAACAATTATTATAACCTATAACATTTGTAGCATTATAACCTATGAGACTTGTTATAATAATTGTAATGTTAGCTGATCTTTCCTTTGAAAGGAGATATGGCTCTACTTTTGACAAGCTTTTAAAACCAAATGTCACGGATTAAGTACACTTACGGTATTAAAGGACGAATTAGGTAATGCATTTACCGCGGTTAGAAAAAGGCGTGAAATGGGGAAGAAACATTTCCGGTTGGATTTTGTCCAAAAAACTGTAACGGGCATGTTCGTTGAAATGAATCGTTGTAATATTAAATTTTTAACAAATCCATTAAATTTGTAACAAATATACTAACCCTAGATTTACTGATGTTTAATGACCACTTATAAATGAATTGAAATTAAACTACGAAATAAATAAATAATGTATAATACACAAAACAGCTTATACAAAGATTCTTCATCTCGATGTAGATTAATATTGGACAAATCTAATCTAATCTAAAATCTAAATCTAATGCTAATAATTTAGTGCCAAAATCTTGGCAAATTAACACTAAATCTACCATCGTATATGTACTTAATATGAAATAAAAAATGAAGTTAAAAAATAAATAAACAAATGACAAAACCCAAATTAGTACACAGAATGATTCCTTATCTTGATGAAAACCAATGTAGAATTCAAGACAAGCACTTTAACAAATTGTGTAAATTATAATAAGAAACTTATGGAGCGATTGTTTGACCGGTTTGATAGTTTCAGTGTTAACGATAAAATAAAATGGATTTTTCCATTTTACGTCTTCTATATATCTTTGGTTAGGTTTCTTGGCGATGTCCAATTTTCGGTCGGACAATTTTTTATGAAGATGGCGGGATAGTATTAAGTTCGACTGTAATGGAGAATCAGAAATTTACGATAACTTTGAAAATCACGTTAAAAGCTTTTCGGTTTGAAGCATAACTTTTACGACACTGTTCGAAAACTTTTCGCAAGATTCGACTTTTCTTGTGTACTAATAAAATCGAATAAAGTATGGATCGAATAGTGAATCAGGAAATTATTACTGCGAAGTTCGTCTTTTGTTTTAAATAATATTGAAAATCCCTCAGGCGATAAGAAATTTATAAACGTATTTCATAGGTCAAGTTACATTTGTATGTTATATGATCTGACAGACATTTGCATTTACTAATTTTTTTATTTTAATAGGGATTTTAGATGATTAATATACATGCATCAGTATTTCAGTATTGTCAATAACTGGACACAAATTTGTATATTTCTAAATTCCTGAAATATTCAATTTTCAAATTGTTAAATTTCTAAATTCCTAAAACCAAAAATTTCCAAATTCTCAAATTCTAAAATTTTTACTCCCAAATTCTAAAATTTCCATATTCTCAAATTCTCAAATTCCCAAATTCCCAAATCCTCAAATCCCCAAATTTCCAGACTCTCAAATTCCTAAATTCCCAAATTCTAAAATTTTCAAACTCAAATTCCCAAATTCCCAAATACTCAAATACTCAAATTTAAAAATTGTCAAATCCCCAAATTTCCAAATTCTCTAATTTGAATGTATGTATAAATTAATCTTATATTATAATATTTAACAAAATATAATAATGTAGTATTATACTATCTTTGAATGTAATACAGTATTATCCATATGTTCTAACTTTACAGCATATACTCTGATAACACAATATAGTACTATTTCTAATGTAACATATTTGCAATACGATGTATCAAACAGTTAATGTAAATATTTCTCGCGTGAGTTCATGTTAATGGGACATCCTATACATAAAATGTCTACATAAAGGACAGGTGTACTACGTACGCCACGTTAAACTCTACTATTGATGACCGAGGATGGACGTGCTTGTTTGTCGGCGAAAATGTTCAAAGTTAACAACGGACCCGAAATATACGGACACTCACCGAACGGTAGTTCAGAGAAGTTTAATTGTTTAAAGCAACTACAAAGCGACCGCATTGTTTGTTGTCACGTGGGGAACCACCTTCATCAACGACCAAAACCGCGTTTCCATTCAAGAAAAATTTCCCTCTGCGTATAACGAACTCTTATCGATAACAGAAATTTAATTTTGGATATTATTAACCAAATTAGATAAATTGTATTTTGGTCAATATCGTTATTAATCATCGGAAGTTTATTTCGATTACTGATAATCGTAATAGTTACTAGTGTTCAGAAAAATAATTATTATTCGTACACGTGGGTGTCAGCCATAGTGGAGGAATAAATAAGAAACTTTGACCTTTACTCGCGTTTCGATCATCGAACTTTGCTGATTCAAAGGAACAGACAGAAAAGGAATACTGTCGGAGTTTCTTAGTTTTCGAGGTATTCTAAAAATATTCAATTTAGGACATCAAAATCGCTTAACCAATCTCATCCGATTTATTAAATACACTTTTAAAAATAAACACGATATTTAAGCAAGGTGGATGCACCACATATGGAGTCTGCCCCAATTACGAAACCGTTGCATCAAAATTATCGATGAAATAGATGCTATATAAAACACAAATATAAAAGACATGCATAAATAAGAGTAAATAAAATTTTTTCAATTAAATGTAATTGTTAGCTAACAAGATTCAACATAAGAACGACAATTTTTATATGTTACAACGTTATAAATATTTATTACAGAATGCTCGTTACGCTTTCGATGATTTTGATAGTGTTCATTCAAAATCTTGTGAAACTATAGAACTGTTTCATATAATCGATCATAAACAATATCTTCGCCGTATAAAATGCATATTATGTCCTACAATGGTCTGATGCAATAAAAAAGAATAAATACAACACCTGCAAACCTTGTTTTTATTTTTCTGTAAATTCTGTAATACCTCGAGCTTGTCCGTAAAACGAAACCTCCAAACAAATATTTGCCATAACCTCGTATTCCCACCTCGAAAAGTGAAGCGTGTGTCGTGTGTTATCACCCAAGTATGTATATATTTTATTTTTATTAAATTACTTACCACAAAACGACAACGTTTAGTACCAAATTGTCACATTTCATAAAAGCTGGGTTAGTGCCACATTTAGAGGCGTGAAAAGGGACACTGAAACGTAGAGTAGCACCGAAATTGAGGACGCTGAAATAATTTCAAATTTACAAGTTTACAAGTTTACGAATTTTAGAGTTGACAAGTTTTCATGTTAAGTGTACAATTTTACAAAATTTACAAATTTAGATTTGTACAAATTTGCAAAATTACGAATTTATATATTTAAAAATTTATAAAGTTACTTATTTACAAGTTTGCAAGTAAATTTAACGCAGTACAGCAATTAGAAATATTAAGCAGCGACAGGATTTGATCGCTGAAATTAACCTAGAATATTTAGCCGACATCATACAAACGTGCCAGAAGAGAAGTAGATGGATTAAAATTCTTCTTAATAAATATTCTATAAGCTGTAAATCGCAACAGACCGGTTTGTAATCTCCCGCAAGGATTTACAGCGGAAACTACTAATATTTCATGCTGTTTTTGCATATTCATCAGAGAAAATCCGATTCGTTTTCTCGGCGGATGTGTACGTTAAGTTTATTATTTTTAAGTTGGGAAACTTTATTTCTTCGCTATAGGACGATCAATACATTCTGTTATCGTTCGAACCAAGTGCAGCTAAGAAATTGGTTTCTTCCTGAATGGAACAATCTTGTCGATAATATACGACGCACACTATCCGCTTAAAGTATGAGACCACCTCTTGATAAAAATATAGCCGTGGTAGGATTATTTATTTAGAGAAATATTTAGTAAATCCTGCATACAAAATTTCGGTTTCTTAGTGTACTTTATTTGATATTTTACAGGATGGGATTATTTTATAAATTTTCAAATGGAATAGAAATTTTAAATTATATTCTTAACTTGTATTAAATTATTATTTAAAATTGGTATCTTACAGGATAAAAGTTATATAAACGACTCTAATGGAGTATAATTCTGCGGACTTTTGAAAAATACGTATGTGTTGTATTGTATATGTGCTGATGTATTAATATGAACACATACATGTTTAATCGATGTTTAAAGAGAACTAGATATCCCGATGCACGATCAGATATACTCCCGGTGATTTATGTGCCCATAAATTTTAAATGATGGCACTGTACTACATGTAACAATAAACATCAATTACTAAATATATGTATTTGCGGGCACTGACTAATGGTCAATTTTTAAATTTGTAAATTTGTAAATTCTTAAGTTTGTAAGTTTGCAAGTTCGCAAATTTGTAAATTTGTAAATTTGTAGATTTGTAGATTTGTAAATTTGTAAATTCGTAAAGTTGTAAATTTCAAGATTTAAATTTGTCGCTCCGGAAATCAATACTCAATTTTTAATTGTCAATGTAGGGAAAAGAAAGTTACACACAATTTAATTATTTTTTTATTTTAAATGTTTAATTATTATTTTATTATATTTAGTAGTTTATGCTTCTGCTTTTACTTATCGAAGACTTTTACCTAGAATTAAATGTACGTAATTAGGCGCAAGTCGGTTGCCAGATTGTTCATTTTACGATGGTAATTACCCAGTTTGTACGGCTTTGTCTGCAATCTCTCGAAAAGTAGACATTTTAAATCAATGTAGCATTTGCTCTTGCTATATAAATGCGTTTGACTTGAAACGGTCCAAATGTTTACATTTCTCTTTGAAATTGCTTCCCCCTTGAATTTCCTTATTCATCAAGCGCAATATTAAATTAGGTTCCTCACAGAAGATTGATCAAAAATATTAATTACAAACTCGTTCGTCAAGAAATAAAATATACATAAATTGTTTTATGAATTTGTAAATGCATTTTGGATTATAACCTCAGTTTTATTCATTCAATTAAAAAAATTTTAAATAAAGTTACTATTCATGTATTTACTAACTGTAAAAGTAATTAACTTCGTTTTAAATAAATAATTGAATTGTAAACCTTCAGCTATCTGAAACAATTCAAACTTTGCCGCCAAAATTTAAAACTACGCACATTATTAAAAATAATTAATATTATTCAAAATATTACTAAGAATAATTTACCAGTATTAAAAATAATTAAGAATAATAGTAAGTACATTATTATGCGTTCGAAAAATGTAAAAAGAAGAAAAGATCGATTTTTCAAAGTTTCAAAGAGAAGTAAATCTTAAAGTACCGCTAAAACAGAGGTAACAAGAAAATTCCAATTGGATGAATGCTTATTGGTGTAAATACAATTTGTACGAAAAGGATGGTGAGCAATCCGTTAATTAGTCGCCAGAAAGCGCTTCAAAGGCGCCGTTTGGTTTGAGCAGAGGAAGGTTAGATTTGTTCCGTGTCTGAGAACTCCGACGACTCAGGAGTTTTTCAGTCTCGCTCGATAACGGGTCGGTGACTTCGAACTCGCATAGACGCCTTGTTAATGTTCTCTCCTTACCGTTCGCGACATTTAATATCTCTACGACCTCAATAACCCATCGTTTTCACGGAAAGAGGCTAACATAACCTCGCACGATCAAACGTCGCGAAGTGTAAACGATGCGTACGTTACAGGGAAACTACGCGGCAACGATTTCGCGATTGAAGCTCAACGGCGAAGCAATTTCACCCGCGTAAATAATTAAACTGTGATTTCCAAAAGCAACGGACGGATCAAGTTAAGTTTGAAATGGTTCTGCTTTGATTTGTGAAGTTTCAACGTTTATAAATGTTCATTGAAGGTCTGTGAATGTTCAACGAAGCGAGTGATTATTTATTTTTAGTTGACTGCGTGGGCTTCCCTAGGGAAAATAACGTATATCTTCCGAAGGGAAAATTGATGTATCATTTCCACGAGAAAAATAGCGATACATGATTTTACTAAAAGCGACGGTTTATGATTCCCCTATGGAAATTAGTGATGTACGTTCCCTAGGGAGAATAGACGTAATTTCCATGGGGAAAGTACAGGTTTAGGTTAGTGGTGAATAAGTTTTAGGTTAGGTTGGAAAAGGTTTATTAGGTATTCCAATACAGCATTTAATGTTAGGACAGTTCGTGACCATGTGGAGATAAAATGTATAAAATTGAAAGAATTAAATTTAAAAATTTCTAAATATTCAAATTTTTGAATTACTAAATTTAAGTTACTAAATTACTAAACCACCATATTACTAAATTACTCAATTACTAAAATACTAAATTCCCTAAATTTTTAAATTTCAATTAATAAATTAATCTTAAAATTACCATGTATACAAACCATTCATGGAAATGTCTATGGAAATCAGTGATGTACGTTCCCTATGGAGAATAGCTATAATTTCCACAGTGAAAGTAACAACTTACAACTTTTTTTTTTTAAGAAATTAAAGATGTTTTCCTTGATAGAACCACGAGATATAATTTTTCTAACAAAATTTAAAAACCATATAAAATCCTCCTCTATGCACTTTTCAATGTTTCAAGTGAAATTTTATAAAGTTCATAGAAATTACTACAGCCCCACGCGGGACGATATAGAAAGAGAACTGCATCGTTATATTCGTTTTTATCTCGCATATTCTCGGTTGTGTTTGAATTTTTAACAGAATCGTTGGCCATTCAAGAATAAAAAAGCGTTATTATAATTTTGGTCAATCCTAGTTGTGCTGTTGAAACGTTTTCACGTATACTTTTCCCTGTTGTGCCATGTTTGCGATAACGGTTTAGTCTCAAGGTAGCAATTGAGAAAGAACAACCCTTAGTATTGTCTGTCATACGTACCAGAAGGCTCGTTCACGTTCCCCGTGGTTCATTTTCAAAGCTTTTATTGCAACCTGTAAATTTTTTAAACCACGCTACAGAATCTCATCGGAAAGTTTGATAACGATCTTAAAATGACTCGCAGCAAAAACAAAATTTCCATAGCCTTTGCAAGAAGGCAAATTGAACCTCGGACAAAGTAGAAGCAAACAAAACAGGAAAACAGTTTTGTGAAAGAAAATCGTTCTCCGCCAGAAGGGAAACATAGATTCTTCGAAGGAAGATAGTGACAGCGTCGAATGTATTTTCTGTAGCCATTTGTTTTCTGAATTCACAAAAGCATGAGTTAAGGGTTTGAAATGTTAAGGTGTTGGAGAAAAGGGCAGGGATGAAGACGTTACTTGCGTTATCTCGTGTACGGGCTATTGCTGAGCACAGCAGACTTCTCTAAGGAAAATGGCGATGTAGAGAAAGCAAAACTCATGTGTTAGGTTAGGTTAGCATAGTTTGCATTCATTCGGGGTAACTTTATTCAACGACTGAAATAAATAAATATTTAATGACTGAAAATTATATGTACATACATGTTAATTTTGGTATTGTGAAATTTTTGAAGGGATCCCTTAAAAATGTGAAAGTGGAATATTTAACCTAGTTCTGAACAACAAGACCTTAGACAAAACACAAGATATGACTTCAAATAAAATACCATTACGTGCACAAAACTGATTGTACGTATAAAATATCAGGAAAATTTATGTATCTTCAAATCCTCATGGTTCTGAATTTTAGAATTCTTCAATTTCCAAATTTTCATAACACAGCATTCTAAATTTCAAAGTTTCAGAATTTAGAAATCTTCTAAACTAAAAGTTTTAAATTTCAATATTTCAAATATCCCAAAACTTATAAATTTTGATTTTTTGAAATCCCCAAATCCTTTAATCTCCAACTCTCTAAATCTCCAAATCTTCAAATCTCTAAATCCTAAATCTCCGAATCTTAAAATGTCAAAATCTAAAAATCCTAAGTCTCCAAATTCTAAATATCTAACTCTAAATCTCCAAATCCTAAATCTCCAAATCTCCAACTCTCTAAATCTCCAAATCTTCAAATCTCCAAATCCCAAATCACCAAATCCTAAGTCTCCAAATCCTAAATCTCCAAATCCCAAATCTGCAAAACCCAAATTTCCAAATCCCAAATCTCCAAATCCATAAATTTTCAAATACCTAAATCTCTAAATTTATAAATCCCTAAATCCCAAAATCTGTAAATCCCTAAATTTATAAATCCAAAAATCCCTAAATATATAAACTCTAAAATTCAAAAATTTCCAAATACCCAAATTAAAAAATCCCAAAATTCTCATTACAAACTCACAAATTCTAAAATTCAAAAATTCCAAAACTTTCTAACCGCCAAATTCCAAAACTTCTAAACTCCACATCCAAGTTAACTGCACTTCACCAAACCGATACACGCATGGCAGTTAAGATCATAAACTGAAGCCCATAGAATATTCACTCTGCAATTCACAACGTTGACATCCGTTTCTATCCAGAATTCCATTATGAACACAATACGTGTACTTTTTCTGATTAATAAGTACAGTACGAGCTGCAGTTTCATGTCGTCTGCTGTTAATCTAGCTGTTGTCTTAACCGAAGCAGACAGCGGTCCGTAACACGCTCGACAAAAAGGGTTGGCCCCTGGAACAACTTGGTGTGCATGTCTGGTCTAGTGGAAGATCTAATCACACCACGTGATAGAGCAGACTCTTTTCGTACGAAAACACACGCGGGAAGGTAGAAGACAGATTTTGTTTTCAATCTAGAAAGCCGCCAGCGAGGTTTCGTGCCAGCAGCGTTGCTTAACGCTTCAGTCAACACAATTACGTCAACAGTTACCGACTACCACATATTCCTTTTTAACAATTTCTTTGTGCGTTCTCGTGACGTTTCCAACAGTATCGGAACTTCGTTTTACAATTTCTTCGGGTACTTTTTGTTAGTTGTCACTTTGTATGCTTGGTCCTTATCTGTACGTGATAGGGTGGCGAGAAAACGTTTACTTTTGCGATACTGCTTCACATTGAGAAGCAGGGAATTCTTTCATTTTTTAAATTTCTAGAATTTCTTATACTTTTAGAATTTTTTAGATTTTTAGTGTTATTTGGAATTTTTGAGTTTTAGATTTTTTTGCAATTTTTGGAATTTTTGCAGCTTCCGGAATTTAAATAATTTTTGTGGTTTCTGGAATTTTTAGAATTTTTATATTTTCTGGAATTTTTAGAATTTTATTACTTTTGAGATTTTTAGTTTTTTTGGAATTTTTGGAACTTCTGAAATTTCTGAATTTTTGCAGGTTCTGGAATTTTTTTACTTTTTGGATTTTTAATTTTTTTAATTTTTGAGTTTCTGAAATTTCTGGAATTTTGAAAATTTTCGGAATTTATAATTTTTAGAATTTGGATGTTTGGAAACTTGATACCCTGATGGGTTTCTGTTGTCCATTAGTGATCCAACTCAACGCTTAAGAACCTACTAGTACTATTTTAAGTCTCTCAAAAATCGATCAATTAAAAAGAACTATATCCTATAACTATTTTTAAAATCTCCGAATATGTAAAAACTTTAAGGGGTACAATAATATTACTATGTATTTCAATGTTTTTCTTGAAAGCGTTCTACCAGCCGTCCTAGGGATTTAACTTCCATCACGCATGCACGCGCTACATCCATATTTTAGAACCGGCTCTGAGATAAATGACACATTAACACTCTAAGATGAGACGTTAACAATCCAAGTTTAGAAGCAAAGAAAAGAAAAATGACGAGTTAGCTTTAGGGCTAAATAGCTTGTGTAACGAGCTCTGTTGCTTGTTTTTCCCCTAGACTACTCTGAAAGGATCTGTTCAAATCCGCGAACCGGTTCACGAAAGAACAGAAATCCATTCACACGAGAGCAAGCCTTTTTATCTTAACAGGCAGTTCTTTTATGCCGGCATAGCAACTGTAAAGTACTCGCAGTAATGGCGCGCACCTCTTTTCTCTACGACGATAGGTCTGAACTACTTCGAGCCAAACTAAAAGCATACACCATACCACTCGTGGCTACGATTCCTGTGGATACGACCAAGCAATTACATCAAACGCGACTGTAGAAAAAAAAACTTGGCGAAAAACTCTATTATTCCATGGGGTTGTGAGCAAATTATGTCTGTTCGAAAGAAGCATTTCGGTTGAAAACGATGTCCCCTGTTAGTCAGATTCAGAAACGTACCGAAGAGGAGGGATAAATGGCCTCGCTGCGCCGCGAAGCAAAAGGGGGAGCAATACTACCAATTTTTTCAAACATTTCTTTGTTTACGCTTAAATTTTTAAATATTCAAATTTTTGAATTACTAAATTACTAGATTACTAGATTATTAGATCACTAGATCACTAAATTACTAGATTACTAAATTACTACATTACTAAATTACCAGATCACTAAATTTTTACATCACTAAATTCCCAAATCACTAAATTCCCAAGTCACTAAATTCCCAAATTACTAAACTCCCCAATCACTAAATTCCCTAATTACTAAATTCTCAAATTACTAAATTCCCCAATCACTAAATTCCCAAATTACTAAATTCCCCAATCACTAAATTCCCCAAGTCACTAAATTCCCAAATCACTAAATTCCCCAGTCACTAAATTCCTAAATTACTAAATTTCCAAATTACTAAATTCCCCAATCTCTAAATTCCCAAATTACTAAATTCCCAACTCACTAAATTCCCAAATTACTAAACTCCCCAATCACTAAATTCCCTAATTACTAAATTCTCAAATTACTAAATTCCCCAATCACTAAATTCCCAAATTACTAAATTCCCAAATTACTAAATTCCCCAATCACTAAATTCCCAAATTACTAAATTCCCCAATCACTAAATTCCCGAATCACTAAATTCCCAAATTCCCAATTCCTAAATTCCCTAAATTTTTAAATTTCGATTAATTAATCTTACATTTACGATGTGTACAAACCATTCAACGTAACCTAACCTAACCTTATACATAATCAGATTATAATCTGAATTAATTATCAATTAATCAGGATTTTAACTATAATCACTTCATAAGTCTGCTTTACTAACTCTGACTCTACATATTTAGTTAAACACTTCCGTTTGATCTAGTATCGATCATCATAACCAATAATTATACGCGTCATTTAAATCCGACAGTAATTGGAGCAGAGTTATTTAACGACTATATCATACCATCGTGATTTTGAATAAATTGAGTTATATATTCACTTGAATAACTGAACGAATAATTACGACGGAATTGAATACTGTACTTCAAATTAATGACGTACAGCTGTTCAGCCACGTTAAATTAAACACTCTTGTATTTACAAAAGCAATGAAAAAGAGTCCTGCTGAAGGTTGAGCTTGAAATTGTACGAGTGATGTTGATACTTGTTGAATGGTGTCAAATTACTCAGTTAAAAAAGGCTGAATATCCAATTTATTTTTAAACGGTTCTTGTACACCGCAGTTTGTTGCTTTATTCTTTTACAACATTAATAGGTTGTATTTGTGCATCTCTGGTTTACACACATGGAACGTTTTTTACAGTTATGATCATTTTATTGACACGTTCCCTGCTATATGTATAGTGGCGAATATGTGTTTAGTAGGATTTTTTAGGGAAGGTTGTAATTAGTGAAAATTGGAAAAATGTTGAGGTTTGAGAATTTGGGATTTTTTCAAATTTCAAAATATAAAAATACAACAATCTGATGTCTCCAAACCTTAAAAAATTTTTAATTAATTATTTAAAAATAATTTTTAATAAAACCCATTTTTTAATTTTTCATTCTTGTATTAAAAGGATAACCAAAAAAGTACAAATTAAAGAAGTAACAACATATCCAAAAGAACGCACGTAACACTCACAATCCCTGTCTCAAAAAATGTGAAATAAAAGTGAAAACGTTTATTCGAAAGTAGTTAGTTTTCGTGAAGTTAAGTATCGAGGTGAAAATGATGAAAAGTGCGCATGTTCGACAGGTTGCCAAGCGTACGGAGATGATGTTGACCAGGCGTACAGGAAAGTTCGGGAAAAACAGAGAAGTAAGGGGATAGACAGGAAACGGTTAAAAGGGTTGAAAAAGAGAAAGTTAGTTGGAAACGTCGAAACTCGAAGGACGAAAAATATAACCGTCCAGTTGACAAGAACGTGGTGGTAGGAGAACTTCCTTCCACGTCAATATTCGACCGGGAAAGAAATATAGCATGGAGGCTGGATATCGGTGGAGCCAATAACGTTGCTTTAAAAGTAAATTCTTCGCATCGTAAACACCGTTATATACGATTTTTATTACCTCTCACGACTTTTCACTAGTTTGTGTAGAGAAAACGGTATATAGAACGTAAATACAGACGACCATGACTGTCGGACGTACCCGGTAGCGACATCTATAAAAAAAACTACGTAGAACAATTAGATCTATTGCCGAACTTTTGATTCAAATATTAGCCAAAAATGGAGACTTGTAATTTTGATGGAAATTTTTAGAGTTCACAAAATTATTGGTATGTCAGTGATGAAATATTAACATAATTTAATGTCTTAAAATTATGATAAAAAATGTCAATTTAATGTCTTAAAATTGCGGTAAAAAATATAGCAACGTCATAACGGCACTCGCCATTTTGTAAACTCTTACAAAATGGTTAATATGGGACATACAATGTAATATTAATAACATACATAACCAATAGAGAACATGTTTCATATTGCATACTTAAGTATTTTGTAAGAAAAATAATAATTATTCTAAGATGAATATTCAAAGACAATTTGGGAATTTATCAATTTGTCAATTTGAAAGTTTGAGAATTTATAAGTGTGTAAATTTGGAAAGTTAACAATTGTGTAAAAATTTTGGTATTTGGGGATTTAGTAATTTCAAATTTTGTAATTCTGAATTTTGAGTATTTAGAGATTTGACAATTTAGAATCGGTTTTTGTTAAAATTGTAATTCTTGTTAACTAAATTTGAATTTTCCCGCTATCTGAGAGTACTACTGCCCTCTCGTGGTCACGTGATTTATCTCTGTCTTCCGGTTTGAATCAGTATGGCGACAATCAAATAAAAACATAAACGCAGTGTTCTGTCACTCTCTGGAAAATCATTATGTTTTTCAGCAGATAAGCGATTTCAGAGCGATATTTACCGTGTTCAAGGATACTTATACATGGAGCATACATGGAACATACATGGTTAGGTTTGTTTATAAATTCATCAAAGTTCACATATGTAGATATTATACTCTTTCAGAATTTATTTATATAAAATGCTGTAAATATAATTACAGTGATAAATCATTTTTCTAACCTTAAAAGAAATCGTCTCTGAAGAGGTTAACATCCGTTTCGGTGCTCGTTTCATTCCATCGGACGAACTCGTACAAGTTTCGCTTGAAAAAATCCCTAATTACACGATCCATAACATTCTCGTTTATGTAACATTTCATAAAATTCCGCGACAGTTCATTTCACATAAAATTTATCGGTTATCGTTTTCCGAACTTTATAGGTTAGAAAATAAGACGAAGATTCGCGCAGTGTTAATACGACGTTTGTGTCATTTCGCTTCTCCTTTTTTTTTCGAAGACAGCCCATGCACGATATAATCACGATACGCTTTGAAACTCTTTATACACGGATCGTTTACTGGATAGGAAACTTATTTCTATCCCGTAAAGCGACAGACCTTCTTGAAAACTTGAACGAACGCGACGCTCGTAAATATCCGAGGGAGTTGAGTCCGTTCGAAAAACGAAGGAACGATTCATTATCATTTTCTACGATCTTCTATCCTTACTCACTAGAGCCGTAATTCGCATTCGTTACTTATTCTGCATCGTATTTTTGCGAGTTAACCCGCGGACCGACTGAAAGCAGACAAGGAAAGGAACGTTCGTTCATTTAAAACAAAGACCACGTACTATCTGCCGAAGTAATTAGATACTCTAGTTACAATGGAATTAATTGAACAATCGCGTCTCCTTTTCAGTGATTATTTTATCACCTTCCGCTTCACGCGACGCTTGAGATTAAAATTGATGTAGATTTATCTTAATGAAGTTATTAAAGTAAAATTTGTTCAGGTGTTGTGATCAGGATGATAGTTGGGCTTCAACGTAAAGGGGCCGGATGTAAGAAATATTTTGAGATCCCTAACAATTCCTTATCGGTCGAAAAACATATTTCCTCACGAAAAAAATTAAGTTATGTAACAAGAAATTTAGGAAATATAGAAATAAGTCACTAAATGAAATAAAAAGGAATAATGTTATAAACATAGTAAAATATTTAAGCATAATAATATTTGCATGTGATACCATTTAAAGAGTTCTAGAATTATTTGCATATATGTATATGCAAGTTCTGTATAACATACATTCTTGTAAAACATAGGCTTCCAGAGGAAGCTCTTACACCCTCTGCCAAGTCCTACTTTCTTGGAATCTCATTTTCTCTTTAACACGCTCGCTGCGGATTGAGGACCGTAGGAATTCACGAAATGAAAAAAAAATAAATAAGACAATTATTGGGTATAGGACGCCATCTTATATTTCAACAACTTTGAAATACGTTCTCAAGGACAACCTTCTAAATAACTTTTTCCTATTAATATAAATTTGTATAATTTATAAATAATATTAAAGAAAGCATTCATTTAATTTAAAATCACGTTAAGGTCATAGTATTATAAAATCATTGGATTGGCCTTGACCTCAGCTATTGTATCATAATGCAAGTATGTAATCCCATTTGAAAAAGCATTGAAATCTAGGAAAATATGACCTTGAGGAAAAGGTTTTGTTTACCGTAATATTTACCTCTCTGAACCTAACAATTTATCCGTTTGACATTTTTATGTACCATTAAAAATAACGGAGATATTGCTTTGTAGCAGAATTAGTGAGACACCCTGTACATATGGATATAGGTACTATATCGATTTCGTTTTTATTAATATTATCCCTGGTACAATACACTCGAGTATACTATATTTCGACGCGACAGACTTTATTATCATATATACACTGCACTTCACATTAATCTTTCATTGTACATGTGACCTCACATTCATATACATCTAAGTTTATGTACAAGTGATAATGGTGATTTACTGAAACCTGTATAGTTGGCTGTATTATCTTAAGACCTTGTATGCTTGGCTGTATTACATTAAGATATTCGTAAAAGGAAGATAAACTGAAAGTATAGTTTCCATTATACTTTCTAGTATTGCAGTTTTAAACCATAAAATTTAATATGAACTATGAGAAATATTATACGAATATAGATATAATAAAAATATGAAACCTAAGAGGAACGAGATCGTTGACACTTACGTCACAATGCAATAACAAAAGTGGTTAAGCCGAATTAAAGGCACGTTTCAATCGAATGTAATTTACAAAATTAATATTACAATTTTCTCTAAAAAGAAATAGTAGAAAGATAATATTAGTTGAAAATATTATATAAAATCATTGACACTTTATTTCGTAAGAAGATTTGAGTAGATATTCAATGATAAAGTACAATTGAATAAGATTTAAAACTAGAAAAATTGAACATGAATGCACATTTGTATATCATAAAGTTGATCTACACATCAGTCAGCGCATGCGCAGAGCGATAAGCGCATGCGCAGACGGTACTAGGACTACGCTTGCGCAGTGAGTGCGCGAATAGAACTCATAAACACACGAAAGTCATTCAAGGAATTTATTTCTTCTAACCATCTTTACTCCTTGACTTTATGATGATTAATTGTAAGACCTTGCTTTTTACCAAGAAGATCGAATGCATATTCGATGTTGAATCTCTTGAATAACATTTTGCCACTTCTTTTAGAGCAAGATTTATTATGTTATCGTCATGTACAATGTAGTTCCACTTAGATGGTTGGCTGACACTTATAGATCTATGTTTATAGCATTCATCTCTTACTTTTATTCATATAATAGACTAGCGTTCTATTAATACTCGTTTTATACTCTCGCGTTATATCACCATACGTTTTTTACTAACTAATTTTTACTAATTTCGACGACAAGAAACTATCTTCATGAAATTATTCCAAGTTCTTTATCCTCCCAAACTGATCATTTGTTACGTTACAATTTATTACCATACTGATTTTATTGACTTCTGCAATCCCATTAACTTGCACGAAGTATAGACTATAAACTGCAGACATATGAAGAAGCAGTAACAAGAATTTATTTCTGGCAGACAGAATTTTATCACCAGATTACTTTAATATCTCTGAATTCCAATTACATATATACCCTTGTGACAAAGTAACAATTCCCCAAATGCTCGTAGACCATGTTCAATCGCTCGTAGTGATTTATAACCTATCATTAATCGCAATCACGTTCCGTTGCTGGATACATATGGGATAGCATGTGGTGTACTATAACGATGTGATGATTAAATGCTCTGCTATTGTCATTATCAGAACTTATCTGTTTCTGAAGGATTTTCAACTTTTTAAATTTTGTACAACTAAAAGACATTTTTAGTTAACCAAGGAAAATTATTTTAGATAAGTCAAGGACTTATATTTTCTTCCTAGAAGTCTTCAATTCTTATTTTATCACTATCGAGAAATAGAATAAATTGCGTCGCTGAATGTCGGTGGTGCGACGATCAGTCTCAAGGACGATATTGTTTCTTTTTACGCAGAGTCGGTTGCGTGGAATGTTCGCTATGACCGTTGCCCGGGAAACTGCCGATTATCAATCTCTTCGAATCTGCGACAGTCGAGGCATCCTCGCGTATAACATATTTGCACCGCGTTTCTTATATCAAATATTCTCTTTATTCTCTTAAACAGAAAACCACAACAACTTTATAGTAGTATGCAATTTAGGTTAAAATAGAAATTTGGAAATATACAAATTTAGAAAATTAAAAATTTAGAAATTCGAAAAAAAGTAAATTTGAAAACTAAAAATAAAGAAATTCAGAAATTTCAAAATATAGCAGTTTAAAAATTAAAACAATCAGAAATGAAAAGATTTCTTTTAAAAGTCTTGGATCTTTTTCTGTGTCACCCTGTAGAATAAAGAGTGCAATCGATCTTATTCGACAAAACTCGAACGGATCTATTATACGAAAGTTCAAGTTACTTGAGTGATGAAACTTAGCAACTTGGTTAAAGTTACCTGTCGACGATCTTACTGAAACCAATTATGAAACGAGAAAAGGGTTTTATCCCACTTACGTGACGGATAATACCTTAATCAGCTATTAAGGTTGCATCTCCTTCGAGGCTTCAGGAAGAGTAATACAAGGCAAGTTTCCAACAACGGTTAATCAAATCGAACGGTCGCTAGATTTACTTACAGGCATCAGTATCCGACTAACTGCTAAAAATCGTGAGAGATGTTAGCCTGGCTTACTGACGCAACTACAAGTTCTTGAATGTAAGAAAAGTTTGGGGAGAAACGAGACACAAAATAGGAAAATCTAAGAGTGAATATGGATAGTAGGAACTTTTCAAGTTTACAAATTTTTTAACTGAAAATTTGAGAAATTAAGAATTCGGAAATTTGAAAATTTGAAAATTCGAAAACTTGAAATTTGAAAATTTGGAAACTTGACAATTTAGAAATATGCAATTTGAATATTTGGAAACTTGACAATTTAGAAATATGAAATTTGAATATTTGGAAACTTGACAATTTAGAAATATGAAATTTGAAAATTTGGAAACTTGACAATTTAGAAATATGAAATTTGGAAATTTAAAAATTGAAAGTATGAAAATTTGGAAATTGTAGAATATCTGCATTTAACAATTCTGAATTTTTATTACTTGGAAATTTTGAAATTTGACAATTTAGGAATTTGAAAATTTGGGAATTTGACAGTTTTAAAATTTGAAAATGTAAGAATTGGAAATTTGACAGTTTTGAAAATTTCCAAATTAACAAATCCCCTGGTTTTCCAATTTCCAAATAATCAATTCCCGAAATTTCCCAAAAACTTAAAAATCAACATGAACGTCTCTTTCTTCTAGGTCACAACGTTATCTCTCGCAAAATCACCTTTACTCCTAACTACACTACCGAAAATGTAAAAAGGATAGTGAAACCATAGAAATGTCGAAGCTTAAAAATGTCCGTGTTCCGCGCAAATTGTTATTCGTCCAAATAGTGGTCATTTAAGTAAAACGATTGTTCACAATCGTCTGAAAAAACAGACTCAAAGCAACTGCAGAAATTAACGTCCACTGTGCCAAACCAATTTCTGTAGCGACTGTGCAAAGATAACTTCATGGGGATAGTGTTCCAAATGTTGATCTTCAATGAAACGGTTATTGAGGTTATAGAATAAATTAAAAATAATATTTTTCTTATACATGCAATTCTGTCTTCAGAGTTTGGGGTACTATGATCAAAAACTGACATTATTTTAATTATTTATTATACGGGTGAAGATATCCTTTGAAATTTCAAATTTGCAAATTCCCAAGTTTTCAAACTTTAAAATTGTCAACTTCACAAATTTCCAATTACTACAATTTCAGAATTATCAAATTCACAAATTTCCAATTACTACAATTTCAGAATTATCAAATTCACAAATTCGATTTCTGTAGAAATTTACAACCTCACTATATCGTGCCGAGGACTGTACCTATTGCGGTAACGAACACATCTCTAATAAATGTTATATAATTTTCCTTTAAAATGTTACGCCAACGCAAGAAAATCACACGCGCAATTAGCTCCGCTCGAGTTTGAGAACCGCAAGGTGTTAAACATCGCTTTCCCAAGACAGTAATTAAGCGCTAAGTTTCCGCAGCAAATAACTACAAACTAGCAGCTGGTGCCACAGTGTTCCCGCTGGATCCATTTTATTCAATAACAAAATGGCGGTTGCTAAAAATCGTACGCCTTCGACTTTCTAATTTTGGCTAAAAATAATTTATCGTGATGAGATTTGTGACAGAATAAATTATCAAAATTGTGAGGAGTAGATAATAAAACTGTAGATGTTAAACTTATTTTGTTAACTGCCACTTCTAGGCGGTAAAAATATCGGTAAGGAGATTCCTCCTCGTCGGAAGATTGTGAAGACATTTTACTACACGGACTTTTCAATGTTTGAACCGTTGGAAAATACCCTTAACGTTGAGTGCTACGTCAATCATCGGTAACTGAGACTGAACTTTCTATTCAGGCGCGTCAGTCGCCGGTGACTGACACTAACTTTTCGTTCAGACAGCGATAGTCGCTAACAACTGCTGACAGTGTAAAATATGATATAAAACTAGTGTATTTAATATAAAATAAGTATATAAAATTAGTGTATTTAAATATTTCTTATCAAAAATGTTAGCAGCCGTGTGGCCTGACCGGTATTTTCTTATAAATTTAATAGGAAGAAAGTATAGTGTCGTCTAGTTCGACTGAACATTTATTCATTTTTAAATTTTCCAACACATTTCTGATGTTTATGCATTTAAGATATATCAAAGTCCGAAAGAAAACGTAATAGGTTATGGATCGCATTGATGACATGATTTATTTACATTTTGCAGATTTCGATATATCATAAATGCATAAACATCCGGAGTCTAGTCACAATAAGGTAATGTGTCAGATCTACACGCTATAAGAAAACGAAATTATTCCAACCACGGGGGGAAGACGTCATGAATCTCGTTCGCCGAGATGTCACGTGATCTGGATTCGGGTATATTCGTAAGACAATACCAATGCAAATATAAAACTTTTATATTTCTGATTCTTTTGTTATCAAACTTTTATCAACAGATTTTTGACATTTTTCTCGTTAAAATGAGACCAAACACTATATAATTTGGACTGTATTTACTGCTTTAATCGACGATAATAAGTTTTCTTATTTTAATCAGAACAATGTCACAAACATGCTGTATATAGAAGTATTATAACAAAAGTAGAAATTTTATAACAAAAAAGTAACAAATAAAAGTTTCACTCTTGCATTAGAATTGACCACCAATACGTTATTGTTTGTTTACGTTCAGTGGTTCTGACGTTTCCTTCGCTCGCTATCCTTTTCAACATTCAGGAAATTTCGATCAATGTCGAAGCTACATGATCTGATCGAAAAAGATCCGAATGATTCACTTATATCGAGACTGCAATAAACAATAGCATCCTCTCCGATCGTATTTTGTTCGATCATAGTCTCGACTGTCAAACGTGTCACGTGAATGTTCGAATAGTACCGAAGCGAAACGAAGTTACCCGATGTGTCACTCGTCCGTTTCCCGTGTAACTTATTACAGTAAAGCCTCGATATAAATCAAACGCTACAAATTACAAGTAAGTACGTTCCGAATTACGTTGTGTTTGGTCTCATTTTAATCAGGAAAATATCTCAAATATGTTGGTAAAAGTTTCTTGGATAGGAAATAAAAACTAAACAAGTTTTATTATTGTATTACGACTATTCCATCGATGTTACTTTTTGTTTACGTTCGATCGTTCGGACATTTCTCTCGCTCGCTGTCCTTTTTTACGTTCAGCAAACTTCGATCAATGTTGAACGATATAAATAAAAGTTCAGACTTGAAAGATTTGTGTATATCGAATTATTACTGTATCGAGACTTTAATGTATATTGTGCTTGTATATCGTAAACATAATTTTGTTTTCCTTCAAGACCAACATTTTGTGCTCTCGGTTCGATCGTTATTTCATCATATTTAGATGCTTATAATACAGCAACAATTTACATTATTTTATTCGGATAGCATATAAAGTAATTTGGTATCGAAAGAAATTGATTAGCTACTATTATTATAAATCCACACATCTTTTTGAAGGTTAAAAATTAAAAAATATGAAAGTAGAAATAAATTTAAGAACAGTTAAGTCCATTTTCTTAAAAAATTATGAACATCACAAAAAACCGATTCACAAATTCGTATTAAGTACATAAGAATGTTTAAGAATTACTTATTGGAATTTATAAAATCGAAATCACTAGTTTATCGAACTTTTGATATTTCGTATCTGCGGTGGCAATCGTTCTTCCGCAAATATTTGACAAAATTCCGTTCGCCTTTTACAGAAAAGTAAGCAATACCACCGACAGAATATTTTACCATGAATTACAAAGTTGTAGCGTTCGCGTAGTTCAGCTTTCAGTCAAAATTAGGACGATTTTCGGTGACCACCGCTGTATCTCAATAGCATCCCGTTTGAATTTTTAAAATTATAAAACATCGGTCTACGTTGTATTACATAAAGAGAGCAACTTCGTCGCTCGCGAAGGCACAAAAGTTGTCGAAAGTTGAGATACTTGAGAACTCGCTGTAATTTTAGAGCGTAGAAACTGTAGCGAGAAGTTTCGACGGCAGCGGAAATAAAAGGAAACCGGTTACATTGTCATGAAAGGACGCTTACGCATGATTACTTAAATTTGAAAAGTCGCTTTCCTGTTTCGCTTGGTAGAACTTCGATGTCAAAGAGATCCATACATCATAATCTACTATGCTGCGATAGAATACGAAGTCTCCTAAAAATAGAAGGTTCCTTTGACAATCATTCCTGATCAAATTACATAACCTCTCTTTGCAACATTCGATAACTATTTTGTAAGGTTAAGTTCGTTAAGCATTTTGATGGACTATTGTTTGGAAGTACAAGTTATAGATTTTATGAATTATTTTAGAACGAATTGTGAATTATTAAATATATTGAAGCTATTATAAATTGTGAATTATTGAAATGTGTTGAAACAATTATAAATTGTTTTAGATGTTGTATAGAGTGTTTCATTTTACCTTACCAGATGGCATCAGCACATTGGAAGAAACTATGGTATGTAAACATTTATACATTTTTTTGATAAATTTTTAGAACTGAAAATTTTGAAATTTATAAATCTGAAACTTAAAAAATTTGAGTATTTTTAAACTTAGAAATCTGCAAATTGTAAAAGCTAAAAATTAGAAAATTAAACAATTGTCTCAATTAAAAATATCCTATACTGCCATTAATGCAAACAAATCACAATACCAGTAAAATTAAATCTGTGATTAAGGTGATATCATATCAAACATATTTGAATAATAGCAATGATGTAGATTTAAAAATAAATTATGCAATGAAAAGTTCAAAACATCTGAAGTGTAGTGAATACTTGTACTGTAATACTGTCTTAAAATATGGCGGGCTATATCAAGCTATAGGTTAGAAGTTCCAAATTTGTCGAAGAATACTAGAAGGTAGCGTAACCGGATAACCTATTCGTAAGCACGGAAGTGTACTCGACTGTTCATACAGAAGCCAGACTTGTCGAAGACAAAGTATAAGAGTACACTGTCTAACAAGCAATGTTTGGTCAAACTTTGTATTACATTTGCGATGCGGTTGCGATATGTACAATATTTGAAGGGCTTCGTTAATTTTTAGTCTTTGAAAGAACACGAGGATATAAGCCACAGACACGTTGAAATGATTTAAAAGTGTAGTACTTTGATGTTCTTCCAACCACCTGTGATTCTAACCTTAAAAAAACTAAGAGGAGTCTCGGTGAGTCCATCAAACAGAAAATCATTTTCTATTTTCATGCAAACATGAAAATAATAAAAACAACAGTATTAAAATTAAAACAAAATATATTAAAAACTATAACATATTATATTTCAGAATTATGGTAAGTGAAGATTAATAAAGAAACAGTTTATGTTTAAATATAATAGGACCGTTAAGAGTGCAACAGATTTCAAATTGTAGAAAACAGAAAGTTTATTTTACCAATACATTTAAATGCAAGGGAAACGTTGGAATCTTCAAATTACGGTGTTTTTCGAAGAATCACGTCGTGTGTTTCGGTCATGTTTGATTGCGATAGCAACTTGTGTCGCATTTAAATTTTCGTCGACTCCCATAGAATTGAAAATCAGTTTAGGGAGTGTGTTGCAGGTAGTGTAATAGAAAAATTTCCTACTTAACATTTATTTGGAAAATAATAAAATAGAATTGACAATTAGTTGTTTAAGTAGTGTAGTGTATAGTGTAGTAACAAAATTCTAACCTAACTTTTATTTATTTGAAAAATAAGAAACGTTTTTCTGTTACAAGGCAATATATGGATACTATTTAAGAACATACTTCTTATTCTTATTATTGCATCAAAATTATTATTTAAAATATTTAAATGACTATTACATATTACATAAAAGAAATCTATCGGAATGCGTTAATTCTGTAGAATGCAGTTAGAATTAAGTGTGTAAATTACACAGTTGGAACAAACAAGGATACCTCCATTTGTTACTTTCGAATCGAACGTGTTGGAAGTGAAATAGGAAGAAGAAGTATTCCCATAAATACAACCCTAGGACTATTTAACCTCAAAGAAACTCTTATCTCTTTTAAATTAATTACATAAGAATTCTACTTTATCTTGAAAACTTTTCTTGATAATAATTTTATAACAAATTAATAAAGGTTGAGGAGTAGAATTTTAGGGTACTTTTATAATTATCAGAAGATGTTTTTAAGAAGGCTAACTGTGTATTGTTATATAATAAAACGCTACACAATGCATTTTTTTAAAGTAATCAATTTAGAAATGTCAGAACTTTAGTACTGCGCACATGACTACACGCATCGTTAATTAATACTGAGTATATGCAATCATTTGATGTATAACGCGACAGAATTATTCATGTCGAATGACAGGGTGGTAATCACGTTAATTCTATTAGCATTGTATTTAACAATCGCGCCAATCAAGTGGACAATGGAGGGAGCTAACAATGAAACGCGGAAGTGCGTCCACGTATCCCTTCATTTTCTAATTGTATGCATTTTATATTTGTTTCGAGATAATTGCATATTATGCGGGTTTTAAACCATGCTATTAATTCGAAACATTGAAACTACCAGTGAAAATGACGGGTTTCAAGTTTCATATTTTATATCACAGAATTTTGTTGTATTTTTGTCGCAGTGTCTGTCATATGTCGTTGAGACAAAGATTAGTTGTACATGTTAAAATGATTCAACTTAGAGAATTTTAAGTTAAAATTTGAAAGGTGTCTTTTGACATCTCTTGGTAGAAAATAATCTGAATATTGATGAAAATGGCTGCATCAGCACTCTTAATATAAAATGGTTGACACTTCAGTGAGAAAGAAACCAATTAATTTACGGTTTTATCCATGAACAAATATGTGTTTTATGCTTGCATAAAACGACGAAGGGGTTCCTGATTTGATGTACTATAATAATATAAAATTTTTGAAACATGAAACCACTTTTCTTGAATGTATACTATGCAGATGAGTCTATTACCATTTTGTAGCATAAGCGAATACAAATTGGTTATTCGGTAATGAACAATCTGCAGGATGGTTAGTTCAGAGTTTATTCGAACGAGAAATAAACCACGTTAAGTCGACAATATTGCTTACATATTTGTGGAAGCATTTTCACTGTACTTTAGACATCAAATTGATTTGTCATAAATTATAATTCTTATTTAATCAATTATAAGTAGAATTTTACCGAATAGAAATAAAGACATTTAAAATCGAACAAAAAACGAATTTCAGCGAAATAAAATCAGAATGCTCGAAATTATAAAAAAAAGATGGAATAAAAACGGAGCTATTAAAAGTTGGACAAAGGAGGATTTGAACGAATTGAAGTTCAATTATTTATTCTGTAATTGAAAGAGGTTTTACCGATCGGAATAAAAATATTTAAAGTCGAACAAAATAGAATTTCATCGAATAAAATCCGAGATATTTAAAATTGAGTTGAAAAGAATTTTATTGAATAAAATCGAAGCTATTCAATATTAAGTCAAGAGAGATTTTAACGAACTGAAAAATTATCAAAGTAAAATATTTATAATCAAACGAGTAGGAGTTGTATGCAATGTATTTATTAATCCGACTAATTTTGCACGAATGTGTTAATAAATTTGATGCGATTAAAAAAAAAAGCCAACAGCACGCGGAGTTCCCAAGCGGTCACCCATCCAAGTACTATCCGCGCCCAACTCAGCTTGACTTCGGTGATCAGACGAGAACCGGTATATCCTGACTAGTATGGCCGTTGGCTAAGAGAGAACATTTGACTTGCAAAGACTATCAGGGAGCTTAAACAACGTAATTAATATGCCTTCACTTCTTAACTTTAGCAGCGAACGAAAATTTTGATATTAGATTGCATAATATTACGCGATAAGTAAGCATTAAATTTTTACTTGTTCAGAAAGAAAAAAATAACGTTTAAGGGATTACATACTTCAGTGATCAGACAAGGAACAACGTAAGTAGAATAGCCGCAGGCTGCACAGACAAGATCTTTAATTATGGAAGACTATTTACTCTAAAGCTTTTATTTTCAATTATCTTTTTTTTTTGGCAAAATTAATACGTATGAAATGTTGCATCAGTGCATATATTTTAAAATTTTCGGAACATTTACTTAATATTATTTTTAGTAAAATTTTTCTTTGTTTGTTTGCTTTGACTTTATGTATACGGTATTTTGTATATATTTTAATATACAAGCTTCCTGGTAACTGTAAGTAAATTTCTCTTGATATTTAGTTTATTCTTATTTTATTATAATATAAAAATAAACTGTAACTATAAACAAATACTACAATACATTTTACATTAAAAAATTGTATAATACAGTTCCAACTTGGTCCACCTAATGTCTATTATTATAACATTTTTTAAATTACTGTAAATTTATATTGTAGTTACAACAAATTTTACATTTACAATTTGTAACAATATTAAACAATAAGAAAAAACACACTGTAATTTATAAATAAATATCCCAATGCCCTATAAACCCAATATTTTTATCGTTGACAATTTCCAACGAAACCGTACTAACAAAGTAAAAAATATCGAATGCATCGTAACTCATAAATGAATAGCTACCTTTTTCTACTATTTCTGTAATCCAATTTGTAAGCCATATCGTAAAATGTAAATTCTCCGAAGTTCATTAAAATATTCGGAATTAAAGGAAAATTACACATTCTTTATCGAGGTGAGCTCATTTAGTTGGTCTGTGCATCGTATGCCGAAGAGCGAACGATAAAAAGAGGGAGGGAAATAAAAAAACGCTTAATCATCGAACGTATGTATGCAAGCTATTGAATGTCGAGGGTCTAACGGTCTAACAGGTACTCCAGTACCACCACACCCAAACGAAGGGGCGTAGGACGCAAAGGGAAGCTGTATCGATTAGAGGCTCTGCTGGGTAACTAGCACCAGTTTCCATCGGCTTTCCACACTCCTCCAATCTCGAAGCTGGCGAATTTTATACCATGTGTTCCATCGACCACACACCGAAGGTCTGCTATTTGGTCGAGGCACTATGCGCCGCCGCTGTTATGCAAACATTAAAAAAACCAACCTCACCTCTTCAAAAACACTGGTTTAAATGAATACAGGCCAGGTACACTCGACCGCCACGTAGATATACCACCCTTTAGCTATGGAAAAGAGCGCGGGTGAATGTTCCACCGTTCGCTTTCAACTTTCAGAGAATTAAAGGGAAATTTAACGTAGACGTGAGGCAATATCGCTCGAGATTATGTAATGGTAATGTGGGGTGATATGACGCGAGACTGTACTGCACGAAGGTGCATACTGTATTATAATAGATGGTAAGATTGTACAACGTAAAACTGTGTAACACTTAGAGTGATATAACGGAAAGCTATGTTCCACATCCGATGGAACTTGCACATATATTATGGAACTTGCAAGTTGTATAATGCGAGAGTATACGTTAAAATTAATTTTTTTTTAGTTTATCTTGTGTGTAAGCTAGAGTGATATAATGGATGGCTATATAACACGAGGTTGCATAGTGTACAGTGATGTAACGCTGGGATGTATAACGAGTTGTAATATATCGTAAGGTTATTTATACTATAACTAGAACGATATAACGAAAGGCTATATAACGGACGGTGATATAACGCGAGGATATACAACACATGTAACATATCACAAGGATATAACGCGAGATTATAATAATGCCTAGAGTAATTTAACGGAAGGCTATATAACGACTAGGATACAATGCAAGACACTACAACGTAAGATTTATAATATCTGGTGATATAACACGTGGATTGACAACACGTCGTGATATAGCTCGAGGCAATATAGCGTATGGTGATATAACGTGTGGTGATATAACGGGTAGTGATATAACACGTAAGTATACGACGCGTGACGATATAACTCGTGGCGATGTAGCGCATGGTACTATAATGCGTGGTGATATAACGCGTAAGTAAACAACCCATGAAAATACAGCTCATGGCAATATAGCATGTAGTGATATAACGTGTGGTGATATAACGCAAAGTGATATAGTGTGTGATATTAATAATGTTATATCAATAACACATAGTGATATTACACGTAAGTATTCGATACATGGCGACACAGCTCGTGGCAATATAACGTGTGGCCATGTAGCACGTGCTTGCACAACGCGTAACTCTGCAATGCAGTACATGGTGATATAACACGTAAATAATGTATGATAATACATGATGATATAATGTATGGTAATACATGGTGATATAATGTATGGTAATATAGCACGTAGCTATACAACGCATAGTAATACAGTGCGTAACTAAATCCGCGGTGATATAACACGAGTCTATTTTACCAAAGCACTTACTTTCGAAGAAAATGAAACTTCAGAAAGCATCTAGCGGTTTTCTGAACTTCTTCAAATCCTACATTGCACCTGATTGACATTACACAAACATTGTACATGCCACAGGCAAAGTGTAAAGTGTGGATAATGCATACGTTACCTAAGCAATGTATGCTCTGCGTATGTGCATTTCCGGTAGTGCGTAAATGATGTTAATTTCGGACTATTGTGTCATACTTTCTCTAGGCAATATACATGTACATTACAATTATACAAACTACCTTAACTGCTTTAAGTAAAATATTAGTGTAATATTTTTTTAAATATTACCTAACCTCAGTCTTTTATGTATACTTTCAAATGAACACGTACAGAATGAATGAACTTTTTCATTCTTGTGAATTGTTCCACTTTCAGAAAAAATTTACTTTCATGGAAATTAATGTGTTTTCTCTTTTATGAACGAATGACTTTTTTATGAAGTGAATTTATTCTTCTTTTACTATATTTTACATGATATTCATTTTATACAGAAAAGATATATAATTGATTTACATGAAACAGTTCAATAAACATTTCTTAAGATTTTTAATGAAAAATATCAGTCATTCAAAGCGTAATTCTTTGATAAATATTTACAACGACGTACATATGAAAATTGTCGTTTATTATTTTAAATCTTGTTATTTCATTTAAAAAATGTTTATGCTTATTACTTTTATCCATAATTTCAATACAAAGGCTTAATTAGATCTAACAGAATTTACCGAGTGCTTAACTTGTTTTATAAAAATAAATTTAATTAGAGCTGCAATCAATCAGAATGGCGTCCCTTTGATCAGTCAGTTATGCGGTGAGTAACTAGCACGCCTACGCGATCCCTTCTGCTATGAATAGGGCTTGTCCAAAGATCCGACAGATTTCGAGATTCCTGTAATTAGGCAAATCGAATCCCGCTTACATGCACACTTGACTGTGTTTAACGAACGACTAGCCGCGATTATTCAATCTGTTCAAGTTCGCAGGAGATTCCATACTTTAGTAGTCGAACTTACGGAACATACACTAGCCTTCTAGTGATACATTGATTTCTCTAGCTAGCTAGCGATTGCACTCTGTACCTAACCTGAATTTATTTCAGATCGTGACGATAGCTAATGGACAAAGTTCCAGCGGGGAAGCTCTTAGATTTCAGTTAACGTGAAAATATCTTCAGAGCGACCCTCCCATTAGAAGAATTTCGGTTAAAGTGTTTGCTCGGTGATGGAAAGTTTTCGGGAATCTGAAAAATAGCATGCAACAGACTGAAAGTTATTCGCATTGGAATACTTTCGTTTACTTGAATTGCTTTTGAGATCGTTGATCTTGAAAATTAGAATAGAGTGAAACCGTATCCGCATTATTATTCTTATCAGTTATTACATTTGTACGTATTTTTGTTACACGTCTAAAATTACAGTATAGTGAAATAATACTGTAGTAAATATTATATAATGTAAAGTATTAATAATGAATTATTTTTAATTAATGTAAAGTTTAATATATAACTAAAAATAAGTACAATTTTCCCGAGTAAATGTTAGCAAGTGGTGGATTTTCTCATTTTTCCTAGGAAAGCTTACCGTGCCCGGTATTGTATACTGTTAATCCTACTGAACTGATGCGGCGGCATTGTTCAATATGGAACGGGAACAGTATAATCGCTTTGAGTGGCATTCGAACGAATAAAAGATGAATCGCAAGCACCGATTCAAGTTAAGAAACCGTGATGATAGCAATGGCATCTATGATCATTCGCAACAAATGATTTATGAAGGCAAGTGATAAAATACTTTCGCTTATAATGCAACGTGTTTTACTTAACCTCAATACGTTGAATATATTCGTGTTTGAAAAGAGATAAAATGTATCATGGTTTATAATATTTTATGGTCACTGTTTCTGTTATTGTTTATTAACAGTACATGTTTATTTTATTATAATAAAGGCCTCTGAGAGTATGGAGTTTAATAAATATTCACAGAGTGACTCTCAAGGGAGCGGTAGGAGAATGACCGCCATACTGATTTAAACTGGACGCGGCCCCACGTGGCGGTAAAATTCAAATTCATTTGTCTGGAAAGCAATTTTCATAACAAAATACTTTTATCGATTTAACATAAAGTACTAAGAAATGTTCAAATTTGAATCTTCATTTAATTTCTTTAATTTTAATTTTATTTCCACGTGGACGAATATTTTATGATAGAAGAATAAAAAAAATATTATCAATTTAATGTGAAATACTAAAATTTCTTTGTTATCACTGTTTTAATTTACTGATATTTATTTTCAATCATGAAATTAACAATGTAATAGAATAAACTGTAATTGAACCGATAAAAATGTTTATTCTGATTTTCATTATAAAAATTCATACAAATAGATTTCAATTTTACCACCATTTTAGTCCACATCTGGTTTAGATCAGTATGACGGATATTTTCCTATCATTTTCGCTTACTCCTCACTTCGAGATCGCTAATGGATCCTTGGATTTAAACGTTAAACCACGTTTGCATGTGAGCATACTATTTGTTTTTTAGAAAAGAGTTAATGGTAACTTGGCGAGCGTATTTGCTTGAAAAACCAAGTTCATATTACCTTCCTCTTCATCCGCTGAATAAATATAACATACTAATATGTGATAAGTGTAAAATGTTTAAAAAATTAGCTTATGTCGATGGACCATTTTATTATTAAAGAGGGGTATTTTACTAAAAATTTTAATACGAATAAATTTCTCTCTTAGACGTTCAAAATCATAATTTTCATTATACAGGACGTTTCAAAAATAAGTCAAGTATTGCAATATCATATAATACAAAATAAAAATAAAAATTAGATTATGTCAGTGCCATATTTTATTATTAAGACCAAATTCCTCTATCAGAAGTTCAAAATCCTAATTTTCATTCTACAGGTTGTTTCAAAAAGAAGTCAAATTGAAAAATATCCTATAACAAGAAATGAGATTCAATATTAAACTAGTTCAGTGACGTATTTTATTATAAAGAATAAGTTTTCTGTTTGAAAATCTTGAAATTAGAATTCTTATTATATAGGACGTTTCAGAAACTGATGTTCAAACATTCTTCTGGTAGAATCAGAAACATCTGGCATAACGACAAATCTGATTTCAAACTTTTGATAGAGGAACTAACCAAATTCGATTTCTACTATTGGTTGGAGTCAGAAGTACGAGGGTATAACACATACAAACGGTATTCAACGAGTCAGGACGTGATTCGAATGCGAACATTGATCGACGTTCGGTTCGTTTGAAGAGCGTTGAATAATATCCCAATTTGTGAGCGGTGCTGTGATTGAACGTGCGATGTAAATCAAATTTTAATGACGTTGCTATATGGGACACAAGTTCATCTGCATATCACTGTACCACGATCTCAATTTATATTCACACGCATTTAATTATTAAATAGCCTCTTTAATCTTGCACTGCAGGACTGTTGTCAAGCTATGAAAAAGATACCTTTCTGAACAAGTCCGAGTACTTAGTTACGAAATAAAAATAAATTTCATTTATTTTAACTATTTGGTTATAACAAAAGTTATACAATGTTGTAGATTTGCGATGAATAGACTTTTAAAAATTTGGAACTTTTTTTTAATTTGAAAATCTGGAAATTTGGGAATTTAAGGATTTTGAAGTTTGGAAACTGAAATTGAGGAATTAAAATATTTAAGAAATTGAAAAATTTGAAATTTAAAATTGAAAAATGAGAATTTTCAAATTTGGAAAATGGTACATTTGAGAAGTTAGAAATTTGAAGAGTTGAAAACTAAGAAATGTGAAAATTTGGAAATTTGGAACATTACAAATGTTTAAATCTTGGAGTTTGGGAATTGGAATATTTAGAAATGGAGAAAATTTCAGTTTGATAATTTTGAAATTTGACAATTTGGGAATTGAAGAATTTGGAAATTTGGAAATTTGGAAATTGGGGAATTTGAGAATTTGAAATAAAATTTTATCGAATGAAACCTAAAATATTTAAAACCAAGTTAAGGGGAATTATAAAGAATTATAATAAAATTATTGAAACTGAAATTTAAAAAAAATGGTACCAAATGGGTGCAACGAAAATGAGAATATGTTAGTTCGAAATTACAGGGGTACATGGAGAGTCTGATTAGCTGACTAATACTCTGAACTCCCTGATGAAGCTAACTACAACGTCAGCAAAATATCGGGGTATTATCTTACCGAACATGGCTTACATCTGGGTATTCGAACAAAGTATGAGAAACTGGACCGTGGAAAACTTAAGAACTTTTCCAATCCTTCGAACAGATTTAATCCCGGCCATAGTGGACGATGTCCAGAGCAATGTTAACCTAACCTAACCTATCAAAAGAAACGTCGTGAAATGACTCGACTTCTGCAATTGGACTCAAAACATTGAAGCTGATTACAAAAATTCAACGGGACAGAAATGATGAAATCAATGGTTATGTTCACAATTTTTAAATCGAAGTCAGCAACTTTTTTGCACACGTATAAAACTTCTTATTGAAATTTATTGTGTTATTGAAACACACTATTGGGAAGATAAATTCAAATTAATGTTTGGAGTGATACTTAAATTTATTTATTTGCTAGTTTTTCTTTGCAATTAAATTATACTTAAGTCACAATTATACTTAATTTATAAACCTACTCTGAACCTAACCTAACCATCACCACTACCCCCTCTTTTTAAGTAAACTTTTTCATCCCTGACACTTCATAATAAATTCTGTAATAATCCAATGTAGGTCAATCAATCGACATGTTGTCGATATCCTCACGCATTTTGATGACTCTTAATTAAATTTTAATGATATATGTAACAGGAAGAATAATAGAAATTGATCGTCGGACCGTAACTACTATTGAGAACTGAAATACTGTTTAGATCACTGTTGACGTGTGATGCCTTTATGGCCGAACTTCTTTCTGGCAAGATATCTCTTCATTACTTTCTGATACGAAAGTTCTGAGCTGAGAAATGCCAAGTTTTTTCGGCAATGTTTTTGACCGTCGAACGGTCGGGTAGAAGAGTCATAAAATAACAAACAGTACCCTTTTTCCGACCCCAGCAGCTGCTTCGTGTATAGCTTGCACCATATCATAGTTGAATGAAACAGTTTCTAGCAGTAAGATTTAGTACACTTATTATATTGCGAATAAAATTTTAAATCATAAACCACGACGTATGTGTCGGTATGGGTTTGTGCTGCTTTAGGTTAGGTTAAATGAATAGGTTAGGTTAGGAATAAATGAAAATTAATTAATAACTGTTTTTTAAACAACTTTGTATTTGACAAAATATCTGTTAAAAAATGTTACAACCCACTTGAACGAATTTATAAATTTTTTTAAACAACTTGTCAAATTTCATATTAATAGTGGTTAAATATTATTAGTTAGAGTGGATAGTATGTTGCTATATTGCCGATACGCTCGAACGGTGTTCGTATTTTGTTTGTTTTTAAGCTCGTTAGGATCTGACAGGCCACTTTTATTTTTCCCATTACATGGACGTCAAAACAAGTCAATTAAAAAAAATATGAAAACACTGGAGGACGGTTATAGCTCGATGGTTCACCCCAATTTGTAGATCGTTGAATTAAACATTTGATATGTATCAGAATTTTAATTACTGCATAACATGCTCACAATAATTTATGACATTAGCTGATATATCTCTTATAGGGGATTGAGAGATATAGGGGTTCAGGGAGTCGATAATTTAATAACGGTAACCAATTAATTGGTCTACTGCAGGTACACGCGTACAAGTGTACGACAAGCGAGCGTACTGAATAGGTTAGCAGGGACGGCGAAACAGAGGGTGACTATCTGTGGTTTCAGTGTCGGAAGGGAAACGTAATAAATTGAATATTGCTAGGCTTATGTGTATGAAATATTTTTTAAGGGTTGATTTTTACGAGATTGGATGATTTATACTTGGAGCCAAGTGGAAAATTTTGGTTTTTGGAAATTTGTGTTAAGGGAATCAAAAATTTAACAATTGGAAAATTTGGGAATTTGAGAATTTGGAAATTTGGGAATTTGGAAATTTGGGAATTTGGGAATTTGGGAATTTGGGAATTTGGAAATTTAGAAGTTTAAAAATTTGAAAATTTGGGAATTTGGGAATTTGGAAATTTAGGAATTTGGGAATTTGGAAATTTGGAAATTTGGAAATTTGGGAATTTGGAAATTTAGGAATTTGGAAATTTGGGAATTTGGGAATTTGGGAATTTGGGAATTTAGGAATTTGGAAATTTGGAAATTTGAAAATTTGGGAATTCGAGTACTAGAAAATTTAAAAATTTGAAATTTGAATGCTTACTTTCAGAATTTGAGAATAAGCTTATCCTAGTTTCTCCTCAAATTCTAGGTTACCATTAAACCCTCTAAACTTTTTTCCTTATATTCTTCCAAGGCTCTCTCTAAATCCCCCATACAGTGAACCCTACGAACAAAAGCAAATTAATGGTTTCCATCACATATGTTCGTTGCAAAGAACAGAAGTAACATTACCATATCCACAGTTTAATGGTCACTCAACGAAAAGATAATAATACCTATTCTTCCTATAACCGTCAATTTATGGAAACGGTAAAACTGCTTGATCGATCAAAGAGGTGTAAACGCTTTGAAGTCGGCATATTTTATGCAATCAATAGCTGTAACTGTAATTTTATGCTTCCTTTATTTCGAACAAAAATTTATTGTGGAAGAATAATTCTTTAAACGTTTTACGTACAATGTATGCTGCAATATTATCAATTTCCAATTTAAAGTTAAAACATAGTAAATGAAAAAGAAATTTATACCTACACTATTAAATAATAATATATTTAATAATTACATCGATTCATTTATAATAATTTAATTCTCTTCAAGATTCACATGTACAATACGATTATAGTACGTAAAAGGTTAGATATACTAACCTCAAAATCGAATAGATAGATTTTTTCTTGTATGGAACTCTTAAAGTATTAAGTACAGAAGATAGAAAACAATATTTCGATTAAAAGAGTAATGATAAAATGAAAGCTACAAATCTGTTATAAAAATGTTAACATCTCGAACTGTTCTGGGGTAAGTTCCGAGGGGTCTTAATCCTCTCACCGGAAGGCATTCTCGTCTTCCCACTCCGTGGTCAAATCCTTCAGGAACAATATTTCTATTCATTTAGACAACCCAACGACTTGCCTTTCCCAATTTTTCACATTCCAACAAACAAGTAGGCCTGCGATATCCGATCGCCATGTGACTTCAAGTCTGTGTCCTCAATTGCCTGCTTACGACCGTCCTCTAGTTTAGACCCCACACAGTCCCTATCATAAATCGTGCGAAAGCAAAAAGGCGGGCTAATTGCCTTCGACGACCCTCACAAATACGTTGCCGTTAATATGTATTAAAACTTTGAAAGAGATGTTCCTTCACACAAATCAAAATTCCCAAGCTTTTCTAAAGTTTTGTTAACGCAAGTTTTTAATTTAGTATTCAACTTTTTAGAAAACAATTAGTACAAAACGTTTTCTGTCTTATGTTAGAGATTTCCCGCCAGAACCTGCGCGGTGGCATCGGCGCAGTGGACGAAAGAGCGAACGAGAGGCTGCGAGCGGCAGAAGTAGAGTAGACCTCGAACGAGAGTTATTGTGATTTTTGTTGATCAAAGTTTTTATACATTCTTTAACTGCCATTCGGCCTTTTCCTTCCTTCCTTGGAACACATGTATTTAAAGAATTATGTACATGTAGGTGAGAAAGCAAATTTAATTTTGAAGTTGGGACCTCTAACCTACAAAATTTTATTCAAATCAATGGAGTTCCTTTTTCTCATAACATATTTTTAGTAATAGGTAAGCTTTCAGTCCCATTATATGTTTTTGTTAATATGTTTCTATAAAGAAAGACCTTTTCATAATTAATTTCCAACGTAAAATAAAAAGTATTTATTAAAATTCCAAATTACTAAATTTTGTTTATAAACTTCTGAAATTCAAAATGTCTAACTTAACCTATTATTTAAACGCTAAATTCTTTAATTTTATTACAAATCGTATAGAGTTTAAAAATGGTATGTAATTTAAATGAAAAATATTAAATCACCGAATAACTTTAAAACTGTAAGGCAAATTTATTAAATAGGTTACATCCTTGAACAGAATTTTGTTTTAGCGGATATTGAATCCGGATGTCTCATACGTAGGCGAATTATTTTTGTCGAAGTAGAACGGAAATCCTGAATTCGTCGTGGGTGCAGATATTGCTCTTGACGACCCTGCAGGTTTCTGGGGATTCTACGAGCAACACGACGATCAAGATTTGCATCTCAAACAAGCTTGGAACGATTGTTAGGGTTACTATAGAACATCGCGTAACGAGGAACTCCAATCGATTGGAAACGATAAGCCAATCTGCGACGCTCTACCCCTAACAAGCAGTCCACTTTAACTATGGCCTGTTTTACCCGCCACTCCACGTGGTCCACGGGATATTCAATTAACAAGAATTAACAAAAAACAGGTTATGTGATTCAGGAATAAAATGAATATAAAGCGTTCAAAAATACATTCAATATTTATATGACACAGAGGACACTTTAAAATTGTAAACTTCTAATTATCAGAATTTAAGTTCTACAGTTCTAAAATTTCAAAACTTAAGTTTCAAAGGTTCTTCAAACTAAAATAACAATATCTGAAAGTTTTAACGCTGAGAATTTTTAAAGCTTAAATAATAATTTTTAAAGCTTAAAATTCAAAACTTTAATTTTGAACTTAAAACGTTCTCAAACTTTTAAGCTTCCAAATATCAGTCTTTTTATTCAAAAAGGCCTTAAATATCAAGGTTTTAATATTCCATGAATACAGAAACCTAAAACCCAAAAATGAAAAAATTTGAAGTTTAATAGTTCTGAACATAAAATTGCTAGAATGTGTCTCAAAGTCTCAGAATCTCAAGATTACAAAGACTCAAAATTTCAACATTCCAAAATTGCATAACTTCAAACTTTCAACATTCCAAAATTCAAAAATCCCAAAGTCCCCAAATTTCAAAATTTCACTAAATCCGAGGTCTCAAAGTTCCAAAATTCCACTATATAAAAATCCCCAATTTAAAAAATCCTAAAATCTCAAATTCTCAATCCTAATTCCGAGTGTCCCAAATTTCAAAAATTCTAAACTTGTAATTCTGCAAGTCCTAAGTTCAAAATTACCCAAATCCCAATATTTCAAAATCCCTAAACGAAAAAACACCCAAAATCCTAAACCATAAATTCTGAATAAACCCCCACCACACAAATACCTATAAAAATATCTGTTACATCTTTGACACTGTTCCCAAAAACCAATTCTGTCTAAAAATCACACCTCGCACTCCAGCGCAACCTAACCTCTTAAATCACATAAGCACATAATTCAAAGTCGATTTTTCCGAAAACGAAGTCACGTAAGCATAAATTCTATTCTGCGGATTCATCTCCGTTTATCATTCAGAATGTCCGTTATTTATGATAGCGTGATCAGTTAAACGATAAGCTTTCGCGGCGTAGCTCGCTGCGAAAATTCGACAACTAGTTGGCGAATCGAAGGGAAAGAAACTGTCGCTGTTTGATAAATTCGAAATGCGAGAATAGGTAGCCAAAAGAAACAATAGATTTCCACTTGACGGCAGCTTGGCGAAGGATCTTGAAAACAAAACAACATCGGACTTCGGGTTACACGAAGGAGTAGCTGCAACGGGTCATATTGCACAATAAAAAGCCAACAAAAGAGCGAGCCCGTTGAATGCATGGGCACGTGAATACACGTCATATTGCATTGTACGTCAAATTGTCACGAAAGAAGTTTCCATGCCGTTGGTTCGCAGGTGAAGGAGAAACTTATAGAGCGAACAGCAGTTGTTTCACGGGAAGAATACGGCTACCAGGAATCCCTTTGTGATAATGTACTGGGTGAACCGGGTAAAGTGCAATAAACCGTTTTTCTGACAATTAACGACGATGACGGAAAAATTCTTCTTTTGTACATTGCGGTTCAGACGGATTTTTTGTGCTATAATGTTAATTTTACTTCGCTCTACTTCTTTCACCCTTTACGAAGGGCATGTGTACTGGGTGACCCAATAAAATACACACACGTTTTCAATATTAATGCAACATAAAAGTTATAGTATCAAATAACATTGATGTTAATGGTAGCTAAATGGATCATCTGCAACGTTGTTTGCAAAGATATATGCATGTTTCATGATAGAATAGTGTATATTTATAATAGAATAGAATATATTTATAAGAACGTATATATACGCTCACCAAAAACAAATAGCTTTTTTTTTTAATAAGTACGCATACCTACGTTGTCCAAATATGAAATTATTTACAAAAGACGTATGTATACGATCATTGATATTTATGAAAAAAGTCGTAATATATCATTACATGTAATAAAAAGATGAAGAATCCTTTTTAGTAGGTATAAACTTTTTAAGAAAACCTACTTGTTCCAATATTTCAAGAATAATAAGAAATATGATGCACTGCACAGAGGAAAACATGAATATCCCGCATATATTTAAGGAAACTTTCAAGACACAATAGACATCCTTTTATAGACACCTCACCGCATCAATGAACAGAACGAAATCGACTTTCAGGAGCAGAAGAAGCACAAAACGGAAATAAAGCGTCCGGCTTCCGTCAGGACATATTATAACCATATAGAATACGGAGTGAGCCATATCATGTATTACAGCTTTTTATTCTGTAGAAATTAATGGACATAACAATGCAATTATTTTTATATCACGAAAGGATCTGTTGTGCGATAGATCATTTTCATCTTGCTATAATGAGGGTTCTTATAGTTGTAGGTCGAAAAAAGATATGAATTCCTTTGCAAAAGATATTTATATTTATAGTTGTGACGCACGCTGGAAGTACAAAGCCTGTGTATATTTATTGCGGATAGGAATTTGGGAATTTCGAAAATTGAGAAAATTGGATGTATCAGGGTCTCGAGCATTTTTAAAATTTAGAAATTTGTAATTTTTTAAATTCGAAGATTTGGAAATGTACAAATTTAAAATATAGAAATTTGGTTATTTGGAAAATTAAAAATTCGGGGATTTTATAATTTGATAATTTGAAAATTTGAAAATTGAAGAATCGAAGTGATTCAATAATCTGAGAATTTTAAGATTGTAAATTTGTGAATTCAGGGTGTTGAAAATTAGAAAATTTGCAAATTTTGAGGTTAAGAAATTAAAAAATTTGTAAATCATGGAGTTTTAAAATCTTTGAATCGAAAAATTGTTAAAAATATATGTTTCAACAATTTTTTAAATAATCTCACCAACAAAGTCTCGAAAACCATAACCTTGACCAGTTTTTGTTTACCACAATATTAGTCCGAACCCCTCTGACATTTTCGAATTATTAAAAATAACGAAGATATAGCCTTGAAACAAAGTAAGTGAAACACTCTGTACATTTCCGAGCCAGGTTCAGAAATCTCTTTAGATATCGATCGATCCTTATATCCGAAGCACAAGTGTCAAACCCACCTGAACTAAGATTTTTGAAAAGGACGATTGACGCTAAGGATCCTTCCATAGTGACGTACATTCACGTATGTGAATATTTGGATAGACCTCTTGGATCTCTAGAGGAAAGATTCTACCCACATTTACCTGAATCACTCATGTTCCTTACGTACGGGGACAGAAGGGATATCCTCTTGACACCACGTGCTGAATCCACGAAACCGAGATACGAGTGCATCAGACAAGTGATGGAAATATCCTTCTTCTACGTCTTTCAACAGACGCCATCTATGGAAACTGCCGCACACTTTGCTTTATTAACAGGGCTCGCAGGAAAATTTCTTCAGGGAGAGAAAAATCTGACGTCACACGGAGGTACGTAACCTAACATTTAGTTTGCACACTATGAGGTTTATACTACGTTACCGTTTGAAAGAGGTCCATTTTTGAAAAAGTGGATAAAACTTAATACGGTATTTTTATCTGTAAGCAATCTAAAGTGAAAATAATTGAAATTTAATATTTCGTCGATGGATGGCTGATTAAAATGGTTTTATATTACTTCAATTGCTTTTCATACTAAAATTATTATTTCATAAATCTTTCTCGTTTCGCTTAAAGAAAAAATGAAAAAGCGAACGTTAAACGATTTTTTTTTTCCAATAAAGCATTTTATCTGTCTGGTTGCTTGCCTAATTTAGCGTGACACGCGCGGACAACATTCTTCCAAAACTAATATCATCCACGGTAATGCTGAACAGAGTTTCTCAAATATTCCTTTCATCGTTGGAACCTTTAACGCTACAAATTCCATAAATGCATTTTTATATTGCATAATTTATATCATGTAATTTTGAGCATCGGTATTTTACGAAATATTTTATAATTATTTCCGAATTGCTTTTTACTTATGCGAGATAATACTCTTATTATATATTAATATAATATTATTGTACACATTAAAAATAATTATATATTATTTTTCAGATATCTTTATAAAAAATTATGTAATATGTTAATTTCCGTATTTCAAGTAGAGGATATAATATCCGCCATTTTTATGCATTTATTAGTTTTACAATGTTGAACGATATTAAAATTGTTTGTATAAAAAAATTAATTTCATAATTATTAATAAAGTACAGAAGGTAGAGCATATTTGTATTTGAAATATTTGAGAGACACAAGTTTCGTTAAAATATATGTTACTAGTCCACTTTTTTGTACGGAAGTTTGGAAATTTTGAAACAACGGTAGTTTGAGAATCCCTGTAGTTGAAGCAAAACAAGCCAGGTGTGACGAAAACTCGTTATTAAACGGCCGTGCTCGACGAGAACGGTCTAGACAAAGAAAAACGAACAAAACAAAAAGGTAATTGAAGTTTAGCTGTGAACTTATTGTTAGTAAAAACGCAATGGTGTGACTCTTTTTCCAGCAATCATTCTCATCGAAAAATAAACCATTTACATGCATGAATAATCATGAATCGTATCTTATTATTTTTGTTGTAAAACAATTGTCGATAAATAAATTGTATTGCACTTTGAAGATTCGCTTATACAAAAGCTAAGGTAATGATTACTAATCATGTTGACTAATTAAGAGAAAACCTCCGCGTGAACAATGGTAACCGCTCTGTCATTAAATAGCGACAGTCTGTTCTCTCTTGATGGAGACCTTAGGCAATGAATTATGTATAGTGGTAATATTTTAAGATCTTCAACATTTGGGAATGTTACTAAAATATTACTAATATTGCGTTAATAATATATACTTGTCATGAGATTGAGAATCTGAGGACTGACAAATTTGGGGTTTTAAAAATTGGGCATTTACAATTTAGAAATTTGTGGATTTGACAATTTTATGTTTTGAAAATGTACAAATTAGGGAATTTGGGAATTTGGGAATTTGGGAATTTGGGAATTTGGGAACTTGGGAATTTGGGAATTTGGGAATTTAGGAATTTGGAAATTTAGGAATCTAAAAATTTAGGAATTTAAGAATTTGGGAATTATGGAATTTGAGAATTTAGGAATTTGGAAATTTAGGAATCTAAAAATTGAGGAATTTAAGAATTTGGGAATTATGGAATTAGGGAATTTGGAAATTTGGAAATTTGGGAATTTGGGAATTTGGAAATTTAGGAATCTAAAAATTTAGGAATTTAAGAATTTGGGAATTTTGGAATTTGGGAATTTGGAAATTTAGAAATTTAGAAATTTGAGAATATAATAACTTAGAAAGTTGGGGATTTGATAACTAGGAGTTTGAAAATTTGTCCTGAATATTTCTTAAACACAATATTACCAATTAACAGTACTGAGATATATATGTATATTAATTCCTAAAAATAGAAATTCCTAAAAACTTATAATACACTATTTTAATAAAATAAAATCACTAAGTCAATCACAAATATCGTTTCTGTTTCTAACAAATATAAAATAAACAATAAAATAGTTATTACTATTCCAAGTGAAAAAATGTAATAACATAAAACTGATTAAAATATTTGCAATAACAGTTACATTCGATCTGACTCTTCTATATATTTGAAGCTGAGACGGTTTTGTTGAAATTGGGAGGGATTCCAGAAAAATTACAGGCCACCAGGGAGTAAAAATCTTTTCTAAGAAAAGTCTCACGCGGAGCATAGCTCTCCCATCCTCATTTACCGTTTTCCTCTGATTTTCAAGGATAAAAAGAATATCAACGACGACTAGTTACATTTACTCGAAGAAAATTCTGTGAGCCCTGGTATCAAAATGTCTGTTCAAGTTTATTTAACCATGCTATATGGTCACGTTAGACCTTCTTTATTTAGAGGGAAATGTACGAGAGAGAATGCTACACTATTCGCATTACTCGTCTACGTTCTTTATATACGAGGAGTGCAAGTTTGAGGTTAGTTCTACCTCTTGCAAGACCAAAAACAAATGTGGAATGTTCTTTCCACTGTGTTTACGTATTCTTATTATTAGTAGAGGGGATTCCATTACATTGAGAACAGCTATAAAATGGTTAGCATGTTGCAGGAATGTCTCTCATGATATGTCTCTGAATTCAGTTTTAGTAAACATCAATTACAAATCTAAATTATTAGGGAATTTTCATCGAAAAATACTTGATATCGAATATATAATGTTTAAAATAACTACAGGATTATTTATTCCAATAATATTGTTCTCAGTATCTTGACCATCTTTTGTTATATCATATTAAATAACCTACCATTTTTTTCTGCAAGATTATATCATATAATTTAAAAATCCTTTTTTCATATTATTAGGTCGTCATGTTAACATTTTATATTAACAACTTCAGAAAGAAAACAAAAACAAATCTTTTTCTTCATATTAATAATAGCATTTAACATTAAATTATATTAATATTTTTATATGAATGTTTTTGATTTAATATTACACTTCAGAACCGTTTTCCATAACTACCTTCGACATAAAATAAAACTTAAAAATCGGTATTGATTTAACCTCAAAATGCACAGACCTTCAGTTATTGACATTTGGCTGCCTCATGGGATTCGTTTCGCAGAAGAGATAATGATTTGTCGAAACTTGTCAGGAAAATATGATAGATCAGACATGCACGATTTTTACAGATATCATTGACGTTTTTCAGAAATACAGTAGGTTTTCGTTATATCGCCGCAAACAAAACTATATAAAAAAAATTTGTTAAAGTTGACAATACAATGAAGATATTGCAAAATTTCCTTTCTTTATCCCTGAAGATTGTTCTTGCTTTCAATGCTGGAGAATGTCACTCACATCTCAAAGGTTGCAATATAAAGAGAGTTCTATCTTTTATTGAGAAGATACAAGTCCTCGTGTGCAATATAACGAGAGTCTTGTGTATTATTGAGGAGATACAAGTCCTCGTGTGCAATATAACGAGAGTCCTCTGTATTATTGAGAAGATAAAAGTCCTCGTGTGCAATATAAGGAGAGTTTTGTATTATCGAGAAGATAAAAGTCCTCGTGTGCAATATAACGAGAGTCCTCTGTATTATTGAGAAGATAAAAGTCTTCGTGTGCAATATAACGAGTCTTCTGTATTATCGAGAAGATACAAGTCCTTATAATCCATGTTCAGTATATAAAAGTGACAAAGTCGACACAACTATGTTATTCATCTTGTAGAAAACGTGTACCTGCCCAAGACTAGTGGCTGTTTACTAAGAAACGGGTATATTTTATAGACAAACGCTGACTCCAAGGGAAGCAGGAATAATATATTTAGAAAAGATATATTCTAAAGGGAAACCTGAAGAAGTATTAATAGATAAAAGAAAACACCGTTACCAAGGAGAGAAGCATCTCTTTCTATAGTCAATAGTTTACAAGAAACTGCTGGCCCGACAACTGTTTCACCGAAAATAAAGAAAGAGTGAATCACACGATGCCAAATATGCGTTGGAAGGTATCCAAAAGCAAATGCAACATGCGAACTTCGTAAAAAAAAAGGTGTATGCGGTGAATGTTAAAATTTGTTTGTTCTACACGCACGTGTACATAAGTTAGAAACATAACGAGCTACGTACAGGCATTAATTTCACGAAATATCACTCAAGGACCCTTGTGCATGATTGTTTCTGACTTCGCGGCCTTCGGAATGCAGAATTTCGTTTAAACTTAGCATAATTATGGAGGACAACGCAAGTAATAATTTTGCTAACCCATGCCGTGCAACTCTCCTAAATAGAGGATAAATTTATGTTTGAAGTTCTTGCAGTTTCTATTTAACTGTTTGAGAAGCGGGTTAGGGAACGAATATATTTTGGCTCGGTGGAAAAATGCTATGTTTATGAAACCGAGGATTGCGAGTTCGAAACTAGGACTTTAATATTTTTTTTTTCTCTTTTAAGCTTTAGTCTGTTTGGACTGAAACTAGTTAAAAATCAAATATTTTTAAACATATAAATAGACAAAATTTAATTTGTAACATTCTAAATTTTCAAATCGTTAATATTCTAAAGTTAAAAATTTCCTGTCATAAATTTTGAAATTTCAAAATTATCAAATTTTCGAGATTCAAAATTTCAAAATTCCCAAATTGTTAAATTCTCACATTCCCAAATTCTCGTCTTCATATTTCCAAATTTTCAAATTTGATATTTTGAATTTTTGAAATTTCAAAATTCTCCAGATATTAGTGTAAAATTTACCTAAGTCCAAAATTTCCAAATTACCAATTGTCAGAATTGCAAATTCTAAAAGTGTGGTTTCTAAATTTCCAAATTCTTAGATTCCCCAAATTCGAAATTTCTGAATACTGAAATCCCACATTCCAAATCCCTGAATTCCCACTTCTCAAATTTCCAAATTTTCAATCTAAGCAATTCAAAATACCAAAATTGTCAGTTTCCTAAATTCCCCAATTCCCAAATACCCTAATTAAAAACCTTCAAATCCCTACATTTCCAAACTTCAATAAATTACTCGTTCATGCGTAATATGTCGCGTCGACACTATCGATTATTCTATAATGATCCATCGCACCGTAAAAAATATTAATTACCCCATTACCGAACGTTTTGACCGAACATGTTTCTCTATCGCAGCGACATCGATGGGCGCCGTTTCTTAATGATTTAATTTACGATTTTGCGTTATCGTTGCTGAGCTGCACTTGTTAAGACCATAGAATAATTTATGAGATACAAGATCCTTGAAAATGATTTACTGGCGCAACAAAGCCTGTACGGTCGCACCAAGTCACGTGCGGTCCAATTGAACGATATAGCGTGATCGTAAAATCGGCTAAGCGTGAAAATACATGAAATTCGAGAGCCGAAATACGGGTCTGAAAGATATCCATGCAGATTAGAGATTTAGATCTTGTTCGAGGTCATGTAAATGCATGTATCATATTATATCATTGATTTTTTATATCATACACTGGATTTTTGTAAAAATTATAATAATGACCCATGGCACTTTTATGTAGATTTCTATGAAAGGTTAAAGTAAGAATGCTTTAATTTAATTTCATATTGTTGGCGTTTATAAATTTACATACTTCAAAATCACTTCTGTAAGATCTGTAGAATTTTTAAATTAGGGACAATTTGTCCTTGTGTGTTACTTTTATAGATTTTTTTAAGTTTTATAGAATTTTTCATATACTTTACATGGTTTTATAAATGCATCATTTTTAAACAATTATTGAGGAACCTAACCTAAAAGTTTGGAATACATTACATCAGCTGTTTGAAAGAAAATATTGTTTAATGTAACTCATTTGTTGCTTCCGTTCTTACTTTGGAGATCAATATTACTGAATTTGTACATTTTTATTCATTTTATAGACAGACATAAACATAGATATAAACGTAACATAAATTGGTAAATATTCACAAAAAGGAGACCACACCTTTCAATGAATTATCCTTCCAAAATCACCTTAGACAGTTACTGTTCTGAAGGCTTTAACAGGTTAGGTTAATTAAGGTTAGGGTTAAAATATTAAGTAGTAAATATTATTATTAAGAAGTTAATATTTGGACCAGTAACAATTGTTATAAATATTTCCAGTACCGAATAATAATGTTCATTAAATCCATTTACTGTTAAATAGTTAGCAAGTGTGTTTTAACGCGGAGATGTAAATGCTTATGGGCAAAGTGCCACGGAAAACCATTGAAACTTTCATTATTGTTAAAAACAGGGGTGTAATAACTCATGTCTAAATACATGATCATAAATTCGTTTGATCAACTAATTTTTTTGAATGTTTCATCAAGGAATGGATGATAAGTAAAATCCTCCAGTAGCATTGTGGATTCTGTTCGGTGCCAGCAATGTCGTCACTTCACAAAAAGTCTTAAAACTTTGCCAATTTTGGGAAATCGTGTACAGTATTGTTATGTTACAACTTCGGACATTACACTGTCAGAAAATACAAAATCAATAAGTCGACTTTGTTAACCGACAATATTCGACGCGTAAGAAATTGTTAAATGGTACAAAATGTTAGAAACAATTTTTACGTTATCAGGAAATTCATTTATTTTCTAGTAGGAACACTATCTATTTTGAATCTTTATTTATTACAAATTTGCTTTACTTATTATTTTTTTAATAGTTGCTACATGTACGTTAATTTTTATACATTTTAAAGAAAAACAATTATGAATGCGAGTTGTATATTTCATTAAATATGCATTGTGTATAAATTTACAAATTTTTAAACAAACAAATTGTATATTTTTATTAAATTGTTATACATCTTGTTGATTACTAGTCAGTATTAGTAATTATTACAATTAGATTTTTTAAGGCTACAATAAAAACACGAAGACAGTTTGTTATACTATTACTTTGTTTTCGTCCTTTACATCTAGGACCTTCCGACGCATCTGGTTTGTGTCTTTACGGTTAGATTTTAGAAATATAAGATAAACACCTTACAGAAATAGCATTTCTAACAAGCCCATCATAGAACCAGCACAAATTCTGACTAAGAACTTCCCTTCAAGTATTTACTATCTATCAACAGTTCCAAAAAGTATAAAAAAACATTAAAAAATCAAATGTTTAACAATAATTCAGAAAAGTTAGTATGCATTATTTAACAATATGTAACACGTTTGAACAGTTATTGAGATTCTCAATGAATATATTTTTAACAATTATAAAAAGAAGACAGGGTGGGTTTATCAATTTTTTGAACTTATCCCTATTTTTGGTTAAACAAATATTCGTTGAAAGTGACCTGTTAGCAACGTAATCGGCCCCTTACGGCAGGCAAAAAAGATGCAGCCCAAACCAATGCACATACATCGTGATTTATGATTTAACATTTTATTCACAATATGTATATTAAAACTTACTGCACCGAAACTTTCATTCAACTGAAATATTTGATGCAAGCTGTACGTGAAGCAGCTGGACTGGAGGAACGGTACTATTTATTATTTTATTACCCTCCGACCCGACCGCTCGAACGGTCAAAAACATTGCCGAAAGAGCTTGACATTTCTCAGCTCGAAGCTTTCAGATAATAAAGAAATCTTGCCAAAAAGAAATTTAGCCAATATGTATACAAGAACCACGTATCAACAGTGACAATATTTTATTTTCTTATCGATCGTTTTATTATTTTTCCCGTTACTTATACGCTATAACAAATCAATTAAAAAAAAATCGCTAAAATTCATGAGGGTGTCATATATCGATAGACTGACCCTATTGTTATACTCTCCCCTTGTTTTTTACAACGTGTTTTTAGAACCCTAATTTCAGGATCTATTAATTCAACTATTCCGTAACGGAAGAAAACCTACTCGAACAGGATGTATCAATGATCATTAACCTTGCATGTCCCATTCAGGATACAGACCTTTCCTATCTGTTTCGAGAGGGATTCTAACGCGTGGGACTTCCGGCGTGGACAGGACACCCAGCAGGTATAGTATTTCCTGTCCTGGATTTCTTTCGTTACTAAATACTAAATTTCTAACCACATCTCTGACACCAGTCAATAAGAGGCGTATTGTACTGAACTTTGAAAATATCATGTAGAAATTTGCGAATTTTGAAATTTGATAATTTGGAAATATATGCTTTAAAAAATATGCTTAATACGTGCTATTCTAACGCCAACGGTTTACCATAAATCTCCCACGCAGAGTCACACCTATAAAAGTTTCACAATAATATCCGCATCTAAATGCAACTTCTAACAGTTGTCGGGTTTCTTATAAATTAATTTTCTCTAGAATTTTTACTGCGTAATGCAACTTTTGCGCGAAATATTTTTTGATCGCAATAGTTTGAAAGCTGCGAGACACTCTGTATATGATTTAAGCGTTGATCGCGATGAAAACGCAAAGCGTGCTCTTACGTTGGTCCTTGGCATTAGTGGCTGCGGACAACTCATGCTACGCATCGAGTATGAGTCAATTACTAAAGCAGTGTAAGATGAGACGGGATAAATATTGAACGTATTTTATACGTGCAAGTCTATTCATCACGGATTCGATTACTTTGTGTTCTGTGCAAATCTCGTTCTGCATCGCGATATCCACTCACGAACCATGACTTTCGTCATTGGATCACGCTGGATAACAAAGTTCAACTCTCAACGGGACCTAACCTCCTTTCAAAACGCATCAGTAAATTCGTTGATGCATTCTAACGATCAAGTGCATGGATTTCGATCGTGCCGAAGAATCAAAATGCGTATCGTTACTTAGAAAGAATTATTTGGCATTTATCACTATTTGCATAACCATAATGTAGTATATTTTTATGTGAAGAAGTGTCACAAAGGTACATAATTTGTATCTCGTACCTTGATTATACAAAAATCGATAGTGAATCGTATACATACACAAAGTAATACGATATGGAAACAAGATAGTCGAATTGTAGATAGTTCGAGGAGAAAAGCTATCGTAAAATGAAGAAAACGATTGTGGTTACTTTTAGTGTGTCTGTGTGAAGTGTGTGTTTGAGGTTAGACCACTCGTCAATAGGCCACGTGCGAGGAAACCTATATGGCGGAGATTTTCAAAAGTTGTAAGTACGTTATTAATTTTATTAAGTACACTCGCTAAAAAATTTGAACGCATGCAAAAATGGAACACGTAGCGAATGTAGCATTCAGAACGTGACGGTGAAAGCGATGTGAAGTTAACCCTTTGTTTGGCAGCGAGCCTGAACCTATACGAAGACTGCCACGAATCGTTCTGTATACATAAATAATTTTCCGCGTATATTTTACGTAGTCTCACTACAAAAGTTCACATTATTTATTGTCAAATATTTTATTACCCGAACACTTCATATCCTGTATGTTTGAAAAGAATACTTTTCACTAGAAAGTTGGCATTTTCTTCGGTATAAAATATTCAGTGAAGTATGAAATATCAAATTAATCGGGGCAGTTTTCGCAATACCGCTTAAACGGGCATGGCAGTAAAAGAGTTTAAAGATTCCAGAGGATACGTTTACATCGTTTCGGTGGAGTTAAATGTCTATAGTGTTTTATATCGTGGCCTGACGTTTGAATACGGGTCGACGAAAAAAAAGATAAAGAAACTGGACAGACGAGACATGAGACGATCAGAAATATTATATCTGAACATGTGGGATCGGGTATAATAAAATCCCACCGGTTTAAGGTTTCCGTGAACTTAGCAAGCTACTGAAAATAATATATTGTTTTTATTAATTTAAAAATGTGCAATTCGAAATTTGTGCTTTATTTACATACAAGATATTGCGTTAAACATCAAATATACTCGTGAACACAAAAGGAAGGTGATCCCAAATAAACAACCTTACAAATGTTTTAAAAAGGGCGGGAATTACTTCGGATTTAAAATACTTCTCTTTTTAAATACTGAATAAATAATTAAAAGCTTTCACATACACTTAATACGTTACAATTTATACGTTTTAAATCTTTTGATAAAATTATTTAATTATATAACACAAGCTACTTATTTATAGAAGTTTGCAAACTTTCCATTTCGATAATACGTGTGAAGACTGTACAAGCTAAATAGATAGAGTGAAAAGTATGACTAATTTACTGACAACGAACAAACAAATAACATTTATCATCCACATATAGTACTCACCATGTAGTTACACCCAGCAATAAATTCTCTTCTATGCACTAATCTTTTTGATTAAACTGTCATTGTTTATATGCATATTTCTCATGTTCATATGTCAACACGTACACACAGAAGCGTATTTTCCTATTTTCACGGTAATGTTTCTGCCACAAAGGATGTATGTTCAAACTAGTTCACTGGCATAAGCACTTAAATTAGTATCAAAAATGAGTAATGGAGTTATCTGAACAGGTTTGCTTTCTTTACCGTACATTTTCACTCCCACGTGCAAACTATCGTATATGTAATTCTGAACTTTTGCACCTGATGCAGCAAATAAACAAATAAGTATTTATAATTTCCGTGTGCATGGAAGTAAGTATTTAAATTTATCGATATTGGAGTTTTTAATAATTTTAGTGAATTATCCTATGATTATTTGTAACGATATTAGAAAAGTTTATTTACAAAAGTTACATAGTGTCGAGAGACGATATTATCGATAACTCGATTTGGCAGTAATATCAAAATGTAACAAATAATTCGATACATCGATAGTATCGAAAGTTAATTAGATACATAAACAATATCGAAATATTATCGATAATTCGATACACTGATAATATCGAAATATTATCAATAATTCGATACATCGATAAAATCAAAAAGTTCTCAATCAGTACTATCGTAATTTGATATACCGATAATGTCGAAACGTAGCCGAAGTGGAGTGTAACGTGTAATTTAACCGTCGAAATCCATTGATATATTCTTATTCGACCAACTATCGATAACGCATCGATATTGAACGATGTATCGATAATATCGTTAAGGCTAATTGAAGTGGCCGAGGTAAAATGTAACATATAATTTATGATTCTAATTTATTTATTCTCGTTGAAATTTCAAACAGAAAGGTAATTTAGGTTAGGTAATATTGGCTTCGAAATTCAGACAAGAATACATAAATTTAAATGATAAAATTATACGATACATTCTGCTTCGATTACTTCCATTAAACTTAACGATATCTTAACGGTATTATCGATATATCGTCGAGTGTCAATAAAATATCGATAATCCATAACGGTACTTCTACGTCAAGTCTGTACATCTAAAATATTGTAAAAAATATTAATACAGAGTGTCGAAAGATTAATAAGTAGAAACAGTAAAATATTTATTACAAAATTTAGAAATAAAAATATCGGTTCTAGAATTGACCGTGAAAACTCTGCATTATCCTCCACCTATAAAAGTATTTTTACTGTTGTATTATGACCTCCTCGATACGATATAACTTTTGTGAATAACATTTCTTCGTATCTCTGCAAAGAATGAAGATAATTAAGGTACGATAACAAAATACATAGCTTGTTCATAAGAGATGCAGTGATGTTTTTGTAATTAAATGTAACAAGTGTTAAAAACGTTTTAACAGAAAACGAAATTATTTAATTTAAGATATGTTGAAAAATATTGTTCCAGTGTACTACGTTTCAACAAGAAAATTTCCACTTTTAGTAGCAGCAATTAATCTAAATTGTAGTTGATATTATATATTTATAGAAAGTATAGTAGGTATTATAACATGAACAAAATTCTGAGAAAAGATTGAAGATATTTTTATTTTGTTATATTTTATCTTGTTTTTAGATAAATATTTTTGATGCACCAAAAGAAAAATATTAGAGTATAATTTTGTTTAAAGGCCGAAGGTGTGAACCTCAGAAGATATCTTCTAAATCGAGCTTAAAACAATAGTCCTTTTGATTCTGATCTTTAAATAACTTCCGTTTCTTAGTGGCCTTGAATTCCTTAGAAAGCACTACACATGCATAAAATTAACTTCATTTGTAATTTCAAACTAAAATAACAAAATGAAATTTTACGTTTTAAAATAATGTAGAAAAATCCTACATAGGATACTCAATACGATAAAAATGACTATGTCAATTATGGTGCTTTTTCTATCAAAATTAAAAAAATGCTAGCAAATATTATTATATCATTTATAAAATTTTACGATAATTTAAAAAGTTTCATTCAATATCCTATCTGTGTCTATATACAAGTTTTGAATCTATTTAATGAGCGGTTTAATTTAAAATGTTCAGTGTAGAGGTGCGAATATCGATACCGTTATCGATAAATATCGATAATTTAATATGTCAACAATATCATTAAAATATCGTTAAAAGGAATGAGAATAACTGGAATAAAATATGATTTGCAATCCTATCATTTCAATGTATTTATTCTAATTTAAGCTTCTAACTTGAACTAACATATGATTTTATCGTTTAAATTTAATTATTTTTTAGGTTATATTAAACTTGAAGATAAAACGAATAAATAGGTTTGAATGATAAAATTATTCCTCAGATTAAGTTGAGTTAGGTTAGGTTCAGCTTGAAGTTTAAACGAAAGTAAATAGATTAAGTTAGAGTAGTTTAAGGAAGTTAAACTTCGATTTAAAATTGAAACCAAAATAAATAGATCAGTTTAGGTACGATTTGAAGTTAAAACGAAAACTGAATGGTAAAATTACTTATATCTCAGTTACTTTCATTATTTAACGATATTCTGGTAATATTATCAGCATATCCAAAAGTATCGATTAAGTATCAATAAATTATCGATAATTTATCAGTAATTAGTAGCAGTACACACCTCTACTCCAGTGTCATATAACTACAACATGCATGTACCGATTGATAGCATCAGGTAAATTACTAAACATGCGTGCCTCGCATAACGAACAAGTGTTTTCTGTGGAATCAACAGGTCAAACCGGAGTCAAATCCTTACATATCGAGCTAAACGTGCTCTAAAGCACAATGCAAGTGAAAGAAGAATAAAAAGTGATCTCAAATATAAAATCGCTTTAGGGCTTAGAAACGAAATGTAATTCACCGAATGCTTCTCAACTCCCTGTAACCCGCGACAAGTTCGTTAAAAATTCTACCAATTCACGTCGTATTGATCACGCTTTCCGTTTATGTAATTAATAAGTCATAATTCCTCGTAATTCGAATAGAACCCTCACAAAGAAGTATGGCTATCTTCATACCGTTCTACCCCCTCCCTTCCCTTCTTCACCCATCGCTCATTCGCGTATTCACTCGTAGCATATCGTCTCCCCTCTTCCATTCTCCATTTTTCCCTCCACTGTTGTCAGAATAAACAAATCAAAACTAGAAAAACAAAAAGAAAAAGGAAAAGGAAAAGTGACACGTTCGAACGAAGGAGTGAAAGAGCCAGTGATTATGATTATTTTTTCTTACGTCATCGAAACATCCACGGAGCGAACCGAATCGCGAGACCAAGAAGCCGTCAACACACGATACGTATGCGTGTAACCCCTTGCGTTATGTCATTTTTCTTCCTGTTGGTTCATCGCCAATCGCGTCCACGGCCGCGGTCATTCCCTTTCCTTTCCCTGGCCATGCCACCCTCGAATAACAAGAGATCGGTCGAGGACACAGAGAGGAGATGCGTTTCACCACGCATTCGCGGAACACGTGAACCACGGGTGCAAAGGACAGCAGCGATAGTGAGACGACGGTGTCGGGCGAGTACCGGGAAAGAGAAAGACAGAGATAGTTTCGGGTGGTGGATATTGAGGGAGGGAAAAAGAGAGACACTAAACAGGAAGAGGGAGGGAAGAGGGTTGTACGCGTCTCTGTCTTTCTCTGTTCCCTTTTCGTCGCGCACCAAACCGATTGGCAACGCGTAGCCGCGTGCGCCACCACGATGGCCGATCGAAAAAGACGAACAAGAAGGCAACGACGAAAATGACGAAAACAACGACGATGACAAGGACGAGAAGGAAAACGTAGTTTCTCGTCAAACCCACGTCGGCGACGCTTGACGTTGAAGCTGCTCTGGGCGTCGCGGCGCTCACACATCGGCTCACTGAGCCCGAAGTAGGCGACGCCGCCGAAGGATCGCGGCTTCGGCCGACAAGGACCGAGAGAGTAAACCGAGGCTCTCCAGGCACCGTTGCGCATGCGCACTCTGCCTGGTCAGCGTCGTTGAATCAATTTTTAGCTGTTGAAATTTTCGTTAAATTACAAATCGATTCCTTTTTCGTCTGGGAACCTTTTTTGAATATTTTATCCGTGTCTGAACGTTCGAATAATTTCATTCTACATTTTCGATCACTTACGCTTTAAATCGTTATTGAACGATGCTAGGGGGTTGAAGGAAAGCTATTTCATCTTTATTACGCAAGTTAAACTAAGTTTTTAACGCTATATTCAGCTTACCTAGACTGACATTTGAATAAAATTTCAATAATTATAGTTTGTATTATAGTATTTCAGTACTTGTAATTTTAAATAAAATTTTATAAACCTGAATTAATTAAACGAATTATCTAATTCATTAATCATGAAAACTGTATTTATTTCAATTAACCTTTCATAATATGTTAATTTAAGTATATTAAATATTTAGTTAAATTTAAATCAATAACGATCTCACAAACAAAATTTATATCACTTTTATTGTCAACGAAGGAGCGTCACTAGTGTTTGTGAAAGTTTGTTTGAAGGGGACGTCGCTCTATCGATAATGATGGCAATATAACGAGGGTCTATTAATATACCACCCAACTCGGATTAATAGCAATTATGTCATAAAAACATAAACCACATGCAAATCTTATACTATCTGTACAAAATCAATATGTCATGTTTAAATTATATAAAGGGTAGATAATATAAAAAACAAAATAGTCAATTTAAGACAGAAAACAGGATATAAAAATATGTACTTATGTACATCTGCGTTAGGTTTTCTATTTAATTATTTAAGTACACAAATAGATAATAATGTATTAATTAATTTTTAGAATAAACGAATGTAACGGAACCCGTTCAGTATACTACTCGATATTCCAGTTGAATCCTAATTTAACATACATTATAATTAGTGTTAAAAGTATATTGCAAATCGTAATATAGCAGTGTAATTGTATAGTAAAAGTAGTGAAATAGTAGAATATTAGTATAGTTGCATAGAGAAAGTAATGGAATAATAAAATAATAATGAAATAATATGTAAAATAGTAAAATGGAACAAGAAATGCTCGTATACAAATATTATCTGTTTTTTTAAAAGTCTATTCAGACAAATATACAGATACTATTCATTTAAAAGGACTAGTAAAATGTAACAGTATATTCCTTTTCTTATCATAAATATTTCAATTATATATAAATTACTACCGGTTTAGATTTAGCTTTAGATTTCAATTTAGTCTTCATAGTATTCTAAGAACATTTCAGTTGAATGTACGAAAGCGACGCATATGCATGCTTCGAATGTTGGCAATTACTTAATTGCTTGATACTGATTGAGCTTTTAGGTGGGAGAAGAACAGCACTGTTCTTGCCCGATGATTTGCGCGCTTCATGTTTGGTGGATTTCTATTGGTCAAGTTATCTAGAAGCTCGACGAATCAGTCGCTTATTTCCAAACCATTACATGCTTTCAACCCTTGGAGAACGCTAAACGTTGAGGTTTTATTATTTGCCTCTAGTTACGTAGAAAGCAATTAAGAACATTCCTAAGCGAAATAAATGTGACCGCAGTAAAAAAAATGTAATGTAATAAAAGAATTTTAACTTTTTGGTACTAGCGTTGGAAAGTGGATGCTAACGTGTAAGTGGATGCGATATAGGAATAGAAAAAGAACGCTGCAAAAAGCTTTCTTGGATCTTCCTCTAATTACGCGTGCGCACTGCCCCTCTTTGACCGGTGCTGCGCGCGATATTTCGAAAACCTTCATAGAAAATAATAAAAACGTCACAATTCCCGGGACTTGCGTTTGCTTGCTAAAATACTAGTTATATAATTGAAAAATTTAACATTGAATATTCTATAGATATGTGCTAAATATAATATGACAGTGTTCTATGAAAATGTGATCTACGCAATGCGCATGGCTACATTTATCGTGTAAATGCGCATGCGTGATCGAATAAAGATATGTGAGCCCTGTGTGTAGGGTTCTTCGTCTATTGTTATGTCACGAGGGGCGAGAGAGCTTGGTAACAGTGAAGTTTAGGTTAGGTACGCACTCTTGCGGTGGTTGCACCAAATGCCAGCGTCAATATGGCTGTTGTCGGGAGAGCAGTGTGTGGAGAGACGCGGTCGCGGTAGTTCCCTTCGCGGTCTGTAGTATGAGGTACGCTGCAGTAGGGAAAAACGTTTTTATATCAGACTAACAAGTTATCGAAAATTCGACGAAATTAATTTTGTTGCCGGTATAAGCGGATGAACAGCATGCAGAGTGAAAACGCTCTGCTGCAAGGTATGCGGCTTTGGTGTTTGTCGAGTGTTTTTTTTTTCGAACGTTGTTTACGAATATTTAGCATCTAAAAGCACGCTAGCAGTCTTTACACGCAGCCTCAACGCGTATTCGATCGATTTGTCGTTACGTTTATCGACATTGCCATTCAGTGACCACCGACTCAATCCTCGTAAATGCAAATGAAAGTTCTGGACTTCTTTTAGTCTAGTTGTAGAAGTTTTCTGTGAAAAAATTTATTTTGTGCTCAGTGTGTATTTGTGCACTACAACTGAAGAATTTACTATGTTAATTTATTTTAATTTCTATTTATTTTCTTTTGTGTATTTAACAAAGATTAAATTCTTTGTGTGCGTTTCGGCACTGCCAGTACTATAGTTTTCTTACGAAACTTTTCAAATGTTTTTATAAACTCGATAAGTGTCTAATATTATTAATAATTCATAAAATGATAACGAGTATTTAACGATATATTTTTTTCGTACTTGTACATTGATTCTATTTATAGATTCAAGTGACAATGTTTAATGCATACATGAGGCGTCGGTATTCGAACAATTAGAAGCATGGATTTCAGTGAAAGTAGTATTTTCCCCCCAAAAAATGTAACAGGATTTGTTACATTTCTTTGGATAAAATCTAATACATGAGAAATTGCTTAAGTTTTTAAAATTCTTACTAATCAAGGAAGAAGCTTTAAACTCATAAGTTTTTTTATATTTATTGGAATAATTAAATTTATTAACTTTATTAAATTTAATTATTAAACTGATTTTTAATCAAGAAGAGAACATTAATGTATCTCTTTATTAGAATTTCATTATTTGTATGATTTTTATAAAATTATTTTTTTTATCATTTGTAAAATAAAATATTTATTAATATGCAGATACCAAAAAGGAAATGGTCATAAATGAAGAAAGTCCAAAATTGAACAATGACGAATCAAAGTCATCAATTATTGAATTATTTCCTTGGATCTTAAAATTTAGACAAATGTGCAAACATATATATACGGATAAAAGTATGGCATCTTTAACAGAACTTATGCAATTTTATGCGAGGTAATATTATTAAAAGTCTATTGTAATAGTAACAGTATTACAGTTTACCAGTAATATATTTTTCTGGGAACTGGTGAAAAATCATAAAAATGTTGTGAAATTTGTATAATATTAATTTATGTACACCTTTTGCATTGACAATAATTTATATTGTACAGTAATAAATATTTAAGATAACATTTTTTTAATTGATTGATAAATTTATTAAATTGTGATTAATTAAAAATGTACATTCTATAAGATTATAATAATCCAATATTAATGATACCAATTAAAAAGAAATCTTAAAATTATAAGTACAAAATCACATAAAGCTAACATTATAGTTTTACAATTTTTGTAGTTAATGTTTTCATAGATCACAAAATTTATAACAAAATAAAATGATAAAATTTATATGAATTATTTATGTTATAAATCAGAAGTATATTTGGTATAAAGTTACAATATTCATGTTAAATACTTATTTTCTGAATAGCCCATACAATTTTGCTATGAATTTGTTAATGTATCTATATTCAAGAATTAGTATGATATATTGATATCTAAGAGCTAAGATTAATGTAAACAGTCATTTATTATATAGTACACAATATTACACTGATTAATATTCAGGTATCATAAAATAGTATATGTTTTTTGAATTTTAAGTAACGATTCAAGTGTGTTGCATGCTATACTTTTTTTATATTTTTTATTATTTTATTAAATTATTTTGATTAAAGAATACTTTAATAAGTGATTTCCTTCCAGAAATGTAAGTGCTAGTATGAGTGAATGTTATATGAAGCCTTTAAAAGCTGAAAAATTAAAGGACTTTGTTAGTGAAACCTTAATGTTATTCTTATATATTTATCGAGAGCTTTCTGAGGTAAACATCTTTTATTGTTTTAATATATTATAGTGATTTAGATCACTTTTTTGAGGGATGTATTAATATGGTTTATCTTATCTTTTAGGATCAAAATAGATTCATTTATTTAAGTAATATGTCAGACTTATTAGCACTGTATATAGACATGGAGTTAAAAGTATCTAGGAAAAGAACAGAAGATCGTGATAAAATTTGTGCAAGACTTACTTCTTGTCTTTATGTTTATCTAGGTATGATCATATTCTCACACATTTGTTTCAATATAAGTATAGATAACACACATATAAAATATGTAGTACAATTAATGAAGAATAACATTTATGTACATATCTCTTTCAGAGCATTCTGTTGAACATTTATTAGATACTTTAATAAAAATACAACTAATGTGTCATAGTTATCATGATATTTTGGACCCAGTAATAACGTAAGTACAAATCAGAATAAGTTGGTTTTCATTAGGTTATTTATAACAAAGGTTTATATAGGTTTTATTATAATGATCATAATGTATACTATTTATTAAATTGTGTTAATATTAATCTATATTTTATTATGGTGTTTCTTAGGAAAATAATAAAAAATATACCTGCGCACCCAGAAACAAGTATTATGTATCTCCGTTACTTTCTTATTTATTGTTTATGGAGAAAAATAAATGATAACGTAGCTGTAAAAAATCAAATAACAACTACTGCACTTGCATCTCTGGGGCCACTGCCATCTACATTTTCACCGAGTACATTAGAAGATGTATTGCCAAAAGTGCCAAAAAATCAACTAAATTCTACAGAAACTCTACTGCAGCACAAGTTTGATATAAAAAAGCATTGTGAACTGTTTTTACAATACTGCAGAAAAAGCAATGGAAGTGTACACCAGAAGGATGAACCTGCAATTCCCATTGATTCGTCCAGTAGTATTAACTCAAAAATGGTATTTATATTATTATATTATTTATTTACTGTTTCTAAACATATCACAAATCATTAATGATATTTTTTTTACGAGATATTAATTATTTAAAGTTATCTTTTTGTAGTTGATAAACATAGATGATAATTTAAGTTTATTGTATATTTTTATACGTACAATAAGCTGTATGTGCCATCTATGTGCAGATAATATAATTACTTTAGTTATGTTCAAACTAATGAAATTTATGTTGAACATCAGCCGGAAGATAATGCAGCTAAACGTGTAGAACATGTAGATAATGTAAATTCTGTTATATCGGATAAGAACAAGCAAAACGAATCTATTTCTATGCTAAAATCTTTGAAATTTCATAATTTGGAAGAGCAAACTAGTTTCAAATGTTTAGGTAGTCTTTCGAATAATATTTCAACAAAACAAATTACTCCTAATACAATTAAATCAAATACAGATTGTTTGCAAAAAAAATGTAAAAAGTCCAATGAAATTGTAATTATTGATTTAACTAGTGATGTAGTTCTTGAGAAATGTGTAAAAAAAAGAAAGTTTAGAAAATTGCCATGGTTAGAAGAGGCAAAGAAAAGGGTCGATATGAAGATAGTTAAGGCATCGCAGAAGATGAAGATGAAGAATGAAAAAAGGCAGGAACAACAAGATCTGGAACTTCTTTCAAGAAGTTGTCACGCGAAAGATACACCTCAGTCGTCGTGTTCCGTGAAGAAAGTCAGTTCAAGAAATGATTCAAATAAAAATAATGAGAATAACATGGAAATCAGTGTCGAGTCAGTGAATTGTATAGAGAATGCAAAGAAATTAATGAGTACTGAAGTCAATATTAAAGAAATAAATGTTAAAATCTCTTCAGGAACTGTTACACCAGTTTTAACAGAGATTTTCCCTTCGACAAAGCAAATATCAAAAGTATCAGATATCGTTGCTAGTAATAATTATTTAAATAACAATGATGTTTCAAATATACACAGCGATGAGAAAGAAAACGATAGATTTAATAAACAGACTGTGATCAAGCGACTGATAGAAACAGACATTTTCTCTGAGTCTGAAGCATGCGACAAAGTTGAAAGTTTTAAAAAAATCTGTGATCTAGAAACGGAATGTCCCGCTGTAAATAATACCGCTGTATGTAGTCAGTATTATTTGAAAGGTAATACCGTTAAATCGAATCGTTTTAAGTCTAATGTAATTAACGATGAAATAACTGAGGAACTCCAACAAAATGATCAGAATATTTCAAGAGATGAAACAATGCACGATGTTTGTTCCAGTGAAACTGACTATTCTCATAACACAGTTAATTCTGAAATTAAATCCAAAGAATTATCTGGAACGCAAAACTACAATACGAAAGAAATTTTGGAAAATTCAGCAACAGAAGGAAAGTTTGAACTACCAACAGAAATAGATAATACAAAGAAAGATGAATCTTGTACGCAGACAGAATTAGAAAGTTATAATCATGAAGGATTGAATAAGGATAAACCAAGCATTGCTAATAGCAGAGAATCTATTTTCGAATCTTATTCTATAGATAAAAAAGATATTTCTAATACAATTAACGCAATGTGCCCAAGTGAAGATTCTTGTATGGATACAAATTTTAGAAAATCCGTAAAGGATGTCATAAACAATTTTAATAAATGCGTTAATAAGAAACACGTTCCTGAAGAACGTGAGGAGATGCCTCATTTGTCACCACAAGCAGCATTGACGGGAGAGTGTGGTAAGTCATACAAAATAACAGAGCAGGAAATTGAATTACAAGATAGCATCGATGGTCTATCACTGTTAGCCAGCGTTTCGCAACACGTACCTCATTTAAAACCAGAATCAGAGGTAAAGTGTGACCAAATAAAGGTAAAAGATTATGCATCCTTAAAGTACACCTGCTACAATCAAATCACTGATGACGAAGCCGATACCAATGATTCATCGAACACAGTTTCTCAATTACTTAAAAATCCATCCTCAGAAATCATCAACAGAATCGTTGGCATTTATCCAGAAGATGCTTTAAATAAAGTAGCTCTTCATGTTGAAGTAACATCCAACGATAATGAATTATGTAAAGTAGTTTCTCAATCTGAAACAGTGATAAACTATGAAACAGATGCAGTAACAAATAATTTGGCTCCTGCAGAAAACACACAGACCGTGAAAGAGAATACAAACGTAATACTCAACGGAGAGACCGTGGTTCTACTGCAGAAATCTCCCAACAGCAATTTGTACATAATAAACAAGGCGGTAGAAAATTCCAAAGATCACAACGACGACGAGATAAGTAGATTGAAGGACAAAACTTGGATATCTTCTGAAGAGTGTGGACAGTTCGAAGCAGTTACTTCCTTGGATCACGCGTCGTACAATCTAGAACTAACTTTGTATAACAAAGAGTTACCTTACCAGGAGAATAAATGTTCAGTTGCCAGAGGTAAAGGAATCAAGGTAGAACCTGAAGACGGTAACTTTTCCGATACAAAGTCCTATTCAAAGGTTTCGTTATCCACCGACATGCTCTCCGTCAATTCGCAAATGTACCAAGAGAATGTAATGAGCAAATCAATGGATAAGCGGAAATCTTCTAAGTTTCGTCAAAATATTAAACAAGAGTTTAACAACATATCTAATCATATAGCTTCGAACTGCGTCATTCCAGGATGCAGCATTCATTCGCATTCTCATGAAGTGGATGGCCAACGTTCTCTACATATACCTCCAACTCATCCAAATACTTTGCCATCAATTTACGGAAACTGTGCTGCAAATGACCTGTGCGTACCATATCACAAGCATTGTACCTCGGTGTCGTGCAACTTGCAAATTAACAACGCCACCTCCCTTCGGCCTCGCGCAAAATGTTCTTGTTTAAACTGCACGTATGACATCGTCACGCACTGTAGACAATGCATACACCCGACTGCGGATACTCATGTGTCTTGTATCGAAAGTAATCCGTATTTCTTGCCGACACAGTCGCCAGTACAAAGCCCTACCGTCCAAGAGCATGACCGAACAAAGAGCGAGACCGTCATAGGTAAATTGTACGATGATCAATTGTTGTGTAAAATAGAGAAGAGTCTGTTGCAGAGCAACACGTTGGAAAAGCTCGAGGTGCAATGCGACTCGAAGGTATTCAGGAAGGAGGCGGACAACAAGTTGCCGTTAAAGAAGAGACTGAAAGCACACGCTATGGCGTACCAGGAAATGCCAATTAAGGCTGAGAAGGTGGATAATTATCCTGCTGTACCTATGATGTCGATAGCTGCGTTAGAAGCGTCAGAATTAGCGAGCAAGGAGGATCACGGCGGCTATCGTTATGGTTCAAGCTTAGTACGGAGAGGATACTACAAAGATGTCGCTGGTGCGCATCAGAATCTTGCAAAGGAAAATACCAGGAAGATAGAACGTCAATATGATCAGGCAGATCAAACGGTTAAAACGACGACGCAACACAAAGAAATTAATTTGTCGGATATAACGTCGTTAAAGCGGTACGAAATGGAGTCAATGGAGGGAACGTACAAGAAGGTTAAAAAGACACCACTACGACAAACGAGAAGTTCAAAGAGAAACGTTCCTAAGGTTAATTATTCTTACACCGATGTTGATCCAGAATGGAATCCGTCCGGTGAGTCGAAACGCAAACGCAAAAAGACTAGTCGATGATTGATACCGCCTCATTATAAAAATTCTCTATTGTAAGAAATGTTTGTTCTGAATTTTAATTAACAAAAAGTGTACATTAATCTGATAAGACTGGCATTGTAAAATTGTAAATATATTGTACAAACGGATGAAGAATCGTCTCGGGAAGATTCGTGCGCTGTCGGTAACTTGCGTGCATGGTACAACTACTGAAGATCAACATCACTGAAGATTTTTTTTTGAAGATCTCGATGCGTCAACCTGGAAGATGTTTATAGATTATATAGATCAATGATGAGTAACTGCGTTCGTAAGAGTACAATGCATGGACGTGCAAACAGCGTGCATTCACGAATACTTATGGATATAGTAAACTCTTGTTACGTTGATACTTACAGGGCTGTAGGAAAAAATTCTTGGAATCGATAATATGGAAGGAGGTCTTTTTATATAAATATATAATATTTGAAAGTTTGAAAATTTCTGTTTTTAAATTTGAATAGTTGTAATTTTCAAAATTTCTAAACTCCTACATTAAGAATTTATAATTTGGAATACTTAAAACTGTTTTAATTCAAAAATTTGTAAGTCTATAACATTGAAAATTTTGAAGTTTAAAAATTTGAAACTTGAAAGTTTGGAAATTTCAAAATGAAAATATTTTGTAAAGTCCATATGAAGGGAAACTTGTTCAATCAGCAATATAACAAGAGTTTATTATAGTCTAGCTTACAGATCTGAAAACATGGATTCAATATCATTCGCACATCTTATGGTTGCACGTTCATCCCTGTAAACTTTTCGACGGGCACAGTTGATCTACCCATCACTGATATAGATTATAATGTGTTCACGTTAGATTTTATACAAAATTACAAAAGATCATTTAATGTTTATAAATTTATTGCATATAAGGCTGAGTAGTATTACATATTGTTTGTTTCCTCTTTGATTTGCTCACTTAAATTTAGTGTCTAATTTAGTGAATTTAGAATTTTATCTTTCAAAAAGACTAAAGATTTTTTACATTCTAAAACGAATTGATTTTGTATATAATTATGTACATACATGATATAGTAATGCAAAGTAATAACATGCTGAAATTTCAATTTTGTCACTATTCTACTGAAGGTAAGATAATTTTTATATTTCCAAGTTCAAATAATGTCTATGATCGTGTTAATAAAAAATAAAAGCAGAACTTGCCATATAAGTATACTACATGAGTTTAACATGTTAACTGTTATAATGAAACGATTGAAAATTTGATTAATTCTCAGATTTTTTAAATTTAATTTTGAAATTTTCGGATTTAGAAATATTAAAGCTTAAAATATTTAAATTAAATAATATATACAAATTTGAAAATCTCAGATTTACACATTTTTATAATCAGTATATTTTTAACAAAATTATATGGTAATAATCGTGTTAACGTGTTAAAATTACGAATAAACATAGTGCATGAAAATGTGAACAATTAAATTAGTGTCCTTAAAGTTTAATGTTTATTTCACATTTTACAGTTTAATGAATTTTGTAAATTCAAACAAATAAGACAACCAGGCTGCTGATAAACTCAAATGTTTCCAAACAAGACTTGAATAGGTAAGATTGATAAGAAGACTTTAATTTATTAATCTATATGTATTATTTCAGATGTGAATTATGTTAGTAAGAGAAGTTTTTGTTGTACAGTAACAATATTATTTTACATTTCAGATTAAATTATTTCAAGGACTTCAAGGAAATACTTAACTCCATAGTGTCAATAAACTTGCCAAATGACATAGAAGTAATTGTACTCATATACAGTTTGAGATACGTCACATTTAATTTTTTGATCTGTCCTCTAAATACGTATACCATAATTTGTTATAGGTACACAGATATGTATCACAATGCAGATAACACTAGTCATTACGGATTGTTTAGAAATTACAATCTTTTTATTATATTTATAAAAGAAACTACAACAAAATAATAGTTGCTTCAAGAAATCAGGTTAAAATTAAAAGCATCATATAGAATTTACGGAAAGAAGCATTTTAGTTTTTATATACTTATTAAAATGATAAGAATTTTTTACACAAAGTCATTTAATATGATACTCGAATTAATAGCATCTTTACATTAATTTACGTTTTAAAGATCCAAGATATATTTTTAATAATTGTTCAACTATTCTTTCCAAATGTAGGTAGAATATACCTCGTTGTACAAATTTTAAATGAGAAAAGTTAGGATAAACGTCCGAAAAAACTTATGAGTTAATCATCATTGAAAATTATAGTTATGGTGTATTACTTCATTTTTTTTTCTATCTGAATTGTGTTTAGTCATTTGGAAGTAAGAAATGATTTTACCCCAGTGCCATATCCTTCATGTTTGATGCTCATGTTTACAATTATTAGTTAATTAATATTATACTTCACTCAATATGTTTACTTGAATATTTTATCATAGAAAGTATACCGAAATTCATGGTTTTACTAATCATTAACAAATATACACTTCATTTTTCATCATAAAACTATCATAATCAAATTTTACTATTTCATGATAAAACATCTTTGATATAAATAACAAAACAGTTCATTATATGTACAAAGCTTACAAATAGTTGTAAGTTTTATATTTGACAAAAAGAACGCAATGTTATAAATTCAGATGTATACGGTATTCCTAAGTTCTCACGTCGTTACCATTTATTTATTTATTCAATTGAAAAAGAAGTCTGATAGTTTTAAGTTGTATGCAAATAGATTTATTATTTACTGGTTAATATTATGTTATCAAATAGTTGCCAACTGCTTCAAAGTGATACATGCAAAATGGATATGATTACTTTTAGAAAACATTGTTTTATGAGGTGTGAAGCATTTGTTAAGAGAAGTCTGACATTACAAATATTAATTTAATACGGTAACATCACGTTGAATTCCTTATTCATTAGTATTCATCAGAAAATTCATTATTGTGTCTGTGTAGAGCAGTCTGTCATATTAATAAATAATAATAAACTCATATTTGCCTATACTTGTAAATTACATATATTGTATGATACATAGGCTGAATTGTTTAAAAAGTATATTTACCAACATACTTACCTCACATTTACCTCCCATGCATTCATCTTTTATGTTTATAATTAGTACTAAGTGTAATCATTTTTAACAGGGTAAATTAACTGTATATTCTTCCAATTTTCACTTCAATTAGTAAAATTACATATCTATAAAGTTTTTGTTTGTAGCAATACTTGTTTTTTTTTTATAAAATGTACTTTTAATATACTTATATGTTCATTAATAAATGTTTATCACTTACATATTCTGCGAATATAAATGTTTTTTGTTCTCTAATATAACTTATCATAGTATACTATAGATATAGTAATTTATATTGGCATTTGTCATACAAGAAGATTAAATTAGAATGAAATGTGTATAAAAAATAAAACTATTTTAAATTTCAAAGCATATAAGATACATAGTTGTAGTTTCTTATATACCGAATATATTTTTAATTAGGCTTTTAAAAGTAGGAGATATAGAAATAAAAGTTATTTTAAACTTAATAAAATACAAAAATATATATCTGTAACTTTTTATGTACAGTAATTGTAAATATAATCATCTTTAAACATACCAAAATGATCTATTAATAATTCGTATAAAAAATATTAGCAATATAATAATAGTCAAGGAATTAACTTATTAGAGTATGTTTAAAATATATATGTAGGCAATTACATATTGTCAAAATTTTTTATGTACACAAATATGAATATACATACATGTAAAAATATAATTATAAAAGTAAAGTGCCCTGTATAGTTCTATTAAGAAACACGAAATACATTTTACTTTAAACGAATTTTCTAATAATATAATTATAATACAATTTATACCCATCTTTTTACATTTAATGTTTACTTTGGAATAAGCACTTGAATTCAGTTTTTGAATATTTCAATGCAAGTATCAAATCTACAAAATATAAAAATCTCATATTATTCTATTTATATTATTATGTATGATTTTCGTGATATACAATAGTTCATATTGCATTTTAATAATTACAGATAAATATTTCAGGAATATTACTAAATCCCAAAGTATCAGCAGTATTGAATAAATAATTTCATTTATAAACTAGGTAAAAGTTGAATAATTTAAAAGAATGCTAAGTAGATAATTTAACTAAAAGGTATCGATATTTTTTGTTAATTTGTAACGCATTATCAGAATTTTCAAGTTATGTTAGAAAAACTTCTTAAACGAAAAAAACCACAGGTATTTATAACTAATTAAGAATGAAACGGTAAAGAACTATATCCAATTATTAATATATACACATTGTTTTATTGGAAACAATGTTCATGTTAAATAATTGAATTCAACCGTTATAGTAATATTTTTCACGTATCAACTAAACTTACAATTATAATATATGAATTTTATGTTAAGATTTTTTACATTAATAAATTTTTCATTAAAAAAAGTATTATTACATTAATATTATTTGTCTGTTTACATTTCTTACATAAATCGTCTGTCATACAAAAATTACTACATAGTTTCACTCGTTCTGAATGAATTTTTTAAGAAACGTGACATACTTTTTATTCTGTATTATTCCGTATTATAATAAAACTACAAATCGGAGGATTGCTCTGAAAGTAGTAACTATTATTAAATTAAATACTTTTGGTATAAATGAGCGACAAAAACATTAAATAATAGTTTCTGTTATTCTGTATTTACCATTAGTATTTTTATAAGCTTTTCGTATATAATATAAATAGTACACAATATTCAAACTTTATCAATAATAATATCATAATTGTAGAAACTGGCTTTCAATCACTTGATCGAAATAATAACATTTAAATGTAAAACAGCTGAATTTGATATAAATCAAATACACATAACTTAAATCAGAACTTCAAGTTGTTATTGATATATGTTATGAATTTTTAATAGGTAATACGTTTTGAGCAAACCTTTTGGGATGAAATAATGATACAACAATACATATTTGCTTTAAGAAAATATTAAACATCTAAAATTAATATTATTTTATTTTACTTTCTGCAATTTAATATATCTTATTTGTTTTATATTGTATTGCTTAAACTAATTTTAAAAAAAGTATTTGGTATTTCGTATCTTTTTAAATGTATAATTTAAAAATATATTTGTGTTTAATCTAAAATAAATGATCGACAGTCTGATATCCTCCATCTACAACTAAAAATTAATCAATGATGTATTTAAGGATTTTTGTTTAAAGCTTAATTTGTACAATGGAAACATCTAATAATATAAAATATAGTAAACTTAGAACAACGAAGGCAGATCAATAACAACCAAAAAATGGAAAAAAATGTATAATCTAAATACTGTAAAAGAGATCATCAAAAACCTTTCTATCATAAATTTTATATCTAAAGGCATACTTTTATGTTATATTGTAATAGTTATATATATATTTACAAAAGTGATGAATTTAAAAAAGAATTGAAAGATTTTAAATGCTCAATTATAATAATCTATAATTCGTAAATCCAATTTAGATTCTAGTACAATAATATTTTAAAAAGTAAAATTCTTAACTAAATGTTACAATATATACTTTTATTTGTACTAAAATAGAAATAAAAAAAGCATAGCCTGTTATTAAAAATTCTTTGGAAGTAATATATTATTAATACTTTCCTACGCATACGCTCTGTGTATGTCTTACAATAATTATCTGCTCACTATAAAAATTAGAATTGTATTCATAGTGTATATAAAAGAAAAAACACTGTATTAAATGTTAAAAATTGAATATGGAAGTTTCATTGCAGAAATATATCAACAATAAAAGTATAGTACTTAATAACGTAGATTAGCTTACATAATAATAAAATAGAGTAACTTCTGCAATATAAACTTTTACAATTCAGTAAATTACATAATACTAGTAATTCTACCATATAATAATGCAAATTTATAAAATTGTAATACTTTGTGACATTTGAAATAAACTTAACGTTTTTGGTTCTTAAACATAGAAGTAATGTAATCATTACAATTATTTATATTTTTATTGTTACATTACTAACAGTACTTTTTCGTATAAAAGAAAATGCATGTAAGTAATGTAGCTTTGTATGAATTGTTTGATGGTTGATATAGTAGCAATTCTTTTCCCTTAAATTCGTAAAAGTTTGTAGAAGTATATTTTCAAATATATTTAAAATACCTGTTGATTCTAATGGATAGGTAAGGCTTATTTTAGAAATATTGTACATATTTTAAATGTTATTATTTACTCACTAATCGTATTTTTCTTCCGTCTTGCACATATGACACCTGTAAACAAAATATAGTAACTATTTTCTAAAGAACTAATTGTTTCGTATTATATTACAAACTTAGCTCTATATAAAATACAAATATAAACTTACCTGAGTAATACTCTATTCTTAAAGACAAACAAATTTTCTAAATTTTATAGTTTAAGTTTCTGTGTTAATTATACTCTTAAAAAAATAAATGTTGATGTATTTTCAACATTACTTTTTTAAATGTAAACATTTACTTTGAATTATAAATTTATATAAAGTATATCTATATTTTAATTTAGTTTGTCAGCACAAAGAATTGTACTGGTGAAACAATTGTAAGGCACTAAACATACTGGAGTAACATCTTCCAGTGTAGATCTTCCATGGAGAGAATAGTTTCAGTTCTTTTTTAAAATAATCAATAATAAATGATTTGATTTATAAAATTATAAAGCTACATTACTGATATTATAAAAATGCAAGGAATCTCACTTCATCAAAGTATTTTATAGAAATATACCAAAACTGATATGTTTAGAATGATGTAAATATTAGAAAAGGCACCAATTTATGTTTCAAATAAAGTAAAAAACAAAAAATATAACTTTACCTTTCTTTACAGTAAAATGTTTTTTTTGCAGTTTCTGCTGATTTACAGAATAAACAACTGCATTTTCTTCCAAATTTGATGAAAACTTAGAAGTTAGTTTCCTTTTTTTTGAAGGCATTTCTTCATCTAAAGTCACGATCATTTGTTTTTCAATAAATTTTGAAGATCTCGTATCTTCATTTTGTAATAACCAATTAGCTTCAGACTTAACAAGCATATTATTTGAAATTTCAGTTACACGTTTGCCAGACGTAACATTTACTTTACTAACATCTGTGTCAAGCTCTATATTTTTTTTTAAAAGTTTGATGCAAGTTTTATTATCTGACATACGTGGATCTTCAAAAGAACATGATACATTCGAATCTTCCGAGATGTTATCTTCCATGATGGGTTTAAGATTTTCCAATTTTGAATCCTCTTTGAAAATTGCATCTATCACAGTATCATTATGAAAATTCAATAACATTTGTTGTTTTCGTTGCGATATATTTCTCAATCGTTGAATGCCTACACATTTGAACTGCTTATACTCATTTTCAGAGGTACATATAATTTGAGGTGATTTTTGACAATATGACACATGAAATGTTGATAAAGGTAACTCGCGTGTATTTTCCATATCTTCTTGATTTAGGAGGTTGATACCAGTAAGCTGTGAACATCTTAAACTCAATTCATTACGCTTAGATTGAACAATAGATGAAGATGATTCTTCTTTTTTCCTCTTCATTTTAATCTTCTTTTTGTATTTTAATTTTCTATTGGATGACCTAGACTGTGTACGTACTTCTACTCTATGTTTTGTAGTGCAATTTTGCTTCTTTTTACAATTACGTTGTATGTCCTTTTGGTTATTTGTTTGTTTAATACTTTCACATTCTTGCTCTACACACTGTGGAATTACGTTTGTATTGCACTGTATTAAATCTGTGGAAGACAATAAGTCACAGGCATCTAAAGATTGTTTTACTACTGAAGTATTAGATTCAAATTCAATATCAGATGATTGAATATCATCTTGCTGTCTTGATATATTTAATGGAATTTCATTGGAAGTACAAATGTCAGATGAAACATGGTTCACCATATTAAAACATTCTATTTGGTTAACAGCATCTTCCTTTTGAAAAATATAGGATTTTTCTGTTATACCACTAGGACTAGAAAGACTGCTCTTAGGAAATGATTCTTTCATTTCAGAAGATATGTTATCTGAATTGACAAAATTAGTTGCTCGATCAGAAGATACATTTTTAATTAATGAAGGAAATTCCAATGCTTTCTCTTTGCTTGTATTCAAACCAAATCCAACTACATCCACGCTGCTATCGATTATATCATTTTGATTACTACATAGTTCTTTTCCTTTCTGTGAAAAAATACTTTTCTTATCATTTTTGTTAATCGCAAAAGTTTCATCCTGTGAACTAAATTCAGAGGTATCATAATCTTTCATTAAACAAATGTCTGTTTCAAATGTCTTTTTAATTAACCGTGGATTAACTGCTTGTACATTGGAATATGTAAAGTCTTTTGAAGGAAAATCCATATTTGTTAAATCGAAATCAAATAAAGAATTTAATATTCCAATTGTTCCAAGACTACCCTCAGGTAATGGCGTTTGAGTAGCCTCTGCATCTGCTATGCTATATTTTTCTTCTTTTTTATTTGTATATGTATGTTCAGATTGTGAAAAAAATTCTGCAATGCAATTTAACACATTGTTAGAATTATCATAGTTAATTGGTGACATTAGCGGCGACTGCCAATCTTCAAAAATTTCTTGTTCATCTTCAATAGTAATATCTCCATTCAGAATATTATCTAATATATCAGTATTCTCAAATTCATCTATGGAACATGTTTTTGTTACATTCATTTTTTGTGAGACATTTTGAAATATAGATTCACAATATACGTCTTGATTCGATTCTTTAATACTTTTTGAATCGCCCATAAAGAATTCGTTGATATGGGTATAATTATTTGTTGACGTAATTACTTTATATTCATTCATTTGCTGAGATTCTTTGCTTAAAATACTACAACTTTCGTCATCTTCTTTCTTAACAGACTGTTCAATTTCAGACTTTATATGATTAGAAATAAAGCTTTGAGAACACTTATTTTCATTATCTTTACCATGAGAATAATGTTCTTCTGGTTGAGACGTTGAAACAATTATCTTTTTACAATTATTCGAGTCATATTTTAGTTGATTTAATACTGTATTGGTTTCTTTATCATTCCATCTGTGAAAATCTTGACAATTGCATGCATTTGGCAATTCCTTTTTTTCGTATAATTCTAGAAGTTTGTTTAGTTTTTCTAAGTTTGTAAATGAATTAATATTTTGTATCCAACTAGATGAGGACCCTGCAATTTGATCTTCGAATACTGTTGTAGCTAGAGCACACATATCTGTTTTATCAGAACACTCTGTCCGTTGTTTCTCTGCATGAACTGTCATAATATGTTCACCGATACGATTTAAAACGTTCATGCACTTATCAAGATCGCTCAACATACATATTACATTTTTGTCACAAATTAATTTTTTATCTGTACCATTATTTTGTGTCACGTCTTCACTCTTTATCATATTGAATATACCATTGCTGTGATAAGAAAATGGTTTTGTTTCAACTTTTTTACAATAACTTGTACACTCGTGAGTATCACAAGAAACCTTTTGTTTCACAGCTTCTGTTACCTGTGAACCATGACTGTTCATGGATATAAAATCATGTAAATGACAATCACTTTGTACATAAACAGGTTGATTACGACAATAAGTATCAGCTTGTGTCGTATTACAGTTTGTATTTATTGATAATTCTTGTTTTATAAACTGCATACTTGTAACATTATTTTGGCACTCTTTCGACAATGGTATTGTCTCTATGGAACTTTTTGGTTGAAAGAATGATTCTTCTTTACCCTGAGTATCTATTACACTAGATTTATTGGCTAGACTTTTAGAAAGAAAAGCATCTTGAAACATTTCATTTTCCTCTCTATTCTCCCTAAGTAGACTCAATATTGTTTTTGGCAATTTAATATTTTGTCCCATGGTGTCTAGAAGTTTCAATAAAGTTAAAAGTTTTTGGCGCTGTAAATTAATTTGTTTTGACGATAAAGTGCTTGTATCACACTGTTTGTGTTGAAGCAAACATTTTAATTCGTTATTTTTTTTATTTAAAATATAAGCATATATGTTTTGGGAATTAATATAATGAGTATTATCTTTGATTGGTTCTTGATCCAATGAAGCACAGTTTTCTGTACTTTCGATAACTTTATTGTCCAAAACTGGCAAGTACTCTAAAAGAATTTTATCCATTAAATTTTCAGAGTTTTCTTTCTTATCTGTAATTTCCACTTGATCACTGCACTTTATTTCATTATTTTGTTTTTGTACTTTATATTTTTTCTTCATCATTTGTAACCATTCCAATTTTTTATTATTTCTCTTTTTGTTCTTCTTCTTGTTTACCATTAATTCATCTTCTTTCGTTAAATCGATCAATATTATTTCTCCAGGTTTTAATTTCGACACCTTTTTATGTTTCTTAAATTTATTTCTCGTGTTAATTAAAAACATTTGATTAATAGTTTTATGAGGTTGTTTTTCATTCTCAAAGAAACAGTCATTGCTCACTTTAGTTCTCTTTAACTCATGGTTCATAGTATGTTCCTGAATATCACAAAACAAAATCTAGAAATTTAAAGAATTAAGAAAGTATTAAATAAATGCTATGTTAACAAACTAAAATATATGAATTACCTGTCAAGTATCATAATCGTTTAAATTGGAAATTTTTGTTAAATGAGAATCTCTGAAACAGATAGACATTGCATCTTCAAATGCTAAGAAGTTATTAGATGCTGTTCTTAAATCAAATACATTTGGTTGCAATAACCAAATAGTTTTATTTTCATGTTCTATTGGAGGTTTTGGTATAATCTTCAATAATTCATCTCGCATTTTTGGTATGCATAATCCTAGTATCGTTAAAGCTATCTTATTTACTTCTTTCTTTTCTTTCACGTTTTCCTTTATCCTTTTCCATAGTTTTAAAACAAGCAAATATCTGACATAATCTATATCTATCAAACATTCCATATTTTTCTCTACATTGGTAAAACATTTCCTAGTATAACAAAAATGGTGTATATATAAAACTGTATAATACAAATGTCATTTGCTTTGATTAATGATAAGAATATTAAATATTTACATACATGAATATAGGGTCACATATTTTTGAATACTTTTTAGTAACAAATTTAAGTTTAAGTAATACTCTGAAGATATGCTTCTCTGAATTATCTGAAACAAAATTGAATACATAATTATTACGAAGATATTCATTTTTATAATAAATGTAAACTTACTTAAATATATCCACAATAATGAAAGAAGCTTTGCTGTTAATTTAGAAGAATCCATATTTTGTTTAAAAGTCTGAAGTTCCATGTCTATATATATTCCTAGCAGTGTTGACATTTCATTTAAGTACCAATCACAATCATCAGCATCCTATAAAACATTTATTAGGTTTTTCATAAATTAACATTTCTATCAATTTTCAATACAGTTAAAAGTAATATCATTAATAGTACCTCTTTAATTTCATGCCAATAAAGATGAAAGAACGTTAATGTATTAGTCATATGATTTTTTAATTTTATCATATCTAATACTTTTTCACAATACATATTTACACTGTTTAAAATATTTCTGAAATATTAAATAAATATATAATTTATTTTCAATTATAGATACTTCCAGTGTTTTTTTATATCATAAGCAATAACAATCTTACTGTTTATAAATAAGAATTAAATGTTTTAATAATTGGTAATTCTTATTCCCCACAGATGAACACATTATTTTATTAAATTTATTAAACCATGGAAATATATTTTCACATAACTTAGCATCAATAAATTGACTATTTAAAACTTCTTGGGTTTCATGTTTTATAGGTATATTAGCATAGTTATTGTGTATCCATACTAAATCCATTTGACTTCTTTCATCCATCATTAGTTCCTTTTTATAAAATTGTGCTATAAAAACATAACAGTTAAAATATCATTGAAATGTTATGCATACATATTTATATGAGAGGTATAAAATTTAAATAGTGATTTATTTAAAAAATATATGTTTAATGTAATTAATAGATAGAGAATGACATTCACTAATATATTTACTTTTTATACCCCTCATAATATATTAGAATAGTAATATTTATTACTTGTGGAATTGTTATTTGCCAGATTGTCATTTAAAGTAAACGAACTGGTTACTTCCATCTCTGATGTAGGTGGAGCCATAATTACCATTAAAAACAAATTTTACAAAATCTAGAAACCTATATATTGTATATTACATTATTATGCAACTAATTTATGTATTTCAATACAATATTAAAAAGGCCTAAGATAGTAAATATATATTATCAATATTTAGATATCAAGAAAACAGTTTAATGACAATGTTGAAAGTTACAACAGAAAACTATGAACATTTAAATAATCTTTCTGTATAATATCTGGTCCTACTAAATTCAACATTTCATCGGAATGCTATCTGAAAACTAAATGTATCGTTAATAAATATTAAGCATGTAAAGTAAATACAGCTTATCGATAAAGATTAACAGTATTGATAATACATATTGACCATTTGAGGTCTGCTTTACTTATAAACAACATCAACACGTAACTTTTATTATATATGATATAAGTAATTATTAGCAGACTAAATGTTATAATTTTATGACGTATTTATGAATTGTTTAAAACAAGACATTACCTACATTTCTCGGCGGTAATTCATGAATTAAAAGAAGGCAAATAAAGTTAAATTACTCTTATACAAATTCCAATATAGCATGCGATACAATTTCTATAATCGATGTAATAATGTGTTAGTCATAAAGTACATCGTATAAGAAATCTAAAAAAACAACAATCAACAATAAAAGAGCGCAAGTTTTTCCTAATCCAAACTTTGTTTGAGAGCGTGTCTAATGTGCGACATTGCAAACGCCCCCACTCCCTTGATTTGTGCTCTTATAACGCTTGCTATTTACATACCCAGAAGAAAATAAAATTAAACGGGCACAGTTGTCACTCTTTTTTCGCTGCAAATTAACAGTCTCATTGTTTTAGTTTTTCCGTGTTTGCAACACCACAGTCGCATGCGACGATAATTTTGATGTGACCTGCGCCGTTGGTTGTCGTACTCAAAACTTGTTATAATTCTTCGAAAATTGAGTGAAACACGACGCCTGGCACCGACGCTAAATTAACGCCGTCGTGATCGTAGCGCTCGAAGCATTTCCACGAAAATTCGAAATTCAGGAATGACCATTGTTATCGAAGAGCCCTTATCTACCGGTCAAAAGGTTTACGTGTTTCAATTCAATATATTTTAATTTAGCACGTTTTTATTCTATATAATTCAATTCGGTGATTCAACACTATACTTTTCAACTTAACGTGATTCGATTCGATTTGACTCATTTTATCGTATTGAACATTCGCTTAATATGATACTATGATCAAACAGCTTGTATGATAGTCGTATGCAGTGACTGAACTGGAATGAATGCTATTTTTCTTATTCTGTGCTTTAAATATACCGTAATACAAGTTATATCACGTGTAGTATTCATCAATTTCAAGCATTCAGTATGTACGCTCCTGAGTAGAGAAGTTGCACACAGAAGCGCAGACGTCGCACGAACTTTTCAGCTATAATAACCTCTAGCGGCCGATCACGTATGTGACATGGCGTCCGGGTAGAAAGAAAGTTGACTGTTAAATAAGCGTTAATGTTGTTTTTATGACATTGACCAACCGAAAAGGGAACATCCGAGGCCGCGAATTTCCCACAGACACCGGCATTGATGGTAATGCATGCGAGGAAACCACAAAGGATCAGCGATGGGTAGGGTACCGCCGTCAAATACCCAATCCTGACACAACCAACCTCTACTCACCTCACCTCTCATCACCAAGTCCGTCCATCCGACCCACTCGACATCACTACTACCGCCATTCGCGGGACGTTTTTCCTCGATGGAAATTCGATTTTCCATCAAGGAACACCCGCTGTCTAGCAATTTTATTTATCATTTACTTTGTATGATTTCAGGTACTTCGAAAAGCACCAGGCCCATCCCTATCAGGTAAATATCATCGAGCAATTGGTGTTGGGGGTTTCGGAGGGGGGTAATTTATCTACAGTGCGGTTGCACGCATAATTTTACCGCGATTATTTTTCATCTTCGTTTAGAAAATATCTAATTCGTGCCTTCATTTAACGGTTTTTCGGCGAAAATCGCTCCATCATCTGTGTCATGAATCTTTTACATTTTCCAAATCTTGTTTTTTTCTAGCTCGTTACTAACGAAACAATGATCAGCACAAATTATTTGCAAAGAATTGATTATTGCTACTAAATATTAGAAACCTCATTCTCTTGCAGTGTTGTGATGTTTCTCGTGTAATTTACCCGCGTATTTTGTTCATTTTATTATGGTGCAAGTTCCCTGCAATTTCTATGTGTATTAGTAATGTATACATTATTATATGTATATGTTGCATTACATTTTCCATAAAATAACTGCATACTACAGTAAAAATAGTTTGGTCTTGCTATAAACATACAGTAATATATTTCATGCACTAAAAACTAACAACTTCATTGAGTGTACATAAATTGATTTAATATTTATCTAGTGTTTCTTAATGTTAAAGGTATTTCAGATGATCAATATATATTGCCGATACTGTTAATATTTATTGACAAAGTGCATTTACTTTATATATTCTATATTTATGACAGTACATTTAGTTTTCACATAATATTCAATGCTGTTTAATTAAATTAAATCTAATACAGTTATTATTTTAATATATCGATAAAAAAAGAAAGAATATGGGAAAGGAATGACTTTTAAAAAGAAGATCAGTTTTTCATGTAAATTTGTTAAATGAAATTCATACATTTACTCCCAAAAGGCTTTAAAAATTATTTTTATACAACTTCTATACATTTCGAAGAACTATTAAGTTAATAGATTCAGTTATCGTGAAGTAAAATACAGTTGTCTTAAAATCTATTTCAGTTAAGGAAAATATCTAATTAACTTTTTGAGTTTTTGTCATTGGAAGATCATTTGAAATACTTGGAATTTTTCTATTATTATAGCTTCTAATATTGTCATGAAATCACCTTGATAGTACTTAAATATTGACAATATATATTGATCATTGAAAGGACACAAATATTTGTTTATGCACATTTGTTGAATGCGTGTTATTAAAGCTCATTATGCATAAAAGGTTGCTTTTTTCGCTGCAAATGTTTTGCCAAAAGATTTAGGTTAATAATAATGGTATTATTGCATTGGTTTTAAAACATTAATTACAATACTGTCCTTGAGTATTATATTGCTACAAATGTGCATGAAATTTATATTGTTTACAATTTACAGTGATTTACAATAAAAATGATATATAAATTGTGATAAATTTGTTAGGTTTTGTGAAAGATTAATATTTTTTTTCATCTTGTAAATATAACCTCACTTTTAGAAAATCAATAATTCATTCTTCATTATGTAGATTAGTAATAGTGATTTAGAAATACCATACAAACATTTTAATTAAAGTTTTCTATGTAATAAGTCACATCTCTATTAATATTGAATAATCTCATATTGCAGTTGTATCAAATAGGTTCATTAAGTTTTATGTAATTTATGCAACTTATATTAAATTATTCTTTAAAATAAAATATATTATTAACTCTTTCCTTCATAAAGTGTGTTTCATGTGGATTTAATATAAATTTGTATATTTGTTTTCACCATTACATGATTATTTTTATATTGTAGATTATAGATATTTATGTTACATTTATATTACATTTTTGTAGAATATAAGAACTTAACAATATTTATTTTTACTTAACTGTTGTTAGTAAATATAAATTCTAAATAACAATTGGAAAAAATCACAATTAAATATTAATTGTAAAGAAACATATTTTGCCAATGATGATTGGTAATAAGTAATTAAATTGTTATAAGCAAATAGAAATGAAAGTTTCTTTGAGTCATATGAAATTCTTTTGTTTGCAGAACGCAAAATACAGCAGTTCTAAGGGTGGCTATTCCTCATCAACAACATCATCAGATGGTCGTTACGAAGGACGAATGCGAGATTCCCCAAATGGCAACTCTTACAGTCCAGCAGCGGGCTTGGGTATGGGCATGGGAACAGACAGAGATAGTCCTCGCAGCTACACATCTAAACCCCTTTACAAGAAGGAGAGAGAAAATAGAGACTACAAGTTATCCTCCTCTAGGGACAAGTATTCGGGTAATTAAATTTCATTTTTCTTTCCCTTAACCTCCAGAGTACAAAGCTTATTTTTGAAATGTAAACAGAGTAGGGTAACTAATATCCCCTACTAAAAATTCGATAAACTTAATGTGAACATTATTTTTGATATAATAATGTTATATAGAGTTGTATTTCACTATTAAAGTTTACAATACTTATTTTTATGTAAACAACAGATTTGATGGATCCAAAATCTCCTACTCTGTACTCTGAAGATTAATTAATTAATATAATGTGGGTTTTATATATTTTAATGTGATATTCAAAATAAATTGCTAAAGATGTCTAAAGAATGTGGTCATCAATGTTTACAATACTGTATCAAAAAAACTCAATGGTTGCAATTATTTTATGTAAAGTAATAATACAGTCACTTTTGCTATAACCAGTAGAAAAACAGGCATCATTATGAAAAAAAAAGAATTAAATTTATTAAAGCAATTAATAAATAAATATTATTAGTTGGAAATACAAGAGTAAGCATATTAATAAAAAGTCTTATTTATTCAAATGTAATTAATATTATGTATTGTAATTAATAGGATGAGGAATGTAATATTTGTATATGTGATTAGTCTAAAAAGTAAGTGAGATATATTTGAATATTATATATATTTTCATTTAAATTTTAACTAGTATTATAATATTATCAATCTGAATGCTGCTTCTAAGTAATTAATTATTGATATTTTGTTATATCTAAAGTTTGAGTATGATTTAAAAATCTTTATACTTTACTAGTTTTTTAAAACTATGCACAAATGTAAAAAAAATTATAGAATAATTATAACTATACATGAAATATTTATATGCAAAAGAAACATTTTTATGTATATTTATTTCAGACAATTTTACATTAAGAATAATAAGTGTTTTGTTTTGTTTCAAATTATGTACAGGAATCTGTTATGGCAAAATCGACTGTTTAACTTTGTTTATTTTGAGAAATAAAGATCTAATTCTTCTTTCTTCAGTATAAAAACAGGGTTGTGTCTTAACATTTTCAGCTGTAACATGCTTGCTTGCATATGTGTAGATTGTGCACGATCCCCAAAAGACAAGAGAAGCCGTGAGAGCAGAGATTCAGAACACAGGACCAACCACGATAGGAGTAGTGGAGAGGTAAGAAACTTGTTATTAACTATCTAATTACATTTAGAAGTAAATAACACGTGAAATTATGTATTATTATAAATTTAATTTTAGTAACAGGTTGGTAAGAAAGTTTTATACAGGATTCCCTCATATTTTTTTCAATATTTAATTTTATTAAACAGTAATTTCAGTCTACAACATAATCAACATGTTTTAATTATATGAAATGTTATAAACATAGTACATATTGTGTACTGAATATTTTCTAAAATTGTTTCAAATGTTTTATGCAATTGTTTGAATATGAGAACTGTATATAAATAGTATGTTTTATATACATTGTTATAAATGTTTCTTTATTGTTACAGATTTTACATCCTATAAAATTATCGTCAAATTCATCAAGAGAGTCTTCATCTCAAAGGAAATTATCACATAATTCCTGTCAGGTCAGTATCAAATATTATTTCAAAACTTATTAGTTAAAAGATTTTCTTGTCAGATAAAATATTTGTTTCCAATGTGCATTATCAATTAAATGGAGAGCAATTGTTATTATAATATATTCAACTTCTTCATAAACTAACATAAATGAATATATTTTTATCTTTGATATAAAACTTGGTGCAAAAATTTAATTTATAGTCGAATTAACTTTAGTGTTGAAGAGTTACAAGTTTTCTTAAAATGAAAAAGTATTGAAAAGTTAAGATTTGATAGGTGTGCAGGGTCAACAACGTGGACAAATAATTTCATCTTTTCGAACAAGTTATGGAATTCGTATAAATATTTTCCATCGATTCAACCGTTTCCGGAAATTTTAGAACAGTCTGTTTAGGATAAACGTGGTGATGAGCGAGGAGGTGCAATGGAACGTTCGGCCAGGTTCGGTGATTGGTCAGAGCACATGAGTTCTTCGGGGAAGAAGTATTATTACAACTGTAAAACAGAAGTTTCTCAGTGGGAAAAACCACGGGAATGGATTAGTCGAACAGATAATCGACAACGTCAATCTAATGATTATTCTTCTAGGTCAAGTAGGTTTAACAATATTATATCACTAAATAAATGTTTTTATTTAACCAGATGATTGAACTTTGCATGTTACCAATTCTCTTGCTGTGACATCAATTGTGTAGTAGTTGTAAATCATTCAGTAAAACTTGGGAAGTAATTTACTTATTATTAGTCTTGATTCTCAGATGACAAATGTTTTTATCGATAATAATATATGTATGTCTTTTATATGTACATTGTGCACAGCAAGAGTTATACTATTAATTAAAGAAATTCAGTTAACTTATACTTAAAACATACATAATGAAGTATAACTCACCAGAAAGATTAATTCTAATTATTTCTTACCAGAATACTTTTTCTTATAATGTGGAAATGGTTTATACCTAATTTTAGAGAATTCAATACGCATAAAACCACTGAATTTCTAAATCATACAACTTCAATTAATTAACATAACTAAAATCAGGAAAATTATTCAGTTTAGAAGATTTTGGTTTTTGATGTTTTTGTCTCGCAGGTCATGATAAACATTCCAACTCGCGGTCAAATAGCAGTAGCAGTGTGCGAGATGGTAAATCATCGCGTCAATCCGATAAACGAGAATATTGGAGTTCATGCAGTGGAAGTGGTGGTGGTAGCAGTAGGGAAGATGTTTCAGTTAGGGAAAGAGAAAGAGAAAAAGAACGTGAAAGGGAACGAGAACGTGAAAGAGATAGAGAATCGTGTAGAGAAGATACAGGAGTGGAGCGTCAAGCTCAGGACATGGATATTTCACCAGGTGATTCTACACCAACTTCTGAACCTCTAACATCTTGCACTCATGACCCACTGCCGCAAGGTCCTGTTTTGTTGGCCACTGGTATGTTTTGTTTTTGCAATGCAATGGTGAAACAAAGAAAATACTAGGAAATTAATAATTTATTCTAGCATTACCTCGGTTAACATCACATCCACCATCTACACCACAAACACCTGGAAAACTTAATTCACCGACGCAACAACAAGGAAATAGTAATGCTCCAGGGCCACCGGTGTCACTAGCAAATCTTCCAAGACTTTTATCCCAAATCACAGGCAATAAGGAACAACCTGCCATTACACCGCAGAAAGCGTTGCAAACACTTCAAACAGCCGCTATCCTGTTGTCCAGACAAGTAGGTGTATTTATAATTTAAGGATAATATTTCTCATAAAAAAGTAACCATAGACTCTATTATTTTAATATTATTGATCGAATCACAATAAAAATCATAGAAAATGTTTATTACAATTTTATCTGCAAAACAATTCTATTAATACGAAGTTCAATCATTTATTTCTAAAGCATATCTTCTACTAAATTAACAATATATTCTTGAATTAAAGACCTCCGTAACATTTTTGTTTCTCAAATAAGTTGTTTTATTTTGTATATATTTAACTTTTTTAAAGTTTTGTTTTCATATGTGCTTAAACACTTGCAATTAGATTGATGTTTGATGATTATAACCAGCAATTCTGGTGTCTACATTTACTTTAAGTACCTGCAGTCTGATTAACAACTAATAACATGTATCAATAATAAACTGTTTGTAATTTTTATGGAGCAGTAGATAATAATGGATAAAATTATTTGTTTGCAGCAGTCGGGTAGTGGTGACCGAAATAATAGTGGAAATGATGTAATGGTCCCGCTAAAAGTTGATACAAGTGGCAACATAACAAGTGAGGGACCACCTACTCCAACGCATTCGGAAACTCAGGATTGCATTGATGCTCGAAAATGTATATTGATTGATGAACGATACAACTTGTACTTATTGATCGAATTCATAAAAAATGAACATTTAATAACTATATGTTTATGTTTTTCTTTCACAGTAACAAGTCCTGGGGGGACGAATTCTGGAGTGCAAGGTTTAAGCTCGTTGCAAAATCTTAGCACATTAGGTTCTCTTGGAAATTTAAGTAATACAGGTTTACAAGCATTATCTAGAGTACAGCCTCCTTTAACACCTTCTTTAACACCTTCACTTGCTAATCATTATCGGGAAGATTTAACGCAACACGTGCGTGCCTTTCCTGCTGATATCCTTGAAAAACAGGTACACATGATTCGTATTCGTTTTTCAACGTAGTTATATCATATATAATTATAATATGATATATCTAGGAATATAATTGTCACTTATAGGCACAGAAACTTAGCGAGGAAGCACATACAATGGGAAGTTTACAGTGTACAAGAGTGTCGGCGGAATTAAAAACGGCACGATCCATAGTGAGGCTGACAGAGATTCAGGCAACTTTACAGGAACAAAGGTATATATATACATATGTTTTCATTTTATATTTAGAATTATACCTGTGATACGATTCATGAATTATGTAATATATATACGTATTATAAATTGAATTCGTAAACTTGATATTCTAGGATATTATTTCTCCGTCAACAAATTCAAACATTGGAGGAGCTAAAATCCCAAAATTCCTTCATGTCTGATGATTCTTAGTGTAAGAAACTTTATAAAGTAATTATAATTACAATCTATAATTCATGCAAAAAAAAAATAAAACATAATTATTAATATTCTCATTAATATTGAATAATTAAGATTGTACCTAAATTATAATATCATGAATAGAAACGGTAAAAAATAGTGATGAATATTATGGGCTGCCCAGAGAGGATCGGTTGTTTCGTTTATCAGCTGACGAATATTATAATTAATTGAAAAAATAAAACCCACCTCTCTGGGAAGCACAAGAGGCCTATCCACATGCAAACACAACACTAATTAAATAGAAAAACGAATCTATTCTATCAGTTCATTGCAAAACTATTCAATTGTCCACATCGTCTTGTATTACCTATGTTATACGTGTCAATGTTTCATATCCCAAGATTAAGCGGCATTTTAACTAGTTGAAACATTTTTGTTGTAAATCTCGGAATAAAATTCGTGCCAGAAGTTTTAATTCAGTTCTTTATCGCCACTGTCTCACCTAATTCCCAGACTGTTTTAAAGAACATCATTCTTTTTGTTGTAAAATTATGATAATTTTTGTTTAATTGTATTTAACAATTTTCTCATAGAGAACATGATATATATAAAGAAAAAAAGTAAAAGTGTTTAGAAAATTTGTATAAAAATATTTGTAAATAGTTTTAGAGATTTACAATAACTTAATCTATGTTATTCTTATAAGGGGAATGTACGATCTGTGGAACACCAATTTAGTTGAAATTTAGCATAATTGTAGAAAATCCTAACTGTGATAAATTTTGCAAAATTATAACGTGCACTTACTTCAAATAAGCAAGAAATTTTAACAAAAAAATGTTTAAATTTAGAAATTTAAAAATCTGAAAATTTAGCAAATTAAAAATTAGATGAATAAAGCCAATATCTTACCATCGGAGTAAAAACCTTTATATAAATTTCTTTCCTTTTTCGGAGAAGCGCACACTATGATTTTGCAAAATTAATACTTTTTGAGTGTTATAATTATGCTAATGTTCGTGCGCTTCCCTTATCAGTGCTTTTAAAAAGTACTGTTAACGGTATATTGCTAAAGCAAATTGTATAGAATGTGCCAAAATCGGATAAATAAGTCAAACACTTAATGTATCTTAATCGTAAATAATTTTTATTTTCTGCATAGCTCCTCATACAGTTGTACAACATAAGAAAATGAATTGCCTTATATCATTGCATTAGCTCTTGCAAGCGAAAACTGAAATATGTAGTAGACGATGTGATCCTTAGAATTTTTAATTAATATGTATATTTATATATATTGAATTAGGATTTTTAATTAATAATCACTGAGCTATTTTAATGTGGAATAAAACTTCAATTTTCAATCACTTATATTTTGCCCACTCTATTTTCATCCAAAAACACTATGAAAAGATCAGTTTCACTTACTTCTGTACTTTGAAGTAATATTATGTGCTTAAAAATAAAATTATTTTCACTGAAAACACGTAGAACGAGTATATATATTGTTCAGGATGATAAAACCACGAATACTACAGTAAGTTATCATATGGATTTCTTATTTTGTATATTTCTTTAAGGAACTGTTAAGGAGTGAGCTTAATACTTACAGAAATAAAAAGCAACATGAAACCTAATCATGAAATGAATACATTTGATTGAAGAATTCGAGACTGCGACTGAATTCTAACATTTCTTTTCAAATTACTTTCTGAATACAAACCAAGAAGCTTGCACGAAGTACTGCGCACAAGTTTGTTCTCATACCTTCTGTTTAAATTATTTACTAAAAAAAGAATTAAGTTTTAAGTATGATTATTTTGTATTGTAATCAAACTTCTTGGTTCGCATTAAACATCTAAATGCCCTTCTAAAATCTTTATTTTACTAGCTACGAAATAAAATTGTAAACCCAAATTAAACATCATTGTTCTTCGATTGATATTTCTCATGTATCTTAATATTGTATAATATAATTATTATGAGTACAGCGGAGGATAGCATTAAGAATAATATTGGTAATAATGTTAACGTGAATGTATCCTGTTCACGGTGTTTCTCAACACGAGCTCAATAGCCTTCGTCATCACAAATGTTATGCATCAAAAAGCAACACGTCACATTTATTCAATAAATTATAAGATATGAGGCTATCGAGGTTTTATTCGTAATTACATTTATACACATTTGTTTTTGCAAATAGATGTTATTTCTGTTATATGTAATATACATGGGTATTTTTTATTATAATCTCTTTTTTATTACTATGTATGTATGTATGTATGTATGTTTCAATAAACTATGTGTTACTATGCTTATTTTAAAATGAAACATTCATAATTTAAAAATTTCTTCCCGAGTTCACTTAACAAAAAGGAAAAAAAAAGGAAAAAGAGAAGTAATTATGATTTTTCCGTACTTCATTTGTGCGAGTAACGATTATTGAATTACAAGCGATTTTATCGGTTGAGAAACACCGATAATTCTTTACAATATGATCTAACATTATACCATGTCATGAGAATGTTACAAACATCCCCATAGCACCTGAAGCATACAGTGAACATTCTCCCATGTACATTGTATTTAATTACAGTCAGTCATTGGACTTATTTTATAACAAACTCTCTCCTTTTTTGAACGTTATCATTGATTAATATATCCTCAATATAATCATTACAGATATCCGTGTAAATTCAGTACAATGCATAATTTTCATGGACTAAGATTATAATAAGGCCTCTGAACATCTGACTCATTTTTTCTTACATTTCATAACTGGTAGAATTTTTGTATATAAAAATTTAAAAATACCTTGACACTGACCATCACACTCCACTTTTAAACTTAATTTTCCAATTTTCCTAGTTTTATGCATTATACCGGCCAATCAAAGATGATGTAGCTAAGGAACCATTAACAATTATTATTATTATCAGTAAATTCTTTGTTAATTGCCATCTTTTTACTTTTGAAACAATGTCAAGTTGTGAAATAAAGAATTAATAACAAATGTCATTTATAAAAGACCAAATATTTTACAAGTTATGAAATGTTGTATGTCTATTGTTGAATGATTTTAATGTAGTGCTCTTCAAGTATTTATGCAAACATATTGCAAATGGAGAGTACAAACTGCTACAAAACAATTCCAATATGATTTGTTTTACAATCATTAATACATCTATATCATACGCTCGTTATGTGATTTTAAGGCCATATACGAGATTTAATACAAAGATACTGCCCCTTTTAGGTCAGTATTTGATATATTTATTAATTTGGAAATTTGTCTAGGGGATAGACAAATGGACAACACAGCCTCGACAGAGAATGTTCACAGTGTAAGACAGCAGCATAGACATATCTCAGCGCAGCCTCACTTTATCATTGGTTAGTGCTTCTGCTGGTAATTATTATACAAATCTATCATTTCTTAAATTACACAATACAACTATGTACGGAAGAACCCTTCGTAGATAAGATCTTTTTCTTTTTTTACATGACAAATAGATTAAGAGGTACTGTACGTATAAACTAATCAATTTCTGATATCGAATAAACACAAATCATTTCTTACGTTTTTATCCATAGATATAATTTGAATTATATAAAAACAAAATCATTTTTTACATACTTAGCAATATTATTGTAGCGTAGCAGATAGGTAACAACTACGAAGGGTATTTGTAAATTATCCACATGAAATCAAGGCTTTTCTTTTTGTTATCCTTGTTCCTTAATATGTACGCAGTGAAACTAAAAATGCCTTAAAATCTACAATGTAAATATTATACAACATACAAAGTAACAATATGTAACAGAGTTGTTTTTTGTACCTATGTATCTATTATGGCAGAAGGTGGGTCTTGTGCCGAGTTATTCTTGGCTACTGTCAATTTTAAGCCAACATTATAGATGTAACTATCCTAGTCTTAAATAGGACGTGCACGATTTCATATTAATTCATTAATCATTAACACGTCGACTAACTACTTTCTGCTTTTAGGGACTTCTAAAAAGAATGTCTGTTTTACAGTTCCTTAGTGTCTCGAAAACAGTATTACTATACCTACAATTATTGAAACTAATATCACTCTTGGTAAAATTGCACTCATCGTAAAAATCTATAATTCCGTCAATAGTAAAATACAAAAGTACTAATAGAAGAAACTATAAGTAACTGAAAACGAAAAGAATTTGACATACAAATAGAAATACAATTTCTCATGTTATTCATTATTTGACAGGTAGCAATTTAATTTTTTTTTTATTTATAGTCAGTTTTATCGTAATATATTCGTTTTTTTTTATAGTACAGAGTGATACGATTTCATAATTTAAATTGCAGAAGTAATAACAATGTACGCGGTTGTACTAACTATAAAAATACGTTTGATTTACAAGGAGAGCGCATGACCTTTGAAACATCGATTTGATCCAAATTTAGCATAATTATATCAGACTTGAAAAATAATCATTTTACAAAAAGTGTTGGCTTTGCTAAACTAAATGTTGTAATTCAAATTTTCTAGAATTAAAATTTACGGATTTTCAAAATTCTTTTTCGTACTTCATTAGTTATGTAGAAAGTACAAAATTATTACTTTTAGAATCCCCTATAATCATGTTAAGTTTGAAATTGGTATTTCGAAGGACATTCATTCTCCTTATTATTAACAAATAAAAAAAGGTAACCCTTTAGAAGTCCCATAATAATTTATATCCATTCAAGGTATTCCTTGATTCGTTTTTTCATTCATTCTAAGGTAAAACACGCAACATTACTATATAATTTAATTCTATTAAAATGGCATTCAGTATTATAGGATTAGTTTCATTCAATATATAAAAAAAATATACAATTTCGACTACTCGATGCAATTGTTCAGTAATCGTGAGTTTGTACTATCCGAATGCCATTTTTTTTTTTTTTATATATATGATACATTTTCCCTGGACTAGTACTACAAAGATTGTAGAACGGTCCACAAAATGCTAATTAAAATATAATTAATGTCTATACGCAGTGGGATTCATTGATATTCAGTCGATTCACAATACTCGTAACGTGCAAAAAATTGATAGAAACAACGAATAAAATAATTTTATTAACTATGTACTCATTCACTTCTCGTTAAGCTCCATCGAATTCATGTACCTGACTATGTAAAATCGTGTATTCGGAATTTGTTAAAAATAATTAGCCAGGTAACAATAACACAGTTACCATACAGTCCAGTGTTACATATAACATCATTGCAATTTCCTGCAACATTGTTTTCTTTTACAAAAAAATAATTTTTAATCGTTTTATTTCACCAGTGTTCAGTACATTTTTTGTCTTCAATTACAAAAACATTGTCACGAGTTGTGAATGACTTGTACTTACCTGAGGGAATACATTCCCACTTGTTTTCCTCAATAAACTGCACTCATCTAGTGCATTATTAAGTTTTTTTTTTAATCGAGGTATTCTCTCATTTCATGAAATTAACTTGTCGTATCAGTAAACGTACACAATGTCTTGTTTGGGCAAGGTATTAGTAATGCAATGGCATTATGATCTGTCTTATTTGCAAAAGTGGCTTCATGCCAATGTTAATGTGTCATTCGTTATTATTATATAATTTAAATAATTTATAATTTACAGATCCTGTAGAACACAAGTGGTTGTACGCAAGCATACCCCATTGGCAAATTAGTATATTACATAAAATGCTTGGTATACCACCACGTTAAATGTGATCGATTGGGTATATGATATTTTTCACTGTTTATCATACTGTAACTTTTAGCGTAAAAGACATATTCACATACACGGTTGCATAAAATAGAAATAAAAATACAATCCGGGTACATATGCAACTAGGATCATACATTACTTCTCCTCTACCGCAATTTTCTAACAGCTTTCTTGATTTTTCTTTGCGGCACCGAAGTAGGTGGTGCACTGAAACAAAAAGTAATAATTTACGATAAATATTTATGATATAACGGTATACCGAATAACAAGTTTATTTATTATTTGTTGAAATGCACTATCAATTTTGCAGCTGGTTGTAATAAATTAAGTTCTTACTAATAGAAAAAAACGTGATATATTTCATGATCCTAAATGTACTATTATGTTCGGTAATATAATATTTAAATGAGTTAATGTAATGACATAAATATATACCTGAATGTTGGAGGTGCATTTCCGCCAGTGAAGTTAAACGATGGTGGGGTGTTGGGATCAAACGTTGGTGTATTACTAGGTGGATTGAAATTAAATCCTGCAGGCGGTGCAGCAGCAGGTGGTGCCTATGAAACAGTAAAATTAATTTAAATATAATCAAATAAAAATTTAACAACAATAATTATTAAATTTTTGTTATTATAATTACCATTGCACCAAAGCTGAAACCTCCTGAAGATGCAAGTGGTGGTGCTGCTCCAACAGATCCAAAATTGAACCCTGCGTTCGAAGGGACAGATGAAAATGATGGTGCTGGTTGATTTTGAGTAGCAGCCTGTGGTGTACCAAAAATCGGAGTTGCAGCAGTTGGTTGACCGAATGCTGGTGTTTCCGGTTTAGGTGCATTAAATGTAAATCCAGAACTACTTGCTGGTGTAGCATTATTGAACGTATTTCCAAATAAATTACCACTTTGCGGGACAGTTGAGCTACTACCAAATGTAAATAATGGTTTCTGAGTTGATTCAGCCGGATTAGTATTTGTAGAGAAATTGAATCCTTGTTGTGCTGCCGGTTGATTAGAAGTACTACCAAATGTGAATAAATTTGAACTTGATGTATTACTTTGACCTGGCTTCCAGGAAGATCCAAATATATTCGGCGTAGACTCAGCAGTAAACGTTGAAGGTGTATTATTACTGAAACGAGGTGTAGCAGATGATCCAAAAGGATTTTGTGTACCTGATGCCACGCCAAAAGGTGTAGCTGCTGGCGCTACAGGAGTTGGATTAAATGGTGAGGCTGTTTTATCTGTATTTCCAAATACAGGTATTTTGGTATCAGATGATCCAAAAATTGAAGGTTTGTTTTCTGTACTACCAAATGTTGGTACTTTAGTTTCCGGCATAGCAAAGGTAGAAAGTTTATTCGTGTTTATACCAAATGTAGGTTGTTTATTTTCTTCTGTACCAAGTGTTGATGTATTTTTTGCATCATTAGTACTAAACAATGATGGAGCATTGGAAATGCTTGAGAATAATGAATTTCCAGAAGTAACATTTGGCAATGCGTTAAAAGTTTTGTTTACTGAAGAACTTTCTGTTGTTTTAGTTTCTCCAAACGCAAAAGTAGTACGTAAAGTAGGAGCATCAAAGGTTGGTGCTGATGTTGTTTGTACAGCTGGTTTTGTTTCAAGAAACGTGAAGGAGGGTTGAGTAGAAGATGGAAGACTTGATACTACATTTGTAGAGGAACTGCTATTAACTGTAGTTGTACTACTTGGTACTCCAAATAAAAAGGTAGTGGTTGGTTTAAGTTGTGCACTGGTTTGACTTGTTGAAGGTAACGTGCTGGTACTACTAACAACAGGTGATTGATTAGTTTGTGTGTTTGTTTTTGAAACCTCTGTAACAGTACTTCCAACCAAAGTGCTTTGTTTCGCTTCTTTTATATCTGATTCGTTAATTTTAGGATTTGGTACACCAAATGTAAATGTTACTGGAAGTGTTTTAGAGGTCGTTGCAGTCAGAGATTGCTTATCATTCACTGTTGATTCACTTTCACTTTTTGGTACGTCAAATGAAAATGATGGTGCTGGCCTTTTTTCTGCCTGTTCTGTGTTTTGTTTTACATCAGTCTTATCACTGTTACTTGTATTAACTTGAAATCCAAATCCACTTCCCGTAGACGATGAGGCACTGTTTTCAGATTTCAATGTATTATCAACCATTTTCTTCTCCTCTTTTTGAATGCCAAATGTAAATTGACCAACCTGACTACTTTGTTGGTTATCACCAAATTTAAAACCATTAGTAGGCGCTACAGGATCAGTCTTTTCTTGATCAGCTTTATCTATACCAAATTTAAAACCACCAGCATTTGGAGGCATACAAAAATTAAACTGTAAATTGGAAGTAGTGCTTGTATTTGTCTTTGTATTTGAAGTGTCCAATTTCTTTGAACCTGGTTTTAATCCACCACAAGCTACACATTCAGTAACTTTTGCTTCATTTTGTAACATACAACTATCACAGTTCCATGCACCTTCAGGTTTTTTAAATTTATCTCCAAATCCATTTGCAAGTAAGAGTGGAACAGTTTTAGGTGCAATCCCGGTGCTAGGCTTACTTGTGTTGCAACATGGACAAGAATCAACAGAGGTAACATTTCTAACCATACAACAAGGACATTCCCATGTATCTTTGTTTGGCTTAACACTGCTCGTAGTTTCATTTTTGGTCAAATTTGAGCTACTGAGTGATTCTGTGCCAATATTTTGGCTTGTAATTGTATCTGTTTTATTAGTAGTATTAGTATCTTTTTGAAGACTCTTTAATGAACTTGAATTAGATACATTTTGAGAGGAACACTCAGTTAAATTTTCAGATTTTTCTAAGGACTTTTCATCACTGAGATCAGATTTTACCGATTTTGTTGCATTAGTTTCTTGCTTCTTGCTTTGTCTAACTGTACCACATGCAACACAGTTAGTATCAGTCTGTTTGTTTCTTACCAAACATGATGTACACTCCCACTGACTACTTGAAAGTTTAAATTCAGATCCAAAATGATCATTGACAGTGGTTTTCGATTCATTGGTGATATTCTTTGCTGATTCATTTGTTTTGTTCTTTTTATTATTTAATTTACTAGCTTTACAAGCAAAACAGTACATTTCAGCGTTGTTGTTTTTAAATAAACACTCCGAACATTCCCACAAAGTCGAATTTTCTTGTTGTATATCAGAGTCTGAATTTGATGGTTTTTTATCATCTTTGCTTACATTTGTAACAATTGTTTCATTATTAGTTGAGTTTAACGATGTCTTTATATCATTTGACTTATCAGATTCATTTTTATTAGGCTTAGAACCGAGGACATCCATGACACTTCCTGATTTCAGTTCATTTGAGACAACAGGAATAGGATTGCTACTTTTCACTTTTTCCTTCGGTCTAGGTGCCGTAGATGAACCAGACCAAACAAAATTTTGGGTTACCGTAGATACACACTCACTAGAAACTATATTGGATTTAATATTAGCTGTTTTTAAAGGTGAATTTGAATCATTGGATTTATCAATTGATTGTTTCTCGGCATTAATAGGACTACTAAACGTAAAGTTATTAATGGATTTTAAATTCTTTGTAACGTTTGTTATTTTTATCGGGCTTGCAAATGTAAAAGTGTCTTCAGTACTTGTATCAGTTTTATCACTTGTTTTTTGATTAGAAGATGGTATAAAATTGAAATTAGGTAAAGAAGATATTGGCAAAGGTATGTTTGGTAAATTGACTGGTTGAACTGTTTCTTCCTGGTCAAGATTTGCTGCTTTACTCTTTAGTTTACCTTGAGGCTTCGATTCATCGTCAGTTTCTGTTCTGAGATGATACTCTTGCAGCGGCGGTGGTTCGCTTCGGGCAGAAATGATTTTCCTAGCCGCGGCTGTTGTATCTTGTAACTTTTTACGTTGTCTTAATTTTAATATGTCTGGCACAGTTGGTACAGTTAATTCACGAGTTAAATGACGTAATCCAACTCTGGCTGATGGTGTTGTAGTCTCTTCTCTCGATCTCTTTTTATTCATTAGTGATGTGTTATTCGTTTTTAATGGAATTTTTTTAGCATCAGTTATTGGCGATGAAAAATGTTCCAGTGCTTCTAATATTTTTTTAGCAGTTTGACTCATACCAGACGAATCAACTCCTGTTGCATTAGATGGTTTTACTTCAACGCATGTTCTTTTAGGAACTTTAAGTTGAATGTCATTTGAGTTATTAAACAAAGAGCGACCTCGTTTATAAAGGCCAGCTGCATTTGCTCCACCAAAAGTAGTGTTTCCACTGTAAAAAGGAGATGACAAGGGAGATGCATGGTCCGACGAATTTGTGACAATTGACGCGTTAAAACTCGGTCTACGACTACTTAAAGAATCTCGAGTATTATTATCTAAAAATAAAGACCTTGGAGACTGCATACGATTAGTGAAACTTAATTTGTCGTCGTTAAATCTTTTTCTAGTGGTGAATGGGGAGCTGTAAGAGACATTTGACGGAGCCTCTTGTCTATTTGTTTGTGGTATAAGAGAGCTACAACCACTGGTACTTTCGCTGGATTCAGAATTATCATCCATACCACTTGTAGTTCCATTATTTGTAGTAGTAACTAGCGAATTCAACTCGGACCTTTGAGGATTTATGTTTCTAATATCTGTATGCGTTGTAGGCGTAGAAGATACCAGATGTCCCATCCCACTTGGTCCAGCCATCGCAGGTTTACAGAAGTCATCGGACTGCAATAAATATCTGATTGAAGAAAATGTATTTAAATTGTCATAGTTTCCATAAATTATCTTTACCATTTCATTGTTTATTGAACATTGTTGTTTAGATGGACTGGCTTTATTAATCGTGGATTTGGTTCTTGTTTGAATCGAGAATGTGCCGGGTGGATGAGTAACATCCATGCGAATACATGGTCGTTTTAAAGGCGGAGGTTTCTGGATATCTTCTTCTGGTTCAACCTCTTCAGGATTCTCAGAATTATTTAATACATCTCCATCATTTTGAGATGAGTTAAACCATTTACTAATCCACGATTTTTGCGGTATCAAATCAGTCACCTTTGTTGCCACCTTTTTTACAAAAGACTGAAATACAGAAGAAATAACTAGAAGGATATTGAATAATTTTGTATAGTACTTATTTCTATAATGTTAGTTAAAACCTATTAACCCATTCACAACAGATGTTATACTATTAAATCAAACCTGTACTGGTCAGTTTTACATATCATGGATTGGTATAATATATAAGGAATATTGCTGGCTACAAAGAAATGTATAACAAGAAATAAAAGCAAAACATAAAGTAACTAAGTAATTGAGTTATTATTAATTTCAATGATGACATTATATTTCTTGTATTTATAGTTTACTGCAATATTTTATTATATTTTGGGACAAAAATCTTGTAATATGCAAACAAATGTTACATTCTTTTAACCATGTTTTGGACCTATGTATGTGAGATTGGTACTGCTGCGAATAGGTTCATAGTGTTATTATTAGTGTCTTAAATTATTTATAAATTAGGTCTGCTGACAAGTTATATCCCTTTTATGGTCATTGAGATTTTTTCTCTTATTTGTTAAGGATTGTGTTAAATAAAATAGTACTTTCTCAGTTAATTAAATAATCTGTTACAAATAACAATAAAATAAACACATTAATCAACAAGATTTATTTATATCACTGCATTCTTTATAAGTTTTAGTAAGTAAATAATAAACCAAAGTTACAAACCAAAACCTATATCATCTAATACTGAATATATGAATATTAGAAATTTAGTCAACACTGGTTTGAAATTTTGGAGGATGATGATTTAAGTCAGGAGAATGGGCTCTATTTCAGTTATGATACTTTTCGGTTAATATTTATCAGGTTGGGTTCATATGCTGAACAATATGCAGGGAGGTAGATATTCTAAGAAATGCTTGAGCCTTATCTCTCTTCATAGAGTAAACAAAACAGATTGAAAGCTAGTGGGACATAGTAAGTTACATTAAGTGCTCCAAGAATTGGTATCGATGACTCACAGAATGATAACTGGAATAAAAAATGGAATAATAAGTGAAAACTACCATAGCCAAAATCTGATCACTATTTTCCACAGATCATCTGATTAAAGAATTCTATTTTGACTTGAAATGCAATAACCAAACAGTTGAATTTGTGTATAATTATTCATAATGAGTACCGTACCAACAGATAGCAGTTATGTGTTTCATACACGTAGATAGAACTTTTTTATAGTTCTAATATACGTCACATAATATTGTGCCACATCATAACGCTGCTACAGTTTAAATATCATAAACTTAAAATCCCATGCGTTCAGAGTAGGAAAATGCTCACAAAGGAGTTGAAAGAAAATATACTTTAGTACTCTTGTAGCTAACTATTGAGACGAGTAATAAATATATCTAAGGGATGACAAACTTCATGCTATGATAAAATGAACTGAAATGAATGTGCTAATGGTGTAATACCTGAACAGCATTGATACATTCATATTATTAATATACATATCAATGCGATGTAATTGTTTATAAAATAGATATAATTAACAAAATATAGCGATGCTGACTTAATGCTGTGCATGTGCTGCGCTGTTAACTGGGTGACAGCCTTGATAAAACCCAAAATATACATATTTTAGTTTTCTTTCTTTGTCTTAATATTATAATAGTGAATAGTTTTATGAATAGAATTATACAGTAAGGTATTAATATACCAGAAATAAAAATAACTGAAAAGATAATAGAAGATAAAGCAACTAATGCTTCTATCATGATATTTTAATTGAAATAATATTTTTACCAAAAAAATGCTAAATATTTAAATATAACAACAAGAATAATTTATAAAAAAAATACGTTGATCTTAGAATTAAGGTTAAAATATTCAATAGACGAACGAACTACCTTATACATTAATTTAGTTCATGTAAACTGATTGATCATTATTCTTATTATAAAGAAAGATCTTTATACAAGATTACGAAATATTGCATAAATATACGCAAAAGATGATTTTTGAAAGTCACGCGTGTATTTTTTCGATCGGATGCAAGTGTAAAGATAATATATCAACTTCTCGAGATGCAAGTATATCAGAAATGAGTTGTACGTTGAGTTGCTCGAAGATTTTCCTCATACGGAATCGCGTTTCAAGGTTACATGTTATAGGTGATTCGATAGATATCTCGCCAGTGAAACAGTATGGGAAAGATTGAGGTTATCGAATAGATTCACATAACCGTGACATCGTGTGGGTCCAGCGTAAGTGCATCTTACGAAAAGGGCAATTGTATTAAGGATAGTTTAAAAAGGAATTGATAAATGCTGTAAATTTGTCGAGGAATTCAATTTTAGCGATAAGGCGCGAACAACCGTTGAACTCGAAGCAGGTTCAGGTTCGTTTTCTATCGTAGGGGACTCGTGCCAAGAAGAGAATACTCACATTGTTTGCGTCGTAGGGTTTCGTATTATGCGACGACGACCGTTTTCCAGTCAAATTGTTACCCCTCTTAGCCATGATTGGCACTGTTCACTTATTTAAGAGTATAAAACACGCGAGAACGTCTTCGAACGGCGCATCCCAAAAATTGTTAACGAACCACCACCTTCGTGACTGAAATTCACGAGAGAAAATATGGCCGCCCGAAAGACCGCCACCAGGGCGCCAGGTTTCTCTCGAATGTGCGCTTCGAGCGCCTACCCACGTGACACCGTATGCGCTTTCTGGCTTCGAATCAGTTACTATCTCTTTTTACGATCGCTTTTAAAAAAAGAACGTGCACGCATTCGTTCTTCTATAGATGGTGTGGCGATCACGTGGATATGGCGGTTCAATCGATTTTGACATTTTCTAAAGTACATTCTTCTTTATCGACATTAAATATTTTCTCTATTACCGATTTTTCAATTAAAATAAATTTAAATTAGGAAAGACACGTGTTGTGTGTATAATTCTACAAACGTTAATTCATTTGGTCGTTAAAAGTTCACTTGTAAATTAAAAAAGTAATGTTTTTGGAGGAGCTGAATTAAAATAAATATTTCATTGGCTAATTTATCATGTTATATATATGTATATTCTACAGTCGAATCTTAATAACTCGAATCTCAAGGGAAGAACTACAACCCTCGAGTTATAGAGGTTTCGATTTATCGAGTTTTAAAAATTCGATATACAGAAGCTACGTAAGAAGGTTAAGAATTTTCTAAGTGCAACCGCTTAAATAAGAACAATTAAATAATTTGAAGGTAAATTGACAGTTAAAGGATAGAAATATCGAATGATTAATTTTTAATATCTTGTAATATATAACTATAAACTTCGAATTACAGAGGCAATGGCCATAGAGATTCGACTTACAGAAGCAAACTTCGATTTATAGAGGTCAGACTATTCCAGTTTGAGTTATAGAGGTAAACTATTATATTTTGACATGTAATGAGTCATTCGAGTTGAAATCAATTTTATTTTTACATACACAGGTTTTCGCAGTGAAGTGGAAAAGAAGTGAGAAAAGTTTTAGTTTTTCGAGTAATAGAAGTTCGAGTTATCGAGATTTGACTGTAAGTACATATTGATACATTATTGATAAATTACTTTATTGGTTTATTACTTTATTCATTAGAAATGGTTTAACATTGATGCAAGAATTGAAAAATATAATAATTGTTAATTTCCATTGCTACAAGAATTTAAATACTGGATATCTTTCTTATGTTTCATTAGTTACTTTAGTAGTTATTTAACAATTTTATGAATTATTAATTAACTAAATTGACATCGCAAAGTGATATGAATTTACACATTATCGGTTTGCAGAAATATTCTGTTTAAATTATTATTTTTAGTTGCATGTATGTCGACCTGTGGCGCTTAAGTGTGCACTACAAAAATGGCGTCAAATTCCAATCCTATATTTTGGTGTTTTGATGTCTTAGGATTTGTAATGAAACATTCAGTTTTTACAGGAATATTCATTCAATTCTTAACGGTTATTATAACTAAAGTAGAAGTACATGACTTAGAACCTTTTAAATGTATGATATTTAGTCAAACTTGTTCCAAAGTGTAATGCTACATTATAATTTTTATAGATATTATATATACAAAAAGTAATATCATTTTTATATATTTAATAATATCTAATGGGATAAAGATGTACGAGTACAATGGGTACTTTCTACACGAAGTCTAAAATAAAATGTTTAATAATAAGACAGTAAGACAGAATGTAAAAGTTTCGTATTCGAAAGGATGCACGGTCTATTGCGCATGTGTAAGACGCATGCATGTACTGTGCTGCCTCCAAGCGATAAATCTTTAGAAGACTGTTACGAAAACTTGAATATTACCATCTGTTTATTTTTAAAAACATAAGAAGAATTTACATATACGTACACTTTCATAGTTTAATTTAATATTTTAATTATTTTTTCATGTATCTTTTAAATGCAATAAATGTAAAAATATTCTTTAATGAAAAAATCATATACTCAGTTCAAATTTAAATGGTTATGGGTTTTGCTGACATATGTAAACGCCATATTGCGTTACAGTCAAACGGTTATTCTTTAAAGGGTTAACGTTAGGGCTGTCACGAAAAATCGAATATTTTAACTAAATTAAAATGTTATTTTTTACTTGTCTAACTAACTAAGTAAATATTCGTAGTATAATGATCATAGAATTGAGAAAAATGAAATTTCATTTTTTAATTTAATGAATGCATGTACTTTCACGATGTACTATATTCTTAATACATACTTACATGCAGACTATATAAGTACATTATCTCGTTTCGATCAATTTGTCCTGTAATTGGTCAATTTAATACAGTGAAACTGACATATCTATGTTTTAGCGAATTATCGAGATTAATAATTTGCTATATTATCGTTAGTAATTATATTCTATCACTTTTGTATAGTTACTCCATTAAAAAACTACGTAATTTTATTCGCTATCAGCATTAACTAGAAGAAAAGTGTTGTATGATATACTCTTTAATTTTTATTATCTGGAAAATCGTTTAATTCAGACTGTTATTAGTATAATTTTGTGTTTATAAAAAATTTACACGTCATTTAATTGTATTTCTTATAAAAATAATTTAATTTACACAATTACAATTATTAAATTAAAATTTAAGATAGAAAACTAAAATTTATCATTCAACATTATAAATTTCATCTAGACAGGTTAAAAAGTATCTAATAGTTCTTGTACAATCATTTTCAATTGTAGGTGAAATTCACCACGCATTTTAAAAGACATTATTGAACCAGTGGTATGCGCTATATCCTGACAAATCACCAGTGTAACAGTACATCTGCGTTTAAAAAGTGAAATTCCGAGAGAAGGTGACAAATCATTCTTTTTTCTTTGACTAAGGTGCACCGGATGTAGAAGTGACACAGAATTAAGCGTTTTGCATAGACGATTTCACATGAGTCACACGGTTGGTAAACTTGCGTAGCTTTCTCCGGCAAATAAGCGAAATAAATGGCAGCAAAGACCATCGTCATTGATCTAGTTCGGCCCCGTTCTCTCGAGCTTATCGTGTCTTTAGACAAGATGCAATTTTCACGCTCCGATAGAAAACATGCGGCTGATCTATCGAGGAGAGCGAAAACTATACTTAACCTCTACGAATTACCACTAGCAACAATCTTAAAGCAGACTTATTTGGTCCAGAAGGGAGAGTTGCTAGAGTAGCATCACGTCAAATACAATCATTTTATCTTATAAAGTAAATTCGCAATTTATCGCCACATGTTTTATAGTCTCGCGTTCTATTACCATATGATACGTAGTTTCGTACTTTACCTTCATGCGTTAACTATGGTTTTGTGTTTTATTGCCATTTGTTGAATAACCTCGCGTTCTGTCACTACGCTTTGTACAGTTGAGCTTTTTATCTTCACGCGTTGTATAACCTCGCATTATATCGCCACGCGTTGTATAATTTCGCGTTTTATCGCCGTTCGTGATATAATTTCGCTTTCTGTTCCCAAGCGTTATACAGTTGCGCTTTTTATCTCCACGCGTTGTATAACCTCGCATTATATCGCCATCCGTTGTGTAATTTCACGTTTTATCGCCATTCGTTGTACAACTTCGCTTTCTGTTTCCAAGAGTTGTACAGTTTTACCTTTTGTCTTCACAGATTGCATAACCTCGCATTATATCGCCATCCGTTGTGTAATTTCACGTTTTATCGCCATTCGTATCGATATATCGAAAATTTAAATTGAAATAAGGAAACTTAAAATACTTTAACCCTAAGTAAATTCGATTGTAGAAAATAATATTGTAAACATTATTTCGTCTATTTATAGAAAATATGTTGGACATTTTGGGTAAAGAAAAGTTTCCCGCCAAAAGAATCATGATGGTCATTTGACAAATATTATTTTTTATATACAATTTCAATCTATTAAAATTTCTTCTAAAATAAAGCAATCCGAAAGTTTTTAATTTAAAGCAAATTATATTGCATGAAGAATATTCTAAAAATTGTTTCGTCTACCATTTCAAAGGAAAGATAACACAAATTTTAAAAGAAAACATTTTCGCGTCAAACCGATTTTATTATTTGACAGATAATTGTAATCGATTAAATTTATATCTACATAAATAAACATGGTATTTTCTAACTTAAAATAAATTTTATTATAAAAAAGAATATCATAAAAATCTTAGTAGAGTCTTATACGTTAAAAAAGAAATAATGGAACTATAAAATGCGCAATCGAATAAAACAATCTCTTTGAATAGTTTACAATTAAGGTAAGCAATGACTTGTGTCAGTTCTGTGTACCCGTATGACCCTCGTCATTATCACACGTTTTATGGTAACGAGTATTTTATAATTAGGAGAAAGATAGTAACAGATGTGACACAATTTTGACCTATTCACCCGCGGTGAAAGTGAACTAAAAGTTCTAGTTACGTTGGCAAAAGTTCAAGCGATAAAAAATGTCGCAATATTAATCGACGATAAATAAATATTCGATTATTCGATACTGTAACACAAAATAGGAAAAACGGAATATTTCGTAGGATCGGCGATTGCAATAATAGATTCGTTGCGATGTTGTAAAGGGGACGGACGATTGTTGAAATTGTGGAAATGGTCGAAGGCGGAAATAATGGTATCTCAACCGGACGTAAAGGGAACAGCTTGTTCTCGCGTGACAATTCGAAAGCGAGAATGTGGAAGTGGGTATGAAATCATTAGAAAAGATGGTTGTAAGTGTTCCAATTATGATACTACTATTAAATTAACTGCAATTAACTCTGGATCTGGATAGAAATCTTATAAAAATACGTATATACGTTTTTTCTCGATCATTATTCATAAAAAATTAGTAATTTTTCATTCAGACGGCGCGTGCACGGCATAATCGAATTTACGAAATTTGCCCCGTCGAGATACATAATTAGCGTTAATTACTTACGTTAGTCAATTAATTAATCAAAATTGCACAAGAATGACAGATAATAGGCCAGGAAAGCTAGAAATTGTGAGAAAATAAATGCACGTGTACACATGTGAACGGGGGAACAATATGTATAACTACTTACATCTGTATCTAGAATCTTGTTTCTTTGACTTTCCATGAACAGCAACCGCCTTGAAGAATCTTTGCAGCTGCTTAAATCGGGGTCATGTCAGCGCTGCGAGTAATACAGCTGTGCGACTATTTCATGAGAATGTATTGTATGTGTACATAAACACCACGTACAAACAATAACGTAGGCTTCTTGCTAATATATTGGATATCATTGCGATTTGAAATTGCATTTAAATATGTGCATTCTAAGGGTTACATTTATGGAGTTTTCACGTATGATACTAGGGAAAATTGTAAAGTGCAGGGAGGGTCTACGGAGAGCTATAAATAGAGAGTATAGGACGAGACTAGGAAAAATTTAGCTTATCTCGAGGCATACTTAAGATTTAGAGAAAATTTAAGAGGTTAATTGGAAATTTACTAAACTTGCACGTAAAAAGACAGAAAAATGATATGGTGGACATTTCCTACTTTCTATGTACTTTTCTTTAACTAAAGGAGCACATATTGAATGTACATTCAAGTGAATCGTAGGTTTCTATTAAATAAGAAGTTGAAGATCATTTTTTTTTACGTAAAGTATGTAAACTTGAAATTTTCAAAATTCTAAAATCTCAAATATGTGAATTTAAAAATTTTTACATAAAATCGTTTCATATTTCTAAATTCATAAATTCCTCAATTTCCAAATTTCAAACATTTTACTTCTTTCTAAATTTTCTCTAAAAAAACACCTCCCTCCATTTTGAATAAGTATTGCATATTACAGACTCTACAATTTACAGAAACATACATTTCTCATAGAACCCAATATATTTCCATCCTCATTCCTTTTACCAAATTATACCGTCTTCCATCAAGATATCAGTATTCCCATAAATAATAGCACATGTGTACGTATTAGAAGCAACGTCCTATAGCGATTAAATCAATTCAACGGAATAAGTCGAACGTAGGCACGCAATGGAATGAATAAACGTTCCGATGGTCAAAAATTTCGAGGACATAACATACCTATCGATCGATTCATATGCAGGAAAGAAGAGGGCATCGATATATAGTCACGGACGAAGACGACGACTAACGGAGAAACTTGATTCGGTCAGATTAGACGTCTATTCGGTCGACGACCTTACTTTTACGTAGCCAAAGACATACTAAAAAGGAGAGCTTCCGAATGTTCTACCGATATTAAAATTACATTTACGCATTGATAGATCTTGATATTCGGAAGCTGTTTATACGTGGCTCGTTTCAAAAGCATATCCTTCAAGTAGTCGTTGGACGCACCTATAGCCTTTCTAAGCACTATACCTAGACTTTTGGAACTTTGGAAAAAAAATTTCATTTTCAGTTTGGAGCTTTGATGTTTTCATTTCATTTTTTCAAATGAACATGGATATGAAATTTTACCTCATGTGGACAATCATTAGAAACAAAAAAATATGGTATATAAAAGTAAATTGATTGCAATAAAAAAACATAAACTTTTTAACGTCTTGGTATCCGACAGAAGACAATATTTTGACAAGAATATTTTCTCAAATAAAATTCGCTTTATGTTCTATGTACTTACTCGTAGACTATTATGAACTACTTCGGAAGTATTGTAAAAGAAACTAGATTTTATTTGTTTAAGTAAAGTATCGCCTGATGATACTTTTAGACTAAAATTTATTACCTCCAAAATTAAGTTCTGATTCTTTAATATAGAGATTTGTAAAAATTATAACAAAAATGTAGAATTAAGTTGGGGCAATGAAAGAACGAACAATTTATTACTATTGTATAGAAAGAACCGTTGATTACGTTGGAGAAGAGTGTCAATAGTATCAATAGCCGCATCTTCCCATGTCAGAATGATTATGGACGCGAACGAGGTGGTTGCACGATAATGATGGTGTCTCGTACAGCTATATGAACAAGTAACCATACGTCGACTGCACACCTATGTAGAAAGCATCACGTTTGTATGGCGGTCGTGGTATGTGGGTCAGGAAGTCGATGTTGCTAACAAGTGACTCGACACCGCTAGCTTTCGTCGCACCAAATTTCAGCCTCTACCAAATCTGGTCCTACGCGATTCGTCGAATTACCGTGATGCTGAAAGTGCCCTAAAAAAGTACTCGCTAACAGTGAGTCACCTACTTACTTCCGCCAACGTATATGTGAGCGAGCGAGTGAGTACGGCTCACAGTTTTGCATCTGGATGTCAGTCACGTGTTCGAAATAAAAGTGTATCATACTTTGAAGTGTGTTAGCGTTCCAACACGAAATTGAGGACGGGTGTATCGATGTTTTAATGGAATTACAAAATATTATCGAACGGTAAATTATTATATGGGTCAGGTCAGAAGTCACATATTTCATAATAACAATAGTTCCACGTGGTTTTTGAATTTTTTATTTTTTTGCAACTTTTGCGATACTGCTATGAAGGTTTATGGTGTGTGTTACTATTGGATTGGATTAGTTGTAAAATACTGAATATTTTGACAATGGCTATGACAAGAACAAGAAGAAGGACAAGGACAAGGACAAGGACAAGGACAAGGACAAGGACAAGAACAAGAACAAGGATAAGAACAAGGACAAGAACAAGAACAAGGACAAGGTCCAGGACAAGGACAAGGACAAGGACAAGGACAAGGACAAGGACAAGGACAAGGACAAGGACAAGAACAAGAACAAGGATAAGGACAAGAACAATGATAAGGACAACGATGATACCAACAGTAACGAAAATGATAATGACAATAACATGATGAGGGCAATAACAATAACGATAACAATGACAATGAGAATTGTAAGAAAAGTGACAATAACAAGGATAATAACAACGACAATAGCAATGGCAATGGCATTGACCATGATAATAACAATAGCAATAAAAATACCAACTTTTCATTTTCAATAATTTTTGTGTGTCACATTTTCAGAAACAAGATTCGTAACAAGAACTATCAATAGATGAATTCAAAAATTTAAAAAAGTAGAGGATTCCAGTTTCATTCAACTGATGATTTAGTACAACATTATAACCAAGGTGGTCACTAGGTCACACTGTTCGACGACAAAAGGGAAAACTTCATAAAAATTCGAAATTTCTTGGTACTGTATGAAGGGGAATTAAATGTAGGTTAGGTTAGGTCAGAAAAAATGTTTCCTGTAAATTTGGCGGATTTTCGAACAATTTATAGTGTTCCGTGGCGGCTGCAAGTCGAATGCTAGTCACGTGTACGTGCATTACGTTTCTAATTGAATATCCAATCGCGACCTCTTCTCGAACGACTGACACGGAATGCACCAGGAAAACGAGACGTGGAGGTGACGAGGAACTCGGTTAGCCGCTACTTTTTGACAAAAGTTATTTGAACTTGACAATACTATAGCTGCAACTGATACTCTTAACCGAGATCTATTCTCCTCATTCGAAAATATATTCTTCCATTTCAGAAAACTAATTACTTTTCTTACATTATTACATTATGATCGAAGTGATATTTTATAACACTTTTAGGTTAAGTTAGGGTAAAATAGGTTAGGTCTAGATTAAGTTGTACCTAGGTTAGATTTAGTAGATTAATAAATTAAGTTGATAGAATGATAAACTAAGGAAGGTTTAGGTAGAGGTAGTCTGGGGATAATTTAAGGAGAGATATTGATAAATTTATAAACAAGAGATTTGATAATTTGAGAAATAAAATTGCCAGAGATTGAAAAATACCACTATACTAGTCACGGTTTGCGGTTACGTTTTTATGATTTATTTTGAATTCCACTAGTTTCAATGTTTTTTGTTTTCAACGTATTTTAACGTATTCGTAAACGGTAAGTCCGTCTGTTATACGTAGAGAAAGAAAGGATGAAAGGAAGGTTTTTGATCGCGTTTAAGCAGGAAGAATCGGTACGATGATCAGCGAACCACGACTCCCTAAACCGGACTGTCTACTCCTTGATGGCCAACCTTCCATATCTAAGTTAATTGTTGTTTCTGCTTCACGCCAACAATGAGATGCGTTCATACCTTCACCTCGAACATGATCATTATCGTAGCCGTGAAATTTAATAGTTTGTAAGAAAGTGTTTCGAGAGTTCGAACTACGCTTTTGTTTATCAGTCATCGTTTATGATCAAAATACAAATACGAATTGTCTGATTATATTTAAATTATACAATATATGTATTTATATATTTATTATAGATATTCAAAGTCACACCTGTTAAGGAAAAATAGTTTTCTGTTATGAAAATATTAAATTATGTAATTAAACAATCATTGTGTCTTTATTGTTAAGTTCTATAGCTGCAAATATAAAGTATGAGTGTTACAAAATATTTAACAAATGTAATTTTGTTTATTTCTTCAAAGTATATTTAGTATACTATAGAAATACAGTAATATTATACAATGTATATTATTGTAATTTATCACAATAAATTTTAATGTTATTCATTTCCAATTAGATAGTTTTCAATTCTTAATAATATCAACTTTTGATTTCTATACATTCTAGCCATATGTTTGATCGAGAGTGTCATGGCGGAAACGTCGTCAAACGCTCTCACCTGAAAAATTTAACCTTATATTAATTACGAACGATAGCAGCTGAGACGTTTATATTTTGAAATAAGATTATGGTGTTGTGAACAATTGCAACTATACCATATTTTGTATCATTCGTTCATTTTTATTTTGATAGTGAATCATCTATAGCTCCCTATTGTGTACATACATAATATTGTATTTTCAAAAGCTTTGAAAGAGAAAAGATCCTTCTCTTTTTAATAGTTTACCACGATATGAAATCAAATTCCTAAATTCCCAAATTTTCAAACTTCTAAATTCTCAAATACTTACATTGCCAAATTGTTAAGTCCTTAAATGTACAAAACAAGGCTCTGAATTCTGCCCTCTAGATTTCCAAATTCACAGATTGTCAACCATCTAAATTTCAAAATTTCAAAATCTCCAGACCACTAAATTCTAAAATTCACAATCTCCAAAATTTTCAAGCACCAACTTCCACTAGTGAAATATCTCTAGTCGAATGAATGGACTATAAAATCTGTTTACAATCCCAGTCATCCTACGGCTTCAGGACGTGTCGTATCAAAAGTTGGCCTAAATACCGAAACCACACGTAAGAAAAGAAGAAGAGTCAGCTTCAAACTATACTCTTGAGAACTTGAATTCAATTTTAATACCATGCGCGCCGTCACTTGGAGCGCTGACGTCGTTCTCATACACGCGTATCTTGTATATCATATGCGAGAAAAGCATCGTGACATCACGTTCCCGCGAAAATTCCCGCCGGTTTCATAGCATGAAGGGAAGTATCCCTTTCTCTTCGGACAAAAAGGTCAATGATGGATGCAGTGTGATTGAAATACAGATTGAGTCATTCAGTTGTTTCTCTCGGGTCAACCTAAGTGACTCTAAACGGTGAGTGTACGATTTACGATCAAGTTCAGTGACACTTATATACCGTTTGTATATTTTTATCTTTACATTACTATTTTCCTCGTAACTTTTGAGAATGTATGCGTGAATGAATCTTTAAAATGTACGAAGCTTGTGTGACAATGGTTATACGAGTCATTTAAAAGGTTATGTTCGCAACGAAAATTTGGATGAATGTGTGTAATATATTTGATTTAATTTCCGAATATCGTGTTTTCTCCCTTATTAATTTCGAAGTAAATATGAATTTGCATGAAAACGAGTCAGCCTCGTTCTCGATGGCAACCAGCACGTCGGTTTTGTGGAGAGGTGGTAGAGAAGAGCTCGGCGATGGAGGGGGACAGAACACCTGGACGACTTCCTGCCAAGGAGTAAGCACTTCAGTCTTCAGGAAAGATCGTTTCACTTTGGTCGACTTTGAATTCGTGTATCCAACACGACAAACACCTGCTTCTTCGTCAAAGAAGAAATCTTCGCCGCGCGTATTCGTACGGTTCCGGTTTTCATTCGGTTTTGCAGGACTTCCGGATTGAACCGCGAAATGACGTGAATCTGGCGGTACGGCCGGTGAATTTGAATGACGATCAGTGCCCCGTTTTGTTGGATTAGGAATATTTCGCACGGGTCGAAGTGTTGTTGAAGGGAATTTTTTTGTTGAATCTCGTTTCGGGAACTCAGAACTGTTGAACGGAGAAGATTTCTGGGTCATGGAGAGAGTTACTGTGTGTCTTTTTGTCATCGTTGCTTTGCTCGCACAAGGTTTGTTTTTTATTTATTTTCTCGTCCGAGGGATCGAGTGTACGGTGAAATTCGAGGATATTTAGGCTAGAGTTAAGTCGCGCGTTGACTTTACTTAAAGTATATTATTAAATAAGATCGAGTTATTTTCAAATGTAACTGTAAATTCTTGTAAGCGCGTTTTAATTGAATTGCAGTTACGGTTTCATCCTTTCTAATTTATAGTTTTTGATCAAGTTCTTCTAGTTGAAGTAAATTGTTTCTTCTAATTGGAACTTGTGAAGTAACAGAATATTTTTGTAATGTAATATAAATTGTGATATACGTAATGGAAAATTTGTAATATTACAATGACTTAATAGTTAAATATTATAAGTAGTGAATTTAACAATGACTGATGAAATATACTTACTTGTACTAGAAATATAAAAATATAAATAAATAAATGGTAAATTCAAAGTATTTCAATACTTTCATCCCAAAATGTTCTAAATAGTAAATAGAAAAATAAATAATAATAAATTTTCTATATTTAAATATATTATTATGTTAATAAAATGAAATATTTTATGAATATTCTTAGAGTAAAATATTTTAAATATTTTAATATTTCAATAGTGAAATACTATTAATAGATAAATAAATAATGATAAATTATAATATTTAAATGCATTGACAGCAAACTATTAAAACTAATAATAAAATACTAATAACTAACAAAAAATAATGAAACAAATATATGTATAACAGTAAATTTTTTTCAAAATTATGAATTAGAATTTAAATAAATGCTATCTTACATTCAATTAAAATACAATTTTGTATGCAGATAATTTATTTTTATGATCATAATTATTTAGATAAACTTGATGCAGAGGGCAAGTTCAGTTAATGCTTAAGGTTTATGAAACCTACTGTTTAGCTATCTTAAAGAGAGTATCCGCTCTCTGTTTCGTGTTAAATAAGAAGTTAACTAATTAAGGCTGCGTAAAATTCGCGAGATTCTTATGAAAGAACATATTCTTCTCATAAGATACAAATCTGTGTGAAACACAATATGATTTTTATCTGACGACTTTATAGCTCTGCAGAAGATATTCTTAAGCCGAGTACTTCTCGTTGAATAAAATTACAATATTAATTATATCTCTGTAAACAGTTTATTTACATCAGCTTTCCTTCATTTTATTAAAAACCATACTGATAATACTTGTTAATAACGAACAATTATCAAGATAATAATTTACTAACATTAACATAAACGTTATTATATAAATTATTCAAAACTAACCTAAAAATTGGCGATAAACGCTGCCATTTTGAAATCTCATGCGTCCATCTTGTGATAGAACGTTGAAATTCAATATATATATAATGTAAACACACATTGAAGATTATATATTTGTGAATTTAATGTTGTAAAAATATATATATCTCCGTAACAGATCAAATAACGTTTCAACAATCGCGGTTTGATTATTATCGTTAAAATATACTACTTCAAGGTGAAATATTATGTGGAACTGTAGAAATTTCTTCGGCTATATATATCTTTGTTCGATGAATAATTCTTCTTGTTGGTGAAACCGGACATAAGTCTCTTAATCTCTATATCCATCTATCTTGGAAGGGCAAATGATTCTTTAGCGTCGATTTCACTGGCACGAGGCTAAGAAACTCGTTTTCCCAACATATAACGTATGTGCACATGCGTATTTAAGCGTGGAAATCCGTTTTCTCGTTATAATACCGTAAATCGATTCACATTTTTAATTATACAGTCTCTTTCAGCTTCAACTTCTTTCTTCTTTTGACCTAACCTTAAAGACATTATCTTTTTACTTTCGAGGACAAGAAAATGTGTGTTGGTTAGATTTATTTTTAATATTTCGCAAAATTAAAAGTCAATTATTGAAATATTTATGCTACTTTTATTAGTTAAAAGAAGTGCATTCATATCCTAGTTAATCGTAGCAGTCTTCGCTAGGGAAAATGGCGATAAAGGGAAAGGAAATTTAGTTACTCCTAGTTACTCATTCGAATTAACAATTTTCTGCTATATTTCTGATATAATCTGTCGTAAAATTTGAACAATTTTAAAAATACAATACGTGGAAATGTAAATTACACTTTCTATTGTAGATTTCTGTTTTAATTTTATAGTATATATAAAGCATAAATCAGTTACCAAAGTATTTTATCATATTGTCTATGGTTTATATACCAGTTTCTTACAAACGTAAAAAGGTGGGAATTTGTTCGTATTTAAAATAATTAACAAAAGCATAGCAATATTAAACTGTTAGTGTACTTACATATAATTTTAAGCACTAAATTTAAAATATGAAGTATACATACTACATATAACATACTATTTCATTTTCTACAATTTGAATACTATCTTTGCAAAAATATAAAAGCGCGGGAATCCATTTGAATTTAAAATCATTATACCACTGTACTGAGAAGATTAAAATTACATTTATAAAATTATGAAGTTTAATGAAAAATGAAAATTGTACATATACAAAAAGAAATTTATTTATCAATATCGGAAAAGAAGAATTTATGTCATTTACTTTCAAATGGGCTCGTGTAACACGATCAAATTGTTTCATAAGGCGTTTCATTGTGTTCTATTAGAAAAATTGTCGCAGATTTAAAGATTAGGCTGCATACATTGTATGCGAAAAACGATTCATGAAAATGCCTTTCCTACGTTGAACGATCGCAATCGGTTCTCATAGTAAAACGACAACTGCTCGTATTTCTCACGTTTCATTCAGTATCGCGTACTCCTCTGTTATGCAGTTTTCAGCTACAACATGAATACGATCTTCCCAACTAATTACATTCTTCCGCTCGTTCGTGACAAACTTCCCGTTTCTTCTGAGCCCTCTTATTCCTTTATCTTCCTTTCATCTTTCGTTCCTGCTTCTCTTTCACGACAATTAATTGAATGATTATACTCGAGTACTTAATTCATACATGCTATTAAACCACAATGATGAATGTAACGTTTGTACTAGCATTCTTTTATTGTCTTACAATGGTTGTTACTCATCAACAATACGAGAAAAGATCTTCTTTTGCTTTTATAAATAATTAAAATCTCATTAACTGTTATATTATTAGCGAGTAACAGTTCATAACAGATTGCTGCATGTCGTATGATGGGTTTTAGAGCACGGATTTCATGACAATGACATTAATTGCATGTCAAGTTTAATAATTTTTAATAAATTACATGTATATTTTGTTAATATTTTTCATACGATGTAACTGATTTTTGGTTGTTAAAAATTTATGTTGTGGCATGTCACTTTGCTGTGTGTTGCATATCAATTGAAAATTAAGATATTCATAAAAAGAAAAATAGTATAAACACTTGACATTTCTAATAAGAAATGAGTAGATTGTCAGTTACATAAAACAAAAAAATTACATAATATTGTTGCATATCACTTTGTTATGTGTGACATATCAAGTCAAATCTTAAATGTCAACAAAAATGTTTAAATATCTCAACGTTTTTGTTACCTATATCAATCAGTAGAATTCTATTAATTGTTAACTATATTAAGTAGTACAATTCTATTAAGTTGCATATCATCTCGTTAAGAATAGCATATCAATTTAAATTCTAAACGATTTGTAAAAATAGATTAAACGAAGACAAATGAAAACGACTACATAAACGTATCATCAATATTTATAATGTGAGATGATTTTTAATTATAGCAAGTATTATATTACATTATTATGCTGCATATCACTTCATTACGTATTACATACTAATTTAAAACATAATGTTTGATAAAACTACCTGAATGATTCTTCAATATCCTTAACGTTGAATAGGCGATTGTTGTAGCAAGTGGCAAAGGTTTTGTGTTGCATGTCACGTAGTTACGTTTGCAATAACACTTATGGCATATCAATTTCAAGCTTAAGCTTTAAAGGAAATGGCTACATGAACGTGCCATCAATATTCTTAATACGTAATGGGTAATTGAAAAAAATATACTACTATTTTGCTGCATGTCGCTTCGTAACGTATGGCATATCAATTTAAAAATGAAAGACTATTTAAATGTTTTATCAATATTCATAATACGAAAATTTAGAAGAAACGTTTTATAAATACTTTTGATACAAAATGGCTGACTGCAGGCAAAATACTTTTACCACATTAATGCATATCACATTCATTTTGGAATATGAAGTTTACTACGATTTAGTAATACAAAATTGTAACACTACAACAAAAGGGTACTTGTGGTACATCAGTTTAATGCTTAAACTTTTACGAAAATAACTATATAAACTCTGTATTAATATTCTTAACACAAAATGGCTGACTGCAACGCAAATACTTTTACCGTGCTGCATATCATATCACATTCATTTTTGAATATATAAAGTTTACTGAGATTTAGTAACATAAAATTGTAAAACTACAACAAAAGGGTGCTTGTGGTACATCAGTTTATTCAGCATTAATTCTGCAAATACAAAATGGCTGATACTTCAGTATAATAAACAGTCACAATATTCAGTTTGTAATGTAATATTTTAACAGAAAAATCAAACATATGGCGATGCATACTTCGTGTAATATTCGTTCGTGTATCGTTTCGACCTACTAACCAGTATCATAGAAATCAGGAAGAGATCGGAAAACTGGTGGGATCTGTGAAATTATCGAAAGTGACTGACATCGTAGGCAAACGGTGCAACGCATGTCAGTTTCTACCTTGAAAACAAAAGGTCGACGTGTTTAATTAGCTTGGCTCAGTTCCTAATTTCCCACAATTCCGTGAAATAACGGGAGACGACGACGAACGAGGAAGAAGAAAGGCGGAGCCCGACCTTCCTTTTCTCACCTACTTTTGCCCTGGTTATCCACTTTTCTTCGGACGTGGGCGAATCGTCGAAACCACGTGCTCCCTTTCAGATATCCGCTTATAGAACTTTGTCATTTCTACATCCACAATGTCGGACTGAATAATGTAACTTTATATTTCGATTTGTTGTAAAAGAGTTTAATTTAACTTTAGGTAGTTAAAAATAATATTTTATGTAGTTTACGAATTGACGTTCTGTATTATATTATATTACAGATATGTCATAGATATATTACTGATACATTATACATACATTATAGATATATGATAGATACATCATAGATATATTATAAACATATTATAGATATTTGTCATAGGCACATATGTCATACAGGGTGATATGTGAAACTATATAATTACCAGAAAATATTTCGAATAGAAGTCAATTTTAAGAGAGACTTCAACGTTAATGAATATGGTATGAAGGACATACGAAGGTCAACTTCATCTTCTAACGGAACCACGTATTTTAATACACCATTCTCTGCGAAAAGTCATCGAGATAGTAATCAATTCTACCTTAGAACCTGTAAAATCGACCTCTCTGTACTTTTTTGGTGGTTTATAAACATATATGCAAATGGTCAGGGCCGTACCTCTCCGTATTTGTATCTCCCAGAATTCTTCAAAAATTACCAACAAACTTTGACAGAGTCTTATGCCATATGTTATCAAATGATGTCAGAAAAGTCTACTCATAAATCAAAGGAATTCGTACACACATTCTATTGATGATCTGTCTGACCCATATTTAAGCGGAAATTCCACACTGAGAGAAGATGAAGCAATCAGTCATCCTTACAAGTGACATCCTGTATTATCTTCAGTAAAGACCCAGATTTGTTTGCCGATACAAAAAATGTGGATGTCAATATTAGGACAATAGAAAGTTTAACAAGAATGTCGTATAATGTAACATTTGAAGCAAATTTTAGTTTTTGTATGAGGACATTAAAACGTTGACTTGTACTCATGAAAATATTAACTGGATTTGCAATAAAATTCTTTCGTAACGATACATTTTTTTTAAACTACACATGGAAGTCTATAATTTTAATAGATTTGATAGATTCTTTTGTAACAAAATTTGAAGTAGCCTAAAAATTTTGCGAATATTTTCAACGTATGTTAACAACTCCTTTGAAATTTTATGTTTTATTGAATTATAGTATTTAGTTAAATTATGTTGCGGATGATGTTCGGTATTCAGGTTTATTACAGGATGTCGATGATAGAAAGCATGAAAGGAGACTGAAGAAGAATAAGCTAAAGATTTCTAGATAACGGTTTGCAGCAATCTTTTTAATAAGAAAATAATTTTCATTTTGCCAGTGTTCACTTGCCCAGTAAATCCATTCGAAAAACAATAGACGGTGACACACAATAGGTTCGAAGAAAACAATCGTACGACGTATTTGCAAAACAAGAAATTCATCTTCACGCTTGAGATTCCAAGAAAAAAGTCGTCGAATTATAATGGCGGCTGCAGCTTAAGTCATTTAGCACGATTTACATACTGTTGTGTAAGAAAGTACTCTGAACTTTTCTTTTTAGTTTACAGTAAAGAAATAAAGGGTACTGAGAATTGTAATGGGTTTATGTTTGTATGTTTATTATTAAATATTAAAGATATTCTAATATTGGTAGTCTAGTTCTTCGAATTTTTAAAAGGAATTTAGAAATAAATTGTTTTCATGCAAACATCGAAATAATATATAAATATAATAATAATTGGATTTTCCTAATTAACAATGATCCTAAACATATAATTTACGCAGTAAAACAGTTATTAATTTAATAACGTGAAAAAACTTCATTATAGCTCTTTCGACCTGATTACGATGTCATGAATGCTCTGATTAAGATGTTACAAATTAATGTAAAACATACAACAACAAAGTGAAAAATTTCATGTCGTCATCAAAGACGAACACAACTTATAATCGATCGACAATTAGTCGAATTAATGTCTTGTCATAATGGAGAAATTATTCAACAGAGTAAATAATAATATATTATTATGTTATTAATATACCTTCTTTTCCTATATTACATTTATAATATTTCCTAAATTAATTTAGTTCGACCAAAGAATGTTTATGTGGCCTTAAGTCCGCCATTTTAATGGCAGGACATAATAAAATGTTTCTAAATAATTAGATCAGAATGAGGTTACATTACACGTATTCCACAATTACTTATGAATTTGATACGCGAACAAATAGTTTGAAATATCTCAATCGTGTTTATCTAAATTGCAAAGTGGTCTTAAGTAAATGGTCGTCGTTGTAAATCAGGTTTTATTCCGTCGAAGGACAAGGATATATTTCTAATTAGCTAACGTCACCATCGGAACGACATTCCTTAACTAACAACCAGCTAAACGGTTCCAAGTGTCGACACAGAAACCATGGCTATGTAACGGTTCGTACTATGTGATTTACATATTTATCAGTCACTTTGTCTACTCTACCTGTAAGGGTCATTAGTGAGCAGAAAATTGAGAGGCGTAAATGCGATGCGTCTTGCGTAGGACGAGCGACTTAGGCTTCGTTTACAATTAGCTATGGAAGGGGAAGAGTAACATTACGTTAAGTAATATTGTATATACACTCTCTATTAAAACTAGAAGTTGTTACATTAAAACTAGAGGTTGTAAATTTTATAATGTAACATTGCACTTTGGTACAAGTTTAATTAACTATCATACATTTAGAAAGTTCTGATGCATTTATCTTTACTTTGGTTTTAATCAGATTCAGTTCGAGTCATATTTGAATATGAATCTTTTATAACACTATTTCACTAATTCTACTACACAACCATATTGTAATTCCATTATTTCACTTCTCCACTATTGTCTTATTATTCTACATTCTGTGTTACTGACTTATTATTCCTCAAAACTGTTATTAATTCGTCAAAAAAAAAACCTAGGCGTAGAACTAAAAAGGAACCTAAGGAGTTCAAAGCAGAGATAGTAATGAAAGTTTAGAGGCAACCCAGAAAGATCTCATAAATCTAGAAAATCTGAGTTGCATTAGAGCAATATTCTCCCCATCTTTGAATCATCTTACCGTATTAATGAAAGAAAACGTAGTGAGTTAACCACAACTTATAAATCATGAAACAACCCATATTTTCTCCCGCATCATACTTTCGAATAAATAAAAAAGTAGCACTAAATACTCACCGTGTACTTTCTTTAACGCGACTCTAACTCTTCGAAGTCTTATCTTCGCACGGTGAATAACTAGTTGTGTGACCAGCATATATATACTACATATTTGTAGCATAGTCTTTATACTTACTATATGCAGCATTAATATAGCATATACATATGAAGGAATAGCACAGTGAACATATATCCCATTACAGTATGTATTTCTTCCAGGTGCAAATCATGTTCAATAGGAAGATGTTTTTAACATTTGAGGTTATGGTTACACCTAGTTTTGTCAGATACTCTGATACTGATATTGATGATCTTTGTGATTATGATGCGATGATACACCAGTGGGTCTACAGACCAGATGCCTCACGCGAATTCGAATGTATATTTCAAATTTCGAGTACCTACAGTAGACATATAGGTAGAACAAGAATGAGATTTTAAAGTCGTTCCAAACGATTAAACGTGTTTGAAACTATCGAAAACGATACCAAACACGATTATTCTTGATTTCACGAGGACCGACGTCAATGATGACCAAGTATTGTCGTTAACGATGAGTTATAGAGCTTTTAACGTGCTTCCAGTCGATTCTATGTGTCAAAAATTATCGAAAACGATACCAAACGGTTTTTTATCGATTCGAAGATCGACGTCGACGACGACAGGTTTCTGTCTTCAGATCGCCGCCAAAATCTATACAGCAAATTTAGGGTGTCTCATGAGTCTACCCTAAAAATTTCAAGTGAAAAAAATCCAAAATTGAAGCTTTTAGTGCAGTACAGAGGAATAAATAGAAAAATGAAGAAATGCAGATCGAGTCGCCCCAAAAGCCGCACTATGTTCAGCAAACACGCGTGGTCTTTGAAGCGTCGAATAATAAATTTTCCTTTAGTAGTCTTCAGCTCTTGGCTTGACCACGCAAGAACGCAAAGGCCGTGAAAGAAATAGTAGAAATCGTTCATTTTCTACGTACAAGCGTACAACAGTCTGCTGGTTGGAATGCAAATGGCGTTAGAAAGCAACGATCTTTTCGATTACCGGCACCGTTCGATGACACTGACGTATGTAACCCTCATTGTTAGCGTATCAAAATGAAACGATTAACCGTCTCTACTAATTGGGGTACCTAGAAAACCTCATAGGTGCTTTTGTTCTTTTCTTAATTTGTGTTATTCATAATGTAACATGAATATAACATGAGTGGAACGTGTAGGTCATATAATAGTATTCATATTATTTTTATTAGTTTTGTAGTACGATCGCTTTTATTGAAGATATTGGGAGATTTGAGGATTTGGGGATTTGGAGATTTGGGGATTTGGGGATTTGGGGATTTGGGGATTTGGGGATTTGGAGATTTGGAGATATTGACATTTGGGGATTTGGAGATTTGAGAATTTAGGGATTTGAAAATTTGGGAAATTGGGGATTTGAAAATTTGGGAATTTAGGGATTTGAAAATTTGGGAAATTGGGGATTTGAAAATTTGGGGATTTGAAAATTTTGGGATTTTAGAGATTTGAGAATTTGAAAATTTGGGGATTTGGGAATTTGGAAATCTGAGATTGTGGAGATTAGGGAATTTGAGGATTTGAAAATTTGGAGATTTAATAACTCGGGAATTTGAAAATTTGTGGATTTGATAATACAGGAATTTGAGAATTTGGAGACTTGAAAGTTTGAGAATTTGAGTATTTTGAGATTTGGAAATTCAGAAACTTTAATATTCATATTATTTTTATTAGTTCTATTATTAAGTTATTCGAAAAAATAAAAAGCATCGTAAGCTGTACTTGTTAAAAATGTTTACCTGCAATTTTCACAATAGAAGGTAGATTACAACATGTTGCAATGTATATAAAGAAATACGGGTTCATTGTATAATTTTACGTTTCTCTTGATGTTATCTTAACTTGCCTTATATTATTTGTAGATTATAATCATGCTTTATGAGAGCTGTCAACGACAGTAGAAATCGTGAAATGCATTTATTAACAATGTTTTCTTATCGTGCAATTTTTGCCGTAGATTATAGTATATTGGAAAGTATATAGAAAATACGGGTTTGAGTATCGGGGTGTGAGTACCCCCATCTCGCAATTAGTATGCTAAGGGATATAGCAACGAAACGAAACGAAAGGAAAGAATAGGAAGAAGAAATGGTTACGCAAACTGACGAGTGAAAATTTCGTGATGCGAGTGGATTCGAACTTCCGTCGAAACGTTATTTGTCTTAACGTGCACGAAGTTGCACGCGTAGACCGGCATAGCCGATGACTTCCTAGGTGATTGCGCGATAGCCTCAGGATGTGAGCTGCTTGCATTATCGTTTCCGTTACGGGCTCGTAACCTTTTCTACCACGTTATATTCGCGTACAGGTAGCGGCCGGTTGCTCAACATTATTGATTTAACCGCTTGTTATGATCTAGATACAATCTGATCTCCGATGCGCAGTCATATCGTTCACGGTGTCGACAGCTACTCGCTATAATCGATACATCGTGTGTGGCGAAATTGATATGCTTGCAAATCAAGATTTTGAGGTTGTAGCGTTCGAGTCAATCGTATCTGTTGATTTCAAAATATAGAGAATGTCACGTGATATGAAAAGTTTAATGGGACCATGTCAATTTAACGTCTGATATTTTATGCTGCATATCACTTGGTTGTATGTGGCATATCAGTTTAAAGTTTCAGATTTGATGAAAATTGTATAAATGTTTTATTAATGTTCTTAATACAAAATAGTCGATGTTAGTTACAGTAAAAAATAACATTTTGTTATTTATTATATTGCTGCATATCATTTTGTTGTTTATGGCATATCAGTTTAAAGTTTCAGATCTGATAAAAATAACTGTATAAGTGTTTTATTAATATTCTTACTATGGAATAGTTCATATTAATTGCAATAAATAACAGAATTATATTGTGTCGTTGCATGTCAACTCTTCGTGTATAGCATATATTGCACAATGCAATATAATTAAATTATATTGCATTGTTGCATATCATCTCATTACATACGACATATCAGTTTAAAGTTTAAAACTTTCCAACTAAAAATATCAAAAAGTACAATACGAATGGTGTACCATTCCTCTTAACACAAAATAACTGCGATCGGTCATATAAAGAACGACTATATAACGAGAGTCTACATTAAATTGTGAGTATCACCGTACTCGTCGGCTTTTTACAGTTCGGTATGACAGTTAAAGTGCGAAAGTACTTGCTTATCGTTGAAGTAATATAATAATTAATTACAGGAAGGAAGCTCGAAATCAAGTTCGCGATCATAATCCCTGCCTGATTCAGTTTCATTCCCGTTCTTATGTGCCGTGGTCAATTATCGCTTCCCTCGATGATCATGATCACACTTCCATCTCTCACGACTAATTACAGGAATAATGCAATGTTTTATTGCTCCCTTAGAAATCATTGTATGCGGTAGCTTACGTTATTACCGCATACAGGAGACATGCAACTCACGTCATCACGCACGAAATGCATTAAAGTCATTGCAAACCGGGACTCATCGTGAATAACATAGTCTTCTTTAACCCGATCTAATCTTTCCTATTCCTCTTTCTTGGATATTACCGTTTTACTCACGCAATCAGAATCGACAATCGTTTCCTAACCTCAATTTCGATCATCGAACAAATTTTTCATCGATTTTGAAAAATGATGCGAATGAAATTCATCAATTCCCTAATTTCCAATTTCCCAAACTTTCAAGTTCCTAAATTCTCAAATTCCCAAATTCCCACATTCCCAAATTTCCGAGTTCCCAAATTCTCAAATTTCCAAATTCCTTAATTCCCCAATTCCCCATTTCCCCAACTCCCTAACTCCCTAACTCCCTAACTCCCAAATTCCCAAACTCTCACAATCCCAAATTCCCCAATTCCCCAATTCCCAAATTCCCAAATTTCCAATTTCCCAATTCCCCAATTCCCCTATTCCCCAACTCCCCAACTCCCCAATTCCCAAATTTCCAATTTCCCAATTCCCCATTTCCCCAACTCCCCAACTCCCCAATTCCCAAATTTCCAATTTCCCAATTCCCCATTTCCCCAACTCCCCAACTCCCCAATTCCCAAATTCCCGAATTCCCTAATTCCCCAATTCCCCATTTCCCCAACTCCCTAATTCCCAAATTCCTCAACTCCCCAATTCCCCAATTCCCCAATGCCCAAATTCCCTAATTCCCCAATTCCCCAATTCTCAAATCTCCAAATTCCCAAATCCCCAAATTCCCAAACCTTCAAGTTCCCAAATTCCTAAATTCCTAAATTTCAAAATTTCAAAACTCCTCTCCCGAAAAAAATTACCTCCGCCAACTCCTTAAACTACATAACCTATCCCACATCACATCCTCCCACGCTTACATACTTGTCAGCACAGTCGATAACATTGCAACGTGTGTACATACGTATAATAGCAAATATTACCTTTTTGTCTCTACTATTTTTTGTCGGTCACTGCAGACCGCTATAACTGTCAACGCGTTAATGATGCACATTAGCAATCATCTGATAATCACCTGATCGTGTCGCAGGTTGCTATGGCGCCGGATGTGGTTACCCTGGGGTACCTGCACACGGTATCGTCCGCTTCGCGGGACCAGGTGCTGAAGACGTCGTAGATGAAGAAGATGCCCTTCTTAAAGACACTGCATTTCCAGTGGAAACAGTGGCTACTTATTCCTGCGAGCGGGGATTTGAACTACTTGGTCCTGCAAGGAGACAATGTCAAACTGATGGCTCCTGGACGCCGGAAGGTGTACCTTTTTGTGGTGAGTTTTAATTATTAATTAATATAATTGACTGTTTGCACTCGAAAGGTGATTCAGTTTAATACAATTTGAAATAAATATTTTTTTAATTAAATCTAAGGTATTATACATTTGGGGTATAAACATAGTAAATAGTGGCAATTGACAATAGAGAAATAGTAATCTTAAATAAATTCAGATAACTTTTTAACTAAAACGTTTTCAGGCTGATATGTGACAATGGTAAAAATACCTTTGAATGCTAAAGGGTTAATAATATAACGAATGACAATAATATTGGGTTGACCATACGTGTGATAATATAGTAAGGTGTAGTAATACTAGTCTTGGTAATTTAACGCGTTGTAATAGAATGTCTAGAATAGAACACGTGGACATATAATGCGTGGCAATGTAACTCGTGATAATAGATAATAATTTAATGCAACGTAATTCAGGGTGTAATGATACGACGCGAAGTAGAACAATGCGTGGTAATATAACAAGCGGTGATATAACGCGAGGAAATGCAGCACGTGGTAATATTACGGGTGACGATGTAACGTGTGGTATTACAACAAATAGTAATACAACGTGTGATAATATAAAACGTAGTAATACACCGTATGATAATACAATGCTTGGCAATATAACGCGAGGTAATATAACACGTGGAAATACATGTATATTAAATTTTAATATTTCAAAATCATACTAATTTTGTCTATATAAATATTACTCAAATCTTGGATATATTCTAGTTACATATCAAATTGTAATAATTAAAAATTATATTAATATTGTCTCAATAAATGTTAGTACAATTTTGAAATCCTTGATATTTTTATATGAGGCAATATTTCCATCCTCTTCGTATATTGCTACATTCCCTAGGGAAGACCACCGTACTGTACTGTAAGACGAGACAAAATTTTGGACAGCAACTGACCTGATTCCCGGTGTCCTTGACCGAGGAGACCGACGACAGTAGAAGAAATATCAATCACTATGGTGGGGGAATAACACCGTTAACTCTGAACCTGTTACCTGTTAAGAACGCCCGCGGCCTTCCCAACCTGGCGCACATTCCTGACATAGGTTCAGCATTTCTTCCTCCATACAGATCAGATTTATTTCCCTTCTTAACATCCCAACATTTCATCACACATGGAGAGCTAAGAGCAAATCAAGCTTCCCTAGGGAACATGAGCGTGGAGGAGGACTGCCATTTAATAGATTTCCATATTAAGAACTTTGGGAAGAGAATTCAGGGATTTGGGGATGTGAAAGTTTGTATATTTTAAAATCTGGGAATTTGGGGATTTGGGCATTTGAGGACTTAGAGAATTGGAAGATTGAAGATTTGGGGATTTGGGGATTTGGAAATTTGGGGATTTGTGAAGTTGGGGATTTAGGGATTTGAGAATTTGGGGATTTAGGAATTTGGAGATTTGAGAATTTGGGGATTTAGGAATTTAGGAATTTGAGAATTTGGGAATTTGAGAATTTGGGAATTTGAGAATTTGGGGATTTGAGAATTTGGGGATTTAGGAATTTGGAGATTTAGGAATTTGGGAATTTGAGAATTTGGGGATTTGAGAATTTGGAGATATGAGAATTTGGGGATTTAGGAGTTTGGAGATTTAGGACTTTGGGGATTTAGGAATTTGCGAATTTGAAAATTTGGGGATTTCAGAATCTGTCTATTTCAAAATTTGCATTTTTACAATGTTGTCTTGAGAAATTAAAAAAAAAAATGAATAAAATATTCAATCAACATAAACCAATTTCCCAATCACTAAAGTCGTTCAATTTAACTTGTTCGAATACTTTAACAAATACCAAATTCATTAATTAACGAGAGTATTAAGTTTGTTACAAAATAATTGTACAAAACACTAAAACTAATAATAGGAAAAAGTTAAATTTCAAGAACTTCACGCTCTAATTTCTCTAAACACTGTTCATATCTTTCTCCAATTACATTAAAGTAACGGCCGACCATTTTAATATCGCTTCATTGGTTGTTCAGGTCTGCTGATTGAAATCATTAAAGTGGTACGTTTTCTCTTCAGCTAATCGGTGCAAGAACTTAGGTATTTATTCGAACAACGGATCTAATTAATGAATTAAACTGTTTTGTGTGAACTGATCAATTTCGTGGTCACAGAAAGTATAACCTAAAAATACCAGAACACTTTCGAACGGCGGACATCTTGTTTGATAGTTCTAAGTGGAACTTATTGTTAGTAAATAGAATGGTTCTCGTTAACAATAGTTCTATATAATTTATATAGTTCTATATAATTATTTATTCATTGTTACTCTACATTATTTATATAGCTCTATAAATAATACTTATTTGGTAGTAGTAAGTAAAAATAGTACATACTAATTTACTTAATACAGAACTTCAGTAGTAGTAAATAAAAGTAACAATAGATTTAATAGTAACTCAGTTAATATAAAACTTACGTACTTCCATCTTATTTAATTTATTTATTTATAACATAAAAATCAGTAATACTAACTTTCTCATTTCAATAAGGTGTCAGTATACTAACGCCTTCAGTAACTGCTATATTACACGTGTCTGATAAATTGCAATGTGTTGACCTTCAAATGACCTGCTATAAGAAATATTGATAGTCTCTAACAAGGCGATTAATTGAAAATTTTCTTATTCCTCTCCTAAGTGTATTACCGTTGCTTCATGGTATTTACCATCAGTTATATGGAGTTTTTTTTTTATGAAAATAAAATCCATAAACATTCGCCATAAATATCTTGAAACTAATGAAAAATTAAATGAAACGTTTGAGTCGACGGTCAACTACACAGCAATTTTTATATCTTGTTTATGACATAACTGCATGTTTTAGTATTATTGAAATTGTAGGAAATATTTGTCTTTTCTAACTATAACTTTTTAAGTGTGTACAATATACAATTTTAATTGAAATAACTGTAATGTGAAAAAACACATTTATTGTTATTATCATTTGAGACAAATTAAGAACGTATTTTTTAAAAGATTCGGTAAGCATTTTAATAGGACCATTATGTTTGTAAGGAAACTAAACCGACAGTTATTTGTCGTTTTAATAAATGGTGCACATGTACACAATTTGTTTCAAATTATATTTGTTATACCAGGAAATTGTTGGTTACGGCCCCGTTTCGTCGTAAATCAACAAGTAGACGAATCTTAGCGCGAAATTACTCCGTTAATCTTTGAGTAGCAATTTCTTGTCATTTTCTGCGAAACGGGACGTTAGATTGCCACTTACGCACTTGTGCGTGAACTTTTCGAAAACAAATTTTTTTGTTCAAATTGGAGTTCAATTATTTGCATAGTCGATTGATACAAAATTGACATAACAGTTCAACTTTCTATATCTGTTAATATTGCTGTGATTCTGACACACCTGACAAATTATAGTGCAAGGGGTTTGAAAGCAGCCCTTAAAGTGCAGGGTGTGAATCATATTTTGAACATCTCAAGAACCAGCAGAGCTAGAGTGATGGTTTACATTACAAGATTATGTGCTTTTTATGAGGATTCTAAATGGATTTCAAAAATTCGTATTTGTTTAAATAATATATTAAAAATGACACTTATATAATTTTATATAATACTGTATTTTGTTACGTAAGTTAATAAATTAGAAATGAAATTATTTCTATATTCAATTTCCCGTACTTCCTATAGTAATTCTGATAGAGTTTCATTGCTAACTATCAAATATTATGGCTATGCAAAGTTCTCCACCGTGCAATTTTTATTACAGCTTTCACTCGTTTTCTTTCAATTTTTCCAACCGTAAATATCCTAATCATCGCCTTTATAGTTTTGCGCGTTATAAACGCTGTTATTGTCTGTTCTTGTACATTTTCTACTTTTACAAATTGTTCCTTCTTAACAAGCCTGCCGATGCATATTAGCTATTAGTAATTATGTAATGAATAATTTGAAATGTATTTTTGCAGTTTAATTAGTAAAGTAGTATGTTATTAAATAGTATATTAGTAAATTAGTATGTTACAATAACGCTACACAATAAATATATAGTTACAGGCGAGGCGTGATTAAATATTAATAGTTTGATGGGATCTAAAAATTCAAACTTATATAAAATTCAAACTAATAAAAAGATGGTGCTTTATTCGGACAAGCTATACAGGTGATTTTGCAGATACATAAATAACGCGTTACCACGACCTCGAAAGGTATACCTTCATTGACCCCAGAACAATTGAAACATGTACGAACGGGACAAAGGATGCATTGTGTAGGGAACATTAGATAGAAGACACGTCCATTATACGTCTACATACATTATACGTATATAATACAAATCATATGCTTCGAACTACCTTCGTAACCGTTAACGTTAAAATTCGCCATGCAAATCATATCGATATACCCATAATAAATACTATTGTAATAATTATATAATATTGTTGACTTTTTAAAATCGAAACAAGAATAAATAAGCAACGAAACTTTCTAATTCTACAATATTATTATGAAAAGTTATGTATTTTCATATAACGATGTCGAAATACACATTCGTAATAACAGAAAATAAATATAGGTCCAGTTTTAGTTATTTAAGTTTCAAATATTACAATTTATCGAAAGAAAAATAAAAGAATTTCTCCATTAAAATAAGCATAATATACATTTTTAATGCGCATGCGCATAACTCTATTCAAGAAAATATTTCTTCTCTTTTCTAATAAATAACTTCTAGAAATCTAATTAGTTTCTATTAGAAACCTTAACAATTGAAACTTATAACAATTTCTTAACACTTTAAATTTAAGCAATCATTAATTTAAGAAATACTGTGATTTCAATGAGCGAAAGGAAAGCTTCAAGTTCTATATTTCCGAATAAGAAATTGAGGTAATGTAAACTGAACGTATGTAGTCAATAAAAATAGTCGATTTAGCGTGAAAATTGCATTTCTGTAGGTTGAAGCGATGAATGCTGACATCAATTAACCTATAAGGTCTCCACACTTAGCAGTAATGATCTAAGAATTTCCTCGAGTGAACGGCATGAATCAACAGCATCGATTGATAAAGATCGATAATAAGGATTAACCTTGATTCGCGCGAGGCAAAAGGGTCGATCTCGTTTCCGTTGCGTGGAGGCTTTACCGTGATCGAGGCAATGCCAGTTAGCGTCTATAAAATTCTCACGTTACGGTACAGTAAAACTACCGCAAGGCCGGTAACTTCTTTGCGAATGTGCAGCCACCATTTGCCGTGTACGAAAGTTTGCGACCGATGCGATGAGCAAGCATCTGCGTACCAGTCGGCTATTCACCTGTGTAACGTAGCTCGTACTTGACCTTCTTTTTATGCAATCAACCATGAACATTTTCTCAGACCCACGAGGTTACGGAGCTTTTTGTGTCGTGCCAGTTGTTCACCTGTCTTTACACTTTTTCTCAGGAATTTGTAAATTGAGAAATTAAAAAACTTTTGCTAATTGGAATATTCCAACATTTTTTTATTTGAAGGTTTAGAATTGAAAATTTTTATATTTCTTAATTTGAAAATATAAGTTAATTTGACAATTTCTTAATTTGTAGATATGATCACTTTTTGATTCTCTAATTTGAACCTTGTGAGTTTTTCAATTGGAACTGGACAATTTATGAACTTTTGAATTGAAGGATTTGTACGTTTGAAAATTTACAGAATTTTTTAATATACTGATTTGATTATTTCTAAATGAAAATTTATGAAAACCACTATTTGAAAACTTGGGAATTTGAAATTCTTAAATTGAAAAATTTGAAAACTTAAACATTTGAAAGTTATGAAATGTAAAGATTTGTAAACTAAATTCCAAAATTAGAAAATAAAAAGTTTGAGTGTCTGAAAGTTATCAAAGATAGAAATTTTGAAATTTTTGTCCCACGACCCAGTTTACTGTGGAATGTAACGTAGCTCATACTTGACCTTCTTCCTATAGTTATTATAATGAAAATGGCAATGAGGTATGAATATTTTCCCAGACTCAATATATGTCCTTCGATGTTGACGAACTAGTTTGCCGTGAATGATTGAAAACGTATCTTGCGTTCATTGATGTGGTTGCGAATAGCGAGCCAACATCATTATTAGTTTTATTGGTATAATCCTCCCATGGGAAATGATGTTAGTAGGGACTAGGTCACCGATAGTTAAGTCAGGGCCGTCGCTAGAGTTTGCTGAACCGTGGACTAAAATTGAAATCTCAGCAAAAGATCTGGTATTTAATACATTATCAAAAGTCCAAAAAATAATTCATTTTATATATAAAAATTTCTCAAAGTATTATTTTTTCAGCATTTAGTATTATTTTTCAAAGGGAAAATAATAGTCTTGCTAAGTTAGCTAAAAATAAAGTGAACTTATAATTTTGATCACCAGTGTATGTTTAAAAAATTAAAAAAGTATTAACAATATTATACAGTTACGATGTATTAACAATTAATGGATAAATGAGGTCAGCTCCAAACGATAATATATAATTACAATATATATGTAATTTACATCATGCTGTAAATAATATAATTGTATATTATCCAGAGGATAATACAGATTGTATACAGATAATTTAGATAATTTGTATGCATACAATTAGCAAAGCATATATTATAAAATAGGAAGAATAGTGGTTTAAAGTCGTCAGCTTTCAGCCGGTGTCACCAGTTACACGATATCCTGTATAATGACGTTTTGTACATCACGAGCACGTGTTCCAGTACCGTAATTTAGAGGGAACACTTTATAATGCAGCGCCAAGTGCAATACACCACTAGAAATGCAAGTGCAAGAGAAGCATAGCAAATTAATCCTTGCATTCTTTCATCTTGTGACTTTTCTTGAGTGTGATACAAAAAACTATAGCAATACAAGCACACAAACATGATGTTCAAACTACAAAATGGCCGACCCTCCGGATATAAGTATCATTAAAAATGTGTGGAGAATCCTAGTAAACCGAATTTATAAAGAAAACAAGATTTCATGATTCAAATATTAGAACCATGGTTAGAATGTAACAGAAAATTGATATGAATTTAAATGAAAATATTAAGAATACATATCTGAAGTTTTTAGTTAATAATGGGGTAGCGACTGATTATTGAAAACAATTTTTACTGTAATTAGTTACTTGATGTGATTGTTGCAACGAATAGATATGATATTGAGCATGTAACATGCAAAAGTTTAATATGAGAGTTAATTAAAAAGATTTTATTTATATTTGTCTTTTAGTTTTGAACGTCGCTGGAGGCAAAGCGCCAATGCAATCGAGCAGCACAGAGGGTGGAATTCCTCAGAGAGCTGTCGATGGTAGCAATGGTCAAATTTACACTCCTCAAACTTGTACTTTGACAAGACCAGAAAATAGACCATGGTGGTACGTGAATCTGCTTGAACCATACATGGTGCAACTCGTTCGACTGGACTTTGGCAAACCATGCTGTGGTGAGTAACTTTAAACTCTATTTCCTCGACGCTTGTTTACTGCAGTCTCAATTGTGACAAATAGTAGAAAACATTTCGTAGTGCATTCATATTTATGATTTATACTTATACGTTATATTTTGAATTAATTAATATACTTATCTTTAATGTGATGGTTACTTTATAATTACTTTTCACAATTACAGAAGTATATATTTTTATACGTAATCATTTTTGAGAATAATTTAAATTACATTTAAAATTATTTATATATTTTCTTTGGTAAAAATATTTGTGCTAAAATTAAATTAAGTTACACTAAATTAAATTGAATTAAATTAAACCATTAAATTAATTTAGATCAAATTAAATTACACTGAATTAAATGTTAATAATAAATAGTTTACTTCAAATTAAATAATAACTATAACTAATACTAAAGTTTTGAAAGTAGTAAAAAAGAAAGGTATGAAAATATACATCCATATTCATAAAATTTCACAGTACTGTATAAAAGTGAAGGAGAACTTTACATAGTTTAAATGAATGTCTTCCTTTCAAAAGAGAAGGAATGTAATATTGGTTTCTTACTGAATGACAACAGAACTCTCAATAATTTTATTTTATGCAATTTGCTAACTGATTGAATACTTCCTGTCAGAGAAATGTTATTATTACCGTAACCGTCTGTAATGACACTTTATCGATAGAAAGTTGAAATATCCTGTCTTTTATTGAAATGAAAGTAAAAGTTTGATGTTTCATCGCATTGTTAAATATAGGAAGACATTCCTTTGTTTTTAAAATAAAAAATCAGATAACTATAACACTCTAAAACTAAGCAAAAAAGGTAATTCAACATAAAACATTATTTATTTTTAAAAGTAAAAATATTTAATTCTAAAAAATAAATATACAGTTCATTAAAAATATGCAAGTAATTATTTGTAAATTGCAATTAAAATATTTTAGAATTACATAAATATACAATTATTTCTAAATAACAAAAACATATCATTTATAATAAAATTTTGTATTCAGAATTATTATATAAATAAAGTAAAATGCATCTAAAAAATATTTAATATAAAAAATTGCTTCTGTTTAAAAATCGACAATATAAAAATAAATGATCCTTTAATAATTTAAAAAATATATTTATTTCAAAAAAATACAATGCAAATACTGAAAATTTAATTCAATAAAAAAAAAATAATTTTTAGACAATATATTAAATATACATTAAAAAGTTAATAACTTATTGTAAAAATAAATTTCAAAGCTATATTCTTGTCTTTACTAAATAAGCATATCTCGTTGAATAAATGTTAGTAAATAATTAAATGTACAATAAAGATTGAACAAAACCGAAATAATGTTTTAAAATGTTTAACCACGCGATTTATGGCGGTAAAACAGTACTTTCCAGGATACTTTAGAAGTGTGTTAACGCGATCGATGTTAGCGACCGAAACGTAAAACAATATGGTGTTTCTTAAATGTGCCGTAAAATTCGATCGTAAATTTGTGCACCGTTTTCTTGCTTCATCATAGGTTACAAGTATTGTTCGCACGCTAAATGTTTTAGAAACTTTCTAGGATGAAAGTGAGAGTCTTTTCACTTTTGATCGCTAGAAAACGATGCTGTTCTTTCGTCTGTGCTCAGCATATGATATTAACATCGATCTTGGTAGAAAGAAGATATCCATCAACCATTTTCCACCTCTTTCATGTATAATTTAATATACGAACATAGACAACATAGAAATATAAATAAATCTATAATATATAGATAATAGAAATATATTTGTAATAAGGTATTTTTTATCCTAAATATTTTTGTTTCGAATTGATTTCATTTCAAATTTCGCGCGCTTTCTGCTCCATTGAGTGTTTGTAGTAGAGGTTAATTCTTTATTAAACTTCATTTGTAGCTACAACTAGTGTTTCCTGGGTATATTGATACTAATTTTGGAGAAGAGGTGGTTAAATAGTGGTATTATTTAACTTTTCCGTATGTAATTTGATACATAAACGTAAACAATATTATTTTCTTTGTAATAAATTAGTTTTCATTGTAAGATCTTTCGAATTCTTCAAATTTCGCGCGCTTTTAATGAGTCTTTTAGTAGCAAAGATGTTGTTTGTTTATTTATTTGAATTTATACCTGTTATTGATGCTTTGCACGTATATCGATATCAATATTGATAAAAAAGTTAATGGTATTAATTCTTCTGTGCCTATTATATAAAAATAATTATTTTATCTGTTACATAACGAAATACAATAATCACAAAGAAATTGTTATACTTTTACAAATTACGGTAAATTACTATGAAATGAAGGAAGCAATTCAATATTCCAAGGACTTGTTGAAGTATAACTTAGCAAATAATTGCAGTTGAAAATTTCAGCTTGGATAATTAATCAAACAAAAAAAATCTCCCATCTTTAGATAAAATCTCTGATAATAACTTTAAACACGCACTTTTCGCGGAAATAGAAAAGTGAGAGTACTTATCTTGTTATTCATGGAAGGAATTCGCTAATCTCTTCCTTAAAAAGTAATTTTCATTCTTTCACCGGCCAACTGTTCGTACATTAGGAACTTTGTATCTTTATATAAAATATGAATATTGTTAACAATAAATAAACATTCTGTACATGTTATATTTGATAAAAATTGGAATACTCAAATTATTGATAAATATGAGACTACATTTAAGGTTGAACTATTTTTCATAGTTTAAGTTTGTAAAATAAACTTGGAAATTTGAAAATTTTGTATTCCTACGTTTTTAATTTCTCAGTTATAAAATTTGATATTTTTAAATTTTAGTTTCTTGATTTGAAAATTCTATATTTTTTATTTCGCAGTTTGGAAGATTGCAGATAGGAAAATTTCTAAATCTTTCAATCGATAATTCGATAACTCGATAACTTGACAATTCGATAACTTAATAATTTTAAAATTTGGTAGCTTGATCACTTAGTATGTTAACAATTTATAAATGTGTAATTTCTTCATTTCTAAATATCTTAATCTGCAAATTACAACTTATCAATTTGTAAATTCCTAAATTTCTAAATTAAAAAAATTGAAAACTTGTAAATACTGAAAATTTTATACAAACAATTTTCACACGAAGATTTAACGAGATTACATATTCTTCATGATGTGAATTTGAGCATGAAAAATTTGCATACTAATGTGACAAAGGAACAATTCTCTATAGATCAGTATTAACCCGTGATTATAATTTGTGCCAACTACTGTACAACATACATCAGCTGCAATTAAAATACTTGAACTTAAAAATAACACGAGTCGTCGTAAATAGAAGCAACTTTCACGTTGCACCTTTGCGATAAGAAACGAAGAACGTTTTAATTACAAAACAGATTGGTTATCGTCTATTACTACTCGTATTTCCGGTAGAACGGAGCGAACGCGATGTTATCGTTCTAATAATAAAAAACAAACGATGGTAAAGTTATTGTAAAACTACTGACTTCTTCTGTAATAAACTTGGAAGAACAATATTCATGCTGGAATACGAATTAAAAATAATATTCAAACTTTTGGTTTAATTTAACAAAGCAATTTAATACGAATAGTAATTTCATTTAATAAAACATAGTAACTATGATTTTAAGATAGAATAATTTTTGGAAAATTAATTTAGTCAAAATTGAAGGTGTATGTAGCAAATTCAAAAAACAATCATTTTTCAAAGTCACACATTCTTCAAGAACACTATAAACAAACATAACAAATATTACAAATTCTTTGCATAACTCAATTTTATGAAACATTCGAAATAAAAGCTATTACAAGAAATAAAAGCAGAAAGAAGTCTAACATTTCAATTTTAATACAAGTACCAAGTATTCGTAATAGATACAGTCAACTCATGATCAGAGTTAAGTTACATCGTTAGAAACGAAGTTCCTAACACTCGAAACGGTTCGAGAAATTTCTCCGCTCAGGTTAAGTTCCTTTTTTAATGCAAACAAGAAATCGTTGGCATTTCAAATGCGATTACAAGGGACAAAACGTGGAAAGCATGTAATTGGAGTTCATGACTACAGATGCAGCGATGGTCGCCGTTCGTTCGGTCACACCTGAAATGTTTTCCAGGTCGGAAGATGTAGTACTTGCCGAGTACCGGATTATCTCAGATGATTTTATCTCTTCAAATGCTACCTTTGCAATCGCTGGTCGAGCAACCACAATTTAAGTCCTCCAGTGAAAGTTCGATTTCAAATTTAATTTCCTATTGCCGATGTCTTACGTTATCCTCCCAAACGACACCCTCTCTAAAATCACGTTCGAACACATCTTCCACAAGTTTACATTAATCGACAATTTCTTATGAATCAAACTATTGATGTTCTACAGAAATATTTTATTCTGCATTTTTAGATCTGTAATATGAAGACGGCCATTTTATTTAATACTTAACAATTTCTATATTCTTCTTGTTAATACCTCATCGATTTGAATTAAAAAATCTTTGATGAAATTTCAATCTCCTACGCATTTCTGTAATTTTCAGCTTATGTTTCTGGACTAATACAAACCAACCTCGATTTCCCTCGCAAGATTTCATTAAACGAATAGTCGAATAATATATAAAAAGTTAATTTGAATATATAATATATAAAAATTTGATCTGAAAATTGTAAAGAAGAATGCGCGTGCAGAAACGAATTATAGTTTGGTATTATATCATGGATTCCTCGGCCCATGTTTTGCACAGAGAAATGATGTTACGTGTTTTCTTTTTTTTTGCAGGCGATGGTGTATCTGGAACGATTGTGGTTCGTGTCGGCAACAATAGGCCAGACTTGGGAACGAACCCAATTTGCAATCGTTTCACTGGACCCCTTGAAGAAGGTCAACCTCTTTTCTTGCCGTGCAATCCACCTATGCCTGGAGCATTTGTTTCCGTACATTTGGAAGCAAACACACCGACACCGATTCCTGTGCAACTTTCATTATGCGAGGCGTTTGTGTACACTGATCAGGTACCGACTTCATTTCTTCATCGTGTTACTCAACTTTATACGGCATATCACTACTAATCAGCCTTTATCTCGTTAATAATGAATGTCTTGACAAAATGAAAGAAGGAAAAGTTTTACTGTTTTTTATTGCCGATGTAATAGCGTGCGCACTTTTTTTGTATTCGTAATACTTTTCGAGGAACGAAAATGACCCATAATTTTTTAAATAGAACTATATAGTTTTTTTTAGATAGGCCGATTTTTTGGAATATTCTGAATAAAAAAGTATTAGGGTATAATGTTAAAAAAAACGATAATTTCTAAGATATTTTAAGTTTCTTTTTTAATATATCTTGCTTTTACATTTTAAATATCTTTGAAATTTCTCATTTCTTCGTCATTGTAGCCTAATAACTTTTCACTCAGAATATTCCAAAGAATCGATCCACATGAATAAAAATATATAGTTCAATTTAAAAAATGAAGGGTCATTTTCGTTCCTCGAAAAATAATGCAAAAATAAAAAACTTGAATACGCCATTATATTTATTATCAAAAATAATAAAACCTTTTCCTCTGTCATTTTCTTACTGCACTAACCATTTGCGAGAAAAATGTAAATTACTACTGACATGCAGACCAGTATCCTTTATAGAGTGACATGAATCTCTATAAAAATCTCTAATATCTCTAATACCTTTTAACAAATATCTTCCATATTTCTAATACCTATTCCAATTAAGTATAGCTTTGTCGCTTTCAGAATATTATGTCTTATTCAAAAATGTTTTAAATCATTACGAATTAATTTGCATTAGGCACTTCCGATCGAGAGGTGTCCACAGTTCAGAGACCAACCTCCAGGTTCTACAGCCACGTACAACGGAAAATGTTACATATTTTACAACCGACAACCGATGATATTCAGAGAAGCCCTGGCGTTTTGTCGTGCCCGAGGTGGTACGTTGGTGGACGAGAGTAACCCAGCGCTGCAAGGATTTATTTCGTGGGAACTTTGGAGGCGACACAGGTATTTCACTTCTTCCAGTTAATTGTGGTCCATCATTTAAATGTTTAAATGCATTCGTATCCTCGTTTCAAGGAGCGACACTTCGAGTCAGTACTGGATGGGCGCAGTGAGGGATCAAAAGGATCGCACGGTTTGGAGATGGACAGGAAGTGGTGAAGAGGTTTCCGTTTCATTCTGGAGTCTGCCTCAGGGCACCGAAGAAGACTGTGCTCGATACGATGGCAGCAGAGGTTGGCTCTGGTCCGATACCCCTTGTACGGCTCGATTAAATTTCATCTGCCAACACCGTAAGTATCGACTTTCAAATATTAATGCACTTCCGCGCTTGTTTTTCTCATCGTTATTATCCCATGAGTAGTTGTTACAATACCTTCAGACCTTCCTGTACGTCTGTAAAAATAGAGCTAGGTATACGGTGTGGTCGTAAATCTGAAAGTCTATCAAAATATTTTAACTTTTCGTGCAAAATATAAATTGATGAAATTTATGACCACACTATATCTTTACTTTTGACTGTAGTTATGTTATAATATAATATAATTACAATAGTTGAACAAATTTAACTTTTTAAACAAAATGCGTTATTTACAGATGTATGAAATTTACGACCACACTATATATTTACTATCAACCAACTGTAGTACTAAGATATAACATAAATACAGTATTTGAAAAAATTTAACTTTTTAAATAAAACGTGTCCTTAATAGTTCAATGAAATTTACAATTGCACTATAATTTTTAAAATATAGTCTTAAAAGCCTATGTATAGCAAGGTCGTAAAACTACAGCAGCCAAGATACGCAAAATCCGAGTACCAAATATGTTTGAACAAAAAGGAATAATAACAGAGAACTTTTCATATTTTCTTAGAACCTCGAGCATGTGGAAGACCAGAACAGCCTCCGAATTCGACGATGACTGTAATTTCAACGGCAGACCGAAATTCTGGAAATGCATACGAGGTTGGAGCTACGGTAGAGTACACCTGCAACGCTGGTAGCCTCCTTATAGGTCCATCTACTCGTACCTGTCTCGATACTGGCTTCTATAACGAATTTCCACCAGTTTGCAAAAGTGAGAACCATTTTGAAACGATGAACCATCTTCGTGGTTATTCAAATTTGTTTAATTACGAATCTGTTATAATAAATTCAATCTTTTCATTGTTTCAGGTATCGAATGTGGTTATCCAGCTAGTATAAAACATGGAGGTTACACACTTATCAACAATACCGTTAGTTACTTGAGCCAGGTGCTTTACTCCTGCGAGGAAGGATATGAGATGACTGGTAAGAATGTATTACAGTGTTTAGTTTTTATAGTTATGGACTATTTAAACAAAATAACTTATTCTCGTTGAAGGACGTGCAAGATTAACCTGCGACATTGATGAACGTTGGAACGGACCTCCACCAAGGTGTGAACCAGTCCTGTGCGACCCTCCAACACCTGTTCCACATAGTTACATCCAAATAGACGAAATTGATGAAACTGAAACGATGCCGGCGAAGGCCAGCGTCAATCGAAGTCTTCTTGTGGGTAGCATCGTTACTTACACCTGCGAGAAGGGATATAAGTTGACTGGATTCAGGCAGATACTGTGTTTACCCTCTGGGTCATATGATCATGCTGCGCCTACTTGTACAGGTAATTCAACTTAGTGAAGTATAAAGTTGGGGTTATCAAAGATTTAAACATCTTAGTATATTGTCCTAAAGACACAGAATTAGCGACCGCAAGTCAGAGGTTGAAATGTGTCAAAATACAATTGGAATTGAAGGAGGAATTTCAGACTAACCAGTTTACTGTTATATTACAGAAGAACCCCGTACCCCACCGACTGTTTCTACCCGAATAACAGTCCGACCAACCACTGCCAGGCCACGTCACACCTTCTTGCCACCAAGAGTTCGCACGACGGTCGTTTCAACAACATCTACAAGTACGACCACCTCGGTACCGCCACAAAAGGTTCCGAGCACTGCCGAATTGCCGGCAACGGTCAAAGAAACCATCGCCAGAAAACCAAGTATTGGATTGCAAAGGCCAACTCCTCCAACAACTGGTTTAAACGATGGTGGTAGTGATCATCCTCAGGACAATGAAATCTCCGGCAGTGGGGTGGACAATGCACAGGCTGGTCTGGGAACAGGTGTTCCAGAACCATCTGGACCATTCAGAGTGGATAATGCAGATCAACCGAGTAACACACATCAAGCGAAATTAAATCTGGGTGCTGTGATCGCCCTGGGCGTCTTCGGTGGTTTTGTATTCCTTGCCGCTGTTATTACGACCGTCGTAATACTCATACGCAGGTAAAGACAAATCATTAAAATTATTGGAGAATTGAAAGGCAGTGTAGTGGTGTCTGTCTTTCTCAAGTTTCTGTGATTATACAGTAAATATTGTTCTAGGAATAGTGCTTGTTTTTATACATGAAAGAATCTAAGTCTACATACAGGACTTCCTCCTTTTTGTACTCATTTTCCTCATGTAGGCTATGTGTTATTGATTGGTAAATGTAGCGTTTTTCTGGAATGCGACGTAGATTCCTCTTAATTAAAGGTAAGAGAAAGGTCCTTTCACCACTTGCCTTCCATCTTAAGAAAATCTAGGGAGAGCCAGGGAGAGCCTATTCTAGAATTTTCTGTCTTTCCAAATTGAAGAAGGCAGTTGGTGAAATATTTATTCTTCCACATCTCCTTTTAATTAAAGGAAGCCTAAGTTGCAAATCCAGAACTCTAAGATCCTGATTATACTTATCAACAATTAATAACATAACCTATATGACTGAAATATGGAGTAAATAGGACACAATGTGTATAAATAAACCTTAAGTGTTCAAAGATCTGTGGTTTTTTCCCAGATGTGACTTTTATTATAAATTATATTGTTTGCAACTTCTGTAACAGGCATTATTTTGTGGACAGACTATACATGATTAGCTTTATACATAATACAGTACATTTGCTCCTTGACCCACGTGTGTATACTGTATCGCTTACTTTATACTGGTTCAAACTGTTTCTCCATTCTTTCGTCTGTCTTCTTGTCTTTATTTTCTAACTACTGGCGCGATTTTCTCTCTTTAAATACTGTAATCTACTTCTTTCGAGTGTTGTAAGTAGTATAACAAAAAATATTACATTGCATAGTTCTTAAAAAGAAAAATGTATAGTTAATATTCTTTACTTAAATTGTATTCATTGATGCTCAATTCATGATATTAAAATATTCTATCTTGTTACGATATGCTGTAAAACCTCGTTTTACTAAAAAAAAAAAAAGAAAAAAAAAAGAACAAAATACAAAATTATGAAAGTGAAGAAGATGTTTTTTACAGAATTTCCATCCATTTTAAAGATCAATGTTTTAAAATACAAAACTTCGGTTATTCGAATACTTCGTTGTAAGGGAATAAAATACCTACGAAATATTTCTTATATAATAAAAATGGTGGGTCTCTGTAATTTTTTTATTTAAAATAACTTTCTTTTCTTATTAAAACATTAACTTAATTGAGCTTGATTTGCTGTGCAGCAATTTTCTGTCAGAGTATGAAACAGAGTTTTCCATTATGAACAAGTAAAATATTAACTCTTTCATCAATACATAATTGATCTAATTATTTAATAAAATAGAAAATAATTTTAATAAAAAATAACATGCTACTGGTCATAATGAAGGCATTAAAAATGTAATTTTACTTGGATAACTTTAACTAATCTTTTCATTGCTACCAAAAACTATTCTACATTTAATTATTTTCAATTTCCCAAATTAAATCTTTAATTTAAAATAAAGCATGGAACTATATTTATAATCTAAAAAGGCAGTGGAACTATTTTCAAAAATTCTGCAACGAAAGGGTTGAAGGCATTGGTGTAACTAGGCATCCAGACCAGATTTGGGTATATTTCAAACAACTGTTCAATATAACTATTGAAATCATCTTGTCTAAATACAATAGTATTTGAAGATTTATTTTTCTTGATACATACAGGTACATTGAAATACTTATTCTGATATACAGTAACTGGAATTATTACTTGAAATAATTTTTCAACACATTAATTATTTCAATGCGTGCAATTATTTCTATATGCTTGCTTGAACATAACTGTAAAATTAAATTCAAAATATAAACTATGAAACAATTAGATGCTAGCCTATTACTGTTGATTGTACTTTGCGATACGTAAACAAATAAAATAGATACAATATCATGAAACTAATATTCAAGTATATTGTACATACAGTGAAAGAAATTCTTATTTCAATTAACCATTTCATATCCATACAGACAAAATATATAATTATAGAACTGTAATATCAAATAAATATTTCAAATACTGCTTCACTTGATATAAAAATGTATTGTTATTTCAAATTAAGTAACTTAGCACATGGATAGAGATTTATCTGGATTTAGTCCAGGCATACTATGGTCCCTGCCTAGATATGCCGATGGTTGAAGGTACAAGATGTATGAAAGTGAACAAAATAAAAACGTATCAAGAGAAAAGACAATTGATCAAAGGAGATTGGAATGAGAATTAACACTGAGCCCGTTTGCGTTGCGGTGGCTAGCGGCAGTGGCAGCGTCAGAGGACGGCGCCGCAGGGGGCTTGGTGGGGTTGGTGCGTTGAGGGGTGGCGGTAGTGGTGGCCTTGGAAGAGGTGAAACCGGGATGCCCTCGCGTTGGTATACGCTACTGGCGCTGCCCTTCCCCGACCAGCACCTGGGGCGTCGCGATTTGACAGCTCGCCGTGGCACCGATCACCCTTATTCCTTTGGTCTCTCAGCGGCCCATCGGGCTGGATATTTCTCCAATCCTTCTCTCTAGCTATTAGCAGACAATACCTCCTATATATAGCCCACCACCATCGCCCTCACCCTCCACGCAACCATCGCCCACCACTACATCAATCATCACCACGTACCACCACAACCGCCATGCGCCACCCTCGCGAGTGATTACTAGTCAAGGTAAACGAGCAACGTTTATAATGTGCACACATAGCGATAGCTCGTTCACCAGCTTTCAAGTTTTTGTAAAGCTTCACTTGAACGCACTTGAATCATGCACTTCCTTTAGTTTTAGTCGATTGGCTCCTACACCCATGTGTATAGAATGATGCACCATTCTGCTTTTTAGGAGGATGGAAATTTCAAGTGAAGTTCAATGTCCTATAATCTTCTTTTGGTTTAGTAGTCTTTACACGCTGCATACAAGAATAGGAAGATTAATAAAGCACTCAAATAAGATTTAGCTTACAATAAATATAAAAGTATAGAAGGAATATGGTAAAATACACTTTGCTGGAATGTAGCAATAATTACTTATACTTAAAATGCACTTAAATGATTACGGAACAATATTTTTGAGGCTACATGTCATCACTTGTACTTTTAATCACTTGTCATGAAGCTTAATTTAATCTCATGTTTTGTATTCCACAGAATTATGGGAAAGATATTCATTTGCAGTTATTATTTTGTATGATGTGTATGCTACACCATATGAAATTTAATGTGTTATATTGCTTTGTATATTTTATTGTTAGTACCAATTATGGTAATGGAACAGAATTAAAAAACTCTTGAGATAAACCAAATTAGCACTTGAAGTGCAAAAGTTATACATGTTTGATAGACCTTTTGATATTAATCTGAAGTTTTAATTCTACATTTAAGTATAAATCCCCTGCTTTTACATTGCAGTACTTGAATTGATCACATTTTAAAATTGTACTGACATGATTAAGTCAGAAATGAGCGGAAATACGTTAGTTATATTTCTGAAAATTGAATGTTAGAAATTATTGTTACTATTATTAGCTAATTAAATTCTATATCTATAAACAGTTGTGATATTATCACACATCTACTATTCTATCTATGTCTTCTGCTTTTCTTATTTTCAGAATGGTGAAGGACCAAATTTATGCTAAAATCTGCTTCGAATTCTGCTTATATATTTTCCAAATGACACATGCATTACTCAACATTTAACAATCGATTTGGCTTTAAATTAAGTAGTAAGATTCACACAGTCTCCTGGTTTCTTTGATTAAACAAGATTTGGGCTATAATTTACAAATTTTGAAGATTCATTATACTATAAATTATTGTATAAAATTTATTTATTAGTAAATATACTATGTTATAGTTTATCCAAATAATAAAAAGCCAGATCGACAATGCCATAAAACACTGCTTATTATAATTTTCTTCTTTGAAAGAAAAATATGTTACAATTGCAGGCTAGAAGTAGCAGAATATTGCATTCAGAAAGGTCATGTACCACAAAAGTTGCAGATTTTATAGGGTAAAATAAGTAAAAATATATATCATTTTGCAATCTACAGTTTAACTTTTAAAATATATAAAGTAAAGAAAATCCAATCTTAAGTATGCTCTCCATTTCAATGATGTTACAATGGTAAGAATTCAACTAGATTGCAAAATGACAAAAAATATTTCAATCAATTTTGAAATCTGCAGTTTTTGGCATATCACTTCAGGTATCCTATACTAAGAAATTTGTTCAACTTCGTACAGAAATCATGGTAGAAGCAGCAAACACTATCGACATCGTGCATCGCCTGACTGCAACACTGTGGCTAGTTTTGGAAGCAGTTCCTTGGAGAGCAGAGGAGGTCTGAATCGTTACTATCGTCAAGCTTGGGAAAATCTTCACGAGACAGCTGGGCACAAGAACAATCATCCTCCTCTTCGTCGCAAGGAAACCCTGGATGAACCAGGATACCGAGAGAATTACCGTGGTAACAATACCGAAAGGGATGGTTCTGAATTAGTCGTTAGCGACGTAGCTACTTTTTCATCGAACAAGCACGCCAGCATTTCTGACAAGAAACGCCATCACCATCACCACCATCATCATCACGGTAACTCGACACCAGAATGGAGACAGTCCCAGTCTCATCACAGATACTGAACACCAAATGCGTTAGATAGGATCCTTCGTATTCGAGGTTTACAGTGAATCGATATTGGATCACGAATAAACTTCCATCACATTCTACGGCAATGCTTCACATCGGAGGAGCTCCTCACGTGTTCTCTTCCCGCCACGTTTCGTGGCTGCGTAACAGAGAAACGAACGACAGGAGTTCGATAAAATAGACGCGATGACTTCATTTTCGTAGCATTTGTTTACATTGGTCATTCATGTACAGCCACGTGCAACTTTGGCTTCCTTCAGTTAAGGGAAATGTGGAGGTTCTCTCTACCCCCAGACATAATTGAGTGAACTACAAGTTGCTGTTTCATACATACTAGGTAGAACTTAAGCATAGCAAGTCTAAATATTAAAAATTAAAAATTGAAGTTCTAATATGAAGTATATGAGATATTTTAGAGTGGTGTATAAAGAGACAAAGGTTGTTCCTCTATGACTCAAATAAAAGGTGGTAATCAAATGTGGCTTCTTCCCAGACAAAAGGCAACTGGTATGAAGCTTTGCCTCCTACATTTCTGCTTATCCAAAAGAAGCCTAGGTTGCACCCAACTGAATTAAACATTGCGTAGTGTGATCAAATAGATAAAAGATAGATCATCCTCCATTTATTGTTCTGATATACAGTAGATTATTTACACCTACGTTATTACGTAATGTAAATAGCGTATATTGCAATAGTATAAGTAAGAGAATGAAGTTGTGAATGTAGGAGGATCACAAGTTGATCGAAGGACATGCCAAAAAATGAGAGAGTAATATATATACGTATATACATATATCTATATATAATTACTGATCAAACGGTTTCTAATATTTTTTTTAAGTTATTGTAGAAACGTTTGATTATAATAATGTTCTCAGCGTACAATATTCACAGAAATCACATATTCGATAAGACTAAAATCTGTTATGGGCACCTTGGCCTCGCCTTATAAGGACATTAATGAAATTCCTCGTAATGATACGATATTCGAAGAAGGTACTATTAAGGATAGGCCGATGTTATCCATTTCAGAATCAAAATTAATTTAGTTATGATGTCAAATTAAGATAATTAAAGTCTGTCTCCACAGGTTTTAGTACATTAATGAAATATTTATATATATTTAGTATTATATTATCCACCTAAATATTTCATTCCAAATTCGTCAGAAATAAAATATAATTAGTAAATAACGTGTATTTATTTGTTGACTGAATTAAGAAATTCATAACAAGTTCATATGTACTTATTTAATGTCTCAGTAATTACAATAAATTTTAATAGTGCCATTATGGGCAAATTTTCATGATGTATTTACATGTACATTGTCATTGTTCGTGGCATATGCAGAATGACAAATACTAGTAATATTTTTAATACAAGTACTTTTAATAACTCGTTAATTACATATATCATTAGATTTAGTCTTGACAATGCACAAACTATTTGAAATAAAAATATTTATGCAATGTAATTCTTTCATAATAATTCATTTAAAAAAAATTAAAAAAATGAGATTTCGTAACATGATTCAGTAAAAAAAACAATAACATCTTTTTTTTCATTAAGCAGTCTAGTATGTTTTATAAAAAATTAAAAATATCACATTTACCCTTGAAGCCACTGACTGATTAAATGTCCAATTTTGGCTCTGGCCATTCTCAACTCAGGTACATCACTTTCTGATGGAGGATACATATTAGCACAGTGAGCAGTACCTATGAACCAAATTATTAAATGGACTAAATATATACGACAGAAGAAATATATCAAATTTTTAATTATTAACATTTATGTACCATTAATATAGATAGCAGGTGCTTGAGGATTTGATGATTTCGTAATTCCTAATACATGCCAAGGATCGACTGAACCATGTACAAATACCACGTTTGTAACTTTCAAGTTTAATGCACCATAAAAAATATTTGTACGATTGATTGCTGATTTCAGCAACTGGCTATTATATCTGTTAAAATACAAAATTTAATCATAACATAAGAATAACTAAGAGCTGAAGGACAATTAAACAACATCACAGTTAAGTTACCGTGGTCCGAAAATATCAAGACATTGTTGAACAAAGAAATCTACTGGAAAACTGTTACTGAATAAATTTGGCCGTGCAGTAGAAGTTTGGAAAAATCCAAATTCTGTACATGTTTGATACATCCATTGACGTCCTACAAAAGAAAATTCAGTAAGTTAAAAATGAAACATCTTAATAATCCTACAGCAGCGTGTTACCTCCTTCTGCATCTTCACTAGCCCAAGATACATTTCGAAGTTCCTTAACCATTTTATCATACACATAGTCTAAACATTTCTTTTTTGTAGCATTCAATATTTTATTACTTATGACTGCGAGTCTATCAATAGCAATGCCTATTGTTTCATTTGTTAAAATATCACATGCACTTTTGATGGTAAAGTTAGCCATGGCAGAATTATTACGGTTGTTTTTATTGTATTGTACAATACCAGCAAAATCACTTGCTATAGTTTCATATAAATTTGAAATATCTTTGTTCTTAGTATAACCAGGATCAATGGGATCACACAAGCTGTAAATAACAAACATTTTAAAATAACATTGTAAATGCACTTAGGAAAAAAATGTTCAACTCACATAAATTTCTTAACTATTCCTTGTTGACCAATAGGATGACGTAACATTATATGAAACTGTTTGTTTGCTTCTACTATTGCATTTACACATGCCTCAGAATATTCTTTGAGGGCATTTTCAACAACAACATAGTATTCTATAAACAACAGTTGTTAATGTTAGCAACTTTTATGTATAATAATATTTTCTGTGCTTACCTTGAAAATCGATTTGTGCTAACAATGGCCCACTCGCAGATACAGCACCATGTACTAAATGGGGATATTTCTCACGTAACCATGCAGCTAATGATCCAGCATATGACCCTCCAAATGCAATCCATTTAGTATTATTTGGTAATTTATACATTGTGTTTACCGTTTGCACAAAGTAGGCTAAGTCTGCAAGTGCTTGTTCCGAAGAAAGATACATCAAGTTCTTAATACTAAGATCTCTGTATAAATATTACAAACATTGTATCAGTAAGAGGTTTAAAATTAATGACAATAATAAATTTCAAGATTATTGCATACGAGGTAGGATGACTTTTTCCATAAAAGCGATGTTCTACTTGGAAACATAATGCTCCAAATTCTTTGGCATATTCAATCCATTGACCTTCTACCATCCATTTAGCATTGGCACTAGCTTCACCACCTATCATTAAAAATACTGGACCTCCTACTTTATAGTAATCCCCATTTACAAAGTATCTCTGTAAAAAATTATTTAAAAGTACTGCTACTCATGGTAGAATCTCAATGATTACAATATTGTTTCTGCATAAAACTATGTAGAGAAGGGATGTTGAAACAAAGAATACAGTAATAACAACTAGGAAAATGAACAGGTATCGGTATTGTCTTAACTTTAATTTTAAATATATTTTTAAATTACCTGTTGCCAAACATGTGCATCAGTTGGATTAAAATGATCTAAAAATTGTGGAAACCATTGTTCTTTTGGAAGTTCATACTCTTTAGATAAAATAGGTTCGCCTAAATTGCCATGCTTGCTTCGGCCTCTCATAAAATTTTGCCATGATATACTAATATTTATTAGACTAACAAAAAGCAACAATATCATGAGCTTCTTCATATTGCAATATGTTTAACTTACTAAAGAATATATTCTGAAAAAGAAATAAAAGTTAAACTTTACATACACAAATAAAGTTGTTATTAAAATTATTAATATCTTTACCGTTTTTTGAACTTAAAAATACGTAAATTAAAAAATTTATGAATTTATCAATTATGTGTATTGATAAAAATATTTGTAACGTAACTTTCCAGAAACAAAATTATCTTCTAGAAATGATAAGATTATAAATAGCTGTATAGTAGTACATAATTAAAAACAATACGTTGTTCAATACTTTACAACTTTTATGTTAACACCTTGCAAAAAATCATGAATAAATTTTAGCAGAAAAATGACCTATACGTTACAAATACGTTGTAATTTATATTTTAACAGTATATTTACAGATGCACGTTTATATGTATTAATTAAAAATGAAATAAAATATTCATTTACATTACGATATAGTATCAAATACAGTGGACATCTGAAAGTATGGTATGGAAACGAATCGTTTTACCGTTGTTATATTTATAAGTACCACAAGTACAAATCTCACTTCCTTAGGGAAAACGGCAGTTAGGAGTAACAGGTCTCTAGGCTGCAGTGACATCTGTGCATTAGCACACACTATACCTAATTTATATATATGTCATGTGCATACGCATACATTTATTATACGCGACATAATTTTCAGAATATCGTCGTAAGGTAGGGAATGATATGAAAATAATTTGGTAAAGTCAAAACCTTCCGAAGTTAATTAGTCGGCTGTACTTCCGAAAACCTCCATGCTCCAAATTGGCTGAAATTTGGGGAATGGCTTTCTTTTTAATAAAAATGATGATTCCGAGAAGGATTTTTGGCGACTCAAGAAAAAATGTCGTATGATTTGGGTGTCACTCCCTACTTTGCCGACGCAATTATTACCGGCAGGAATAGTTGAGGCAGATTTGACGGCGATTCTGATGCTATGAAATCTGCTATTATCAAAGCCATTCCCCAAATTTCAGCCAATTTGGAGCATGGAGGTTTTCGGAAGTACAGTCAATTAATTATACTAGTACAATGCATAACAACTGTATATGTAAATTACAAATTACTGTAAAATATACATATATATTGAAATAGTGTATGTCGTAATATTATGTAATATTAAATTTTGAATATGTTATACGATTGCAAACATGTATAGAAATTGGTTGAGAAATAAAGAGAAAAAATTAATTTGCAATTTCTATTTATTTTAAATCCTTACCAAAATCTATCCTTCATGATCCAACTAAGGCAGACACCATTCCTCGAAAGACATGTTTAAAAATTCCGAGAATTTTTGCGAAATCGGAAAGCTGCAGTTCACGATTTGTATCAGAACATAAGTCCGAGCTGCCGATTTTGAGTTTTGGTATCAGGAGAACATGAGTTGTGAGGAGGTGGCACAGCGACTTTTTGAATTTAGGGTCTGGATTTTGAGTTTTGGTATCAGGAGAACATGACATATGAGGAGGTGGCACGAAGACTTTTTGAATTCAGGGTCTGGATTTTGGAATTTGGTATCAGGAGAACATGATGTGTGAGGAGGTGGCACGGAGGTATTTCTAATTCAGGGTCTGGATTTTGGAATTTGGTATCAGGAGAACATGAGTTGCGAGGAGGTGGCACGGAGACTTTTTGAATTCAGGGTCTGGATTTTGAGTTTTGGTATCAGGAGAACATGACGTGTGAGGAGGTGGCACGGAGATATTTCGAATTCAGGGTCTGGATTTTGAGTTTTGGTATCAGGAGAACATGAGTTGGGAGGAGGTGGCACGGAGGTATTTCTAATTCAGGGTCTGGATTTTGGAATTTGGTATCAGGAGAACATGAGTTGTGAGGAGGTGGCACGGAGGTATTTCGAATTCAGGGTCTGGATTTTGAGTTTTGGTATCAGGAGAACATGAGTTGTGAGGAGGTGGCACGGAGACTTTTTGAATTCAGGGTCCGGATTTTGGAATTTGGTATCAGGAGAACATGACGTGTGAGGAGGTGGCACGGAGGTATTTCGAATTCAGGGTCTGGATTTTGAGTTTTGGTATCAGGAGAACATGAGTTGTGAGGAGGTGGCACGGAGACTTTTTGAATTCAGGGTCTGGATTTTGGGTTTTGGTATCAGGAGAACATGAGTTGTGAGGAGGTGGCACGGAGGTATTTCTAATTCAGGGTCTGGATTTTGGAATTTGGTATCAGGAGAACATGAGTTGTGAGGAGGTGGCACGGAGGTATTTCTAATTCAGGGTCTGGATTTTGGAATTTGGTATCAGGAGAACATGAGTTGTGAGGAGGTGGCACGGAGGTATTTCTAATTCAGGGTCTGGATTTTGGAATTTGGTATCAGGAGAACATGAGTTGTGAGGAGGTGGCACGGAGGTATTTCGAATTCAGGGTCTGGATTTTGAGTTTTGGTATCAGGAGAACATGAGTTGTGAGGAGGTGGCACGGAGACTTTTTGAATTCAGGGTCCGGATTTTGGAATTTGGTATCAGGAGAACATGACGTGTGAGGAGGTGGCACGGAGGTATTTCGAATTCAGGGTCTGGATTTTGAGTTTTGGTATCAGGAGAACATGAGTTGTGAGGAGGTGGCACGGAGACTTTTTGAATTCAGGGTCTGGATTTTGGGTTTTGGTATCAGGAGAACATGAGTTGTGAGGAGGTGGCACGGAGGTATTTCTAATTCAGGGTCTGGATTTTGGAATTTGGTATCAGGAGAACATGAGTTGTGAGGAGGTGGCACGGAGGTATTTCTAATTCAGGGTCTGGATTTTGGAATTTGGTATCAGGAGAACATGAGTTGTGAGGAGGTGGCACGGAGGTATTTCTAATTCAGGGTCTGGATTTTGGAATTTGGTATCAGGAGAACATGAGTTGTGAGGAGGTGGCACGGAGGTATTTCTAATTCAGGGTCTGGATTTTGGAATTTGGTATCAGGAGAACATGAGTTGTGAGGAGGTGGCACGGAGGTATTTCTAATTCAGGGTCTGGATTTTGGAATTTGGTATCAGGAGAACATGAGTTGTGAGGAGGTGGCACGGAGGTATTTCTAATTCAGGGTCTGGATTTTGGAATTTGGTATCAGGAGAACATGAGTTGTGAGGAGGTGGCACGGAGGTATTTCGAATTCAGGGTCTGGATTTTGAGTTTTGGTATCAGGAGAACATGAGTTGTGAGGAGGTGGCACGGAGGTATTTCTAATTCAGGGTCTGGATTTTGGAATTTGGTATCAGGAGAACATGAGTTGTGAGGAGGTGGCACGGAGGTATTTCTAATTCAGGGTCTGGATTTTGGAATTTGGTATCAGGAGAACATGAGTTGCGAGGAGGTGGCACGGAGACTTTTTGAATTCAGGGTCTGGATTTTGAGTTTTGGTATCAGGAGAACATGACGTGTGAGGAGGTGGCACGGAGATATTTCGAATTCAGGGTCTGGATTTTGAGTTTTGGTATCAGGAGAACATGAGTTGTGAGGAGGTGGCACGGAGACTTTTTGAATTCAGGGTCCGGATTTTGGAATTTGGTATCAGGAGAACATGACGTGTGAGGAGGTGGCACGGAGGTATTTCGAATTCAGGGTCTGGATTTTGAGTTTTGGTATCAGGAGAACATGAGTTGTGAGGAGGTGGCACGGAGACTTTTTGAATTCAGGGTCTGGATTTTGGGTTTTGGTATCAGGAGAACATGAGTTGTGAGGAGGTGGCACGGAGGTATTTCTAATTCAGGGTCTGGATTTTGGAATTTGGTATCAGGAGAACATGAGTTGTGAGGAGGTGGCACGGAGGTATTTCTAATTCAGGGTCTGGATTTTGGAATTTGGTATCAGGAGAACATGAGTTGTGAGGAGGTGGCACGGAGGTATTTCTAATTCAGGGTCTGGATTTTGGAATTTGGTATCAGGAGAACATGAGTTGTGAGGAGGTGGCACGAGATTTTTCAAACAGAAATGCTAGATTTTGAGATTTGGTATCAGGAGAACATGAGTTGTGAGGAGGTGGCACGGAGGTATTTCTAATTCAGGGTCTGGATTTTGGAATTTGGTATCAGGAGAACATGACGAGTGAGGAGGTGGCACGGAGACTTTTTGAATTCAGGGTCTGGATTTTGGGTTTTGGTATCAGGAGAACATGAGTTGTGAGGAGGTGGCACGGAGGTATTTCTAATTCAGGGTCTGGATTTTGGAATTTGGTATCAGGAGAACATGACGAGTGAGGAGGTGGCACGGAGACTTTTTGAATTCAGGGTCTGGATTTTGGAATTTGGTATCAGGAGAACATGACGAGTGAGGAGGTGGCACGAGATTTTTCAAACAGAAATTCTAGATTTTGAGATTTGGTATCAGGAGAACATGAGTTGTGAGGAGATGGCACGGAGGTATTTCTAATTCAGGGTCTGGATTTTGGAATTTGGTATCAGGAGAACATGAGTTGTGAGGAGGTGGCACGAGATTTTTCAAACAGAAATGCTAGATTTTGAGATTTGGTATCAGGAGAACATGAGTTGTGAGGAGGTGGCACGGAGGTATTTCTAATTCAGGGTCTGGATTTTGGAATTTGGTATCAGGAGAACATGAGTTGTGAGGAGGTGGCACGAGATTTTTCAAACAGAAATGCTAGATTTTGAGATTTGGTATCAGGAGAACATGAGTTGTGAGGAGGTGGCACGGAGGTATTTCTAATTCAGGGTCTGGATTTTGGAATTTGGTATCAGGAGAACATGACGAGTGAGGAGGTGGCACGGAGACTTTTTGAATTCAGGGTCTGGATTTTGGAATTTGGTATCAGGAGAACATGACGAGTGAGGAGGTGGCACGAGATTTTTCAAACAGAAATTCTAGATTTTGAGATTTGGTATCAGGAGAACATGAGTTGTGAGGAGGTGGCACGGAGGTATTTCTAATTCAGGGTCTGGATTTTGGAATTTGGTATCAGGAGAACATGAGTTGTGAGGAGGTGGCACGAGATTTTTCAAACAGAAATGCTAGATTTTGAGATTTGGTATCAGGAGAACATGAGTTGTGAGGAGGTGGCACGGAGGTATTTCTAATTCAGGGTCTGGATTTTGGAATTTGGTATCAGGAGAACATGACGAGTGAGGAGGTGGCACGGAGACTTTTTGAATTCAGGGTCTGGATTTTGGGTTTTGGTATCAGGAGAACATGAGTTGTGAGGAGGTGGCACGGAGGTATTTCTAATTCAGGGTCTGGATTTTGGAATTTGGTATCAGGAGAACATGAGTTGTGAGGAGGTGGCACGGAGGTATTTCTAATTCAGGGTCTGGATTTTGGAATTTGGTATCAGGAGAACATGAGTTGTGAGGAGGTGGCACGAGATTTTTCAAACAGAAATTCTAGATTTTGAGATTTGGTATCAGGAGAACATGAGTTGTGAGGAGGTGGCACGGAGGTATTTCTAATTCAGGGTCTGGATTTTGGAATTTGGTATCAGGAGAACATGAGTTGTGAGGAGGTGGCACGAGATTTTTCAAACAGAAATGCTAGATTTTGAGATTTGGTATCAGGAGAACATGAGTTGTGAGGAGGTGGCACGGAGGTATTTCTAATTCAGGGTCTGGATTTTGGAATTTGGTATCAGGAGAACATGACGAGTGAGGAGGTGGCACGGAGACTTTTTGAATTCAGGGTCTGGATTTTGGAATTTGGTATTAGGAGAACATGACGAGTGAGGAGGTGGCACGGAGACTTTTCAAACAGAAACTCCTGATTTTGAAATTTGGTATCAGGAGAACATGACATGTGAGGAGGTGGCACGGAGACTTTTTCAATTCAGGGTCTGGATTTTGGGTTTTGGTATCAGGAGAACATGTGTTGCGAGGAGATGGCACAATTGTCATTTCTTGGAATTTTGATGACGTCATTTTCATAAACTCTGAGGAATTTACTTCGTGATTTAATCGAATTTTTTGCGGGTTTACTGTTTTCGGCTATTCTAAGTACTTCTTTTGTACTGTTCTTTTACTTTTGTATTTCGATAGGTTTGTATAATGTTTCTGAACGCTTGGGAAAGGTTTTTTTAAATAAATACACGGTTTATTCTTTTTATTTATCGTTTATTCAAATTTTATATTGCATACATGTTGTAAATACATTGAAAGTACATAGGGCTAATAATTACATACATGCATACTTCCATCCATACATACAGCATACAACATACATACATACAATTGTTAATATAATAATCTGTTCTTATGTTTATTTATAAATATTATACTAATATGGTCGTTCTTTAATGTATAATAGAATAGTAATTCATAATATTAATATAATATTGTATAGTGTGTTGAGTGGTTTCTGTTGATTAGGCTTGCACTCCTATGTAATTTGAAGCATATTATAGTAAATTAGGCCAATAAAATCAATATTAATCGAATTTTCACGAAAATGGAACAAGTGGCGCCATCTGTCCGGCGAACAGGGTGAACTACACGTATCTGAAAAAGCGGGTTCGTTAGTTCCCATATTCTACCGCTAGGTGGCACAACTTGCGCCACTCATGGAGCAGTTCGTGAGATTGACATAATTTTCCATAATATATATCAAATTAGTTTGGTTATTAACACACTCAGAACATTCCAAAGATAATTAGTATTACTTTCCGAAGTAATTTGGTTCAAAATACAGAGAATTAACTCAAGAAAATCAATATAAACGACACTTGTTCGGAAACGGTACAAGTGGCGCCATCTCTCCGGCGAACAGGGTGAACTACATGTTTTTGAAACTGTAGTTTCATTAGTTCCCATACACTGCCGCTAGATGGTGCTACGTGTATCGTTCGTTGTTTAATTCATTTAATATAGTAGATTTTATTTGCCTAATCGACTATAATATGAATCGAATTACATTGGAGTGAAAGATCAATCAACTGTGAATTGTTTTGATCGAACTATTTTCAATTTTTAATCATTCTTAGGCTAATCTTAATTACCCTAAGGGTTTCAGTCTCATGTGCCGCCATCTAGCGGTAGAAGATGAGAACTAATGAAACTTCAGTTTCAAAAATGTGTAGTTCACGCTGTTCGCCGAAGAGATGGCGCCACTTGTTCCATTTTTGTAAAAATTAAATTAACACTCTCGTAGTCCCTATAATCACTTTACCGACATTTAGAGTGCACAATAAAGCAGCTTGCTTTTGAATATGAGCATACACTTGTGAAAATTTTATTATTTACTGATTTCGAAAAAGCCTGTTATACATGAGGTATAGTGTGCGCCAAAGCACAGATGTTAACGCGGATCCTAGGGACCTGTTACTTCTGGCTGTCATTTTCCCCAGAGAAGCCAGATTTGCACTTGAATGTACATTTGTACATTCATTGTTACATTCATTCTATTATTACATTTGTTTGCTATTTATAAATTCTGGTTCATCATATGCGCAATTAATTAATTACGTATAAATCTAACGTATAATTCTGCTTTCACTAGCAAAAATAGGAATGTACAGGAAATAGACCCTATCTTATTTTTGATAGGTGAATTTTCAAATTTAAAACCACTCAAATGTTTTAATTCAGAAATTTGTAAACAAGGTGATTTGGACATTTGAGAAATTAGAAATTTGAAAATTCAGATCAATTGAAAATTAGAAAATTTAGAGATTTTGGGTCTGAAAATTTGGAAATTTGAAAACATCGATAATTTGAGAATTTGGAAATTTTATGATATAGGAAAATTAAGAAATGTAGGAGTTTAAAGAATTCGAGAAACTTGGAACAATTTGGAATTAAAAAATTTGGAGATTTGAATATTTGGAAATTGGGTAATTTAAGAATTGAAGAATTTCAGAAATATTTTGAACTGAATTTAAAAATATGAGAACTATGAAGTTTAGAAATGTGGAAGTTTGAAAATATTTTGTAACTAATTGTCCAAGTTCGAAAACAAAGGAGGGGTGCTCTTATCTCTCATGCCATTTAAAGAATGCCTATCATTTCACGTAAATTGTTTAGACTATAATTTAACATTTAATAGTTTATTCAAGATATTTACGTATGCTTCCAAATAAATATTATAATTGTTTTACTGATAAGTGAACACTGGTAATTTCGAGAAGAAACCTACAGTAATATAAAATAATAGTGACATCACATTAAGCAAGGAATCAATAAAATAATATTTATGTTAAATTACATTTTAAAATCTAATTCTTTTAAACAATATTAAGCAGAACTTCTTGAAAATAACTATGTAAAGCAAAAGTACAATTTTTAGTAGTTAATAATAGAATAGAATCTTTATATGATGAAAAGTAATAATAAATAATAAATAATAATTATTTAATAATCCATGAATTCTTATGAGTTCAAATATGAAGTACAGTAGTTTTAAAACTATATAGAATTGACAAGATCGTATATCGTGTATGCACAAGTGTTTTATCTAACTCAAACAGATTCTCAAACGATTTAATCGTGTGCATTCTTCGGTTTAATAAGAGGCACGAGATATCTATCTCTAAAGGCCCCGATTAACGAATAGAAAAAACCATTGTTAGTTATATTTATTCAGTATTAGTATTTGTACTGCGTACGTGAGAGGAACAATGCTAAAATCGACGTAAAATCTGATAATGAAAGACATATCGAAAATGGAAAAAAAGGACGTCATATTTAAAAGTATATTGCATGTTTATCGTGATGTAAACGAATTGTGAAAATATTGAATTAGTATTGCCGACAAAGGTTCTGAGAGCGTTATATGTGTCGCGTTTAACCTGTATTCTGGTTTAAATTGATAAAGGTAAGCGAGAAAACTAAATATTTATTGGATATACATTGTTTTTGTATTATAATTTATTTTTCATTTATATTTAGTTTATTGCTTTGTTACGTTTTTGACGTACAGTGTTTGAAATCACAACTTAATATCAAATGAATGTTAGTTTCAACAATTGTTATAGAATTAAAGAGAATTTAATGTTTATTGCAGATTGTTATATTAAGTGAAAGAAAATGAAGTTTGCTGAGCATTTGTCTGCCCACATTACGCCTGAATGGCGTAAACAATACATTAGTTATGAGGTAAAGTAATATTGTACTATAAATAGTTTGTCGATGTTTGTATCAGCGTAACAGTGACTCGCATTAATATTTGGATACTGATGTGCAAAATATTGTTGCATATATTTATTTATAGCAATGCTTGTCTGATGATGAAATTTTATGAAAAAACTGGAGAGCTCATTCATTAAAATATCTTATATGTTAAAGTGCTCAAATATCAAAGCGAGTTAATGTATGTTCACAAAGTAAAACATGAAAAGGTTTCTGTATATTACAATCACAATAATTAATTAATTAATTATGAATACCTATAGTATGTTGTAATTTAAATGATAATTATAATGATTGAATAAATAAGAATTTCATGATTATGGGATATATTCAGTGTACTTATATATTTTACATATATTTTGCATATGTAGTTATAACTTTACATATGTTTATATACATATTTCATATTCACATACTGCAATTGTAGTTCAAATGTATAAACATCTATAATCTAGTAATAAAAGATTTGTTTAATCCAATATTCATAGCTAATAATAAAAATATTCTTTGTGATTAATAGGAAATGAAGGCAATGTTGTATACTGCTGTAGAAGAAGCACCTTCAGTCGAAAGTGTTGAGCCAGAAGTGATATCTCGTCACTTTGCTTCATTTGATGAAGTGTTTTTTACATTTTGTGATCGTGAATTAAAGAAGATTAACACTTTCTATTCTGGTAAGGAAGCTTTGTCAAACTTATGTATATAAATTAAATAAATTTAATGTAATATAACAATGTTATAAAGTAAAAATTAAATTTGACTCTTTATCTCAAAATTGTTTTATATGTATGTTTTATACAGAAAAGTTAGCAGAAGCAACACGTAAATATGCAGCTCTTCAAAGTGAATTGAAAATTGCATTAGAATTGCAACAAGGTGGAGGAAAACATAAAGGAAAGGCAACTGTTAAATCCCACTTACCAACAAGGAAATTGAGGGAACTAAAGCTAGCATTTTCAGAATTTTATTTATCCCTAATCCTTCTTCAAAATTATCAGAATCTTAACTACACTGGTTTTCGGAAAATTCTTAAGAAGCACGATAAGGTAAATAATAATGAAATCATGTTCATTAACGTTCGCATAAATCCATGCTTAATATTTCGTATTTCTCTAGGTTTTCAGGTTCATTTAAACAATAATGAAAAATTAAGGAAAGATCTAACACTTATAATTTACAGTTCCTTATCCTATCATGCACAAGTAAAAATCTAGCACTGCTCTTGAGTGTAGTAATTTGTATCTGCTATAATACAACTTTCAATATTATTTTTGTTCTTACTTTCAGTTATTGTCAGTAGACAGCGGCTCAAAATGGAGGGTAGAATGTGTAGAAACAGCACATTTTTATACATCCAAAGATATAGACAAGCTTATACAGGAGACGGAAGCTACAGTAACGAACGATTTAGAAGGTGGAGACAGACAGCGTGCTATGAAACGTTTACGAGTACCACCTTTAGGAGAGCATCAAAGTCCATGGACAACTTTTAAAGTTGGCTTATTTTCTGGTAGCTTTATTGTCCTGTTTGTGACAGTTATACTTTCAGGTAAGATTACTCATTTATAAAGTAGAATACAATTAATCTATGACAAATAAACTTTTATTTAATTTCATTTTCAGCAATATTCCACGATGGCGGAGAAAACTTAAAAATTGCATTTAGATTATATCGTGGACCTTTACTAATTATACAATTTTTATTTCTCATTGGAGTGAATGTTTATGGGTGGCGATCATCGGGCGTAAATCATGTGTTAATATTTGAATTAGATCCACGCAATCATCTCTCCGAACAACATCTAATGGAATTAGCTGCTGTTCTCGGAGTTATATGGACTCTCAGTTTATTGAGCTTTTTGTACAGCGCTAGTTTAAGCATTCCACCATTTGTAAATCCATTAGTTTTAGTCTGTATTATGTTGGCATTTCTACTGAATCCATTAAAAATGTTCCGACACGAGGCAAGGTTTTGGTTATTAAAAGTAATTGTAAGTATAACAAGTGATACAAAAGTTATTAAACAAACAATAAGTTACTGATTGATATTTTCTCCAGGGACGTATTTTAATATCACCATTCGCATACGTGAATTTTGCTGATTTCTGGTTAGCAGACCAGTTGAATAGTATGGCTACAGCATTGCTAGATTTTCATTTCTTGACATGTTTTTACATTACTAATGGAAATTGGTTGGAAGCGAACAACACTACACAATGTATGTCTGGTTCTTTGATCATTAGACCTATCGTTAACTGTCTACCAGCATGGTTTCGTTTTGCTCAATGTATTCGGCGTTATCGGGACTCTAAAGAAGCATTTCCGCACTTAGCCAATGCTGGAAAATATTCAACAACATTCCTCGTCGTGATATCCAATACCATGTGTGCCTATCGTACCAGTAGGTTCATAAATAAATTTTTAATAAATTTGTTTGAAGAAAATATATGTATACACAGTATGTTCATTTCAGTGGAGTATCAGACTCGTTGGGAGAATCCATGGTTGTGGTTTTGGATGATTAGTTGTTTCGTCAATTCGGTTTATTCCTTAACTTGGGATTTGAAGATGGATTGGGGTCTTTTAGATAGTAATGCTGGTGAAAATAAATTTTTACGCGAAGAAGTTGTGTACTCGGCAGCGGTATGCAAATTTCTACATATCTTTTGTTCTTTTTTTTTCCAGTGTTTATTGCAACTGATTTTTTTTTTCTTCTAGGGGTTCTATTATTTCGCTATAATCGAAGATTTTGTTTTAAGATTTTCGTGGATAGCTAGTTTTGTTCTTATTGAATGTGGTTACGTATCCAGTGACTTAATGACATCCATAGTTGCCCCGCTTGAAGTCTTTAGGTAATTCCTTAATTATTTTGCTACTTAATTTAATTCTATTTTATTCACTAATAACTAATCAGTGTAATTATGTGTTCAATTTAAGGCGATTTGTTTGGAATTTTTTCCGATTAGAAAACGAACATTTGAACAATTGTGGTAAATTTCGTGCGGTTCGTGATATATCAATAGCACCGATAGAAAGTTCCGATCAAACACAGATTTTGCGCATGATGGACGAAGAAAATGGTGTACTTAATCGAGGCAAACGTAAAATGGGCGGTAAACGACAAACTAACACTAAGGAAGACAAACGAACTTTGCTGAAAGAAGAAACAATCGATATAGATATATCCAATGCTAGTTGAAATCAATTAAAAAGATTCATTACAAAGAACAGTTTGGAGGAATATTGCTGCAGATACATGTTAAATTTTATAAAACTTTGTAACTAGTTACAATGAGAATGCATCGAAATTTAGGTTTTTAAATTTATCAAAATTGAAGACTGTAAATTTAAGATTCTTACGAGTGCCTTGTATATTGTTCTTAACCCTTTAGTTGTGGCACGATATTCATTTAATTGCCAAAGTGCACCATTAAAATAAGTAATAATTTATTTTCATTGAATCAAAAAAATAGAATTTTTTGTTATTTTATCAAGTAAATAGAATATTTTATTTCTTTAAAATACTATGCCAAATTAAATACATTATAATAATTGCAACTTTCTAAACTAGCTAACATATAGACCTTTTGCAGCTAAGGGGTTAAAAGAACCGTGTTAGTTTATGAGTTCAATAATTTAATGCTATAATAATTAAGGTACGGTGTCTTCCATTTAACGTATTCTGGCACTTAACACATGACTTGTTGCTAATGATGTAGTTATATAACATACCTTTAAGAAATATATTAAATTAGATTTTGAACGATTTTTATATTATTTTTATAATTAGCATTATATTCACAAACATTTTCAAAGGGAAATAGTATTATAGTCTTCAATTTTGAATAGTAAATGCATAACTTGAAAAGCATAAATGTGTTATGTGGTACAGAAAATTGTATATAGTTGTAAATTGTTGTAGAAATGGGGATTCGATACATGTAAATTCTCTGCAGGTAATACAACTAGTGGTAACACAGTTTAATATTTTTAATCTTATATAAAGAAAAACGTTCATAACAATATATTTTCAAGTATTGCTTTGAACGTCATGTACTTTGTATTTGTCATTATGTGTAACTACATTATGTACTTCAAAATAGGTAATTTAACTTAAATATTTCCAAACAGTAATACCTTTAGTTACAATTTGTTGCTTTGAATATAACAAGTATTGTTCTATCCTAAAACATTTGGTGTAACTCTACTATTTTAAGACTCAACGCTACATTTCTTTGTGAAATGTAGTTACAAAGTAATAATGAAAATTATAGCAAATACAAAACAGTGTTTACATAGTAGTGTCATACTTAGAAACAGTTTCTGAAAATAAACTAGGCTTTGTATTTAAATTTGATACCGAGTACTTAACGCCGCATTGTAGTATTTTTATAGTATATTTATAAACAAAAATAGATAATTAAAAAGTAAACGAACTGAAATGCTTTGAGGAATATTCTGTCAATATCAGTAATAATAGTAACGACAACAATAGCGATGTATAAAATTTTGTTTTGTTTTGTTTTGACATTAAAAGTATAAAAAAATAAATTATTTATACATTGTGAATGAAAAATAATCTTTATAATTTGCAGAAGAAACAGTTCAAAATCAGTACTTTGATTTTGTTCAGTGTGTTATTAATTTACTTAATTGTTTACAAAAATGTTTATTATGACATTAATGTATTAATGCATCAAATGTTGAATTCCAATAATTGTGATAGTTTTACACGAGTTTTTATATACTTTGTTATAGAAATAGTAGTAGCTGTTATCATGAACAGAATTATTATTGAAAAATGTTCAATATTTTTATATTTTGTATATAATGTATATACGTATTATATGTATGTATAACATCCTTGAAGTATACTACAGGCGATTATACATAATTATAAGTAGTTTCATAAATTCAGTACGTACATATATGTATTATACTTCAATATACTTATATTTAGTTAATAAACTGTTAAGCATTGAAGTGAGTACATTGTATCTTGTGTAATTATTTGTTAATAAAAATTATACCCAGATAACAGGTCTCATTATAAATATTTATTTATTTGCATTAATACATGTTACACATAATATGTACACAATAAAATCAGTGTCGAATCAATTTTTTAAAAATTATGGCTATACAATGGAATGGCGAGATAAAATTAGCATCATTTGTAGTATTTTACAGGCCATATGATAAAAGAAAGAAATAATTTTTACTGTAAGATATAATCTACAATCATTTAAAGAAACATTTATAATACCTATGAGTACTTTCATTCATATGAATCTTAATTTGGATTGTCCCGATTTCAATTAAGTATAATATATACATATTAGTGTTGAAGAAAATAATATCTCTTAATTAGATATTGTTATTATTAATTTGTAAGTAATATAACTGACTTGAAAATTCGACTGTTGATTTTCTACATATTTTACAAATTTAGCAAAAATATAAACAAACTCTTTTAACTAACAATATTCCTAAAAATTTATTGTGTGAAAAGATTATATACTAAAGAATTAAGTAGCAGCTTTGGCAATTTAAAAGATTATGAATATTCTCTCAACTATTAAGTAGTAAGTTACGATATTAATTTTCCTTTCTTATTTTTTTAACACGAAGCTGTTAAATTTTAGTGCAGTAAGAATGGATCTATATTATATAAAGTCGAGTATTAAAACTATGATTTTCCTTTGGAACTTTTACATAACAAATATACATATAAAATCATTAACCCTTCATAGCCTGAATCTTTTTCTGTGAGTATACTTCTGCATTTTTTAAGATACATAGCAATTGTTATAAAATACTATAACAAATAAATAAATTGACTAATCTTTAAAACATTATTTATAGTACATAGTCACTCTTTTAAAATTAGCAATACAACATGTACATATTTTGCTTTTGATATAGATTATGTTTTAATAATCTGAAAGGATCAGCAGTTCATTAATATCTATAATGATCTCTCAGCATATACTAAAGAATACTCATAATAAAGTAACACGCATACATTCAACATGCAAGGTGATAGGCTTCAATGGCTTTGAAGAATAACAAAACAAAGGTGAAGTTCAACGAATACTGGAAGCATTGACAATTAAACAACTAAATAACTTTCCTTTTCGATTTAAAGCCATACGCAAAAATTCTGTACATTGAGTAGTAACATATACATTTAAAAATAGTTTCATCATTATGTATTTAGCTGGTTTTCGGGGTGACAATATCACTATCATGACTACTAGAAGCTTTTGACTTTCTTTCAGGATCCATGGCAATCGAGATGAACTCTTCTGAGATTTTTTTATCTAATCCTGTGTATGTTTGAGCTAGATCTACTTGGTCTTCTCCTATCGAGGACATTCTCTTTGGATGTTCTGTCTTCCCTTCAGTGGTTTGTTTCTTTCTCTCCATGGTGTCTTCATGTTCCACACTTGGATGACGTCTCTGCTTTGGTCGAATCTACAGTTAAATATTATCACATTTCATTGTACAACATAACCAGTCTGTAAATGATTTAAATATCAGTTTAAATTAAATGCTTCATATAACATCAAATATCATGCTACAGTTTATTTATAGAAAGAGATTTAACATGATAAACATAGTAAATTTTCTTCAAATGCTGCATGATGATGGAGATTTACCACTCAGAAAGGTAATACTGTATGTCTCTGGATTAATCTTATGGTTACATAGGATGGTGGGTAAGAAACTTACCATTTGCGATGGAGGACGTCCACCATATGTCATGTGTGGAAGCATAGGAACAGCACCATAAGGGGAAGCAGCCATTGGCATAGGTCCTGCAGGCATGAATCCTCCAGGAAACTTAGCAGGAGCGCCAGGCATTCCATAAGGGGGCTGCAACAAGCAAGCATGTGTTGTGTTTATAAAAAAAGTATTCACTGACAAAAGACAAATTCTATTACATACATGTTAAATTAATATTTCTTACTGAATTAATGTATTTTTTAACACAACTTGTACTTGAATTAAAAGTGTACTTTGTTCTGATCTATTACAAGACTTAAAAATGCAGCTTGTATGTTCTGAGCTATAACCCAGATTAAAAATACAGTTTGTATATTCTGATATTTTAAACAAATCGTAAATAACTTGTCAAAAAATAACATGAATTTGATAAGTATTATAGACCCATCAATGAGCAAAGAGTTAAGAGGGAGTCTGCTCTGTACACAGGCCCAACGAAGCTTATCCTCCTGACCCAGAAACACCTGCACACCTGAGCTCGTGCATCTCCGAAATGTAGGCACAGAAATCGCCTGGAGCAGTCATTCGACGAGTTTCTCTCGATGCCCGCCGTCTGAACTTTCTAGCTCGCGTGTCACTGACCTATCCCTACTTCTTGTTGCCAGAGGTCGAGCAACGAAAGAAGGGTTGTGAGAGAGGATTTCGTCTCACCTGGATCATTGGGTGCATGGGTAGCATCGGCTGCACCACGTAAATCGGTTGACTCTTGGGCACGTGGGTCTGAGCCGTGACCCACTGATGCACCATGTTCCGGGTCTTCAGTCGACCATCAACGTTTCCATCGTCACCGTTGCTGGTCCTAAGACATCCACATAACTTGGGGGTTAAGGTTAGGCAGCTGTAGCCAGAGACCAACAATTCAGCCACGCTGGTGACTAGTAGCCCTATACTAGCAAGCAGACCACCCCAGTCACTGTCTGTGTCTAGGTTTCCTTCTTCACCCTGTAACAATGGTTTAGTTAGTTCAAGTATTTTATGCGATAATAGTTTGTTTTCTATTCTATTCTACTAATTTTCTTATTTTTCTTATATTACTTATTTTACTATTATACCATTATACCATTGCTCTATTTTATTATTCCACTCTTCCACTATACTACTGCATTACTGATCTAGTATTTTACTTTACTACTACAACACTGTTACTATTTTATCATACTATTATACTACTATTCCATTATTTTACTGTGACTAATCTACTATTATACTATTTTACTACTTCAGTATTGTACTGTTTCACAACTATACAATTTTTCAACTATGGTACTCTATTATTATTCTACTATTCCACTATTTTACTATACTGCTATTATACCAGAAACAATCAAATATGAGTACTTTTATTTTTGCTCCAGATTTATCAGAAAAAGTTTTAGCAAAATGGATGACCCAACTAACGTTTAAAGACCGGATACTTAAACACTAGTATTCATACTTACTACTCGATTCCCGAGCAGTTACTCTAGTTACTGGGATAGTTTATGACACTCCTAATTATGATTATAATGTCATTAAAATCTGAGCACACGACGAGTTTTTATGATACCATAAACGTAACAGTATCGCAAAGGATCATCGACCGAACAGGCACATTCCATTAGAGTTCAGAAGCAAGGTAATGTGTGAAATTTCTTTGAAAGAAATGCGCCCTGACCGCGTTTTGGCATCGGGAACTTTCTCTGCTGGTTAAACGGTTTTATCGGCCCTCTTTTGGCCAGTCCACATCGATGCGACCAGCAGACGGGAACAGCCCGAAAAAACGAAACGGGGCCAACATTGTCACCGACTAATTGGAGTATGTACCGATTAACGACTTCCAGTATCATGGGAACTATCGGTGAATAACGTTACCAATTTGAAACAAAATGAAGAGAGAATGAACGATGCAAACATATACAGGGTGGCCCGTTTAAATTAATCCTCATGAATATTTATAAAATTGTTGCTGATATGGAAAGGTATTTTATGTGAAAGCTGAACAGTTTGGAAAGGTACCGGTAGGCTTATTTAAGGAAAATGGCGACGTAGAGGAAGAGGTACTATTACTTGATTTCTCATTAATAAATTTTCAAATATTACAATTTAAAAAATTTTTAAATTCATAAATTTTAAAAATTAAATATTTTAGAAGACTAGTTTAGATTTTTTTAAAGTTAAAAATTGGAAAATTGATAAATTATCAAATATGTAAACTTGGAACTTTGTAATTTGAGGATCCGGAAATATACCCTTCTCAAAATATCCACAACATTCTTATTTACCAAAAGCCTAAATTTACAAAATTCGATATAAAAAACATAAATCTACAAACAACTAAATAAAAGTTCCACGGTCATAACTCAGCACAAGCGAATTTCCACCAAAAATAAAATCGCGCGTCCGCTTCCTAGGTATAATAAATTCCACGCGGCACTCAGCGATTTCTAAATACCGCAATTCCGACATTTAATATTAACGACGCGTGCTAAAATTCCGCAACATAAAAGGCGCGAAATAAAAGAAAAAGAAAGTGATGGCAGTACGAATGCATCGAGATCCGAATATCGATAAGCGACGAAGGAAAACAAGTGGGTGAAAGTGCGGAACAATACGTACAGGAACAGTGAGCAAGGTCACTTCCGGTGTCCTCTGGGAGTCCCTAACGATGGCGGTCAAGGCTGTGATCGTGGCCATGTTCGAAAGGGCAAGGGCGATCAGGCTGGCCGCAAGGTGAGCCGTTGAAAAGCTGGAATTCTTTTTGCTGGAGGACGTCGCGAGCGTCGCGACGACACCCAATGCCCCGGCGACAAGGGCGCCCATTCCTGCCCACAGTCCCGCGCCGGTGCCACCCAATGCTGCTCCGTGAACCAACACCAGTATACCGAATACTATCAGTACTATACCTGTGAAACATTAGTTACTATGTTAATATAATAGTTATGATGTATAATAATAGTTATATATATAATATTATTATTATACAGGGTGTTTCATAATTAGTGTAAGAGCCGAAACGGGGCGGTAGGCGGGGCGATTCTGAACAATTTTTTTCTTTGGCAAAATATGGTCCAGGTGTTCACTACATTCCCAAATCCTTATGTCTCAAAATCTTTATATTCCCAAATTCCTAATTTTCTAAATCCAATTTCCCACACTCCTATGTCCCTAAATCCCTTCCTTCCCAAATCTCTACATTCCCAAATTCTTAATTTTCCAAATCCATAATTTCCCAAATCGCTATATTCCCGAATAACTACATTTCCAAATCTCTACATTCCCAAATCTCTCCATTCCCAAATTCCTATATTCCAAAATTCTCATATACCCAAATCGCTATATTCCCAAATTCCTACATATCCGAATCCATACATTCCCAAATTCCTATATTTCAAAATTCTCACATACCCAAATCGCTATACCCCCAAATTCCTACATTCCCCAATACCTACATTTCCAAATCTCTACAACCCCAAATCCCTATGTCCCCAATCCTTCCATTCCCAAATTCCTATGCTCCAAAATTCTCACATACCCAAATCGCTATACCCCCAAATTCCTACATATCCAAATCTCTACATCTCCAAATCCCTACATTCCCAAATTCCTATATTCCAAAATTCTCACATACCTAAATCGCAACAGCCCCAAATCGCTATATTCCCAAATTCCTACATCTCCAAATTGGTACATCCCCAAGTAGCTACGGTTCCAATTGGTCAGAATAGAAAAATGGACGTCTGACACGTATGTATGTATTTTCGGCGGTAATTGTCTCTAGCAGCCACGCACACCAATTACACCAAAAACGACAATCGGCAAACGTCTCTAAAGTGAATGAGATAATTCGAATTGCACGATACAATTGTCATTATCATTATTATTCCTATATGCAGAAATGTAATGTTGAAAGTGTTCACAATGGAGAGAGCTTCTTTTACTTTGGGATACCTCATGCGCCAACTCGTGGATTGACATTTGGACATTTCTCTCCCCTCAGTGATGGGTATAAATTTCGCTTATATCGTACAGGTCATTTTCACTAATATCGAATCATTACTGTATTATTAGTTATAACATTACAATTATATTATAGGAATGTAATGTTATTGATTATGATATTATTACTATATTATTATGGGAATATGATATTAATTAAAATCAAACTCACAGCTCTTCAAACAAGAATAAATATAATAAAATTACAAAATTACAGTATTACTGTTAGATCATTACGAGCCAATATAATATCGTATAGGTCATTTTCACTTATATCGAATCATTACTGTATTATTAGTTATAACATTACAATTATATTATAGGAATGTAATGTTATTGATTATGATATTATTACTATATTATTATAGGAATGTGATAATAACTAAAATCAAACTTACAGCTCTTCAAACAAGAATAAATATAATAAAATTACAAAATTATATTCTTATTAGATCATTATGAGACAAAATAATTTGCATTAACACAAGTAACAAAAATTTCTAGAGAATCAACTATGATATTAGAAACTCAGTTACAACTTCTGATCGAAAAATGAGTATGATTAAATAACTGATGTTATAGATTCCCGTATAATGACGTTATGGCGATTCTTGAAGGATTGCAAGCTACGGAAAGAGTTACACAAGTGCAATAACTTTCTAAGTGCAATGTTTTCACTTTTACGCTGATTTCTCGCCACTTTAGAGAAATATCTGCTCAGTGGTCATGTCATAGAAATTTACTCGTTTCTCATTTACAGAAATCTACGACAATCAAAGTACTGCGTGAAAGTAGAAATCAGTGGTAGAATTAACTGCTATTACTATTTTGTACATCTATATAAGTAGTATTGTAATTGAAGATGAGTCTCTGTAAAATGATTAATTTTTTATTTCCTTCTTCAGAACAATTTCTTTAATTCGTAGAAACGTGAAGAAAGTTTGTTCATTAAAGTCGAATTTTAGTCTTCGGAAATTTTAGTTTATTCCATTTTTCTAAATAGAATTATATTTTGTTTTTTTTTGTATATATTAACTTTTCATTTCAATATATCTGTTATTGTTAAGTTTTATATAAGAAATTTACTTTACCAAATAAATTATTTATTAATATTTTAGTAAAACTCTAGGTCTGAACATATATTGTACAAAAAAATATTTAAATAACCTTTTTTTACATTTCTCGTTATAACACACATTTCTTGTTATTTCACATTTATTCATATATATACACTTTTTACACGTTATTTCATTTTATTTGTTCGTAGTTTATATTTACATATTGCTTTTACGTTATTTCAATTTATTTATTGAAATATTATTAATGTAAATTCATACTGTCATAATAGTTTGTCCTACAGACTGCAGGATATTTATCGAACATTACAAAAATTCGAGAAAAATAGTGATTCATAATAAAATGATCTATCATTATGCAAACTACCTTTAAAATCTGAAGGTACATCGGCAACCTTGTACGAACGAAGGAGAACGATTAACCTTCGGCAAATACCATGTATACATTTAAATAATAATTGCTGTCGAAAATAATAAAACATGTTCGATTAATCTTAAATCTGGCGTTTCCGTTTTTTAACACTTGACTACATCGCGTGGTAAACACGTTTATCATGAAATGTGATGATATTAATTGGACTAACTCGGGCCAAACAGGTTTCTTCAAACGACCAATTCCGCAATAAGTTTCAAATACCTACATAGTACATTTATTTTTATTCATGTGTCACGTGGAACTAATAGATTACAAAATGACGCACAATTTTTCAATTTTATGAGAAATTACTTTGAATCACTAACAATGATAAAACTTTGAATTGAATACAGTTTTTGTTTATTCTTTTCATTACCTTGATGCATTTTGGTAATAATAATAATTGGTGATAATTTTACATTTTTGGTAAGTAAGAATTTTAATGTTTCAAAGAAATTATTGCTGTGTTTCAAAGTGGAGACTTCCCAGAAAATAAAAGCTAATCTAATCATGTCGTGGTCCAATATTTGTAAACGAACCAAAATGTTATCTATTCGTATATGTATAAGTGACAAATTCACAAATCCATCGTACACAAAGAAGATAGCAATGCTTGTGACCGTATCATAGGGCCACTCTGAAGTAAAATTCTATGTATCGGTAAGAAAGTTTGCGAATATTTAAACAGCTTGTTATTTCCAGCAAAAATGAAAATCATATGCAGCACGTGGAAACAAGTAGAACGAGGTTAAAGTAAACGTGGGCTACAGTTTATAAAATGTGTTTCATACATATGGAACACCCTGTAGATCAGGTGTACGACGGTAGTTACAAAGGAGATTGTGTTATGTATAAGCAGAATTCTATTATACTGAAAATTTTTCATTAATAAGGTGATGTGATACCATTTGATATTTGACTCCCCCTTTCATCCAAAGCACACATCGGTCATTTAGGTACACCCATAATTTTATACAAAATATAGCAACTTTAAATTCCCGAATTTCATGTTATAGATTACTACCGCAGCGTTCAACAGAAGAAAGAACAAAATGGCGGAAGGGGCAGAAAGACACTTCGAAACATTAACATTATAAAATACATAACTATCTACGATAGTTACTACAAAGATGGCTGTATTATTTATGTCTGTACAATTCTATGAATTATAAAGTTTTTAATTGATATCTCTGAAACTACAAGACCTTGGTATCAGGTCTTGTAGTTGACATTTAGGTATCAAGGGTGAAGAGGTGTCTTCACTCCCTCTTTCACACATCCAAACATATCGACAGACCATATTCCACAAACTCATGATAAACTAGGATTATAAACTAGGATCATAAACTTACCAAGTAGTAACTGTCCACACGACGTAAACATGAGGAGGTTCAACTCGTCCTTGGCCTCAGAAGCCCTAATCTTCTCTCGACTTTCATATTGTTGCTGCGTATGTGGCTGATGCTGTCGCTGTTGTTTCTCAGATATCAGGATCTCCTTCGAGTGCTTCGATTCTAAACAACTCTCCGGTTTCGAATCCGACGTCGTCGAATCCTTCGAATTCTTCGAATTCTTCGAATTATTCGAGTCCTGACTTCTGACCGTCGAGTCCAGGGTGATCGTAGCTGTCTCCATGCTTCTTCTTTGTTTAATCTTTCACGTTTTCATACTTCACTGTGTACACCTGTTCCTTCTGGATCCAACGACGTTTTGTATATCATGAAGCTCCCTTTTTGTTCAGTTAGTCTTCCAAGCCAATTTCAGGCGTTATGATTTCTGCACTTTTTTTATACGAAAGATTAATTTTGCGAGTGATTTAAGCTTGTAGAATTTTGTGGATGATTTTTCTTGAGGATTAAATTTTGTTAGGTAGTTTAAAGGTGTTTTTTATGCTGATTCGATGAAGGTCAGTTGACGATGTAATCGCTAATCTTGCTGACGCAGTCTGATGGATCCGATTTATCTGTAAATTAAAGAGGAAATAATTAAAGTTTATTGAAGTCTTTGAATGTGGGATGTTTATTAGTGTTTGATATATTTTGCTATACAATAATATTCTACACAGTAAAGTAATGTTATACATATATAAATGGTAGGCAGATTCAGAGCATCCATAAAATAATAAATAATTGTATTCATAATTTTTGAACACTCGAAGTTTTATTTATCTATTTATTCAAACTTGTATTTCATAAGTTACTTATACTTGACATTTTGCTACATAAAAATAATATACTACAAATACTACATATATTATGTACTGTAAACACCGTGTATCGTAAATGAATATTGTACACATAAAAACAATAGAACGAAAAATAGTATCAAATAAAAATAATTAAATTTCACGTTGTGTACGAGTCGTTTTTTTTAAACAAATTGCAAAGAAAACCGTTGAACAGAAATTCTGTTAAGATTTCAGAGAAAGAAACAGAAAAAGTAGTATTACGGTAAAAAGAATCGTGCTGACATGCGCATCTCGTTCGACGAGCTTACAATCGCACGAAAGTACAGTTGGTTCTTTCAGAATGTCTCTAGAATGTCCGCAAAACAAGGACGAGTTCGTGTTACTTCAAGGTCGCTGCACATCGCGAACCACAAAATTTTTTCAGACCAGTCACCACCATACTTTGCAGACATTACAGGCATGAACATGGTGATTCGAATTGATAAGTGCACATCACAGCATCTTTTGAAATTAGTACATTATTTATTTATTAGGTATGTCTGTAATGATAAGTTATATGTTGATATATGTTCGAGCGAATAATGTTTGGCTGCTGCTTGTATGTTTATTTTTGAAAGATAGATATTTTTGATGGGCATTTTATTAATTTATTATTTTATTGTTTTATTAATTTATTATTTTGCTATTTTACTATTTTACTATTTTACTATTCTACTTTTTACTATTTTACTATTATACTATTCTACTTTTTCCTATTTTCCTATTTTACTATTTTACTATTTTACTATCTTACTATTTTACTATTTTACTATTTTACTATTTTACTATTTTACTATTTTACTATTTTACTATTTTACTATTTTACTATTTTACTATTTTACTATTTTACTATTTTACTATTTTACTATTTTACTATTTTACTACTTTACTACTTTACTACTTTACTACTTTACTATTATACTATTTTACTACTTTACTATTCTAATTTTTACTATTTTACTATTTTACTATTTTACTATTTCATCACTTCATTATTTTATTATTTTGCTATTTTACTGTTATCTTATTTGACTGTTTTACTGTTCTAATATTCTACCATTTTTACCATTTATACTATTTCTTTACTCTACTATCTATTATCATTTGAACATCTCACTATTTCATTTATTAAACATTTATGTTTTATTTTTTATCTCACTATACTATTTAACCGAATACCATATTTGAATCTACTATAATAAATACAAATTCATTAATTGAACTACTGATCAAATTTAATTCGCCAATTATTAATTCTACACGTGACAGTAAATGTCGATCGTTGCATATTAAACGACGGATTTCGAAACATCCGAAGGAAGTCGGATATATTTTTATAACGTGAAAGTGTAACAGAATGGCAGTTGTGGCATATCAATTTACAGTTCAATGCATGGTGAAAATTATTATATAAATATGTCTTCAATATTCTTAATACAAAATGGACGATCATCAGTTGTAGCAATACTTCACATTATTTCAATGATTTCGAAACTATGAAAGCTCTGACACAATTTGATGACATAAAAGTTTAATAGAATAACACTTATGATACATCAATTTTAAGCTTGAAGTGTAACACACGCAACTATGTAAACGTTTCATAAATATCTTTAACACAAAATGAAAACTTATTAATTATAGCAAGGAGTTAGTGTTGCCATTTTCATTATTTTGAAATATTAAAAGTTCTGTTTCAGTTTCATGACATAAAAGTGTCGCAAAATAACACTTATGATATATCAATTTAAAGCTTGAAGCCTACACAAAATAACTATATAAACGCACCATCAATATATTTCGTACAAAATGGATTACTGTTAATCGTAGCAAACAATTATTGTCACATACTTTGATGATTAAGAAACATAAAACTGTTGATGCAATAATTCATGACTGAAAAGTATTATAAAATAACACTTGTGGTACGTCAATTTAAAGCTTGAAGCGTATACAAAATAACTATATAAATGCACCATCAATATATTTCGTACAAAATGGATTACTGTTAATCGTAGCAAACAATTATTGTCACACACCACTTGGATAATTTCGATACATAAATCCTCTGATACAATTCATGACTGAAAAGTGTCACAAAACAGCACTTATGACACGTCAATTTAAAATTAAAAGTCTATAAAAAACAACACAACAAAAGTTTCATCAATATTTTCAGTACAAAATGGCTGATAAACAGTTGCAGTTAATGATGTAATGATATAAATCAGTAGTTATTAATGTACTCCAGACTTACATTAAATTCAATTTTCTACATTTTTATTAACAATATCAATGGTATCTTTATGTAATAATTTCTACCAAATTAATATTCCATAAGTGACATGTCACAACATGTCAGTCTACACATGTGTTTCGAAGTCACCTTCATATGTAACAACATAACAGAAGTCTATTGTTCGTTACTGGCAAGCAGCCAGTACTAGAAATATTGATGAAACCTGCAACCACTTTCATTAAACACTAAGCTTCACATTAACATGCCACACATGTTATTTCGTTAAAATTCTAAGTCATAGAATCTTAAATTTTCTATCTTTCAAACTCTATCACAATTTAACAACAGTTTCTTAAAAATCAACCAAAATACGTGGCAATTTTTTTTTTTTCGAAACAAAAAAGAACATATCCCTACATCCGAGATTTAACTAGGACGCATTAATTAAATTTATCTAAAGATCATCTTTCTGGAAGGATAACGAGGATATCTAGGTTAAAAGAATTATAATTCGATTTTCGAATCCATTTTGTTTAAACATTTATCGTAAATTTGAAATATCACGAGGCACGTAACGCGTTAAAATCATGTAGAGAGATGATCGCGAAGACTAACAAGCTTCACAGATTTTCACGGTAGATGAATCTAGCGTGTACGGTAAATTTCTGACCGGAAAAGAATCTCTGTGCAGGTTGGAAAAGAATATCGCGAGGAATTGCGAACAAACGAGCAGCGGGACTCTTTTATAAAGCGCGCTGAACATTGCAGGATAGTCCTGGGTCAAAAGTAACAATAGACGAAAGCAACAAGTTAAATGCTTTGTGTTTAGGAAGGTTGGGACTTCCTGAATGGGATATGTCAAGTGCATCCATTGACGTAAGCTGGATGAGGTTTATAATGGATATTTCATGAGAGAAATTTACACGTTTTTAATGCTATAAATTTAGTAATTAGGATATTCTTCAAATTTCTGTGTTTTAAAATTCTTAATTTTTACATTTCTGAATCTTCATATTTTCAAATTTTTTAATTTTTAAATTTTAATATTTTTGAAGCTTTAAATTTCGAACTCTCAGATTTTCAAATTCCCGAATTTATAAAATAGTTTACATATTTCCAAATTTGTCAATTTCTACATTTTGAACGAATTATCGATCTGAAATTTGCAAATTAACAAATGCTCAAATTCTCAATTCTTAAATTCTCAATACTCAAATTCTCAAATACTCAAAATCTCAAATGCTCAAATTCTCAAACGATCAAATTTTCTAATATTAAAATTCTTTATTACTAAAGTTTTGAAGTACTCAAATTCTCTAACTCGTAAATGCTCAAATACTAAAAATCTTCTTAAATACTCAAATTCTTAAATACACAAATTTTAAAACTCCTAAATATTAAAATTTTCAAATACATCAATTTTAAAACTCCTAAATATTCAAATTTTCAAATACTCAAATACTCACTTTTTCCTAATAGTCAAATTTTTAAACGGACAAATTTCTGAATTCATAAATTCCAAAATTCCAAAATTCCTAAATTCTAATTAAAAATTTCAAAATCCTTAAATTCCAAAATTCTGAGATATCCAAATTCCATTTACTTATGCCAGGTGTGTTATACCACTACTATTACTAAAGCTAACCTATCTGATACACTCTAAACAAAAATCCTAGTTACGCTAACAGGTGTGCCAATGAATAATTCAATGTTTTCTTTTTCTTCGAATTTCTTACATATTTATTTATACGGCATAAAAATTCCAATCCTATCATAAACATAATCTCTGTGATCCTATAATACTGAACGTCATTTTTTGAATAACTGATAGATTGCGTTTTAAAAGGAATTTCCAAAATTAGATACTTGGTGAAATAAATTTTATTTAATGTTTTGAAGTGGATACAAAATAAGATAATGAGCAGTGATTAGAATAAGTGACAATTGAAAAGAAGTAACTATGTTTGATGAACACGTTAGATCAAATAGGAGATACTAATTAAGCTGGGTCGTGAAGATTAATTACTGTTATATTTAATATCATAGTAATTAATTTAATAGTAATTAATAACTATTATATTAAATGTCACGGTAAATAATAGTAATTAATATAATACTAGTACATTAATTACTATTTTTTATATTTTTTCTACTTTTTATATTAAAATTGTTAATATACTGCAATTTCATTTAACTAAATATTTATTGTTATTTTATTTATATTATTTCATCTATAACAATTCTAGAATTCTATTTCAATTTGTCTATTTTTTTACAAATTTTTGAAGCTTGAACAATTTTCATGTATTTGACAAGTCCATCTACTTCACCTATAACAATTTATTTATTTAAACACTGTCTATTTTATTTTAAACAAATATGTCTATATCGCTACAAAAGTTTTGAATTATTTCATTTATAACCTTGTCCATTTTATTAAACAATTTAAAACTCCCCCTATTTACAACAATTTCTACTTCATTTCTACCGATTTCAGTTTATTTCATAAACCCGTCAATTCGATAAAAAAAGTCTCTAAGCCACTCTCCGCTATCCAACAATTCCATAAATCAAGCATTTCACAATATTATCGCTAAGTAGTTATTTCAAAACAGCACATTACAAATAACGAAGATTATCCCTCGGCGAAGATATCCTCTAAAAGACATAAAGTGTACATTCCACGTTCACCGGTGAACTTTATCAACGAACAACGATAGATCGTGTATACAGCAGAGCGTGGAAGGATCGCGAATAAACATACCAGCAGGTCAACGTTGCATGTCACTGTTCTTCCGTGTGTGGTAATCACACCGAACGTCCGCTCGAAGTAACACTTCACCAGTCGTATGTCACTCACTGTGTTACGTGGTTGACCGAACTTCGTTACACACGGTGAAACGAAAGAATCGGAAGTGAAGAGAGAGAGATCGTGTTTTGTGTCGAGGATTCTGTGCGCGCAAGATACGACCGGCTGTTCGTACACCCGATCGGTGACTGAAGTCTTCAGAGCGGTACAGGTTGAGAGACTACTCTCCTCGGGCCTTTCTCCGTCTCTCTTTCTTTGTATCGACACGCGAATAGAGCCCCTACCTCTCTTACTCTCTTTCTCTTCTACCGATGCTACGAGTTTCTATGGGATTGCGGTGGGCAGTTGCACGGCTCACGGGCAACGGTGGACACGGTGTTCTATTTTTTTGGGGGTGGACATTTTGGTGGTTGGGGGTTTGGGAAGTTGCAAGGTTAGAAATTGGAGTTTTGGGATTTGGAAATATGGAGATTGGGAACTTTGGGGATTTGGGATTAGGAAATTTAGAAATTTAGGGATTTGAGATTAGGAAATTTGGAATTGGGAAATTTAGGATTTTAGAATTGGGGATTTCGGATTAGGAAATTTGGGGATATGGAATTGGGAAATTTAGAAATTTTGGGATTTGAGATTAGGAAATTTGGGGATTTGGAATTGGGAAATTTAGAAATTTGAGGATTTGAGATTAGGAAATTTGGGGATTTGGGATTAGGAAATTTGGGGATTTGGAATTGGGAAATTTGGGGATTTGAGATTAGGAAATTTGGGGATTTGGAATTGGTAAATGGGAAATTTTGGGATTTGGAATTAGGAAATTTAGAAATTTGGGATTAGGAAATTTGGGGATTTGAAATTAGGAAATTTGGAGATTTGGAATTGGGAAATTTGGGGATTTGGAATTGGAAAATTTAGGGATTTGGAATTCGGTGATTTAGAGAATTTAGATATTTAGGTACTGCGTGTTTGAGAATTTGGGGATTTGGAGATAGGGAAATTAGGGATTTGGAATTAGGGAATTTTGAAATTAGGTAATGGGGCGATCCACAAATTGCGAATTTAGAAATTGGCAATATGGAATTAAGAAATTTAGAACATTTAGAAAATTCTGAAATTTGGAACTGAAGAACGTTAGCATCTGGAGATGTAGGAATTTAGGAATTTGGGAACTAAAGATTTGAGAATTTAGGGATATAATAATTAGAGTTTGAAAATTTGAAAATTTGGGAATTTAGAAATGTAAAAATTTAAGGATCTCAGAATTTTGGAATTTGTTATTTTTTAACTGTTTTTGAGATTTATAAATTTTAGAAATTTGGGGATTTGAAGACTAGAGAATCCGAAAATTTAAAAATTTGAAAACGCGAATTAAGAAAATTGGAAATTTGGGATGAAATTTGGAATGAAATTGGAAATTTGAAAATTAAAAGTTTTTAAAATCCAAGAACGTAGAAATTAGCTTGGAGAGAATTTAGAAATTTCTGAAACTTTTACTATTGTTAGCTTCTTGTTAGAATAACAAGAATCGAAGATTTCACAAAACGTGCGGTCAGCAAAGTGATAAGATGTTAAATAGCACAGTGAAAATAGGTATGTTTAGTGAACCATGCAATAATTGTATTATTCAGAATACAATCTAATTTTATCATTTGAATTTTATATTTGGTACTTTATGGAAGAAAAGGGCTCAATTAGGACGTATACGATTCACGTTATAATACTAGTATTCTACTAAATTTTAAAGACAAGTACACAAAAGTAAATTAATATTAATTATTCAGAAATAAAAATTAAAACACTTGTATTATAAAATAGAAAATTTTATATAAAATTAAATATTAATTCAACATAAAATTAATATATTGCATTGAAGAGAAAAATTTATTTACACAATAAAAAAGAATAATAAATAGAGAGTTTAAGTGTGAAATGGAAAACGAGTTATTTAAGAATTAATGAATGAAAATACAACAGATAATCATAAATGACTCAGAACGAAGATATTACCAACATAAACTTTGATTGTACAAATGGAAACGTGAAATTTCACTTAACTTTCACTACTCATCAATCGATTTATAAAAAATAGCGATACTCATAAACCTTCAGACATTATATCAGAAACTGTTACGGGACGTTTAAACAAAATACCTCAACGTGTTTTCACAACATTCCAATACACATTAACTATGCTAATTAACTAAACTGCCAATACTGAAACTGATTAAAATCGTTTAATTAAACGAAGAAAGTTTGATCAAGAAAATATATAAACAGATAAAAATATTACATTGAATTTTTATGTGCAATAAATCTCTGAAACCATCATTAAAGATTTTTTATTCAGAAATGGAAATTTTATTATCCTATACGATTTTATTCAAACTGCAATATATTTATAAACAAATCATAACATACATCATATATACATATGTGTACTATAATATGTATAACATATCATATCGTATCATATGTATAATATCATAGTTCAGTTAATTAAACGATAGTATTAATAAATTAACATGTTACATATAAATAATGTAGTTAAATAATTTCTTCTCTTCTGAACATTTAGTAATACATTTATACAAAATAAAATTAAAAATACAAAATTGCAAATAAATTTTCTGTCAAACATAGCGAATACAATGTCCGATATTACACGAGGAATTTCTATCTGTTATTTCTATCCGAGATGCATCCATCATTCGAAGAAATTGATTTTTGATTGGCCAATTACGTTTAAGGGTAATTTTGATATTTTCTCACCCTTCAGGGTGTTTCTAAAGGGAATTCAAGTGGAATACGAGTACGGTGAACTCTAAGTCGCACGTGTCCGTGGAACCGACGTTCTCGTGTGCATTCGTGTGCATAGGAATCGAAATGGTGCATAAGCGAACCCATAAGCGAGCATCTATATAATAAAATACCGTAAGACGAGCGCGTTATATGGAAACATGGGGAACCATGGTCTATGAAGCTTTTATCAACCGTTCAAATGAACGGTATTAACTCGGACTCTCATTTCTGTTTATTTATTTGTACTTAATCGATAAATGTATGTGGTGAGTTAGTCAAAATGTTATTGCGTAGTAATATCATATAACACGTGGCGACGTAATGCATGGTAATGCAACTCGTGATAAAAGATAACAATTCAACGAGTTGTAATTCTGGGTAATAATGATACAATGCGAAATAGTGCAACACGTGGTAATACATATAACTGTAAATGTGGTAATATAATGCACAGTAATAGAATACATGGTAATATGTGACGACGAAATGCGTGGTACTAGAACAATTGGTAGTATAACGCATGGTGATATAACGCGAGGTGATATAACGCTTGGGAATACAATAAATGATGATATAAGTTGTGACAATGCAATACGTGGTACTGTTACAAATAGTAGTCTAACAGGTGGTGAAATACTGCGAGGTAATGTAACACGTAGCAATGTAATGCATGGCAATATAACGAGAGGCAATACAACGCTTGGCAACATAACGCGAGGTAATGCAACGTTTGGCGATATAACGTGTACCAATGTAATACGTAGTAATATAACGCGAGGCAATATAACGCGACGTAATACAACGCTTGGCAATATAACGCGTAGCAATGTAATGCGCGGAAATATAACGCGTGACAATGCAACTCGTGGGTAATAGACAGTGATCCGACGCGTCATAATTCAGGATATAGTGATACAACGCAAAGTAGTACAACGCGTGGTATCATAACGCATGATAACTCGAGAAACGGTAATATAACGCGTGGGCGTACAACGCGTGGTATTTATCGCGTAGTAATTCACGTACATCAAACTTAAATGCTGTATAGTTATGAATGAAATTCTGAAAATTAACAGTAGTAATAGCAATAGTATTCATAGTACATAATAGGAGGTAGATGTCCTCTGTAAAATTCAAAACATTTCTGAGCATAAATTTATACAAACTTTTCATAGTAATACATAGTATATGTTTGGTTCTAAATTTTCTAGACAACAAATTTTCTAGAAAAAAATAATGTTTCAACTACTACATAATGACTATATTAACAAAAAATTAACTAGAAATATTCTCAAAGTTTTATCTAAATGAAATATATCTATTGTAAATCGAATCATATATTTTCACTAAAATTGAATCAGGACATGACCTCATTCACATTAATTTGTCATACGATTTTACTATGAGATGTACAATTTAAGTGTCTCACATATCTCAATGAAAAATTAGCGAAATATTTATAGAAACACATCCTACGAAAATAAACAAACAAATTAAGAAATTAATATTACATCCACACTCTCTTACAGCAATAATTGTATATAATTTAATCAAAACCTTCTTCGTAATTATGCGTTTCACTTCCTGCAACGATTTGAAGGCGTACTATCATCTTAGCGAATCATTTTTCGGAAAAAAAAATAAAAGTGAAAAGTAAACAGGAAGTATCATATAACTCGCGTTACATTCTTCAATCTGATATTAAATTCTTCGAAAGCAGGGAACTAATAAAGAGAATATATTGCATTGATTATAGTTGCTACGCTGTTAATTGCAGTTCCGATGTGACTCGATCGTAATACTAGTTGACTGACGAAAAAAACATCGATTAAAATTGTAAAAACAAAGAATTATTTTTTACGATGTCAGTATACGGATTACTGTTACTCTATTTGTTAGCTAGAAATTAGTGAAATAAGAATTAGGCAATTTTAATTTTTAGTTGATTTCAGATTAAAATTAGTCAATTTTATTTAATTAAAAAATTTTTAAGTTAACTAAAAGTTTGTGAATCTTTTGTGAACTAAAAATTATTAAAAAGGTGAAATTTCATGTATGAGAATATAATTACTGTCTTATAGTTTTTTTTTCACTAAAAAATAGTAAAAAGTTCAAATTTGAAGTTCAAGAAATCATTTTCTGAAAAATTAGAAAAAATGAAACATTTGATATTTGACAAGTTATTTACATAAATTATTTTTTTATTCTATTAAAAATTGGTAAAAATTATTAACCAAATGATTTTAGTTTCTCAACCAATTTAAGACAAAATTGAAAGAAAAATTTTAAATAAAATATTCTGTATATTATTCGCAAATGTCTCTATCGTCACTGAAAGAGTTTGAATCAAAAGGGAAATAAATTCTGAAAGATCTGCAATATTTTTCGAATCATTGACTTGCATCGGTAGTTCTGGAATATCCTCGGTAAATAGCATGTCAGTGGTTGCAATGCAAGAGCAAGTACATTCGAACATGGCCTTCCAGAGGTTTCTTCGGCCTTTCTAAAGCGACCTCAAGAAAAATGCGCCACCTCTGAGAAGCCGAACAACGAATTCTTAATCCTCTTTCTTTCAATTTTACTTCATTTCATTTTTACTCGAAACTATTACTTTTCTCGAAAATATTAATAAATCTTGTAACTTTCTAAACATTAGAATTTGAAAATAGCTGCTATAATTTTTACTCCATTCAATAACTTTTCTCGTGGCAATAATAAAACTTGCTTTCTAAATGTTATCATTTGAAAATACCTGTTATAATTGGTGCTGCTATTTACTCGATTCGTGTAACCTGTTCAGAATTTGTTTATTTTAAATTATAAAATTTATTATATTGTATCGTTTATTTATTTTTATATTTCAATTTTAATTAAAAATAAGTGGGTATTACAGGTTGGTAGGTTTAGTGCTAATAAAACTTGTTTGGTTTCTAAATGTTATTGTTATTGTTTTTTGAAAATAACTGCTATAATTCACTCGATCCAATGACTTTTCCTTTGATATCAATAAATGTTGTGCCTTCCTAAACGCTACAATTAGCTACAACTAGCTGCTGCAATTGGAGATGATATAACTTACTGAATCACTTTAATTAAAAAATTGATAAATTGATAAACTTGAATGTTGTAAAATTCAGGTACTGTTAAATGAGAAAATTGGAAAATATGTAAATTTATACGAATGTTTAGAAAGTCGGGTATTTTCAGTAATTTAGTCAGTAAATACAGGGTTAAGCAGGTTACTGAGTCAGATATTTCAAAGTTACAACGTAGGCTTCTAAAAGGAATGCGATGCCGATGGAAAAGGTCAGGTTATTGTATCCGGCCAGATTGTTTCTCCTGCAAGTACCGACTGCCAGCTAGAATTCTATTGCGATTTCTATACGTGACCGTCTCCGTGATTTCCCACGACGTACATATACGTTTTCTAACTTTCCTCGCCAGCTAGCTAAGATGAATTCGCAAAAAGTGGCCAGCCAAACGTGCAGGACTTTCACCCGTGCCCTCGTAATCGATGCACAATTCAGCTGCATTGTATATACAATGTCATTCAAAAGTAATTAATTAGTCAACAGAATCTAGTTTTATAAATCTCTCACGGGATTCGTAATTTGAATTAAGTAATGTTAGGTCTTAGAATACAATAGCGTAGCGAGAGGATTAGACCTCGATCCAGGTTTCTTTCGATATAACAATATACCGTTTCTCTGGACACTTTGTATAGAATCAAATCAATACATCGTTACATTCTACCTAGTATTTTTAGTTTATTATTATTTTCATCTGGTTGTCAGAACCCTTAATCTTAGTGGAGTCCTTTATTTGCAGTTTCCTGTTCGTGTAAAGGTATTGCTTGCTTTTATTACTTGCTACGATCACCTTTTGGGGAATAGACTCACTCGGATCACTCGGATCATCATTTTCACCCGAATTTGTGTATTCGATAGAAATCAGGAACTGTTTCCCTAAGTCTTGGTTGTAAAAATTGTACGACACACCGAGCCTTCATCTCGTGAAATAAGCGATCGAAGAGATAGATACGAAACAGACACGAAGTTGTTCGCTTCGGAACAACATCAGATACTTAAGCACGAGGTTGTTCACTCCGGAACAACATCGGATACATATAAACACGCAGTTCTGTTTGGAACATCGTTAAAAATAAGTAGAAAGCACGTATGGGTGTTGTACAATTATTCAACTTACAGTCCACTTATAAATATTAGGACTTCGAACGATTTAAGTTCCTCGTGTCTTTTAATCGTCGCTAAATATTGCCGATACTGCGACGCACATACAGACGAATATATACGTCGAATGCAGTGCAAATGCTTTTATAATAAATTTTATAAAAAAAGCAAAAACGTGGAAAGATTATATTTTTGTTCCATAAAAAATTGACAATTGAAACTGTATTTACATTCGGCTCAATTCGATTTAAAGCTACTTCAAATTTAATTATGGTAAATTTTAGTTTAACACTGGCTTTACGAAACTTGTCAAAATGGCGCATTTTAGATTCCTTATTTTAACATCAAAACTACCAAACCGGTTAGATGACTGCGTCGCAAGATTGTTTTTATAAGTTACACAATTTATTTAGGTGCCTTTCTTGAAATCTGTATTGTTTTTTACGGAGATAAAGAATTGCTCTGTTTACGAATTTTTGTGCTGTCGTTATTTATTTTTCAATTCCACTTTTAATATTATATTAAATGCACATTCTACACCGGCATGTTTATGTCTATGATTTGACATGGGTATCAGTAAAGTATTGTAGTATTTTTCTCTTGAAATACTATATTAAAATTACAATTAATCAAATGATACACTTTTGAAAGTGAGAAGAAATACCACGGTACAAATCCTGACGGGTTAATCATTTAATTGCGGAATTCAGTTTTAAAAATCCCTTGTGGGATGCGCAATTAAAATCAGGCAATGATAAATTTCCACTTCGAACGCAGACCAAATGCTTGTGTTATAAATTTTATGAAAACGAAGGGATATGAGTCGCCCATATATCTACCCTTAACCATACAAAATCCAGAATGCAGCTATTTATTTCAAATGTGGAGCAAGTACATTTTTGAAAAAATGAAAATAATAACAACAAATAAAACTTAATACGATATCTTTATCTGTAAACAATCTATAGTGAAAATAATTGAAATTCTTTAATATTTGGTCGATGGAAGTTTGGCTGATTAACGATATTGGAAAGATTGTTTCGAAAGTGGTGCAGCCTTAGGTTGAAATTATTTATAGCCGAATATATTACGGTATTTAGCTGTGGTAAATTTTAGTCATACGTACAATACTGCGAGACAGTACAAATTGTATAACATTGGTATAACCTCAATAGGAGTGAGTATGCGCTAGGTATCATTGCAGATTTCTATTATCAGCTTGCAAGTAAGTTCTAGTTCAGTTTCTAATAAATACTCGACAAAGTCGACACGGTTCTGGTTTCAGTATCGGTGCACAAAACCCCTTAACAATTTCACTGTTCTTTGAAAATTAATTACGAATTGTGGTTTATTTTATTTAAGAAAATATGGCTCAGAATGATTTCCACGGAAATTATAACTGTGATACATTTGAAAGTGAAGCTGGTAGGTAATAATAAGAAAATAAAAATAGTTTTCTGGGTAATAACGTCACTCCGATATAATCCTCGTTTCTAAGGCATTTTATCATTTTTATTATGCACCATGTTATACAAAACTTCGATGGAACGAAATTTTGAATTTAAAATTTTGTATTTATTATCAGAACGCGGAGGACCAAGTAATTTTGGAAATATAAAATTATTTTGTTTGTACGAAGCAACTAGATCAACTACATGAGATAAATATAAGAACATGATGAATAAAGCTTAAATATCTCGCAATTATAAAAAAAAATAGCCCCACCTTCAAAATAAACCGCTCAATTTGCGCTATAATCACTGATGTAATTCCAGCTGTAAAATATGATCGGTATAGCGCGAACAATACGATGGAATAATGATGGCATCATTTCGTTAGGAGCTATTATTGCGATTCACCTTTATCGCCTTTCCGATAGATTCGGTTGTATGGCGAAACGCTTTTCAGTACCGTTTAACGTCCTACTTGTGAAATGAATTTTATTTTTACGTTGCTCGGTTATCGTGGTTGAACCATAATGAATACTGAAGGTAAATTTACATCGAACGTTTCCCTTATTCACTTTTATTTCCTCTAAATGATAATGCTAACTGTAATTCTATTTACGGAAACGGATACTTCTTTATGATTTATAAGACACAGTATCAGATGACTTTGTTCTCTGAAAGCAGAAGTCTGAGTGTTTCAAATTTTTGTTCGCGTACGAAGAAACAAACTAGAGAGATTAACGGTTTGTATTCAATTACGAAGCAAGGTGCTGTTATGAAGCAATTCGAATTCCATTGAGATCAGTGTTTGTGACTTGGATCACAAAATGTTTAATAGTTAAGACGGTCATTCACACTTTTGACTAGTATGGTATTTTGTCTGTTTCTATTTTTATATTCGTTCTGTCGAACTAAATTAACTGTCATACTGAACGTTTCATAAAGTAGAAATTTATAATTTTTCAAAGTAAGATCATTAACCGGTCACTACACGATTTTTTCAAAATATCAAATATTGTTATTATAGACACCCTAAATTTGCTGTATAACCTGTCGTTATCGACGTCGATCTTTGAATCGATAAAAAACCATTTGTTATCGTTTTCGATAATTTTTGACACATAGAACCGACTGGAAGCACGTTAAAAACTCCATAACTCATCGTTCACGACAATACTTGGTCGTCATTGACCTCGGTCGTCGTGAAATCAAGAATAATCGTGTTTGGTATCGTTTTCGATAGTTTCAAACACGTTTAATCGTTTGGAACAACTTTAAAATCTCATTCTTGTTCTACCTATATGTCTACTGTAGGTACTCGAAATTTGAAATATACATTCGAATTCGCGTGAGGCATCTGGTCTGTAGACCCACTGGTGTATCATCGCATCATAATCACAAAGATCATCAATATCAGTATCAGAGTATCTGACAAAACTAGGTGTAACCATAACCTCAAACGTTAAAAACATCTTCCTATTGAACATGATTTGCACCTGGAAGAAACACATACTGTAATGGGATATATGTTTACTGTGCTATTCCTTCATATGTATATGCTATATTAATGCTGCATATAGTAAGTATACATAAAGACTATGCTACAAATACCTTCTTGTTCTACCTATATGTTTACGGTAGGTCGAAACTTTAAATACGCGTTCCAATTCGCGTGAGACACCTGGTCTGCAGACCCACTCATACAATTGTGCCATAAAATCAGCAGATAGAAGCATTTTGCACGGTTGTATTAGAAATGGTTATGAATGATAGTTCTATTATAGAAGGTAATTATTTGAAGTACTATGTGCAACATCGGTATCTTCTTCATCACGTAGCAATTTGAAATTGTATTTGCAATTAGAACCGAAAGGAGAAGAAGAACTTTCTCTTTCTCCTGGTATCTTATTTTGCATGATGCATTTAACGGGATCCGAGAAATCTCGCGAATAATTAGGGAAACATTCTTTTCTATACTGCTTTGGCTTCAATCTTTACTTCCTTGGAAAATGTACACTTCGCTGCAATGTACGTTTTTACTAAGAATAAACAAAGGTGGAGTCTTTCAATATTTGTCTTCCATTATGATAGGAATCAGGAAACGTTTAGGAAAATTTTAGGGAGAATGTACAAAAAGCTTATGAAGACACTAGAGAGATTCTAAGGTGACTCTGAAGAGAAGCTAGGGAGGTGTTAAGGTGAATCTAAAGAGATTCTAGGGAGGTTCAAAGGTGTCTTATAGAGATTCTAGGGAAATTCTAAGGAGACTTTGTAGAGATTCCAGAACAATTCTGAGGTGAATCTAAAAAAATTCTAAGGAGATTCTAAAAAAGGAGATACTAAAGTGAATGTAAAAAGAATCAAGGAAAATTCTAAGGTGATTTCAATCAGATTCTAGGAGAATCTTCGTCAAGATCAAATTTGTCTATTAACAAACTTGCAAACTTAGAAATTCACAAATTCATAAACATTCACTTTACCAAATTTCAAAACTTAGAATTTGAAAGAAGTATAAGGCCTCTTAAACACAGAAGTTTTCAAATTTTCAATCTGCGAGTTCAAATGATGAAATATTTATCACTCCACTTTCTGCTACTCAAAGAAACCTACGTTAGCCAGAAGTGTACAAAACTACGCAGTTCGAATATTATAGGTCAATTATGTGAGCAGATACTTTTTTTTCCACTTCTCAAGAATGGATTGCGAGTAAGAATGGGTGTGTTGTTAATACGGCTGTTGCGTCTCTGGAAAGCGAAGCGCTTAGATATTTGAAGATCGTATCTTTCATTAGAGGTACCGCCATTTAGATAATCACCTCAATTACCTCTTTTTAATTTCACTGGTTAAACGTTGTAAGTCATTCAAGGTTCGATAATTAACGTTTGATATGATCTGGCTGCATAAGGAAGGTATCTCTTTATAGTTCTGGATTCTGTATTGCGATAGAATAGGTACAAAAGAAAGTTCTTGGAATCCAAATTCGAATTTGTTCGATTATGAAGTGCTGTAGTTAGAGATTAGGAATAATAATATAATGAATAGTAAGACAGACTGTGGCTATATGACTCGCGGAGCAGAAATGATTCGATATAAGTGAAAGACACCTGCACTATATTAACAAGCAACGGATGTATTTGACTCGGTATCCTTTTCTATGTTCAACAAAACATCATCAATGTCTTGTACGATATAAATGAAAGTTCAGACCCGAGAGATTCGCTTATATCGAATCATTACTGTAATGCAACGCATGATAATACAATGCGTGCTTATATAATATATAGTAATATAATACGTGTTAATACAATGCGTAACAATGCAGCATGTGGTACTACAATAAATAGTAATATAACGCGTGGCAATACATACGTGAATAATTTATTTATTAAATATTCGATAGGATCGCTATAAATGAAACACCCTGCACTATTCGCTATTTGACCCCGAAAGATGATGCTTTAAGAGAGAAAGTCTTGTGTATTGCTCGAAGAAATATACTCTGTCATCCTTTGAGATGTCATCTTAGATATTGTGCATACATCTTTCTGCTGGCGTGCAATACAATTTACATAAATAACAAGCAGGTGTTTTATAATTGCACGAATAATAAACCGCAAATATGTGAAATCTCGAATTTGCATAAATGTAATAGTGTGGATTTAATTTGAATTCATTTGTGAAAGATAATTCGTTCGTTATTTGCCGAGAGAAACTACATTCGTTAGGCATTAAATAACATGTTTCTTTATTCATTCCAATCTGCGGTTTATGAAACGCGTATGCAACATTTGCATTGAACTTTAAGAGTTTCAAATTGATGCGTCATAGGTGTTCCTGAGAACTTTTATTATATTGCAACATACGCGTCATTATGTTATTTTATATGTCATGCGTGCTTTCAGGGTTACTTGATGTACGTACATTCATGAGCATTTCATGTACCACAAGTACTATTTTCACATTTCAGCCTAACTAAAACGTCATAATGAATTAGTGTGACCTATCACTAATATAAAGTAAACATAAAGTAACACAACCTAATCTAACTTTAACTAAATCATATCACAACCCAAACCCAAACTAACCTAACCTAACCACGAACTAATGTAACCTAACTCTAATGTCATCATAAAATAACCTAACTAATCCTACCTAACCCTAACCTAATCTTAAACTAATATAACTTAACCCTACTTGTCATAAAGTAGTCTAACCTAATCTAACTCAAATCTAATTTCAACTCTAATTTTACAACCATACCTAACCTTAACTTAACTCCTCACAATCTTTTAATCTTACAACCATTCAACGTAGTAAAAAATTATCGACCTAACAAAAATTAACATACTTTAACCCCTTTAAAGCCTTCACTACTGGTGACCTTGATAATATTAAATAACTAAACCGGACTTTATATGAGTCTAGCAGACACAAAAATCGTGACGTAAGCGCTCCATTCACCGAGTCGATCACGCTAATAAAATTATACTAATGTGCCAATAACCCGCTGTACTTTCAGCGCGTCTTTAAATATTCAATGGAATGACGAGTAAATGCGATTAGAAAGTCAATGATTTTTGCAATGCCACAATTTTCCCGTTCTATTTTTTACAAGAATTCAAATCGCGACGCATAAATCGCTTAATTTTGAAACGTAACCGCACGAACCATTGAATTCTGAATAGGTTGTGCGCGATAAGGCGTGATAAAATGCGATATCATTGGAGCGTAAAGAGGAAAGCATGGTAGCCTTGTTCGAAACTGCAATGGTCTATTTTTTCGCGTTCAAAATGTCCGTAACAGTCTTCACGGGTTGAAACGAGAAGATTAATTCCGTGGCCGGCACACTTTAGCTTCGTTTGATTTTACTCGTTTCAGAGAAGTTTCTTACGCGCTAAAGGAAATCATTAGTCTCGAATTCCTGCATTATTTAGTTTCATCGTTATTTTATACTTGACGAGCCTTTATCTGACCCTAATTCACCGCGTATTTATGTACCATCTTACTTGCTGCTGCATAGAATGGCCTGAAATTCGAAATGTAGAATGTGATTTCATTACTTAACGCTGTTTTCATCGCCTAAGTAGATCCTAGATGTATAATAATAGTCAGCTAAATTTTCATAATTCGTAGCATTCACACTTCCTAATCACAATCGTGCTATTTATAGTTTCTCCAAGAAAAATTACAATTCTTTTATTGTAACATATGATACATAAATGGAAATCTTGATATTTTTACCGTTTTCACTCACTTTCAGGCCAGAAATAAAATATCGAATTATATTTACAAAATATGTGTTTATAGTTAATGTAAGAAGTTACATTATTTAATTTGAAACTATAATACAAAAAGATAACTGTGTACGTCTGACAAGTTGGCACACGACTCCATAAGATATGCATTGATGTCAGCTGCCATCTTACTGAACTTTAATCACTGAGGTATTTTGAGAAACTTTATCGAGGAAAATACTTTTTGCAAATAAATTTATTATAAATAAGAGAAATTAAATAAATTAATTCATTCATTATAAATAAATTATAAATATATAACAAGGGATATTATCAAGCATATCCGTTTTACATAATTAGCGCCAAGTTGCAATAACTGTGCCCGGAGCAATATAACGAGAGTCTACTGTAGGAGGATGGAATAAAGAAATTTGTGGGCTTCAGTATGCAACAAAAGGAAATGGTGTTGACATGCGTGGGCGCGACAAGTGCAACAACCTTGCATGTTATTCATAACAGAAGTTACATTGACATCTTAAAGATCTACGCATCTTCATTTGTAAATGACTACCGATTGCAACACGGCGTACAATGAAAGCCTCGTTACGAAATGTAGTTGTTGTTCGGAGTGAAAACACCCGGACATCGAATCCATTTAACTTTAATGCGAACGTGGGCATCGGTGGACATTGCGATGCACGTGAGAATGCGAATACCCGATTTCGTAATAAGACAATTTAATTAAATCGAAGACGAAACGTTTTTATATACGTTGGAGGCGTAAGGAACAATACGAATCTTGAGAAATTCAAACGCAATAAGAAATGTCACAATTGTATGAATTTATTAGGAAATGGTGGAAATATTAGGTTGATACATATCAAATGATCAATTTTGAAACATAGAAATTCTAATTCGAAGATGTAATAGTAATGAAAAGTAAAATGCAATGCATGTGAAGTGTATCACAATGAACTATTTGCAAATGCTGAAATAGTACTCATTGCGTGTCCCATATAATTCTAGGACACTTATGACATATCAGATCCTAGAACTTATGGCATATCATGCAATAAAATTATACTTGTGGGATATCACGTGTCAAAATATGTATAATGCGTGGCACTACAATAAAAGAACAGTGCCGAATATAATAATTTTTCATCTATTATAAATGGTTAAAAAGAGGAAATTCAAAGACTGATTTTGGCAATATAGTATGACATAATTTTCAAAACGGAAAAAACGGTGTTTGAACTAGAAAAAGATAGTGTACGATGAAGTTACATTAAACGATTGCAAGTGTCAGTTTCGGTTTGTGAAACTTTATGTTGAAAATATTCCTATGAACGATCCACGTTCTGGAAGAGTAAGCACAGTTATAGATGCTTCAGTGATGATTAAACGAAGATCTCAATATTATTTTATCTCATAGCGTGATGAAGGAAGTAGACGATTCCAGATGATTCTAATTCTGAGAAAGTCGAAAGCCGGCAGTTGAACTAGCGAGTCGAACGAAAGTAAAAGTAAAGCGGAGTCAATTTACTTTTAACGTATACCAGTATCGGTCCATTACACTTGCAACGGATAATATCTTTCTATAATCGCAGATCGATTTCATTCCTTTCGATATTCAGTGTCGATAACCCTTGGTTTTCCTTCGACTTTTCTTTCGGTTTCAGCCGATATTTCACATAGATCATAATTGACTGAAATGATGGTTTATTTAACATTCCTACTTAAATGTTAATTAGTTCATTTAATTAATAACAGTGAAAACTTTATTTCTAATAGATATGCACTTTTGTTGAACCCGGTATGGTAATTCATTTTCCTAATTAAAATATCTTGATTAATTTATCTCGGAATTATGTATATCGAATTCAAAGGAATTAGATGATACAGATAAAATATCATTATCTTAATAATTTTTAAATTAAAACTAACAACGGCGGTAATTTCTTTCATTATTCATGTGAAGAATAAGAAATTCTTATAATTAGAATTCAAAAATTCTTTGATAATTTAAGCATTTACTTCAGTATCAAAATTGAACCTTGTGGCAGCGGCTTAAGGTTTCACGCCGTGTCGCCATTTTAAATTTCTGAACCTAATCCGTAGTTCACATACTATCATTGTAATCTATACTCTTCCCGTTACTTTATAATTATTGCAAGTAAATATTCAGAAAATGTTTCCAAGTACAAAATGTAACCAAGTGTTGAAACATTTGTATAATACTATGATACATTTTTATTTCGAACAAGATAATTACTTCATCGTGTCGGTGTTTCGTATGCCAGCCATTATGTTAATGAAAATTTTGCAAGCGTGCATAATTGCACCGGAACTCAATGGTGTTGCACGTTTCGCGGTTTGTTCAACTTTTTTACAGTAGCAAATGAGAAATTCACGCTAATTCCGCCAACGTTTTACAACTTCCTAATGGAATCACATTAACCCGCGCCACTTAACGTTCCCATAGATTCTTCATCGTCATTCATGAGTTTTTATCATTTTTACCCCTTTAAAATTGAAGTGGATACTAATACAGTGAAACTTCGACAATTTCGTATACTCAGAAGTTTATATATAAGTGGACAATATAATACATACACATATCCAACTTATACGTAAACGTAAATAAATCTCATGTAACGACGTACACTACCTTAATGTAACCTAACCTATGCTGAAAGTGAACTTATATAGAAACCCAACCTAAACAAAAGTCCAAACAAAAACCTAACCTATACAGAACCTATACACAAGCTAATGCAATCTAATTTACATAGAAACCTAACTTATACTGAACTATACAAAAACCTAACCTATACAGAACCTATATAAATTCTACATGTATCGTGTATAGATACACTTTAACATAATTCATCTACTATTTGTCTCTTTACATATCGAATGACCGTCACATACCCTTCAATGTTATAAGCCTGAATAGTTAACTAACCATAAAGCTATTTCCCGAGTGATTTCACCGACTCGGATAGAGCAAGAAAGATTCCGAATCGAAGCGACAATCACCTCGGTGACCAGGCACGTTTTACTTTCGCGACAGGACGGCTGTGTTTATTTGCAGGAAACAGCATAGAATGCAGAAGACGAAGGAGACGTTGTCCCGTTGAAAACGTTTCCTTGCTCGAGAGGCACGAGCCGCGTCTCGTTCTCTTTTCTACTTTGGGCCTTCTCTTCTCTCTTCACGTCTCGTAAAACGACCAGATCGCCTTGGTTGAGCAGGAAAACACTCTGATCTCATCTTGTAAATATGAACATTCCTGTCTTATTGCCTCTTGGACAAGCTAGTCCTATGAAATGCCGAAGATTCTATGGAAATGGCACGACATGTTCTCGAAACATCCTGAGATCAACAATCTATTACGTCGTTTTTCTGTGTATACCTCTTGTGTCACTCCTCGTTTAGAAGCAACCGTTCAAAAAAGATGTTTTTAAGAGATTCGAGATAATTAGGTTGTAAGGCGACGGTAATTTGTAGATTAAGGTTTAATAACAGTACTGAAATAAGTGTTTGGGTATATTTACTGCGTGTGGTTGTAGTCAAATACAAATTGCTGGTATTATGTTTTATGAGTATTAACTGATCTTCAATGTGGAAGAAATTGAACAATTTTTTAATTATTTTTGTATTTTCTGAATGTTTAGAAAGATTTCAAATTTACATACTTTGAAAGATAATATTGAAACTTTAGAAATTTGTGGATTTTCCAACTTTCAAATTTTCAAAATTTGAAAATGTCAAATTTATTAATTTTTAAACTAGAAAATTAACTGCCCACCAGTGCCCACTAGCACATTCCAGTTGCACACCCATACCGCACCTAACAAGTTTATTTACTCATTGCTACTATAAATAACAACTATAAGGTATAACATCATACTTTTCCTTGATATACAAGGTGTTCAAAAAGAAAATATTGCTTTACAGATATTTTGCGACGTAACAAATTGAAAAGTCCAGTAAATTGTTTGCAATCAACAAAATATTATTATATTAATAGAAAGTAACTTTCTATTAATAATATTAATAAAACCTTTACACAGTCATTTTTATTAACCTTTAAGTTTCTAATTGGTATGCCATAAATATCATTTTTCAATACTTTTATGTTATGAAATCATATTAGACTACCCATACATATTTCGAAATTAACTATTTAACATACAGTAGGTAATAAAATTCTGTCGTCTGTTATAAATGATCATCCGCCATATTGTATTAAGAATATTAATGAAACGTTCTTATTAACTTTTAAACTTCAAATTGACCTGTCACAAGTTCTATTCTGTAATATTTTTATGTCATCCATCCATGTCAAACTTTATATTATTTATTCTTTGTTCTGAGATCATCCGCCATTTTGTATTAAGAATATTAATAAAACGTTTATATGTCCACTTCCGTCAGCTTCTGAGCTTCAAATTGATGTGCTACAAGTGCCATTTTGAAATACTTTTATGTCATCAATTCATGTCGAAAACTGACACATATTAAACGAAGATATTTCTAAGCAATATAAAGTGACATAATCTTAAACTGACAACCTAACATTTATTTCTTCTCGAGTTACAATTGAAGATACAAAAATTGACCACGTTTATGTACATTGCCATAAAAACGAAGTCACTCGAACAAAAAGATGAAAGAAAATTGAATAACGGATTTAAAAAGGACGTGACAGGACGTTCAATTATTTTGAAAGGTTCTTCGTTAAAACACGTAAGAGTATTTACGACCACGTGTGCAGGCGGAAAGTAGCAGAACAATGCGCTCGAAAAGGTTACATGTAAATTAAAAGCGGTCAAGTAACGCGCGCGAAGGCAGGCGTGTACTGACAGCTGAAACGATGTCGAGAAAGAAAAGGAAAAAAAAAGGAAAGAAAAGAAGTGTTATGATGCAAAGTGTAACGGCAGGTAGAACGGCAGAAAAATTTGACCCGATAACCGCAAGAATATCAATGAGCCGATCGTATACTTCGGTTACAAATAGTCGACGATATTGCAACACGGGTGAACGTAATTTCGGATGCCCGTTCACGTGTGACCTAACTTAAAACCACATTGTGTGTTACCTAAATTTACATTTTTGCGAAGATGAACAAAATTTAGAAATTTGGAAATTTGAAAATTGATAAATTAATTATTTAAAAATTTACGAATTATAAATGTGATAAAATAGCAAACTACAACCGGAACTCACGAACGTGCTATATGTAACGAATTCCAGTAGAGATAAATACGTTTAAGTCATTTTATTGTACGTTACACTCTATTTCCATCGCTACTGCCTTTATTTACCTTAGCGATATCTTAACGCTGTTATCGAAGTACCAAGTTATTGATAACATACCGATATTACGGTTATTTATCGATAACGGTAACGATAGTCACGCCTCTAACAAGTGAAATTCCTATACCCGCGGCTCCAGTATTCGTGGTCTCAATATTTGTCGTTTTACTCCACGGTATCCGTATCCGCGAATTACCAAGAAGATAAATTGCGTGGATACACAAAAATAGCGCGGATGAAATTGTAGACATAGAGATCACGAATACCCATATTTTATAAAAATAAAATAAATCCATTTGCATTGCTTTTGTTCTCGCGGTTTATAAAAATAATATATCACTCAGAGAAAACTACATATGGCAATAAATTATATTCATGTTTGTGTCAAATTAGTTTTAGTTGTGCTAAATTAATTTTGGGTTAAATTTTAATAAAATTTGGTTAATTTAATACAGTGCCTAGTAGCATAAAAAATTTGTGTATATACATAAAAATTTTTGTCTGAAGCCCTAAAAATTCTAGTTACATCTGTAGTTAGGTAATATAATAAAATTTTCAAATTTTTTATTTTCAATAATCAGTGAGATAGTGTTCCATAAAATGTGTTCTAAAAAACTTCTTAATATCTTCTATATCTTTGATTATGTTTAAATAAAAAAATTGCTAAAAATGTCTAAACCTAAAATTTGTACCATCAAGACAACATTTAATAAAGAACAATACATATATCTAAAAAGGAAGTTTTCAAGAATGCACCTTTTATCTCTCCTCCCAAATACACTCCCTTAAACATTGTACAAATATTTAAATATAACAACGTGCCTATAAAATAAGATAATTAAAACAATGAACTGAAGTTATACATATTCGGTAGGAAATGCGACTGGCATATAAAAAACAGTCAACGAAGTTATGATGTCGCGACCTCCTTTGCACGGTCTCCTTCATGCTCCATGTAAAAGTGCTCACACGTACATATTTTTCGTCCTTCCATCAAACAAATTACTACTACGGAATGCCGACACCCTTGTATCGTGAGAAATAACAAGGTTCGAGTCAGGTAACACGTGAGTTCTACATCGCAGGTGAATGCCGAAAAGAATAAGAAAAGAAAGAATTGACTGCACGTTCCTGAGCTAATGATATGGGGTTCCCGCCAATGAGAAATGGCTTTATCGTATACTTGCGATTCGAATCCGTAAAATATCGAGCGATAAGTTATGTTAGATAGGTGTTCTATCGCGAAACATTGGTATTCCTTTCACTAAAGCGGTTCTCAATCGATTGCGCGAAGGAACATGTAATTGCCAATCGCTGAGAAACTGCTTTTTAAACGTTTGGGAACCTGGTTAACGATATGCTATTATTATCATGCAATCCACCTGTACATGCACTTTTTCGAAGTGTGGAATGTAAGCGACAGTATACGCTATAAACTATGGAGAACAGACTTACCGCTCGTGTGGTGTTGTTTTTGTTGTAGGATAATTTCCCCTAGATAGCAGACGTTCTTCCAGGAAAAGGATACACCGATCTCGTTTACCGTCTTCATGTTTGTAAGATACGTGCTGCACAGAAAAATATTTTGTTATTGATATAATTTTCTAGTTAACAATGCTATAAGATTGCATACAAAAATAAATATTTTAATGTAACTCACCATTTTTTCCATTTAGAATTTATGTTCTCTGATGTGAAGCACATAATCGATTTTAACCCACTATCGTTGCCTAAAATTAGTATTGGTTCACTACGGATGTCCATTCTTGTTGGTGATTCCATTTCCTTGTACACGATAATTGCTTCGATGTATTGTTCAAATTCGATGTGAACCAAAAATAATCTATAAGAAAAAAAGAAAAATTAAAACATTTTATATTCACACTGAAATTTCTATCACAACATATGATTCTTACCGATGATACAATCCAGAGTTGTTTGTAATTAATTTTAGGCAATTACCTCCCTCAAAAGAAAATTCATTACAAAATTCAAAGCAATTTACATCTGATATAGGGATTTTGTTTTCAATATTTGCAGTTTGTTTAAATATACGAATAATATTATATTTAGTTTCATACACATATTCTTCAGATTTCTTTGCACACTCATTTCTATCATTTTCACTTTTTGGCTCTGGAAGTTGAGGAAACAGTGTAAATTTTAAATGCGGTACAGGCACGGAAATCTGAGGCATCTGTAGAGACAAATTATAGAATGGTTTCTCTCCAAATGCTTTCATCTGGTCCTGTACTAATTGCATGTTCAATTGTACCTGTAGAAGTGCTACATGAGATTTATGTCATTGTTTAGGGAACATGTTTGATGTAATATTTATAAATATTTACCTCACCACAGCGGTAATACGAACTTCCTCTTCCATGACAGAATGATGATTTAAATATTTCACCTTCATATATGGGTACATGTACATACAGGTAAGGAAATAATTGTGCCCAAAATAAGTTTTCTAATTCCAGGAATGTTGTGGGTCCAAAAAATTCATAAGTCCAACCTTGTGCAAAAATGGCAACTGAAAGTCCCTCTTGTCTTATCTTTTCTAAAGCCTATAATTACATCATTGCTAAATACTAAATTACTTTTCGTCTTAAAAAGTATGTGAAAGTAAACTGTTATAATTACATATGTTGAGTTAAAACCTCCACCACCTGGACAACCCCTGCCCCATACATCCAAACCTACATAGATATCATGCACATTTCTGTTATAATTCTTAGCAAGTGCATAACTGTTTTTCAACTTAGACTTTGTCCAATTATAATTCAGATAAATGCCATCACAATTTAAAAAGAATTCACTGAAATATTACAGAAGAGATTAATATGGAACCTCAGAAAATATTAATTATGAATATGTAATTAAATAATCTTACACATTTTGAGTGTTAAGTTCATTTTGCCAGCTTAATTTTCCTTCATTGGTTACACTGTCATACCAGATAATTTCAGAATCTTTGACCGCTTCATGAATATTTTCTGTTAGATATTTCACGAAATAAATTAGATTATTAATCTGCTCACTTTTAATTGTATTCTCAACATTTAACAACCAGCCATCAAACTTATAAAACTTTGCAATGACAATTAGAGCATTTGCAAACCTTCTCGTTTCCTCTTGAGACACAAGTATTACATCCCAAATACCTTCTTTTTCTGTGATTACGGTACCAAGAATTTTTACACCATGATTGTGTGCTACATTAATCCATCCAAAAGGTGGTATAGTTATAAAGTAATGACTAAAATATACAAATGTGTCTATAACACTCCAGTGATAAAACAAATAAGAATTGTAAGACTCAGATCCATCTATAAATCTGAAAAAGTTATTTGATGATATACAATATTTTTAGTTTTATATTAAACTCCATAATTTTAGTAAATATTACCTGTCTTCTAAGTAACCACCTTTCAGATCATGGCACACTAATGTTCTCGGTTGTTCCTGCCTATCCACCTTTGTTAAATTTAATGCTTGTGCACTTATTTCAACACCTTGATAGACATAATCAGTTGATTCTCTTAGTTCCTTAATTTTTGGCCATTTCTTCAAATTGCCCACATTATCATACAGTTCTTTCAAACTAGTGAATGGTTTTGATTCCGTAGCTTTTATTTCCATGGCTTCCCTGATTTGCACTGTTCAACAGATAGCTTTGAAATAATTTTCAAATAAGTCATTTGCATGCCTAATGGTTTGCCACTTCCTTTATATCACCGGAAGAATTGTGACAAATCTAATCCATTAACTACTTATCATATTATGCAGCCATTATTTGTCACTAACGGAACTTTCATATCACTTTTATATTAGAATTTATCAGAATTATCTTGCAGCTGTTAATATGATTAATATAATAACAGTGTCAAGGTAGTTCAATCAAATATTACTAAGCTTTGTAAATTATTTTTGATAGCATCATTAGTCTTATTTATTACTGTGATCACTGTATCATAAAATGTAACTTATAAAAATATACAGTATAAGATAAAAAGTAATCACTGAAAAATGACTAAATAGATTTACTTCAAACATATAGGACAAAAGATAGGTAAGTAACAAATGTGCCTATAAAATATTAATGGACCCTATGAGTAATATTACACATCTGGATTTGAAAGTGTTCCAAGAATTAAATTTCTTGGTTACTCTAAAATTGTAATAACGTAAAAATTTGTAAATAAAATATGGAAGAATAAAGAAATCTAGACGTATCGTAAGATTCTTCTTTATTTAGCATACAACCCTTTTTAAGAAGACAGGAGATCCCACGGGTACAAGACAGACACAATGTGTGGGATGACTGGAAGACGTACGAGTTTAAATACGCAAATGTAAACATAACGAAAAGACGAATTGCCATGATGGTCCCGCGTGATCCCGTGATGATCCCACTTATCATTCTGTTTTCGTACAATTTCATGTCTGAAACTATATAATTCGTCGGGATTCTGTTTTCTATACAAAACGACAACACCTAGATTGTCTATAATTCCATTAAAAAATAATATAATTAAAAAATAGCGTTGATCGCTACTTTACAGTGGTCGTGACATTTGAGTTCATTTGGTTTCCAATTTCAATTATTGTTAAAAGTAATTCTAGCATAGACTGTATACGAAGTTTGTCCAAAAAGTAACCGAACCTCTAAAACAATTAATAAATTACTTAAAAAGTTTTTTAACTGCACTATAACAATTTTTCTTAGTAATGATATTATTTTTTCTAAAATATTTTACTCTATAGCTATACTTAATTCTATTTTAAATTACTTATTTAAATAATAAATATTTATTTATTTAAATTAATATAAATATTTATTTATTTAAATTAATATAAATATTTATTTATTACGAGAAACAGAAATTATTTCAAATATCAATTCGTTTAGGGTAGGTTGGGCTTACTTTATTGTATATTTTTATAAAGCCGACAATTTCAATGTGATACTTATTAAATTAATCACATACATTTATTCAAATTTTTATATTTACAGTGTACATATATTCAAGTACATTTTCATTTAAATTCCTCGTCAAAATGGAACAAGAAATATGGCGTCCCTCCCCTTAACAAGCTTACCGATGACGTGCCTAAACCCCTTTTATTCTTACATCCATGATTAAAATCTTATTGCTTCAAAAAATTGCCCTAATACCATCCCTCATTCAAACAATTTGAAAACCACTAAATTAACTATAATTCTCGTCTTGTGGGTCTACTAACCACAATAAATAATCACGATGAAGAAATAATCTGTGTCGTGGTTAGCGAAAGTTATTCGATTCGAGAAATCGTTAGGAAAACGAAAATATCAAAATCCTATTATATAATTATAATAAAAAGGGTTACAATTTTACGAAAATGTGATCATTTTTCGGACAGACTTCGTAGGATTAACAAAACGTACAATTAAATCGTATGATAATAAATGTAATCGTTGCAGCATCAAACATTGTTCGATTTTCTTCGTAGTGTATTGCCTAATTAAATAAGCGTTCATACAAGTTTACAGTATTCTTGCGATAGGATCGTATTTTTCCTTATGAATTGTAAAACTTTTAGACAAAGTTACCTTTATCACATTAGATCTCTATCTAACTATGCATCTAACTATAAACAATTAACTCGTCGTCGTAAAAGTATAATTATAATTTTTCTTTTTCCTCATGCTGGATTTAAATAGTCGCAATATATTATAAATGGTGTTACCATAAATTATAAATTAATGTTTATTTATATGTAAGTTGGAATAAACACTTTTTATTGGTATTGCATTCAAAGATAGATTGATCATTCTTGAACACAAAAAACTGGTTCTGTTGATATTTAATTTATAATAAATAAAAATAATGAAAACTTGCATAAAAAATTGCATTAGGTAATATTTCTATTGTTAATAAATCTTATTTATTATTTTCATGTTTCATTATATCTATCCATAAATTCAAATACTTAATACAAATATTTGTAATTAAGAAATTACAAGAATTCTTAATAATATGAGTGATGAATTACTATAATGGAAATTTAAGCATCATTCACTTATGTGTAACATAGCAATCAATATATGAAATGTATAAACACAATTGCAAACAAAACCTACAATTCAAATGAATGCCCTATCTATCTTTCAATTACATTACATTAGGAAGATAAAAAAAGCTATACAACCAATTAAATATTTTACCTTAAAATCATGCCCTGTATTACCAAACACTGCAATATACAGAATAAAGAGGTAAATTGTTACTGTGTATCTACAAAAAGTGCATAACAAGTCGAAATCTTTTAGAATCCTACTCCTAGATATAATTTATGTGTATATCATATGCTTAAATACGTACAATATTATCTCTTGATATTTGGTTCCTTGTGTAATGTGTATATATATAGGTATATATGAATATAATATCAGTATGTATGTATAATATGTATTAATTATATTGTGCATATTGATCCATATAATGTAGGATTTCCTTGTCTCTGTTTTTAATAGGGACACACATACATATGGGTTAGACTAGTGATGAGCAACCCAGTTAAATATTTTTGACTATACATTCTATTTTTTTATCAAAATATATCTATTTATTTGTATGTGTATTATCTGCATTCCTTTGTTGTCAAGTTTTTCTTATTCAAAATTGAACAAAAACTTCTGATTTAAAAGTTAATTGCAGCTATTATAAGAAAATGTATATTTGTTATTATTTCTGTTAAAGATTAAAAACTGCATAGAAGAATTCAACCATTTTCAAATTAATTAGGTTTCTCAAGATTGTTATTCTAGAAGTTCATATGCATTATTGAGTTTTCAATTTTACTCCACTGTAAGAAAGGTTGCTCATCACTCACTGAATTAGAGTATTATTCAAGTTCAAATTTAGGCATTGAGGTATACTACTAATTCTTTAATTAATATGACTGCCACAGTGAAACTGATTATATATAGTACGCTGTTTCATTGTATCAAGTTCATGATGCTACTCACTAGTGACCACCATGACAGTCAATTCATTAAACATTTACCTCTCTTGTATCCAGGAGAAGCGTCTGTGGTAAACTCTTTGTTTTGTAATATGTAGACTATGGATGTCTATACATTTATGATATATCGAAGTCTGTGAAATATACATAAAGCATGTAATCTATAGACTATCAATCTTTATACTTTGCAGACATATACTCTGTAGAACTTGATATATTGTAAATGTATAAACATTTGTAGCCTAATAATATGATTCTGATACATGTTATAATGATCAATCTTTGCATGGATTATTAGGAAAAGTTATTTTTGAGTTTACTTTGACACTCGCTATGTTATTCTTACTTTAAGGTGAACTATGCTATTCATTCTCTCAAACCTTTGATATTATTTTGTAATATTTTATTCGTGATGTAATGTAAATGTACGAAATGTTCGGTTAGTTTTCTTATTTTTACATTGATAGAATATTAATTTGAAATATTTAATAAAAATACTTCAGACTCAAATTTGTTTTCTTTTTTAGCGAGTCTGAAATTATGCAAATTAATAATCCACAGTATTTAATGAAAACATAATTTTCAATAAGCAATTTATTCACACCTTCTGTTTTTATAACAGAAACAAAAATTGCAACTTTGATGCAATTTATAGAGCTAATTTAAACTGAAGCAAAAAACTCGTTGAAACTTAACACTACTTAACATATTTTAAGATAATATAATTATTACATGACAGAATTAGGGCCAAATTTATATAATGCATTTGAAAGTTGAAGATATGAAAAAAGATAATTCAACATACAAATGCTTTTTGCAATACTCGTAAATGTTTTTTATGAATTTTTATCACACTTTACTTTTACTATGACATATTTATGACATCTTACCATCACTGTAACTTGTTGCTGTCACTGAATCATCTTTTCCTTCACTTTCCATATTTTCAACAAATTTTCACTTTCTCAATCTTCATGTAACTATTCCCTTATCTATCCTTTATTTCTCAAAAGAATTCGATCACCTAACCAACTGTAGTTAGAGGTTACACGGTATTTCATCTCGGATCGGACCTCTTCTGCGCAGTTTGACACAATTCAAAAAACTTCCATCAAGTTTGTTTCACCGTCACCTTATATATACAGTGAACAATAAATATGAACAGCAAGATCAAGAGATCTTGCTAATAATTAGTAATTTGAATATTTCGAGATTTTAACTATTTTGTAACTAGTTTTACACTTATGCTTATTCAAGGGAAATCTGCATTGCACTTTTAAATGTACAAAATGAAACACTACTAAGTATACAAATTCGCCATCACAACTTAATAAAGGCGCATGTGCTTTACTTATGATTATGAATCTTATTGAACCAATCAGAGCCAACATGCGCAGAAGAAACAAATATTCGTCGTCTAAGAGGTTCAATCTTAGGTGAAATGGATGCAGAAACACGTGTCTGATTGTGATATTAGGTGGCTTAAAACCTCAAGTGATTCATGAAAAGAAACAACAATAGCACCTGTTTAAAATTTGGTATTTAATCTAAACGAAAATATATAACGTAGATTGATTAGAAAGTATATTTAGCTCAGAGTAGTCAATGTAGTTTGAAATTTATTAACGCTGTTAACTGCCACAGTAAAAATGGATGCATATTACAGTAAGACACAGTAGAATTAACTTAATAATTATTAATGATATTTATTGGCTTTTTAAATTTAAACTTTCAATTTCTTATCATACATTATTAATGTAGTAAGTAGAATCATCTTTCTTTTTACTTTTTGTAATTATTTAGATAATTATGTTTAATCTGTGGTTGCTGATGACCACCATGGCAGTCAGCATGTTAATAGATTTTGTAGTTTCCATTTGAGAGATGTAATTTCCTCTTTGAACCCTTATCATTTTTTAATTAATCACATTTTATCCATTAATATGAACTTGACACCATTAATATACATAAATTTGAGTCCATCCTTTATAAATATCTAGAATAATATTGTACTCATTTTAAAATGATAAAGTAGTTTGGACCTGCAAAGTATACATGTTAAATTAATTTTGCAATATTTTAGGCTGCTACAGTAGTTGTTACAATATTCGTATACATTCTCTTTATAATTTTGAATATAAATAAGTTAACTTTTGGTTATTTCTTTGTATTGTATACAATTGAGAATATCATGATTAAGGGTCTCAATAATTATGCAATAGTTTTATTACAAGATAATCAATACTTGTCTGAAACAATTTTGTTTTTATTACACGATGCTAAACACATCCACAAACTTCACGAACATCTCGTACAGTTTGTTTTTCATTAAAGTACAAAAGATCTGATATTTACTCGACCCATAGGAGGTCAAGCGAGATGATTATGAACAGGATATGACTAAGTCTCGACTAGAAGATGATAAAGGATATGGTGACATGAATATTATATTATTAGTTAAAAGTATAGGATTACCTGTTAATAAAAATGTAAAGTTGAATTGTTTAAATATCTATAATTCCATTTTTTTACTTCTCTAAAATAGTTTTGTAAATAAAGACTGAGATCCACAGAGTATTTTTATCTTTCTCAAAATTTTGAATTCAATTCAAGATACAAGTCCATAACAGCCAACAAAAAAAAATAAGATATTAAACTCTTAATTCTTCAAATTACAATTAAATTGAAGTTAAAAGTTCCAATTAGAGTTAGAAGGTATTCTTATACTTTTAACTAACAGTGTATTTAATATCTTACATAAAATTGAATACTATCAAGCTCCATAATGTGGTTGCTCTTAGGCGGGTACAGTTGATTCTGTTCCGATTCGTAGATCGGTTTTCTCCGTACCCAAATTATTAATTCGTACGTTATAGGCCGATGTCTACAAATTTATTCATTTACTGTTGTATCTTATTGTAGTACTCCCCGAAATGTATACAGAATAATGTTTGGTAGACGAAAGAACTAATGACTTACGATGGCTGCCAGAAATATTCAACCATTTGAATTATTTCCTTAACTTCATAGTAAAGGGAACTTATATTAAGCAAAACTTTAACCTTTAAAAAAGACATGAAAACACTAATTATCAGTTTCTATTCATAAATTTATTAATAATAGAGAAATCATCAATTTAACCCTTTCATAATGGATGTAGAGTCATTTTGATCCAGCTACGGAGATAAAATATGTAAAATGTAGAAAATTTATTTGTAAAGCTTACATAAAAAATAAAACTGTTCTCTGTATCAAATGTTCTTAAATGTAACATACATGTGTAAGCATTTGTTTACATGTTTCTTGTGTACATATATAATATTTACACTTCAAAATATATTTTCAATTTTGCATACAATTCTACTTTTAAAACTGCATATGATGTTACACTTATAGATCATAATGACCCTGTGTCCCTTCATTCTGTCAGTCTCAGAACATCCATCTTCCAAGAGTTAAAAAGTTTGATTGTCTTTTGTTTCTCATCTTCTATTCAGTTTTGTATAACTTAGCTTATTGCCAATTGGAAAGATCTTCTGAATTTAGATACAGTAGATTTTCTCTTATCTGTTCCCACTTTAAGGGGTCAGACCTTAAAATGATATGCAATATGAAAGGTACTCTTTTAAATGCGAAAAACTTCTGTGAAGTTTATAACAGTTTGGATTATTCAATAAATATTCATGAAATTCTTTTGCTACAAATAAACAAATAAAAACGAATATTTAATATTAATCTACTTCCAACAGAATTAATAAATGAGCTATATAATTAGAATATATAGAGATTGATTGTTTCCAGCATCCATCGCTTGATGAATTAGTCCCATGGCTCCAAAACCTCTACAAATCTCGAGGGTAATAAATTACAGTCTGCTCGTACATCTTGAAAGAGCGTTCTAATTTTCAGTGGCTTCCTATCAATCTCACTAAACAACCACTAAACTCAATGCAAACTGATTTAACACATTGACTGCCATAGTAATAATAGTCAAGCATGATTTACAATGATATAGATTATTTAGAATATTAAGTATTTTATTTATTATATTTCGTAATTTTAATGTTCCTTCTTTAATTATTTGACTAAACTAAACTTATAATGCCAATTATTGGTGACCCCCATGGCAGTCAAGGCATTAAACAAATTTTTATTATCTCTAATTATCGTCTTAATATACATCACGTGTATTGTAGGTAAAATGTGCTTGTTTTTCTTATACTTTTTTAAAAATACACAGAAAGAAATCGTTCAAGGGCTCTTCACATTTTTCCAAAAGAATTTTACACGTTGGTGTTTCAAATAAATGGGAGAAAGTTTAAATCTTTAAAGAACAAGAATAAAAACTATATAAGTATGATTGAACAGTATCATAGAAAACTATTAGAGCTTAAAAGTACTGATGCCTTGTTGATCGACATAAAAGTAATTGTATTTGAAATTATATTCTATCCTAATCTATGCTTTAGTTAGTTACAATTAATATATTGACGCGTTTCTTAAAATTAGTTTGTATAACATCTCCATTATTCTTACACGAAATAAAATAAACTATATTTAAATGTAATCTCACTGCTTCCCTCAAAATTAATACTAATATTAAAAATATCACACAATTTACTGAAATGGCCATTGTCTTCGTTGTCAACGTATTGCTACGTTCTTTAAAATTATTATTACATCAAGAAAATAAATTTCTACAGTCTCTTTGGTTGATATTTCGTTAAATGCTTACATCTTAAACTACAAATAAGACTGACAAAATTATTGCACAAATAACTGTACAAAAATATACAGATTCAAAAGTACATTCCCAAAATAGATCACATTTTCATTTTAAAGCTATATTGTATTTACCCTTTTGTGAATTTCATACAAGGTGTCAATAAATTTCTGCCATTTCAAATAACTATCAAAAAATGTTATAATGTTAAACTATAATTATGTAAAGCAGAAATGTGAACCTGTAAAAAGATTTGTAAAATGTTTATAAATTGATAAATAAATACTTTTCGTTCAAATATATTGTGCTTGCTCAATTATTTCTAATAGTGATCATAAACGAGTTTGTGTTGCAGTGCTAAACAAAATGGTACTTTGAACATAACCTACAAACAAAGTAAGTAGACAATTGTTGCTCTTTTATTACATTTAAACTGAAATATGATGTAACTGTTAAAACAATGTACAAATGAACGTAAGAAATCTAGATTATAAGAAAAATTGTGACTTTGTATATGTATATTTTACTTATAAATAAAATGTGCATAAATTTTGTATTATTCATTACATTATTGTATCATTTATTGCAAGTATTTCAAAAATGACCTTGAATTGATGTTCAACAAAAATTGCGTACTTTTAATATAATTTTGTATCTACAGTTCAGCAGCTACTTAAAATGGTATAGATTTATGGACACCCGGTATTGTCAAAGAACGATTAAACTTAATTCATCGTTGAATTAAGGAGCAATATTATATCGATCAACAAGCTGTTATCGAGAAAATGAAAATAGAAAAGAAGAACCTCGACGAGGATCGTGATTAAGCCGAAGCCGAGATGCGGCGTGAAACGTGTCTGAGGAATGCATCGAACAGGTGACGATCGTTATTATCGGATTCCTTAGAAGCTCTCGTCGATGCCCCGATCCCTGGCAAGATTGAACACTTCAAAATCGCCGTCTGGTGCGTTCGGTATATCCGGTGAAACTGGTATCTCAGGTCGAAGGGCCACACAGTCGCGTGGCGAACACTCGACACGGCCCTCGGATCCACAGCTGCACTCGATGCAATTTCCGGTCGAGTGAGGAAGCACCTCGCCCTCCCGGTATTCTCTTCCTGCAAGATGAATTTACTGTTCAATCCAACGTCTCATTAAAGTTCGAACCCTTATCTGACCAGGATGAGTTTCTTGCTCAATTATATTTATAACCCATCTACATTCCTTGTCAAAAGTGATGATGACTGATTTTTAAATAGGAAGTTTGAGGTAATATAAAAATATCACGGTGCAGCAACGATATATCAGTTTCGTGCCCGTTGGATAGATTCACCCGTGGGTGTACTTGATACGAAACTGAGTTAATAATTCGGTATAATCGACGATGTTTCGTTATTTATATACATCGTGCACGAACATGTCTATCGCTGAAGGGTTTGCGAAGGCAAGATAATTATCGAATATTCTGTTAACATTTCCGTTTCGTATCGGAAAGCTTCACTCGCAACTCGAAACTAATTGCATCTGTAACTCTCATTCAACAGAAAATCGATGGCTCGACAGTACTCGTACCACTGAAAGAATCAAGCGGAACGAAGTGAGACTGATCTATTACCCATCACGAGACACGTGGTCGGCGCAGTTTGCGATGTAGTCGAGTAGCTCGCGTTAATCTCCGCGTATCCCTGCTGCTCGACGGATGGCTCCTCTACCGGATCACCGGAAGCTTCCAAACTGTCGACGGCATTCGTGTTGCCCTCCAGCGACGGCGTGTAATTACTTTCTATCGTCGTCGACGGGAGGAACGAGACGTCGACAGAAGTACCGGTGCTCGGATTGTAATTCTGCCACCAACAATATACTTCACCGACTACGCAGAGACAATGGGAGTTCAAGTCGTACGATGGTATCTGGAACGGAAATACAAAATTTGCACGTACATATTTCTGCTATTATGATCTTTGATCAATGGAAATATTAAATAGTCTTAATCAGTGCGAATTTGAATGCGTCTAATTTTATGTGACGAATGATGTACGGGATGTTATATGGTACTTAACTGTACCGCGTAGAAAAGTCGTGGTAGATGAAAGAATAAAAGTTAATAAAGCTAAAGATTATAATCAAGGTTAAAAATAAATTATAGATCTTGAAATCTTTGGAACGCAAGTTTAATGTGGACATTAAAAATTAAAAAAGCCTTAGCAAAGGTTGGAAGCTCGTTTTTGAGACAATGTTTGCATTATAATCTACTGGCTTCTATCATCGAATGCGATTTTTACTTGAATGTCTATAAACCGCCCGAATGGCCATACATTTCCATACATACTTCATGACGGAATATTTCATCGACATATCTTTAGTGTCTATAAACCGCGTTCTGAATGTCCACATTCAGTTTCCACACATACTTCATGACGATTTCATCGGCAATCTGTCAGTTGTCCTTAACCGACGACTGTAGATCTATTTAGTATTGCACAGTGACAAAGTATCGCGCCGAAAATGTCAGCGCATTACTCCAATGAAGAAATAGCAGTATGCATTTTATGTATGGTCGAGCTAATGGAAGTACTTCAGCTGCACGGCGTCTTTACATGGAAAAGTTTCCTCATCGAAGAGTTTCACCACATACGAAGTTTCAAAATCTTCACCAACGTCTTTATGAATGAAGCTCATTAGAGCTCGCCATCGAAACTCTGGCGGACATAAATTTACATCGCCGCACGAGACGGAGAATCGCGTTTTAAAAATTGTAGAAGAAAATCACGGAGCAAACGTAAGAAGAATATCTGATACCGTAGAAGTCGGTACTACTCGTGCCTGTAGAACGCTTTATGAGCAGTTACCTATCCATACCATATCCAACGAGTGCAAGCACTCACTCCACCGGCCTATCAAGCAAGAACAGGATTTTCACAGTGACTACTCGTAAAACGTGCTTCGGATCCGAATTTCGTATCGTGCATTTTATTTACCGATGAATCTGCATTTACGTGAAATGGAATTACAAATTTCCATAATGAACTCGTACGGGCAGAGGATAATTCCGAATATTTATTCAAACACATCACCAACTCCGTTTTTCGTTAAATGTTTGGATGAGTAATACGAGAGATTATCTCGTGGGCTGTGTAATATTCCCAATTCCGTATTCACCTGCTGTTTATCTCAATTTCTTGGTGAATATAACTTCAGTATTTGAACGATATGCCTTTGGCAGAAAGATTATCGATGTGGTACGTGCATGATGGGATTCCATCTTATTTTTTGTGTAATGCGAAAGAACACTTGAACATGGTGTTCGGTCAAAGGTTGAACACGGTGGACCATTTGCGTGGTCTCCTTCGACTACCCAATTTTAAAGCTTTGAACTTCTTTTTATGGGAATATTTAGAAAGCAAAGTGTATTCTGATTTAGGAGAATTACTGTAGTAGTATGTTTAATTTGACGGAGATGTGGAATGTTTGAGAGAGTTTGCGTACCTGTAAGAAGAAAAGGCGCGTATGGAAATGGAAAAAGATACGAGGTACTTGTTCCAAATGTCTTCTAGTTGCAAACTTCGAACTCCCAACTTTGTATTTACCAAACTATGGACCTCGAACTCCGTATTTGCCAAAGTTTCAGGTCTCTACATTGCAAGTTCCAATCTTCCAAATATCGATCTTTAAAATACCAATTCTCCATGCATTAACTTCACAAATTTCGACCTTGCAAGTTCAAACCTTCCAAATGCCTACTTCCTAGTTTAGAAGACGAACTTGAGTGTGAACTTTGCAAGGTTAATAGATCACATGATTAGCTTATATTATGCATATTTCAACTTGTCACAAATGCGTAAATATTTGCAGTATAAAAATTATACAAATGTATACATATAAAAGTCCGAAATGTACAGAAATAGCTGGGCTGTAATGTACTGAAAATTATCCCCCAATCCAGCACTAATTAATGATATTGATGCCCGGCTTGGCGTCGAAGCGATAGTCTACAAAACGAAACAGTGAAAGGAATATTGGAAAATATAGGAAATGTATGATGAGGGAGAAGAGATTGGAAAATTAGATGGATTCGGTGTAATTAATTTCAGAGCGAAATTCCAGACGCATCAACTTCCAATGGATCCTCACAGATGTCACCACCTGTTAATTGGACATCGGCGTCGCGACGACGGCCATTGTTGCTGTCCTCATGGATGTCTGAGGAATTACAGTCAAATATTTACGACATACATAACGTTGACACGTAACATTATAAACAGTAGTTAATTTTTTAGAGACATTTGATTCTCTCTTTCTTGATAAAAAGATATTTTCTTCACACTGCTATTTGTATAACTTTGTTATATTTTATACAGTACGTTTTACAATTTATAATTTTCGGGTTTAGAGATTGCAGTTTTAACGAGAGTAGCAATTGATGTTTTAGAAAATGAGATACTGAAACTACCGGAACACCCTTTTTTAGAAACTGAAATATAAAGTTGAAAACTGCGTTTATATCCCATGAAAATTCAGCGGTTAACTATGACTTTTAAACTTGAAGCCATGGAGTAGTTTCCTAACCGGTTTCAAAGTTAACTGAACTACAGTCGAGATTTATACGAAATTTATGCGATTTTAAAGAAGCTGATTAAAGGTTTAAAGCTAAGAATAAGAACCAGAAGTTTCAAAATTAAACCACCGTTTCTAATTCTTCGATCGTTGTTTTGTAATTCATGATTTTTAAATAACATTTGTGTTGATAATTATGGAAGTGTATATATTTACACGTATATCAACATTTTTCTTATACGTGAATTAAGGTATAAAAATATCTAAAGGAGATAATTTATAGATAAATACTTTTATAAAGGTTAGTTTATTAAGAACTCCAGGTTGGTATTTAAGGAAGTTGGATCTTGAAAGGTTGAAGAGCACAAATTACAAATTTGGAAAGGGGACACTTGGACAGACAGTACTTGCAAGGTTGGGACTAAGAAGTTTGGTACTTCAAAAGTTGGAACTGTAAGATTGGTTATTGCAAGGTTGCTAGATGCGAGATTGAGAACTGCAAAGTTGGTTATTGCAAGGTTGGGATTTCCTCAAGGGTTCACTAAGGTGTCCGAATACTCCGAGTATTATTTTAGAGGATTTTTGAGGCCACTGAAAAATTGTTAACCTCCAACGCTCCTTGTATGATGTACTGGTCAAGAGACACGAGGACAGATATTTTGTTTCCAAAAATATGCAAAAATGTGACTACATTTTACCAGGATTTTTAAGCCCAGAAGCAATATTTTGTCATGATTTCTTTTTCAAAATATTTTTTTACAAAAATCTAGGTCGGCAAAGAGTCCAATTTTGCAATTTTACCCTTAAAACTTCACGGGAAGGAAACATGGAAATTTTTATAGAAGAAATTTTTCCAAATAGTGCTTGCAATATTGATATTTACAAGATTGATATTTACAAAGTTAAAACTTGCAAAGTTAGACCTGCAAGATTCACATTTTGAGTCTGACAGCGAAAATTGAAGTTATAAAATTGCAATCTTGTAACTGCCAACTTCCAAAGTGTCAATTTCCCAAATGCCTTCCATCAAATTCCTTATCTCAGCGTACGTTATTTTCCAGATGTTCCAAAAATGATACCCCATAAATCTACATCAATTTACAGATTGCCAACATTTACCGCGCCATATTTCTAAGCCCATACCGAAATGTAATATACATATAAAAAAGAAGTTAACCGTTCCGAAAGGTTCTTAAAAGCCGACAGAAAAATTTATGAGAGCAATAAAACGACGCTCACTCTCAAAGTGATAGCGTTATCACTGTTTCAAAGAGGGTCTGACATGAAACGGTTTAAATTCAATTTGGCCGTCTCTGCTCTCGGTCTGTTATAATAATGCTGTTTGTATGTACATAGGAACGTTCATGCGTGTTTGTGTCCAGGATCCATGTTTGTATTACTTTAAATGGCATCTGCCTTGAATACGATAGCAGTAAACAAGACGGAAAGTTCTCTCCGTATAGTGGAATGTTTGAAACGTTTTGTTTCCGAGTATTATTGAATTTTCGAGCAAAGTCAATGCACCCTGCAAACTCCCAACAGGTTCTGAAACGAAGAATGCCTCGTCTGGTAGAATACAGAGGGAGATTAACACTACAGTCTGTTTCACAAGAGCGTGGACGCGATATCTATGAAATTACCCAATACAGCAAAGATTGTGTCAGTCCAAACATACAATGTCTTCTCTAATACGCAATAGCCCTTCAATTCTCTTAGTATCATTTCCGTCACTGAGAAGTTCAAGTCATTTCGAGATGAGTGCCGTATACGGTAAACGATTCGAAGCAGTATTCTTGTGCCAACACCCGAAAGGGCCAAAAATGAGTGTTAGAAATGCAGCACAATATCTGCACAAGTCTCGCGAATTTGTAAATAAGTGTGTGCAACGTTATAAAGAGACAAATTGTGTCGATGATCTCCCTGATCGAGGTTCGAAGCGAGCTACGGAACTTAATGCGGCGGGGTTTCGGAACTTTATGCGTCTTTCCGGATAATTTAAATGCTCAGAAGATGATTAGACTGTACCGAAGGGGTCTCTTAGTATCGGTGAAACATTGGTTTGAAAGAACCAGAGACCATTGGATACTTCAAGAGGACGACTCCAAACACCGAAGCCTTTGTACGGAATGGAAAACAGTGAATGGTGTCAACGTATTGGATTGGCCATCTCAGTCCCCCGATGCCAATCCAATCGAAAATGTTTGGTCTCTCATGAAGTACAAACTCCGAGGAAAGCGTATTTTAACATTGAAGACGCTAGTTTGCCGTATTCGAGAAATTTGCAGATCTTTTCCTGTCTTATATGCTGCAAAGCTGGTTGAAAGTATGCCCAGGAATAATCGCTAATGGTGGTGATTGGACACATTATTAAGCAAATGCGTATTAGTTCTTTAAATGTACTTTCGACCTATACAACCTTTTTACAGAAAAGATTTACTTGCACTCAGATATCGCGTACTCGCTCTTGTGGAACAGACTGTACCAACCAGTCATGATTGATTTCAAGTTTCGTGTTACAAAATTTTATTGTCGTGCTTTTATCGAAATCTGTCATTGAGACAAATAGTCTCCTCTTACAAGTGAAATAGTCACCAAATGTCTGTTGTTGAAAGAATACTACGTGTTGGTAGATGTCTCAGTAATTATTAATTTTTTCGCTTCATTTCCAATTTAGTGCGCATTTAACACTGGTAGTTCTACTGTTAATAATAAACACGATAAACGTGAAACATTTCTGAAAGTAGTGACTTTTTCACTTGTTTCTTATGCTTGTTTAGAATTGTAGGGGACGAAATTGCTATGAACGTCTGCACGGAATATAGTAACTCTACGGAGCACGTTGCAGTGCAGAGTTATGAATAGGTGTTGATTGACCCGTTTTCATCATGCACCTCCAGTGATAAACACGTATTTGTTATTTCAAGGAAATACGATGAACTTGTACCGCATGCGATTTAACAGAAAAATTATAATTTCGTAGTGGTAAGAGTTTAAAGGGTAAAATGGAAGAAATTATTAATTTAAATAGTATAAATTAGTATTACTAGGACCACGAGTACTACTAGTAATTGAAAACTAAAACTTGCTTAGTTTTATTCATTTTTATTAATTTTAACATTTTGCTCCTCTAGCGTAATTTTAATCTCTCGTTCCGATTTTTTTAAAAACGGTAACAGGTACAATACTACTTTTGATGGTATAAATTAGTAGAAATTCAGTACTAAATGTACCTCTCTTGTTATATTCATTTTTGCTCCTAGCTTAATAAGCTACCTACGATGTTTTTGAAAATGGCACAAGGTACAAAATTACAAACTAGTACAAAATAAGTATTAAACATTCCTCTAAGTCTGATATGACTCAGCAGGTTTGGTCTTGCCAGCTTAAGAGAGGATATAACAAAAAGTCTATTACAAAAAAGATTGAAAACAGTTTTCAATATTTACTCACCGTTTGGCTGTGAGAATAACTGTTTCCATCGACGACGCATTTTTTGGGAAATGACTCTTCTGTAGTTATTTCGCCAGCGTTATCTTCTTCAGCTGCGATATCAACTTCTCCCAGGAGTATTTGTCCAGTTGTTCTTACTGGAACTAAAAACGTATCAAAATTAGGTATGAGAAGGTACTCTAATTGGAAATATGGAAATACAGATAAAGCTTATAGTTACGGTTCAAAGATGAATCTTACAGGGTTAAAGATCAAGATAGAGGTTATGTTAAGGTTATACATAAAGATAAACCTTACAGCTTGTATAAAATTAATGTTATACATAAAGATAAACCTCAAGTTTGCAGATAAAGATAAAGCTTATACTTAAAACTGGAAATAAAGCAGGTTAAAGATAAATTGTAGGTGATCTTAAAACCTTTGAAACCCCCATAATGTATAATATTAGAAATTGAACAATGTTTTATTTTAACACTGACTGCCATGACACCAACACGCTTAAATTTCCATATGAATAAAATATGACCTTCAGAAAATTTTTCTTTCGGTGTTTGTTTGTTATCATTGGTTCAACGCTACAATCCGAGCTGTTAAACTTTAAGAGCAAGGTATAATATTTGCATTAAGAGAGGGTTCGCAAACGGAAGAGAAACTGAACATTCCGCAAGGAACGAGTAATCCGAGGATAGAAAGGAAGAAGCAATCCTTCTTCCAGAGGTTAATCCTACATCCTATTACCTCGTGCATTCATCCTCTGTCTCGCTCGGATTCCGGGGCGTGAACACCACAAATCGATTTCCACGCTCCACCAGAGTACGTCCGTCTGTACATAGACCGTTTGCGTTTCACTTGAAATTTTCCCGATGTTGTGTTTGAACGGAAACCCAGTACACCATTTGTTAACTGAAGATTCCTGTTATTTCGAGCTAAACGGCTGAAAACTGCGAATTGTTCCATCGACACCCGCATTCCGCGAGGTTCGAGTGCCTCTCGAACGGTGACTGGGTCAATTGTAACACAGTCATACGAGACGTGCATGCACCCGATAAATTTCAACCGAGTAAATTTGCGTGTATTTCGTCTAATGTTTAGGTGCTGATGCAGCACCTTATGCAGCTACTCACCTTGATATTTCTATGTTTATTATTGTGTGTAAGATGGCTTATATAAGAGCAAAATTAGCAAGGATATTTGGAAATATATTTGGACATAAGGGTATTTGGGAGGTTGACAATTGGTTGTAAAGTTGGCACTGCAAAGATTGCTTTTTGAAATATTGGTATTTGGAAGGTTGACAATTGAATAGTTACAGGAAGGTTGATTGCTCACGTTTGGAAAATTGGTATTTGTACGGTTTTGCAGTTGGAAAGTTGGTGTTTGAATGATTGACACTTGAAAGATTATTAAGGACAAGAATGATATTTGGAAAGTTGTCAGTTGATAGCTAGACTGATATTGGAAAGGTTGATTCTTGGAGTATTGATATTTGGAAGGCTGATATTTGGATATTTGACATTTGGAAGATAAGTAATGACAAGAATGATATTTTGAAGCTAATAGGTAGCAAGAAGGTTGCTACTGAGAAGGTTAGAAAAGTTAGAACATGGTTGATATTTGCAACGACCACATTTGAAAAATTGGTATTCATAAATTTCACATTTGCACAATTGGTATTTTGGACACTTAGAAAATTGGTATTTTTAATACTTTCACTTGGACAATTGATATTTGGAAATTTGAAACCTGCAAGGTTGGTGATTGGCAGATTAATGATTTCAAACATGGCACCTATGGAATCGATATTCGAATGGTTGTAATTACAAGCTTGGTACTTGAGAGATTACAAAATTAGTCCTTGCAAAATTTGGTAAGTAATTACAAGCTTGGTATTTGCAAGGTTAATTACAAATACCAAGTTACAAAATTGGCTTGGAAAATTAGTATTTGAAAGTGTAGTACAAGGTTTGTAAGGTTCACCAACGTGAACGTTAGTATTATAATTAATACTTCAACATAAATAAATTACATATTAATAAACTCGATCTGCATTTGTTCGTTTGTCTATTCGAAATTTTAAATACGCATTAAAATTTACGTGATGCACCTGGTCCCATTAGTAATTAAAAAACTACCACTCGGGAAATTCAGACTTTATTTGCCAGTTTGAAGAATGATACTTGTAAGATTTGTAATTTAAAGAGTGCCATTTAAAAGTTTGGTACTTGGAAGATTAACAATCGCAAAGTTAGCTGCAAGATTTATAGTCACAATGCAGACAGTTGAAAGGTTGACTGCAACGTTAGAACATGGAAGATTAATACCGAAAAGGAAAGCAGGTTCTATTATATCGCCGTAGGCTGAAGTATCAACGCTTATACTGTTATAGAGAGGATTGTCCCACATTTGAACTTATTGTCACCCATCCGTAACATCCTTCAAGATGTCCTCCTTTAAAATCTTAAATCTCTCAAGTTTTCCACTTCACCCAACCTGCGGAGAATAAAGTATTCCCTTTGTTCCAATAATGTGACTATCCTGGAGTTAAATAATTTAATCCTGAAATTAATCACTATAATATATTTTTTACCATCCTTCAAGCCCTAAGAAAATATTGATGTACTGCTTCTGACAATAAATTGCAAGAAGACAGTTGGCGAAGTTAGTGAGTAATTGCTTTGTTTCTAAACTTTTCGTAGAAACTATATTCACTATAAAACGTTAATTGCTTTGACCTGTTTGAGTACGAAGTTAGTGATTGATGTTTCGTGCAATTACCGTAACTAGGTATTTAATGTTGAATGGTCAAAGTTTAGCGAATAAATCAAGTGAGAAGAGGAACGAGTCTTTAATACTTTATCGACAGGGGTATTGTTGTGCAGGTATTGGCGTTCAGCCTATTCTACGTCGAAAATTTATTGATTTTTTGTTCGAGACTATGATCAATGTCTCGAATGCGCCGTTTAGCTTTCTGTGGTCATTTGCGAAACATTTTTGTATTTTTAATGTCTGAGAGAAGAAATATAGACAATTATTCGATGATTTAATTGTTAATAAGAGTAAAATTGATTTGTTATCAAACATCATAAAATTATATTTAAATTAACATTGATGTCAAACATCATAAAATTGTATTTAAATTAACATTGAAATGTTAACTATCGAGTTTATAATAGGTTATGATAATTAAACCGATGTTAATCATAATTACAGCTACCTTCCCATAGAAGAAAACAGTAGAAAAATTCAATTCAAGCTAATGATTGAATTCGTCTGTTGTGTTTAAGATTGAATAAATGAAAATTTGTATTGAATAATAGTTGTTAATACATTTTTATTGAAGAAAAAATAAAAAAAAGCCAACAGCACGCGGAGTTCCCAAGCGGTCACCCATCCAAGTACTATCCGCGCCCAACTCAGCTTGACTTCGGTGATCAGACGAGAACCGGTATATCCTGACTAGTATGGCCGTTGGCTAAAAACTACTGTATTTCACTGCGAACACCTCTTACAAATCTCAATATTACATATTTCAATTAAGATATACGTAAAAACTTCTGCCTATGCATTGACTATAATGAGAATTATCAGCGACCGACACCAGTTTCATTAGATTGAATGAACGATAGAAGAAATATCAAAGGAAAATTGGAATACCCATTGATATTATGTTTCATTACAAAGGTAGCAAATTGAAATTTTTAATGGAGAAACGAAGGTTCGCGTTCAGAATAATTGCATTTATAGCGTGTTTCATCCTGTACTTTTTAGAGGATAGCATTCGAGGGAAAAATGTTGAAAAATTATATGTACAGTTCCTGGCTATCGAATTAGGACCACGTACGAAAATTTCACTTTTGTGGTTATACATATTATGTCACATGTGGAAAATTGTCTTAGGTCATGCAAATTATTAGTATATACGTTGATAACGATATATACATAGCAATTTGTTACTATCGTGATAATAAATTGTGTGGGCGATGAGGGATTGAGAGTCGTGCGAGCGTTTACGTTAGGCTCTAGTATCAAAATCAGCCCATAAAGTAGAGGTTACAAACCATATTTAGTCCAATCACTCAGAAACTATATGTTGTGTACGACTTGTGTATTTTTGGACAGGTCACGGACTCCAGTTAGCATCGATTCCGTCCTTGTGACATTTTCTAATCTACATCCGCACAGTTAAATCGGTGTTATCTGACCGATTGAGTGATAAAACCACTTCAGTATACTTTTATAAGCATTGCCTGTTGCTCGAGGCAAAATGAAGCTTACCTAATCTCACGAGGGGTGAACTACGTATTTTAGAGACCGAATAAGAAACTAATTTTCCATTCTTGGATTTTCGGCCTTCGTATTTGTAGATTAGATTAAATTATCAAATTACTAAAAATACAAACTGGCCACCATTGTGTTAGATTATAGATTTGTTCAAAATCCACATTGACATGACTAAACTGAACCTCATACTAAAAACTAGTGAAAGAGACAGAGAGGAGAGTTTGAACTCCAATCTGAATTATAAAAGCTAAGTTTAAACGAGGCCTGAATTATTTATCATTGAAAAATCGACACTAGGGGTTGACAAAAATGGACCGTTTAAACGTAGAGATGCGATTTGCTCGATTATTCTTTGTTCGCATCATAGTCAGCCTAATTGATACAGCTTCCAGTGTCTGATACAATGTCAGATACTGTTCTCCTGTAGCGATTCGTATATACATAACAAGCTATGCTTTACTGTGCGAAAGCCAATTTGATTTATAGACATGCACACGCACCATAGACAAGTTCTTATTGTTAGAGATTTTACAAGGCTCGCATACCTCATGCGTGAATTATACTTCCTCGTTAGCCGATGTATCACGAGTCGTTTGTAGAAAAATATCTTGCATTTTTCCCCATTTTTGCATCAATTTTTCTCTCGTCTCAACCCGTCATTTCTTTACGGAAGTGGAGGCTCGTTGCGATTATTCGCGTCACGACGGCTATAATTGGAATTGAATAATTTCTGTGTTAACATAAGGGTCATTCTTGGATAAAGGGAAACACTTAATGGCGTCCAGTTACACCGCTTCGCAATTCGGTGGATAAACACTATTCGGATCTTCTAAAACTACCTGTTCACGTATTAAATTCATGAATTCATGGTGCAAATTGTGTAATGTAATTCCATTATGAACTAATAATTTACATTTATTTACACTGCATAGCTAAATAACCTAGAAACGAAGAAAATCTGTTAGATCTCTCACTTTTAGACGTCTGATCATTAGCCAACTCTAAACATGTCTTCAAACGTAATCAAACAGAAGAAATGTAATTCGCATAAATCAACTGAAAATAACCGAGTTGATAACAAATGGCCATAGAACCGGGTCAGACGCATCTTTGCCATTGGTTGAACCAGTCACGTCTGCTAATCGAAACAAATAGTATGAAATAACGAGGAGAACAGGCGACACGCCTTGAAACTAGAAAGTGGGATAGAATGTGAGCATTTGGGGACTTGGAGAGCGTCAAAGGTGGGGATGGGAGGAGCTAACGACTTACTCCTCTTCTTCCTATGCTAATACGACTATCAACTAGTTTAATAGCCGAACAACGTGCTGTATGAAGCGGAAAAGAAGTCATTATACAGAGACAAGATAGGTACTCCACTCACTTAATACACTTTTACAGGAATCTATTAGATCTGATTGTGTTAAACGATGCAAATGTGTGGCTATCTTCGTGGTTGTGAAAGGGTATTCTATGCTAATACAATCTGTGGAGTTTATTTTACTTCCGAGTGCCGATGTTGAATATAACAAGTTCCCGAGGGGTAACCTTTAGGGTTAGAAGCTTACAAGTGGTAATTTTTTGACTGCTTATTGGAATATGGGGTGTTATTTATTTAAGATAAAATATAAACTGAGTATCTTTTAAAATAAATGAATTTGATTATTCCAAATGCCAATCACCCATGTGTTAACCTTGTAAATGCTAATTTGTCAAGTGTCAACAAATGTCAATAATTACAAGTAATAATTTTGCATGACCTAAGACAATTTTCCATACATGACATAATGTTATAGCCATAAAAGTGAAATTTTCGTATGTGGCTTTATTCGATGGCCAGATACTGTATTACATATAATTATTAAAAAAAGTAAAGTTCTTCTTCTCTACAATGTCAGAAACATCTTGTACAATGTATTGATCTTCGAAGATCATTCAAAGTCACGATTGTTCAAATTCTGATCGGTTTACGGGCACAAGATCTGCTCACATCACAGAATTCAGTTGTAAACACGACACGTTACTCACGCAAGTAGCGTAATTTACCAGCGTTTGTGTTTACAGACGTGGAATATCTGTTACCGAGTGTGGATTGCTGAAGTCCACACTGGCATAGATCGGTTGATCGTCAACACCAATGGTCGTTAAATGTACCATGCGGCACGACAAATGGTCACTTAATGGATCCATAATTTGTAAATGGTTACTTGCTTCTACATTTTGTAAATTGTAACTTAATGGGTTCATATTTTTTAAGTGGTCGCTTAATGGATCCATATTTTTTAAATGGTCACTTAATAGATTCATATTTTTTAAATGGACTTAGTAGATTCATAATTTTTAAATGGTAAATTGAAGGGTCCATATTTTACAAATGATCACTTAATGAGTCCATACTTTTTAAATAGTCATTTGTTGAGTCTATATTTTTTAGGTGGTCACTTACTGAGTTCATATTTTTTAAATCAATGGGTCCATATTCTTTACATAATTAATCATCATATTTTTTAAATGGCACATTAATTGTAGCTCAATACAATACATTTTTTGTTACAATTTTTGTCTATGGTTGTTTCGGATCCTCTCAAGTTGGTTGAGAGGGGATCTTGATCAAGTGGGTTGGGACTTCAGAGAGACCCTGCGCCAGACTTTTTGTCGCAAACTTTCTTAAAATGGGCGAGAACCTCAAGAAAAATGGTGAAAAGTGCTGAAAGATAGATAAGGGTGTTGTAAGGAAGTCCTCAACAAACGAAAGCGAGTGTACTAGAAATTTTGCGGACCGAAAATCCGCAGATGTGAATGCAGCTTTAAGCGCGCCAATTGAGGTGTGAATCGGTTGAAAGCGTGAATCAAATCGAATTGCGTGATGCGTGCCATGGGCCACGATTGCCACGATAATTCCGTGTGTACTTTACGTGTTGAAGTTTGTGCGAGCGGTGATGGTGATGTTTGCATTCGAGAAATAGGAATCGTGTGAATTGCTCGTAGCCTCGTCCCTGATTTATTGGACGTTGATGAAAGAACAGCACGTAATTTTGATTTTCGTTTTATACCGCTTCGTAGCCGTGTATCGTCATCTCTCTATTCGAAATAAATTGAACTATATTTTTTTTTTTTTAATGAGGTTTCTAATTAACACACTCTGATTATTCGAATTTGTTGTACATTCTCAAGGTTTTTATTTTGTTTATGAACTTTAGATAATTGTGCATAGATGTGATATGTAGCATTTTATTATTTTACCGCTTTAGTATGACACTGTTTCGCGGTTTTACTATTATGCTATTTTATTATTTAATCATTTTTATTATTTGGTTATTCTATTATTTCACTAACTTGACGTTTTTATTATTTATTATTTTACTAATTTACCTTTTTACTATTTTACTGCTTTATTATGTTATCATTCTACAATCTTAGAATTTTAGTATTTTATTATTTTACTGTGTTATTACTTTACTGTTTTAATATATTACAATTCTACTATTCTGTCATTCGACATATTCTACCATTTTACTGTTGTACCTATTCTACCATTCTACAAATTCTGCCATTCTATCTATTCTACAATTTCACCTATTCTACCTATTCTACCATTTTACCTACTCTACCTATTCTACCATTGTACCATTGTACCATTGCACCATTGTACCATTTTACCTATTCTACCATTGTATCATTCTACCTATTCCACCTACTCTACCATTCTACCATCTTGCCTATCTATTTTGTCACCCAGTAGAGCCACATAAATTCCGTCAGACAAAGAAGTTCGTTCAATGCAAACGCCCTAACGTGTGTTAACTACGCTTAGCAGCTTACTTTTTTATTCGATCAAGCAAATACTCGGTCAACGATATGTTAAGATGATTTTTTCGTTTGATATTTATTCGTTACACGAGGAACATATCGAGGTGGCAGAATTCGAACGCCGAGTACTCTCGGAAGTATAAAAAAAATCACGTGAATGCAAATGTCATAAATGTGTTGGTTTCTATGAGCAGAGGCGTATTTAAATGCGGTCGAGTGTTGCACCCGGCTACGGATGGCGGATTTTCAACGTAAAAACACACGATACGAGTCGTCTTATGTAGGTATCGTATTCAATATTTTTACTTTGTATCTGTTTGAATAACTTTTACTACGTGAAAAATGCCTTCGAACTTTGGAAAATAGGTTGAAGGAAATAAAATTCATCAAAAGATTCATTCTCTGTTTTCCGCGTTTACGTACGCTGTGAAGCGTGACTGTGACATCGTTAAAATTCAAAACAAAAGATTTAAATAATCATTATGAATAAATAACATATTTTTTAATATATTCCTTTGTTTCTAATAATGAAATGTTTTTACATTGTAGTAGTTAGTGTAACACCATTTGGGTACAAAATAAATGATTTAAATAATCAATTAAAAAAAATAATACATTTATTTCTTTATTTCAAATTTGAAAAATATATTTTTTATAATTCTTTCTTTGAAATAATTCAAAGTCTCTAAATGGTAGTAGTCCCTAAATGATATTTTCATGTTAAATAATTTGTAAATATTAAAATATATTATAAAAGAATAAATTAAAAAAAAGTATAAAAGTGTAACAATAAGAATATCTGTACATTTATTATTAAAAAATATTGAGTGCGTGAATAACGTTTATTTAAAATTAAAACAGTGAAAATGATTTTTACCTGTGCGTATTAATAGCACTGACGTAATAATTATATCAAACTGCAATAAAACGAGTAAAATGGAAAAGTTGAATAATGAGCGGAACCTCCTTTTTTATACACGACTTCAAAAAAAGATCTGGGATGTTTTAAATAGCATTTTTCAAAGTTTTCTCGCTGACCTGATTTCAGAACTCGTTAATTGTTTTTTTCTTGCGATTGAAAAGTGTTTAAAAACCGACGATTATTTGCATAAAAATATTCAATTCGTATATATATTATAATGAATTTATATTTCAAGAAATATTTTATAGAAATAGTGTTAAATTAATATAATCAACTTACTCATGTATAAAAAGTAATTTAAGTAATTTAAAAGTATCTCAGTATTAATAATACAAGTAGAAAAGAAATAATTCTTAACAAAAAAATAAACAAAAGAATAAAATTTTATCATACATGAATTTTCGGTGAAATTGAATTTAACACTAGATTTACGAACGTTTAATAATCATTTTATCAAATTGAAACTGAATTGTGTTTGTTTTTACACTTTTTTCATTTTATCTTCATTTCTATGCAGACAAATTCACTGGTTTTCAGTAACAATTTATTATTTCTCATATGTTTTGTGTTTTCATATAATACAATTGGTATGCAGATTATTCTTTCAGAGTTATACAATTTTGAAAGTATGGACGGTGCTATTGTTATGTTCAGCAGTGTATTGATCCGAAACTTTTATTCATCCATCTTTCAGTGATTGTATTAACTCTTTGAAACATGCTTGTAAAAGAAGTATAGTCCATTTTTTAGCGAATATGTACAGAAAACTTGCATAATGCTGTTTTTATGTTAGCATGTTTCAAACGTTTAATTGTATTTAAGTGTATGTTAATAAGAAATGTGCTTAAGGTATTTTGTGTTTAAATCCTAAAATTTCTGAATCCTCAAATCTCCAAATTCTCAAATTTCCAAATTTCTAAAGCCCCAAATTCGCAAATCTCCAAATTCCTAAATCTCCAAATTCCTAAATCTCCAAATTCTCAAATTTCCAAATTCTCAAATCCCCAAATTTTCCAATCTGCAAATTCTCAAATTTCTAAATTCTCAAATCTCCAAATTCTAAAACCCCCAAATTCTCAAATCCCCAAATTTTCCAATCTGCAAATTCTCAAATTTCTAAATTCTCAAATCTCCAAATTCTCAAAACCCCAAATTCTCAAATCCCCAAATTCTCAAATTCCCAAATTCCTAAATCCTCAAATTCCTAAATCCTCAAATTCCTAAATCTCCAAATTCTCAAATCCCAAAATTCGCAATTCTCCAAATTCTCAAATCCCCAAATTCTCAAATTCCCAAATTCCTAAATTCCCAAATTCTCAAATCTCCAAATTCTCAAATCTCCAAATTCTCAAATCACCAAATTCTCAAATCTCCAAATTCTCAAATCTCCAAATTCTCAAATCTCCAAATTCCTAAATCCCCAAATTCTCAAATCATAATAAAACATATAACTCTATCTGACCTCTAACCTCTGACATCAAACCACAAAACGCAAACTAATCACAAAATAAAATAAGAATAATATATTTTTATTATAACATTTCTACAAATCTCTCGTAAATATAATATAACATTTCCGACTAATAAAATATTCCAGTAAATTTGACGCTTCAATACTGAAACACCCAGTATAATTTCACAAAGATTCAACACCTTAATAAAACTGTTTTCACACCGACATTTATTATGCGCCACTTAATAATAGCTGTGAAACGTCTCTGCATTAAAGGGGGAGAAATGCTATCACATCTCGGAAGGAGGTGCGATATTAATCATACATGATCATATTTAATTCCCTGCTGTTTGCTAAGTGTGTAATAAGTACCGCCTCTTTATGCATTCGCTCATATTTCTTCGTTGCATTAGCATCGAATTAAAATCATACGTGTGTTTGTGTAATCTGGACAAATATGTGTTATACAATTATTGTATAAATTATCGTTACATTGATTGTACAAAATATATAATAACATATATAAAATTAAAACGTACTTAAAAATTTATTAAAAGATTGATAACGTACTACATGAAATATGTAATAACATATTAAATTGATTAAATTTATAATATCTTATTATGTATTTCATGTAGTACGTTATCAATCTTTTAATAAATTTTTAAGTACGTTAAATATTATATAATATGTCATATATATGTTATTGTATATTATGTCCAATAAATGTAACGTTATGTATGTAACATAATACATTGTTTGTACATGCAGTGTGATAAAAACAAGAGGTAGAAGAAAGTAACAAGTATTTGGCTATAACATACATTCTTTACGAAAAGAAAATCGCTGCAAGAAATATATTGAGCATACATGCATGCATGGGATAACCGCGACCCCGTTTATATACACGATGCACACAATATAATATTAAAATATGCCAAGAAGCAAACATAATATACGATACATCGATGGATCGAGAAAAATTCCTGTTCTTCTTTGTTCTCGTGTAAATTGCGATTACTTTTAAAATAATGTTATAAACAAATTATTTATTGGAAAATCTTCAAAAATGTTCAACTTTTATTTGTTCATAAAAAACCATAAAATGACTGAAATTCATTTTGAGGCACCATTCTTTTTAACTTATTTTTCATATCACATTTTGTCACATAATTTTCATGTCACATTTTTCATATCATATTTACATAATTTTCATATCATATTTTATGACATAATTTTCATGTCACATTTTATCAAATATTTTGCAATCAGTATTCGATACATTACAATGATCTTGATTGAATGTGATTCAAACACAATATTTTACTGAACAATCAAGTTGCCCTTTTACATTAAAATAACCTACACTATCATTTTTATTAATCTCTGCAAAACTACCAAACTCCAACAACACAATTTTTGAATCAACGAATATTCTATAAAAATATAATTCGAAATCACTACATTTAGTTTATCGAATAATTTATCGAATACCTATGTATAAGAAAGTGAAAAATAATGGCGTCCCAAGTTCAACCATGTTACATCGAAAAGCGAACGATTTCAACATTCGAAGTTCACGATAAAAGTGATGAAAATCGCGGTATTACAGTTTCGAATGATTCGTCGAGGGCAGAAAGTAATGAAGCAAGGTACGAAGTAACATTAACGAGAAAGAACCTGCCTGTTCTCTGGTTCTCGATTGTTAGCAATCGAGAAGATAGCCCGGGAGGGCTGAGCCAATGTTGCGTTCACCTAAATGCTCTCTCTCCGTGGTTCGCCGCTTTTAGCGAGAAAGCTCCTTTCAATCTTATATGTGTATATGTGTGCGCTCTAGATTTTTATGCACATCTTAGTGGTGCCCGCGAGACACACACCGATACCCGCTAATGCACACTTCCATCGTGGAAGAACAAAAGACCCGACACGTCGAGCTTTCTGCGGACCGTGTGTGCGACTAAAACACGGAAAACTCCGCTGTCCCATCTGTCGTTTCTCCAGAACAAGAATTAACCCTTTCATCCTGTACGATGTACACTACCGGATAAAAGTATACGACTATCATATGAAGATTTACGATGTATACTGCCGTCGACAGGATAGTCGAGCTTTATACAGTAAGAGTGCTTTCTGGGTATTAGCTATGTAGGAAGAGTTTTTTGGGGAATTTGGGAATATAGCGATTTGGGGCTGTAGCGATTTAGGTATGTGAGAATTTTGGAATATTGGAATTTGGGGATGTAGGGATTTGGGGATGTGAGAATTTTTGAATGGAGGGATTTGGGGATATAGGGATTTGGGGATGTAGGGATTTGGGGATGTAGGGATTTGGGGATGTAGGGATTTGGGGATGTAGGAATTTGGAAAATTAGAAATTTGGGGGTGTAGAGATTTGGGGATGTAAGAATTTGGAAAATTAGAAATTTGGGGGTGTAGAGATTTGGGGATGACAGGAATTTGGAAAATTAGAAATTTGGGGATGTAGGGATTTGGGGATGTAGGAATTTGGAAAATTAGAAATTTGGGGGTGTAGAGATTTGGGGATGACAGGAATTTGGAAAATTAGAAATTTGGGGATGTAGGGATTTGGGGATGTAGGAATTTGGAAAATTAGAAATTTGGGGGTGTAGAGATTTGGGGATGTAGGAATTTGGAAAATTAGAAATTTGGGGGTGTAGAGATTTGGGAAGGTAGAGATTTAGGGACATAGGGGTTTGGAAATGTAGAAATTTGGAAAATTCGAAATTTGGGGATGTAGAGATTTGGAAAATTAGAAATTTGAAAATGTAGAAATTTGAAAAGGTAGAGATTCGAAAATGTAGGGATTCGAGGATATAGAAATTTGGAAATATACCTCAAGATCATCATAACATACTTAACCTACATCGCCAACTTACAAACTCACAACCTAATATGAACTAACACTCATCTAAACTACACAACATATAAAAACCTTATTTTCTACGTTTTCTAAAAATTGATAAACTATTACTTTCACCCTACGGTAATTGCCTGTTACCTAAAATTACGTGTACCATGGACGGATTTTATGACCCGTGATACGTTCGTTAAACGAAATAGAATATTCGTTATCGGACCCGTAGAAATATAACGCGAGGATTTTTTTTTTTTTTATTATCGTCGTGATAGAACACGTAACTCGTTATATTCGTGCGATTGATTAATTACCGTTCGTTAGCAGTAAATTAATCATCAGCTTCTGTCGACCTAATTATGATTTATCGCCAAACAATTATTTGCAAGTCAATCCTACGTTCTATGTGTGCTTGTTTTCCATACATCACGGTTGATTTGATATAGTGGTCAATTTCAGCGGCGCACCACATGTTCCTGTAGTTTAATGGGTGACGCGATCAATTTTCCTGTGACAGTTTTGCTTTTAATAATGCCGCGACCGTTGGGGAAACAGTGCAACGACGTCAGAAAAAGAAAATAATAATACTCGGTCTTATTAACATACGCTGCAGTATTCTATTCGAGGCTTTGGAGCGAAACATCGTTAACTCCAAAAACTCACTTTTTGTGTTTATAGTAGATTTACGACCATAAAAGCCGTGTATTTCGAATTAAAAAATGTTTTTGGAGTTATCTAAATCCTTCGGGTCGTTTATTTTATAAGCGAGGCAAGTACATTTTTGGGAAGATAATTGAAAATAATTGAATTTCCCTAATATTCGGGCGATGAAAGTTTGGTTGATTAACGATATTCGAAAGATATTTTGAAACTGGTTTACATTAGCTTGAAACTATTTTTAGCCGAATATATGGTACTATTTTTATTTTCTTATCATTACCTACCACTTTCAAATGCATCACAGTTATAATTTCCATCGAAATCATTCTGAGCCATATTTTTTAAATAAAATAAACCACAATTCGTAATTAATTTTCAAATAACAGTGAAATTGTTAAGGGGTTTTGTGCACCGATACTGAAACCAGAACCGTGTCGACTTTGTCGAGTATTTATTAGAAACTGAACTAGAACTTACTTGCAAGCTGATAATAGAAATCTGCAATGATACCTAGCGCATACTCACTCCTATTGAGGTTATACCAATGTTATACAATTTGTACTGTCTCGCAGTATTGTACGTATGACTAAAATTTACCACAGCTAAATACCGTAATATATTCGGCTATAAATAATTTCAACCTAAGGCTGCACCACTTTCGAAATAATCTTTCCAATATCGTTAATCAGCCAAACTTCCATCGACCAAATATTAAAGAATTTCAATTATTTTCACTATAGATTGTTTACAGATAAAGATATCGTATTAAGTTTTATCTGTTGTTATTATTTTCATTTTTTCAAAAATGGACTTGCTCCTCATTTGAAATAAATAGCTGCATTCTGGATTTTGTATGGTTAAGGGTAGATATATGGACGACTCATATCCCTTCGTTTTCATAAAATTTATAACACAAGCATTTGGTCTGCGTTCGAAGTGAAAATTTATCATTGCCTGATTTTAATTGCGCATCCACAAGGGATTTTTAAAATTGAATTCCGCAATTAAATGATTAACCCGTCAGGATTTGTACCGTGGTATTTCTTCTCGCTCTCAAAAATTTATCATTTAATTAATTGTAATTTTAATAAAATATTTCAATGGAAAAATACTGCAATATTTTTCTGATACCCACGTCAAATCATAGTGTACATTGCTTACAGATAAATATATCAAGTTTTATCTATTGTTATCCTTTTTAAAAAAATCGACTTGTCACACTTTCAAAATAAACGTCTCCTTCGACAATAAAATCTTCGATCAATTGTATCCAGCTTGTACGACTTCGCAATAAATCTTATTTCGCATTGAATACGAATAAAACGAAGCTACTTCACGAGCATCGAGTACGTAACGCGATATTAAACGACGGAAGGAAGTATTCGAGCAAGAAAAAAAAGATTGGAAAGAACTGTGAATGAAAATTCCTCGCTACCTTCAACCTTTTCTCGTTTTCCGTCCCTTGTTTCATCCCCCTTTGCACCCCGCGATGTTCTCTACCGTATCATTTTCTCATTTTCTATTTGCTTGTCCATCCGTTTCCCTGTCCATTTTCTTTCGTTTCGTTTTATTTATCTTTCTCGTTCTTTCTTCCGAGCATCCTCCTATCGCGTCTCATACAATTCAATTTATTTATAAAACGCCTGGGACCTGTTTCGCTAGGACGGCTAAATTACGTTCAACGTTTTTCGCTGTTCTTTCTTTTATTCAGTGTGGTTCTGCGAGAACTCGTTTTAACGAGATTTTAACGCTCACTGGTCGTCTAAAACTAAGGTGATAACAATGAAAGACTGACAGAGGGATACAAGCTAGTGAAAGCATCCTTGCGGTTAACGAAGGAAATGCGATGGATTTATATTTTTTTAATAATAACTTGTCTGAAATTATGTGGATCTTCGATTAGTGGTAAGGAGTTTGCGTTGATGTTAGTTTTGTAAATCCTTGCGAGTTGCATAGTTTAATCAAGTTATATTTTGAACTGTTTTCACCAAGTTGGAATGCAAATTCTAACCTTTTAAGTGACAATCTTTCAAGTACTCATGTTTCAAGTACCAATCTTTCAGCTACTGATATTTCAAATACCAATCTTTCAAGTAGTCATCTTCCAAATGCCAATCTTGTCAATTCCAAATTTACCAGTTTTAACCTTCCAAGTGGTAATTTTCCAAATTTTAACGCTTCAAATACTTATCTTGCAAGTGCTGACCTTCCAAATGCAAAGCTCGAGAGTTCCAAACTTGCTAATTTTCAAATCCCAAGTTGTAATCTTCCAAATTTTAAAATTCCAATTATCAAATTTTCAAGTACAAATCTTCCAAGTGGCAACATTTCAAATAGGAATCTTACATACTACGAATCAGTGTTATAAGTATTCAAAATAATTTGCCACAATTTTCAGCCGAAAATTCAGAAATGGGTTCGTATTTATACAACACACTATACAGTACAAAGTGTCACAATATTGCAATTTATTCATGTTTTCCTGTACGAAATTATGCATTGCAGCTGCAGACACAAAGACGCTATCACTCAACCGCCATGTTTCACAGTTGCTTGGAGATTTTGAATTTTAAATTATACGGGTTTTTTCACATTGTCTATCTGACCCAAATAAATTGAATTTATGCGCTTTCATCATGGTAGATGAAAGAAAGAAAAATTATTTTCATTCCGAATAAATGAAACAAAAATAAAATTCGTCATATTACACCTTTAGTCACCGCTGAAAAGGAATGTAAATCTGAAAAGAATGTACCGTGAAGTAAGAATTTTAAAATGAAATTGTAAAACCAGTCATTTTGACTATTGTTGTGTAGTGTTAAAATATCTTGAATAAAACAAGTGAGAAATCTTAGAGAATCGTTAATGTACAAAATCAAGTTTACAATAAATTCGTTCTAAATCGATATGTTACGATAAAAAAATGACGTGGTTCTCGTGCAAACACATTTCCTCGATTTATGATTGAAATAAATCATAATGCACTGTATTATCTCTGCTATTTTACTTTTAAGGTGAATCATTTAATAAGAATTATCTTGCGAGTCTCCCTTGCAAATTATTTCAAGTTCCAGCATTACTTATTTTACTCGGAGATTAAAAGTTGCGCAAGCACGAACCGGCAATGCAATGGGAATCAATTAATGCAACATACAGTTCTATGGTGGCCGTTACACAAGAAGTCTCGCGGGATGACACAGAGACAAAAGGGGTACTTCGTTCACGTCGACCGACTCTCTTGAGTTACACGGGTTTATTAGCCCTTTTGCTGCGGAGTTAAAGGAAGACTCCATTCGCGTACTAAGTTACGGAAGCTGTAAAACGTGTATACATACAGAGAAAGCAAACTGAACAGCGTCGTATATAAATACAGACGTGATATGAAACAGCAAAAATCTCCGTATATAACCGTAATGTCCAAAGAAAACCGCTGAACATTCGTGTAATATACTGCACACACAGCATATTACAGAGGACAAACTGTATTGAGCAAAAACGCTTTAATAAGCATGGACGTGTACAAAGTGCTGCATAAATATACCAACCCAATTTGTTTTTATTATCTCTCAGGTGAAAATCATGGCCAATATTCTTTGAGTATTGTATAAACTGTATAAACAACGAATTATTTAAAAGGAATTTGGCAAATTACATATTTAACCGATTTGCATAGAAACTAATATTCAGACGTTTCAAATACCAACCGTTTGGGAAAAACTGTTTTTCGTTTCATGTAGAAAAATACGAAATTTAATAATTTATCGTGTTCACCGACAGGAATTATACCGAAAATTCAATTTGGAATACTGCCAATAAGATTTTTTATTTTCCCGATACTGTTCCACGCAATGGCTACTGCAAGTTTTAATTTATCTACATTAATATGTACGACTCTTCGAAAAACTTGTTCAAATATTCCCCATAAATTTTCCATGGGGCGTCAGGGGTGCAGATCAATCTAATAACGGAATTTTCGGCAAACTTTTTTAATACACGTGTAGATTTATGAATCGATTATTATTATTCGATGAAAATAAATTTTCGTTGTGGTATTTTGTACAGTATTTTAAATAATACAGTAGTATAATGTACTATCGTGCATATTGTGGGAAATAAGTACTAAGGGACTTCTTCCATGAACCGAGAAACCCAAACCGAGCTATCACCAAACGTTTCGAAAAATATTGGTGGATTTAATACTACACAGTTACAAAGTATGTGAACATGTCAGAGCTCCAATGAAGAAATGGCATATATTTTATGTATGGTCTAATGGAAGTACTTTAGCTGTACGAAGACTTTACATGCAAAATTTTTCTCACATATGCTGTTTCAAAATCTTCATCTTTGTGAATGTAGCTCGTTAGAACTCGCCATCGAAACTCTGGCAGACTTAAATTTACATCGTCGCACGAGACGAAGAATCGCGTTTTAAAAATTGTAGAAGAAAATCCCGGAGCAAACGTAAGAAGAATATCTGATACCGTAGAAGTCGGTACCACTCTTGTCTGTAGAACGCTTCATGAGCAGTTACCTATCCATACCATATCCAACGAGTGCAAGCACTCACTCCACCGGCCTATCAAGCAAGAACAGGATTTTCACAGTGACTACTCGTAAAACGTGCTTCGGATCCGAATTTCGTATCGTGCATTTTATTTACCGATGAATCTGCATTTACGTGAAATGGAATTACAAATTTCCATAATGAACTCGTACGAGCAGAGGATAATTCCGAATATTTATTCAAACACATCACCAACTCCGTTTTTCGTTAAATGTTTGGATGAGTATTACGAGAGATTATCTCGTGGGCTGTGTAATATTCCCAATTCCGTATTCACCTGCTGTTTATCTCAATTTCTTGGTGAATATAACTTCAGTATTTGAACGATATGCCTTTGGCAGAAAGATTATCGATGTGGTACGTGCATGATGGGACTCCATCTTATTTTTTGCGTAATGTGAAAGAACACTTGAATATGGTGTTCGGTCAAAGGTTGAACATGGTGGACCATTTGCGTGGTCTCCTTCGACTACCCAATTTTAAAGCTTTGAACTTTTTTCTATGGGAATATTTAGAAAGCAAAGTGTATTCTGATTTAGGAGAATTACGTAGTCGAGTGTAGTATGTTTAATTTGACGGAGATGTGGAATTTTGAGAGAGTTTGCGCATCTGTAAGAAGAAAATGCACAGAGTACGCGAAAATGGAAGGAAAACATTTGTAAGACGTTTTGTAAATATTGGTAAGATAGTAAATCGATAATGAAGCTTTTAAGTTCTCAAATTTTCGATTATTCAAGTTTTAGAGTTGCAGATTGGAGTTGTATTGAATTAGAATTGAATTTGTGTTAAGTTTGAATTAAATTAATTTTGAATTCAGTTGAAATAGATTTGAATTCAATTGAACTGAATTTAAATAGAATAGAATATAATACATTATATAATATGTTGCAAAATTACGATAAAAATATCAGTTCTACTTTACCGGTTAACGTTATAAAATATGGAAATATTGGAATATAATAATATGGCTAGCCACCGTACGGTGAAAAGAAATTGTCAATGATCGAAATCGGAATATCTGAAATTTTACTTGGAAACATTTTAAATTCCTGGAGGACCACTATTAGATGTTCTAGATGGTATCCTTTGAATCCTGAACGAGCGATGACGATGAAAGCTGATCCACCGTCGCTATTAAATCGCAGTTATGCGACATATGCCGACCTAGCTTCCAGTTACAGAACATAATGGACGTAAGGAATGTTGGGGAGCGTACTTAGTTCAATAATCACAGTGAACATTCTCGTTCCTGGTAAAGGGACGGGAAAGAATCTTCCACCAACGTATTTCGCTGAATTTTTTCGTTACAATCCTTTTTAGCTATATACGATCTGAAACGTTCAGCCTACCGTTAACTGTCACACGAGTAAAAATGACTGGTTTTGCAATTTCATTTTAAAATTCTTACTTCATGTTACATATTTTTCTGCAATGATGCGATGATATGTGCAGCAAGTAAAGGTATAATAAAATGAATTTTATTTTTGTTTCATTTATTTGGAATCAAAATAATTTTGTACCATGGCTACTTATATTAACATCAATTTCATTTGGAAACAGACTAAACATAATAGTTAAACTAAAATCAAGTGGAATTAATTTAAACTTGAAATAGTTTTCAATTGAATGGAATTGAATGTGGACAGAATTTCTATTGAACTCAACTAAATTTGAAACAGATTTGAATTGCTTTGAATTGAATCGGTAATGAAGTGAATTGAATTGATTTGGAAAGAATTGAATCGAACAGAATTGAATTGCGTTTAATTAATATTAAAGATGATTGAATTGAACTGAATTAAATCGAATTGAAATAAAATTGAATTAGAATTGAATTGGTATTGGATTGGATTTGAATTAAATTTGAATTGAACTGGAATTGAATTGGAATTGAATTGGAAATGGAATTGAATTGCAATCGAATTGAATTAAAAACGAATTAAACCGTAATGAAATTAAATTGAAATCGAACCGATTCGCAACCGACTAACTTTTCCACGAAGGAAGTAGTTTCATTTAAAAATTCTACAACTTCATCGTTCGTGCATCTTCGTGAAAGGCAGTAACTACGGTCAAGCACGAACAAGAAACTGATAATTTATTGATAATCAATATCATCATTAGGAGGCAGCAACTCGACACGATGAACGTCGTTTTTCCTAGTGTTTGCTCGTTTCCACTCGAAGCATGCTTGATCGTCGAATTTCTAACGGAACAGAGGCTTTTCGACGGCCACTTTAATCGAATGCGTCCTCGGAAATTAGTGTCCGTGCAAACGTGGCGACTAAGCACGACCCAATTTCGCAATTAAAGCGAGCGTTAAGCGTGTTCCAGGCGTTTCTCTCGTGCAGCCTCGAGTGTAACGACACGATGTCGTTTTCGTCGACCTCTAGCCGTTCATCTGCCTCGACGAAAGCCACCTTTGTCCTGTGTAAGCACGAACCTTTTCCGCCGAATTAAATCCCACCGTGACTGGACAGAACGGTGATTGTCATGCCGCGATTCACTGGCTCGAATAATTCACCCGATCGACGAAAATCCTAGCTTTTGCGCTGACTTTTCACTTTCTTCGGCGGATTCTGCCAACCCCTGCTTCGCTGATTATATCGGATTGACCAAAATTTCTTTCGCCTTTTTGCGGAGATTTTAATACGAATATGCATGTGGACATATTTTATGTTAATAAATTTCGGTATTATCCGAGTTTTAATTTTCACGCTATTACATTTAAAAATTTGTACATTTCATATTATCAAATTTGTAAGCTAATTTTGTAAATTTGTAAATTTTCACAAATTTTGTTAAATTTCACTTATAAACTTCCATGGTGTTATATTTTTTAAATCTTCAATTTCATATTATCGAATATTCACAACAAATTTTCAAAATTTATAAATTTACGGATTGAGATACTTAATAGTTTCAAAATTGGAAGATTTTTAAGTTAAGACTGTGCTTAAATAAACCTCTATCTTTATAGACAATTAATAATAATAATTAAAAAAATGCATTAATAACAACAATAATAATAAGGATGATAATAATAATAAGATACGTGATGAAGAATAACAATAAGTATTGAAAGAGAGACAGAATGTAGTTGAAAATAAAACAAAAGAATCATGCAATAAAGAGAGAGTGAAAGTGCAAGAAGATATTAAAGAGAGCAGAGAAATAGAAGGAACAAGAAAGAACTAGGCGAAATGTATAGTAGAATAAGTTGAAGAGGACCTTTAGAAGTACTGAAAGGACAAGACACGTTTAATTACTGCAGAACACCTCGGACAGAAGTAGAAGTACCAGCAGAAGCTTTGTCGCCTCAAAGTCTACTAACTAACAGCCAACGAGCTCTTCAAGTCTTCCCCGACCAGGACACAATTGGGCATTTTTTCAAATCGGAACATTGTACATTTCTTATATTCTGGAAATATAACTTTTGCTCTGTGCGAAAGTAAACATTGGACACATTTTTAATTAATGAAGAGAACCTAAGTATTGCACTTGCTCGTTTGAGAAACTTCTTTTGGTTATAGAGAACATTATTCGCATATCGGAAACCGTGTAAAATTCTGAAAATTTATAGTGCTCCTAATTCAATGGCCAGGAATCGTATAGTTATATATTATGCTATATGTTTTTTAATGTTGCTAATGTTGCACTATGACGCACCCTGACGCACCATGACGCACTAAGACGCACCACGACGCACTAAGACGCACCATGACGCACTAAGACGCACTATGATGCACAAATACGCATCGCGACGCACCATGACGCACCATGACACACCAAGACGCATCATGACGCACTATGATGCACTACGACGCACTATGACGACTATACATATATTATACAATTGATACACATATAGATATTATACAGTTGATATCCATATAGATGAGCCGTTTATTTTAAAAATGGAACAAGTCCATTTATTAAAAATAACATAATGATAACTTGTTTCCCTGTTTTATTATTACTACGTTCACAAGTATTTCGATGAGTAAACGATTTTAATCAGTAAGTCGAAAGAACAATTCCGCAATCGTAAAAACACTTGAGATAGGTGATTTGTTTTTGAAATAGCCTGTAGAGACAGTCTAAGCGTGGCAGAATGCCTCCCTGTCGTGCTTAATTAAATTTCGGACGATTAATGGGCAACGGGTTGGCTCTGTCACAGCCCTGAGAACAATGAAGGTCGATGTCACGCTTGATAGATTCGATTCTAGAAGGCAAGTACTCGGAATCTAGTCGGCCAGCCTGGAAAGAACCTACTCCACTGTTTGGACGCTGAATGGAACCATTCCACTGAAGAATTTCGTGTTTCTCGTGGATGAACATTATCAACGGGTTATTCTACTGGGGCCACCTCGAAAAGTAAATATTTTTTGTGTTTAGTATTTGGGACGGCTTGTTCACTTGAAAGGATACTTGAAAGTTTAGAAAGTCAGGAATTTGGATAATTAGAAATCTAGTAATTTGAAAATTTAATACTTAGAAATTTTTATTTAGAAATGTAAATTTAGAAAACTTGGAAATTTGGAAATTTAGAGATTTGAAAATGTAATGATGTAGAAATTTACAAATTTTTAAATTGGGAAATCAAAAAATTGAAAAATTAAGAAATTTGTAAACTCAGTAATTTGCAAACTTAAAAATGTGAAAAGTGAATCTTTAAATTAACAAATTCGATCCCAGCATAGTAAGCACAAAGCCAGCTATCTAAAACGTAATATTACACAATACACATACATAGCAAAATTATACAGAATTCTATGCACTGGGAAATACATTTGAAATGCAGTAACTGTTACATGAAATACGTCTCGCAAATATAAAGGCAGCTCATTAGTTGCAGTAAGTTGATTTCGTAGCAAGGCACCATAAATCCCAATTAGAACAGCAGCTTATGTTGCCGCCTAGTATAGTGTCTGCTTCTTGATATTCACCACGTGCGAAGGATCTTCTTAGCCATCAGGGATTCGGAGGGATTAAGGTCGTCCAGGACTTTTCGCGAATCCAGCTGTGCTTTGAATCCTCCACAGAATTACCTACCATTGGGTGGGAAATTGAAAAGCTTCTGTATTTCGTTCCGTACGTGTTACGTTCTTTCTTTCCTTTCATGCCGTATCAGAGTCTACGTTAAGCATTGCTATCGGTTCTGATCGAACCATTTACTATTGGTTGATTAAAAGCGGGATAGAAAAGTTATCGCTTTCCAGTGAAACTAATGTATGGAAGTAATACGAATTACTGTCAATTTTTATTTTCCGAGCTTGCACATGTAATAGATAAATATATTTCGAATTTTAAGCAAGAAGATTTCTTTCTTTGGGCCTCGAAACGCTTTGTTACGCGTATTTTGATTTAAAAGTCGCGCCAAGTAGCAGCGAGTAGCCATCGCATTGAAGTACGCGCATGCGCAGTGATAACGTAAGAGATGCGTATAGATTCATCGATCTATAATGATTTATTATAATCCTTTTTGTACTAGTTAATAATTAATCATCGTCCATGGATTATTTACGAATCTGTTCTTAAATCATTATTGTTTATTTTAAGTAACATATTTTCTTACTTGATTGCTTATGATAAATAATAAACAGTTTTACATAATCGCTTACAGACACGAGATGCTTATCATACAAATGTTCATTTGTAAACAACTTTAATTCATTTCTTACTTATCACACATCTTTAATTTATGTAAAAGAATTCGTAACAATTTTTCTCGCTTATGAATGATTAAAGTCGATTTATTCTAACGGATATTCTAATTATGACGAGTAAAAGAAATATGCTTAATTATATTTTTAGACTGCCATAATCGCAGCGTCTCTTTCCTTTTCACTATTTTCTGTGTTCTAAACTTATTATCGACAATTAAACCAGTAAATACAGTCCAAATTATATCGTGTTTGGTCTCATTTTAACCAGAAAAATGTAAAAAATCTATCGGTAAAAGTTTCATAACAAAAGAATCGAAATTAAAAAAGTTTTATAGTTGCATTAGTATTGTTTCACGTATATGTATACCCGAACCCGGACCACGTTACATTTCTCGGCGAACGAACTTCTTGTTTCTCGGAGGTTCTACCCCCAGTAGCAGGGATAATGTTTTCGGTTATATCGTGTTGATCATTATCGTTTATCCAGATGTTGCTGTAAACGGGAAAATATGGAGACAGACAGGTTTGGCAAATCGATCGTACAGGAAGGAGATTGGATGGCAAATTGTGCCGCAAAACAAATGAACACCACGGCTGAGCCAGCTGATTGGCTATCAAGCTTCATACTGTACTGGGATATTAATAGTGCGTCAGTGATGGCGGATCAATTTTTACACAAACTATTAGGTTAGTATTCATACGCCGAACTTGTATTTAAATGCAACTTATTGATGGTTTTAATTATTTTAGACTCGAACAACTATTGCTGTTAGCAACACTTGCGAAGTAAAGTTGAGGTTAGGAATTTAAAAATTTGAAAATTTAGGTTTTAAAAGTTTTAAAACATGATATGTATTTGTAAATTTGTATAAACATTGCAATAAATAAATTTATAATAATAATAAATTTACAATTTTATGAAAAGTTATAAATTTATAATAAATTATTATAAGTTATAATAATTTTAGCCTGTTAACAATTTTAATACTACATAAAAAATATCCGTTTTTCTCAAATTTGTAAAACAAAGTAAAAGAACATAAAAAAATATGTACAGCTCGTGACACATTTTAAACGCAAACGCGAAACATTTAATCCATTTTGAAATATATATTTCACCGAAGTGTAGACTTTTTAAATATTGTATAATACTTGAAACGCGGGGTATTCTGCGGAATTTTTAATGAAGAGACGAATGTTCGAGCAAGAAGAAATTACGAAGAAAGTGACTGAGAGACAGAAAGTCAGTATGCTTAAAGTAATTAAGAATTAACGGATAATCGTGATAGAAAAGGTTAACGAGGCATCGAGATCTCGTAAATGTTCGCTTTGAAGTGTAATTGAATTTCGAATCATCAGACGAGATGAAAAGAAGGCGTCGAGAAATAAAAAGACGATATCGCAAGTAATATTGAATTTGTAATTTAATTCAGTGTAAACGGAAGATACTTGAATTATCTGCGACTGAGTACGAATGCAAATCTAAAAAAAAGTGTTTCAACGAAATTGTCCATAATGTCCCAGAATCGTTTTATTAATTCGTTATTAATTAAATGCGAATATTTGCAGAAATTATCTTTCTACTTTATCTATAGATTTTTATGTACCATTTATTACTTTGTAAACTGTTTCACAGTTTTTGAAAAATTAAATTAAAAAAAAAAATAAGGTAATTTTATAAAAAATAATTTTTAATTAAAACAATAAAAAAACTTAATTAAAGAAACAATAAATTATGTAATTACGACCACAGCATACAGTAATTACGCAAAGCGTTAAAGAAGAAATAAAATACATAGATTAAAACCCGAATACAAGTGTTTTCAAAAGCTCAGCATTTTTATCGAGATTAGAAAACTCGTGGCAGAAAGAAAAAGAGTTATCTCAGCATTTATTATTTCTTTGGTCTGTTTTCTTCTGCAATTTTTCTGATCAGAAATTCTGCTGCGAGAAGCGCAATTGCTAACAGGCTTCATTTTCCACTCTCGCACAAACGTAGCACGCCATTTCCGGTCCTATTCCTTTCTCCATTTCGTTTATTCGTTTCTCATTGTTTGCACGTCTGTCCATGTATCGAGTGTTCCACACGATCGACCACCAAATCTCCGAGCTTTCGATACCTTGAACAGGATATCTCCGAATCCTATCAACCTTTTTACTGTCTTATTGTCTGGGGTTCTTTCCTTATCTACGATCCTTTTATCCGGGATGTTCGTTCGAGCCTCGGAAGTATTAATTTCTCGCTTCTACGCTTCCAAGTTTTTTCGAACCTTTCAATTTATAGTATAATTTATACCTGTTCGGTTTTATAATATTAATATTTCTATTCAAAGTTGATGTAATTAATCATCCACTGTGTATAAGGATGTTACCAAATTCTGATGTTAGAATAAAATGACTATACTTTTTTTTATATAATATTTCTGTGTTCAATAAACCTTACCAAACATATTCACAATATTTCGTTACATTTATTATCCATTATTTTGTTACATTTATTATTTATTATTCCAAGCAGTTAATCCGAGTATTTTAAATTAGGTGAAGAAGTTCTCAATAATATAGATGATAGATGCGTATGGGAATTTAAACGTCAGGCATATATGGATGACACGGCAGTCAAAGTGTTAAATCAATATCATAAATCAGATATTAGTATCTTCGTGCTCCAAATACATATATGTATTTCAAAACTGTTGGTAAATGGTTCAGAATGTACGTATAGACTGAAGCACGGTTCTTTGTATTAATAAGTTCAAGAATATTTGTTTAATAAAAAAGGCTCTGCTCCCAGCAGACGGTAAAAAGTGCTTTTCAGTATCGTATGTAAAGAAGTCTGGTTAATTTGTTGAATACTGTGCCATCTAGGTCGTCAAACAGGTAAAAAAGCATAGTATTCAGACAAACGTGATTAAAACTTCTCTTTGAATTTCATCGTAAGCGAAAAATCGTACATCTTTGAATTTGTGCAAACAAAAATTTGAAAAGGGAATTATGAAATCATCAAGAGATTTGAAAAGTACGACGAAGTTATTTAATACAGTATATAATTTATTTAATATGAAATTTTTACCTTTATTGTACGATTTTTGATATTTGCAAAAATAAGAAATGTGCGTTTTTGATCTCGCACATAATAAAAAATTTATTTGGAAAATTATGAGAAAAACGATATAATAGTATAAATTTACGTTTTGAAAAATTGTAATTATGAGAGATAAAAAATTTTTAAGAATTTTATAGGACATTATGTTACGTATTTGCAATTGAATGCATTGCACTACAGATTATATTAAAACGATAATGAAATAATGAAATTTATTTTACATACTTGCACATTCTTCGTGCATAACTTATGCTAATTAAATGAGGACCGCAATATTGTAAGAAGTATTGATCGTTGAGTGCACAGACAGCACTTTTAATATCGAAATACTACGATAAAATATTTCATAATACAATGAAACTATGCTTGCAGATTTCCTTTGTTAAAATACTCAATACTGGATGAAAAATGTTATTAAAAAGAACCACTGATACATGTCTTAACGAGAAGAAAAGAAAGTTTACAATCTAGATTCTCATCAAATATTTCATAACATAATTAAACTATATTTTTGAAGATCTTCCTAAAACACGTAACGAATGTTATTAAAAATAATCGTTAATGCATATTTTAATAGGAAGAAAATGTCAACTGCATTTTTAGGGTAATTTCAAAAAAAATTCACAATAAATAATTTATGCAAAAGAATATTTCACTGATCAGATCAAAAGTTTCAAATCATATTTATCGATCATAATTAAAATCATCTGATTTGAATATGAAAATTGACATAACAAATATTAATTATAAATATTAAAGAATTTTTCGAATAAGTTCTCTATTATGAACATTCACGGTCGGATAATTCGTGCATTCGCGCTCGAAGGAGTAAACATTTGTAGGAAAAAATTTTAATGAAACAATAACGTAACAAATGAAATTTCACGACAGAATTTAAGCTGCATTAATTTGTACCGGCAACACAGGAATTTACGGTCAGAGAAGTTTGCTCTGTACATCTTGTGCGTTCATGAATGCGACGTTTAATTAATTCGTGTGATTCTCGTGTTAAATTGATACAGTAAACAGAATCATTTATTTTGCTTCGCGAAAATGTAGAAGCTGATGTTCGCCGATGTAAATCGTTGCTCGCCTTGTAATTAATATAAACCGGCTGCAACCTTTCTTTTTTATCTGCTTTGTTCCTTCGTGTTTTTCGTTCGTACATTTTTCTTTCATTTCGTTTCTACATGGAACTGCAATTTCTGCTTTTTCGGCCCGGTGAATCGAGGAAATGTATCGATACTGTTTGCACGAGAACCTCGTCATTTTTTTATCGTAACATATCGATTTAGAACGAATCCATTGAATTGTAAACTTCATTTTGTACATTAACGATTCTATTCTCTAAGATTTCTCACTTGTTTTATTCAAGATATTTTAACACTACAACGGTAGTCAAAATGACTGGTTTTACAATTTCATTTTTAAATTCTTCGCGTTACATTTTTTTCCGTAACGATATTAAGGTGTAATATGACGAATTTTATTTTTGTTTCATTTATTCGGAATGAAAATAATTTTGTATCATATCTACTTGTACCAATACCACTCAGCTTGACTAATTCTCAAAGTGGAAAAGTATTCTGTAATCTGTTTACCGAACCCGAAATCGTTTATTAGATATTTAGACGGATTTATCGACGTTTTCTTATGAAATTTTATTCCACGTCTTATATGGCGCAGCACCATAAACATAAACATGGCCGCGATATAACGTAACATAGTCATCCATGTTGTTCGCGCGGCCATTTTGTATACCATAGTCGTTGGAATGGGACCTAAGAACTAAAAAGTTTCAATATATAAAGAGTATCAAGTGTGACACAAATCTTACACCATGAAGTAAAGCAATAAATTTTAAGAATGCACCATATTCCAATCATTACAAAAGTAAAAACGACTATTGATATTATCTCTGCTTCAAAGGTAAATTTCATGAATATTCTCTTATTGAAACTTCCAAGCGATATTTACTTATAACCCAGCGATCGTGTATACCGGTTAGCTATTTTATATAACATATTCACGACAGATTGCAACGGAAGGTTAATTTATCGTTCAAATAAAATTACATTGACAAATATGATTGTATTTGTAGAAGCTGCAGTAGCGAGTAATCAAACACGAACAATAATCGTTTCTCAACAGTTGGTCAGCAACCGTGCATTAAACACGGTATTCCGGTTAAGTTAAAAACTGCTGTTTGTTCGAATGGATATCAATTTAGCATGTATTCAAAACTCGGGCTACTAATGGCAACTTGCACGTACACGCGTCTGAGTTGCGAATTGAAGTACACATATTCACGGGAGAACGGCGCATGGATGAAATTCATATTTCATTCGCAAAACGGTTTCCGTCGGGGATAAAAAAAAGGAGGAAGTTACGAGCTACCTTGGGAAGAGAACAAAAAATTTAAATTACACAATTTCCGGAACCCTTTATGCTAAAACACAGAATGTTCGTTAACGTTTCCTTGAAAGGGAAAAGGGGGAGGAGCGAAGGACGGGGAGAACAGAAGGAGGAAGAAGCTAATTAAGGAAATCTACGGAGAATTTAGCGTGGCGACCGCACTATTTTACAACGAGGGCCTGCAACATCGACTATTCGAAGTTTTCAATACAAAAATGTTGAAACTGGATTTGGGTCGCGTTTCACCTGAATCGATTCGAATTGGAAACAAATGAATTTCAATCAAATCGCGATGAATTTAACGGCGAAGTTGAATGTAAACTTCAGTTGAATTTTGGATGAATAGTATTTAATTGGATAGGTGGGATTGTATTGAACTGAATTTTACATTTGAATCGAATTGAATATTAATGCAATTAAGCTGGACTTGAAAAGGAATGAGAATATAACTAAACTTCAAATTATAACTGAATTTAAATTATATTTGACTGGAAATTAATTAAATGTAGAATTAAATTTAATTGCATTATGTTGGATGTGAAATTGAATTTGAATACAACTACCTTGAATTTGAAATTGAATTTATGTGCCATTGACTACAATTCGAAATTCAATTTGAATTTGAATTGAACTTGAATTGAATTTGAATTGAATTTGAATTGAATTTGAATTGAATTTGAATTGAATTTGAATTGAATTTGAATTGAATTTGAATTGAATTTGAATTGAATTTGAATTGAATTTGAATTGAATTTGAATTGAATTTGAATTGAATTTGAATTGAATTTGAATTGAATTTGAATTGAATTTGAATTGAATTTGAATTGAATTTGAATTGAATTTGAATTGAATTTGAATTGAATTTGAATTGAATTTGAATTGAATTTGAATTGAATTTGAATTGAATTTGAATTGAATTTGAATTGAATTTGAATTGAATTTGAATTGAATTTGAATTGAATTTGAATTGAATTTGAATTGAATTTGAATTGAATTTGAATTGAATTGAATTTGAATTGAATTTGAATTGAATTTGAATTGAATTTGAATTGAATTTGAATTGAATTTGGATTGAATTTGAATTGAATTTGAATTGAATCTCAATTGAATTTGAATTGAATTTGAATTGAATCTCAATTGAATCTCAATTGAATTTAAAATGAATTTGAATTGAATTTGGATTGAATTGAATTGAATTGAATTGAATTGAAATTGATTTTGCATCGAACTCGGCTCATATCTTTGTTCTATTCATGTTAATGCAGAAATGAATATTAAACACATTATTAATTATTAATCGATAATATTCACTTTAATAGAGAACTGAATATTGAACAAATTATTGATCTCCTTAATACTAATACTAATACTACTAATAATAATTAATAGCTAATTGATTAATTAATACTACTTTCAATAGTCCATTTCTGATTATTCAGTCTGTGAAACATAATTTGTACATTTATTAGAACAAAAAAGTTGCTATACATATGTATAGTTCAAAAACAAAATTGTTAAATATTTTGTACTTCATACAGTGCCCTTTAAAAACTGATTGCAAAGGGTTAAGAATGTTAGGCCTCGCATTAAGTACTTTCTATTTTCGTCCCAAGTACAAAGTATCGATTTGAGACTCCTTTTTTCAGCATCGGGCGTATTCTAGTTTTGCCGGAGCATTCGATTTTAAACTGTATCTAATAAATGAACACAGTAATTATTAATCAAGGTAATATGAACATAGTAATAACAAAACGAGGTAATATGAACGTAGTAATAACAGAATAAGGTAATATGAACATAGAAATAATAAGGCAAGTAACATAGTAATAATAAATACAAATAATAATAATAACGTTAATAATTGTAATAAAGTAAGGTAGTACTAATATTAGTTTAACAGCATTTTACTTGCGAATCATTTATTACATTAAAACGTGAAATGCTCACTTATTGATCAAATTTTACCTTATTACTGAACTGTTTCAAGTACTTTAATAGTAGCAATGTGGAAACCTATTTTATTTTGTTCATCACTTAGGTTCCCATAGTTTGATCATTATTTAAGTCTCATTATTTTGTTCATTATTTCGGTCTCATTATTTTAGTTCATTATTTGGTTCATTATTCGAAAGACACTTCTTTTTAATTTCATTAAGTTACGTATGGAATGACCGATTTCACAAATTTAAGAATTGGGACATTTTGGAATTTACAATTTCAACAAGTACGTCTACGTATAGGTAGAACAAGAACAGCTTACTATATGTAGCATTAATATAGCATGTACATATGAAGGTATAGCACAGTAAACATATATCCCATTACAGTTTGTGTTTCTTCCAGGTACAAATCATGTTCAATAGGAAGATGTGTTTAACATTTGAGGTAATGGTTACACCTAGTTTTGTCAAATACTCTGATACTGATATTGATGATCTTTGTGATTATGATGCGATGATGCACCAGTGGGTCTACAGACCAGATGCCTCACGCGAATTCGAATGTATATTTCAAATTTCGAGTACTTACAGTAGACATATAGGTAGAACAAGAATGAGATTTTAAAGTCGTTCCAAACGATTAAACGTGTTTGAAACTATCGAAAACGATACCCAACACGATTATTCTTGATTTCACGAGGACCGACGTCAATGACGACCAAGTATTGTCGTCAACGATGAGTTATAGAGCTTTTAACGTGCTTCCAGTCGATTCTATGTGTCAAAAATTATCGAAAACGATACCAAACGGTTTTTATCGATTCGAAGATCGACGTCGATGACGACAGGTTCCTGTCGGCAGATCGCCGTCAAAATCTATACAGCAAATTTAGGCTACCCTCAAAATTTCAAGTGAAAAGACCCAAAGGTGCCTGTAGCGCGGAAAACGAACAAACAGAGATCGAGTCGTCCCAGGAGCCTCACTGCGTTCGGCAAATAATTTATAGTTAATAACTCTTTAATGAGCATTAAGGGACAATTGAGTTAAAGGGAAAAGTTACTCAGGAACGCGTCCTTAATAATATATGTCAAAGTCAAGGTCACTGCGTCCCTTTTTGTCAATATTTATCAAACCCTCTTATTATGCGTTAGGTTGTGCCCTAACTAAAAATGAACAACTTCAAAATTACAAAATGGAAACGTTCATGGAAGCAATTCAATCCACGTTGTTAAATGAGAATAATTACAAGTGTAATTAACTTTGATGCAGTATACAGAATTACAACAGAAGTAATTTACAAATGTACATCAATATAAATTATTATTACTGTGGTAATAATAGTAATTATATAAATATAATTATATCCTGTATTCTATATATGTATTACCACAATGTTTTATTCATATAATAATTATACACAAAATATTGGGGATGGCGTGAAAATAAACTGGAAACACAATGAATAAATATAATATCAATTATAAAAATGCAAAATACAATTAATACGGTTTTGTAAGAACATAATGACATAACAACAATATAGATGTTAAAATTTTAATTATATGAACTCTTATTTCAAATTTTATTTCATTTTACTTTATTTCTATTTAAATTTTATTCTATTCAACAATTTCCTACATTTCAAATTTAATTTTATTCTTCTTCTATTTAAATTTTATTCCACTTAACAATTTCTTACATATAAGACTTCATTTTATTCTTCTTTTTAAATTTTATTCCATTTAACAATTTCATTTCATTCTATTTTATTTAACTATTTATTTTGTATTTGTACGAAGACGGACTGGTATGCAGCATGCATGAATACAATGGACGTGAGAAACGTGATCTGAAATAGTATCATTTGAAAAGATGGTAAAGTTCGTTGTCCAATATGAGACTGTTTTAGCCTCGAGCGCCATCTCTTGTAACAGGAAGAAAATAAAGAAACTAAACCAAACAATCTTTCTATACTGATCCGAATTACAGTCCGTCTTCTGTTATCTTTCACAGTTGTAAAGCTTCGCAATAATTCCGATAATTTAACACTAAACTTATCGGTGTATAATGTGCACTTAATTTAAAATTAAAACTGAAGTAAAAAAATAAACAAACGACGGCACAAAAATTCGTAAATAACGTAATTCTTTATCTCCGTAAAAATCAGTGCAGGTTTCAAGAAAAGCACCTTAACAAATTGTGTAACTTATAAAAATAAACTCGTGGAGCGGTCATTTAACCGGTTTGGTAGTTTTGACGTTAAAATAAAGAATCTAAGATACGCCATTTTGACAAGTTTCGTAAAGCCAGTGTTAAACTAAAATTTACCATAATTAAATTTGAAGTAGATTTAAATTGAATTGAGCCGAATGTAAATACAGTTTCAATTGTCAATTTTTTATGGAACAAAAATATAATCTTTCCACGTTTTTGCTTTACTTTTTTTATAAAATTTATTATAAAAGCATTGCACTGTATTCGACGTATATATTCGTCTGTATGTGCGTCGCAGTATCGGCAATATTTAGCGACGATTAAAAGACACGAGGAACTTAAATCGTTCGAAGTCCTAATATTTATAAGTGGACTGTAAGTTGAATAATTGTACAACACCCATACGTGCTTTCTACTTATTTTTAACGATGTTCCAAACAGAACTGCGTGTTTATATGTATCCGATGTTGTTCCGGATTGAACAACCTCGTGCCTATGTATCTGATGTTCCGAAGCGAACAACTTCGTATCTGTTTCGTATCTATCTCTTCGATCGCTTATTTCACGAGATGAAGGCTCGGTGTGTCGTACAATTTTTACGACCAAGACTTAGGGAAACAGTCCCTGCTTTCTATCGAATACACAAATCCGAGTGAAAATAATGATTCGAGTGATCCGAGTGAGTCTATTCCCCAAAAGGTGATCGTAGCAAGTAATAAAAGCAAGCAATACCTTTAGACGAACAGGAAACTGCAAATAAAGGACTCTACTAAGATTAAGGGTTCTGGCAACCAGATGAAAATAATAATAAACTAAAAATACTAGATAGAATGTACTTGCTGCTACTATTGACTTGAACCTATACAAAGTGTTCGTAGAAAATAAAAACAGTACATTATTGCATCGATAGAAACTTGAATCAAGGTCTAATCTTCTCGCTGTCGTATTCTAAGCCCTAACAACAGTAAATAAATGCTCGTTGGTCAATATAAAATTGTGTCGCGAAATTGCGGAGGTCCGTGGACTCATTTCTTCTTTTTTCTCCATTTTCGTGGCCGACCAACGAGCAGCCTTTGCTGAAGGATGCTCCATGTAATTCATAAGTTCCTCTTGTCTTGACGGGCTCGTAACGGAAACATTTTTAATTAGACTTCCAGCTGCCGGCGGCTACGTTTCGCGAATAGCTTCTTCGACAAATTTCAACGAGAGACGGTATTTAACTCTCTATATACTCCTACTTTGACGATAACATATCGTGTACACTGCCTTAACCCCTTTACTTGACTCTCGACATTTTTATTTTACTGTTTCCTGATGTGTGCGGGAGATTTTGAACCTTCATATTTAATTTTATTTGATAAAAATGTTTTATCATTCTTTTGTGGGTGTTTTATGAAACTTCAAAATTTCTAACACAGATAATCACATTAAAATTAAAAACATGATTATAACAGTTTATCTGAACAATCAAATCTATTTTCCTTTTGTTTTTACAATTCATAACAAGTTTAAAAATAATATAAAAATGAAAGACGTAATATAATCGACATATCTTGTTTAGCAAGATTTTTAAGATGGTTTAAATTGCGTAAACTTCCATTTCCAGAAGAAAGTAGTTCAAGGTATTTCTTTGACTCATTGAAATGGATGACCATATTTCTGAAAATAATTATCTATCTTAAATTTTTTAGTTACCAACAAACGAGATCGAGTTGCTCAAATATTTGCTTCAAACGTTGCGAAAGTTAAAATATTTATCCAACAGAAGTAAAAGAATATTTTCTTGGAAGAATCATAGCGTATATATTCTTACTGCGCATGCGCCTCATATATCTTGCGCATGCGCATTACGTATCTCCAAGAAAACATCTTTCTACTTTCTTTCGATAAATAATTGATTTTGATCAACATTTAAAACCCCACTAGTTGAATACTATTCAAATTACTACTAAAATATTAAAATTGCTGTTAAAATTACTACTAAATTAATATTAAATGTACTGTTAAAATTATTATTAGAACTGAACTTATATCAAAACCCCAGTACTTAAAACTGGATTCACACGAATTTCTCTACTTTTACCAATATTTCAAACTCCAGTGATCAAAATTAAACTAACAGCAATTTTTATTATTTCAACTGAAAGTAATATTTATTTTAACCCTTTGCTCGAAGGTATTTTTACTACTGGCAAATGGTAATCCAAAATGTTTTGTTGATAAACTTAAAAAATTCTTTTGGAGTTATTCTTTCTCTGCTATTAGTTTCCACTAGTTTCACTGTGTTTATACATAGCACTCTAGATTAAATTAAAAAATACCTATTTCATATAGTTCAGTCAAACCAAATGGTGAGTTACTTTTCGATTGCAAAGGGTTAAGAAATACAGTGAAGGTTTTTGTTCTACATCATTCTCAAAAACTAAATTTAAGTAAATGAAATGAAATTTGTAGACGAATACAGTTAATAAAAATACATGTATTTTTCCAGCGTGAAAACTTTTCGTCAATGGCGGTCAGGGGGTGATGGTCGAACGGTTAAAATTCTTTTACAGGAAATGCAACGGGAACGGAAGTGAACATTTCATTCCGTCGTAAACTTGTAGCAAACGGATCCATCGGATTTAGAGACGTTTGAAATATTTAGGTCAGTGGGTAAATCCACACCGGGCGGACCAACTCCTGATGCTCGGTATCAAATCAGTGTCCTATGCACGTTTACAAGCTCGCCAGTCTGACAGAGATAGCATGAAACGATCAGACGTCACTTTGATGTGGTAGACAGTGATTAATCGACGTGAATCCATGTAATGGAGACAGTTTCTGCGTTCTATTCCCTCGACGTGTCGCATATCACGTGTGCGACGGAACAGACTACGTATTTGCTACACAATGTATCCCAAAAGTACAATAACTTTCTTAACCCCTTGCCGTACAGCTGGCATAAATACAACCCCTCGTATTTTCAATGGTCCGGGCTTTTGGTAGGAAATTGTGATCATTATTCTTAAATGCTAATTCGCAATGGGTAAAGAATAAATTTTGTAAAAGAAAATTGACGTATTAACGTAAATATTGAGCTGGGTTATAATCTGGTTTTCATGCGTTTTATAAATACACTGTAACAGTTCACACACCGAATTTTTGACTAAAACCTCATGAATTTCTTTTTCTGATGAAAAAATTGTCACCTTGAAAAATTATGATTACCAGAAACATCTGTTTTTAGCCTAAAGGCAAAGAACGGCTCAAAGACGTACTTAATAAAAATTTATTATTATAACAAAAAAGGAGGAAATACAATCCCTGTATAATTGGGAAAATTTGATGAAGACTACAAGTTTTTCAAAGTCAGAAAAATGAACGAAAATAAACAGAGTTATAACAAAATAGAAAAGAAAAAATTGCATTAACGCAAACTGTCGTATTTTTGTAATTAATGGGGAAAGAATGATTAATTTGCTTATTGAAGGATGTAGTATGTCGCAGACAGAAGCAAGTAGCTAATTAATCCGAAACGATCGAGGGCAACTTTTAATTTAGTGGCCTTTGTTCAGCGACAAGGAAACATGTCTGTTGTCCCGGTGAATAATGCAGCCATTACGGTTAGTATTGTGGCCGGTAAAGCTGCTCGTGTTTAATAATACTACGCCGAGGATGCGCTTCAGTTACTGTATCAATAGCATATCCATTGGTGTTCCTTCGACCGAGGAATATAGTTGGCAGATTAATTATCAAACCGACAGGCAGAGGCCATATTCGATTGTTTTGATTTTTACTACATTTTACACTAAAAAAGATACGTACTTTTTTATTTTGCCCGGTTTTCATATTTAAGAGACGATATAAAGTTTCAGGTATAATAGGCTATTTCACAAGCTATTATGAAAGAAAAGTTTTTATGAGGAAGTTTCATGGATTAAACTTCGCTTTAGGCCACCACTTTTAACTTCTTTTGTATTAGAGTATTCAATAAATAATAATATATATGGACGAAATATAATAATTTTAAATGTTAGTAACTAAGAAGCTGCATGAATCAAGAATTGTACAAAAACCAAAATACAAAGCCAAGAGTTCATGTGAATTTTACTAGTTTACTAGTACGAATTTTTCTATACTAAGGTGGGTTAAATAAGATGGACGCTATTTTTTGTTTTTATCATGCCGATCTTTATTGTAGCGCCATCTCTGTATATCGGTCGGCACTACATTTCAGTACGGTAAAACAGACATCAAAATGGTAGCTTGAAAAGAAATCAAGACTTCACTAATGTATAATAATGTTCTAACATTAACGAGTAAAAACTTGAAAAGTCTATATTCTATGAGAAGCAAATTTTTGTTTATAAGCGTACAAAATTTAGTAACATAGAAGTAAATAATTTTAATGTTCTTTTGAATCATTTATTTACAGAAATTACACGAGGTAAGATAAGTGTAAAATAACTTTAAATATAAACTTTAATTTATGTTACAACCCAATAATTCCAAGTACTATTCTGCAGGGTAAAATAGGGATTTAGGAAGTTTTAAAACTTAGTTTGTAAGGGAAAGTTCTGTTCACAAATACAGAGACAAAGGCTCGACGAAAACACGTGCGCCGAAGGACTCCACTTGAGCCAAGCCTGTTTTGCAGGACGAAGGTTTTAAGGAAAGATCTTTCTTTTCCCCTTTTGACCTTCTCCGAATTTCTTTTCACCATTTTTCCCTGGGAAAGCAAGGAGAAAGGAAGTCGAAAAAACGGACACTCCGCTGTTTATCGATTAGTACACCTTGACCACTCAAGTCATGCAGTGGATTGCTTTATTTTCATTCGTAAATCAGTTAATATTTAACTGTCGTTAATTTACAAATATTCTAATTAATAAAATTCGTCTTAATAATTTACAGAATTAAGATTATCACTTACATGTGTCGTTTTGTTTGTTACGAAGTATGAGGCTCTAAAAACATTCTATAAAAACGAAGTTACAAAAAATTGCCTTATATCCAGTACATGTGATTTAAAGAAAGACGGTATTTTTATTATAATTTCGTGGCAATGACGAAAAAGAATATTAGTTTCTTTTTGCAAATTATTCAAAATGAAGCTTCTTTGCCAGGCTGGAAAAGAAACATGACACAGTTTTTAGTGTGTCGCAGAATATTAGTAATTACTTTATGTGTGCCATGAGATAGAGTTTGAAATTGCTGGTATAATTGCAATTGCATACTCAGAATATGAGCATTCATTTTGTGAGTTATAATTTCTACTAGTTATCTTCTCTTATTAACTATATTAGCAACGTTATTTCTTTTAAATTTCTTTAATTTTCTGATAATCTTTTCAATTCTTGTTAAATTTCTTTGTAATTCCCGATAAATTTCTATTAAGTTTTGGTTAAATTTCTTTTTAATTCTATGAATATTCGGCTGTATTAAACTCATGGTGCCGCATGGCAACCATTACCAAAGAAAAGTTTCAATTATTAATTGGTGTAGCCGGGTTAATTGATATGGAAACGGTTTCCGATACAATATGGGCAATGAGATTTATTTGTAACAATGTAACAGTGGATATAATAACGCAATTGATTAAATATAAATGTAACAGTGAAGATAATTACATATAAGCGTAATAGTAAATATAATTAACCCTTAACACTTCACTAGAATAACATAGCTTCTACACTGAGACATTTAAAACCCCAGTAAAAATAATCCTTGTAAGTTTTTAATATATTTCACAGCTGATTTCAGTAAATTTAAACGTTGAATATGAACATGTTCAAATATGAACATATTCAGATTTGTAAGGTGTTCGCAGTGAAAAACGTGGTCCTAATTCGATAGCCAGGAACTGTACATATAATTTTCCAACATTTTTCCCTCGAATGCTATCCTCTAAAAAGTACAGGATGAAGCACGCTATAAATGCAATTATTCTGAACGCGAACCTTCGTTTCTCCATTAAAAATTTCAATTTGCTACCTTTGTAATGAAACATAATATCAATGGGTATTCCAATTTTCCTTTGATATTTCTTCTATCGTTCATTCAATCTAATGAAACTGGTGTCGGTCGCTGATGATTCTCATTATAGTCAATGCATAGGCAGAAGTTTTTACGTATATCTTAATTGCAATATGTAATATTGAGATTTGTAAGAGGTGTTCGCAGTGAAATACAGTAGTTTTTAGCCAACGGCCATACTAGTCAGGATATACCGGTTCTCGTCTGATCACCGAAGTCAAGCTGAGTTGGGCGCGGATAGTACTTGGATGGGTGACCGCTTGGGAACTCCGCGTGCTGTTGGCTTTTTTTTATTTTTCCTTCAATAAAAATGTATTAACAGCTATTATTCATTACAAATTTTCATTTATTCAATCTTAAACACAACAGACGAATTCAATCATTAGCTTGAATTGAATTTTTCTACTGTTTTCTTCTATGAGAAGGTAGCTGTAATTATGATTAACATCGGTTTAATTATCATAATATATTATAAACTCGATAGTTCACATTTCAACGTTAATTTAAATGCAATTTTATGATCTTTGACAGAACACTAAAGCACGGTTACCAACAAAATGCATCGCACATTATTATAAACCATCCGATATTCTTCTAACATAACAAAATCAATCGTTTTTTTTTAATCGCGAAGAATCCTTCAAGAGCAATTGATCGAACAAAAACACCTGATTCGATTGAATGCTTTGTCTAACGACAGCATTACGATACTTAAGTTGGCCAGCCATTGTTTTTCTTCTTTATCCTTTTCACGCTCAACCACACATTCTTCTTTGCAGGTCACCCTTTTTACGTTCTTTCATTCCCTGGCGATATTTCCAAGCCTTTCTTTCATTGGTAAAAAGAAAGTGGGTGCTTGTCGAATGATACATTAGCGTTTCGCCCATTAAATTACCTTTATGTACCTTTTATTCCGCCGCTATCACGTAATCTCATAAATCATGTTTTTAAATGAACCTTTAATCCGTTAAGGACTAATGTTACAGTCATAAATTGCAACATTTCATTTATTTCACTTACATTACTTTATCTCTGCTTAACACTAAAACTACTAAAACTTAACACTAAATCATCAACAATTAATTTTTTAATGTTAACAATTTCATTATTTAATTTTTCAAATTTTTTATACTTTAGTTATTTCATTGTTATTTAATTCCGCTTTCAATTTTAAGAATTCTTGTAACCTGAAATTATTTAAATTTATTTAATTTTCAATTTATATCATGGAACTTAATAAAAAAAAGTGGACAATATTCAATTCATACAGTTTTATTTAAATTTTGAAGAAATTTCAGAAAAAAATAAAAATAGCGATAACAAAAATTTAGTTTGAATAATGAAATAAGCAAATGAAGAACATTAAACAATTTTTGGTATTATAACTGTAAGCTTTGTATTCAACTGCAACAAAAAAATTGATAGTTATGCATATTTTTCACCAGTGTAAAATGGTTGTAAAAGAGACTTAACGATTTAACCGTAAAATAAAAAAGGCGAGGTGCATCTGCCTCGTAACTAAACCTGAAAAAAAAGAAAACAAACGAAGAGTTTACATTATAAAATACCGTGAAACAAAAGTAATGACTACATAAAATGCACCAAAAAAATATAATATATTGCAGCTTTCCTCGAACAAACATTTTCAAATTATTTTAATTAAAACATTCTTTTGGAAATGGTTATAAAATATAAAAAATGTAGTAGTGGGACTAGGAAAGTTGAAAATTTGGTGATTTGTAAGTAAAAAATTTGAGATACTGGAAACATGGAAATTTTTAATTTTGAAGTTTGAAAATTTGACAGTGCAGAAATGTGGAGATTTTGAAATTTTAAGAAGTTTAGAAATTTGGTAATTTGGAAGTTTAGGAATTTGGTAATTTAGAAATTTAGGAATTTAGGAATTTGGAAATTTGGGACTTTAGAAATTTGAGAATTTGGATACTTAGAAAATTGAAAATTTGAAAATTTGTTAATTTGGAAATTTGGGAATTTGAGAATTTGGAAATCTAAAAAATTGAAAATTTGGAAACTTAGGAATATGAAAATATGAAAATTTGGAAAACTAAAAATTTGAGAATTTGATATATGGAAAATTGGAATATTTGAGAGTTTGTAAATTTCGAAAGTACACAAAATAAAAACTACAAAACTTAAAAATTTCCACCTAATCCTGAAAAACAAATTATGGTCACATTACTTTAATATCGTAAAATAAAGCTCTGCTGAACAAAAATAATAGCCCTATAAAATCGCCATAAAAAATATACTATTTTCATACAACACATAAAAAAGTATTAATGTTCCTCATATAGCCTAGCTTAAAATAATTCCAGGAAAATTTACTTTAAAAATAGTTACTAAAATTTCACCACGTATAACTTAAAACGCTGATATAACCTCAATTTTTCTGTATACAGATTGATTCTAAATTTTTAACCGATTTGTTGAAACGGTCGACTTATGACGCTTTAAACAATTTACGAGTGCAGGTTGAAAAGAGAAGAAAACATAATAGTAAAGCTAACGACGTTATTTCATTGCTCGAAGATACTCACGGGGCTTGTTTCACGAGTTTACGACTCTCAGACAAGTCGTAACCTGTAGTACAGATTTATGTGGTTACATCTTAATCTTCTAAACCCACTCTGTATAAGAATCATATTACTTCCGATGTTAGAATAAAATGACTATACTTTTTTCTATATAATATTTCTGTGTTCAATAAACCTTACCAAACATATTCACAATATTTCGATACATTTATTATCCATTATTTTGTTACATTTATTATTTATTATTCCAAGCAGTTAATCCGAGTATTTTAAATTAGGTGAAGAAGTTCTCAATAATATAGATGATAGATGCGTATGGGAATTTAAACGTCAGGCATATATGGATGACACGGCAGTCAAAGTGTTAAATCAATATCATAAATCAGATATTAGTATCTTCGTGCTCCAAATACATATATGTATTTCAAAACTGTTGGTAAATGGTTCAGAATGTACGTATAGATTGAGACACGGTTCTTTGTATTAATAAGTTCAAGAATATTTGTTCAATAAAAAAGGCTCTGCTCCCAGCAGACGGTAAAAAGTGCTTTTCAGTATCGTATGTAAGGAAGTCTGGTTAATTTGTTGGAAACTTCATCGTAAATAAATGAACAAATTCTTAATAACATAAATGTTAGATTCGTACGGAAATTGAAGCATCAGCGACATATGGGTGACACGAGAGTCAAGGTGTTAATAAACACCAAGGAACTCGTATTCTCTTCAAGAGGGAAACTCGTCAGAAGCATAATAAATTCGTCCATTTCTTATCGTCTTCTAATTAAAGCAGGGAACAACGAAGGAGTAAAACAGGAGTATAACCGTGATAGAAGGAAACGAGAGGAAGGTTCGTCTGGTTATACGTACGACTGTACCACCGCTTAAATAACACCAGCAAAGCTCGGAGCTTTGCACGGACTTTCCATCTGAGAGGTGCATACCAGAAATCAAGACGGAGAAAGACGGAATGAATGCGAAATAAAGAGAACAGGGAAATTCCGGTCTCTTTTCAATTTCATTTTATATACAGGGTGTCCTGGTTTTATTTCCGTATATCTTCACAAAACATATTCTCTAAGCAAAATTAAGGAAAACATGTTGTGTAAATGTAGGCCTTCTTTATTGAAAAGTTATAACAAAATTTTATACATAAATACTAGTGCACATTTTTTCAGTTACAAAGGCACATTTTTGAAAACCAAATATCTGTCCTTGTGTCTCTTGACCGGTACATCGTACAAGGATCATGGGAGATTAGCAATTTTTGAGATGCCCCAAAAATTCCTTAAAATAGGAGTATTCGGTCACTAGAGTTGACCCCCTAATTTTTTTGATAAAATATGCTGGTAAAATTTTGTGAAAAAAAAGAGAACTAGGACACCCAGTACATACCTGGAAGCGTTTTCGACATCCTTCTACCTTGACGTCGTAAGCTTCGAGGCTTTTACGCCGGCGAAACAGCTTTCAAAGATAACGAGAGATTTTTCCACTTCGCTTGCGAGAAGGACATTCAGATTTACGCTAATAATTGGCGAAGGCCGAACACCAGAAAACTATGACACGCGGTACCGCAAAACATGTAGGGGAGAACACGGTTTCAAATGGTTAATTAAATTTTTCATTTGACTCATGACTAATTAACAATTATTGATTAATATTTCAAGAAATGTTCTTTGATTAAAAATTAAATTGCAGTTGTTTAGTGATTAATTAACAATTTTAAATTAATATTTAACAAAACATTGTTTGATTACAAATTTTATTGTTGTTTAGCAAATAATTACCTGATTGAAAATTAAGCTTTGATATTTTAATTCTGTTTTGTCAAATTGAAGATTGAAAATTAATTTTAATCTACAACTTTTCAATTAACGATTAATATTCAATCGTTAAGTAAAACTTGATAAGAACTTCGTAAGAATACATCAAACTTTTCAGATAAAAAGTTTGAGATGCTATCTGCCAACAGCAAAAATACCTAAAGGGTTAATTGTAAGTTTGCAAATGAACGTTGGAAAAATGTTTGGAAGTAAATCTGTAATAACTTCGAAAGAATACATCAAACTTTTCAACTAAAAAGTTTTATAGTTGCTGCTTGCCAACAAAAAAAGACCTGCGAGTGCAAAGAATTAACACTAAACGCACCAAAGCGATCAAAATGGCCGTTCAACAAGTTTCTTATTTAAGTTACAAAGTTTCTTAAGGTGGTTTCCTTGAAATCTTTATTAATTTTTATCGAGATCAAGAATTTATGTATATATTAATTTATGTTTTATTGTTTGTTTATTTTTCTATTTTAGTTTCAATTTCTGGTGGGTTTAGTGTTAAATTATGTATTATAGATTAGGTTATTTACTCTATATTTAAATTGTGGTGCATATTTACTCTACATATGAACCTCACGAAACAGGCAATAATTATTAATACATAAATAATAACTTCAAACATTTCAACAAAAAAATGTCAGAATCTCCCAACGGTAAAGTTTCGTAAATAATTAATCGTGTTTGTAAATGAGCATTGAAAAAATCTTTGCCGATCTCCGGTAAGTGGAAAAATAAGCAGGAAAAATAGAGGTAAAAAAAGTGGAATTGTGCTGGTATTTACTCGAGCTCCAAAAATTTCTCTCGAAACAAACGTCCCTCAGGACAAGTGCGAAGAGCAGAACGGGTTGCTACGTCGGAACCCAAGGGTTCTTAAAGGCTGGAAGGAATGGAAGTTTGGGGGATGGGGTGGTATACCACCTTACTCGTTAGCTGTTACAACTTCTGCACGATTCCAGCTCCCATAAAGTACTCGGACCATTCAACCGGCGTAATGCAACCCCATAAAACTTCATGCCCTCCCTACGTCCTTTCTCACTGTCATGAGGGAAAATTTTTCAATCCGAGATAAATCGTGATGAAAATACTACTCGCCCGAATTGTGGAATTATGTACACCATGAATTCGGGTTGACATATTGTTAAGCGGCTACGGTGTTAACCACCTGAGCTCGAAACGTGACTCACATTCACCGTTTCAATTAATATAATATAAAATAAAAATACAAATTGCCAAAACTGTTGGGATTTCAAATTATCAGTTAAATGTAGATAATTTGAGGAATATATTTGTTGATACATTGATGTGTTTTTATTAGAAATTATCAGGTTGTAGATTCTAGCTTCATCAATCTACAAAATATAAATATGGCGGTGGACGCTGAAATGCAACATGGCGGGAAATAAGCGAATATCAAAGTTATGTCGCAACTCCTGTATTGTTACAACTGAATAAGGAATTCTCTAATCTGATTATAATTGATATGATGCTGCGAAATGGTGTTGATATTTATATGTAAAATGGTTTAAAATTAGCCACTGTCATGAAATCCTTAAGGTGTCAAAAGACACATGGTAGAAATAAGTATACCATATGCACATTTTTAGATCTAGAGCTGGAAGAAACTGATATCGGTGAATTAATTTAACTATTGTATGGAAATTTAAAAAACAATTGTGGAGAAATTAATAAAAAATAAATTAATACAAAAATCTTGATACTACAAGACCAAGATGATAAATTTACATTAAGCACCTAAAATGAATAATTTCAATTTCAATTTTCTAAAATACAAAATTAATATTGAAAACTACTATTATTTTATCAAAACAAGCGTTAGGAAAAATGTATACATCTTTTGTTCATTGAAAGCTATATACAGTGTCTGCAACAGCCACAAAAGCATTACAAAGAAAACATATCAAACGTAGACCCTTTTAACATGCAGTTCAAACATACATATTGCATGTACACATCATTCATACATACTTTGAATTTCGTTATTCAAGTGGAAATAAAACGCTGCAGTTACATTTTCTCGAGATATCTACGAATAACAGAAGAATTTCACAGGAGCGTTCAATAATATTCAAAATGTATATATAAATTTGATTTTGGGTCACTAGAGACCCCACAGTGTCACATGTTCCTGCAAATGCAACAGTGCGATTTTGGGATCAACACTGCAACAATCGACGTTATATATTTTCCAATATTTAATTAAGAAGTAGGTTACAGAAATGAATGAATGAGAAATAAATTAGCACACATTCTTTATATTGATTGTAGTCAACATATATAATTCGACACGAGCATTTTTGTAATTTAAAATGAAATATCTGAATTCTGACAAGTTTATTGTAATGATAAACACAGTATTACATATATTTCTGTTATTATTCATATTTAAAAACTGTCGTATTACTATGCTTTTCATTCGTGACAATGTGATTTGGAAAAATACGCGGGTTATTCAAAAATTATTTTGCACACCTGCTTATAGAATACTGTATATTTATTAAATATAATTATATATTCATTGTGTACATTTAGCAGAACTTATTTAAATTCATGACGTGGTATATCCAAATAAATAGTTCTTCACATTTTTATGTAAAAACGATTAAAAAATTGTTAAAGACCATATATTTATTGTACAAATACAAAATGTCTTATTTTGACTAAAATAAATTACGTATAAATCATCGCGAGAGTTTAAATATTACAAAAATTACACAAAACACGCACTTACCTTTAAAAATGACACAATAAACATTTCCACAGTGTAGTACACCGAGCGACGCGTGAAAAAATTGAGAAAAATGGTAAAAAATGACTTACCAGCACGGGAACCGGTGACATGACACTGCAGACAAGCGACGAGAACGAGCAACGATGTAGTTCTCATTTCTCACTCGATTTGAACCTCAGTCCCGCTGACAGACGAATGTCCGACTCGATTTACGATCGCAGAAAAACACACGTGAGAACGTTGCACAATCGCGACTGGCAAAAGGGCCCTCTATTTTCTGTCTGCACACTGACGTTCACCCGTATAAACATTCGCGGATAACGATCCGTCGATTCGATTTATCGGACACGGCCAATCACACGGCTTCTTTATTTCCGTCTCATAATAATTAGCGTTCCCGTGACGCGACGAATTAATGCAGAAACGTTAACCAAAAACTTGTTTGACGTATCGTAGCCGGTAGATGATCGGACATCGTCACCCTTCGCCCAACGCCTAAAACCGACTAACCACCGTGCGTCGAGCCTCTCGCATCACTGCACAAAACCTGGGCTCTGCGCATGCGCGGCTGGTCGGCCAATCAGCGCGCGAGAATGGTCATTGCTAACCGCACGCGACACTTAATGGCTTTTTGTAGGAATTCAAAAAGCGTGTTTCTGCATTTTTCTACGAATTTGCGAATGTACAAACTTTGTAGAATATTGTTCTTATGAAATTGTTGCGCATGATGTTCTTTTTTTTGCGGTCTCTTCATAATGCACGGCTTTGACTTTAACGCATGCGTAAGATTGTTTGTCGAATGGATATATGTAAAATAGATGCACGCTCCGAACAACGGATGCATGGAAGCTATAGCGCAACAGGCGCGTCGAATATGTGATTGATGCGTTGAAAACAAAGAAAAGAAGAACTGAAATTCATAGATAATTTGTACTTTTTGTACAGCGCACAATGAACTGATGAAAATATCGATTCAATATACTGTTCATTTATGGATACATGGTTTATTTTATAAAGTATGGGCAACGAACTATCCGTGATTGGCACTTCGGAATTTTCGAATGTCTGAACTTTGAGACTCCGGAAGTGCGGGTTTTCGGAACTTCAGAACTTTAGAATCTTGCAGTTCTACACTTTGAGGTTGTGGAACCTTGAAATTTCAGAACTTTAAACCTTTCGAGGGTATGGAGATTTGGAATTTAAAAATTTTTAGGCGTTGATGTTGACATTTTAGAATTTTGAAATTGTACAATATTGCAATTGTAGAATTTTCAAATTACACAATTTTTAATAGTAGAATTTATAATTTCAGAATTCTGGAATTGCAGAATTTTAAAATTACAAAAATTTTGAATAACAGTATTTACAATTTCAGGGTTCTGGAATTGTAGAATTTTCGAATTATGAAACTTTTGGTTGGTAGAATTTACAATGTCAGAATTCTAAACTTGTATCTTAAAATTGTGGGATTTTTGAATTCTGGAAATATAAAAAAATATGTTCATAATCTGACATTTCATCTTTAAATCATTTAATATTTTCTTCCTCCGAATATTTTACAATAATAGTTGAAAAATGTCATTTGCCATTACTTAATAATTATTCTTTTATAATTGACGTAGAGCTTCAGATAATTATGTTGATAAAAGATAAAATTACCTTCTGACTGTAATATTCCCTTCACAAGATTAATATATGACAATTTATTCATTACGCTTTCTGCAGAATATACATTGCCAATCCTCTTTCATTATTGAACATGCATATTTAATCATCCGATTCCGTTCTCTGCTACTTATTTTTACTTCAAAATCGAATATTTTGAAATATATCTGAGAACGATGTGCGTCATGAATAATCAGAGAAAAAAAAAGATAAAATAAAAATTTTTATTCAAATAAAAGAGAAAATCCTCCTCAAAAATTATATTTCTACAATTTTATCTTTGCAGAATGGTACAATTATTTTTTGTTGTCTTTGTACATTCAGAATCAGCTTCGAATTTTTTTAGACACTTTTTTCGGAACGTAAAGGGCTGTCAGGTGAAAATTCTCATCTAAGCCATGGCTCGGTTTGTTTGCGTATTATTCACGCATTGTAATTTCAAGCCGGATTGTTTCTCGTCGAAAAACCGTGCCGTATAGTGTTTACTCACACAAGAGTATTTATTGCTGTCAGACACAACGAACTAACCTGTCACTTTCAAACAACGTTAATATTTCAACAGTCAACAGCGTTATCTGTTAACGTGAATACTTTCTAAATATTTAAATTGTAATATGATAAAGAACGCGTGTGGTTAGTTTCTTTACGACTGTCAGGTTAGGTTAGGTTATTACTTGAATACTTGATATTTACTATTACATTATTACTTTATATTTATATTATTAGTTAAATACTTGAACATTAGGTTATTAAGTGATTACTCTTTTAAACATTTAAGTTATAATATAATAAAGAACATATATGGTCAATTTCTTTGTGATTGTAAGGTTAGGTTATTTTATTAGACGTTAAATAGCTGATTTCGAGATACATTTCAAGAGTTGAACATAATTTCATGATTTTATACAATACTTTATACAATATTAATTTAAAATTTTTAATTTGCAAAGACAGATTACAAAGAATTGTAATAATGTCACTACAAAATGTTATATTTTTTGTTAATAAAAATTGTTCTATATATTCATGGTTGGCCAATGAAGTACATATACAATAAAACACATACACATAAAATGTATATTAATATTTAATATCAAACATAAGAAGTATTACATAATTTTGATGTTGATGATCATTGCAAACATTAATTATTTTAAAATAGTCAATATAATATCAACGTAACCTTCATTTTATAATAACAAAGTGTGTCTCCATATATTTCTAACAAAATTGCAATTTTAATTTAATTAAACAGGTCTCAAAATACAATTAAACACACATATGAGCCTTAATGAGTTATTATCCTATTACTAACCAAATGAGATTATTAACCTATTATTGATCTAATGGGATTATTAATCAATTAATAACTGAAATATGCAACCACCTATAATAATGGTCAAAATTTTCATTTTCTGATAGGAAGTTGTGTTATGGAGAATGTTTTGAAACATCGACCTATACAATATGTGGTGCTATTTAAAAAAAGAGTACATTTATTATTTCGATATTTAGTTGCATTAAAAAAAATCATTATTTAATTCATTTATACTAAGTAGATATATTTGCAAATACTTAAATCATATTTGATAGCATATCATATCACATCTATATTTCTCCATCTGCAGCTTTATAGTTGGAGATGAAATCAAGGTCAATACAATATAACAAGTTTGAGATAACTTCAACATCAAAATTTCGTTTCATTAATTTCAAACAGAGTAAAAATTCCAAAATAATTTTCTTTGCGTAAAAATTGAAATGTCTCGAAAAATTTTAAGCTAATTTTTTGTTTCGAATAAACTTTGTTATTGACCGTATATCATAGTAGAATTGTAATTAATTTTGCAATAACATGAAAAATACGTACGAAGCGTAATATTTAAAATCTTTATACTCTTACATCATTTGTTGAATTAGTTATTATAATAAATATTTTTATTTCCTTTATGTAAAAATTTTCAATATAAAGTAATACAAGAAATTCCTCATTTTATTCTTAAGCATTTTTAATTTAAATTCTTAACTGAGCATTTTATTGATCAAAAGAAAATCGTTTCCCTCTTGCAATAAAAAATTAATTAACGCGAGTTATTGAACGTGTTCGCAACAAATGCAAATGCAATACATTTTCTTTTTGGTAAATATAAATACATTTAAAAGCAAATATTTTTAAGCAAATATGAAAACTGATCGTTCTATAATGAATAAAATCAAGCTTCATTTATGAGCTTAAATAATATATAATTAATGTATTATATTATAATTTAAGTAATAAATGAGTTGTTCATTTGCAGAGTGATTAACTATACAAAACAAAAATATTACTCATTTTCAGTATTTTATATTTTATTTGTACTCAAGTGCATTAACACTAAAATTACAAACCATTTTTTAAATATAATTATTCAATGTAGATAGCTGAAAATAATAATTACATAGCACAGTTATAAAATTGATAAAACAAGGTAAAAAATGAGAGTGAAATACTAAAAATGTTCATAACTGAAAACTAACTCTTTTTTTACTATCTTAAAACTAAGTGGTAGCAATTAATAATATCGAGAAATAATAACTTAACAAAAATTCATTAAAATTTTTAACCAATAAGTTTTAAAGTTGTCAAAAGCAAAAATACCTTCGATAACAAATAATGGTTTCAATTGCTGTTTAAGATACGAATAAAAAATGTTGATATTAAAAAAAATTAAAAATACAGGTTCTAATATTTGTGAAATATCAGAGCAAAAAAAATGGGAATTGCCGAAACCCGGGATCGAACCGGGGACAATTAAATCTTCAGTCTAACGCTCTCCCAACTGAGCTATTTCGGCACTCAGAAGCTTATTCCCTTTTTTAGCTGAAATCCAAAATTTTTCATCAACCCGTAATAATTACTTTGACACATAATTATTCTATTAATTTTTAAAACACCTCCAATCTCTTCTGTAAATTAAAGATATTATAATTGTTGCTATAAATTTTGAAATGTGCATATATCACACACATCATCATAATTCAATATTTCTGTAAATTATTGCTAATCTAAAATTGCACGATTATTTTAACTAGGTGAAGTAACGACTTACCTTGCGAGAAGAATACAGAACATTCTGAAACCAAGGAGAATCACGCTTCGCTCCTGGTCGCATTTAAACTAATTAAAAAGTACGTAACAGTTTACAAGAACCTCATTAAATGCAATGTACATATTCAAATTCCTCGGGAATTGTCAAACATAGTTTGAATTTGTCATTTGTTTCTCTAACTCGACCTACTTTTCTTATATTGTTTCGTGTATCCTGCTGCTTGTCAGTCTTTGCACGATACACAAGTTTACATTCACCAGAACGGTCTTTAAGGTTATTCGGAGGGAAAGAGATCGGCTGAAACTCATGGTCGTAAAACAAAAACTGTGAGACAGACGGAGACGAGTATAGATCATACGAAAACAAACCACGATTTCGAGAGAGAAGGAGGGAAAAAACACTGTCAAGGATATAGAATTCGGCCTGTACCAGTCTCATGAAATACAAAAAAAAAAAGAACGTACGAAATTTAATTACCACTCCTGCATCTTTTCTTGTGATATAATATATGATACAAATTATTTTTAAGGATACAATAATTCGGTTACTCTATTTTAATTTCATATTTATTTTACATTATGAATATAATATTTATATTATATATTATTTTCTACGTAATGCCGTAAAAAACTAAATTTAAAAACTGCTCAAATAATTATTGTATAATAATATTAATGTATGAGAATTTGTTTATAATAACGAAGATAATGATTTAAATAATTTGTTGTATAATATTATTAAATATTATTAATAGTATAACATTATTAAAATTCAAATTATTAAAATTATTGAGTAATTATAAAAATTAATATTATTAATATTACTATTAATCATTGTCCTTTATGATATGGTTATTTTCTTGCACATTTTATTTTTCAATTAAATCTATCATCCTATATGTTGATATACCAATAACAATAATCCAACTGTTAATTAAACTGTTAATTTTTCTTGATAATAAAATAACACAATAGTAGTATAGTAGTGCAGTAGTATAATATTATAGCAGTATAGCAGTATAGCAGTGAAACAGTACATTATAGAGTAGTAGAATAGTGAAATAGTGGGATACTAAAATAGTATCCCAAATAATAAAATAATAAAAGTAGAACAATAAAACAATGAAAAGACAAATAGTACAATAATAAACTGCTAGTATAAGAATAACATCTTCATTTTAAAAGACAATTTAGACAGACTGTAGAATAATAAAATATTTACGATGAAATACAAACATATTTCAAACTACATATATTATATTCCTCTTTCAATTCAACTACTTCGCCTAACACCGATTAACCATAAAGTACAAATGGTGTGTCGGTAAAAATTTCTTTCGTAAATAAATTAATCAATACAATCATAAAACTGTTACCACGAGCAATTTTATAGACATCCCTGAAAGGTAGAACAGGAATAACCATTTTTACGTTCCGTCGTCGAAGGTGAAGCAAGTTAAAAGTTTTCCGAGGTCGCCATAATGTCTTCCTGCCTGAACTTGGTCCACAAGTACTACTGCGCTCGCCACATTCACGGCGTTCAGTGTTGCGACGTGCGTAGATGGTGACGGTTCATTGAGGGTTTTATACATGGTTAGTTTGGAACGAAACAGTCGGTCATAGGAGAATAATTAAAAGTATCGAAAGCTTAATATTTGCCGCACCCGATTGGGTGTGGGCGCATCGAGAAAGGAGAAAATATTTAGCAGTTGAGGTTAGACTCAATTATGGCTAATTTGAGACAGACTCCGCTGACGTGTAGTGGACACACTAGACCTGTAGTGCATCTTGCATTTTCTGACATTACAGAATCTGGATATTATTTAATTTCGGCGTGCAAAGGTAACTGATATTTTACTTTCCTACGTTATGCTGGAATTTCTCGATGACTTGTAACTGTCAGTTACTTTTTTTTTTCATTCACGATCATCATGTTCGGTTCTTGATTTCCTTGGCCCAGTTTCTTTGGAAACCAAGGTTTTATAAATCATGAGTGTGGAGGTTAGACGCTATGTATTCGTATTGCGGATTTCCTGCTACATCTTGTTCCTAATAGTTATTGGGATTTTAAATCATATTTCAGATATATTTAAAAATACTTTTGTTTTATAACAGATACATATGTTGTGTTAATTGAGCAACACCTCTTTTTTAATGTTCGTTGAGTTTCTTTGGGTTTCTCTACTGTGATGGTTGAATTTTTAAACAGAAACTTATGAAATAAATTGTTTTGAAGTTTTGTGAAAGTATCGAATATACTTTATGGATTTTCACTGTTTTCTTTGCGTTATAATACTAACATATGAAAGAATGATAATGATATTATTAGAGCAAGTAAGAAAATGTTATTTTAAAATCAGTTGTTTATTGTTTGAAATAGAAAAACTAAAAAGACCTAATCTACATAAATGTGGCAATAGCGAGATTTAAAGTAATATAAAACTATTGAAAAATATAGAAATAACAGCATTACTACAAAAACATTATTACTCTCATCTTTTATATTAAAAATAGCCAGTTTTTTATATATTAATAAAATTCTAATCAGTATGAGAATAATACATTTACTGAATATTGTTATGAGTTTCAAGAACATCAGTCAAATTGTTTATATATAATAACCAATTTAAAAAATGTTGTTTTAACAAAAAATTGGAGGTTTAAGGACAAGGATATAAAAAAAACAATTTATTATGTTTACATGTAATCAGCTACTCCAGAGCTGTGAACTTATTGTTCATCTTCCATTAAACATTGTACAAATAAATTATTGTTATACTAATAAATTATTAGAAAATAAAAAAAAATACTAATATTTTTTCAGCCATTAGAGAACCCTATAATGTGTTGAAATTACTATATTAAATAAATGTATTTTCTGTAAAAACTCTATAATAGCAATTATGTGTTTTTAGATGGCAAACCTATGTTGCGACAAGGAGACACTGGAGATTGGATTGGAACGTTTGAAGGTCATAAAGGTGCGGTTTGGGGTGTTGCGTTGAATCCTCAGGCAACAAGAGCTGCATCAGGTGCTGCTGACTTTAATGCCAAAATCTGGGATGCAATTAAAGGAGAAGAAATTCATTCTTTTCAACATAAACATATAGTAAAGTCCGTCAACTTTAGCACCGATTCTAATTATTTATGTACCGGTTCTAATGAGAAGCTTGTAAGGATTTATGATCTCAACAAACCAGAAGCAGCACCACAGGTATATATTTATATATAAATTTAATAAAATGAACAAAATTTTTTTTAGTATTTTATTTAATAAATAACGTTGATAGATTTTCTCAGGTCACAAGAATGGTATCAGGCATGTTACTTTTTTCAATAATAACACTGCGTTAATTACATGTGCCGACGATAAAACTTTGAGAGTATGGGATATAAATAGTGGCCAAGAAGTGAAAAGGTTAAACTTCCCAGCGGTTCCAAGTTCCATGGAATTATCAAAGGATGGAAATATTATTACCACTACTCATTCCAATATAGTCACCTTTTGGGATAGTAAAGAGTATGTTCATTTTTTATCTTCTATGACTGACCAAGTCTTGTGTATCAATGTATAAATTTCATATCATCAATCAACTATAATTCTCTGCTTTACCTTGTGCTAAACTTAATTGTCTTTTATAATTTTAAAGTCATATTTAGAAACATCTGGTATAGTTTTTCATAAACCAAATTATTTGTACAGATTAACTAAATTACATGAGTATACAGCACCAACACAAATGAACAGTGCCAGTTTGCATCCAGATTGCAGTATTTTTGTATGTGGAGGAGAAGATCTGAAAATGTACAAGTTCGATTACATTACGGGTACTGAAATTGGTGAGGAGTGATTTTATAACGAATCCGTATTAAAAAAGTTCTATTTTTACAAAATTTTATAATTATTTTCAGAATCATTCAAAGGACACTTTGGACCAGTGCACTGTGTACGTTTCTCACCGGATGGTGAACTGTACGCTAGCGGTTCAGAAGACGGTACTTTAAGATTGTGGCAAACAACTGTTGGCAAAACATATGGTCTCTGGCGGTGTATAGAACAGCCAACTGGGATACAAGAAACCGCTGCTGTGCTTAACAATAAGCAAGAAGTTCCTGCCAGTTAAAAGTTCAATGTTTGATGGATAATCTCAAATACTTTAACATCGAAGAGCAATTATTTCATGAACAGAGGTGAAATGAGGCAACAAAGATGAACAACGATTCGAGGTGTAATTTTTATTTTATTGGCTGATGTCTGCCATAATACCTTGTAAATATTGGATCTCTGCGAAACTAGTTCCATATTGAATTCACCTTGGATGGAAACTGAAAAGCGGACCAACCTTCGTCATAGTCTGATAAGTCATGGAAGTGTGGGACGCCGTTCACTATTTATTATAAAGAAGAGCAAAGAAACATTAACATTTATTAACGTTATACATTGTCATTATTGTACTACAAAATTAGACAGAGGTGTAATAATAGAAAAAGCAATTCAGAATGAAATTTTGTGTTCCCATTTGTTATTGTCGCATTACAATTACTATACAAGTATAAAAATATCTTGCCTGGTATGATACCAGTACAGTTCCTTAAGACACATATATCATTCATTCATTTATCGCAATATTCATTCTTTTTTTTCAACAACGTTATAACATGAAGTCCTCTTTGTACCACGAGATCACTGTACAAAATATTTCCTTCAAACTGGCAATGACAGCTTTTATACGAAGATACGTACTGACCTCTTGACACCTTTTCGTAAATTAAATATTTCTTACAATCTATTTAAGTAAATAGTACTAAACGTAACAAGTAAAGGATGAGAGGTATTTGTTGTGAAACAAAATGATGATGTACAATGCGGTCACGCTACATGAATTTCAGAATTTAGAAATGTAGAAATTACAAATTTTTAAATTTGAAATCATTCAAATTTTCAAGTGTGAAAATATCAGATTTAGAAATTATAATAGATTTCTTTTAATTATAAATTTCATATTTACAAACTTCTGGCGATAAATCGTTGATGTGGTCGTTTCCACAATTTTTGCTTGTCTTATAGACCTAGCTAGATTCTTGTAGCGAGACTTCAGTATACTTGAGACAATTTCAGGTAAACTCGAATATGATACGCACGATTGTTAATGCGTTACTTTAAGTTAACGAGTACACTTGACCTCTCACCGTTTCGTTATTTCAAATGTGTAGTACGAGTGGGCACACGCAAAACGTATATGCATATATTGTACAAACATAATATCTCGATTTACATTTCTGTACAGTTCATTCGTCGATAATGAGCGCAGCTCGTTAAGCGTCACTGTCATTGTGTAGTTTCACGAAGGAAGACACGAGTCTTGCGTTTAGATAGTTAATAAGCATCGAGTTGTACGAAGACGCCTTGTTCATTCAGCCGACGAACTGCGATAAGTCCGGCAATTTGAAGCCGTTGAAGGAAACCGGCGTCGGGACGCTTCTTAAACTGTTTCTGTGCTGCACGAAACCAGGGAAGCTGGTGGGCGTTGTGAATTGCTGAAGTCTTGAAGAAGCTTCTGTGGCTGCCAAGACAAAACCGCACTGGGCTGTGCATACGTCGTCACGCAAAATTGCTTCTCGAGAAGCTTCACGCAGAAGCTGATTACAATCCGTGATCCTCAAAGAAGCACACTGGGTCTGAAAAGCGAACGATACTATTTACTATACAAAAATAGTACACTCAAGAGCAAATTTGGCTTTCCTAAGGACAATGGTAGCTAAGGGGAACAGGTCCCTATCACTCACAATAGCATACATTAGCATTTACATGTATTATGTAATTTAAAAAAGACATTTCCGAAATGAATAATTAATCTAATTCCATCTCCCTGCAGGAGAGAAAATTAATACAATTTTCACTAATAAATGTTTACTTTTAAAAAAAAGCTGTTGTACATTTTGTTCCATAGAGATGTTTCTAGAAGCTACATCAGAATGTAAGATTCTCAAGATTGAGTTTTATATTGAAGTTTAAATTCCTAATGAATATCGTGGAGATTCAGTATGTGAAAGAGATATAAAAGACGGTAGTTTGTTGTATGATAATTAATTTAAACAGTTGAGTTTTATAGTGTTACACATATTCTAAAATTTATATTTATGTCATGCGCAGTTAAAAACAGTACTGCCAGCGCCATGTAGCGGATGAGTACGAAACTATAATAGAATCAAAAAATTGTGTTTTTTCGTAAAATAAAGCATTTATACATTTTATTGACGTTAGAAAATCATTCTATGGGAAATGACCGAATGACGAATGGTTAAATCGTATCAAATTGGCCTTTACATTAAACATTCGTTAAACAATAGAGCTCTTCATGACCAACGGTGAGGCAAAGATATTGGAGCTTTTCTTCCGAAAACCATAATGCTTTACATCATGTTAAATTTTACAACTAAGCTTCTTTTTAAGAAAGGAAACATCTGTGAGAACGGTTTTCGGCGATTCAGACGAAACATTTTTACCATCACAGTGTTATTCTTTATACTACCGACGAGATACAGTATAGTGTGCAAACTGTTCTGAACATCATAATCCGCATTTTTGGACCCACGGTAAAGTGAAAACATTCCGAAATTAATTAGTCTTGCATTCCAATGTAATTTGAAACACATTATAGCAAAATTAAACCAATAAAATCGATATTAATTGAATTTTTTCGAAAATGGAATAAGTGGCGCCATCTCTCCGGCGAACAGGGTGAACTACACGGTTTTGAAACTGTAGTTTCATTAGTTCCCACTTTCTGCCGCTAGACGGCGCCATGTGTATCATTTTCGGTTCAATTCAATTAATATTATTGATTTTATTAGCTTAATTGACTATAATATGAATTGAATTACATCGGAGTGCAAAACCAATTAATATCAAACTGTTTTGACTATACCAAACTTTTATAAATTTTTAACCATTCTTAGGCTAATCCTAATTAGCCAGTTTTCTGTCTCATGTGCTGCCATCTAGCGGTAGAAGACGAGAACTAATTAAACTACAGTTTCAAAAGTGTGTAGTTCACCCTGTTCGCCGGAGAGATGGCGCCACTTGTTCCATTTTTATAAAAATTCAATTAATATCGATTTTATTGATTAATATGCTATATATTTATCATATATTTATTAATATTGATTTTACACTGTTTGCAATATATTCCGTGGGTCCACTGATGCGGATTATGTGTTCAGAAAAATTCAGAAAAATGTGTTCTATACTGTATCTTGTCGATGATATAGGAAATGACATAAGAATAATAAAAAATTTCTCACAGATATCTTCTTTGGCAAAAAAGAGCTACTTTGCAAAATTTGGTCGATGTCAGAACATAATGGTTTTCCGAAGTTTCGTCTTTAAAACTAATTTAATAAATATTGATTTCTTTAGACTTGACAAACGATAATATACTTTATATAAAGTACTTACGCCTTCAGCAGTGCAAACGCAGCTGGTGCAAGGTGTAGGGAAGCCAGACTCCCCTAAAGCAACGTTCCTCCCTCCAATCTGGCATCCATGCCTCGTTTCTCTCCACGCAGACAGATCCATATGTGGCATAGAGCTGCACGGAACCCTCGGGTTCAAGAAATTGCTGGGCAAATCGAACGCAGCTCGTTGCATGTCGTTATGCTCGTCCATATTCTCGCACATGATCTTCGACAAGGTGACCTTGCGAATCTCCGCCAGTTGGTGTTCCGTAAATCTGATATTGGGATCATCCGTTTCGTACCAGAAGCGGTCGCACTTCCTCGATTGTCGAAACTGTATGGCTATAATACAAGCAAACGTGGGTCCCACGAGTCCACCCTGAAGAGGCCTCTCGCTCATTCCACCAGGGAACAGGTCGATATCATCCACGGACGCGTAGATGCGTTTCATGCGAGCTATAACCTCCGGCGCCATTTCTCTGGACAGATCCTCGAACGTGGTGGCCCTCTTTAGGTTGCACAGCGCTCTGTAATTATTGTACGATGGTATTCCATGATCTCTGGCACGGTGGATGTTCAGCGCCACTAAATCCACTCCGGAATACGGTATTCCCTTGATTTCGAAGAGGTGATTGGTCACTTCACCGGTTATGAACTGGTCCAGGGTCTCCATGGGAGTCGCCACCAGTCCTCGTATCATCTCATCCATCATACCCTGCTGGTACAACATGTCAGGGTCGAAGAACCCGTCCCTCAGCAATATGGACGGTTCGATGTTCTGATAGTTACGATCCATCCTCGGCAAATGAGGTCTAAGAAGAGAGTGTCCGATCCTGTACGCCGCGGTGGCGAACTCCGTCAGCACGCTAGGATTGCAAGTAGGCGAGTACTCTTTGTAGTAACCTTGAGGAAGAAGCTTCAGCCCGTAAAGGGTAACCGCGTTCCAGCCGAGGATTCTGGGTAAAAATTCATTGTACGTGACGTGTTGCAACATGGCACTGACTATACGCCTCGACTGCTGGAACAGCTTCTCTCCGTCCCAGTGGGGATTGATCTGTCTCAGGCCCTCCACCATCCTGTTGTGTTCCCGAATCCACATGGTGTGCATAACGGTCAACGCGGGCTGCTCCGACGCCCGGCCGTCGCCCCCGATGAAACAGAACCCAGACTTGGCTTTGCACTCGGGGTGGGTCGGCGACTGAGGCAGGAGGTCCTTGGCTCCTCGATGTGGACTCTGAGTGATGTTCATACGACCGTTGAACCCTCGAAGCACGTTACAAATACAAGAATTCTCGCCATAGACCACGGAGGCGTCCAGGTACCCGGTGTTCTGGTTGATCTGCTCTCGAGGTCCCAGGTGCTGCTGTCCCGGCAGCGACCTCATGGACGGGAAACACATTCGCGCTCCCGAGGAGACGTTCACAGTGGGGTAGTAATGATCCCCGGGAGGCACCGGGAACGGGTTACACTCGGGATGAACGGTACGAGGGGAATCACAGGACCGACAGCTGGGTATAGACTCGGCGAAGCCTTTGTGGATGGGTGTCATCGTCAGATCGTGATCCAGAAACTGGGCGAACTGCATCACCATGAGGGTATAGCGGTTGTGGAGGTTGGAGATGTCCGGGTGGATCACTGTGGAGATCACTCTGGGATTCGGCAGGGATACTCCCGTGACCGACGTGCTTCTAGGTTTGGACACTCCATCTTCGTACACGGGTGGGAGCAACCTAGCGAAGGTAGTCAACGATTTCCCCAGATTAGGGTTGCGAAGATTGTTGCAGTGACCCGACAGGGTTCTGTACGGACTCGTGGGGTCGCAAGGACTGTCATCTACGGGACACTCGACTTCCTCGTGGTTCGTTGCCTTCTTCTGACCCAAGAACCCGGATATGTCCACATTCTGTAGTAGATCGGAGAAGTCGTTGTTGGGGAAGCCAAGAATGTTGTCCGTGGTGTCGAAGATTTGTCGTTTCCTGCGTCTCAGACCGTGGATGCCGTTCAGGATCTCGTTGGTCGCCAATTCGTACATGATGGAGGAGTTAGCCATTAGAAGAGCGTCTTTGTTAGCCTTGGAGAAGCTGGCTGCTGTGCCTGCGGGCGATTTGGGATCAGCTATCCTCTGTTCCAGCCAGGAGTTGTACTCCAGCTGCTTTCTCTGGATCAAGTCCGCTTCCGCCTTCTTCACAGCTGCGGCTAGCAAGCTGGGATTGAGGTTAGGGACGAACTCCGAAGTCGCAGGCGCGTTGAATGTTTCTTTCTTCACCGGTTCTGGAAGAGGCTCCTCTATCCACGGAGTTAGATCCAGGGCACTGTACTGGTCGCAGTTGATCCTGGCGTTCAAGTAAGGATCCGTTCGGATGAACGCCTTCGGCTGGATTCTCTGGATGTTCGTGTTAGCGCAAAGGATACCAGCCAATGAAACTTTTCTGATCTCGGCCAGCTGGGCAGCGTTCAACCCTGAAGGAGGGATATCGTTCTCGTACCAAAACCGATCGGAGTTCCTCGTTTTGATGATCTGTTTTCTTAAAAGGCACTCGAATGTTGGACCTACGGCAACACCCTTTGATGGAATCTCCAAAATTCCACCGAGAAGAAGATCTATGTCTTCCACTCGGGAATATATGGATTCCAGCAGCTTCGCGTGTACGGGGAGCATGAAGCGTTCCAAGTCCTTGAAGTTCTGGATCTGTGAAAGGAAAAAGGTGATATGATTCCATGTCACCATATGTTTGGAAGATCAATCATAAATTTTTAATTTTTAATTTTTAATAATTTCTTCCAGAATTTCTTTGAAATTTAATAACAACTGGCTTCCACTTAAATAATAATTATTTTATACATAATGAATTTTTTTTACAGAAACTTGAAAAGTAATTTATTTTGGATCTTCGAATACATCAATATGTCTGTTTTCTTTTATTAATGTGTTTAAAACATAGTTTAGGAATTTATGTGAAGATTTTAATAAAAACTGTTACTCTCATATTTGGAAAAACCAAAATGATAGAAATTTAAGGAACTCAATGAAAAATTGCAATGATTAATGATAAATCATTACGTATTAGCTGTTTCCTATTATGCAATCGAATTTCTAAATTTTTCTGCACTTTCTCGATTTTCAATTTACGTCATCGATACGTTTTAAATCGTTATGTAAAACGGTGGTAAGGTAAAAGTGATTATTACCAGGTAGCAAGTTTCTGCTGGTAAAGTAAAAGTGATTATTTATAAACTTTTATTACATAGTGATTAATCATTCTGGCAATAAAATCAATCATTATTTACCTATCAATTTATAACCGAGAATATTATTAACTTAATTTAGTGTAGTAAATAAATTAACTTAAAACCCGAAGATTAATTTAGATAAAAATTGTGGATTTCCTGTCTTCGTGTTCATTTATCTCACAGTTATTTTCCTTTTTGAATTTCTACATAATCTCCGTAATGCATTATTTCAAAGAGATCATACAGGTTATAATCTATAGACGTTATTTATTACCGGTAAGTATAGCCTCTGTTGTAACGTCAGTTGAACAGGCGTTTAATTTACGACCTCGCTATATTGCAGAGATAATACCTGTTTACAAACTACCTACTATATACCTCTGCTTTTAACATTTTTCGATAACAAGTTGCAATTTTAAGAAAGTAAAGCCTCGACATAAGAGAAAATCTACACGGTATAAGGTAAAATGATTTACACGATACAAGCGAAAAAAGTGTTATGTTACATTAACCCTCGCTACTGAAGATTAGAATTCTTTAGAAGCAATAAGATTCACTCTCTAATGCAAACATAAAACTTTTTCATTTCTAATTTTGTTATTAAACTTTTAATATATTTTTTACATTTTTCTAATTAAAACGAGACCAAACACGACGTAATTCGAAAACTATTCACTTGTAACAACTTATTAGTCAAGTTCCAATTTTTCTTAGAATTACAAGTAAATATATTCAAAATTCCGTCGTTTTTCATTCACAAACATGCTGATAAAAGTTTCATAAAGTCAAAAATAAAAAAGTTATATCCTTGCATTAGAATTGTACCGTTTGTTTATGTTCGATCACTAAGTCCTACGTTCGGCAAACTTCGATCTACGTAAGAACTACACGATATAGGTGAAAGTTACATCGAAGCTGTACCGCATCAATGATATCGATATCAGTGACATCACTAGAACGCGACTTACCGTGACATTGTTTCCAGAACAGTCGGCGACGAATTGCACATATCCAGGGATGCCGTGATCTCGTCCCACGTGTACGAGCCTCGCGTTCACATCCAAGCGTGGTTCGAAAGCGGAGTCGCCGAGATCTAAGCTCACCCGATTGGCCGACGTGATCACGTGGTCTTCGAGTCGCGTGGCATCATTGATGCCGTGTTTACGAAGCGACGTCAGAGCGCGCAGAGCCGCCAAGGCGACAGCGTCGTACGTGCCGGGTACGTTCGAGGAGGAGTAATGGTTGTAGAATCCGCTGGTGACCGGCATCAGTTCTGGGTCCGTTCTGGCACCTTCCCCCAGAATGCTGGGCACGTACTCGTTCAGCGTGACGTGCTGAATCTGCGCGACGACCAGGCGGCGAGCCTCCAGGAACAGTTTGGTGTCGTCCCAGTGCTGGTTCGCTTCCGCCAGCTTACCAGCGATGCGATTATGCTCGTTCAACAGGGCCGCGTACATCATGCCCAGAACCTTGTCCTCGGTGTTGTTGCACACCTCACACACGGCCAGGTCCACCTTGCCCTGACTGTACGTCCTGACCCGGTGCAACTGCTCGTCCGTTATCCCGTAGATATGCGAACCGTCCAAATAAGCCGATGCACCGTTCATCTGCTCCCTGGTCGCGAAGTTGCAGTTGTACACCGTCAACGTCGGCACCGAACGCCAGTATTCCGTGCAGCCGCCCTCTTCGTCACGGATCTCGTAACATTCGGGGTGTTGGCCTCCTTCGGAGCAACACGTGCTGCGTTGGTTGGACGGGTGCACCACGGAACCGATGTCCTGCAGGAGCAGCTCGGACCACACGCCGGATACGCTGGTCAGACCCTCGTGAATCTCCGGGGAAAGACGGAGGTGGTTGATCATCGTTGACACCGCTTTCGTAGGCGTCGGAAGCACGTGGTTGCCTAACGACTGACGAGGACTAGCGATACCTGATAGAGATTAAACACGAACGTGGTTAGGTTTTGTAAGATTTAATTGTTGAAAGTACGAGGTTTTGTAAGGTAATCGTTGAAAGTGGCAGGTTCTTTTCACGCGGAAAGAGTGGAGGAAGGGAAGGGAGGATCTTTTTTGTGTTACGTGGACATGGCGGTACTTTGTGCGTCATTAGAGAGAAGTGACGTATATCTTGTGTAGCAATGTTTTCGCAAGTTCTTGCTTTATGTGTATGCGGTTTATGACGTCATTGAAACCATATTGGGTTTTATAGATTCTGTGGGTTTTCACTTTGTAGCGTTGGAGGTTCTGGGAGTCTGGATTTGTGGTTACACTAGTGTGTTTATATTTTGGGGGATAATATTTATGTATGGTTTCAGTATCATCTATAATAATTATATATTATACTATATAATAGTATGCACTATTATGTACTATCTGTATACTTTACGTACTATGTACCTTAAATTCTACATTTTATATCCTGGTACATCATAGTGTGAAATAGGGTTATAGGGATAAAGATTGTATTCTGCAGAGTATACTATACATTCCATACTTTGTATTCTACACTCTATGCTGTACATTACACACTATGCACTCTACTTCAATTTTACTATTCTAAATATGGAAATTTATGAATTTTTGAATTTTTAAGCTTAGGCTTTTGGAAATCGACAATTTGTAAATTTATGAATTTGGGAATGTGGATAATTTAGAAATTATGGAATTTGTTAATAACATTCACTAATTCTCAAAGTAAGTCGCACTTATCATTTTATGTGTCGTGAACAAATTTTTATAAACCCTTCGAAACTGTTCAAACTTTTCGAAAATGAAGTGACATGAAATTGTATTCTATATTTTTTCATGTAAATTAACCCTCTCTTCAAAAACATAGTTTTCCCGGTCGCTGCAAAGTAATGTACGATACCGATTAATAAATAACCCACGTGCTTTACAGTACTTAATGACGTTTGCCCTAAGAAAAGTGGGGAGGATCGTCGAAATGTGCAATGCATGTCGAAATTCTGTGTCACGGTTAAAGCATGACTATCCGTATTCGACGAATCCTGGTGGCAAAGTAGGCTGACAATGAATTGCATACATCGATTCCTTTCTACACAGCGATCGTCATCTTTCGGATCAACGATCGACGCGTTTAGGTTAGTCTCCGCAATGGCGACGCCAACGAGATTTATGGCGGCTCGCTGATAGACAAGAGTCGCGCAAATATTTATTTAACGAATGAAAAAGGGGCGAACCGTTCGAAAAGTATTTTAACAAGTCCCGTCCTTGTCCCTAATTAAGTTGATTCATGTGCATATGTGGAGACAAGCATGGGAACACTCGCAATTTAAATATTGCCATAAACGCGTACTAGACTTCTGCTTATTCATAAATCTTTCTTATTGCGGTTGGCACGATCCAGCGCACCTTTTATCCTTTCGAATGTCTGTGCACTCGGGTGCATAGGCTTCTTTTAAATAGAGTCGTTCATTTTGATGCGAGATATTTTCGAGTTATTTTAAAATGGAGATATTTAAGGGATTTTAATTTTAAATGTGATAGTACAGTTACATTACCACTTTTCAGAATTTTACACGTTTTCCGTAAAATTAAGACCTGTTGAAATTTTAATTTATTAGCTACTATGATACACCACTGTACATAACATTATTAACATATGTCAGTATTTTGTATTTCCATCCTTTGGTCACAGCTTCCGGCTCCATTGTAAAATTTTACAAATTTGAATACCTAGAAGTTTGAAAGCTCAGCAAGATTAGTATTTAACAACCTAAAAATCTAGCAACTTCCGTATTTAGAAACTTGAAAATTTAGTAACTTAGAGATTTCCTAAACAACATTTCTTTTGTTGAAATATTCAAATGCAGAAAGTCAATAACCGGGTAGATGCGAATAGTATTGTGATTCACTGTATATTTTTGGCTGAATATCATCGGAAGACACAGTCAGTGAACCACTGACCGGAACACCTCGTTGTGAGTCACTTTCTTCGCTCTTTTCACTTTCGTATTTTCGTTTGGACTTTTTTTACCAGACACAGGCGCCAGCTGTATTTCGCCCACTCCTTCTGCTCTCCAAATCAACAAACTATTTTTGAGCAGCAGCTTCAGCGCAATGGACATACTGCGCATGCGCGTGAAGCGTATATTGTTCTTTATTCGAAAATGTTTTTTCGTCTTTTTCAAATAAATACTGTAACTTCGGCAATATTTGAGATTTAAATAATTAAAATTGGATGTTCAATGACTTTTTAGTGCTATACACGACTAATTTAAAGTATTCGATTGAATATAGCCAATTATTCTAAGAAAAAATATAAAAATGTGAAAAGTAAGTTTTTGTTATATTTTTTTTTTTTTTTTATTATTCGATACATTTATAAAAATCCACTTCTAATAAAATCGATTTCTTTTTCTTCCTCGTTTCTGGTACGTAATTTATCGATAATTCGACTCTGAGATTTATCGAGATGCTAGTGTACAGTTTCGTTTTAAATATTAATAAACATGTAACATCCTCTGATATATCATGAAATGTAATAAAATAACCAGAACGTTTCTTAGCATAGAGAACTGAATGTGTCCGTGCAATATTTTAGAAGTTGACATTTAAGAATCGCCTCAACATGTATGCATGCTATATTGCAGTACCTACTGGTATGTGGATAATATGCTTTGAGAACCACTGTTATAGGATATTTTTCATAGATCTAGGTCACGATTGATCTAGCTCTGTCGTTCGAGGGTGAAAAAAAATACATAAAACAATAGCTTATGTGAGCTATTGCCTGTATCAGTGATGGGTAGAACAAGTGCCTACTAGAAACTCATATGCACGGGTAAGTACGAGAGGTGAACTCTTGAAATTTCATTTAATTTAGAAATTTGAAAATTTTAATAAAATACTTCAAAAAGTACAGAGACCATCAGTATAGTTAACCACCCGTTACATAAACAGTCTAAAATTTGTTGAGTGCCATACAAATTTCTCTGTTTATATCATTTCACGATTTTTAGAAATTCGCTGAAAACTTCCGCGTTTTAAGCAATTATGTAAGATTGAACTTCCTAAAGATATAATTATCGGAATATCATGTTACCTGAAAGACATACTTTCGTATCTGCTATTAAGATTCCATGAAAAATTGATTTATTGGAGTTAATAAAAAGAAAGTAAACGCATGTTGGACGTAATATTCGAATACGCAGTGAATAAAAAAACAAATTCCTTAGATACATATTTCCTTGTTAGATAACGAATATGGAACTGATGTAAGAATATATGTTTGATAATCAAATGTTATCTAATAATCAAATAAACAATTATATTTTATAGTAAAATAATATTATTAGTCATTAAGTTTTTTTTTACTTCATAAAAAAAGGATAATATAATTGGAGCCATTTTGAAAAAACGATGTCTCCATGTTTCTTACGTTGGAAAATAGAATTATAAGTAAAAAAAAGGATACATGGGTCAAAATTTTAAAATATTCCAACTGTAAATATTTTATGTACTGTTTTAAGGATTGTTCTTTTATTAAGGACTTTGTGAACAACAATTCTAAATGTACAAACTCTAAAAGTGCAACTCAAAATGTCACTTATATCAAATCAAAGTTTGAAGATTATTAAAAATACAAAAGTTGCATTGTTAATACAGAGTTCATCAATGGTTTAACACAATTAGATAACTTATGTATACAAATGATAATTTATGTATCTACAAATGATTGTTAAAGATATTGTCCCTCAAGAAATTTTCTTCGAACAATTGTTTCGTTACCAGTTCGAAAATGAATAACAAGCACAACAAGCGACAAAGAGGCTGTAGTTACTTGCTGTTCGCTCGAACGATGAAGCAATCAATGACTCTCTATTTCGTTGACTCGACGCTCCTTCTAGCATGCTAATTCGCCATTTCTAATCCTTGCGAGTATGCCAACACTCTTCAAAATGGATCTGAGCTCGTGCGTTTAGCTCGTCCCAATTTTCACTTTCCATTCTCGATACGGGAAGTGACGCGATCGAGGAATGGTCATCGGTAATCTCAAACTATTCGCCTAACCTATACACCTGTTCACAAATTGCGAGAAATTTGCTACTTTATGTTCAAATTTTTAACTACTAAATATCTAATAAAACGAAGCGTCCTTCTATACGTAATAAATAAAAGAATACTCGAATATTTTAACATTTTTAACTTATTTTTCATTTAGGTCAAAGTGTTTATGAATTAAACTTGTATATTTGTAGTAATTTTACGTGGTTGTGTTATAATGTAGTGTAATTTTAAATTGCATTTTTATTAAATGACAAATTTTGCGATTAACGGTGATTTAATGTAAATAATAAATAGAGGAGTGGAAACATATGGGAATGTGAGAGCTGTGCAGTTCTTTTGCAGCAGGGATTCTCAAACTTAGGAGACACTACATTTCTAAAAGTAGTCATTTCTTCCAACCCACTCTAATTCATTTTTATGAATTTATATGTAATATATCAAAAATTTATATATTCATAAACAGTGTGAAAATTCTAAGATATCCAAGTCATAGTAATTTAAAATTTGAAACTTTTTTTGTTCAATCTAAGAAATTCAAAGATACAAAGTTACGAAGAGTTTTGATGTGTGTAATCCTAATAAGTTTAAAACTTAATATATTTACCGTCAGAATATGCTGGTGGCAGTAGTTTCAAAAAAGGTGCACCACGTGCTCCCCAAATAGGATGTCTGACATTGTTGCAAGTACCGGAAGGTGTTCGATATTTGCTCGGCGGGCAAGGCCTCTCCGGTTTGATTCTACACGGAGCGTCATTCGAATCTGCCCTATTTTGGTACCTGAAGCAAAAATACATTTTATGATTAACATTACCAGCAAATATTAAGAACAAAAAAGAAGAATCTATATTAATAAATAAACTAAAAAGTAGAGGTACTTATGAATTTAGTATAACAAAATGTAAAAACTGTGTGTAAATTATTAGTTCAGAATGGAATTACATTACACAATTTGCAACATGAATTCATGAATTTAATACGTGAACAGGTAGTTTTAGAAGATCCTAATCATGTTTATCCACCGAATTGCAAAGCGGTGTAACTGGCCGCCATTAAGTGTTTCCCTTTATCCAAGAATGACCCCCATGTTAACACAGAAATTATTCAATTCCAATTATAGCCGTCGTGACGCGAATAATCGCAACGAGCCTCCACTTCCGTAAAGAAATGACGGGTTGAGACGAGAGAAAAATTGATGCAAAAATGGGGAAAAATGCAAGATATTTTTCTACAAACGACTCGTGATACATCGGCTAACGAGGAAGTATAATTCACGCGTGAGTCATGCGAGCCTTGTAAAATCTCCAACAATAAGAACTTGACTATGGTGCGTGTGCATGTCTATAAATCAAATTGGCTTTCGCACAGTAAAGCATAGCTTGTTATGTATATACGAATCGCTACAGGAGAACAGTATCTGATATTGTATCAGACACTGGAAGCTGTATCAATTAGGCTGACTATAATGCGAACAAAGAATAATCGAGCAAATCGCATCTCTACGTTTAAACGGTCCATTTTTGTCAACCCCTAGCGTCGATTTTTCAATGATAAATAATTCAGACCTCGTTTAAACTTTCATAATTCAGATTGGAGTTCAAACTCTTCTCCCTGTCTCTTTCGCTATTTTTTAGTATGAGGTTCAGTTTAAAATACAGTTTAAATATATTATTTTTAAATGAAGAATTTTAAGAAACTATCGTTAAACTTTAGTTAAACTATCATTAAACTATATCGTTAGATTTTCAGAATTGATAAAGCATCTTAAACTATCGTTTAATAAATCTACAAAGTCGTTAAAATAGTTTATTCGTTGTTACTTTAAAAATTATGGGTGCGTTTCATTTTATCGATCTCTGTTTCGTTTTTGGAAAATGTGCATATGTAAAAGTGTGAAAATGTGGTATAAATTACAAGGTTATTTTTTGATATTTTATTTAAATCGCAACTGTGATATAAGGAAAGATCCTATCATGTGCGAGTGAAGGTGTACTCGCTTAGTATAATGATTTCCTGTTCTCATAATTTCTCCTTTTAATAATTTTCACTACCAATAGGACCGGTACTATAACCGTAGATATAGATGTATTCATATTTAGATATCAATAGATATTTTAGTTAGTCATGTCAATGTGGATTTTGAACAAATCTATAATCTAACACAATGGCCATTTTGTATTTTTGGTAAATTGATGATTTGATAGTTTGAAACTTAGATAATTTGATAAATAGCTAATTTAAAAGTTGAAAATTTGAATGGTTAAAAATTGAAGAATTAGAAATATTGAAAATTAAAAACCTTGCAAAAGATAATTATTCAAAACACGTGACAATTTTCTCAGATCGTACATACAATTATCCAACGAATCTGAATATCCTGTAAAAGTCATCGCTTCAATAATTATATCTAATTAGCGCGTAATTGTAACGTGTGACAGTACACCGTGAAAGTGTAACGTACTTAAAATTCTGTTTATTCGATTATACGCGCATTTCAGCGATGCAATAATTGTCGAGAGATTAATTGGAGCGCCCCGGGCGGCTTCCCCGAATGGAATATAGAAACTGAAAGGAACGAAGCAAAAAGTGACCCTGCCCCTTGCAATTAAAACGACCGTGGTTACTTTCTATCGGACGTAAAAAGAGAAGGCATTCAAGAGCAAGAAATTGCTGATGAGTCGAGCGGAATGGCCGATCGAGCAGCAACAGGAAGGAAGCCAATCTTGGTGAACGTTTCACGACGGTGATAGCAACCGCGAACCACCAGTTTCAGGTTGCGTTCCTTTAGGAGAACCAGTACCTTTCTTTCATTCCTTCGAGATTGACTCAACTTCTTCTTCGACATTCTTCGAGAAATCTTACAGCAATTTGACGAAGATTATATACAGGGTGTTGCAAAATTAAATGACGCAAAATTGCGTGTTTTCCTTTATGAAATGCAGTACATTTCTTTCATTTCTTCGAGACTAATTCAATTTCTTCTTTAACATGTTTCAAGTATTATACTTTTAACGAAATACATAGATAAATAGATAAACTGAGTTATATATAATATACATAATAAATAGATAGATACATAAATACATACATAAATAGAGTTACACTAGACATACAAAATACTAAAATATAAAACACTAGAGTATTGTTAACATATAAAATTAGAAATCTATGTGATCATGTAACATCTTCCACAGAGTCACAAAGATATTACTGTAAAAAGGTTCAGTTACGGTTCCATTTTGAACACTTCTTTTGTCTCGAATGAAAGCTTGATATCGCAGTGCGATTTAACACTCTCTGAATTTTATGTGTATCTTGATTTAACCCAGTAAATGTACCATAGATCCGTTGTTGTAAATTGTGAGATGTACAGCTTTCACAGTTCCTCACAGATATGTAAAAGTCTAATGGAGTGAAATCTAAAGACAGAGCGGACCATAAAATGGGTTCCCGTGACCAATCTATCTTCCATGATGTTCGTCTAATCTCTTTTCTAATTTGTGCCAATTATCTTTATTATTTTGGTACTCTAACTGTTCTTAAATTGGTTTAGCTTCTTCAAGATTGCTTAGGGATGATCAAACCTTGTTATCACAGGTGTAAGGTAAATATACTATTATATGGCCACTGTCTTATTAATTTTGGTATATTCAGGTTAGGTTCAGGTTAGGTAAGTGTTCTAATTAGACTGACTCAAATTCTTCAGAGTTTTAAAGAATGGCTGAACTTTGTTGAAACAGATATTATAAAGTAAATGTGCCATTGACTGTTGTCTTATTCGTTTCAATGTATTAATTGTGTTAAGGTTAGGTTAGTATTTTTTCAAATCCTTTTTCAAGAGTTTTAAATAATGGTTAAATATTTTTATAATAGACACTTATGATAGACACTGCAGGGTAAAACCATACATAGCCATTGTCCTATTTATCTCAACACACTAGATTGAGGTTATGTTGCATCACGTATGTTAAGGTGAGGTTAGTATCTTAAATTTGACTCAATAGTTTTTACGGATGATCAAACCTTATAAAAAGAACCATCAGGTAAATCACATGCATCCATCTAATTTATTCAGATACAAGTTTAGATTAATTTATTATGTATAAATATTTGATTATGATTTATTTACTTCACTAAATTTTGTTACATACTGTACACCATTGAGTGCGGTAGATTTTCCAGTAGAAAATTTCTAGCACATACAATGTAACCAAACTGTCATAACATATTATGCAATTCTTCAGTGTATAAATATTCTTAAATGAGCAAACTTCAAGAAAAAGTTAATGAGATGTACACACAATTCAGCCTTGGCACAAATTCTATTAACCTGTTAAATGTATCACTTTTCAAACACAAAAAAGTTACTTTTCTGTGGAATGCAGAATAAAAACTGACAGGGAACTAATTTGCATTATAGAAGATGCGTTATAAAACTAGAGTACTTTCGTTTTAATGTAAACGTAAGAGTTCGTTAAAACAAATTTAAGAAAGATAATTCTATATAAATAGAATAAGTGATAGAGAGTCTTATTAAATGAAAAGCGTAGAAGAAGAGTAACGTGCGACGAAAACCGACATGATTTTTAACCTGAAAGGTTAAACGAGCAACGGTCATATTAGGCAACTGTCTGAAACCCGTTGCCCTCGGAACGAACGCGGTGAATGCAGTTTAGAATCACGTCCAGGTCCAACGGGTTAGCTGTGATGTTATTTTATGGTGTTGTCCGAGAATTAGCACACGCGAACACGGCCAGCGACCTTCTTGAGGTCGAGGAAAGGAGATAGTAACGGTAATGGTCGAACGGGAAACCTTCCTCGTGGCTGAAATGCCTGTCGCCACGGAAGGACGCGCCACGATCGGACTCTCCTTTTCTCGGCCATGAAAGTAAAAGTTTATAACGGTACGGACGGGAGAAAGAAAGAAAATGGAGCAAGAAAGACGGGCCCGACTGGTGGCAAGCATGCGAATCTCGTGACGTTCCCCTGCGGCAAGAAACTTCTGTTCGTTCAATGGCTATTTTCGCTTCGTAACGTTCTCCTTTTACTTTGTAAACTTGCACTCCGCAGCATTTCCTGATACTCTTGGCTCTTTTACTTCCACATTGCAACGTTCGGTTTTAACATTCAATCTATCGACGTATGTACACTTATTTTCAAATTAAGGAACGATGAAATTAGCATTTATTGCTTTCCTAAGAATTTTACGGAAAACGTGTAAAATTAGAGACTTAAATGGCAAATGTTCTGTAGTGAATTAAGTAAATAATACTGAAGACTGAACGTGTTGGTTTCAAGTGAAAAAGTAAATAACTTTTTTTAATGCAATTTTAGTATTTATGACCACACTCGTTTTTAAGTAACAGCCATATATATATTTTTTTATAAATTCATGTAATAGAGGGTTAATGTACACAATAACACGTTGACTGTGTAGATTATAATTTTATTAGCTGGTATTTTGATTTTTAACAAGTCTTACTAAATATTTTTATAATATTCTATCTTATTTGTTATTCACAGTTCTAATTTGAGTATTTCTGAGGTGAACAAATTTTTAATATTTTTTAGAATCTAAAATGATTCATTATCTCTAAATTTTTAAAATATAAATCTCTAAATTTTCAAATCACCAAATTTCTAGATACGTAAATTTATTATTTAAGACATTTGTAAATGAAAACCCGTGGGAATCTGAATATTTGAAACTGCTATATTTCAAAAGTCTTTAAATTTCAAAATTAAAAATTTTTATTTTTATATTTCTAAATATCCAAGTTTACAAATTGTAAAACTTCTTTTTCCATAAAATATCAAGATCACTTTACTATCAATTTTTTTTCATACTATTGAAGTTAATATCAAAGCAAGTTCAACAGTCTACCATTTTATAGCCTTGAAGTATGCTGTCATATTAAATAACACAGTTTGAAATACTACAAATTAGACATGGCTAAATAACATAAAATTATCGCAAAATGTTACTTACAACGCATAAATACTTAAAGATTTATGAAAGTACCTATTTAAAAATGAAAATAACTAGTCAATTTCTATTACTAACATGAAAGAAACGTTGGTGTCATTGAAATAGTTATGTCACGAATTGTTTATGTCATTGAAATAAGCTTACATCACGAAATGTTTATATCATTAAAACAGTTATGTTACAAAACGTTTATGTCACTACAATATTCTAATAAACTTTAAAATCATTATACCAAACCTTAACCTTCAAATTTCTATATCACGAAATGTTTATATCATTAAAACAGTTATGTTACAAAACGTCATTAAAATATTTCAATTAACGTTTAAATTTTTGTATTAAATCTCAACATTCAAATTCTTGTATACACCGTTTGTAATATTATAACCTAACAAATTTTAAGTTACAGTTCATTTGATTGTACAGATACAGCCTAGATCTAACCTTGAATGTAACCTAGACCTAACCTGAAATATAACCTAGCACAAACTTTAGGTTTTCAAAACCTAAAATTCCAAAATCCTAAAATTACAAAATTTCAAAATTCAATGATTTCAAAGTCCCAAAGTCCCCTAAAATTTAAAGTAGTAAAATACTAAAACTCTCAAGACCCAAAATTTGTATCTCCCAAAATTTCAAAATTCCAAATTCCCAAAGTTCCAAAATTCCAAAATTCCAAAGCTTCAAAGTTACAATAATTTCAAAATTCAATGATTGCAAAGTCCCAAAGTCCCCTAAAATTTAAAGTAGTAAAATACTAAAACTCTCAAGACCCAAAATTTGTATCTCCCAAAATCTCAAAATTCTAAAATTCTAAAATTCCAAAGCTTCAAAATTACAATAATTTCAAAATAGCAAAGTCTCAATATCCCAAACTAGTACGTATACTAAAGTCCTCAAAACCCAAAATTTTCAAGTTCCAATATCCTCAAATTTTCCAGAAAACGTGTAAAATTCTGAAACTTTACAGTAGCAATTCGATGACCAGGTATTTGTAAAAAATTTGATAGTGTACCTTTTCCATGGTAATTTCGTAGAAATGAATTGTTGAATCAGCAACGAGCATTCAAAGGCAGTGACTCGTTAAAGGGAAACGCACGTGACTAGGTTGGCCTTCTTGAAAGTCGAACGTTGCTTAAGCAGTAGCATTAATTTGCCATTTCTTTTAGACGATGAATAACGGCTGGGTGAGATTTTCGTAACAGAGACGCGAGATAACTTAGCGTAATCGTGATTCGCTTTCTGCACCGTGGAGTTTCTGATTGTCGAAAGATATTATGTAAAAACGAATTGTATTGTATGAAGGTTTGTAAATAGGGTAAGTCACATGTTACTATGTTACACGCTCCAGAATGCTGTTACCTGGTGTACGGAATCTTTCCCTGGGTCAGTTCATGTATCTTTTAACCGATATATGATTATTTACCACATATTGTACAGTTATTACAAATTATTACAATTATTTATATAATTATTGGAATTATAACATTATTGTTACATTCGTAATAATTGTACACTTGCACAATGTGCAATTATTATAAATTATTCTACCTCTTCGTTACAGTTGACTCTGTTCTAATTCCACTTTCAGTGATACATGTCAATGATAATCACATGCTGACAAATCTGGACCGTACGATCAAGCGTATGATGTGTGTCCTTCTAATTTTTTCTTGTGTATGAAGCCTATCTGATCGTGATTTTTCAAAATTTCAATTCATTTCGAGTAATGAGTATTATTTAATTTATTTCGAGTAAACTTAGTTTGTTTTGATTAAGGTAGCTACAATGTGGCATAACAGAAGGTAGACAAATGTGTATTAATGTGGATGAATGTGAAGAAATGTAACTAAATATACTTAAAGGTCTGTCAAAACGACATAATGTATGAATAAAACGATAATAAAACTTACCTAGCTCTCGTTTGATACGTAAACCTCTCGGCTTCGATTCCTGCACGTGCTCTTGCCTGCAAATCGTGATCCACCCCGTAGAGATAATCTGTACACATATCATATTTTTGTTACTAAAGAATAGTCTGTACGAAAGTTATACTTTTAAGAAAAATAATTTGTACAAAAATCATACTTTTATTACTGTTTTTATCTATAGAAAATTATTGCGTTATTTATTGTAAATGAAAAGAAATTTTGTTAGAACAAGTTTAGATGAGAGAATGTACAGATACATATTTATAATTATTTCTAAAAATTAGAAGTAAAACTATAGAAATTCTTAAAACTGCAGATTTTTCTTAAGCTCAGTTTTTTATTTAAATCAGTACAGTGTTAGTTTGTTATTTTAGGTCTGACTCGTGCAGTGAGAATAATAAAGATATGTTTTAAATAATTTAATTCGCTGTGTAATAAATTATTTCTTAAACACATTTCCAATAACAAGTTTAGAAAATGAGAAAATAGTGAGCGGTTGACTTTATAACCAAGGTAAATGTCGCAATTATAGACCGTGTAAAATTTAAGTGCACGTTTTAATGTATTCATGTACTAATAATATTTGTTGCAATTATTAGCTTGTCAAGGTATTAGTTTCTTTGTAACATGATAAATGTCCTTCGTTTCTGATAGTATCACTCGAATATAATAATTGCAAGAAATATATAATAAAATATATAATATTGTATTAAAATAATATTACAATAATAAATAAATGTTGAATAAAATTACAATATTACAATATTACAATAATATTAATATTAATACTATAACATTACACTATTACAATAAAAATTGAAATTACAATATTACAAAATAATAGTATTGAGTCAACACTAAATCATAAAACAGTATCGAAACGAAGCACGTGTTCTCAACTTTTCCTCGAACAGAATATTCAAAAAAATGTTAAGTAACCGCTTAAAGGTTAAATGTATCCCAAAATAAAATACGTCAGTAAAAGATATAAATCCCACAAACTGAGGTTTTTGCAGAGACCACAACCGGTCTTAATGAATTCGATAAACATTTTTTGAAACTTGTAGATATTACATAACTAAATTATGCATATCGTAACTGTGTTACAAAGAAAATAATTGGTTTCTCTTTTACAATAATATACTGTAGCATCATTTTTCTTTTACTGTATACTTCGTAATTTTTACAATTTATATTAATATTATTTGCATTTTGTTGTATTGTGCAAAATTTCTATTTCTATTATTCATTATTTATTTTAAATTTGTATTATATAATTTTTTATAGCAAATGAAATTGCAAACAATAGAAATTATAAAATTCTCATGTTAATCCATATTGAAAATGTTATAGTTTTTAATCCAACAATTTTGCTATATGAAAATGAAAAATTTCTGTACTTATAAATTTTTGAATTTTCAATTTCCAAATTACAAAGTTTATGAATTTGAATGTTTAAAGATGCAGAAAATTGAAAATCTAGCAAGGTATTCATAATTTAAAAATTTGTGAAATTTCAAATTTTCATATTTCCAGAATTGTAAATTTCAAAAATTGCTGCTAAATGTAACAAATGCTTACCTGAAATATCAAAGTGATGAAGCGTCGTCGTCGTGATTGCTAACGTCACAAGAACGAGGGAGGGTAGCAGTCCCAAACTACACCTGAAACATAAAATTACAATAATTTAATTCATGCAAAATAGATAATCAGTAACGTAATTCGTACAACACAATAAATAATCAATAATGTAATTCATACACCACAATATTTACACCTGCTACCTGCCGTCAATAAAAATACCTTCGAGTGCAAAGGGTTAATTTTTGTAAACAAAATTATATCTTCCAAAAACCTTTTCCATAGATTTGTAGATTTAAAGAAATAGTATAACTTTTGTTTCAAACGTTATCTAACTCGGGTAAAAATTATCTAAAAGTTATCTAACTCGGGTAAAAATTATCTAAAACTTATCTAACTCAGCTTGATTTTTCTCTAAAAGTAAAAAACGGATATCAACGAATTGCCACAAATTTTTTAAATAGGTCCAATGAACAAACGTGCAAAATTTCATTAAAATTGTCTCGTGAACAGACTTATGAAATAAAGTTTCATTCAGTAAACACTTGCAATCAATTTCATTAAAGAACCCACGTTCCGCAAAAACTATTACTATACTTTTCAGTAGGTTCCTCAAGGTCGTCGAGAGATACTATCTCCTGTTTTTTACTCGTCGTAAAATGGGCACTCTCCATCTTAAATGTGCCGAGAAAGTTATCGCTTGTAGCGAAATTATAAAAGAAACCATCGCTGGTAACACTGTTTACCGTTGGAGAAATGGCCTTGAGATGCTGAATCATTTCGAGTACAGTAATAAGAAAATCAAAAGCAAAGAGGTGACACTCTGACAGAAAGAGTACTTTTAGAGAGAGACGAAATAATACAACTGATTTAAATTATAAGATTTATAGTATGCAAATACTATTCGTTTGCCGGTGTTCGGCACTATATTCAGCTGCCAATTATTCGTATTGCATAATTGTAATAGAATTTTGCAGTGAGAAAATTATAGCGAGGATTTGTTATATTATAATGAGATTATAGTTTTCAGGTTATACAACACTTCTTTTGGAACACCATGTATATGAAAAGAAAGTATGCAGTATTATGTGCTAATGGATAATAAGCAATAAATTGGCTGACTCATTGTTTTTTCTTATAAAGAAATAGCCACTCTGTATTAACGTCCAGTCACCACTCTGAAATATTATACTGACACCTGATATGAACATTGTAACTACTTTATGGTGTATTTACAGGAGCGAAATTTTTTATTTTTTGACTGCAGTTGTTACACCTGTTTCTGATAGTGTAACAAGAATTTAAATATAAGATTTTTACTTATTTCTTTTAATATTATTAAATGGTAATATTAGTTTCTAATTAAATAAACAGAAGCTTGTTTTTTTCATTCATCTTAACATTAAATATAAATATTAAATATTTGTATAAAATATACAAAATATAAAAAATATGAAAATAAGAAACTTGTTTATCCTTCAAAACTTAATAACATTGATGGAACGTTTATGTGATCATTTTGATTAAATATTAAACTTCAAATTGAAGCGCCAGGTGCCATTTTATAATACTTCTATAACCTATAACACTAATCATAGAAGTTTGAGAGAAAATAAGATGCAAGTAGGATTTAACTATAAATGTTACCAGATTAAGTTAAAAGATGAAGTACGATATAAGAGTTAAGATAAAAATATACAAACAGTACTAATCATAGAATAAAAATAAAATGTGGAGACGTAGATTTTAACCTTAAATCCTGGAAAATTAAATTTGGAGATAAAATACGATAAAACAAAGAAGATAGAAGAAATAGAAGTATTAAAAAAAAAAAGGAAGGGGAATAATGAAAGACTTGGCACGATTATCGATCGAAAGGTCAACGATTACTTCGTAATCGTTGTTTTCCTCTTAGAAATCCTCCTCGTTCCTCTTAACTTACGATCACCTACACACCTGGTTCACTTTCGAAAAAATTCCACTTTAGTCAGTCGTTCTCAACTTTCAGTTCTTTTCTTTGTTCATTCATTCTTTTATTAACACTACCCGCACAAAACCGGTCAAATGATCCGTTCACACGTTTCTTGTATTAAATTCAAACATTTGTTAACATACTTCTCTTTAAGTTGATTTTCGTTGAGATAGAGAATGAATGTGTATATTTATTTATGTTTTATTGTTTGTTTCTTTTTCTAGTTTCTTTTTCACTTTAAATTATGTGTAGCATTATACATAGTAGCTTTATGTATACTTACTATATGTAGCATTAATATAGCATATACATATGAAGGTATAGCACAGTAAACATATATCCCATTACAGCATGTGTTTCTTCCAGGTACAAATCATGTTCAATAGGAAGATGTTTTTAACACTTGAGGTTATGGTTACACCTAGTTTTGTCAGATGCTCTGATACTGATATTGATGATCTCTGTGATTATGATGCGATGATACACCAGTGGGTCTACAGACCAGATGCCTCACGCGAATTCGAATGTATATTTCAAATTTCGAGTACCTACAGTAGACATATAGGTAGAACAAGAACGAGATTTTAAAGTCGTTCCAAACGATTAAACGTGTCTGAAACTATCGAAAACGATACCAAACACGATTATTCTTGATTTCACGACGACCGACGTCAATGACGACCAAGTATTGTCGTGAACGATGAGTTATAGAGCTTTTAATGTGCTTCCAGTCGATTCTATGTGTCAAAAATTATCGAAAACGGTACCAAACGGTTTTTTATCGATTCGAAGATCGTTGTCGATGACGACAGGTTCCTGTCGTCAGATCGCCGTCAAAATCTATACAGCAAATTTAGGGTGTCTCATGAGTCTACCCTAAAAGTTTCAAGTGAAAAGACTCAAAATTACCTGTAGCGTGGTAAAGACAAACAAACAAACGAACAAATGCAGATCGAGTTTACGTTTGGCAATTAACCGCTGAAGTGTCAGCTTTTCAAGTTCTCATTCCTTAAATATGTAATTTCTAAATGTTGAAGTATTAATACAGATATAAGGAAGTGTATATTGAGTTTTAATTTTTATACCTTAAATAATATGTCATAAAAACGAAAATGTATTATTTCAAGCAAAGGTGATACAGAAAGTGAATTATCAGGCACTAACAATTTATTATACCAGACCGAAAAGTATATCCCGATCCATATTGTGTGCAGTGAAGCCGATAATTGTTTCACCTCTTGCATACATGTAGCATTGTGATTGATTTCGAAAGATGTAGAGTCTACGGTTTAGAGTCTGAATGGTAATACGCTTTAATTACTAAGATTATACAAAGAATGGTTTTCGAAATACGACCCACCATGATAAACGACCCACATGTGACGCCAGACGATCCCAATCCTACGTACGAGTACATCATCGGTCAACCGTATTCTAAATGCAACTAATCAATTTTTCAATTCGAAATCAATTAGTTATTGTAATAGTAGGAAGAAATTATGGTTGTTATATAAAATAACATCGTTGAAAGAATGTCGAGGCATCTAATTATTAAATGTATTGTTTTATGGTATTTGGTTACAGTGGACGAAATACATATTTGCTTACATCGTTGAACGAAATAAAATTCTGATAAGCATGCTAGTTGAATAGAATAAATAGTTGCCTGTGAGAGGGACTATGTATCACTATATTTGGTGATTACAAGTGTTTTAATTTAGAGATTTGCGAATTTAAAAATTTTTTAAATTAGGAACTTTGCAATTTGAAGATTTGGTATACCCAAGATAAACCTAATTTAACAATCCTCCAAGTGTTCAATTTCATTTTAATCAAGCTCATAAGTGTTTACATCTAACCTAACCTAACTTTTTATACCTAATCTAACCTAATACCCAATCTGCAAAGTATGAGGTAAATCTAATACGATCTCCAAAAGCAAAACTACTATCAAAGCCAAGAACAACCTAATTTACTAATCCTCCAAATGTTCAATTTCATTTTCTCCCTCGTCTCGGGTGCCAATCAACGGCAGTTCGGTTTCGCACCGAAATAAAGTCTCGATTTTCACGGGACACGAAAGCGGGCAGAATTAAAGTATCGACCGTTATCGAGTGGTAACATGAAATTCCTTTCACGGCTTTCGAAAGCGTAAGAAAGTCGATGGAAAGAAAGAGAACCTGTTTAATAAAGACTCGTTATTTTTCTTTTCGAACCGCCATGCCGTTTGTTTGTATGGAAATATTCAAGCGCGTGGGAAAACTCGCGCACATATCCCGCTGAATATGGATGATCATATTAACGCGGTGTTCCGGATTCAGTTTACACTTTCGACGGATACAATCTGATCCCTTTTATTTGCATCGTTTACAACGATTAACGCCACGAATTAATAGTTTCTGCGATGCACCTGATGAGGTTCAAATAAATTGCCGAACAAAATTAGTGTCGTGAAAACTGGGTCACGTGCAAGGTGATAAATTGTGATATAACTGGGAATCAGTTCAACCCCATTTTTCCCTACACTAGCTTTGTATCATTCATTCTTGATTCTCGACTAGGCTTGATTTGTATGACTGAACTTGTCAGTCCAAACATACAATGTCTTCTCTAATACGCAATAGCCTTCCAATTCTCTTAGTATCATTTCTGTCACTGAGAAGTTCAAGACATTTCGAGATGAGTGCCGTATACGGTAAACGATTCGAAGCAGTATTCTTGTGCCAACACCCGAAAGGGCCAAAAATGAGTGTTAGAAATGCAGCACAATATCTGCACAAGTCTCGCGAATTTGTAAATAAGTGTGTGCAACGTTATAAAGAGACAAATTGTGTCGATGATCTCCCTGATCGAGGTTCGAAGCGAGCTACGGAACTTAATGCGGCGGGGTTTCGGAACTTTATGCGTCTTTCCGGATAATTTAAATGCTCAGAAGATGATTAGACTGTACCAAAGGGGTCTCTTAGTATCGGTGAAACATTGGTTTAAAAGAACCAGAGACCATTGGATACTTCAAGAGGACAACGATTCCAAACACCGAAGCCGCCTTTGTACGGAATGGAAAACAGCGAATGGTGTCAACGTGTTGGATTGGCCATCTCAATCCCCCGATGTCAATCCAATCGAAAATGTTTGGTCTATCATGAAGTACAAACTCCGAGGAAAGGGTATTTTAAAATTGAAGACTGAGTTTTGAGTATGATACCAGTTTGTATAATTGACACGTTCAACCCGGCACACTTTTTCCAAGTCTATTCATCTGGCGACACTTGGCTCATTGTTTGTAATATTCTAAAGCGAAAGCATTGCCCTCGCAAGCTCCTATTGCACGAATTACATCAGTTCATTGTTATATCTTGCAGCTGTAACAGCTTCAAAATCACCGGTAATAGTTCAGCAGAAATTACATAGTCCAGCCACCGCAAGATTAATGGTCTTGATATTGCGTGAAAACAAACAGTTACGTGCCATATTGTGTAAACTACAATACTCGTCGCTAATTGAATGCTTGTTTTAACGAATATTTAAACGCCACTTTCTTAAAAACCATGCTTTGGATGAAAAAATTTCATCGTATATGTGTGACTTCCTTTTTTGGAGCCCGGTTTCACTATTTGTGAAGCACCTTGTGTAGGATGAGATAGTATTGTTATTAAGGAGTTGAATGGCATGAAGGAGGAAATGTGTAGTATGGTGAGCTGTAATTGGTAAGATTAGGACAAGATCGCAATTTTCAACATCTTTCAAGGTTTTAGTACAATTTTAAGGCCTGAATGGAATTTTATTTCATCAGTCAGACTTTGATACAATACATAAATGATTGATATACATGTATAGAATACAATCTGTAATCAAAATACCAGCTACATCACTAACAAACAAATGATTTTGTCCTACAGCAGGGATCAACAACCTTTCTGTAGTTAAGAGCCATTTTTTTCCCGACGTGATAAATTATTTTTTCAAAGAGCCAAATATAAGTACATCGGTATGTATTAGAAAAAATAATATAATATCTGCTGTGAAATCGATTGTGAAATCAAAACATTCTATTTTGCGTAGTAACAGAACATATAAGTCAACGTATTAAAGAAAACGGAAACAGTTTTTGTTTTGAGTGTGGCGTCGGTGAGTGTGGAGAGCAAGGTTAGCTAAAGCTAGGTTTACATGCATGCGATTTGCCGCGCATTTTGATGTGTGCGCAGGATTATTATATTTGTTTGACAATTGCAATATTGCAGTTAATTTTTCAATATATGTAAACTACTTAAGAACCACAAGTATGATTCTACCGAGCCATAGTTTGCCGACCCCTGTCCTAGAGTATACAAAACTCACTCTATTATTAGTCAACATTTTATTCCGCCATTTCGACACCTGATATGAATAAACATCGTAGATAACCATCTAAATTATCGAAGTAGCGATTCAACGATGCAGATTGTTGCAACTACGATGTACTTATGTAGATTGCTCAAATTACCAACGTAGATTGTTGAAGCTGTGATGTACCTATGTAGATTGTTGAAATTGCGATGTAATTGCAAAGATTGTCGAAAATTACGGCATTATTCGTATCAGATGAGGATTTGATACGCAAAAACTTCAAGACCTGAACAAACGTTGCTACAAAGGATTTACTTTCTATTCCGTCGATACATTATTTCTGCTACTTGATTATTCAAAGTCAAGTTTGTTATATTTTTTCTGCAGTTTCTTCACCTTCACCATATTCAATGACCACTCTTTGCTCAGCGATGCATAAAGCGCTCATTGCCGTTCGAATGAATCCAATGTCAAAAAAATGGTATTAAAGCATATTCGTATGGTTTTCGTTGCTGTAATTTCTCACGATTCAGTGTTTTCCGCGTAACATTTCTGATAAGGAAAAATGTTTTCATGTTGCATGCTTCGCTGACCTACGATACTTTCCAGTTCTTGCGCAAATAAAAAAAACATACATCTAGATTTCTTGGTTCACTATAGATGCATATCGTGCAAAAAATCGTGTAAAAAGATATTTATTTACTTGCTTTTATTTATTTAGTCGTACAAAGTGATTTTCATGTACTGTGATTTTATTTAACCATATAAAGATATTTATTTACTTGGTCGAACAAAAAGGTTTTTATTTTCTGCGATTAAATATAGAAGCAATAAGTGTATTTATGTTTCAGGATTTTAAATATTTATACAGAATTTCGTGACTTATTTGCGAAGTAGTGTGCGTTTTTTTGAAGACAGAATGTATAAAACACATAAAAAAAGAATGTTAGTATGAATATAATTAATAGGGTCAATCTCTGATCAACCATATTGGATCCGCCATTAAGACATCTATCCGTCATTACTGTCTATCATTTTGGCGGGAATTCAAATTCAGACAACATACGAGACATAAATTGAATATTAGACAATTTTAATAATCTAGCATAAGTCTTTGACAAAATATAAATTTATACAGATCTTTCCTTACAGATCTTGCATTTTAAAATTCCTGCAACTTGTTCGAAAGATTCAAACAACTTATATGAACGCTCATAGTAATTTGAGTTATATACTATTTAAATATTCTTACTTGCATAGAGCTGTTTTCATGAAATATTTAAAAAAAGAATTAGAGAATAAATATTTAAAAAGTTCTTCATATCAAAAAAGAATTTTGACGATTCTTCAAAGACAGAAAAACTCTTTCGGCAATTCTAAATACTGCAATTCGTTAATCGAAGGTTTACTGCTTTTTATCGAGATTTCTGATTTCTTTTGTGTCAGAAAAATATTGCGTTGCGTTGAAACGCTGTAAAAATGTTTGAAGAGCTTGAGGCCCCTAAAGGTATTAATCCGGCACTGAACACCAGTGATTCAGTGTCAGTGGGTCAACGGAAACTGGAGAAATCTTTCTTCGTGGCTACGCACGTGCCTCTCTTCCATGGATCTCACATTTCACGGGCCATCAGCCTGGCAGCCGAAAAATTAATGTGATAGAAGTTATTCCAGTCGATTCATCCACTTAACCCGCTACCGACTGTCTAACCTTATTAGATCTTGTTCTTTCTCTTTTTTTGTCCTTCTACTTTTGCAGCTGATTTCGTTCGACGTTTCAGTAGCGCTGTTACTTTCACATTTTCAACAAACGACGAGGATGATGTCAAGCGAACGCATACCTGTCGAGCCATCGTCGAGTTTAGCATCCTGTCTGCCTGAAGAATCTCAAGTTATGTGTGGATTGTTTCAGCAGAAATAGTAGATGCTTTAGAAATTTTCAGTGTGAATTTTCAGTAAAAAATGCTTGTATGTGTCCTTTTATCAATGTTTCATACCTCAGACTTTGGGGTTAATTACTTGGGACTATGGATAGAAAATACAACAAAATATTATGAACAATAGCATATAGCAAATATAACAAAATAGTGTGAATAATAGTATATAGTAAATGTAACAAAATTATATTTATTATTATAAGTATAACAAAATGTAATAGTAAATATAAATTCTTAATAAAATCGACTGCTTCACTGTGGCAGTCCATGTATAATTTAGTCACGCCTCATAAAGTGTTAACCGAGTGTCAACATTGCATCCAAGTACACAAATGTTGCATTTAAAAACAGTTGTCGTCAACGAACTATAACGACAGTGAATTGGGAAAGCACAGTTACACAAAGTGACGTGTTTTTACGCGCTTGTTGATTTGCACAACAGTCTCCGCGACCTTGTCCCTTCTTTCTCCAGGGTTTTACTAGCGTGTGCATTTATTGTCACTAAATACGTCACTGTCATCCTAAAGCATTTAAAAATAATAAATAAGCTTTGTGTAGTACTTAAAGTACTACAATAATTGTAATCATTGTTATCAATAACTGTAATGATCGTTATCAATAATTGTAATTATTGTTACTAATAATTCTACTAATTATAATGAACTATTAAGAATTGTATACTAATTGTGAAAATTATATAATCAATAATTCTTACGAATTATTGTAATAAATATAATTACACAAAAACGTCACGAATATCACAGTTTCACTCGTGGCAATATAACGAGAGTCACGTATATCACAAAAAACCCTTTCAATTTCAGGACTGCTCAGAATGTAATCACACCGTTCTACAAATATTTACTTGTATCAAGATTGTGTTCAATTTCTAATCTTTTACGCTACTTGTACCTGGACATCCGTATTTCATTAGGATAATCGCTAAGATATCAAGATCGAATCCGTTCAAGGCACTTCGTTAGAAATTATGGAACGGTGAAAGCAGGAATCATACTGAGATTATTATTAAGCGTGTCACAATTTTGCGTGCTTACATATCATCGGTTCCTCGTACGAACGTGTAACTTTTCTTTTTCATTTATTTCTAGTTGGTTCATGTTTCTGAAGAGTTTGCACGTACATCAGCATAAAAGAGAGTGAGCACTTCATGGCCCGCAGTTTCGAGAGAGAAAGTAACACGTTCCACTCTCGTTTCTCGAAAAGTACGGTTATGTTTGCTCGGAGAGATATTACCTTTTTTTCTACGGTCAATGAATTTTTATCGAAATCGAGATAAGAAGATTGTGTACGCTGCTCCACTTTTGTCTACTTATTCGATATAATACAAATGTTAATACTTTGTTTCTGACTATATTATTAATGTATCTTAATTATTATTATAAAACAAACATCATACTAAACATATTTCACAGTATGTGAAGAAAAAATAAGATAAATGGTTTTATTAATGAAATAATCACTACACATTATGTATTGCGTGAGAGTGATGTAGGTTAGATATTCCTCATGCAACCATAGACTTACATAGGCGGAATATAAAGTATTACTTTGAACGAAGAAACCCTTTTAAAATTTGAGGAGAAGCGGTAGTTCAGTAGTGGTAAATCGGATACCTTCGGATGCATTCGGTTCGTGTCGGCTAACCGTTGAGTTTGTGTCAAAAGCGTCAGTGAACATCGCAGGCTTTTTGTGTAAACTGTGTTAGAAATAAATTGAGAAATTATGTGCGAATGAAATTGAGTGAAATCATGAGTTTTTCCATCGTGCTGATTGTGAAAATCGTAAAAAGAACAGAAACAATGAACAGTCAAAAAAAGGAAACATGAATAAGGCTATTGCATTTCACACCACACGATGTACAGAATTTTCAATGTATGTATATTCTTAAAGGAAGAAGCTTTCCGTGTCTTCTTCCGTTTTTATTTTTATTCAGTCATTTACAATTTAACATGTTAACCTTTAATCTATTTATATATTTGTCCTTTCCATAATAACCTCTATCATCCTCGACTGTATTTTGACATTTCAACCATATAAGTCTACGATTTCGACCGTCAGACGTATCACGTGATACCGAACAGCGCCGAAGAGGACCGGAATTAACCGATTTATCACTATCGTCCCCTTACCGCGTATCTTATTATCCCGCTGACTTACTCTGTGTACACGTTTATGCATGCAACCGTGTTACGGTTACTGTCCTACATAATGAATGTTACGACTATTAGTAACCTAATAATGCACGTGCTCGTTCTACCGTGAATCCAGCACAGTTGTAAACACAGGCATCCTTAGACGAGGGCAACGTCCTTCGAGTGTCTCTGTTCGATTCTTGCATCCTCGGTTCCGTCGTTCATCGTGACAGGAAATTTTCAAACTCGACGACAAAGTAGAGAACAAAAATTAGTGGTTTGCCAAACGGAACTCTGTGGTTCGTTGAACGGCCATGGTTAAATGGTATGTTTGCACAAAGTAGTTTTCTGCAATAGATGGATGATCATTTCGTGGAACTGTGTTTATTCTGTTCGCGATAATCTGTGGATTTATTGCACCCGAAGCGGTCTACAGAGTATTCTAAGAAACATGTGAATGGAAACTTTGCGTTGAAAGAAGTTGAAGTGTTCTTTGCTACTTTGTTACTTGAAGCTTTGTTATGGAGATATAAACGTTGCAGTGCTTCAGCTTCTGTATTACTACGTGCAGTACATTTGTTTTGTTTTTAAATGAGAAATAGGAATTTCCAAGATTATCAACTTTGTAATGTAGAAATTTTCGACGTTGGCGGTATGTAAATTTAAAACTTCATTTTAACAACAGGTATTAGAAAATTTTTGCAAATATTAAGGAATTAGCAATTGTTCAATTAACAAAATAATCGCAAATATTTCTTATCTTTTATAATTATACTATTTTTCTGTATCCGGAGTTCAGCATTTGTATCTATTTAACAATTAATGAACAGCATTTAATTCAAAATTCTGCGAAATCCTTAATAATCTCATCTTTTATTCAATTTCATATAACTTTCGCTAAAATATTCTTGATCACTTCCCGTTTTATAACTGCATATTTAATTATCAATGAATAAGTGAAAACAACCGATTTACGAGCAAATAAAAAGCGAATTAATTATTCATACCAACAACATTAATAATCTTGACACTGTGTGACAAGAACGTACAAATGAAATGAATGTCGCATTAATCAGGAAATTAAATAACAAAATTTTTATGTTTTAGCAGACAAACGGTTAATATTTCGTTTCTCCTGCGGATACAAAGACACAACGCAATGATTTTTCTGCTGACTGTGAAAATTTCACCGAGCATGTTCACGCATGATTTCTATCAATCTTTGCTTTTACAATTACTTTCTATCAACAGAAAAACTAAGAAGCCAGAACTTATGAATTATTTATACAATGTTCAAGCGTAGTAAATTAGAAATGGGTGCAATACCATTTCCTTTAAAGTAGTGGGTCTACAGATCAGGCGTCACGCTAATTCGAATGTGTATTTAAAGTATCGAGTACCTACTCAAAACATATAGGTAGGACACGAATGAGATGTAGAGATTTCAAAGTCGTTCAAACGTGCCGAATTCGAATGTGTGTTTAAAATTTAGAATACTTATTAAGAATAAATAATTCAGCGCGTTTCAATTTCTATTCTTTTTTGTGTTTAGCTGTGTGCCGGGTAATTCGGATGCAGTCGTGCAATTTCGGTGGCACTCGTGCCGAAACGAGTCTGCGCAGCAGCCGGCCGGTCAGTCTCGCGCCATGTCTACACCAGGGAACAACGTGTTAGAACAAACTAATAAACTTCTATCAGGTAATCGTAACCCATGTTTCATTTTTACCCCGTTTACACCCTCCTAGTCAAACAGTAGCTACTGTAAACATGTAGGTAGAACAAGAATGAGATGTAGAGATTTTAAAGTCGTACCAAACGATTAAACGTGTCTGAAACTATCGAAAACGATAGTTACTATCTTGTTGATTTCACAACAGACGTCAATGAGGACCAAGTATTGTTGTCAATATTATTGTGATGAGTTATAGAGATTTCAACGTGGTTAGGTTAGGTTCTATGTGTATATAGTCGATTTTATGTGTCAAAAATGATTCGACGTTGATGACAAGTTCCTGTCGTCAGATTGCCGCCAAAATCTGTACAGCTTTAGATTGCCTCATGATTATAACCTCAAAATTCGTAGCATGGTACAAACGAATAAATGAACAAATGCATATTGAGTTTTCTCAGAAGCCTCCTTACATTTGGCAGTTATAATTACATCAATAGCACTGTTCGTATATTAATCAAAAAATAATAAAGTAAACATTTTTTAAGTAAAGTATTACACATTAAAATATCTTAGTACATAACGTTACGTTAAAAATAAACTTCTTAGCATAACTACACTTAATATTCAAAAACAAACGATTGTTTTCCTTGAAATAATGAACAGTTAAATGAAATCATGCCACTTTGTTTTTCATGGCTGAGAATGCTCGTTATTAGAATTTATTACTCGGAAAGTTGTATGATTCGTCTGAATTCCCCATATTTAATCAAGAAATCGCTACCTTTACGACGTATTAAATGCATTTGTACGCAAATGCGTGGCAATGAAAACGTCGATGATTATAATTTGCTTTTCCTCTACATTCTGCATCTGTTAACGTGTTCACCAATGATCGGTATCATGAATTTATTTCAATTAAGTAATTCTCATAAGGATTTAAGTGAACAAAATATTATTACGAATAATTAAAAAATGTCTAATGTACAATCAAAGTTAATAGCTCATTGACAAGCATTATCTCTAGTTACTTTTTCAAAATTCACATGTCCCCAATTTCAAATTTCACACGTAACCAGTATTGTACTCAATGTTTATTAGTATAGTACTCTACACTATTTTATGTGTTACTTTCCTCCGTTGAAAAAGAGATCATGGGAATATCTACTTAATGTGTGCCGTATTACGCACGACCATTTCTACTGTCAGACGACGCGTTAAAGTGGATCATTTTCAGTAGTTATGAAGTCGCCAAGGTCTGACCAATACTGGTTCACGCTACTTAGCGACGCGACTTCCAAAGAAATTACACTTAGGGGCCGTCTACGCTATGCCAGTAACTGGTGCTAGTAGCCTTGCCGGTAGGTATTCGAATTTTTGCATTTCTTGCTTTGCTATATCAGGTGTATGAAGGAAACCAGTTTCTTTTAGAGATTTTTTAAGAATTTCAGAATTTGGAGGTATGGAAATCTAGAAAATTTGGAAATCCAGCAATTTGGGGGCTTAGGAATTTGAGGATTTGGAGATTTGGGGATTTCAAAATTTAGAATTCTTGGGATGTAGGTATTTGGGGATTTAGAAATTTGGGAATTTAGCTATTTGGGGATGTAGGAATTTTGGAGATGTAGAGATTTAGGAATGCAGGCATTTCGGGATGTAGAAATTTGGGAATTTAGCTATTTGGGGATGTAGGTATTTGGGGCTGTAGGGAGTTAGGAATGTAGATATTTCGGGATTTAGAAATTTTGGAATTTAGCTATTTGGGGATGTAGGAATTTGGGAGATGTAGGGATATAGGAATGTAGGCATTTCGGGATGTAGGAATTTGGGAATTTAGATGTAGGAAAAAGTAGAAGAAAAAGTAAAAATAATAAAATAACAAAAATAGGAAAAATAGAACAAACAAAAAAATCGTAAAAATTAGTAGAAATAGTATAAGTAGTGGAAATAGTAAAATAGTGAAAATAGTAAAAATAGAATATCAAAATTGTAAAGTAACTGCAGAGTAACAAAATACATCCTATTAATGCTATTATATAAATAAAAAAATAATTGATTGAAGTTATTAAGATTCATTTATGTATAAATACAGTTTTGTTGAAATTTATTAAATATAAATACGAAAACTTCCGACATGCTTTAAACGATTAATACCAGTTAACTCTGATGAACACAAAGAAAGCGTTACGTGGCATTCTTAGACAATCAGACGGCTCAATTACTGTGATCGATGGCTGATAATCACCAGGAAAATCCATTTACGAGTTTTTTTTTCTACAGAAAGCAAGAAAAGAACACATTTATAGATATTACGTGTCGCGATTCCATTCTTTCCGCGGAATGAAATGAAAGTTCGACTTTCATGTTATCGAAGTAATTATTTTTTGCTTTCATTTTTAACAACAATTATCTCCTCATACAATTTTGTACAAATTTTTTAATCAACTTTCTAGTTTTTATAACAGTTGGTTTATACTTTAATTAATTTTATCTAAGCACGTTTTTCTTATCTTTTAATCAATTTTAGACAGTAATACTTTCTTCACATTTTAATAAATTTTGAATGAAAATATTTATGTTAGTTTAAAATATACTACGTTGAAAAACGTGAGACAATTGCTATTCAAAGAACTAAATGACTTATACTAATATGTGTCATACTAATTTACTACGTTAATAATTTATAGTAGTTAATATTTCCTGAATTGATTAATTTTCAATACCTGTTTGTATTTCCTGTTCGAATCAACGTAAGCTTTTTTCCGATTCTAAGAAAATTGTTATTATTCTATGTCCAACATTTTCGTAATTTTACATCACCTACACAATATGAAACCCGCAAAATAAATCTTCACAAATGTGTCAGTAAATAAAAAAACAATAAAGACGAATACTGCAGATTATAATTACTAACGTATTTAAAAAGCAATTAATCCTTGCATGACGAGATATCTGATGACTCAAGGTATTTGTCTTTATATTCATTTTCTAAATTCTTTTTTACATATTATTTTTCAAATGAATTTAAATATTTCCGTTACAAAACTGTGTACGATAGGGAACTCTATATTTATTTATTTGACATCTATGTTCTTTACATAATAAATCCTTTTTAATATTACTAACATATTTTAATATTATTTTGTAACTAAAACTATTTCCGATCGTATAACATGTAGTTGCACGATTATTCATTTTTACAGACAAAATCAGTATACAAATTATATTCTACATTATTTTATATTAACAAAATCATTATACAGCTTTATTAACCCTTATCTGAACAGATATAAACATATTTTATCTAAAAAGTACGAGGTTTATAAAAAAGTTCATTTGAACTTTCAAATTTCCCGCGCGGGAAATGTTCAGACAAGACTCCTTTACATGATGTCGATACATATCCTTGACATTTGCTGAAATTTTATATCACATAAGTAGTTTGAACTTTAACAGTCCATTAAATAAATTGCTTTCAAGTATATTCAGTTATTTAATTTTAATTCATCTTTAAAAGTTCTTTCATTTTTTTAAATTTAAATTATGAATACGAGATCTTTCATTAAGAGTATATGTTGATTAAAGAAATCAATTCTTACATTTCAGACATTTAATGAAATTTAAAGAATAATGAATACAATTTTATTAAATTTAATTTGACAAATTAATTTTATTGAATTAACTGTTGAATTAACTCTTTTATAATAATTTAATGATCAAATTAGTAATTTTACATATAATGTAGTTATTTTTTTTGTCTTACAATTTTAATAAATTAAAATAATATAACTCATAAAAGTTTTAAATGAAGTTTCCGCAAATTTCTGAATACTGACTAGTAAAATAATTTGACTAGTTAAATGTTTCCCATCAATTCGATGCAATTATTTGTGCAACAGCGATTCGTGAAAATTGTATCTTGAATTATTATGTGTTTTAATTAATTATAAGTTCTATTTCATTATTGCAAAAATGACTATCGTATTTTTCAAATATACACTCTGTACTAACAAAAATAAAAAGTAAGAGCATTTTTGTGGAACCAAAAAGAGAATCTGAAGATTCTAACCTAAAATCTATCATTACAAACAAATATGGTGTTTTGCAATTTTTTTTCTCGTATCCAAGAAAGAAATACGTTTTACGACGTATGTTTTATTTTGAGATGACTCAAGGGCAATTCAGAAACAACCTAATTTAGAATCTTCCACTCCTGCTAAATATGGTGCTCCCTGATTTTTTCCTCCATCCAGGAAAGAATGAATAACGTTTCGTGATCATTATTTTCGGAAGACTCAAGGAAAACATAACCTAACGTAGAATATAATCCTGTATTTGGTAGTCACGCAACTTTATGACTGCTTCATTTTCACAAAGTTGAAGAGATTATAAAAAATGTCAGTACTTTTTGGATTATTGTTTTTAAAGGACTTAGAGAGAAGTTGTAATGGACTTCTGGAAAAATCTAGGAAAAAGCATAGGTTAAGTTAGGTTAAGTTATAGATACAGTCTTCAAAAAATTGTGGAACATCACGTGGTAAATAAATAAATCTATTTATTTAGTAAAGTCTAGGAAGTCTAGGAAAAAACTAAATGAGCCTAACAAAATAAATATATAAATCTAAGAAGAAAATAAATCAGTCTAGGGAAATAAATAAGTAAATAAATAAGTTTAAGGAATTCTAGAAAGAAAATAAACAAATCTAAGAAAATAAATTTTGGAATCTAGAAAATCTAGGAAAAAATAAATTTGGGGAAGTCTAGGAAGAAAATAAATTAATCTAGAGAAAAATAAATCAATCTAGGGACATAAATAAATCTATGAAAATAAATAAAAAAGTTTAGAAAATTTTAAGAAAAGTACAAATAAATAGAACATAAATAGAACCTGAAAAAGATGAATTTCTACATAAGTCTACAATCTAGATAGAGTTTAGAGAGAATTGTAAAAAAGCCTAAGCCCTAGGTGGTAGAGAAAGTACAAAAAGAGCTTAAGGAGAGTAGAGATAGAGAATTAGAAGGACCCAGAGAGAACTTAATAGCAAGTTACCGGTACAATATTATCCAAGGTATCTGGAGGAAAGGATTGAGCCAATTCGTGACTCGAAAATTTGAAAAACGAATACGTTAACTTTCACTTTTGAGCAGTCACTTCCTGTCCGGCCGGTGGATTACGTTCAATTCTTATTCGATGCACGCACGACCGGCTACCGACAAAAATATCTCGATCACACACGGATTACATTGACGAAATTTAATCATTTTTCTATCTTCATCTAATTTATTTTTAGTTTATATTTTGCATTTGATTATGTTTAGTATTTGAAGGTTGTTGTTTGATGTATATGGAACTTGAACACCGTTATTGTCATTTTCAGTCACATTTTAATTTATTCAATAATATTTATCTTTCATGAATTGACAAATTTTTTAATTTTTCATGTTTTTGATTTTTTGTGATTTCTATTTTTTTTTTATTTTCGATACTGCAGTTTTCAATTTTTCATATTTGCAATGTTGCAATTTTATATATTTGCAGTTTGCCATGTTTCTAAATTTCTATATTTTCAAGTTTACATTTTTCCAAATTCCCATATTGCCAAATTTCCATATTTTCAAATTTCTATATTTGCAAATTTCCATATTTCCAAATTTCAATATTTCTAAATTTCAATATTTCCATACTTCTACAACTTCCCACATTCTCAAATTTCCAAATTCTCAAATTCCCCAATTCCCAAATTTCCAAATTCCTAAATTCCCAAATTCCCAAATTCTCAAATTCCTAAATTCCCAAATTCTCAAATTCTCAAATTCTCAAATTCTCAAATTCTCAAATTCTCAAATTCCTAAATTCCCAAATTCCTAAATTCTCAAATTCCCAGATTTCCAAATTCCCAAATTCCCCAATACCCCACTTCCCCAATTCTTAAATTCCCAAATTCCCCTATTCTCAAATTCATAAATTCAAAAATCTCAAAATAGCCAAATTGCCGAAATAAGTCAAATATCTAAGTTTCTAAATATCCAATGTTAAAATTTTGTCGATTAAAAAATTTAATCACCAAAAATTGACAATTACATCATTCCACAATTTTCTCTAGGGAATCCTATGATGCTCACCATTATTGTTGTCTAAATTTTTAACTGCACCATTATAATCACTACATTAATTATAATTAATAAATAAATAATTTTATATAATTCCCGAACTGTATATTTATATGTTGATTTTCATTAATATACTTAAATTAGTACTAATTCAATACTTGATTATAATTAAGTATAATTAAGTATACTAATATAATTATTTACTAATTCAATGGAATACTGGAATATTATATCATAATGCTTATAATTATATTAGTAAACAATATATAATTATATATTATATAATTTTATACAATCAATATTCAATCAATCAATATAATCATATTATATGAGTATTATATAATTAGTATATAATGATATAGTATGCACTAATATTATTGTAAGAATTATAATACACTATTCAAGAATACCACTAAATTACTATTAAATCAAGTACACTAATCTAAATATATTATTTCATTTATCAATAAAATTTACTTTTGTCAACCCTTACCAAAAGACCACACAGTACGAATATCATATTCCTCCCATAAAAAACACGAATACACACTATAAGTACATCTAAAGAATTTCATGAATGCAAATAAAACTACACATCAAATTTAAATTTAGCTAATAATCTCTCATTTTATGACCAATTACTATAAAAACAAGTGTCGACCGTTAAAGGTTAACTCCAGAATAATTGAGTGTCGTATATGAGCTAATGCTTCTCCTTATTACTTTTTTGTTTCAATTCAGATAAATGCTCTCTTGAAACCAGTATTTTAATTTAGACTTGCTTTCGCTCGTTGGGGGGATCCCCTAGATCCCCGTTATCCATCTTTCGGCACTTTTCACAATTTTTCTGTGGGGTTTTGGCCCATTTTAAGAAAGTTTGATTCTCTGACTAAATATCGTATCCGACACGGTTTAGCCTTTACACTTGCATATGTGGTTAAAATGGTGTTTTATAGTATTTTGATATCACTGTAGCTGCATTTAACAAATTCACAAGTACCAATAAATATTTCTGATGTTTAAGAACGGTAAAACATATCAATAATAAATTAATAATTATACAGACATTCAAAGGAATATTAATTGAATAATATTTTATAAATTAATTATTGATTTTATCTAAACTAAGGCCACCAACGTTAATTTGAAGCTCTCAGATCAATGTCGGAGAAATAATTAACAACGAATAGAATTTGGTGTAAAATCTCTAGATGATAGAAATAGGGTGGTTTTTTGGGTTTAGTATCCTTAAAGCATCTACTTCAGTGTTCTTGTTATAACACCTATGACCATAATTCAGGGAAGGATTAAATATTTTACACAAAACCTAGATCACTTTTTAGTGCTAATTTCGGAGAAATTAATAAAAATGAATAGTTTAGTAGAAATTCCTAATAAACTATCTCATGGAGGTGCATTCACAACCCCCATAATTATAATTCTAAGAGTGAAACAATATTTTAGACTAAACTAAAATTATCTCTCTAGTATTAATTTTTAAGAAACGTATATTAATAGAATTTTTTAAAATTTTTAGATGATGGAAATAAGTTGTGTTCTTATGGATATGTATTCACAACCCCCATAGTCATAATTCAAAGAGTGAAACAATATTTTAGACTAAACTAAAATTACCTCTCTAGTATTAATTTTGAAGAAACAGAAATTAATACAATTTTTTAGAACATCTGCAGATGACAAAAATAGGGTGTTATAAGATTCTCTTCTTTAGTGTTTCCGCTACAACCCCCATACCCATAATCTGAAGACGAGTTTAATAAAATAATAACTTAAATAATATTCCGTGTATTTTGTGGTAAAGATGACTTCCACAACATTAATTTCGAAGAAATAATAAAAAATGAATTTAGTGTTTTACAAATTACTTAGCTGATAGAAATAGGGTGGAACTAGAAAGGTTCCAGAAAAGTTGTAGGATAAAGCTATAGAAAACTCTTACTGAGCCTAAATAATATTTTGTGTTTAACCAACAGCACAAGACATCTTTATCACTAATTTAATAGACACAAACAAAAGTAAATATAATTTTTTATAAATTACTTGGATGTTACAAATAGGGTGAAACCTTCATCAGAATTTTAATATCACTAATGTATCAAGTCATGTGTCAAAGATATGACTATCTATCAATGAAATTACTATGATCACAGTTACCACCCCTTCAGATATTAACCCTTTGCAGAAAGCAACTCACACTCACCGTTCAGTTTAGTGATAATTCAAAATAAATTTTACTCGTATTTTTAATGTTAGATACGAAATGTTGAAAAGTAGTAAAGCAGTAAAATCAAATACTATTAAATCAGAATATTAAACAAATATACCAAATCAACTACAAAATGGACATATTAAATAAATGTCACTAAATACTACTAAATCATTACCAGGCAAGAAAACAAGCAAAATCCTATAAAAATAATAAAACAAAATAATAGTAAACCAACTGCCGCCCCTTACCTGATCGCGTGTGCCTTCATGGTTCCCCCGGCGCGCGACACTGTTCTTCGACGCAAAACCCCGTAAATTCGTCGGACTTGATTGTTCGATATCGACGAGGGTCACCAAATCAGTATGAAAAAACACTTGGACGATGCACTCGATCAGTATTGGCTCGTGTTAAAGTGCACGACATCGAACCACGCGACGGTCCGGCGGATACTGAGCTCTCGGGGTCCGCGATAGCCTCTTCACACGGACGAGTGAAAGCGAGAGGTGCCTCTCTCGGCACCGGCGAAGACCGTCGAGGAGTCACGAGTGCCAGCAGGAAAGAGAGAGACACGCATTTAAACGGGAATAGAGAAAACAAGATGGCTCGATCACGTGAAAAGGAGGACGAGCTTATGGGTGTAGCTGCGGAGGAACAAAGAGATGTACAGAAGGACGCGTGGAGTCGTGGGAGCGCGAGGACACCACGGTCCTTTGGTGTTACGTACATGCAACGAGGAGGAATGATTGAAGCGAGAGAGAAAGCACGACCCTCTGCAATTACTCCTTCGGAGGGAAAGAGGGAGCAAACGTTAGATTGCTAGAACGCCGATTCTATGTGCAATTTAACAGACAGAGAAAGTACGATGGCACCAGTCACGTGAAAAAGGAGAGACCGTTATGGCAGGTGGTCGGACAAGAGTGAGACGGAGAGCGAGGACGATGGAGGAGACGAGCTGAGGAACCCGTGGCTCGTGTCACGTGCGAAGAAAACCCGAGTGGAACAAGTTGCAACCACGGAGAATGGAACGACGGCGAAAGCACCACGCGGAAGGAACCTAATGATACCAACTCGGTTCACCCGACTTTCAGGACTGATTTTATCGCGACGATTACTCTCGCGAGATTCTTCTCTGCGAATCGTCCGGTTCACCCCATTTCCTGCCTACGATTTCCCTTTTTTATCCCTGCGTTTCGAGTGCATTTTATCCCTCTGTGCAAAATTGGGGTTTGATCAAATTTTGTAGGTATATGATCAATTCGAAGATGTTAAAATAACTCTGTGATCATATCTGAATGAGTTCAGATATAAAAAGTCAAACTCTGATCAAATTTGTATCTGAAAGTTTAACTCCATAACCTACAATTTTCTGGACGGTTGCGTCATTTAAAACCACCTAATTATTGCTACAACGTTAAGGCAGCTAAAGAATGTTAAAATGTTAAGTGCATTTGGTCTTCAATGATTATATAGAGTTTAATTAGAACTGAACCAAAAATTCACTTACATTGAAAATACGAGTCTGGTTTATTCCAATTGTGCGTCACGAGTGTGACACATTATTGTAGGGCAAGGGGTTAATGGAACTATCAGAACGTTTTTGGACAAGCGACATGAAAAAGAAAAACCTTTGAGGACTAAAGGATAGAAGAGTGTTATTTTAACATCTTTCCTGAATTGATCATGTACCTTAGGGATTTGATTTGTGACAAGTTGCACTCGCAGTGCTAATCCTTGGAATTGAGTCTTAATTAAACATGGCTACCATATGAACGGTAAATTCATTTTGGCGCCAAAATATAATACTTTGCTACTGTGTACCATAACATAAAATTGAAACTTAATTTAACGTAAGCAGAATTTGTCGAATATCTTTATTATAGCCGACAGTTTATTAAACATGGCTACCATATGGACGATAAAGATTTTGGCGCCAAAATATACTTTGTTGCTACAAAACTTAATTCAACGTAACAGTTAAAACTTAGTTTAACTGAACATAAATTTAATTTAAATTTAAATCTCAGTATTATATTCAAGCTTACAGTAAGATTTCAAATTTTTAATACAAATAAAATAACAGTACAGTGAAAAAAGGCTCCGCTCTCTAGTACACTGAAAAAGTTACCACGCATTATTTCTAATTCACAGTACTGGTGAAATCTCCCTCTCCTATATCACCTTTCTCCCTATAAAAGACTATCATATTCACTTTTCTCGCAATCGAAGATTGACGCAAGTAATTATACACGAAAAATCGAAAATCGTGTTACAACATTGTTGTTGCAAATTACTCAATGACTGTAAACACTTTAGGCTCGAAGTAATAAAATATCGAGTGTACAAATGATTTCCGATTCAGTAACGAAATCGAAGTTTCTCCACGGATGAAAGTAGAATTGCAAGCAGGATGTCGATTTATATTCAGGGGTCAAGGTCACGACGTGGCATCAGCACCGAAACAATCAGAACTGGGCGTCCCGACGAGGGATCTTCGTGTTCCACTTTACCTTTCAGTGACCTCCTTTTAATCGACCTATAAAATTGCCACTGATCTTTCAAACGTAAATTTATCCCAGTGATTATGCAGTTTAGAAGCCTTTCTCAGTTTCAGTTATTTCATTGCAGTTTGTTTTTTAATAGTTTTATTTAATCACGAAAGTGAGAAATTAAGGGGACGTTGGAAAAGTAATGTGCTTTTCGAGATATTTGCAAAAAATTTGAAAAAAATGGAACAATAATTAAATGATATTCATAACAGTCCAAATTATTAATTATGACTGTTCCAAATATTAAATATGCAGTAATTTAATTATTTTCGTTATGTAATAAAGGAAAATTAGGATGGTAAAATTTTGTGGAACACAAATAGTTTATTAATAATAAATTTATTTAATCGATTACAATGGGAATTTGTCTTCTGAATTAATTTTGGTACACGAAACATTTCACTGGCTACTTGTAACGAAGTACCTGTTTTAAAGGCTTTTACTGCTGCACAAACATCTTTTTATGTGTAATCTTTTTCCTTTCTCTTTTCCTTCGACATTCTGAGGAATTTATGTGACTTTATAATGTAAGAAAAATGAGTAAAAGTGTATTACAAAATTTTAGGTTATGTTGATATTATGACGAGTTTAAGATTTAGCAGAATTATATTTTTGTATAGTTAGTAACATAAATGTTTAGGATACCTTAATACAGTAAATATTAACAATGTAATAAATACACTATGACTGATTCGTTTAATAATTCGGTCTCACGTGAAATCGCATCTGCGCCAATGAATGTTTAACTGGTCACGTCATCACGTACTAGTGGAAGAAACCACTTAATTTCAGTATTTAAACAAAATTAGTAAGAAATAAGATTAATTTGCTTCTCTATTATTCAACAAATCTAAAACAACACTATCAAAAAATTATATAACATTACTTAATTAAAACTTTAATAAAAGTACTGATGTCTTTGCTTGACTGATTATGAAACGAGTTTATAAACGTTAAATAACGTTAAATCGTACAATAATATTTTACTTAGATTAGCTGAAACGTTCAAAATACACGGAAATATTATTAATAAAATTCTCACGGAAATGTTAATTATTGGGACTCGTTTGAGCACTAGGACATTTACCTGCATGTCTGTGGCAAGGAATGCATCAGCATGTCGTTTATCTATTGTTTTGTTTCTATCATAGCAATCGAAAAGTAATAGCTATAGCGTGCGATCTTAACTCGGTATTCTTCAAAGGATATATTACAACGAATATAAAGAACAAATTTCACCTTCTGTAAAATATGCGAAGACACAGACACTCGAAACATCGAAAGAACATGGACAGATGCTGGATCCGCTACACCGCATTACGGAAGCTCCACAAAACATTTGGACACTTCAATCGCTAAATTTTTATTCGAACGAAAAATTCTAAACCGCACTGATAGAATCCATGCCATTTTTAAAGAAAGGTACATAAAATATCCAAATACCGCAACAGACATAGCTTAAGGTATTTCAGAAATCGGTTCTTAGAGCCACCAATTATGTTAACAAGTGTAAAAAATTGAATAAGATGTACAATGAAAGATAATTTTATGTAAAACTATTTTGAAATTGAATAAATTTTGTCCTTAGATCCTACTCCGTTTATTCCTGCATCCTACCCAAGGAATTACTTTCATCTTCTCGACACTGTGGCGTCAAACTTCGATAACGAATCTTGACTTGTGTGGTTAACTGTGATATTTGTCTAACCCACTCCGATTCAGTTAGTGACTTAGGTTAGGTTAATTCAATGGGTGAATTAGGTTAGGTTAGACTAGAAGAATATTTCTACCGGTAGGTACGTGACATATAACATGTATCGTTATGATCACAGGATACATTATGTTCGCGGAAGTTAAGGACTCATCCTATTTATTTAATTCCTTTTCTTCGGGGTACGTCATACGATATCCTTCTATCGTACAATATAAACCAATGAAAAATTCTACTTCCACGTCCGCAACGTGTTTTTGTTACCCTTTTCTGCGAGTGTCTTGTGTTCCTCAATCGTAAACGACACTTTCACTTGATTGAGAATACGATTTTTCGTTATCGGAGCATTCTCACGCGGTTAAAGTCAACCACCGAGAAAAAAATCGGATAGGGAAAGGCTGAAACAACTGTAGCCCAATGAAATTGACGGTGAACGGTGTGGTGTAAGACACATCGTTGGACGATCCTTTCGACGATCACATGACAATTACGACATTCTATTCTGATCGCTGCGATTCTTCGTTCTCGGCTTCTCAGAATTTTTGTTGATCCCTTGCACGTTGATCGAACCTCCTCTTTTTTTACTTCCACGAATATCTCTCTTCTTGCGTATGAATTCTTTTCCTCCTCTCTTGCCAGATAAGAATAAAAAATTCAAAAAACAATGGATGACGAGGAGAGAGGTTCGCATGGGTGCACCACCATCTTACTCGACTCTTATTCAAACAATTCAAACTGGGAGCGTGGTGATTTCAATGATTTCAGACAAATGACGTAAATTTATGGCTAGATTGCTCTATTAACCTTTTTTGACCTAACGTTGTTGAAGAAATTTATGAAACAAACGTACGAGTAGCATTGTATATGCAAAAAGAAACGATCTCGAACGAGAAATGCAATTTTGAAACCAATCGTAAATTATGCAATTGCTATAAAAAAATACAAGGCTTTTAACATAATTTTACATTTTGAGTGTTAAATGATACTTTATTAAATCTGCAGAAGGTAGCAATTTTATTTTTGACGAATCTAATTGATTATTCTGAATATTTTTATTACATACACCTTTAAGCAAACACGTTCAAATATCTTTGCTATTTTTGATATATGGAATATAAATACATATGTAAAGACAGAGAACATTATTTAAGTTAAATGTAACTATTAATGGATTTTACGAATTAATAACTGTCAAAATATACTGTTGGACTGTATTCTTCTTGATGTTGAAATATTGATAGTCTGATGACTGATTGTTAATTTATGACCATGAAATATGCGAACTCAAAGGTTGTCACATCTCCAAAATTTTTTATTTTTAAATTTCTAAATTTTCGAATTACTAAATTTCCATATTCCTAAATTACCAAATTCCTAAATTACCAAATTCCTAAATTTCCAAATTCCTAAATTACCAAATTACCAAATTCAAAAATTCCAAATTCCAAATTTCCCAATCTCGAATACCAAAAACCACCACCAAAATTTGTCAACTGATTTCACCCCTAACATTCAATGACATACCAACGTAACTTACCTACGTAAGTCATATATAATAAGCCATATATTATAGGTCATATATTATCAATCATATATAATATAAATTATAAGTCATGTACGTACGTAAGTCATATGACTTATAAATACCTACTTAGCCACCTACCTATAAATACCCTACTTACCTAGACAATTTCGATCATAAAAGGTCGTAAACAACCTAGACAAAAGAATGCAAAAAATTTAAAAAAATAAAATTGAAAAATGTGAATTGAAAATTGTCCTACAAAACGATCGATCTAAGAAGTTCAAGCTTCCGAATTCATCGACCGATCACGATCGTCCAAGCTGATCTTGAAAATGGCTGGCTGCTATTTTTCCTCATTCCATCGGTATCGGGAAAATTATTGACCACTCTCGTTATGAAAAATGGAGGAGACGAGTGGTCGAAAGTTTCACTTGCAGGTGCATGTTGTAAGGAGGACAAGAACGAAGAGGGAAGCAAGGGGATCAGAGTCACGGGACACAGTGAAAGTGTTGTTGAAAGAGAAACAAGAAAGGCGCCAGATGTTTCCTGTCTCTTTTTCATCACATGGTTAACAACGGTGAACGATGATGATGCGACTCTTGCAATAAAAATATATTTGTGAAGGGAGAGAATGAAGTGGAATGCGCTTTATATTTTTTTTATAATTTAATTTTATTTTTCTGATTTTTTTATTTTTATTTGCATTTTATATTTCGGTTTGTATATTGCATTTCGATTTTGTACTTTTGTTTTGTATTTATATGTTGTGTTTGGATTTTGTGTTTTTATCTTCTATTTGCATCTTGCATTTCGATTTTGTATTTCTATCTCGTATTTCAATCTTGTATTTGCACCTTTTATTTGCATCTTGTATACGTGTCTTGTATTTTTATCTCTCATTTGTATTTTGTATTTCTATCTTGGATCATTATCTTGCATTTGTATTTTGTATTTGCAACTTGTATTTATGTCTTATATTTGCATCTTGTACTCATATCTTGTATTTGAGTCTAGTATTTGTATCTTGTATTTGTGTCTTGTATTTGAGTCTAGTATTTGTATTTTGTATTTGTGTCTTGTATTTGTGTCTTGCATTTGTGTCTTGTATTTGTATCTTGTATTTGTGTCTCATACTTCTATCTTGTATTTGTATCTTGTTTTTGTATCTTGTATTTGTATCTTGTATTAGTATGTTGTATTTGTGTCTTGTATTTGTGTCGTATATGTGCATCTTGTATTTATAATCATTGTGTAACTGATCAAGAATTACATAATTGTTTACATAAAATTATTACTTACGCTTCCTTCGAAAAATCGATAAATAATTGAGCAAATAAATGTTTTATTCATCACTGCTTTCGACTTTAATAAACCGAATATAAAAGTAAAATAAAAAGAGGAAGAAAGATAAAACGAGGAACGTTCACTTCCTAACTTAATTTAAATTTTATGGTCATCTGAAATGCGTTAAAATTTCTCTTTCTGCTTTAATTTCCACCATCTTCGAATTCGAACATTTATTAACAGTTATAAATTATTATAGCAATGATGCAATCACAGTATTTTAGAAAACTAGTAGCTTTCTATTTCTTTAAATATCTTTATATCCTTTAAACTTCTTAGTAAACTGTAATGAAATATTTAAACAAAATAGACGATGTTACAGTATATTTTTATTATAATTGTGCACAAAGACAGGTTATGATACAAAATGTTCGTTCACTAGTAATTCAGAATGAATTTTCTGTGAAAATATAGATTAAAATTTTGTGGAGAGGCTGAATGAAATATTTACATGCAACATATGGACTTTTCATGGTAAAAGAAGTTAAAAAGTACTTTAACATTTTAGAATCTGCAGCTTTATTTTCGAGATACAAACGAATGAGAATCAGCTGATCGACCTGCTGACCGCCATTTTTAAATTGTGACGTGAACAGATGCGATAGTTGTAGATGGCAGCATTCACACAGAATGCTCGAATTTTGATCGAATTCGACGATCATCGAATCGATAAAAAACCGTTTGGTATCGTTTTCGATAATTTTTGACACATAGAATCGACTGGAAGCACGTCAAAAGCTCTATAACTCATCGTTCACGACAACACTTGGTCGTCATTGACGTCGGTCCGCGTGAAATTAAGAATAATCGTGTTTGGTATCGTTTTCGATAGTTTCAAACACGTTTAATCGTTTGGAACGACTTTAAAATCTCATTCTTGTTCTACCTATATGTCTACTGTAGGTACTCGAAATTTGAAATATGGTCTGTAGACCCACTGGTGTATCATCGCATCATAATCACAAAGATCATCAATATCAGTATCAGAGTATCTGACAAAACTAGGTGTAACCATAACCTCCAATGTTAAAAACATCTTCCTATTGAGCATGATTTGTACCTGGAAGAAACACAAACTGTAATGGGATATATATTTACTGTGTTATACCTTCATATGTATATGCTATATTAATGTTACATATAGTAAGTATACATAAAGCTACTGTAAACCCGCTAGTTCCACTACTTGCAGAACACCCTGTATATGGCCACGTGGAAACTTCTTCGTGTTGTGCCGCGAGTGCAGGTAACCTCGAAAAAACGACCTTTCGAATTTCACTGGAACACCGATGAAATTCCTGTCTCTTTCTCTCTTTTTTTTCTCTCTTCTTCTCTCGTTCATCTTCTCTTACTTCTTTTCCCTTCACAGCTGCCAGACAGATCGAATCCGGAAGATCGAGTCATTGCTCTTCTTAGATTTGCAAATTAACCTACAGAGATCAGGAAAAATTTCGACAGAATTCTTCTGCCTCCATAAAATAGCTACGTAATAAGATTTTTTAATTCATACAGTGTTTTACATGTTGAGTCGCAATATTGAAGCTATCGAATATTATTATCATAACATTATTATAATTTTGTTTAAATGAACCGATTAAATTCCATGGTTTGTTCCATAAATTTTACCATGAATTAAGTGTGGAAAGATGGAGTTTGTGAATATTTACAGAATGGCAGGTTTCAAATATATTATATTGAATAAAAATTAAGTAAAAATTTGGAAATTTAGAAATTTAGAAATTTGCATATGTAGAAATGTAAAAATATGGAACTGTAGAGATTTGGGCATGTAGATATTTGAAAGTATAGAGATTTACGAATGTAGAAATTGGGGAACTTAAAAATTCGGAAATTCAGATATTTAGAAGTGTAGAAATTTAAAAATTTTGAAATTCGACATGTAGAGATTTGGCAATATACTAATTTTCGAGTTAAAAAATTTTGAAATTTAAAAATGTAGTAATTTAAAAATTCATAAATTTACAAATTAAAATAACTATGCTTCACAAATTATTCGTAGTAAGCAAGTAGATCCAACCACCCTGTAATTTCAAACAAGAGAACAGTCCCATGTCACACATCAAAGTTCTTTTAATTCTCCTAAATTGTACACATAATATTTTAGAGTGAAACACCCTGTATTTTCCCGCTAAATAACATTTCGATAATCGGAAAGTTATATTTCCAGTTGCGTGACTAATAGTCCCGTTTATTTTCACTTTTTAATTAATAAAAATCCAACACGTTATGCAGATATCAAGGTTAGGATAAGGCTACTGTTCAAGATACGTATTATTTCTTCTTGTTTCGTTGGAGATGTATCCCCACCGCCCGTCTCACGAGAAGCAGTTACCATAAGTCGATTTCTGTGTCAGTGTGTCATACGGGTTCGTATCAACAGCGAGAGTAAGCGCTAGCATTACTCAATAAGCAATTCCGATGTGTGACAAACATACGCGACTACGACGAGTCTTTTCGTCACGTCGCGTCGCGTCGTGTCATTTGATGTCACGTGTTTAGGTTTAGAAAATAAGGTTTAAGAGTCGGAACAATGCAAGTACACGCAATCTGCTGTTATACATAGTAAGCTTCGCCAGGGAAAATGTCGATGTAAAAAACGGGAAACATTACTAGTGAATCTACAGACCAAGTGTCTCCGCGAATTCAAATGTGTATTTAAGGTATCAAGTACCTACTGTAAACATACAGGTAGGACAAGAATGAGATATAGAGATTTCAAAGTCGTTCAAACGGTTAAACGTGCCGAATTCGAATGTGTGTTTAAAATTTGGAATACTTATTAAGAATAAATAATTCAGCGCGTTTCGATTTCTACTCTTTTTTGTGTTTTGCTGTGTGCCGGGTGATTCGGATGCGGTCGTGCAATTTCGGCGGCACTCGTGCCGAAACGAGTCTGCGCAGCAGCCGGCCGGTCAGTCTCGCGCCATGTTTACAGCAGAGAACATCGTGTTAGAACAAACTAATAAACTTCTATCAGGTAATCGTATCCCATGTTTCATTTTCACCCCGTTCACACCCTCCTAGTCAAACAGTACCTACTGTAAACATATAGGTAGAACAAGAATGAGATGTAGAGATTTTAAAGTCGTTCCAAACGATTAAACGTGTTTGAAACTATCGAACACGATACCAAACACTTTCTTTGTGAAGCGTATAGAACCGGATTTCGCCGGATTTTAAAACAGATTGATATAAAAACATGTAAATCTTTAATTATCAGCACTAAACTCTGGTAATTAATAAATGCATCATTTTAATTATTGACGTATAGCTTCATTTATTAGTATACTTGTTATACATATTATCGGTATTCTTTTCCATATAAAAAGCAATAAAACAAAAAGAGGTATAGTCTGATTAAACAGGTGAGACAGGTAACAGCTATAAAACTGTCACCTTTACAGTTTTGTATACATTTCTAAATTTCTGTTTCTTATTTCCTATATCAATTTTTTGTCCCAGCTGTGAATTCTTTCATTTACATTTATTATGAGTTAACATCATTATAAGATATTCGTATAAAAATTTATCGTCGTCCTTTAACAACTACTACCAAAATGAACAAAATGAACTGTTTTAATTAACTACATATTTACTTGACAATTGATATACAGTTTATATATAACAGCAGATAATAGTTAAACAGATAAAACCGTAACAGTTATACATAAATAGATTAAAATACCTATGCACTTATCTAGAATGCATCTTGCAAAGCGTTTTAAAGTATCGCTTAATTACGAAATACGTAGTTAGCAACATTATTCATTGAATAATAACGATACACGTAATTTAAAAGTGGGTTCCAACGTCATTCAACACGTAAGTAGCAGTTGCATCACGAAATCGATGTAACGAAATGATAGAACAGCGCATTCCAAACTTTTGTCGAACAACGTAAGTCTAACACCGAATACTATCGTAACATTACGTGAAACGTATCCGATTTACAAATTCGATCAGCTGCGTGCATGCGTATAGAGGTCTGTAAGACATCCTTGAACGTGTCTACAAAATGCCCGCCAATGAATGAAGAATTATGGCGTCACCCAGTTTCGTGTCTAACCTAACGTTCGATCGAAATCGGTTCAAGGTTTTTTCATCATCGTTGATTGACTCGCGTAACGTTCGTAAACGGAAGCGAGCTTCGATGATCGACGTGCATTTTAACAATTCTTATGACTGACTTTAAAAATAAACTTGACTCACCGTGGACCTCCGGTTTCGATCTTTTTTGTCGAATGGATAATGCAGAAAAAATGTATGCTCTTACAATTAGCGGATTTCTCAGAGATTTTCACGTATTAATTTTAGTAGAAATTTTGAAGTCTTGTATTTGGTAGTGAGCGAATAATTGAGTGTAATGTGGGATTTTGTAGATGAAGGGAATTATGTTGTGAAATTTAAGTAGCTAGTGAAAGTGACCAAAGCAAAGGGTGGAAATACAAGATATTAACATGTGTTAATAATGTTATGTACAATAATAGTGTATCATGGTAGCTAATAAATTATATCATTACAGTTTGAACAGGCCTTTTAAATCTTCAAAGTCCCAAAAACCCAAAACTTCAAAATTACATGAATTTCAATATACCAAAGTCCAAAACTCCTAAACTAGTAAATTATAAGTAATTTAAATTATGTAAACTATAAAATATAATGAAAGAATAAGTAGTTGCGGACAAAAATAAATGTCGTAAATGTTTCCGATGCATAACCGCGCAGCACCTGAAGGACTTAATGTTAACATCCTTCCTTCAATTTGTTCAAACAAATCTTGCAAGCCGATTGGAAGTACATTGCACAAACATTTGTCGGCATTTACTGCAGCCTTGAACGTACACTGTTGTTTCGAGTACCTTCATGTACACATCACGTGTACTTGTCTTCGTGTAGAGATTTGGTCATTCATCGTGGTTAAATATGGCAGGTAATATACGCTAAAAACATAACAGCTTTCTCTCGCTTGCGTTACATCTCGTTACGCCAGGATGACTATTCTGAAATGCAACTGGAAATAACGAGAAGTTTGATCGATTTTGCGAGACAATTTCTGTTTTGTATTAATTTGTACGCTTCTTTCTTGAAGTTTGAGGTATGTCCGCGGAAACATGAAGAGGTGAAAACAGTCTTCTTTGGCGGGGTTGCTAAATTCGTTTAATCGAATGTTACGGAAGCTGTTGTACTTATTGTGGAGAAAATGTTTGGAATGCGAATAAGATATGTGTATGCAGCGTATCTTTGAAATGGTGATATAATCGAAACGATTATGTACAGGGTGAATTTACTTGAAGAAATAAGGCAAAAACATAGAATTCAATTTTTTCATTTGTCAATATGACAATTTGATAATTTGACGATTTGACAATTTGACAATTTGACAATTTGACAATTTGACGATTTGACAATTTGACAATTTGAAGATTTACCAATTTGACAATTTGACAATTTAACGATTTGACAGTTTGGTGATTTGACAATTTGATAATTTGACAATTTGATAATTTGACAATTTGACAATTTGACAATTTGACAATTTGACAATTTGACAATTTGACAATTTGACAATTTGACGATTTGACGATATTGCAATTTGACTATTTGACAATTTGACAATTTGAAGATTTACCAATTTGACAATTTGACAATTTAAAAATTTACCAATTTCACAATTTCACAATTTGATAATATGACACCTTGACAATTTCACAGTTTCACAATTTGAAAGTTTGTGAGTTAGATTTACCAGAATTTTCAAAATAAGAGAGAACTGTTGATCTCTTATTTAATATTAGAAGAATTGTTTAAATTTTTAAGAAGATTTAGATCTTTCATTCTTTTCTATATACACCAATAATTTTCTCCATTACGATCCCTATTGCAAAACTATATTTCACGTGTTTTTGCAATAGCAAGTGAACATCAAGATTTCGAGTTTAACATCCTCAAACGAAGTCATTAGTAGGTTGAGATTACTTGAAACGTTATTAATAGTCTTAGTAACCTTGACATACTGACATTGAAACGAATTCTCATTCTCATACTTGTTTCTGTATTGAAACTCATTTTGTTATTAATATAGTGCTGCGTTACATAGTTTTAACATAAAAAGAAGTATAGTCAGATTATTTCTGGTCGACGTACCAATTTTTAGCTTTTTCAGGTTATGGCGATTATGTTAATCGTACGTGTGTATACGTAGGTGTAACATTCTTTTAGTAGTACGTTCACTTATATTACGTTCATAAATTATCAAGACATTCGCACGTTTTATTGCATAAAGCGCTAAAACAGCGTGAAATGAGAGAAAGTTTGAAAAAATTAAATATTCAGGTTAGAATCGTTGTCAGGGTAGATATTTGATTCTTTAAAATCATTTCTTCTTTTTAAACTAGATTTGTGCCATTCGAACTTTTTTCACAATTTCATAATTTCATAATTTCCCAATTTGATAATTTCCCAATTTGATAATTCCCCAATCTGATAATTCCCCAATCTGATAATTTCACAATTTGATAATTTCCCAATTTGATAATTTGATCATTTTATATTTTTATACTTCTGAGCTCCTCAATTACCAAACTTCTTAATACCCTAACTTACAAATCTGAAAATTTGAAATTTTTTTAATCTCTTCGCCCAATTTCCTTATCTCCCGACTGAACGTTACACAATCATTACTTTAAAGTATTTAAAGATTTCCTAATTGAAAGACGTTATCGGGATTCACCTCAATATTTTGTATTTAAATACGTACTTAACGTAGTTCGTTAAAAATATTCTTCATGCGTGATATTCGCTTAAAATGTTTGTAACTGGACGACAGTGCGTGTATTTCGCAATAAAATGTCGCGCATTCTTTATTCAAAATATCAGTCGTTAATTTTTGTAATTTAGATTCGAAGGTTCTGTGAATCCGAAGAAATTAAACGCAGATTACAACATTTATTCTGAAATGCATTATGCAACGTTCGAATTATGAATCTTCCAGGAAGCCGAGAAATTTTTTAAATTAGGGACAATCTCAAGGCTAATAATATTTAGTATAATGAGCACTGGACACCCAAATCGCATCTTTTCATTTGCATCATTATTACCGTGTACGATAATGTAATTAATAACGAAACAGATTATTTTATATTAAAAGAAGAAACATTTCTTCATCCGACATTTTTGCAAAGGTGCCATTTAAAAAAAATTATACACCTTTTTTTAAAATAATTTTAACTCGCGTTGCTTGTAGGTTATCTCATACATATTGTGTGGTTTGAGTACTTACGTGAGTTGATTTTAGATAAAAGACTCTTGTTATATTGCCGGAAATTAGCAAAGTTTAAGATTGAGAAATTTTACAATTTGAAAATTGGAAAAATTTGCAATACTAAAATTTAGAAATTTGCGAATCTGAGAAATATCTACTTTCCACAAACTTAGGAACAGAATAGAGTATAAATAACCAACTGGAACGCCCATGTTTTGAAAGCTTCTAACGCTGTTCCATTTAGGGTCATCAAAGTACGACCCAAAGCAAAATGTGCAAAAAGAAGAATTTTTTTCAAAACTATTGAGCAAGTTCGCCTAACTATCGCGTGACACAATCTGGAAGACGTTCAAAACACTTAATATTCCTGGTGACAGAATGCAAAGCGCAAACATAGGGGAAAACTTTAGTCCAATCAAACGATCGTTGAACGCATCTGCTTGAAATGGAAAGGAGCCAATAACTTCTCGATGGAATTCTATTCCAACGTATCACGAGATTGTGTCGCGCAAGGACGCAGTTTATTTTCAATCGTAAGATCTCTGGACCTCTCGTTCCAGCTGATCACATGTCTCCGCTCGTGAACACGTGGTGCGAAAGGGCACGGCCATTTTTGCACATTCTTACACTCAATTCTTTAATGGATTAATTCGAACACCGGTGTAGGTTAAACTTCGTCTTGGGGCACCATTTTCAACACTTTCTGTGTAATAATATTTCTATAATAGCATTTTCGTTAGTATTTCTTCGATTTTATGGGTCTAGAAAATGGTATCGTCCAAAAAGAAAAAACTTAAACTTATATAATATACAGGGTGAAATACAGAGTAATATAAGGGGAATGGTACAAGCTAGATAATGCTTTTATATGCAAAATTAGGTCGAATGAAGAGGATAATATTATCGACAAACATGTACTTCTGCTATAGTAACCCAAAATATGTTATACTTCTCCCATAGTAAATAGCCCAACTATGTTGTATTTCTTCTACGGTGATCACGTTATTAGTGACCAAGAGGTTTTTCGAAAATGAGCAAAATCCATTAAGGCGTTTTGGTAATTGCAAAATTATAAAGAGCCCAAACTCGGAAATACGTGCATCCAGGAAATGTCATTTGACAAACTGGTTTGTAAGATACATCATAAGACACTTAATAGTACAAGTCCAGTGGTACGATCAGTTTGTATATAATATTCAAATTCGGAGAATTTTTGTAGTAATACCTCGTATATTAACTAAAGCGAAAGGTTCCAAGCCATGTTGTACATAATTCATTAAAGAAATCATCATAAATTTGTACATTATTCTTAAAACTTCCCTACCGGACCTGCATACTGAAAGTTTTTTGCATACGCCACAAAAACGATAGGAAAATAGTATAATTTTGTCCAGACACAGATTTATATGGTTTTCGACAGAAATATGCAATCGTTCATCATTCGGATTATGGCAGGGACGTATCAAGGAGGGTTAAACGTTTTGGGACACTATTTCTAATCCTTTTTGTATAATTTATTATACCATTCTCTATTATTGTCTTTATGGCATTCAATAAATATAGAAGAAGTATGACAATCTTGAACGTTGAAATCTATTGGTTCAAAAGTTAGATGTTATAGTTTGGCAGTTTTAAAGAACGTAAGCTTAATGGTAACTAGGGAATTGTATTATTTACAATTAGTAAAGGACATATTGTCCTCGGACCGCGTCCATTAAAAATGCCATTGGGTCAATGTCATTTCGGCGAAAAATTGTTGCCATAAAAATTCGCACATTCGAAGCGTTAATTCAATGTTGCGAAAACGTCTTCTTCCTCTGCGCCAGTCTTTTGCAGGGTACCATGATTCCATTTTTTGAGTTTGCGTACCATCGCTGGCTAACATTTATTCAATTTCATTCAGTTAAAGTTTCATCGAAATTTCGCAGTAATCTAATTGAAATTCAAAGTAAATTATACTTGTCTACGAACTCTTTACCGTGATTAACACTCTTAGGTACATAGCCTTCTGCATTGATTCCTATGTAACTTTTGAAACAGTCCGTGTGAATTTCACTAGCGATATTAACGTGTTCCTTTATAACTGGTAGTATAGTGAACACCTCACGATTCTCGATTACTATCATACGACAGTTGCTTGAGTCAGTATTGACCATCACACCCAATGACCGTCTACTTTTCTGACACGATTGTATTTTCTTTTACCAAATTTCGTTTCAAATACTAACGTATTTCATAACAATTGAAAAAAGATGTGATCAAATAGAAGACGTGGTCTAAATACAAGCTAAGAGTTAAATGTGGGCTAGTTAAAGTATAAGGTCCCGTGTTGGGTAAAATGTAATAAGGTAAATAAAATGTAATAAGGTAAAATGTGTTGACCCAAGAGTTAGTTTTTTAAGAACACTATACTGTTGACATTAGAAGATTGTTTTGTCACAAGTTATGTAACAAATTCCATTGTGTACTAATGACTGTCATTGTATTATTCGTCCCTGAGCAAATGGTCTAAATACTGGCTGCATACCTAGTTCCATGAATTATCTAGTATTTACCATTTAATCTTTCCAAATTCTTAATTCTTAAATTCTTTGGGAAAAATTCCAAGACCCCAAAATTTTCAAATTTTATTATCCCCAAATAGAAAAATTCTCAATTTTCCAAATCCCCAAACTTTCGATATCCGAACACTGCAAATTCCCTCCATTCCTTTCCTCATCTTTACACGATGCATTACGCGGTGTCCGCTTATAAACGTTATTCGGCCGGACCCTGTATAGTTATAATTTGAGCGAGAAGAAGACAGAAGCAAGATGGCCGTCGGTGAAACGATCCAGGAACCAGGCTGAAGACAAACGAACCGTGCACTGACCCGCTTTCCGCCGCAGACATCCTTGTTTGTTTCATAATATCCATACCAAACGACGGTTAGGGGCCGACGTTGTAACCCAGGAGAGATGCATCTTCGTTGCATTAGTCAACGTGTGTTCCTCTAGCTGGAACATCACCGACACAACGGACTCGCGAGACACGTGGTCCGTTGCGTAACATGGCGGCTGCAACTCTGGCGGTAGAAGAGGAGACGCATTCCTGCGATTCCGTAGGATTGGTCCTTAATGATCGCAGACGTTGCGCGCTCGTCGTTCTTCGCCGTACGCACCCATTAATGGTAGCGACAGATACAGTCCCTGGCCATCGAATTAGGATCACTACAAATTTTCAGCATTTTTCACCTTTTTCGTAAAATTAAGCATGTTTAAATTGTAATGATATAATTTATTAGCTACCATGATACACTACTACTATAACATTATTAACACATGTTAATATCTTGTATTTCCACCCTTTGCTTTGGTCACAGCTTCCGGCATGCTCTGTATACATATGCTTTATATCTTCATTATTTTCCCAAATATCTGTAATTCTTTTCAACTCTGATGTGGTTGGAAAAAATGTGTTAGGGAAAATGAAGAAAGAGTTTAAGAAAAGTTTGGAGAAGAATTTAGAGCAGATTCTATGGAGAAGAATTTATGGAGAATTTAGAAATTATCTAAGAATTATTTAATAAAAATTGTAATATTTCTAATTCTAAATAGTTTGAAATCTCAGTCACAGGAAAGAGGATATCACTTTCCCTGTCGCACATATGCACTCATATGCGTTGATGTTCAAGAGTTCAATCGCGGGCACTTGATGTGCCCATCTCTATTATAGATTACCGCACGGACAAACTTTCACCTGTCAAATGCATCTGAAATAATCTACAATCCCATGATCTACAAGATGTAATAACACTAATGATACTCATTAATAAAAAATATCAAAAACAATCCTGAAGAATCAAGCAGTTATATAACCCCATAAAATGTAACAGAATCGATTAACTCTCACGAAAAGTAGTTAATGTACAAAATACACAAAATCAGAAGTATTGTATATAGAATAAATAAAACCATAAAACTTTCCCATTAAAGATTTTCCTGTTCGTTCTTGAGATAGTAGATACTTTAAAGGGTGGTTTCTTAAAATTACATAAAGGTGGTGGTTAAAGAAAATCTGCTGTAACTACTTTGAATCTTCAATCATTCAGCATCACACAAAGGGTAACAAGAAAATAGACTGATGACTAATGAAATGATATTAATCTTACAAGATGCAGAGTACTAGATTAATCTTACTAGATGTAGAGTCCATTGTGATTGGATAAAAATTGTAATTCAAGATATCACTAGCCATTTATTAGTCGCTTGTGTACAAAAGATTTGTTTATGTTTTTACTTCGGATTCACGAGAAGTATAAATCAACGATATTTGCGGTTATTCTGCATTGCGAAATTACAAAGAAAAGAATAACGAACTAGTCAAGGACAGAGTCTTCTTGCAACAGTTCAATGAACGAAATATTAACAATATTTTCTTGCTACTTTTTTATGCTATATAAATATTGTGACACAGGATTGAGAAACGTCGGCAAGTTTAAAACCGTGTTGGGTTAAATGAGTGACCATTAACACCTCTACCGTGTCATTTGAACTATTAGGTTATGATGATGTATTTTTGTAGTTCAATATATAACAAATATATATAACAAATTTCACCTTCTGTAAAATATGCGAAGACAAAGACACTCGAAACATCGAACGAACATGGAAAGATGCTGGATCCGCTACACCGCATTACGGAAGCTCCACAAAACATTTGGACACTTCAATCGCTAAATTTTTATTCGAACGAAAAATTCTAAACCGCACTGATAGAATCCATGCCATTTTTAAAGAAAGGTACATAAAATATCCAAATACCGCAACAGACATAGCTTAAGGTATTTCAGAAATCGGTTCTTAGAGCCACCAATTATGTTAACAAGTGTAAAAAATTGAATAAGATGTACAATGAAAGAAAATTTTATGTAAAACTATTTTGAAATTGAATAAATTTTGTCCTTAGATCCTACTCCGTTTATTCCTGCATCCTATCCAAGGAATTACTTTTATCTTCTCGACACTGTGGCGTCAAACTTCGATAACGAATCTTGACTTGTGTGGTTAACTGTGATATTTGTCTAACCCACTCCAATTCAGTTAGTGACTTAGGTTAGGTTAATTTAATCGGTGAATGAGGTTAGGTTAGACTAGAAGAATATTTCTACCGGCAGGTACGTGACATATAACATGTATCGTTATGATCACATGATACATTATGTTGGCGGAAGTTAAGGACTCATCCTATTTATTTAATTCCTTTTCTTCGGGGTACGTTATACGATATCCTTCTATCGTACAATATAAACCAATGAAAAATTCTACTTCCACGTCTATGTAGTTATGTCGATACCACCTGTAAGAGTGTCAATTGGCAGAACTGTCCATAACATGTTCCCCATATGAATAAACATACCGTGTAAAAATGAATACCGAGAAAAATGTGTAATTTGTAAAATCGTGATAAAACCACTCATTCAAGACTTTTTATCAGTCCACGATAAAAACTGTCAGCTTCTATTATCCTTTTGTACGAGTGTGTCGTGTGGAAACACACAGGGTGTCCCATGAGGACAATTCGACGTCCTCGAGGGTTAAACGCGCATACTGTTGTTATATGGTAAACTATTGACGCAATCGATGTTTTGCAATGATTGTAAGGATTGCAGAAACGCATTCTGGAAAAGACGGTAATAACTGACAAACGATCGGCCGCAAGGACACCGAACTTCTTAACTCGGCTGTGTGTTTTACCCGGCTAAATACTGTGACAAGGCCGCCACTACGTCACGGGTTATTGCTCTGGCGAAAAACCGTCTTACATAAATCATAAAATCGATCTCGCAGACTATCGATTATGCAGGACGATTCTTCCAGTAACCGGTCGCGCAATCGATTTGCGAAACAGATTTAGATCCATGAACGATTCACTTGTTCCGCGCCATTGGCGTAATTAAAATGAATACTTCGAACGAAATTAAGTATGCGATGCAATCGACTATAAAATATGTAATAATCGTCTTATTGGATAACAAGTGGATAACAAGTATGTTAGAATTTAGAGATGTGAGATAGTTTTTGGCGGTGATGGGAGATTTATTTGGAGAGGAATGATTAACATTAAATATGACATTTTTAGTATTATTGAACGTTTAGAGAATTGATTAGAGATGTGGTGCATATTTGGTGATGACACTTATTTCTACGAACAAGCTTGTAGCAATTGGCAATATATGCAGAGATTCTTTTATATGAACCGTTTGAATGTTTAAAAGTTGCTAATTTATTTAAATCTCATTATATTGCATTAAAAAGTATGTATGAAATTTGTAATTAAAATATTAATTTTGAAAAACATTTTCATTCAAAATTATTAAAAAATAGAATACTTGAAATAAATAAATAAATTATATTTCAAAATAGAATACCTAAAACAGAAGCTCCTAATCAATTATTTCTTGCGTTCTTAATATTTTTCAAAATTCTCTAAAATTTATTAAAACTTTTAAGCAGTTTCTTAAGAGTTTATTCAAAACAGAAAATTGTATCGCAACGAAAATGAGTAAAAACATTGTTAAAACCAATTTAGAAGAGACGTTGAAAACTCGATGATAATTTAATTACTTGGATAATAGAAAAATCCGGAATGCACGTATAAATTTTCTCGTGATTGAATGCAGTACTCCGTTGAATAATTGCATACCGTAAATCATTTAGATAACGCAAATTCTCTAGCATTATTTCCACGAATAATTGCGGCTTTGATTATGATCAATTACTTACTATATCGATGTCCATTCAGTATCCATTACGTATTGCTTTATTCAAATTTTCCTGTAATTACTATAATGGATTAATTGAATTAATCTTTACTTATCAACTTTGCATACAATGCGTTCACTGATTTTAAACGAGTACGATGTCGAATTAACGATAAGATGAATAATATTAATTATGTAATATACCGATTAAATGTATAACATTGTAATCGATAAATAAATTTATTATTAATAAACTGTTTGTATATATTACATTAGTTAAATTCGTCTAAAAGAAATGTATACAATCAAATTACTATATATTTTTTTAATTGACTATGCTAACCTTTTTCTTTAAACAAAAGACAATGTAGCGACAGTGAATGAATATTATGTTTTATAAAATGTTAAAATAGTTGTAGATTACATATTGTATAATAAAATAATGTTAACTTTTTGCGATGAGTTCCACAAGTTCTAAGAGCAATTCTCTCTTCAAGTTATTCTTAAATTAATCTTCTATTAGTAAAAGTACTGATACAGTATTCTTCCATTTAATTTGCCACCTAATTTACTGAATGCATAATAAATGAACAGTGACATTTGATTTTTATTTTAACATAAGAAAACCAATATGAAAACAGTATCCAAGGAATCCATCGAGAAAGTTGGGAGAGAGTCGAATTCGAGTGGACTTTCATGGGTTTTGAGAGTGAATTTTTATTGAATATCCAACATCAAATTTCGTAGCTCTTCAGAGACAACTTTCGAAAATGTACGGATGTTGCTTATTAATGTATGTTAATCTTATCGTTTCTGATTCGGCAGATGCAGCGAAACAGTCCTAAGATATTCATCAACGTCACTTCAAGATATTTTACATTTTTGGTTTCGTCCTGTTTTTACTGCTTACGGGAAACTTATGGTCCCATACTTTGCAAGAAAAATATATCATCGCTATCTTCTTGCTTTTTCTGCTCTTCGCGAATTGAAATTTGTAAAAAATTGAGTCCGAAACAGGATAGGAACTCTTTTCGTTTAACTTAACTTTTATTCTATTTTGAATTGGCTATTAATGAAATTTATTCAAGATAGCTCAGGTAGACACGAAATGAAAAATGTTACTTTTATTTTTTACTTCACACCAGGTTCGGAGTAAGAATTTTAGGGGTCTGAAGCTATCAAACATTTAGTGGGATCCTTAAAAAATAAAGAGCGAAAGTAATAAATTGTTCTACTCTTTCTGATTAAAGTACATATTTTTTCAAACATTCAAATTGCGTTCAAATAAAATTAACATTTAATGCTAACCACAGATGATTTATGAACAAATTATATTAGAAGGCATACATAATTCTTTACTGCTACACATCAGATATTATCGTAGCTTATCATTGGTTAGACTAAATATTCAGTTGCACCGAGAATGGTCATTGGGTGTGATGGTCAACACTGACTCAAGCAACTGTCGTATGATAGTAATCGAGAATCGTGAGGTGTTCACTATACTAGCAGTTATAAAGGAACACGTTAATATCGCTAGTGAAATTCACACAGACCGTTTCAAAAGTTACATAGGAATCAATGCAGGAGGCTATGTACCTAAGAGTGTTAATCACGGTAAAGAGTTCGTAGACAAGTATAATTTACTTTGAATTTCAATTAGATTACTGCGAAATTTCGATGAAACTTTAACTGAATGAAATTGAATAAATGTTAGCCAGTGATGGTACGCAAACTCAAAAAATGGAATCATGGTACCCTGTAAAAGACTGGCGCAGAGGAAGAAGACGTTTTCGCAACATTGAATTAACGCGTCGAATGTGCGAATTTTTATGGCAACAATTTTTCGCCGAAATGACATTGACCTAATGGCATTTTTAATGGACGTGGTCCGAGGACAATATGTCCTTTACTAATTGTAAATAATAAAATTCCCTAGTTACCATTAAGCTTATGTTCTTTAAAACTACCAAACTTTAACATCTAACTTTTGAACCAATAGATGTCAACGTTCAAGATTGTCATATTTCTTCTATCTTTATTGAATGCCATAAAGACAATAATAGAGAATGGTATAATAGATTATACAAAAACGATTAGAAATAGTGTCCCAAAACGTTTAACCCTCCTTGATACGTCCCTGCCATAATCCGAATGATGAACGATTGCATATTTCTGTCGAAAACCATATAAATCTGTGTCTGGACAAAATTATACTAATTTCCTATCGTTTTTGTGACGTATGCAAAAAACTTTCAGTATGCAGGTCCGGTAGGGAAGTTTTAAGAATAATGTACAAATTTATGATGATTTCTTTAATGAATTATGTACAACATGGCTTGGAACCTTTCGCTTTAGTTAATATACGAGGTATTACTACAAAAATTCTCCGGATTTGAATATTATATACAAACTGATCGTACCACTGGACTTGTACTATTAAGTGTCTTATGATGTATCTTACAAACCAGTTTATCAAATGACATTTCTCTGGATGCACGTATTTCCGAGTTTGGGCTCTTTATAATTTTGCAATTACCAAAACGCCTTAATGGATTTTGCTCATTTTCGAAAAGCTTCCTGGTCACTAACAACGTGATCGCTGTAGAAGAAATACAACATACTTTGTGTTATTCACTATAGACTTTTTATTTATTAATATGCTTGTCATTGACAATCTGTTACAAATAACAAGCAGAAAGACAAATGACAATCTATCACAAATAACAAACAGAAAGTGCAATCTGTATGAACAAAGAAAGTGTCAAAACGAATGGTATCAACTATGAACTAACAGTGTCACCTACTGGTTCCTTCACCTTATTAATTTTTATGTTTAATTTCGTAGGTGTTCACAGTAATTTCCGCATGGGGTTACACTACGTGTAGTTGGATTATTTTTTAATCCGCGAACTATAATGGTTGCAACGTTACTTTCTCTTACAATGGCTGTACGCTTATATTTATAGAGAATTCGTGAGAGGCGTGTAAAGAAGCTCACATGGCCAACGAACACGCGTGTATTCGGCGTGTATTTGTGCCTGGAATGCAAGTCTGCAGCGGATTTACCAATCGGCGCACGTATGCCTAGAAAATCCAATTTTTTTTTCTTATGGCGGTCGGTTGCGCAAGAACACGTCCGACGTGGTAGCAATAAATTGCTTTACCTACGAGCCGACATTTTGTTCGAACGGTGATTCTTCCGAATTTTTTGATCAGATTGTCTAGAAACCGTTCCGCCGACGAGAAAAACTGGTTTACGGAATATAAATCTAACTGTTTCATTTTCGCTGTCTATTAAAAAAAGGAGAATAGTTGTTCTTAAAAAATATATTTATTGTCACTTTTATATACAATTTGTTTAATAATGAATTATAGTGATATATTAACAGAGTATAATGAATTATTAATAATATGATATTACAATAAAAATGATAGTTATTAGTTAAGTTCTTTATAACTGAACTTTCCATTGAAACTGACATTCATAACGAAAGTACAGTGACAATTTAATACATAAAAACGAAATAAAAAGCAATAGTTTATTATAAGGTACGCAATTTCAAAAGTTAAAAGCATTTTGCAAGCTCAATCTTGAATGCAATTTAAAATTTAAATTTCCCCGCGATTTTTCTGGATACTGCAGTTAACTTGTAGGTAAAGTCACTTCCTGTTTTAAATTTGTAGATAAAGTCAATTTATAATTAATTTTTCTAACTTCATAAGCAAAATTGTTTTGTTGTAAAATATGATATTTTTACAAATAATCAATTAGAGACAAGATTTTATAGCGGAAACATTTAACAATATTTGTTATCAAACTTTTCCATTAATTACATAACTTGAAATTAGAATTTGAAGTTTGTGTTTAAAAATTAATTGAACTATTGTTCATAATTAAAAGAAGATAAAATTGGTTATTTAAATACGCGCCACAAAAAAGAACAAGTGGCGCCATCTATCCATTGTTTTTGGAAACTATAGTCTTATTAGTTCCCACACATTGCCGCTAGATGGCGTGACATGCATCGTTTCTGGATCAAATCATATCGCTAATTTGATTAGCGTAATTGACTATAATATGAATCGAATGACATCGTACTGCAAGACCAATTGTCTTCGAATTTATTTGACTTTACCAAACTATTAATTTTTAACCATTCTTAGACTACTCCTAATTAAATTAAGGTTCCAATGTTGTGTGGCGCCATCTAGCAGTAGACGATTGGAACTAATTGAACTACAGTTTCAAAAGTGCGTAGTTCACCCTGTTCATCTAACAGATGGCGCCACCTGTTCCATTTTTGTAAAAATCAAATTAATATTGATTTTTTTGGCTTAATTTACTATAATATGCATGAAATTACATGGGAGAGCAAGCCTAATTAACTTCGGAATGCACATTATAGTAAATTAAGCCTAAAAAAACAATATTAATTGAATTTTCACGACAATTGTGCAAGTGGCGCCATCTCTCCGGCCAACAGGGTCAACTACACGTTTTTGAAACTGTAGTTTCATTAGTTCCAACATACTGCCGCTAGATGGCGTCACATGTATTTTTTTTTTCAGATGAATGCAATTAATCTAGCTGGTTTTGTTAGTTTCATTGACTATAAGGCTAAACTTCCGAAAACCTCCATGCTTCAAATTGGCCGAAATTTGGGGAAGGGATTACTTTTTAATAAAAATAATGATTATGAAAATAATGAATAATAAACTAAATATGTAATACGATTGCTAACATGTATAAAAATTGATTGAGAAATAAAGAGAATAAATTAATTTGCAATTTCTATTTATTTTAAATCCTTACCAAAACCTATCCTTCATGGTCAAACTAAGGCAGACACCATTCCTCGAAATTTATGCTTAAAAATTCCGAGAATTTTTGCGAAATCGGAAAGCTGCAGTTCAAGATTTAAATCAGGAGAACATAACATTCGAGGAGGTGGCACGAATGCCACTTCTTGGAATTTTGATGACGTCATTTCTAGGAATTGTCGAGACCGATTTTTGAAATCCCAGTTGCCGATTTTGAGTTTTGGTATCAGGAGAACATGAGTTGTGAGGAGGTGGCACGAGATTTTTGAAACAAAAACTCCCGATTTTGGAATTTGGTATCAGGAGAACATGACATGTGAGGAGGTGGCACGGAGGTATTTTGAATTCAGGGTCTGGATTTTGAGTTTTGGTATCAGGAGAACATAACATGTGAGGAGGTGGCACGAGATTTTTGAAACAAAAACTCCCGATTTTGGAATTTGGTATCAGGAGAACATGAGTTGTGAGGAGGTGGCACGAGATTTTTGAAACAGAAACTCCCGATTTTGGAATTTGGTATCAGGAGAACATAACGTGTGAGGAGGTGGCACGAGATTTTTGAAGCAAAAACTCCCGATTTTGGAATTTGGTATCAGGAGAACATGACATGTGAGGAGGTGGCACGGAGGTATTTTGAATTCAGGGTCTGGATTTTGAGTTTTGGTATCAGGAGAACATAACATGTGAGGAGGTGGCACGAGATTTTTGAAACAGAAACTCCCGATTTTGGAATTTGGTATCAGGAGAACATAACGTGTGAGGAGGTGGCACGAGATTTTTGAAGCAAAAACTCCCGATTTTGGAATTTGGTATCAGGAGAACATGACATGTGAGGAGGTGGCACGGAGGTATTTTGAATTCAGGGTCTGGATTTTGAGTTTTGGTATCAGGAGAACATAACATGTGAGGAGGTGGCACGAGATTTTTGAAACAGAAACTCCCGATTTTGGAATTTGGTATCAGGAGAACATAACGTGTGAGGAGGTGGCACGAGATTTTTGAAGCAAAAACTCCCGATTTTGGAATTTGGTATCAGGAGAACATGACATGTGAGGAGGTGGCACGGAGGTATTTTGAATTCAGGGTCTGGATTTTGAGTTTTGGTATCAGGAGAACATAACATGTGAGGAGGTGGCACGAGATTTTTGAAACAAAAACTCCCGATTTTGGAATTTGGTATCAGGAGAACATGAGTTGTGAGGAGGTGGCACGAGATTTTTGAAACAGAAACTCCCGATTTTGGAATTTGGTATCAGGAGAACATAACGTGTGAGGAGGTGGCACGAGATTTTTGAAGCAAAAACTCCCGATTTTGGAATTTGGTATCAGGAGAACATGACATGTGAGGAGGTGGCACGGAGGTATTTTGAATTCAGGGTCTGGATTTTGAGTTTTGGTATCAGGAGAACATAACATGTGAGGAGGTGGCACGAGATTTTTGAAACAGAAACTCCCGATTTTGGAATTTGGTATCAGGAGAACATAACGTGTGAGGAGGTGGCACGAGATTTTTGAAGCAAAAACTCCCGATTTTGGAATTTGGTATCAGGAGAACATAACATGTGAGGAGGTGGCACGAGATTTTTGAAACAGAAACTCCCGATTTTGGAATTTGGTATCAGGAGAACATAACGTGTGAGGAGGTGGCACGAGATTTTTGAAGCAAAAACTCCCGATTTTGGAATTTGGTATCAGGAGAACATGACATGTGAGGAGGTGGCACGGAGGTATTTTGAATTCAGGGTCTGGATTTTGAGTTTTGGTATCAGGAGAACATAACATGTGAGGAGGTGGCACGAGATTTTTGAAACAAAAACTCCCGATTTTGGAATTTGGTATCAGGAGAACATGAGTTGTGAGGAGGTGGCACGAGATTTTTGAAACAGAAACTCCCGATTTTGGAATTTGGTATCAGGAGAACATAACGTGTGAGGAGGTGGCACGAGATTTTTGAAGCAAAAACTCCCGATTTTGGAATTTGGTATCAGGAGAACATGACATGTGAGGAGGTGGCACGGAGGTATTTTGAATTCAGGGTCTGGATTTTGAGTTTTGGTATCAGGAGAACATAACATGTGAGGAGGTGGCACGAGATTTTTGAAACAGAAACTCCCGATTTTGGAATTTGGTATCAGGAGAACATAACGTGTGAGGAGGTGGCACGAGATTTTTGAAGCAAAAACTCCCGATTTTGGAATTTGGTATCAGGAGAACATGACATGTGAGGAGGTGGCACGGAGGTATTTTGAATTCAGGGTCTGGATTTTGAGTTTTGGTATCAGGAGAACATAACATGTGAGGAGGTGGCACGAGATTTTTGAAACAGAAACTCCCGATTTTGGAATTTGGTATCAGGAGAACATAACGTGTGAGGAGGTGGCACGAGATTTTTGAAGCAAAAACTCCCGATTTTGGAATTTGGTATCAGGAGAACATGACATGTGAGGAGGTGGCACGGAGGTATTTTGAATTCAGGGTCTGGATTTTGAGTTTTGGTATCAGGAGAACATAACATGTGAGGAGGTGGCACGAGATTTTTGAAACAGAAACTCCCGATTTTGGAATTTGGTATCAGGAGAACATAACGTGTGAGGAGGTGGCACGAGATTTTTGAAGCAAAAACTCCCGATTTTGGAATTTGGTATCAGGAGAACATGACATGTGAGGAGGTGGCACGGAGGTATTTTGAATTCAGGGTCTGGATTTTGAGTTTTGGTATCAGGAGAACATAACATGTGAGGAGGTGGCACGAGATTTTTGAAACAAAAACTCCCGATTTTGGAATTTGGTATCAGGAGAACATGAGTTGTGAGGAGGTGGCACGAGATTTTTGAAACAGAAACTCCCGATTTTGGAATTTGGTATCAGGAGAACATAACGTGTGAGGAGGTGGCACGAGATTTTTGAAGCAAAAACTCCCGATTTTGGAATTTGGTATCAGGAGAACATGACATGTGAGGAGGTGGCACGGAGGTATTTTGAATTCAGGGTCTGGATTTTGAGTTTTGGTATCAGGAGAACATAACATGTGAGGAGGTGGCACGAGATTTTTGAAACAGAAACTCCCGATTTTGGAATTTGGTATCAGGAGAACATAACGTGTGAGGAGGTGGCACGAGATTTTTGAAGCAAAAACTCCCGATTTTGGAATTTGGTATCAGGAGAACATGACATGTGAGGAGGTGGCACGGAGGTATTTTGAATTCAGGGTCTGGATTTTGAGTTTTGGTATCAGGAGAACATAACATGTGAGGAGGTGGCACGAGATTTTTGAAACAGAAACTCCCGATTTTGGAATTTGGTATCAGGAGAACATAACGTGTGAGGAGGTGGCACGAGATTTTTGAAGCAAAAACTCCCGATTTTGGAATTTGGTATCAGGAGAACATGACATGTGAGGAGGTGGCACGGAGGTATTTTGAATTCAGGGTCTGGATTTTGAGTTTTGGTATCAGGAGAACATAACATGTGAGGAGGTGGCACGAGATTTTTGAAACAGAAACTCCCGATTTTGGAATTTGGTATCAGGAGAACATAACGTGTGAGGAGGTGGCACGAGATTTTTGAAGCAAAAACTCCCGATTTTGGAATTTGGTATCAGGAGAACATGACATGTGAGGAGGTGGCACGGAGGTATTTTGAATTCAGGGTCTGGATTTTGAGTTTTGGTATCAGGAGAACATAACATGTGAGGAGGTGGCACGAGATTTTTGAAACAAAAACTCCCGATTTTGGAATTTGGTATCAGAACATGACATGTGAGGAGGTGGCACGGAGGTATTTTGAATTCAGGGTCTGGATTTTGAGTTTTGGTATCAGGAGAACATAACATGTGAGGAGGTGGCACGAGATTTTTGAAACAGAAACTCCCGATTTTGGAATTTGGTATCAGGAGAACATGAGTTGTGAGGAGGTGGCACGAGATTTTTGAAACAAAAACTCCCGATTTTGGAATTTGGTATCAGGAGAACATAACGTGTGAGGAGGTGGCACGAGATTTTTGAAGCAAAAACTCCCGATTTTGGAATTTGGTATCAGGAGAACATGACATGTGAGGAGGTGGCACGGAGGTATTTTGAATTCAGGGTCTGGATTTTGAGTTTTGGTATCAGGAGAACATAACATGTGAGGAGGTGGCACGAGATTTTTGAAACAGAAACTCCCGATTTTGGAATTTGGTATCAGGAGAACATGACATGTGAGGAGGTGGCACGGAGGTATTTTGAATTCAGGGTCTGGATTTTGAGTTTTGGTATCAGGAGAACATAACATGTGAGGAGGTGGCACGAGATTTTTGAAACAAAAACTCCCGATTTTGGAATTTGGTATCAGGAGAACATGACATGTGAGGAGGTGGCACGGAGGTATTTTGAATTCAGGGTCTGGATTTTGAGTTTTGGTATCAGGAGAACATAACATGTGAGGAGGTGGCACGAGATTTTTGAAACAGAAACTCCCGATTTTGGAATTTGGTATCAGGAGAACATAACGTGTGAGGAGGTGGCACGAGATTTTTGAAACAAAAACTCCCGATTTTGGAATTTGGTATCAGGAGAACATGACATGTGAGGAGGTGGCACGAGATTTTTGAAACAGAAACTCCCGATTTTGGAATTTGGTATCAGGAGAACATGACATGTGAGGAGGTGGCACGGAGGTATTTTGAATTCAGGGTCTGGATTTTGAGTTTTGGTATCAGGAGAACATAACATGTGAGGAGGTGGCACGAGATTTTTGAAACAGAAACTCCCGATTTTGGAATTTGGTATCAGGAGAACATGAGTTGTGAGGAGGTGGCACGAGATTTTTGAAACAGAAACTCCCGATTTTGGAATTTGGTATCAGGAGAACATAACGTGTGAGGAGGTGGCACGAGATTTTTGAAGCAAAAACTCCCGATTTTGGAATTTGGTATCAGGAGAACATGACATGTGAGGAGGTGGCACGGAGGTATTTTGAATTCAGGGTCTGGATTTTGAGTTTTGGTATCAGGAGAACATAACATGTGAGGAGGTGGCACGAGATTTTTGAAACAGAAACTCCCGATTTTGGAATTTGGTATCAGGAGAACATGACATGTGAGGAGGTGGCACGGAGGTATTTTGAATTCAGGGTCTGGATTTTGAGTTTTGGTATCAGGAGAACATAACATGTGAGGAGGTGGCACGAGATTTTTGAAACAAAAACTCCCGATTTTGGAATTTGGTATCAGGAGAACATGAGTTGTGAGGAGGTGGCACGAGATTTTTGAAACAGAAACTCCCGATTTTGGAATTTGGTATCAGGAGAACATAACGTGTGAGGAGGTGGCACGAGATTTTTGAAGCAAAAACTCCCGATTTTGGAATTTGGTATCAGGAGAACATGACATGTGAGGAGGTGGCACGGAGGTATTTTGAATTCAGGGTCTGGATTTTGAGTTTTGGTATCAGGAGAACATAACATGTGAGGAGGTGGCACGAGATTTTTGAAACAGAAACTCCCGATTTTGGAATTTGGTATCAGGAGAACATAACGTGTGAGGAGGTGGCACGAGATTTTTGAAGCAAAAACTCCCGATTTTGGAATTTGGTATCAGGAGAACATGACATGTGAGGAGGTGGCACGGAGGTATTTTGAATTCAGGGTCTGGATTTTGAGTTTTGGTATCAGGAGAACATAACATGTGAGGAGGTGGCACGAGATTTTTGAAACAGAAACTCCCGATTTTGGAATTTGGTATCAGGAGAACATGACATGTGAGGAGGTGGCACGGAGGTATTTTGAATTCAGGGTCTGGATTTTGAGTTTTGGTATCAGGAGAACATAACATGTGAGGAGGTGGCACGAGATTTTTGAAACAAAAACTCCCGATTTTGGAATTTGGTATCAGGAGAACATGACATGTGAGGAGGTGGCACGGAGGTATTTTGAATTCAGGGTCTGGATTTTGAGTTTTGGTATCAGGAGAACATAACATGTGAGGAGGTGGCACGAGATTTTTGAAACAGAAACTCCCGATTTTGGAATTTGGTATCAGGAGAACATAACGTGTGAGGAGGTGGCACGAGATTTTTGAAACAAAAACTCCCGATTTTGGAATTTGGTATCAGGAGAACATGACATGTGAGGAGGTGGCACGAGATTTTTGAAACAGAAACTCCCGATTTTGGAATTTGGTATCAGGAGAACATGACATGTGAGGAGGTGGCACGGAGGTATTTTGAATTCAGGGTCTGGATTTTGAGTTTTGGTATCAGGAGAACATAACATGTGAGGAGGTGGCACGAGATTTTTGAAACAAAAACTCCCGATTTTGGAATTTGGTATCAGGAGAACATGACATGTGAGGAGGTGGCACGGAGGTATTTTGAATTCAGGGTCTGGATTTTGAGTTTTGGTATCAGGAGAACATAACATGTGAGGAGGTGGCACGAGATTTTTGAAACAGAAACTCCCGATTTTGGAATTTGGTATCAGGAGAACATAACGTGTGAGGAGGTGGCACGAGATTTTTGAAACAAAAACTCCCGATTTTGGAATTTGGTATCAGGAGAACATGACATGTGAGGAGGTGGCACGAGATTTTTGAAACAGAAACTCCCGATTTTGGAATTTGGTATCAGGAGAACATGACATGTGAGGAGGTGGCACGGAGGTATTTTGAATTCAGGGTCTGGATTTTGAGTTTTGGTATCAGGAGAACATAACATGTGAGGAGGTGGCACGAGATTTTTGAAACAAAAACTCCCGATTTTGGAATTTGGTATCAGGAGAACATGACATGTGAGGAGGTGGCACGGAGGTATTTTGAATTCAGGGTCTGGATTTTGAGTTTTGGTATCAGGAGAACATAACATGTGAGGAGGTGGCACGAGATTTTTGAAACAGAAACTCCCGATTTTGGAATTTGGTATCAGGAGAACATGAGTTGTGAGGAGGTGGCACGAGATTTTTGAAACAGAAACTCCCGATTTTGGAATTTGGTATCAGGAGAACATAACGTGTGAGGAGGTGGCACGAGATTTTTGAAGCAAAAACTCCCGATTTTGGAATTTGGTATCAGGAGAACATGACATGTGAGGAGGTGGCACGGAGGTATTTTGAATTCAGGGTCTGGATTTTGAGTTTTGGTATCAGGAGAACATAACATGTGAGGAGGTGGCACGAGATTTTTGAAACAGAAACTCCCGATTTTGGAATTTGGTATCAGGAGAACATGACATGTGAGGAGGTGGCACGGAGGTATTTTGAATTCAGGGTCTGGATTTTGAGTTTTGGTATCAGGAGAACATAACATGTGAGGAGGTGGCACGAGATTTTTGAAACAGAAACTCCCGATTTTGGAATTTGGTATCAGGAGAACATGAGTTGTGAGGAGGTGGCACGAGATTTTTGAAACAGAAACTCCCGATTTTGGAATTTGGTATCAGGAGAACATAACGTGTGAGGAGGTGGCACGAGATTTTTGAAGCAAAAACTCCCGATTTTGGAATTTGGTATCAGGAGAACATGACATGTGAGGAGGTGGCACGGAGGTATTTTGAATTCAGGGTCTGGATTTTGAGTTTTGGTATCAGGAGAACATAACATGTGAGGAGGTGGCACGAGATTTTTGAAACAGAAACTCCCGATTTTGGAATTTGGTATCAGGAGAACATGAGTTGTGAGGAGGTGGCACGAGATTTTTGAAACAAAAACTCCCGATTTTGGAATTTGGTATCAGGAGAACATAACGTGTGAGGAGGTGGCACGAGATTTTTGAAGCAAAAACTCCCGATTTTGGAATTTGGTATCAGGAGAACATGACATGTGAGGAGGTGGCACGGAGGTATTTTGAATTCAGGGTCTGGATTTTGAGTTTTGGTATCAGGAGAACATAACATGTGAGGAGGTGGCACGAGATTTTTGAAACAGAAACTCCCGATTTTGGAATTTGGTATCAGGAGAACATGACATGTGAGGAGGTGGCACGGAGGTATTTTGAATTCAGGGTCTGGATTTTGAGTTTTGGTATCAGGAGAACATAACATGTGAGGAGGTGGCACGAGATTTTTGAAACAAAAACTCCCGATTTTGGAATTTGGTATCAGGAGAACATGACATGTGAGGAGGTGGCACGGAGGTATTTTGAATTCAGGGTCTGGATTTTGAGTTTTGGTATCAGGAGAACATAACATGTGAGGAGGTGGCACGAGATTTTTGAAACAAAAACTCCCGATTTTGGAATTTGGTATCAGGAGAACATGACATGTGAGGAGGTGGCACGGAGGTATTTTGAATTCAGGGTCTGGATTTTGAGTTTTGGTATCAGGAGAACATAACATGTGAGGAGGTGGCACGAGATTTTTGAAACAGAAACTCCCGATTTTGGAATTTGGTATCAGGAGAACATGAGTTGTGAGGAGGTGGCACGAGATTTTTGAAACAGAAACTCCCGATTTTGGAATTTGGTATCAGGAGAACATAACGTGTGAGGAGGTGGCACGAGATTTTTGAAGCAAAAACTCCCGATTTTGGAATTTGGTATCAGGAGAACATGACATGTGAGGAGGTGGCACGGAGGTATTTTGAATTCAGGGTCTGGATTTTGAGTTTTGGTATCAGGAGAACATAACATGTGAGGAGGTGGCACGAGATTTTTGAAACAGAAACTCCCGATTTTGGAATTTGGTATCAGGAGAACATGACATGTGAGGAGGTGGCACGGAGGTATTTTGAATTCAGGGTCTGGATTTTGAGTTTTGGTATCAGGAGAACATAACATGTGAGGAGGTGGCACGAGATTTTTGAAACAGAAACTCCCGATTTTGGAATTTGGTATCAGGAGAACATGAGTTGTGAGGAGGTGGCACGAGATTTTTGAAACAGAAACTCCCGATTTTGGAATTTGGTATCAGGAGAACATAACGTGTGAGGAGGTGGCACGAGATTTTTGAAGCAAAAACTCCCGATTTTGGAATTTGGTATCAGGAGAACATGACATGTGAGGAGGTGGCACGGAGGTATTTTGAATTCAGGGTCTGGATTTTGAGTTTTGGTATCAGGAGAACATAACATGTGAGGAGGTGGCACGAGATTTTTGAAACAGAAACTCCCGATTTTGGAATTTGGTATCAGGAGAACATAACGTGTGAGGAGGTGGCACGAGATTTTTGAAACAAAAACTCCCGATTTTGGAATTTGGTATCAGGAGAACATGACATGTGAGGAGGTGGCACGGAGGTATTTTGAATTCAGGGTCTGGATTTTGAGTTTTGGTATCAGGAGAACATAACATGTGAGGAGGTGGCACGAGATTTTTGAAACAGAAACTCCCGATTTTGGAATTTGGTATCAGGAGAACATGAGTTGTGAGGAGGTGGCACGAGATTTTTGAAACAAAAACTCCCGATTTTGGAATTTGGTATCAGGAGAACATAACGTGTGAGGAGGTGGCACGGAGGTATTTTGAATTCAGGGTCTGGATTTTGAGTTTTGGTATCAGGAGAACATAACATGTGAGGAGGTGGCACGAGATTTTTGAAACAGAAACTCCCGATTTTGGAATTTGGTATCAGGAGAACATAACGTGTGAGGAGGTGGCACGGAGGTATTTTGAATTCAGGGTCTGGATTTTGGAATTTGGTATCAGGAGAACATGAGTTGTAAGGAGGTGGCACGAGATTTTTCAAACAGAAACTCCCGATTTTGGAATTTGGTATCAGGAGAACATGACGTGTGAGGAGGTGGCACGGAGGTATTTTGAATTCAGGGTTTGGATTTTGAGTTTTGGTATCAGGAGAACATAACGTGTGAGGAGGTGGCACGAGATTTTTCAAACAGAAACTCCTGATTTTGAAATTTGGTATCAGGAGAACATGAGTTGTGAGGAGGTGGCACGAATGTCATTTGTTGGAATTTTGATGACGTCATTTTCATGAATTCTGAGGAATTTATTTCGTGATTTAATCGAATTTCTTCGCAGTTTTACTGTTTTCGGCTATTCTAAGTACTTCTTTTGTACTGTTCGTTTACTTTTGCATTTCGATAGGTTTGTATAATGTTTCTGAACGCTTGGGAAAGGTTTTTTTAAATAAATACACGGTTTATTCTTTTTATTTATCGTTTATTCAAATTTTATATTGCATACAAGTTGTAAATACATTGAAAGTACATAGGGCTAATAATTACATACATGCATACTTACATACATACATACATACAACATACAACATACAACATACAACATACAACATACATACATACAATTGTTAATATAATAATCTGTTCGTATATTTATTTATAAATATTATACAAATATGGTCGTTCTTTAATGTATAATAGAATAGTAACTCATAATATTATTATAATATTGTATAGTGTACGTGAGTGGTTTCTGTTGATTTATTCTTCTCGGATTCGCTTTGTTACATTGCGAGGGTAGTTGATGCGTTGAACGAAGTAGATATCGCTTCAGTCCTATAACGTAATAAAATACAATATTGTTATTGATCGAAAAAATGTAATAATTTGCTAGATAACAAAGTAAGTTGATCCGAAATGTGCCTACCTTATGTTCGATGTATCAAAGAATTGATCCAATTGACGCAATCATTACCGGCAGCAATACTTGAGGCAGATTTGAAGGCGATTCTAATGCTATGAAATCTGCTATTATCAATTCTTTTTAAAAAGTATCAATGTATCAAGAGTAGTACTATACGTATAATTGGGTTAGGTTAGTTTAAGTTAGGTTAACTGTTGGGGTGGCCATTGTAGAAAGCGTAGATAACAGTAGATGCAAATACTATGCCGATAAAGTAGGGAGTGACACTCAAATGATAAAAATTTTTTTTCTCGAGTCGCCAAAAAATCCTTCTCGGAATCATTATTTTTATTAAAAAGAAACCCATTCCCCAAATTTCGGCCAATTTGAAGCATGGAGGTTTTCGGAAGTTTAGCCTTATAGTCAATTAAACTAATAAAACCAGCTAGATTAATTGCATTGATCTGAAAAGATACATGTGGCGCCATCTAGCGGCAGTATGTAGGAACTAATGAAACTACAGTTTCAAAAACGTGTAGTTCACCCTGTTCGCCGGAGAGATGGCGCCACTTGTTCCATTTTCGTTTAAAATCAATTAATATCGATTTTATTGGCTTAATTTACTATAATATGCATTCCGAAGTTAATTAGGCTTGCACTCCGATATAATTTTATGTATATATAGTAAATTAAGCCAATAAAATCAATATTAATTGAATATTTACGAAAATGGAACAAGTGGCGCCATCTCTCCGGCGAACAAGGTGAACTACACGTTTTTGAAACTGTAGTTCGATAAGTTTCCATCTTCTACCGCTAGATGGCGCCACACAAGACTCAAACCCTTAAAATAATTAGGGACAAAAACCTTAGGCTAATTAGGCAGGTAGCTAACTTGCTGCTATTTTGAAGGAAGCGTGAGAGTCAATGTGAATCAAAACGTGTTCTTTCTTTATTTTGATTAAACATATTAATTGTTCACCAGCATCAATTTCCATTTCAGTAATTCAGTAATTACAGTAATTCTTCTCACAGAGCAGCTCTAGTTTCTCTTCCACAGTGAAAGACTTTCTGCGCCTATGTTATACGTGTCAAACACCATCGATCCTTCGATGCAAGCTCACAGATCTCCAGTTCCTAACATAGCAATTTTTTAATTTTAACATTTTTTTGACTGCAAACTTTTTTAACATATTCGTAAGATTTTCCCGATTAAAATGAGACCAAACACGATATAATTCGGATAATACTTACCATTTATTAAAAAATGGATTGTTCCAGAATGGTAATACGTATCCTGCCTTGACGTAGAATGCTTTCCGCTTTCCTCGCCTAAAAAATACGAATTAAGTTAGTACAAATAAAATTACTTTATTAAATTTTGAAATAATGTAAATAAAAACACGCGTTTACTAACCATTTATTTAATCCTCTCCACCTAAGAAAAACATTCTTAAAGAAGTAATTAAGTGCTGAATATAGCCTGGTGTTCTTATGCCATGAAACGATAATCTATCAAAGATGTACGCAAGCTCGTCTGTCTCAACATCATCATCATCGTACGGCTCATCCTGCAACTCTTCGGTGTCTTCTTTCACTAACTGCCGGTTATTTCCGTTTTCAATTTCCTCACAGGCGGACAAAAACGCGGCCATCGATGTCCGTGTACATTCCTCTCCCGTAATTAAACTAAATGCTTCTTGCAAATTTCTTTCCATTTCTCGGTTGTTCCTGGCTGCAGCGACTGTTAGCGATGTTTCTTTAATCAGAGCATTCCATGCATTTTTAATATTACTTCTCGCCACTTCCTCCCACGCGGAATATAAAATATCGATGCAATCTCTTATTGTATAATATGCATAAAATTCTTGCACTCCGTCGTAAGTTAATACCTTCCTCAAAATTTGGTGCCGGAAAGACTTTTTTATTTGTTCAATCACTCCCTGATTCATGGGTTGCAATGCGGTATTTGGTGGAAGATACACTATGCGAAAATTATCTGTATTTTCAATCTCAGGTGGAACTTTATGCGCCTCACAGTCATCTACTATTAAAATAATTTTACCACCTAATCCTTCCTCCTTCTGATATTCTGTTACAGATGGTTTGAAATAATTTTCGAACCATTCTAAGAACAACGACCTATTCATCCAAGCGTTTGTTTGGGATTTAAATATTACAGGTAGGGTGTTTTGGCAGTGTTTTAAGGCACGCGGGTTTTTATATTTATATATAATCATAGGTTTCAATTTATTCGTTCCTAGTGCATTTGCACAAAATGCAACCGTGATTCGATCTTTGTGGACATCATAACCGACAACGTTTCCTTCCGCAAAAGCTTTTGTAGGAAGGGCTTTCCACGCTAGACCGCTTTCATTCATACTGTACACATTTTCTAAATTAATATTTTCTGCTTCTATTAATTTATTAAAATTTCGCACGAATTCTTTTACCGCATCTACACTGGCACTCGATTTTTTGCCATTCACCAAACGTATGTCATGACGAGTTTTAAATTTTGCCAGCCATCCGTGACTTGCCTTGAAATTTGAACAAGAAGGCAGAGTGTCTTTAATCTCCATAGCTTTTTCTAAGAGCAAAGCGTCCGTCAAGTATTCGTCAGGTGTTCGTTCTTCATTAAGCCATTGTAATAACTGCCGATCCAATTCGTCATATAATGGCTCTATAATTTTCCGCCGTTTTTGTTGTCCTTTGCTTTTGTCTGCAAAAGCAGTAATTTTGGTTTCATTTTGCACAATACGAATAACGGTCGCCATGCTGATATTATATTTTCTGGCTATAGCACAAGCTGATTCCGAAGATTCGTTAATATCTTTCAGAACCTGCAATCGCTGTTGCATTGTTAATACGACGTTCTTCTTCCTGGCGGCCATTATGAAAAAGTTTAAGTATCACTATCACCGAAGATAAACTTGCTAAGCTAATCTTGCCGAAGCTGCCTTCGTTGCACGCGCAAAATACCTGGATTGAACACATCTCATAAAGATCTTGGCTAACCCCAATCATTTTTAAATGGATATATTGAAAAATACCTCAGCGCTCTAAAACCATGCATTCGTCACCTATGCCTTCTAAACACTGTTGGTAGGCAACGCAGAATATTGCCTTGGCTCATACCAAAATCCTTCCCTGGAAGTTTCATATTTATAGAATAGGTATTAATTTCTTTGTAGTGAGCCGAACGTAGAAAAAAAGTAGCGACACAAAAAAGGAATAAGGTTCGAGACGTTCGGCAAACATTAAAGACTGCGTGTGATCTTTTAAATTCAAAAATCAAAGTTCTTTATTTTTGGTTTATCGTAAATGAAACTTTTACCATCGTATGCGTCTCGTTTTTCTGATTAAAATGATACCAAACACGATATAATTATGATCATAATTACTTGTGTAGCAAACCATAAAAGTTTTGGACTCACACTTACGGTAAACTTTATATTTACGCAAAGATACGAATTCTTCCTAACGGCTTACTACACAAGTAATGATGATCATAATTATATCGTGTTTGGTGTCGTATTAATCAGAAAAACGAAACGAATACGATGGTACAAGTTTCATGACAAAATAAGAAATAAGAAAATTGCAATCTTTTCCTTTGCTTGCATTAATATGTGTCTCATTGATATTCGATCCTTGTTTCGGTAACTGATAGTGTTTAACGCTTGACTAATTCCGAAGGGGATCCCCCTAGTAGTGGGGATAAAATTTTGACTCTTACGGTAGAGATCTTTTTCACACTTACGGAGAATACTGTATTATCGTTTTTATTATTATCTCTATTATTAGTATTATTTTACTATTATGTACTATTAATATTTTCATTATTACTATTATTAAGTATCAGGTTCGCGTGCGGTTCGAGAGCCGTTAAAATAAACGCAAACGAGGCACGGTCGTGCGGAACTCGACTCTCCCCGAATCTCTCCCAAATATCGCATTGCACTCCATACATTTTCAGAATAAGAAGCCCTGGTTTGATGAAATTCAGTTACCAAGAAATATTATTACATGGATCTGTCGAACGCGAGCTAATGATTACAACTTCGGCGAATCCCTACACAGAATCAAGCTGTCGATCCTGTTGTGCCCATCCGGCACAAACGCATATAACCTCAAACACATTCTATGGCACTGCACACTTCTAGAACAATAGAAAAAGCAACTCACCAATGATCTCAGACGCAAGGACTGGCAATCCTCTTGGAATATAGATACTTTTCTTTTAAAATCATTCATAAATGAACTGAAAATAATTAGCCGGTATTTATAATCTCGGATCAACGTATAATCTCGTACGTATCATAAACACTATGAGTTGCGACTCCACCTAAACGCCATCTTCCTTAAAATAATCATAAACACTGTAAATGTACCTCACACAACTAGCAAAGTATTCCAAAATTTTTACTCGTCAGAGGCTCAGTTAAATAATAAATTTGAGTCTTTGATTAGATGCGACTAAATCAAAAACTACATTTTAATTCTTGGTTAGAAATTAAAATTAACAATTGTATGTTAATTGTTAACTAAAAGAAATCTTGTATTCACACTTTATATTTTATATTAAATTTTGTTATATGAAATTGTCATTTTTTTATGTGAAAAAATACTGCATTCAAGAAACATTTATTTCATAAAAATATATATTGAAAAATATAATTTCGGTTCCTGTTAAATGGAAATCCTATTTCTTTCTTCAATTTAGTCAAATATACCTATAATTCGTTAAAATTAAATTTGTAAAAATTTACCGTAATCGCGGGAAAACTAGTTATTGAATTCAAACTATCGATGTCGATGTTTTTTCTGGAATCGATTCTCGAATGCTTGTAATAACAGCGATAGTAAGCGATGTTCAAACCAAAGAGTAGATATAACTCTACTCTGTGGTTCAAACGATACGTTTGTTATTATTGGCTTATGTCATAGTTTTGAAACTTTAATAAACAATAAAATGAATATTGTTAGCAGACAATGGATTCGAATTTTTAAAAGTGATATAACATATCAAAATGTATATAACATTGGAAGAGCATTTGCATATAAAAGTGCTTTGTCCCTTGATAACCTTTACCCTACAAGTAGCTTAAAACTTTACACACCAACTTTTGTAAGCTTCTTATTGTTTAATTTATATATTGTAATACTGTATACTATGCATATTGTAAAATATTTAATAATAATCTTTTAGTATTTATAAGTATTTCCACTTGCCATATTGTAAATTCTTCATATAAAACTTGTAATTATATTTAATTTACTTCGTTAGTTACAAATAAACATGGTTAGAATAACATTTTAAATAATTTTTGACTGATTTCTCTTTAAATATTTTTAGGTTCCTGAAAATCCAGATTTAAAGTTCAGTGGTTACATACCTATAAATGAAGTTGAAATTAAAAATAGTTGCAGCAGTGGTCCTGGAGGACAACATGTAAATACTGCTAAGACTAAAGTAGACGTAAGGTTTCATGTAGCAAGTGCTAAATGGTTATCGGAAGAGATTAGAGAAAAAGTGATACAATTGGTTTGTAATTTATACTTCGTGAATGTTATTTACAAAAGAATAGACTATTTATGTTAATACATTTATTACAGCATAGAAATAAATTGACTAAAGATGGCTACTTAATAATAAAATCAGATTTAACAAGATCTCAAACGTTAAATCTAGCTGATGCTTTGGCAAAATTAAGAGCGCTAATATGGGATTCCATAAAACCACCACCAGAAGTATCAGAAGAGACCCTGGAACTAAAAAGAAAGCAGAAACTCAGTGCAGCAAGAAAAAGACTGTTTGAAAAACGGAAGAGGTCTGAAATTAAAAAATCTAGAAATGAACCTCTGGATCTTTAGTTTTCTGTATAAATAATATGTTCTTAAAATAAATAAAACCTAATATTAAATGTGTACAAATGAAGTGTCTTTTCTTTCACTTTAAGGCTAATAAAGGGAGGATTTCAAGAACCAAATTTTGATTTCAATAGATTTTTATAAAACCATAATACATGTATAAGTTCTTCATAATATATGTGAAATGAAAGATGTAAATGCTCATTAATTTTAAAGATATATATGATATAAAATCAGCTCATAATCCTTCACACTTTGGGACTCTGACTTCGATCTATCATATGATATGCCACGAAAATTCGTTAAAATCGAAGTTGGGTAATATTAGGGTCCTTCTTTTGGAAACAATTTATCACTACTACAAATTCAATCTTTTAAACTGAGTTGTGTAATTGATATGTATAATGTTTCTCATAATAAAAATAGATTATTATGAAGAAGAAAAATTAATTTAAGTACCACTTCCTATGTCTTTTAAAAAAGGTGGTATCACTTTGAGTCATCTTAATCTGTTACCTTAGCAACATACAGGAAAACAAAGCAAAATTTATCAAGCAGACGATAGAAGAGAACGTGTTATAACTTGTGTCTTATTAATTTTGTACTAAAATGTCATTTCGTGACTTAAGGAGTACGTAAATCAGTATTTTGTATAATAAATTTTATTACATGATTTAATAATTATATTTATTTGTTAATAGATTTTACTGAAATAATGCAAGTACTCGGTTATCCTAGACTAATTTCTCTCGGAAATTTTCGTTTACCGAATTTTCCACTTGTTGCGGAAATTCTTGTTTGGCTAGTAAAAAGATTTGATCCAGATGCGGATATATCCAGTGAACATAACACTGAAAAAGAACGTATCTCATTAATAAGAACTATTGCTGAATTTATGGTAATAAACTGTAATATCAAATTGATATTTATCTATATATTAATGATTATTTAACATAATTATAAAAATAAATTTTGAAATACTTCCTTTAATATAGGCCTTGAAAGCAAACATAAAATTGAATACAAAAAAATTATATCAAGCTGATGGCTATGCTGTAAAAGAATTATTAAAAATAGCCACATTATTGTACGAGGCTCAAAATAATAGTAACAATAATAACATAATATCTGATGAAAACTTTAGTTTCGCTAATTTTGATATATCTGATAAAATCGAACAACTAAAATCAACCAAACAATTAGCCAGTCAGTTGACGATTACTGGTGCATCGCTATTTGATTTATTAGGACGTGAAGTTGATTTCAGAGAAATTCGTAATGAGAAGGTTTCCAGTGAATTTGATACGTCACAGATTGAAGCAGCTTTACAAAATGTTATTGAAAATACACGTAAAGAGATTGATGATACTAAAAAACAGATTGAAAGTGTCAAGGTAATATTTGTTTCTTTTCTTTGTATTTCTGAATATTCCATATTCTTAATATGTTTAATATATTTTAGGATACAGAACATAATCTGGATACCAGAATTGAAAGAAGGCGTGCAGAACTTGATAGAAATCAAAAAAGGCTTCAGACTTTAAAAAAAGTACGTCCAGCTTTCATGGAGGAATTTGAAAAGCTTGAAGTTGAATTAAAAGCTTTATATGAAGATTACATACAAAAATTTCGTTACCTTGCATATCTTGAACATTTATATGAAGATGCAGCTAAAGCAGAACAAGAGAGATTTGAAAGGCGGTGTGTATTTTGTATTGTCCTTTAAAGGTCAAACATTATTCTCATAAAAGTATTTTAGTATTTTATTATTGTACTAATTTACTGTTCCATATACTATAGTACTGTACAAGTATTCTGTTATTTTACAACTTATTTTTCCTCTTGCTGCATATTAAGTGTGTACTCATGATTATATGATAATTGAAGTAACAACTAGTACTTAATAATAGGCAAGAAGCAACGCGAAATCAGTTGAAGAAGATGAGAGCAGAGGATGCCAATTTTGAAAGTATGATGGAAGGAAATGATTCTATATTACCATCAAACCTTCAAGAACCTCCACCTCCTCTTACCGAAATAGAAAAGCAAAGTACTGAAAAAACTGCTCCAAGCAGTCGATTAAAATCAGGTGAGAACGTGATAAAATTATGACAAAATTTCGTGCAATGTATTTTTTAAACAAATTTTAATAACGAATGCTTTATAAACGTTTGTATAAAAACAACAGCTGGCCGATCATCGAGAACGCAAATATCGCAGCGTCGAATTTATGGTAGTATGTCCGGACGTCGAAGAGGAACGATTCAAGAAACAAATGACAGTGGTGGTTCGCTGGATAGCGACAGTGATTTATTAATTGACGGTGATCTGGACGATGACGATGACGACGACGATGATATTTTAGACTCTGTAGGGAGAACGGACATCGGGAACTTTGATCTGAAGGTCGGGCAAGAAAAACGAGCCGTTAGTAAGATAGATCATTCGGACGAGGATTTTTAACCATTACAAAAAACATTTACAAAAACTTGAAAATATAATACCGTTCGTGTTATTATCGATCAGTATCCGCATATTTTTACAATAAATGTAAATAGATATTAATAAAAAGTAACATATACATATATTTATATATATATATATATATTAGTTGATTGGGACCAAGATAATTTTGACGGTAGCCAAAAATACTTAAGATATACATATACGACCGTATCGTCGTTAAATAATTTAATAAGTTCATTATTTATATAATTGTACGCGTCGTTCCAGACTTGTGAAATATATTTTCAAGGGAATTAAAATACGTATTGTCATCGTATAATATTTATTAACTTGTCCAACACGAGCCGGCGGCGTGTGTTGATTGTGGTTCAGCACCGATCACATGTATATGTATTTCACCTATCCTACATACTGTGTACGTAAATAACACGTACATGTTTTCTTGTGTATACACATATATACATAAATGTATGTGCGCGTAAAAAATGTGACCTTACGAAAGAAATAGAAATAGTTTGTCGCATTTCATTGTCGTACGCTCAAACATGTAAGTTCCATTTAGTTGATGAAACTGCTCCCTTGATTTTTCTTCATTTTATCACTGTGAATACAATAATTATCATTTCTTTGTAATAACAACATTCATTGAGATTGCTCTGGTGTTATTGGGGGTTCCTTTACAACGAATCAGATCTAAAAATGAACAACTTGGAATGTAACTAATTGGTCAGATCGAAATCACTACGTGTAAACGGCGTTTTTCATTTTCCTTTAAAAACATTACACGTCCTATGCATTTGCTATAGATTAAATACTAGTTGTTCTAGATATACATTATACATACATAAACTACGACTAGGTATTCATCCTATAGATATGCGTACGTTTTCTCTTTATACGTTGTGCGGATTTATAGGTGTCGAAAAGAATGTATCAACAAGACAACAACTGTAATATCAAGTCTCACGTTAGAGCCACCAATATAGACCGGAGCGTAGGCCCTGCATAACAACTTGCGTAAATCTACACCTGGGTGCAACATAGGCTTTTGTTGGTTAAGGGTAAATGGAGAAGGAGCCTTCCATTGTTGGCCTTTAGTCTTCGGAGGGCCAGACAGAGCTACAAATAGCCAAAACTTAAAGTACACGGACAACTAAGGCGAGTAGTAGGATACTCCTTCCTCATCACTTCCAGTTAACTGAGAGAAGCCTAAATTGCACGCAACTGTACACTCACATGCATAAAGGATTCACTTTGGTAAAAAGCAAGTGTAAAAGAAATCTACCAAATGATAGGAGTTTTCTACTATTCCTTTTTTCACCCCTTTCAAAACTATTGGAACAATATGTCACAAAGTAACCTTCAGTATATTCTCTGGGATATTTATTCTTAATTTTCCTGTCATAACCAAGGCTTAACTGTTGAGTTATAAACATACATGTATGATCACACTAAAAGACTTTACATCACATATCCCACATTTCTGATGTGAAACCTACTACGCATGTGAGTGTATCAGACAAGAGTGAAGATTCAATGAAGGGTCTTCTTCCATTTATTCAGCATTTGTGGCTAGTTTGAAATTCAATGAGTATTTTTGGTTGTATTAGTGACTAGCATCGTATAATCTGGTGTTAATCTTCACTCTCATCTGCTAGGACTATATGTCCATGTAGTTGGAACAAAAATAAACTCTTAAGTAAATATATGTATAAAAACATGAATGAAGCACCATATAGCGTAAAACAGGCATGACCAAGTGCCTTCTCATAGACATTTATATGGTTCCCATTACTAGATCAATCAGTCCATATTACTACAAATCAACTTGCAAATTGTACCTCCACATTTTCAAATTTTCCGATTTGCGAACTCGGGAGTATGAAATCTGGAAAATTTGTTAATTGTTGAGATTTTGGAAATGTAGAAGTTCGAAAATTTGGGAAATTAGGGATTTGGAAATTTAGAAAATTATTAGGTTTGTAAATTTGAGAAGTTCGAAATTTTTTATTTTGGTAATTTTGGAATTTATAAATTTCTAAGTTAAAAAGTTTGAGATTTTGCTGATTTAAAATTTATGGAATCTGATCAATTTGGATATATGGAAATTTAGAAATGTATCATATTTCAAATTTGATTATTTAAAAAATTAAAAAATGTTTAACAAAATAATTTCGAAATTGTCAAAATGAGATGTATGAGGTGTGCTAAAGGGAAGTAAAAATATTGTCAGACACTTTTTTATATCGTACGGCAAATCAATTACTCTTGTAACTCGAAAATGACATTTCAGAGATAAAATCTTTAAAATAAAAACATTAGAGACAAACAGGTATGACAAGAATTGCTTTTCAAGTGTTTAACATAGTGAAAAAGTAGAATGTGTCCCACGAGCTATCACTTGGCCATGCCTGGCGAAAGAGATACAGGATCGATCTGGAAAGTCATTTCCATACTTTCCTGGCCGGTCACGAGTCCATCTCACGTAGAAAAATAGTATTCGTCAGCATTTCGATGAGCAGCCTCTAGAGTCGCCAGGCACCAGTCTGCGTATTTTCAAAACGAGATTAGGCTTGGAAAAACAGGTATGTCACACCATAAATTCCATAGCACGAGGGCAATTTCTCGCCTAACGGAACATCCATGAAGAAACTATGGACCGCCATAGTTGTAAAAGTAGGTTCTCGCCACTTTCGGCGTACCAGTGAAATTACCAATATCCCATAGAATATCGACGACGGTTTTTCGCTACCTGATCGACTTCAAAACCGGATTCGCTTTTATCCGCGGTGTCATCACCGGTATTGGTTCTAACTTTGGTAACAAACACTCGCTGCTCAGATCCATCCATGTTTTACCGACATTTTCCGCTAACCTATCTCTGTATTTGTAGGCCGTCCTATCGACTACCGACTGAGTCTTTATGCAGTCGTCACCGCCAAACTCGCAAACCCGATAATGGTGTAAAATCGCAGCGTCCGAAGGCACGTTCAATGTTCCGTGACCGGGAATAAACTCCCAGACGAAGTGATTACCAGCCTCGACGACATCCTGAGGCTTGCAAACATATTTCGAGCGCTGTTTGTGCGGATGCAGCTTCGTCCTGCGTCTCGTTTTCTTCAAAGTGATCAAACCAGCCTCGACAGGTGTCCGACTTGCAGTCACGAATGGATCGTCTGCCCATTGGAGATAGAAGAAAGCATTTTGGAAAGAGTATGCCCCGGTGGATTTAGTATTTATGTGACTGCTCATCCACCTAGAAAATACAAGCGTAGTGGAATATGTGAGATGACATTGTCTATGAACATACAAATTTTGCACTAAATACAAAGTTTAAACTGAAATTGTCATATTTTTTTAAAATAACAATTAGTTTAAATCACTCGAAGTGCTAAAAAGTTGTTATCGGTTCAGTTTTAATTACATAAATTTCAAATATTGTTAAAGTGTATTTATTGAAAAAACAAAAATTAAAAAAATGTTTTTTCGAATCAAGTAGAGAACATAATGCGCATGCGCGTCGTTCACATAGCGCGCATGCGTATTACACATCTTTATTCAAGAAAACATTTTTACTTTTTATTATTAAAATACTTAATTTGCATTTATGTTTACGATTACTTTGAGATTTTGTTTAGATTTTAATTAATGTGAAATTAATAGTATATAACTCTTTATTTGCCTCAGTTCTTTTTAATAATATTTAACTTTCTTAAACAATCTTTTTCAATATATTGAAATTTGCAAAAGGATACCGTATAAAAATATCAAAACGTTTTTATAAAAATGAAATTTAAACAATTTAAATTAAAAGCATAGGCGACCGTAGGTAATCAAAGAATGATAAATAAAATCTTTCACAGAAAGAAAATTGGATTTTTATAAGCTAAGGATAGGGTATAATTACGAGTTAGATAAAGGGTCCTTACTTTATGAGACCGATGATGGTGTCGTTGTGCCTGGGTATAATAAATTCGTCGAGATCTACCAATGCCACGTACTCGTATTTGTACATTGATCGATAAAGGCAATCGTTCAGGGCAGCAAACAGTCCTTCTGTGCGGATCTCTCGTTGGGAAATCATGTCCAAATGATGCCATGGCAACACGGTGACGATACCTTTGCTTTCGTAGTATTTGAGCGCACATCCGGCTTCGGGACCGACCGTGTCATTGTACAGAGTTACGTGGGAGGCACCTAGTAGTCTGTGTAGCTCGATAAACTCTACCAACTGAAGCACCTGTGAAATTTTCATGAGGTTAGTACTTTCCTCTTTTAAGCCACTCGTTCATACTCTAGTATCGATTTAGAGTGGATTTTCGTGATTAGACAGTATTAACTTTTAAGCTTAGCAATTCTACTGGAACTAATTATTGTTTATTGGAGATTCTCGTTATACTGCCGATTCAGCGACTTTTATACGGATATTTATGTGTGCTACTTGCATTCAGTTGAAATTGCATTGGATACATGGAAATTGCTACGATTTCAAAAGGCAGCCTTTTAATTGTTTATTAAAAAAATTTGGAAATTTTTGAACATTAAAATGTACTATTTTTGAAATTATTAAATCTATGAGAACTTGTATTTTTAATTTTGGAAATTTGGGATATCAATGAATTTAAAAGAAGGAAACTTGAAAATTTACAAATTTGGAAATTTAGAATTTTGAAATTTGAAAACTTGAAAATTCAAGGACTTGGAAAATTTAGAAACTAAAAATTTGAAAATATGGAAATTTAAGAATTTATAAAATTCAAGACATTTACAAATTTAGAGACTTGAGAACTTAGAAATATGAAGGTTCAGAAACTTGCAAATTTGAAAACTTATAGTCATGAATCAAAATTCATGACTATAAAAGTTTGAAAAATTTTTAAATATTATTATACGACATTATGAAAATGCAAATAAATACATCAGTATAATTATTTTATTTATTTAAGGTTATTATATTTCACCATTATATTTATACGTCATAAGAAAATTAATAAAAAAAGAAATGATGGAAATCCGCGGGAGCGTCACACGTCGATAAGTTCACCGACATTTTTATGACAAGTTTAATGGAATTATCAATAATTCTGAAACTTACTCTGTTATAATCGTAGTGCAGAGGTTTTACGCAAACAGCCAACAGTTCTTTATCCTTGGTTCTACTTTCTGGTCGATTCTGGACGAGTATGCGATTGGTTGGAGCTGCTTTAAGCCTGGCCACGACACTTACTGTTTCCGGTACTTTGTCAACCGTGGGTGACTCTTTGGGCAACGGGCAAATCACGAAGCAGGCGCTGTACTTCAAGTTCCAATTTTCCCTGATTACCTGTCGATGCAATTACGATCTTTTTATTGAAAAGCACTTGCATCTGTGTCAGTAGCTATTTATCGTCTCTAGATTCTTCCTAAGATTTTATTGACAACGCAGCGATATACGTAGATAAAGAAATAAAGTACAATATAATTAAACGGCACAGCGGGATAAGAGAGCAAAAACAAATTCGATGTGTTATTTAATAGCTTGTCCAGAATGTGTCAAATTTTAACTTTGAATCTGGAAGAGTCATAAAATGCAAAGAATGAAATACCACGTTTTATAGACAATTTTGTCCACATCGGAAAAAGTAAAAAATTTGGTAAAAAAGAAGAAATGTTTCAGTTAATGGGGGACATTGTATAGAATTTTTTCAGATTTTTAAAGCTTACATTTCCAGGTATCTGATTTAAAAAACGGTGCCAAGTATAATACAGTTCTTCATGTGTCATAAATGATTAGAGATGGAAGATACAAAGAATAATTTTGGTAATATTATATTACATCATTTGTAAAATTGATAATAGTTGATGTATAATTATGAAATTGTTTAAATTTTGACAAGCATCAGTTCAGTTTGTGATACTTTATATTGAAAATATTCCTGTGAATGTTCTAGAAAAGCATAGTTGTAGATGACTAAATGAAGATGCTAAATAATAATTTTCTTTATGCATGAAAAAAAAATTAATACAATATCTTTCTCTGATTTTAAGCATTTTAATCCCACAATATTATTTCCATCTGCTATTTGATCACCATACTTTAAGTATCAAATCAAAAACCTTGAAATTGTTCAGCACAAATTTTGTATATATGCTATCTTCAGATTTGATATCTCTTTTTAATATAATAAAGCTTAGGAAGTAAAAAGATTTCTTCTGATAGTACAAATTACTCAACGGTCACATTCATTGCCCAGATATCCTTGAAAGAATTAATTTTTGTGCACCGGTAGGGTTAATCAATCATCCTCCTACATTCTACCTATTAATTTGTACATCAAGATATGGCCACACTGACATTATTACTATTCATTATTCTACCTATTAATTTATACATCAAGATATGGTAACATTGATATTATTACCATTGTCAAACCTTGCTAACGTAATTGTACAAAAAATTAATTTTAGCTCTTTTAAGTCTTTTAAGAATAACATACTCAACATTCTTCATGATGGATTTGTCCATTAATGTATTTTTAGTTAAGTTTATGACTATCACTTTTGTATAATAAACTAGTCCTGTGCAAGATAAATAAATAAAAATATAATAAGATTTTAGCTACATATGTTAGGTTTGTGATAGAACATTTCCTTTAAAGATGACAAATCTTTCTGGCTACATATTTGGTAAAATTATTTATAATAAAAATGTGAAATGTGAAATGTAAAATATAAAATGTAAAATATGAAATGTGAATTCTGAAATGTAAAATGTAAAATGTAAAATGGAAAATATGAAATGTGAAATGGTTTCCAGGAAGATAAATGATACATACATATCATACGTCTCCCAGAAATGAGAGACACGGCGCTGAGAGTGTTAAATAGTATTTGTTATTTAGGTTTTAATTATCATACCTTCACTTTAGCAGCTACCGTTACAGAAGCAGTAACGTTCTCTCCATTTTCCGTTCGATACCATAGTCTGCACCAAACACGTTCTGGTCCTCTTGTCTTCGTTGCGCTTATTATGCGTACCATACCCTGATTTTTGCCTATCGGTGTGCCTGTACCACCGACTCTGTCGTCAAAGTACGCCGAGTATACAAAGAATTTGAATCTGAGAATGAAAACAGATGCAATGCTTTTAGAATTAACCCTTTGATCGTACGGCTGAATGAATAGCTCTGCTTTCATTAACCTTTTACTGCAGGGGTACCATATTTAGGACGTAAAACCCAAGGTAAAATAACGAGACTACTAAACTTTCAGCTCGTCGCTTTTGTTCTTAAAATATTTATAGACGTACAGAGAATTGAGTTATATGCGAAAATAATTTGATCCTAGGCACAGACTATGTATATCAAATATGTATATTTAATTAATGAATATATTGTCTTTCAGAAGTTTGCAATTTACGATTTTTATTAGAAGTAAATTTTTTTTTTATTATTTTATTATCAAATAAAATTTTATGAATTATTATTATTGTCATTATATAATATTAAATAAAATAAAATAAAATAAGAAGCATTTTATTATTACCATTATTAATATTTACTATCATATAACATTATTTAATGTAGAATATTCGCAACGCGATAAAATGAGAAGTTAGAACACATTCGTCTTTCTAATTTATCTACGGGTTCAAACTTTTTTACGTTGACAGCGTAAATGGAAACAATTTATGACAATCGTTTTTATCACCGTTTTGTAAGATAGCGTTTCACGACACAGATTGCCTTGATGTCCTCATTAATTCATGAACACACCTGGTTTTCGTGACTGGTAGCCATTCGGCGTGCGTGATCCTCAAGCTTTGATCAAGCTGTGGCAGACGAGCTTCCAGGTTCGGTGGTAAGCTCGGTAAACCTCTGGGATCTGGTTGTATCGCGGTCTTCTGCCCTCCATCTTCCCCACGCACCAATAATCCGATATGATCGTCGAAGCTACCCTTCAGTCCGATGTAATCTTCAGCCTGCGAATGTCAACACAACATTGAATCATTATTCCGTCTTTTCATCGGTTGCATTCATATTTATACTGATGCTGCGATTTTCGATATGCACTAGATTATCCACGGTTTTAGGTAACCGCAAAAATGATGTTCGTTATTTCAAGTACACGCTCTCAGTAGGTACAGTAGGATTCCTTTTGAATTAACAAATTCCGAAATTCAAACATTTTGAAGATCTCAAATTTTTTTAATCTTAAATTTTGTTGTCTTTATTTCAAATTCTGTAATTTTTTAAATTTAGAAATTTCTAATTTAAAAAATTTTTAATCTCCAAATTTCTGGATCACCAAATTCTCAAATCTAAAAATTATTAGCTTTCTAAATTTCTGAATGCAAAATTAAAACATTCTCAAATCCTAAGATTTCGATATTCCCAAATCCACAAATTCTCAAATTTCCAAATTCCCAAATTCCCAAATTCCCAAATTCCCAAATTCCCAAATTCCCAAATTCCCAAATTCCCAAATTCCCAAATCCCCAAATTCCCAAATTCCCAAATTCCCAAATCCCAAATTCCCAAATCCCAAATTCCAAATTTCCAAATTTCCAAATCCCCAAATTCTCAAATTTCCAAATTCGAAATTCCCAAATTTCTAAATTCTTAAAGTCCTAAATCTCCAAATCCTTAAATTCCTATATTCTCAAATCCCCAAATCCCCAAATTTCTAAATTCTGAAATCCCCAAATCTCCAAATCCCCAAATTCCCAAATCCACAAATCCCTAAATTCTCAGATACTCAACTTTTTAAACGTTTAATCCCAAAACTTTTTAATCCCCAAATTCTCAAACTTTTCTATTCCCCTTTCAATAGTTCAGCTTCCTCTTCACCCAGTTCCAAAATTCCCGCACTCCCGAGAAATGTCTTCCGTCGACCTCGCCGACACTCAACGATATTACAATCTAACCGAATATAATAATCTTAGTTGCACAACTTCATCTTCTTGAATAATTCTAACAACGGCGAATGAATGCGGTAGTAAGAGAATAACGAAGGATGGTGCAGTTAGGTGGGACACGTTGTATAAAACAGCTTGAGGCGCATTGAGAGTCGCGGAACGACGACAACGAGACGAGTAAAAGGACGAAATAAAAGAGGGAATAAAAATAGAGGAGCTAGTATAGACTAGAAAAGCAGTGGCAGGGAGAAATCGATGGACCAGGATGGCAAAGTTTCCCGTCTCCACTATTCTTCCGTTTTGTACGAACAAAGAGCGACCGAGTAGAAAGTTGAGCCCTTGCCATTAGTTCGAAAGTCTTTTACCAGTTCCCTTTGCTTCGAACTGGAAACGTTTGAGGATTATCGAGCCCGCGAGCGACATAGAAGTTCACCAACTGGATGTCTCCTGCTTATTACCGAGGAGCAAAGAAAACGGCGAACAAGAAGAAGGTTCCAGCGGTCAGAAGAATTAACTCGGTGTCACGGATCGCCGCCGGCTATCCAGACGTTTTAATTTCCCCGAGGGTGGGCCGCCATACCGTTTTAGGTCATAATCTGTCCTCCTTTCATTCCTCGTGATTGCGAACTTTATGCCAAAGACTAAAATAGTTTCTGTCCCGTTGGATAGACTTATACAAACTGAACGTAAGAAATCCTTTAAAGAAGCTGTGGAAGTTCGGTACTGTAAATCGGTTAGTTTCGGATGCGTTCGGTTCGTGTCGGCTAACCGTTGCATGGCCGGTGTCAAGAGCGTCAGTGAGCATCGCACGCTTTTTGTATAAACTGTATTAGAAACAAGTTAGAAAGAATAGTTTTTGAGGAGCAAATGAAATTGAGTGAAATCATGAGTTTTTGCATCGAACTGATTGTGCAAATCGTAAAAAGAACAGGAACTATGAACAGTCAGAAAGAGGAAATATGAATAAGACGATTTCATACCACAGTACAGAATTTTCAATGTATATTCTTATCTCAAAGAACAGAAGTTTTTCGTGCCTTCTTTTTCTTATTTTTATCCCATCGTTTATGATTTATGATGTTAACCTTTAATCCATTTAAATATGCATATCCTTTTCATAATAAACTCCATTATCCTTTTCGACTGCTTCTGACATTTTGACCATATAAGTCTACGACTTCGACTGTCAGTCGTATCACGTGGTTATCCGAACAATGTCGAAGAGAAGCGAGTTAACCGATTTATCACTATCATCCCTTTACCGCAAAAACTACTTTGCGTACTTTACACTTCATCTTTATACATTCATGGTTTAATCATTCACGTATGTGTATGTATGTACGGATATACTTCGTATATCTCACATTTTTGGTATTGATAATCTGTGACACGAAGTCATGATGTGAGTTCGAGTGGTTTTGAAATGGGATTGCATGGTGATGAAATGTTGAATAGGATGTTAATTAACACTAAATCAACTAATTATCGATTGTCTGATGCGTAATTATTTTGAAATTAAAAATGAAGTTGAAAAATACATAAAAGATAGGTAAAACATAAATTAACGTACACATTAAATTTTTACCCTAATGGAAAGAATATATTTCAAAAAAATCACCTAACTTAAAATAAAACTTGAAAATAAAAATTTGTAACATAAAATAAAAAACTTATTAAACAGTCATTTTGACCGCTTTAGTAAGTTTCAGTCCTAACAAATAGCAGCGGAAGGGTCCAGATATATTTAATTAACACTGATAAGACTAAAGATCTGTAAGTTTACTGAAGATGTTTTAGAAGCTAATTATCATGTAACAGCAGCATTGATACCCTTGTTTGCATAAGTGAAAATGTACCACATTGGCAACCGCAATGCAAACGTGTCTATGCCTACTGTGTTACAATTCAATATTCGAAGCACGTGGCAAGGACGTCGTCTGCCACCAAAGTGTTAATCAAGTGGATACAGCTGTTTCTAATTGCGTACTTACTCCGATTTCTCCGTAATCTGGACGATCGGGTGCAGCAGGCAATCGATGTCCGCTTCTGTGACCTCCTAGAGCCCCTGTGCCACCTACACCCACACCACGCCTCTCGTCGATCAGGAATATTTCCGTAAGGACGATCAAGCCGAACACGGCGAAGAACATGACCACAAGCATAAACGACATGTTGGCCCGTTCCTTCAGGACACCAGCGTTCGCCCGACTCCCTCCTGATCCGCTCCTTCGAGAACCCATCTTCGAGAGGCTCTGTTCGAAAACAAAAATATACATTGTACAACGTGATATTTTTCTTCGTTCAATAATAGTAATAATAATGATAGGAAGATAATAATAATAGAGATAGTATATGTTAGGGTGTGTTTAAATACTCAAATCCCTACAGCCCCGAATTTCTACATTCCCAAATTTCTAGAATACCATATCATTAAATTCTTAAATCCTCACATCCCCAAATTCCTACACCCCCAAAACCGTACATCCCCAAATCCCTGCATCCCTAAATCTCTATATCCCTAAATCCCTACATCCCCATATCCTTACATCCCCATATCCTTACCTCCCCATATCCTTATATCCCCATATCCTTATATCCCCAAATCCCTACATCCCCAAATCCCTACATCCCCAAATCCCTACATCCCCAAATCCCTACATCCCCAAATCCCTACATCCCCAAATCCCTATATCCCCAAATCCCTACATCCCCATATTTGCACATTCCCAAATCCCTATATCCCCAAATCCCAACATCCCCAAATCCCTACATCCCCAAATCTCTAGATCCCCAAATTTCCAGACCCACTCATCAAACTTTTCAACTAAAGGTTGCAATACACACTTTTAAAAATTGTATCTTCACTTGTCTGTGTTATTAGAATTTTTCATATAAATCTATACTACGAAATATTTTAAGTAAACAAAAATATTGGCGCACAATACCGAATAAATGAACAGTTCATGAAATATTTCAAGCTTTTATGTGAAACGTTGTATTTTGAAATTTTTAATATCTCACGCAATATTGATCTTTTTTCTATTTTCTACTTCAATACTGCTTTATGTATAAAGTTCCGAGCTATCGATTAACCTAAAAAAAAAAAAAAAAAAAAATATGCAGTTTCATTTAAATAAACAGAATCGACCTCTGTAATTCTTCTGCGTCTCTACCAGTAAAAATGTTATTCTTGCTGCGTTATGTTGTGCCGTCATATAACTTGTATACAGAGTGCTCATACAAAATACATACACGCTTTATGATTGTACGGTGAGTTGTTAAATTGTTGTACTCAAACAGTATTGTGAAGTTTTATATTTTATAAGTTTAATGGAAGTAGAACAGATATTTTTGTAGTAATATTATAATATAGTATACGACACATCATTACAATATATTATTTTTAAAATATACTATATCGTATATTTTGTTACATTGTACATATGCTGTTCCTGGCTATCGAAGGGCCACTATAAATTTTCAGCATTTTTCACGTTTTTCGTAAAATTAGGCCCGTTCAAATTGTAATTAATTTATTAGCTGCTATGATACACTACTACTGTACATAACATTATTAACACATGTTAATATCTTGTATTTCCACCCTGTGCTTTGGTCACAGCTTCCGGCATGCTCTGTATACATCATACGCTTTATATCTTCATTATTTTCCCAAATATCTGTAATTCTTTTCCACTCAGGTGTGGTTGGAGAGTTGTAAACTAGTCTTTTGAGTAGGCAGACATTTTCTATGGCATTCAAATTTCACCTCTAGCGCTATCGATACTCGAGCCTAACGTAAACGCACGGCCCTTAATCACTCACCACACAATTTATTATCACGATAGTAACAAATTGCTATGTATATCGTTATCAACGTATTTAGTAATAATTTTGCATGACCCAAGACAATTTTCCATATGTGACATAATGTTATAGTCATAAAAGTGAAATTTTCGTGGTCCTAATTCAATGGCCAGGGACTGTAACATCGTTCGTCGCGCTGGGACGACCAGTCCCATAACAGTCTAATTTTTTGTAACCTTTTGAATAACTACGACTTAAAATGTTTTTAGTAAATTAGTTTACTAATGTAACTTTAATTTTGTCCCAAGAAATATATATTTTACATCGTGAACAAATTTATACAAATAATTAAATAATGTTTAAATTCAATTTCCTTCAAGATAAAACCATATATGATTAAATTTTATTCCATATTTTTTACTTATTTTTGCATAATTATTAAGTCGTTCATTTTTTAACATAGGTATAGTTCTTCGATGAATCACTCTATTTTCTGGATATGGCTACTATAATTATCTGTAATTAACCATTTCATCGATTTCGGCATTGCTGGTCGCCCACTATAACCGTGGAATCTGATCAAACAAATACCTAATTTCCGACCGATGTAGCTCATTTAATATTCAACATTTACTAACGCTGAATTTACTAAAATTCAACATTTACTTTTGTGGCGTTTAATAGACCCTTGTTACATTCGAAGTAACGTCTAAATTTTAACAAATGATAGATCCTCGAATTTCTTATTTTAAACTTCATTTTCTTCGTTTACAAGAGAAATATAATGTAGTTGAAGATTTAACATGTTCCGCACTTTCACAATCACTGAAAAATAAGTTATTAATTAAAAAGAGCGACTAAGAGTATCATTCAATGAATCTATTTAAAAAAAGTCGATAGATATTCTTACAAGAAGAAAAGTCGACAGCATTGTTATTATCGAAAGTACCACAAAATGAAAGATTACTGATGTTGAATTGGGCAAAAAGTTATGTCATTTTTATCAGTAGATGACACTCATTTATTTATTTGCAGATTGCAAAAATAGATATAATGCAGATGAAGATGTAATACGTTTTACAACTTCACAATCATTTAGAGAAAATCAGGCACAAATTAAATTTAAACACAAGAAGCGACGAAGAGAAGAAATACAATGTAACATAGCGTAAAATATAATACATGTTGCACATCAACACAAAATATAACATAATTAAAAATTAAAAAAGGTCGGTTAGCGAGTGTTTTAATAATGCCATGTAGTTTCCGAATTTATCAATATTATGTCAAACAGAATTAACATAATTTCTGATTTGATTTATGCAACAGAAATAGTCGTAATTAATGCAATGTTGTTCAATACTAATTAAAGCGTAGTTTCATATACAAGTTGAGGCTATATTCGAAGAGAAAAGCTGGGTTATCATCGGACAAGATATCATATCTTGCATTATTTTATAGAAGAATATAACGTCGAAGATTTTTCGTGGGAGAACCACTATTGGAAAGCTTTCATTTGCACTGAACACATTCAATATCATTAACACGGTAATAATATGATATACGATTTGTTACTGCAAAAATAAAGCTGAAATCCTTCCAAAGTGCTGAACGCGTTTGATATCATTAATGACATTAATATGACATAATTTGTTGTAAAAGTAAAGCTGAAATAATCTTCCAAAATTATTGCTGAACGCATTCATCATTAATATGACATTAACCCATTTGTTCCCACGAGCATTATTTTTGGAAAAAGGGACAATGATGCTTGAACAGATATTCAATACAACTGTATTGAGCAAATAAAACCTTTTGTTATAATAAGAATAATACTCTCTTTATATTACAAACTTTAGTACTGTACTCATATGAGTGCACTAGGAACACATGTGTACATTTCATGTTTTATGAAAGTCAATGCAGTGTACTCAAATGAGTATACTGGGGCAAAATGAGTTAATACGATATATAATTTGTTGTCAAAATAAAGTTTAATCTGTTAGGCACGATGCGTCACTACATATGTATATGTATGTATGTAGTGACTTTCGATACCATCCCTCTGTACGACGGTTCACTATATGCTCGAACTTCATATTTTCACCAATACTTTGGAGAACCAAAAGTAAGTTTACATCATCCGTTAGGATTTCCACAATTCTTCCTTTTGATATAACAATTTATTAGCTATTTACACTACACAACTTCACATACCTTCCGAATTTTTTTTATTCGCCACGTGCCAACCGCGGATCGGCTATAGACTGCGTATTGTAAATTACCGGCGATTGCCGAATCTTTACGATTAGCTTAGATACGTCTTATCGATGTGCTGTTCCCTTTTAACATTATCTGTTTGTTGAACATCATTTATGATTCTAGAATATCAGTAAAGACGGTCAAATATTACTTCATTCATTTAAGTTACGAATCCGCAACCTCTTAGGCACGATGCACCACTATAGTGGCTTTCACGAATCATCCCTCTGTACGACGATCCACTATAGTGGCTTTCGCGAATGTCATCGTAGATTACATAGCGTCATGGCTCACTCTACTGTCTCACCGTTTCAATCGAATGAGCCTTTTCACATATTTTGATTCGCACTTTTTTTGCCTTCACCACGTTTTATAAGAGTATTAACAAATCCCATAAAAGTACATTACATGTAAATAAAAGGTAACGCCAAGTTTAGGCACCATGGGACACCTTTTTGCACTAATACACGATATTGGAAACATTTGGAAATTACATATTTTGTGAATTTTCGAAAAAAGTAAATTATCAAAGTTAAAGTATATGTAACATCTTTGGGAAAAATTATAATTTAATCATCAAAAACTTCGTTCCAATGTACTTGCGTAGGGAACAGCATTGTTACACATTGTAGTGTTGTTTGCGCGTAATTTGTGTCTAACTCTGTCGTACAGAGAAGCAGCGTAAAGTTCAGCCGTGGCCAAGAGGTTAATGAACCACCCTGTACTTCGGAAATGAAAAGTAGGAGTGTCTGATCTTATCATACTTGCCTATATTTCACGTAATGATAAGATACACATTCACTTATCGGACGAAAACTCTACTCATAGATATAGGTACTTGTAAAATTGAGAAAGGGAATTTAGAGATTTGAGGATTTGGGAATTTTAAATTAAACAAATTGGGGATTTGAGAATTTAGGAAATTGGGGCTTTAGAAATTTGAGAATTTGGAAATTTGAAAATTGAGGAATTGGAAATTTGAAAGTTTAATATTGTAAGAATCTTACAATTTCCAAATTTTGGAAGATTAATATTTGAAAATTTAGAAATTCAAAAATTCTGAAATTCAGTGAAAAATTTTTTACAAAAATTCGCTTCATTCTCTCGAAACCTTCGAACCAACTACATCCTCAAACACGCTCAAAACTGCCACAAGAGCACCACCCTTGTTACAACTATATTTTCGTTTCGACAAAACAAATACAATTATCTCGTTACTTACATCGAAGTTTTCCTTTTATTCCCGGTATAAAAATCAGAGATAGAACAGAGCAATAGAAAAGCAAAGCTGCGAGATTTCGTTTATTTTATTTAATAACGTTACGAACAGATATAAAAGGAACTCGATTCGTGATCGATATCAATCCCTTTATATCCCTATTGGTGAAGTAGTACAGAGTCTGCTCGACGTAAATCAAATTTGTCAGTTATATACATATATATACTGCGATTCTCCAGGTTCCAGGATGAAAAAGAATTTTCTCCAGTATCGAGCTTTTTAGCTTCGCCTGTCTATCGATTCCCTTTTAAAATGCACAAGTGCTCGTATATCGTTCGATAATAAATGCGAGGCGGGAGTGCTTTGAATCGCATCGAGGTCGGCAAAGCGTTCAAGATAGAAGGCAAACAATCTTATTGCCTGAAATTTTAATAGAGGAATTTCCATTACTAGCATACCACGACTCACCTAAAGTGGTCCCAGGGAAGCCACTGCCAAGCATGGGGACGGTAGTTCCTTCTGCAAACAAATTAGAGAAAAGAAATGTTACCAAAGTAAATGAACCCATTATTCGACACGCAACTATGTAATCGTTAACAAATAGTCACTTTTTACCGACATATTTCTCTCTGATACGATCAATCATTATTGATTCCTTGAGCAAACAACTTTTCGAATAGAACAGCGATTACGGAATTATTAGCGACAATTATATTTGGTTTGATGTCCCCTTTATTGACCACCGTCATATCTTATGAATACGTTTAACTTTCTCTTGTGGCATATTTCTTTAACTCTGCATAATCTGATGGGATTCGATAAATATAGACGAAGTATAACGATTTTGAAAGTCGGAATCTGCTGGTTCAAAAGTAATAAATTAAAGTTCGACAGTTTTCAAGAACTGTATAAGTTTAGAACTGTGTAAAACCATTTGGATTATGGCAGGGACGTATCAAGCAGGGTTAAACGTTTTGGGACACTATTTCTAATCGTTTTTGTATAATCTATTATACCATTCTCTAATAGTATTGTCTTTATGGTATTCAATAAAGATAGAAGAAATATGACAATCTTGAACGTTGAAATCTATTGGTTCAAAAGTTAGATGTTATAGTTTGGCAGTTTTAAAGAACATAAGCTTAATGGTAACTAGGGAATTGTATTATTTACAATTAGTAAAGGACATATTGTCCTCGGACCGCGTCCATTAAAAATGCCATTGGGTCAATGTCATTTCGGCGAAAAATTGTTGCCATAAAAATTCGCACATTCGAAGCGTTAATTCAATGTTGCGAAAACGTCCTCTTCCTCTGCGCCAGTCTTTTGCAGAGTACCATTATTCCATTTTTTGAGTATGCGTACCCTCGCTGGCTAACATTTATTCAATTTCATTTAGTTAAAGTTTCATCGAAATTTCGCAGTAATCTAATTGAAATTCAAAGTAAATTATACTTGTCTACGAACTCTTTACCGTGATTAACACTCTTAGGTACATAGCCTTCTGCATTGACTCCTATGTAACTTTTGAAACGGTCCGTGTGAATTTCACTAGTGATATTAACGTGTTCCTTTATAACTGCTAGTATAGTGAACATCTCACGGTTCTCGATTACTATCATACGACAGTCGCTTGAGTCAGTGTTGATCCTCAACACCAATATATCTCTCTAGTTACCATTAATAAAGTGAAATAAACAATGGTCACTAATGGGGACGTCGTTGCTAATGGGGACATTTACCGGATTAAAATTCATTGCTGTTATTTTAACAACAATTTATTAATTACACCATAACCCATACACCGCTTGAAATTTGCTCGAAATGGCAAATTAATATTTAATAACTACTTAATAACACACTTTATTAAGTTGTACCATATCTCTGTGCACACTGACGCTTTCAGACCCAACCGTGTTATATTACACATTTGAGGTAGGCGGAGGTCCCTGTATCTGGTACTCTGGGATGGAACGTGCTTAATTTGATAAACATTACGTGTCTTGTATTTGCATGCAATATTTTGATACGTATATAACACAGGAAATACTATACGAGCGCTTTTAACAAATATCATTAGTTTCAGGGAAATGTTAGGTTCTACTGTATCAACTAACCAATTTCGGAAAAGGCAATTTGACACCATTTAATAGCTTCAAAGTAACGCATAATAGCAGTCGCGGCACACCAATTTGCAGTTTAAAGTTTGATGAGAATAACAATATAGACATTTCGTCAGTATTCTTGATACAAAACTGCTGACACTCCGTCGAAGTGAATAATGAATGTCTATTAATCAGTATTCAGTTTCCAATTTTCAAAGTATATTAAATTCGCAGGGTGTTTTGAAATGTATACAAATTGCAAATTCTTTATACAATAAGAAATCGATAAATTCATTATCATTTTTGGATATAAGCTCTTGAAAATTAAATATTACGTAGCGAATAATTAGCTGCAAACTGTAAATTAGTTAGTTCAATGTTTATTGTAATTAAGCTACTTTGTATTCGGAATATCGATGATAAGTTTACGTACTAATATTTCACATGTTTTATCCTTTAAATTAACATGCTACAGGCAATATTTTGTGATACTTTCATATCATGTAATTGTATTAGTCTTTTAATGTTCGAAATTAAGTGTTTCATATCAAATAAAATTCTATTGTTTTATCCTATCGATAGTTATTTACCTTTTATTAAAAATATTTAATATTACTTATTACATATTTTTGTCAAACTTCTATTTATCACTATTAATAAAACGGAATAAACAATTGGTTACTAATGGGACGTGATCGATAGCGAGTATATTTACGTTAATAATTGATTGGAGAGGTTTTTTTGCAGAAACAACGTCGCATTATGGGGAAGTTTTATCTCTAAGGAAAACATCTTGCTGCTGTCGAGTACTCTAGGTTACTTTCTTAATGGTGCATATCGGTAATGGGTAAAGCAAATGCTGATCGGAAAGTTCACAGACACCGATATGATGATGAGGTCTAAAAATATTAAAGATCCATAAAAATTTCAAATTTCCAAATTCAAGAAGTCAGAAATTTAGTAATTTGAGAATTTGGGGATTAGAACCATTCTGAATGTGGAAATTTTTTATTTTAAAATTTCCTAAGTTGATAATTTGCTCATTTGTAAATTTGGTATTTTTGTGATTTGAAAATTATGGAATTTCGGGCATCAGAAAAAATATAGGAAACTTGTAGATTTAAATGTTTGGCAATTTTGAGAATTTGTAAATTTATAAATTTATAAGTTGTAGGTTTACACATTTAGGAATTGTGGATATGCAAATTTAGTTATTATGAAATTTGGATTTTCGCGAATTTCGAAACTTGAAACTTTTGAAGAATAAAAGAACAAACGATAAAACGTAAATTAATGAACTTAATTTCTTATCTCGATAAGAGTCAACACAGATTTCAGTAAAAGCATCTTAACAGATTTTGTACTTTAAAAAAGAGAAGTGAATCATATACACTCGTTTGTTACTTTCAGTGTTAAAATCAGCGACAATATCCTTCTAAGTAATGAGACGTTTCTTTCCGTGCATAGACATTTTCCCTAGAGAAAGTTGCTCGTCAACGCACTCCGTAGAATCCTAATTGAAGCTCAATGTAAACTCGTAGCAGATAAATCAGCTCATTCAGAGTCACTTTCTGTAAATCAGGTGCATGTCATAATCTGACGGTACACATTTTTCAGCGTGTTATTCTTATTCATTCAGTTGTAGATGATAATTATGCTCGATAAGAAAGCGAGGGTTGTAGCTTTATAGTGTTCAGTCACGATAAGTCAACGCAAATCGATACAGGGTATAAACGAAGTGAATAAAAGAAAAAAAGACTGGCTTAAATGTCGCTGGTGGTTGACCAGCTAAAAATTTCATGGGTGCTACTGATATTTGAGTTTTATAGCGTTGGAAATCGTAATGATTCTATAATAGGGGGTGATTCTATAATAGAAAGGAAGATATTTTTGCTTGGACTCCATTTCGAAAGAATTTTAAGACAATTTCTACCAGAAGGTGTCAAAAGACACCTCTCAAATTTAAAAATTATTCTCCAAGTTGAATAATTTCTCCACAATTAATTTCTTCACTTTTCATACAATAGTTGTTAAATTAGAAAACAAGGTTTTCGGTTGCAGATGCAACCAATTAAATCCTTTTACTTCCCCTCGTATTTAAATATCACCTCATTTAATTATACTCCAGTCCAAAAAGCTGCTGGATCTTAGTACACAGACAAGGTCTAGTTACGAGACCTATTACTAACATCTCCTGTAACACCCGGCGTTAGCCATACGTCGGCTATTTCACATATCACTTCCTGGAACACCCGGTGTTAGCCATACGTGGGCTAGTCTCCACGTCTTGACCTTCCTGTGGCACCCGTTAGCCATACGTCGGTTAGTTCACTATAGCCAACATCCTGGAGCACCCGACGTTAGCCGTAGGCTAGCTTCCACGTCTAAATCCTTTGGCGCTCAGGTTAATTAACACACCTGAGTTAGCCGACTAACAAATACCATATATACAGCCCCCAGCCTTACGGCTGTCCCCCTGAGGCTTGTACAACTACTGTTTGTTGTCTATTGTACTACTGTTATCTCTGCCTGAGGCAGTTTTACAAATTTACATTGATAATGGTTAAAGCGATACAAAGTGTTTTTACTGATTGCTCGTTTTTTACAATACTAGCCGGTATACCCGCAGGGTTAAAAATAAAAATTCGATAAGAGAATAAGATATTCGCGTGCTTTATTTTTGAAGAGATAATATCAATAATCAGAATTACTTTTTGTGATGTTTGGAATATTACGAAAACTGTTGTACAAATTAGAATATTAAAAGCGGTAAAATTTCATAGGTAATTAATTCTTGAAGTCTAGCTGGTTGAATAATTTGTAACACATTTACCTTCGACGACGAAATCTTCTCATTAATCTTGTGACCTTTCGACAAATTCTCTGTTGAAAATTGCTCTTCTTTTCCGATTAATGGAATTAATACAAGGTTTTCTTTTTGCTTTTCGATCATTATACCCATTGTTTCTCATTATTCTACGCACGATTTAAGCAGTGATTCCCACTTTCACGATAAACCTCTGAAGCTAATTGTACAGAACTACAATGTGGATTTTTTAAACTCTTCGTATTAATTTTCTTTCTTCTCTTCCATTCAGAATTCATGTTCCTTTTGTTAAGTTCGCTGCGATTTTCCTTGTAGCTTTTAATGTACGCTACTGTCTTTATTACTAACTGTGCTATTTCTTTTAACTTTCGATCTATGGTAAATTACAAGTTGTCTCCTATCAAAACTATCTTTCATTTTCGTTGCATGGTAAATTTACTTGTTTATTTACTAAAACAAACCTATCGCGCAGTTCAAATGGCTTTTATCGCTAGCTTGTAGAAACTGCACCAGCGTCCGAATATTAACGAGACACGAAAATTCAACATTTTGTTCAAAATGATTTGTTCAACTAAATATTAAAGCAAAAGGAAGTTGTATTTTTAATCTGAAACGGGTCATCTATCTGTAAAATAAGTAATATAATATCTAAATTAATTCTTCTTGTGCGAAACAACAAACGCAGAAATAGTACTGTGTCCGAATATTAATGTACGTAGTTATATAAAAAAGCAAGTTTATAAAGATATTGCAAATGTGTAACATTTGAGATAAAAAATTGTTGAGGAGTTTGAAAATTTAAAACACGACATCTTACACTCTGTCCATATACTACATTATAGTATATAATACTGCAATACATTATAGACAGTATTTTAACGTCACTGAAACTAGGTTTAGGTGGTGACTGCGTTAGCGAGATAGAAGAACGATTTCCAGCTGACTGAGCAACTCGTATCAAACTTTATTCTAGGGATACAAGGGTTCGTGCGGTGGGTGTTAAGCAGTGAAATCCACCGATTAATTCCTTCAAACGAAGAAATTTATTCAACTAAATATAGTAAGAGATAGGATTACAATTAACAATAATTTGTAAGAATATGAAACGTATTTATTATAAATTCAGAGAACTGAGTTGTATAATAGCAATGCGATGAGACGGAGCCTCTAAGCCGATATTCGCCACAACCTCAAATTCATTATAAACTCCAAAAGTGAAGCGTGTGTCACCCAAACAATTACGTATTTTACTTTTATTCAAACATTTACCACAAACGGTGTTTAGAACAAATCTTCGTATTTCGCAAAAGCTGGGTTATCACGAGGTAATTAGTAAATAGAAGATATTTGTAACAACGTGTACTTACTGCTATGTGTTAATGTGTATAACACCCTGTATAGTGCTATGTGCTATATATGTACGTTTGTACCGTATATATATAGCAAAACAATTAGTACAGAGCCCGTATATGCATTCAAGCATTAAGTTTCTGCATGCCAAATGGTGGGTTTTGAAATGTGGAAGTTTGACAGTTAGACAATGCAAAATAGCAGTTATGACATATTCATATGAAGCTCGCGGATTTATGACGGGAACTATTAAAACATTCGTCAATACTTTTCACAGTTCTACATCATTCTAAAATATTTAAATATAACGTTATGGATGACGTAGTTCTATTTTAAAAATTCTCAGCTCTCTTTGTGGTAATCGGTATAATACTCACTCAAAATAATGATCAGTCATTTTGTGTTAAGAATTATAACGAAACCTTAATGTAATTACTTTTATCACCCTTTAAGCTTGAAATTGATGTACCATCTGTGCCATTTTGTAATGCTTTTATGTCATCAAATTGTGTTAGACGTAAATGAAATTAATACGGTATTACTCATTACGGTAATTGATCCATTGTTTACTGCAGCTATTAATAAACCATTTAATATTAAGAGTACCAATAAAACGTTAATGTGATTACACTTATTAAGCTTTAGACTGCAAATTAATATATCGTAAGTAATATTAGACAATACTTTTATGTCATCAAATTAAGTTAGGTATTATATGTTCTGAAATCGACCATTTGCTATAATTGATAGTCAAA